>CM045988.1:38795602-40138270 GCA_025175895.1 Wurfbainia villosa
TTGATGATACCCTTGGTAAGCATCCATAAGGGATACCACTTCATATCCCATAGTGGAGTCAACTAACTGATAAATACGAGGCAAGGCGTAGTAATTTTTAGGTCATGATTTATTCAAATCACGAAAATTGATACACATCCTCCACTGCCCAGAAGGCTTGGGGACTAAAACTACATTAGAAACCCACTCGGGGAATTGAATCTCTCAGATGTGACCAACTTAGAGTAGCTTGTCCACCTCTTCAGCAATGACATTGTCCTTTTATAGCCCAAAGTGTTGCCTCTTCTTCTGAATAGGTCGGACTCCCCGAATGATGTTAAGGTGGTGTTCAACAATCAGAGGATCAATCCCTGTAAAGTCATGGACGTCCTTGGTAAAGATGTCTTCATTCCTCCGTAAGCACACAATGAGCTCTTCCTTCACCTCCAGCTACTGAGCCACCCGAGTGACTTTCCCAGGAGCTATCTTCGCTAACTCACCATCTTCCATCATTTTGGCCTTGGGAGGGGACTCTTCCAGTACATATACCCCTGAAGTAACAACTATTGGGATGTATACTGAAAAGTTTATTCTTTGTATGAACATCTTTATTTTTGAAATAAGAATCACATGATCATTGTTTGCATATTTATGGTTATGCATATTGTTTGATACATTACATTGTAGATAACAAGGTGTATAGTGTCACAAGGAAGATCATGTTATCAGTTTCTTATAGAGTAGAAGTAGAGGCTCACAACCGAGATAGTTTTGGACAAACCATTGGTATGGTTATAGTGTAATTTGGTATTAGTTTGTCTTGACCATAGAATTACACTAGTACCCTTTGTGTGTATTGAGCAGGACCGACTTAGAGGTGATTCAATTTATTGCTAACTACATAATTGAATCGGACCTCGGATATTATAGTGTACGTGCTCTTAATCTCGATATAATAACGGGCACATGTACTTAGTATTTATTTCTTTGATTTACCAATGGGCGAGATTTATAGATTAAATCGATAGGCTCGGTAAGTTGGGAAATGATATTATTTACATGGTGTGCCGTTGATTATAGGAGGAAACCGTATCCTATGTATTAGAATGATGATGTCCCCTTGAGGAGCCCATAAGGATCATCATTTTTTTTTATGAAAGGTAAATATATATATCATAAAACAAGATATAAACATCCATACGCCTGGGTCCTTGCTACGGTCATGTCTGACGAAATGTCATATCTGAGTGAGAAGCCCCAATAGGGTATAGCGCCAAGATACAATCCAACTCAAAACATATCCTGTCACACAATCTGGTCGTGATCTCATCCCTCACACCAGTCAGGGATCAAGTGACGACCAGTATCCATCCTCACTGGCTGTATGCACCAATGTATCCTCCGCATGTGTGCTCTCCATCACCAGTATCAGCGTAACCAGAAGCACTATGGTCGGCGTGGCATCATCCTCATCTCTCTATCCTCCATCATCCAAAATCCACTTTAAGCAAGTGGTCAGCTATCAATGGATTTGGCATGTCTTTACTGCAGCCGTTACTATGGACTAGATAGGCTATTCAGGTGGGCCTATTCACCTGCTCTAGGCTTTTTGGAAAAGCCTCAGCCATCAACGAATTTGGTGCGTCTTTACTACAACCGTTAATGTGGACTAGATAGGTCATTCTGGTGGACCTATTCACCATCTCTGCCAGCCCTCTCATCAAAAGTACTGCATCCACTCACCAAAATGGGGATTAGGGATAGGAACCCTAACCCTAAATCCTATCTACGTTTGTTTTTTTCGATAAAAAGGAATGAATAGTGCCCTGGGCACTATTTCCACCCATAGCCTTTTTTTCCTCTAAAAAACTACACAGAATCTACCCTGGGCACTATTTCCACCCATAGCCTTTTTTTTTGGGTAAAAACGGATGAGTGCCCTGGGTGAATAGTGCCCTGGCCACTATTTCCACCCGTAGTTTTTTTTTCCACAAAAGAGGGTTAGGGTGATGAAACCCCAACCCTAAACCCTAAATATAAATCCCCAAAATTGAGGTTTAGGGTTTGAATACCCTAACCCTAAACCCTAAATTCAAACCCAAAAAAAGATGGTTAGGGTTTGGGAACCCTAGCTAAAACCCTAAAGATGGTTAGGGTTTGGGAACCCTAACTCAAACCCCAAAAAAATGATGGCTAGGGTTCGGGAACCCTAACTTGATCAGTGTTTTTTTTTTACACATGTACATCAAGGTTGCTCTCTAGGGAGCAGTATACATGGATCTAGATCCTCCGCAATAATAGGTCTGAATCCCACTGTGCTCCATCAAACCTAAGGCTATTCCTCACCCGCCAAACAAAATGTACCATGGCGGCTATAGCCAAGTGTCTGCCCTAGTCAAGGTAGAAGTACCTCTGTACTAGCTTCTAAAAATCTGAAACATTCGTCGATACATGATCATTGCGGGTCTCATGTGCAACTATGATCGCAATCAACCCCACATCAGACTGATCGACTGTCATCTAAAAAAGAGGTGGTCCAATGACTCTAAAGCACCTCTGCAAAAAACACATACCCAATCCTCCAGGTCCTCCTGCCTGTCCCGGGTCGGGAGTCTCCTATGAGCGAGTAGCCAAAGTGTGAACTAATGGCTTGGCTGGAGATAACTCTGCCAAATTGTCCTTGCCCAAACCTTCCTTGGCTTGCTCTCCCTAAACTGGTCATAAGCCACTCTCACCCCTCCTTTGCCTCGGTGAAACCACATGGCAAGTGTGTGTGCTACAACAACTGGACCCCCTGCATGTGTAAGGATACTGTCCCGGATATATAGAAGAGATTTAATTAATGGGGAATCCGCATAATTAGCTTGCCACTCCCATATCCCCACCTACTGTAGATATGTGTGATGAACCCACCTGAGCCATAGGGTGTCTTGCTTGTCCTTAATGTGCCATAGGACCTTTGATATCAAAGCAAGGTTCCATGCTTTCAGATCCCTCAAGCCAAGACCACCCTCCTCCTTTGGCCTACATAACTCCGACCATGCTATAGAAGGGTTACATGATGTCCACATAAAAGCTCGGCACATGCTGTGAATGCGATCGATCACTCTGCTCAGGAGGGGGAGGATGGACATCCAATAACACTCCACTCCCTGCAGTACTAATGCAATGAGCTGTGCCTTCCTCGCATATGAGATGGTGTGCCTCGGCTAGGAATTTATCCTCGTGGCTATAGAATCTAATAGCATACTATACTCTAAGATTTTTAGCTTCTGTGAGGCCAGTGGGATTCCTAGATATCTGAATGGCATATCCCCCTCACGAAACCCTGTGATAGCCATGAGTGTCTCCTTTGTCCTTACATCGATCCCTACCATGTAGATACTATATTTGCTGAGATTAGCTGTGAGTCCTGCCATGTGAGAAAACTGTGATAGATAAGTAACCAGTCTAGAAACTGAAGATACATCACCTCGGGATAGAAGTAATAAATCATCAGCATAAACTATGTGTGCAATCCCCAAGCATGTAAACCCTGCAGGTGGACTTGGTCCGACATGATGATAAGGTTGAGTGGTACTACTCATGGAGTTAGATGTTGATTAATTAATCGTCAGTAAATTAATTAATTGTCGGACATTCGAGATCTTAAACACAGAGAGATATTTGTACAATTAATATATGGAGCTCATATTTATTTATGGGGATTGGTAAGGTAGATCAATGATAATCCTCTAGTGGAATGGATTATCATTAATGGATCGGACTTTATATGGGTCAGATCCATTGGGTGGCCAAGATCCAACTTCTCCTCATGGTCACTATTGTAGCCTATTAAAACCCTCATGAAACCTAGATCCAACGAACAAGATTAAAAGGATGTTTGGGCAAAATCTATAAATAGGAGTCCAAGGCTTGGGCGGCAACATAAGTTTGGATGCTAGGGTTTGCTTCCAAAGGCTTGGGCGGCTTTGAAAGAAGAGAGATTAGGGTTTGTAGTTGGCTTGGGCGGCGACAAGAGGTGGAGGAGATTAGGGTTTCATTTTCCTTCTCTTCCTAAGGGATGTCGACGCCTCTTCTTCATCCCTTTAGGGTCGGCGCTCATCTTTGAAGCTTGGCCGACTGTTCTTCTTCCTTTATTTCTCATTGGCCGGCAGCAAGAGTTTGTTAGTAATATATGAGAGATGTCCTAAGGCAATCGCCTTATGTATGAACCATTTATATGATAAATGAAGATTCACTATTTGAGTATACATGTTTAATGTATTTGATTGGATCTTAAACTCATTTATCAATGTCCACGATACGATTCACAAGATGAGAGAATTTGTGATTGGATCACAACTAGTGAGTATCTCTACATGTGTAATTGTGATGTATCGGAATTATCCCTAGTCGATGAATTGATGGATTTGGACACCATCAATTCTGTCGAGACTAGCACGAGGTATACTCCTTGGTGTATCCAAGCAGCTGATTCTCACTGGCTGGAGACATTGTGATGTCCGGAGTTAATCGTGGATGCTAGTTATGGTAACTAGTTCATTGGAGTGACCAGCCGTAAGACTTCATATGGTTCTCTGCATATATAGATATGTCAATGAAGTTCTTACTGTGGCTTAAGTGCGATGTTCCTTTGACTTGCGGTATTCAAGTCATCTTGATCATGGAGACTTATGCTTTGACATCTTAAGCAAACATCTCCGAGGAGATGTGGACCCGGGATGATTGGGTATAAGTCGAAGTGATCGAAGGTGTTTGAATAGCCTATAAAGGATTCACCACTCCTTGCGAGGAGATGTATACCCATGGCCTCTCGTCGGATTGTTACTAAAGTCTTTGGCCAAAGCATTACATGTTTAGAGTAAAGTACTCTTCGATACATGTGGAGTAACTAGAATCCGTAGGACGAGGAAATGATACTTGGGCTAGGTGTGACGTAGTCAGCCTAGTGGGGACTGACACAATAGACCATGTCCTGAACCAAGTGGGTATAAGATGAGTGAAGGGAATGGGGCACGATTCATTCAAGCTACTGAAGGGTTTCAGAAATAGTTCGGGATCAACCGTTGATCTTTTCGGTTAATTGGGGATCATGATGTACTACTAGGTGCCACTCATGATCGTTCTATAATTAATGGTTAATTATAGACGGCCAACATAAACCGAGAACTTATTTGGTCACACGCACAACGAGTGTAATCCAAAGGATTTAAAACGAGCTTGAGAATGGGATTCTCAGACCGAGAGAAACTATGTTTGGTTGGACCAAACATAAAGCGAGCTTGAAATTGTTTCAGTCGCAATGGAAGCGTGGATGGGCAGTGTCTTGTGAAGACATAATGGATGGACCAAAATGGTTTGGTTCTAATCCAATGGATAAGAATAAACCAAAGGGTTTGGTTTATTTTAAACGAATGAACCAAAAGTTGGTTCGGTTCGTTTTAACTTAAAATAAACCATCATGGTTTGGTTTATTTTAACTTATCTTAATGGAGCGGGTTAACGGGCTTTATGGATATGATCCATTAACCATTAAGAGAATTAGTTCTCTATAAAATAGGGATTAAACCCTAACCCTAAACCTAATCCAATTAGTGGCCGCCCAACCCATCCTCCTTGTTGTTGGCGTCAACAACAAGGGCTGCCGCCCAACTTCATTGTGTGGCTGCCATCTCCTTGCCGGGCCCAAGCGGCCGGTGGACCTCCGGCGACCCTCCGGTGATCTCCTTGGGTTCGGTGTAAAGGTGAGGCTCCATCTCTTCTTTAGCCGGCGCCTATTTCCTCCACCAAAGCTGTCCAGTTTTTCTGACAGCTTTTCTTCTCCTCGCCGGAGCCGCTTGGACGACGGTTAGTGCTCCGACAGCGGATAACATACCGGGATTTGATCTCCGTAATCCTCTGAGGTGGAGGACGGCGATTCGCCAATCGGCTGACGAATACCTCTCCGGAGAAGCAAGTCTTGAGGACTTGTTTTAGGTCCGAATTTGATTCGACCGTGATCATCTCTCGATCACGTCGTCTTCAACACGAGGCTAGTAACCCGTACGAAGACGAAGCTCGTGGCTTGGCGAAGTCATCCCGAGGAGCTCGGCGTGGATACGGATAGAGACGATTCTTACGAGAATCGTTCCGGTTGATGCCGTTCCCGCTACACGTCATACGGAAGGTATAACGTAGTTTAAATTTCCTTTTATTGCAATTTTAATTTACGGTTATGTCTACACTTGTTGTAATAGCATGCGTGTGTTGTGTGTGTTGTAATAAATAGGAATATTTATTATTTTTATTGCTTCCGCTGTGCTCATGTTTACGAAACATGATCGAACACACACACGCCGCGGTGCCGGAAACCCAACAGTGGTATCAGAGCCCAGGTTGTGTTTCGACATAATCGTAAAATGGTTTTGCGATAGTCATAATGTATTTCTGGAAGTTTTCTAAATTTTTGAAATTTAGAAGTATTTATGGAAATTTTTCAATTTTGGAAAGTCTAGAAGTATTTATGGAAATATTCCACTTTTGGAAAGTTGGAAGTATTTATGGAAATTTATATTTTCCATAAATAAAATATTTGATTAGATTCTGGAAATTTGTTTCCTAATTTAATCATGATTTGATTTGGGAAATCAAATCTTAAAATATTTAATTTCCATAAGTAGTTTTAAAGATTTAGGAAATTGGTTTCCTAAATAGATTTTCCTTAATCAAATAATTCCATGAATAAAATATGTGATTAGATTTGGAAATTTGTTTCCTAATTTAATTATGATTTGATTTGGAGAATCAAATCTTAAACATATTTTATTTCCATAAATAGTTATGACATATAAGGAAATTATATACATGACATAATTGTATGCCATGTAATTGCATTAGATGCATAACATTATGCCATGCGTGTCGTGACATGTAAGATGTATGCCATGTATGCCATGCCATGTAGATAATAGTTATTTGCATGCAAAGAGGATGAGACATAAAAACCCTTAATCAATATTAAAGCCTACACCTTCCATTAATATGGTTAGAACCAGAGTTCCGCTTTCTTGTTTGGGTTGTTGGACTCTCCAAGCCCTCCGAACTCAATATGTTCAAACCATGGAATAGTTTAATACTAATATGGTAAGAGTCAGAGGTCAATCGTTAGCTTTGGTTGTTGGACTCTCTCCAAGCTGGGCTAATTGGTTGAATGCGCTCTAACCATATTAAAACTATGTCCTGATTAATGGGTTGGCTTTAACCTGGAGCATCGGCTTGTTGGACTCTCTCCAAGGTCGATGTAAAGGGAGGTGAAGTTGGGTACTATGCATATGATGCATACTTGTTAATGTGTTAACAACCCGATGTATGTGTGAACATTCAATTAGTTGATAGCACATTGTGATAGTTGCATATACGGGATATGCAATCGGTATAGATGATACCTACCGTCGTAGTTATGAATGGCTTGTTGGACTCTCTCCAAGGTTGTTCATAACTATGATGGATATCAGCCCATTCGGAGATGGACCTACAATCTCCCGAAATGATTTTGGGGTTTTTGAAATTCGAAAAATGAATGGGATTTATAAATGTATATTGATGCATTTTAAAATCATTTTCTCATATATGCTCGTTTTGTATTTCTAGGTCAATAAATTGATCATGACGTCTTTGAATTTGCGTTCCATTTTGGATTCAAATAAATTGACTGGGCCGAACTTCTTGGACTGGCTTAGAAACTTGAGAATTGTTCTCAAGGTGAAAAGCTTGTGTATGTCCTCGAAGCGCCTCTTCCCGCCCGTCCTAGTGACGATGCAACTTTGGACCAATTGTTGGCCTATCAGAAACATGTGAGTGATTCTGAACAAATGAGTTGCATCATGCTAGCCACGATGGAACCCAAGCTACGAAAGCAACATGAGCATATGGATGCTCATATCGTAGTCCTTCATCTTTGTGAGTTGGTTGATGAGCAAGTGAGATTCGAAAGGTTCGAAGTCTCAAAGCTCCTCTTCACCTCTGAGATGCTAGGAGGTTCATCTGTGGTACTGCTCAATATGCTGAAGACTGTGGAGTCTTCTGAGAAGCATGAGCAGGGGACGGTACTGTTAGTTGATTCCTCAAAGAAAAGTTCTAAGAGGAAGTCAAAGGAACAGCAGAAGAGAAAGAAGAGAAGGGCTAAGAAGGTAGAACTAGCACAAAAGGAAACTTGCCATCATTATGGCAAGGAGAGCCATTTGCGAAGAAAGTACAAGATTCATCTTGAGTCCGTGAAGAAGGATAAGGCATCGGATGCCCCATCTTCTTCAGAAATCTTCTTTATTGAATGTCGTTCTATTTCCTTAGACACTTGGGTATTGGATACTGGGTGTGGCTCACATATATGTAATGACATACATGGGCTAAGGAATAGAAGAAGACTCGTCAAGGGAAAGTCAAATTTACGTGTTGGGAATGGAGCAAAGTCACCGACTCGCCATCTAACGCATTTGTCAAACTCCCTAGACTTGTCTTAGAATCGACAATTGCTTTATATTCCTTCGCTGATAAAGAACATCATTTCTATTTCTTGTTTAAATAGAAATGGTTTCCATTTGACGCTTAGTAACAATTGTTGTTACATAACTTTGAATGGGGTTCTTTATGGACGGAACTTTAAGCAATGGTGTTTATACGCTGACGATTCCAAAGGACATTTGCAATATCGGGCGAGCAACAAGCGTGCTCAAAGGATAATCAAATAGACTTATATGTGGCATTGTCGTCTTGGCCATATAAGCAAGAAACGCATGTCCGAATTACACCGATGTGGAATTTCGGAATCGCTTTGAATTTGATTCATACGATACATGCGAATCATGCTTAAAAGGCAAGATGACTAAGTTACCTTTACCGAAAAGGTGAACGAGTGGGAGAGTTACTAGGTTTAGTACATACCGATGTGTGTGGACCTATGTCAACTCAAGCATTAGGAGGCTATAGCTACTTCATTACCTTCACCGATGATCACTCACGGTTTGGGTATGTGTTCTTGATGAAACACAAGTCCAAGCCTTTGAAAGGTTCAAAGAATTCAGAAATGAAGTAGAGAAACAACATGACAAAAGTATTAAAATACTGATCGGATCGAGGTGGTGAATACTTAAGTCAAGAGTTTCTTGATTATCTAAGAGACAATGGCATATTGTCTCAATGGACTCCCTATACACCACAAAGATAATGGTGTATCCGAGAGGCGAATCGACTTGTTGGACATGGTCGTCAATGATGAATCATGCGACTCTTCCCAAGTCCTTTGGGGTTATGCACTTGATACCGCTTACTTGTTAAATGTAATGCCTACCAAGGTAGTCTCAACTACTCCATATGAGATATGGAATGGTAAGAAACCTCATGTATCTTACTTGAAGATATGGGGTTGTCTCGCTATAGTGAAGCGATCAGACGTATAAACCGATGCTAAGTCCGATAAATGTCTATTTATTGATACCCTAAGGAAACAAGGGGTTACCAATTCTATCATCCCGTGGAACAAAAGGTGTTTGTTTCAAGGCATGCTGTGTTTCTAGAGAAAGAGTTTCTCTTGCAAGAAAACAAAGGGGAGTGTCGCCGAGCTTGAGGAAACTCGAGATACTCAAATAGACATTGATGAGATACTGGTGAGCACAACACCGATAACTCATAGTGATGAGCAATCTACGACATCAGAACACCACATCTTCAGAGATCCGTAGAACACGCAACATTCCCCGAGAGATATGGATTTCTCAAGTGAATCGAACGACGTGTTACTCATTGATGATGAGGAGCCTACCAGCTTATGAAGAAGTGCCGACAAGTTCAGAAGGGATAAATGGCTTGATGCCATGAAGTCGGAAATGGATTCCATGTAAAACCAAGTTTGGAACTTGGTTGACCCACCAAGGCATTAAGCCTATAGGGTGCAAGTGGGTTTTCAAGAGGAAAACCGACATGGATGGTAATGTGATTACCTATAAGGCTAGATTGGTGGCGAAAGGATATCGTCAAAAGCAAGGTGTTGATTATGACGAAACCTATTCGCCTGTAGCTATGCTTAAATCCATTCGGATGCTCCCGCCATAGCGGCTCATTATGATTATGAGATATGGCAGATGGATGTGAAAAGCCTTTCCTTAATGGAAACCCGCCGAGGACGGTATATGATACTTAGGGTTTCACATCCTGATAAAACCAAGGTATGCAAATTGCGACGATCCATTTATGGATTGAAGCAAGCATCCAGAGTCGGAATATCCGCTTTGATGAGACGATCAAAAAGTTTGATTTCTCACAAAATCCGCATTTAACCTTGTGTGTACAAGAAGGTTAGTGGGAGTGCAGTCGTGTTCCTAGTATTGTATGTCGATGACATACTACTTATAGGAAACGATGTTTCAATCTTACAGTCAGTGAAGGTTTGGTTATCCAAGACGTTCTCCATGAAAGATTCGGGAGAAGCAACCTACATCCTCGGATTAAGATCTATAGAGATAGATCAAACGGTTGCTTGGTCTTTCGCAGCCTACATATATAGACCGAAAAGCAAAGAGGTTTAGCATGTCGGAATCCAAGAAAGGTTATCCGCCCATCGTGCATGGGGTACACCTTTCGAAGTCTATGTGTCCGCGCACAGAAGACGAGAGGATTTGCATGAGTAAGATTCCCTATGCATCCGCAATAGGATCTATCATGTATGCTATGTTATGTACGAGGCCCGATGTATCGTATGCTGTGAGTGTCACGAGCAGATACTCAACCGATCCAGAATGGATCATTGGCCATGTTAAGACGATCCTTAAGTACTTAAGAAGAACTAAGGATGTGTTCCTAATATATGGAGAAGGGTACATGGTGATACGCGGTATACGGATGCCACCCCGCATGCATAAGGATGATTCCATGTCTCACCGAGTATGTATTCACTGAATGGAGGCGCAATAAGTTGGAAAGGTTCCAAGCTTGACAATATAGCGGATTCTCCACTAAGGCAGTAATACATTGCCTGAAGGAAGAAGGAAGCGGTTTGGATCAAGAAGTTCATCTCTGAACTTGATGTGGTCTCATCAATGATCCAAACATGTGCTTCACGCTATCATCTTATTAGAGAGATCATCAGGGAACGAAATACAAATCGAGAAAATTCCCACGAAAGGAACTTAGCGGATCCTTGACTAAAGCATTACCTCAAAGCAAGTTTGAGGGTCATGTTAGAGACTATGGTCCGAGCGATTGGCATTAGGCCAAGTGGAGTATGTTAGTAATATATGAGAGATGTCCTAAGGCAATCGCTTATGTATGAACCATTTATATGATAAATGAAGATTCACTATTTGAGTATACATGTTTAATGTATTTGATTGGATCTTAAACTCATTTATCAATGTCCACGATACGATTCACAAAGATGAGAGAATTTGTGATTGGATCACAACTAGTGAGTATCTCTACATGTGTAATTGTGATGTATCGAATTATCCTAGTCGATGAATTGATGGATTTGGACACCATCAATTCGCCGAGACTAGCACGAGGTATACTTGGTGTATCCAAGCAAATGATTCTCACCGGGCCGAGACATTGTGATGTCCGAGTTAATCGTGGATGCTAGTTATGGTAACTAGTTCATTGAGTGACCACCGTAAGACTTCATATGGTTCTCTCGCATATATAGATATGTCAATGAAGTTCTTACGTGGCTTAAGTG
Organism: Wurfbainia villosa; assembly: GCA_025175895.1. NCBI lineage: Eukaryota > Viridiplantae > Streptophyta > Magnoliopsida > Zingiberales > Zingiberaceae > Wurfbainia > Wurfbainia villosa. The sequence goes on from CM045988.1 coordinate 38,807,292, forward strand.
CGATGTTCCTTTGACTTGCATGTATTCAAGTCATCTTGATCATGGAGACTTATGCTTTGACATCTTAAGCAAACATCTCCGAGGAGATGGACCCGGATGATTGGGTATAAGTCAAGTGATCGAAGGTGTTTGAATAGCCTATAAAGGATTCACCACTCGCGAGGAGATGTATACCCATGGCCTCTCCGGATTGTTACTAAAGTCTTTGGCCAAAGCATTACATGTTTAGAGTAAAGTACTCTTCGATACATGTGGAGTAACTAGAACTGTAGGGACGAGGAAATGATACTTGGGCTAGGTGTGACGAGTCACTTAGTGGGGACTGACACAATAGACCATGTCCTCGAACCAAGTGGGTATAAGATGAGTGAAGGGAATGGGGCACGATTCATTCAAGCCATCAAGGGTTTCGTAAATAGTTCGATCAACTGCTTGATCTTTCTGCTAATTGGGGATCATGATGTACTACTAGGTGCCACTCATGATCGTTCTATAATTAATGGTTAATTATAGACGGCCAACATAAACCGAGAACCTATTTGGTCACACGCACAACGAGTGTAATCCAAAGGATTTAAAACGAGCTTGAGAATGGGATTCTCAGACCGAGAGAAACTATGTTTGGTCGGATCAAACATAAAGCGAGCTTGAAATTGTTTCAATGCAATGGAAGCGTGGATGGGCGTGTCTTGTGAAGACATAATGGATGGACCAAAATGGTTTGGTTCTAATCCAATGGATAAGAATAAACCAAAGGGTTTGGTTTATTTTAAACGAATGAACCAAAAGTTGGTTCGTTCGCTTTAACTTAAAATAAACCATCATGGTTTGGTTTATTTTAACTTATCTTAATGGAGCGGGTTAACGGGCTTTATGGATATGATCCATTAACCATTAAGAGAATTAGTTCTCTATAAAATAGGGATTAAACCCTAACCCTAAACCTAATCCAATTAGTGGTCCCAACCCATCCTCCTTGTTGAAGGGCTGCCGCCCCAACTTCATTGTGTGGCTGCCATCTCCTTGCCGGCGCCCAAGCTTCGCCGGTGGACCTCGGCGACCCTCCGTGATCTCCCTTGGGTTCGGTGTAAAGGTGAGGCTCCATCTCTTCTTTAGCCGGCGCCTATTTCTTCCACTCAAAGCTGTCCAGTTTTTCTGACAGCTTTCCTTCTCGCCGGAGCGCCGCTTGACGACGGTTAGTGCTCCGACAGCGGATAACATACCGGGGATTTGATCTCCGGTAATCCTCTGAGGTGGAGGACGAAGGATTCGTCAATCGGTTGACGAATACCTCTCCGGAGAAGCAAGTCTTGAGGACTTGTTTTAGGTCCGAATTTGGATTCGGACCGTGATCATCTCTCGATCACATCGTCTTCAACACGAGGCTAGTAACCCGTACGAAGACGAAGCTCGTGGCTTGGCGAAGTCATCCCGAGGAGCTCGGCGTGGATACGGATAGAGACGATTCTTACGAGAATCGTTCCGGTTGATGCCGTTCCCGCTACACGTCATACGGAAGGTATAACGTAGTTTAAATTTCCTTTTATTGCAATTTTAATTTACGGTTATGTCTACACTTGTTGTAAAAGCATGCGTGTGTTGTGTGTGTTGTAATAAATAGGAATATTTATTATTTTTATTGCTTCCGCTGTGCTCATGTTTACGAAACATGATCGAACACACACACGCCGCGGTGCCGGAAACCCAACAGAGTTAAGGTTCTTCCTTTGGAGCTCTTGGCCGATGCCCATATTTCCTCTTCCTCTCCTTGGTCAGCGATAAGGATCAAGCTTGGAGCTTGGTGGTTGGCTCTAGATAGGAGAAGAAGTCTTTGATTATCTTCCTTTGTTCAGAGCGAACAAGAAAAGGAAGATACGCGATCTAGGAGGTTTCAACTCTTGGAGGATCGTTGCTCACACAACGTTCAAGAGGAGGATAGGACATACAATAGAAGATCAAGAGGTATAATCTTGTTTATTTTGATTTAGTTCTTTTGTATAATGCATGTGGCTAATTTACTTGGACCCCGAAGATAAACACAAAAACCGGCGATCCGTATATCATCTATTCCGCGGCTAATCGAGAAAAGAGTTAGGTTGCTTGAATAACAAGTTTATTCAAGAGACCACTCGAATCGAATAACACTATGATGGATCAGTTTCTTGGGTAATTTGTCTGTTGGAATGTATACTGAAAGCCTAGCTCTTTTTGTATGAACATTTTATTTTGGAATAAGAATCACATGATCATTGTTTGCACTTTATATATTTATTATATGTGTGCATATTGTCTAATATTTTACATTGTAGATAACATGGTGCTTGGTGTGGCACAGAAGATCATGTTATCAGTCCCTTGTAAAATATAAGTAGAGGCTCACAACCAAGATGGTTTTGGACAAACCATTGGCATGGTTGTAGTGTAGCTTGGTATTGTTTTGTCGTGAACATGGAGTTACACTAGTACACTTAGGTGTATTGAGCAGGACCGACATAGAGGTGATTCAATTAATTGCTGACTACATAATTGAATCAGACCTCGGATATTATGTTGTACATGCTCTTAATCCCGATATAATAACGGGCACATGTACTTAGTATTTATTTCTTTGATTTACTAGAGGGTGAGATTTAGATGGGTTAAATCAATAGGCCCGGTAAGTTGGGAAATAATATTATTTACATGGTGTGCCATTGATTATAGGAGGAAACCGTGTCCTATATACTAGGTTGATGATGTCCCCTTGAGGAGCTCATAAGGTTCATCATGTAAACCCAGCTGGTTGACTTAGTCAACATGATGATAAGGTTGAGTGGTACTACTCGAGGAATTAGATGTTAATTAATTGATGGTCAGTAAATCAATTAATTGACGGACATTCGTTATCTTAAACACGGGGAGATGAATGTACAAATAATATATGGAGCCCATATTAATTTATGGGGTTGGTGAGGTAGTTCAATGATGATCCTCTAGTGGAATGGAACATCATTGATGGATCAAGTTTGTGTGGTTCCGATCCATCGGGTGGCCAAGATCCAACTCCTCCTTATGGTCCCTATCGTAGCCTAATATAATCCTTGTGAAGTCTAGATCCAAGAATGTAAAACAAAACCCTAGAACCAACGGTTGGGATTAAATCCCTAGATCCGATGGTTGGGATGAAACCCTAGAACCAACGGTTGGGATTAAATCCCTAGATCCGATGGTTGCGATGAAACCCTAGAACCAACGGTTGGGATTAAATCCCTAGATCCAATGGTTGGGATGAAACCCTAGAACCAACGGTTGGGATTAAATCCCTAGATCGGATGGTTGGGATGAAACCCTAGAACCAACGGTTGGAATTAAATCCCTAGATCCAATGGTTGGGATGAAATCCTAGATTCAACGGTTGGGATGAAATCCTAGATCTGACGGTTGGGATGAAACCCTAGATCCGACGGTTGGGATAAAACCCTAAATCCGACGGTGGAGATTAAATCCCTAGATCCGACGGTGGAGATTAAAGGAGGCTTAAGCCCAATTCTATAAATAGAGGGCTTAGGTTGGGCGGCAAGCGGGGTTCAAGGAAAAATTAGGGGTTTGCCTCTCCAATCTTGGGCAGCAAGAAACCCTAGGAGAACAAGGGCTTGGGCGGCTAGGTTTTGGAAGGGCTTGGGCGGCATCAAGAGAAGAAGAACCCTTCTTCTTCCTAAGGTTGGCCGGCACCTATCTATCTTCCTCCTCTATTCCTAGGCCGGCGCTCTTCCTCCTCCCTTTCTCCTTGGTGGCCGACGGTTCTCCATTCCCTTGGTGGCCGACACTTCTCCAATCTCCAAGGTGGCCGGCGGTTCCCTTTACATTGGTGGCCGGCGCTTCATCCATTCGCTCCTTGGCCGGCGGATACATCGAGCTCTTTTGATTGGTGGCCGGTTCTAGAAAGGAGGAGATTTTTGTTTTGTTCTTCTCTTTGTTCACAGCGAACAAGGAAGGGAAGAATGCGATCTAGAAGGCTTCTACTCGTGGAGGATCTTCGCCCACACATCGTCCACGAGGAGGATAGGACATACGGTAGAAGATCGTGAGGTATAAAAGTTTTACAACTTTATATTCTGATCTAAGCATGTTATTTTATGTATTGATTATACAAGAGTGCATATGTATATATTTTGTATAATCATGGACCCCGAAGACTAACACAAAAACCGGCGATCCGTCCGTCGTCTCTTCCGCGGCTAATCAATTAGAAGAGTTGTGTTGCTTGAACAACTAGTTTGTTCAAGCGACCACTCAAGTTGTTAGCACGACGATGAATAGGTTGTGCTAAGGAAAGTCATCCCATCCAGATTAATTCTTTCATTAGTGAAAATTTTAATCTGGGGACATGGGAGCCAATGAGCCTCCGAAGCAACTATGATGGATCAGTTTCTTGGGTAATCCATCTTCATCAAGGATTTATTTTTTTAATCCAGGGACGTAGATAGGATCGTCATGCACAAGTGACCAAGTTGAAGCGGGAAGCGAAGCTTCTGTTGGTGCAACAATGCCCCAAGCATTTATATATGTTTTGATGTTTGGTTAAATCATCTAAGTTTAGTTGCCAAGGGATGATTAGAAAAAATAAATTGACAGAATCAGTTTAGTTCCAATTGAAAATTTCATTTTGATCATTTCCCTTCTTTTTTTCAAGAGGATATAATCCGTTTTGGAACAAATGCCTGATACTAATTACCTTTTTCTTTTTTTCATTGGACTCAGTCCAGTAATAGGTTGCTTAATTGCCCATAACATAATATTTTCGAATGAAAAGAAGAAAAAGATGCCCCAAGATCCATCGAAAAATAGAACTTTTACTTTATTTTTTTTTATTTTCATTCTTTTTTCTTCAGGTCCAACTCGATTAAAAGACGAACAACTTTCATAGGCAATGCTTTGTGATCTAATTGTGCACATGTTTAAGTGACAGGGAAATCCAAGGATGAAGACTTGGTAAAAGAGAAGTCCAAGTATGATCTTAGCAAGGAAAGTCCAAGGGACGGACTTGGAAGCATAAGACCAAGCTTGTAGTCTTGGCAGCGTAAAGTCCAAGTGAACCTTGGCAAAGAAAGTCCAAGGGATGGACTTGGCAGCATAAGACCAAGCTTGGAGTATTGGCAACGTAAAGTCCAAGTGAACCTTGTGTAGGGAGTGCCATTGGTTGCGTCGGAGTCTAATTGCCTCCCATGTCCCCAGATTAAAATTTTATCAACTAAAACTAATCCGGACGGGATGAGTTTCCGAAGCACAACCGTTTCGTCGTCGTGCCAATGACTCGAGCGATCGCTTGAACAAACTTGTTGTTCAAGCTATCAACTCTTCTAGTCGGTTAGCTGCAGAAGAGACGACGAACGGATCGCCGGTATTTATGTTTCTTATCGGGGTCCATGATTATACAAATACAAACAAATGCAAACTAGTATAATCAACACATACTAATATAAAGAACATAAGCTAGCATATCTTATCATAAGAGGATCAAGAATAAAGTTTGTAAAACTTTTATACCTCTTGGTCTTCTACCGTATGTCCCATCCTCCTCGTGGACGTCGTGTGGGCGAAGATCCTCCACGAGTTGAAGCCTCCTAGATCACGTTCTTCCCATCCTTGCTCGCTCCGAACAAAGAGAAGAACCAAACAAAAACTCCTTCTCCTATCTAGAACCGACCACTAAGCCAAGGAGCTTGATATAGCCGTCGACCAAGGAGTAGATAATTGAGCGCCGGCCAACCTTGAAGAAAGGTTGCCACCGGCCACCAAGGAGAGAGAGAGAAGGAATAATGGGTATGGGCGTCGACTACCAATTAAGAAGAGAAGGAAACAATCCTTAATCCTTCAAAGGATTGCCGCCCAAACCTTTTCCCAAACCCTAGCCGCCCAAGCCAAAAACCCTAATCTCCTTCTTGATATTTCTTTTTTTTTTCACGCCCAAGCCCTTAGCCCTCCTTTCATAGAGTTAGGCTTAGGCCTCCTTTCAATCTCCACCGTCGGATCTAGAGACTTAGTCTCCACCATCGGATCTAGGGTTTCATCCCAACCATCGGATCTAGGGTTTCATCCCAACCGTCGGATCTAGGGTTTCATCCCAACCGTCGGATCTAGGGTTTCATCCCAACCGTCGGATCTAGGATTTCATCCCAACCGTCGGATCTAGGGTTTCATCCCAACCGTCGGATCTAGGGTTTCATCCCATCATTCGATCTAGCCTCCATTAGGTTTTAATAAGGCTACGATAGGGACCATGAGGAGGAGTTGGATCTTGGCCACCCGATGGATCGGAACCACACAAACTTGATCCATCAATGATGTTCCATTCCACTAGAGGATCATCATTGATCTACCTCACCAACCCCCATTTATATGGGCTCCATATATTATTTGCACAACTATCTCCCCGTGTTTAAGATATCGAATGTCCGTCAATTAATTGATTTACTGACCATCAATTAATTAACATCTAACTCCTCGAGTAGTACCACTCAACCTTATTATCATGTTGACTAAGTCAACCCGCGGGGTTTACATGATAAACCTTATGAGCTCCTCAAGGGGACATCATCAACCTAATATATAGGACACGGTTTCCTTCTATAATCAACGGCACACCATGTAAATAATATCATTTCCCAACTTACCGGGCCTATTGATTTAATCTATAAATCTCACCCATTGGTAAATCAAAGAAATAAATACTAAGTACATGTGCCCGTTATTATATCGGGATTCAGAGCATGTGCAACATAATACCCGAGGTCTGATTCAATCATATAGTCAGCAATAGATTGAATCACCTCTATGTCGGTCCTGCTCAATACACACAAAATGTACTAGTGTAATTCTATGGTCAAGATAAACCAATACCAAATCACACTACAACCATGCCAATGGTTTGTCCAAGACCATCTTGGTTGTGAGCCTATACTTATATTCTATAAGGAACTGATAACATGATCTTCTGTGCCACACCAAGCACCACGTTATCTACAATGTAGAGTATTAGACAATATGCACACATATAATAAATATAAAGTGAAAACAATGATCATGTGATTCTTATTTCAAAATAAAGATGTCCATACAAAAGGCTAGGCTTTCAGTATACATCCCAACAATCTCCCACTTATACTAAAAGACTATGCTGTCATCACACTGCCATACATCTGATCCCCATGTCCTCCATATGCCTATCAAACGCTTTCGCTGGAAGGGCCTTAGTGAATGGATCCGCCAGGTTATCCTTTGATGCAATCTTGGCGATAGCTACTTCTCCTCGATTTACGATCTCTCGTATTAGGTGGTACTTGCGCTCTATGTGTTTACTCGCCTTATGGGCTCGTGGTTCCTTCGACTTTGCAACTGCACCACTATTATCACAATAAATTGTGATAGTTTTGGGCAAACCATGCATCACATCCAAGTCCATCAAGAAGTTCCGGAGTCATACAACTTCCTTGGTTCCCTCAGAGGTTGCCACATACTCAGCTTCCATGGTAGAGTCCGCCACGCATTTCTACTTGATACTCCTCCATACTATGGCTCCACCTCCAAAAGTAAACACAAACCCCGAGGTAGACTTACTGTTGTCCCTATCTGATTGGAAATCAGAATCCGTGTAACCCACAGGGACTAATTGATCTGCCCGATAAACCAGCATATAATCCCTAGTCCTTCTCAGGTACTTCAATATATGCTTTACCGTAATCCAATGTCCTTGTCCAGGATTACTCTGATATCTGCTAACCATGCCCACGACAAAGCAGATATCGGGTCTCATACATAGCATAGCATACATGAGGCTTCCTACTGCCAAAGCATAAGGAACCGCCTTCATATCCTCTATCTCCTTTGTTGTTTTGGGACACATCTCTTTAGATAAAGGTACTCCATGCCTAAAAGGTAGAAAACCTTTCTTGGAGTTCTGCATGCTAAAATGAGCAAGGATAGTGTCAATGTATGAAGCTTGAGATAAGCACAACATCCTTTTCTTGCGATCCCTTATCACCTTGATCCCAAGGATGTGTCCCACTTCTCCCAAGTCCTTCATGTCAAACTGTTTGGACAACCATACCCTTACGTCTGATAACACTTTGATATTATTGCCAACAAACAAAATGTCATCTACGTATAGTACAAGAAATACCACTACGTTTCCGTCACATCTTTTGTATACACATGGCTCATTCGAACTTTGAATAAATCCATATGACTGGATTACCTCATCAAAACGGATGTTCCAAGATCTCGAAGCTTGCTTCAATCCATAAATGGACCGATTAAGCTTACACACTAGATGCTCTTTGTCTTTAGCAATGAATCCTCCGTTCTAGATATAGATGTTCTCCTCAAGACTTCTGTTAAGGAAAGCTGTCTTGACATCCATTTGCCAAATCTCATAATCCATATGAGCAGCTATAGATAAGAGAATCCGGATAGACTTAAGCATAGCTACTGGCGAAAAGGTCTCCTCACAATCGATACCCTCTTTCTGAGTATACCCTTTCACAACAAGCCTAGCTTTGAAGGTCTCAACCTTCCTGTCTACTCCTCTCTTTCTTTTGTAGATCCACTTGCATCCAATGGCTTTTACACCATCGGGTGGCTCTACTTGCTCCCAGACCTGATTAGAATTCATAGATTCTATCTCAGAATTCATCGCTCTTTGCCATGATACCACATCTTCATCTTGGAATGCCTCATCATATGTCTAGGGATCAGGTTCATGTTCGCCAGGGACCAAGTCCGAAGACTCTCCCAAGAACATGAATCTATCAGGCTGTCTCACAATCCTCCCACTACGATGAGGTATCACCTGTGTATCCTCTGTGACACGCGGTGCAGTGACTTGTGGTTTATCCTCTTGTACCAGTGGTACTGAAGTAGCGACTTCCCCTCTTAATTCCTCAAGAACAATCCTACTCTTGGGCTTGTGGTTCATCACATAGTCTTCCTCTAGAAATCGGGCATTCGTGCTAACGATCACCTTCTGATCTCTACGATTATAAAACAAATCACCTTTCATTCCTCTAGGGTAACCCACGAACATGCACACTTTTGTACGAGGTTCCAACTTACCAGCATCAGCCTTCATCACATGTGCTGGACTCCCCCATATCCGAATATGTCTCAGACTAGGCTTTCGCCCAATCCACAATTCTATGGGGGTAGAAGGCACTGATTTAGATGGAACCAAGTTCAGAATATACAGATCAAATCAGATACCCCGTAACGAACTGAAACTCGTAATAATAACTCATCATCGATCTAACCATCTCCATAAGAGTCCTATTCCTTCGCTCGCTACACATTCTCAGGGTGTGCCAAAGTGCATAATTGGGATTGAATCCCAGCCTCTGATAAGTAATTCCTAAACTCTCCCAAGAGGTACTCACCACCACGATCAGATCGTAGGGTCTTGATACTTTTACCTTGACGGTTCTCCACATCAGCCTTGAATTCTTTGAACCTGTCAAAGCATTCAGACTTGCGACACATCAAGTAAATGTATCCATATCTTGAATAATCGTCTATAAAAGAGACGAAATATTCAAAACCACCTCTAGCCTGGATAGACATAGGATCGCACAAATTAGAATGAACCAATTCTAACACATCTTTGGCTCTATGCCCCTTGGCCTTGAAAGGCCTCTTGGTCATTTTACCTTCCAAGCAAGATTCGCAGGTTGGGAGATCCTCCACCACTAATGAACCCAAAGGTCCATCAGCTATCAACCTTTGAATTCTACTCAGGTTAATATGACCAAGCCTTAGATGCCAAAGATATGTTTGGTTCATCTTCGAAGGTTCTTTTCCCTTATTGGAATTAGAAGATGAGTTATTAACTTCTATATGCATCGTGGGAGCTTTTGGTTCAAGAGTATACAAATTGCCAACCAATGTACCTAAACAAATAATCTCTCTATTTCTTTTTATAACAAATCTATCATTAAAAGAAATAGAATATCCATCCATAAACAATTTAGAAACCGAAATCAAATTCTTTCTAAATGTAGGTACATAAAGACAATTTCTCAAAACCAAAACTTTATTTCTATCAAACGATAAATGAACGTCTCCCACTGCAATAATCGCCACCTTGTAGCATAGCATTGCGTAGACGGTAATTTCTCCTTCACTAGTCGTCGAGTTTCCTAGAACCCCGCAAAGAATTGCAGACATGATCGTGGCTCCCGTGATCTACACACTAGGTACCGTAGATAACACCACTAAACATGTTTCAACGACTGCCGTAAGATATACCTTTGTTCTACTTTAGGTCAGCGCCTTTTCTTCCCATGTCCAGCCTTTCTTACAAGTGAAGCACTTGCCTTCGACTTCTTCACTCCTCCTCGAGGTCCACTGCCACCTGCTCCACCTCATTTCTTCTTCTTCTTGCCTTCGGCTTAGAAGTAGAAACCTTCGAGCAACCATGGCTTCCTCGCTTCTAGCAACCCGATTCTAGTATCCAAAAGTTCCTTTCCCAATCATCCGCAGTTTAGGAGGACACTCATCAAGAGCATATACTTGTACTCTCTACGCTAAGACAATATCCAAATTTCTTTCCAATCAATGTATTTTATTCTAGTAAGTTTATTTTCTTTCGATTACAAAGAAGTGGGTTGAAAACCATTTGAAAATCCTATGAATCACAATAATCAAAATATTAGATTTCAAATATTATTGATTCTTCAAAACAATAAAATTCCGAAATCAACCAACACCTCAAAACACCGAGAATATCGCATGCCACGATAGTGTGGACGTATACGAAATCTACATTTGTAAGAGGAGGTTTTACCCATTAATTTTATTATCTTGTCAACCTTACTTTTTGACAAATAAAATTAATAGTTTGTTCCTCTTAGGCCCTACAAATAAAAGCAGTGAATCCGATGGGGAGGATACCTTTATTTCCATCTAAGTGTTTACCATTACTCGGTACTAAGGCAATTATCTCGGATTATGTGCCTTACCAATGGGGAAGTACACATGCTCCTAAATAATTTCCTATAACCATATTTAACCTAGTAATCCGCAAACAAACCCATCCGATGGGGAGGAAGGCACTCAAAGCCGACACGCAAGTTTGTTGCATCACACGTCAAATTGTAATGGAGGCCGTAGAAATTAATTAAAATATCCCTCTCCCACTTAGTAAAGTGAAAATGAGGAATTTTCAAGCACACACAACATGCATATAAAAAAAATCAGCAATAAATATGAAAAAAAACAGAATTTTTCCATTTGTTCTTCCACCTCGTCTCTTCCACCTTTCCGTGCGCAAGCCACAAAGAGATCCGAGAGATATATCATTTTAATTTACATCCATCTATCCTATACTCCACGAAGGAGTGTACTAACTATCTAGATCGAAAGTAAACTAGAATTTTCGGCTTAACAATGTCATATTTAACTACAAAAATTAAATACTAATCTAGCCTCACAACCCCGAGGATTCAAATGATATACATACAATCACACACACATGCAATCACATACACACATATATAGCCATAATAGTTGGATCTTATGCCTGCAACCAAAAAGTTAGCCTACGCACATCCTACTATTATCCGACATACACAATATATGATAAGTGCGTGAAAGTAACCGAATCAAAAACACACAAAACCGGAAACCCTGCCTCTGATACCATTTGAAGGGAGTGCCATTGGTTGCGTCGGAGTCTCATTGCCTCCCATGTCCCGGATTAAAATTTTATCAACTAAAACTAATCCGGACGGGATGAGTTTCAAGCACAACCAATTCATCGCGCTAACGATTGAGTGATCGCTTGAACAAACTTGTTGTTCAAGCTATCAACTCTTCTAGTCGGTTAGCGGAAAGAGACGAACGGATGGCCGATTTTTGTGTTTCTTATCGGGGTCCATGATTATACAAATACAAACAAATTCAAACTAGTATAATCAACACATACTAACATAAAGAAAATAAGCTAGCATATCTTATCATAGAAGGATCAAGAATAAAGTTTGTAAAACTTTTATACCTCTTGGTCTTCTATCGTATGTCCCATCCTCCTCGTGGACGCCGTGTGCGAAGATCCTCCACGAGTTGAAGCCTTCCTAGATCACGCTCTTCCCTTCCTTGCTCGCCCGAACAAAGAGAAGAACCAAACAAAACTCCTTCTCCTATCTAGAACCACCACCAAGCCAAGGAGCTTGATATAGCCGCCACCAAGGAGTAGATAATTGAGCACCAACTCAAGCTGCCACCGCCACCAAGGAGAGAGAGAGAAGGAATAATGGGTATGGGCGCCGGCCAAAGCAAGGAGGAAGAAGATGGGCGCCGGCTACCAATTAGGAATGTTGGTGCAATCGGTCCAGGTCACGATTGACCAGGACTCGAGTTTGACTCGAGTGATGTTTTGATGTTCGACAAAAACATATGGAAATGTAATTGTCATAGGGAAGTCCAAGTCTTGAGTACTTGGCATGGGAAGTCCAAGTGGTACAATTGGCATTTGGAAAAGTCCAAGCATGGGTCTTGGCAAGGTAAAGTCCAAGTCATGGATACTTGGCATGGAAAGTCCAAGTCATGGGTACTTGGCATTTGGGAAAGTCCAAGTCTTGAGTACTTGGCACAAGGAAAAGTCCAACATTGGTTGGCAAGGGAAAGTCCAAGCTTGAGTCTTGGCATTTGAGAAGTCCAAGGGGATGGATATTGGCGGTGTAAAGTCCAAGCGGAGTCTTGGCGGCGTAAGTCCAATGTGCCTTGGCGGTGTAGACACCGTTAGCATGACATAGCCGAGGGAAGAACCTGGAGGCTAGCGCGATGGATGAACAAGTCATGGATGACTTGGAGGGATCCGAGAGGCGTGAGGCTGATGGAGGTGGCTAGAAGGCTTAGGTCTAGGCTAAGGGTGGTCTAGCAAGTATGGGGGCACCATACTTGGGTTAAAACCTCATTTTTGAGGTTGGCAGTCGACTGACATTATGGCCGGTTCGACTGCCGTGAGTCGACTTGAGTTCGACTGTCGTTTAAGAGCTGGAATTGCTCTGGCAGTCGACTGCTCATTGGAGCAGTCGACTGCCAAGGGACGGCAGTCGACTGCCAGCTGAGTGTCGAGCACAGAACGCTCCGTAGCCGACTGGGCAGTCGACTACGGGCGCTGGCAGTCGACTGCCAAGAGTCCCGTTGGAACTTGTCCGACGTGGATTGAGCCGTTGTCTCACGACAACAGTGGCATCAGTCGACTGGGGACTTATGGCAGTCGACTGATAGGCGGAAATCCAGCCCGATGCAGGTCAAAAAGAGGAGCTCGTGGAGGATTTCATTATCAGTTCTTGGGGAGCTTTCTTGAGGCGATTTGAAGGCGATTTGCAGGTGCATTTCAGGGCCCTTCAACCTCATCCAAGCAACCAACAAGCAAAGCGCTCAAACCCTAGTTTTGTAAAGTGTTCTTTACATTTCCTTTGTATTTGCTTGTATTTCTTTCGTTTATTGTTGTAAATATTTGTACGAGGTTTCTCCGCCTCCGACTTGTTGTCGAGAAGGGTTTTATTGATTAGTGATTGCATTGGCGTCGCTAGAGCTCATTAGAGCTCGATCCGTGGAGTAGGAACCGTTTCGGTTCCGAACCACGTTATATGATCGATTGTGTGTCTTGTTATATTTATTTGTTATTACCATTCCGCTGTGCTAACAAGGTTGTAGACGATCAAACGCAAATGAATTCCATCATCGTACGGAACATGCTATTCACCCCCCCCTCTAGCGGCATCAAATTTCCTACAAGTGGTATCAGAGCGAGGCCACTCTTCTAAGTCTATCAATGAAGGGAGCAAGCTAGAGGGTAAAAGATGGAAGTCCAAGATCAATTGGGATGGGATATCAACACCCCAATTCCGTATGCCTTCTATGGATGAGAAGGTTTCAATTCTTGGAAGGCGAGAATTGAAGATTTTTTGATGATGAGAGACCTGTAGGAGTGGTCCGCGTTGATGGAAGGATTCGAATATCCTAAGGGACCAAAGGGAGGGTTTCTCAAGAAGAAGAAGTGGAGTGAGGAGCAACTCAAACAATTCGATAAAAACAAGAAGGTAATCAAATTCATTTTTGATTTAATTCCTAATGACCTCTTGTGTAGCCTAGGTGACTATGTGGATGCCAAGGAGCTATGGAGCGATTTGGCCAAGCTCCATGAAAGTCTATCATCGGTCCAAGAAGAAGGACCATCACCCTCTCAAGCTCAAGAAGAAACATCCAAAGAGCTAGAGGATTCGGAGGCTGATAGGGAATCAACATCCGAATCTGAAGAGGTAGAAGCGGTGGAAGAAGTGGAGGAGGCATCCACCTCTAGGATGGAGGGGGAGAGACCATCCACATCGGAGCCGGAAACAATTCATGAAGAAGTCTCTACCTCCGGGAGGAATGAAGAATCCACTCCGGCACCTACCACTGAACTAGGTAACTCAAACATATCAAGTAATAATAAAATACATATAATATGTTTTGAGTGTAGGGAGCAAGGACACTACAAGAGTAAGTGTCCTAAAAGGATTAAGAAAGCTTCTTCGACGTCCAAAAGTCAACAAAAGTCGAAGGATGCTGGTTCCCCAAGTCAAAAGAGCAAGGAGCATATCATATGCTTCAAGTGCAACTCAAAGGGGCATTATCGGAGTCAATGCCCTAGGGGGAAGAAGAAGGGACAAGATGGAGCATCACAAGTAGGGGGAGCCTCTAGGGCAAACCCTAAGGTATATTTAAACAATGCTCGTTCCTTAAATTATAGTAAAAAGCATGCTAGAAATAATTTTAGCAATCTTGCTATTTATCACAAAGAGCATGCTAGACATAGGGAATTTCGCTTAGGAGCTAAGAATATCCACTTAGATAATAAGAAGAAATTTGGGACTAATGTCCCTAAAAATAATTTATCTAAGAACAAACCTAGGTCAAATAATTCTAGAAAAATGTTACCAAGGGAGACCATTAGAAAGGTGCAAGAGCACCTAGGTTTTAATCCAAAATGGACTAGGCATATGCCTAGGAAGTCCCATGCCCAAGAATTTAATCAAAAATCAATTGGGCAATTGGAATTAGAAAACCAAGCCTTGAGGTCAAGGCTTGAGAAACTAGAAAAGACCCTTAGGAATATACAAAACCAATTTAAAGGGTCTAATGGTCAAAGTCAAAGGTCAAAAAGTCAAAGTCAACACCAAGGACCTATGAGTCAAAATTCAACCAAGGGCAAGCAAGGTTTGGGTCACAAACCTAAGCCTAAGGTGGCTTATCATAGTGTTCCATTTGACTATGGAACACAAACTAGGTCTAGGAAGACCAAGGTCACTAGGGAAGTCATCCCTAAGGTTGACCAAAGGTTGTGCCTAGTGGTTAGGGTTTCTAGGAAACCTAGGGTGGCCACTAAGAAGGTTGCAAGGGGAGTTACCCCTAGAGTCAACCTAGGTAAGACCCAAATGACCAAGGCTAACAAGCCTAGGAGGGTCATTAGGAAGGTATCTAGGGAGGTTATCCCTAAGGAATACCTAATTAACCCTAGGAGCTCAAATCGGTTTTGGGTTCCTAAGAGCGTGATTGATTCACGCTAGATGGGTTTAGGGTGTGCCAACCTTGATTGGATGGGTAGTTAACTCAACCATGGTAAAGGTGGCACTTTAGGATATTTTCAAGGTTATGGTTACCTTGGAAATAGATTTGAATTAATATCCTAAAAGATTTTAGGATGTGCCAATGCACTTTTGAAATTAAGAAAAATCAATTAAATTGGCACAATTTAGGTTTAGAGGTTATTGTGCCATTTTGGGTTTTTGGCACACTAGGGAGATTAGGTTAATATGGCAAAAAATGATTAATCCCAACAAATGGCAATTAATATTAAAATTTAGGTATTATTATACCTATATATATTTTATATGTCATGCTTTGTTTGCCATATAACATGCCATGACATCATGCTTACTTTTAATCATTTTATATGTCATGTTCATGTTTTAGGATTAAGGTTTTAAATGTCATGTGTTTTTAGATTTCATCTTATGCCATGACATCATGATTATGAGCATATGCTTATTTATATCATCATTAATGCCATAATCATTCATGCATTTAAGAAAATTTCGATTGAAATTGATTTAAGGACTATGGCATGACTTGGAGTCCCATTCATAAGGGAATCAAGTAGGGTTGCCTTAGAAGATGCATGAAACCCTAGTTTAAATGAACCAAAACCCACATCTCACATCCAATTGACATGTATGTGTATTTATACACCCTAGATACATGTGAGATGCTAGGATATGAGTTAAGTTCAAGGTGTATAGTTTTTGCATCTAGATGAACTAAAACTCATCTAATTTCAATTGTGGATCATTGGGAGAGCATGTGTACAAGTCATGTACATAGAGCCCAAGGAATATGATCCAAAATAAGGTTTTGAAAACATTTTAAAATTATTTTGAAAAACCTTGGTGAAGTCTATCTTTTGATAGCAATCACCATTGATAGAGTTGATACAAAATAGGGCCAAAACTTTGAAAATTTCAATGATTTTGAGTTTTGTATCAAACTCACTATTTTATGGGTAAAATAATTTTCAAATATTTTTCACCCATTATATTGACTATAAGTAATATACATATCAAGTTTCGTGATTTTTCAAAATACGTAGAATTACTTATGACTTTTCAAAACTCGATTCTGATAGTTGAAATTCAAAAATTTCAGCTATAAGTCGACTGCCCTTTGTGGCAGTCGACTGATGAGAGTGGAAGTCGAATGATTACTGATAGGAGTCGACTGTTAGGTCTGATTTTGGGTTAACAATGTTTGTTTAGCCCATTTTCAGCCATGGTAAAGGTCCCTAACCACTTCTAACCCTAGGATATGCTTTGGGAAGCATTATAAAGGGTGATAATCCATTGGATATGGATTAGGAGAGGTGTTAGGTCAAAGTATCAAATTTAGGGTGAGTGAAAGTTCTATGTTGAACTTAGAACCTTAATTTTGATGGTTTAGCGTTCCTATTAGCTTAGGAACTTCCCAAGGACATTGTTGGTGCAATGGTCAAGGGGGAGCAAGCCTTTAGGGGGAGTTATCCATCTTGTGATGATGGATGTGTTTCTCTTCTTGAAGGGGGAGAAGTTATTGGGAGAATATCATCAATTGGGAAAATTGATGGGATTTTGAGAAACCCAATTTGGAAATTGGGAGAGAGTATAGGATTACCTCTTTTGAGTGATATGGGACTTATCACTAGGAAGATGGTAGGCATCCTAGGTATTTTTAGACCAAGGGGGAGATTGTAAGATCTCATTGGGACATGAGACATTGACCTCCTTGGAGAGAAGACCTTTTTGATGTTAGTCAAAAAGGGGGAGAATGTTTGGGGGAGAACATTTAAGATTACCAATTTGGAATAATTGGTAAGAGACTTGAGTTAGTGGTCTAACTCAAATAATTTGTTTGGTTTTTGTCAAACATCAAAAAGGGGGAGATTGTTGGTGCAATCGGCCCAGGTCACGATTGACCAGGACTCGAGTTTGACTCGAGTGATGTTTTGATGTTCGACAAAAACATATGATAATGTAATTTTCATAGGAAAGTCCAAGTCTTGAGTACTTGGCATGGGAAGTCCAAGTGGGACACTTGGCATTTGGAAAAGTCTAAGCATGGGTCTTGGCAAGGTAAAGTCCAAGTCATGGATACTTGGCATGGAAAGTCCAAGTCATGGGTACTTGGCATTTGGGAAAGTCCAAGTCTTGAGTACTTGGCACAAGGAAAAGTCCAACATTGGTTGGCAAGGGAAAGTCCAAGCTTGAGTCTTGGCATTTGAGAAGTCCAAGGGGGTGGATATTGGCGGTGTAAAGTCCAAGCGGAGTCTTGGCGGCGTAAGTCCAATGTGTCTTGGCGGTGTAGACACCGTTAGCATGACATAGCCGAGGGAAGCACCTGGAGGCTAGCACGATGGATGAACAAGTCATGGATGACTTGGAGGGATCCGAGAGGCGTGAGGCTGATGGAGGTGGCTAGAAGGCATAGGTCTAGGCTAAGGGTGGTCTAGCAAGTATGGGGGCACCATACTTGGGTTAAAACCTCATTTTTGAGGTTGGCAGTCGACTGACATTATGGCCGGTTCAACTGCCGTGAGTCGACTTGAGTTCGACTATCGTTTAAGAGTTGGAATTGCTCTGGCAATCAACTGCTCATTGGAGCAGTCGGCTGATGTCGACAACAGTCGACTGCCAAGAGTCCCGTTGGAACTTATCCGACGTGGATTGAACCATTGTCTCACGACAACAGTGGCATCAGTCGACTGGGGACTTATGGCAGTCGACTGATAGGCGAAAATCCAGCACGATGCAGGTAAAAAAGAGGAGCTCGTGGAGGATTTCATTATCAGTTCTTGGGGAGCTTTCTTGAGGCGATTTGAAGGCGATTTGCAGGTGCATTTCAGGGCCCTTCAACCTCATCCAAGCAACCAACAAGCAAAGCGTTCAAACCCTAGTTTTGTAAAGTGTTCTTTACATTTCCTTTGTATTTGCTTGTATTTCTTTCGTTTATTGTTGTAAATGTTTGTACGAGGTTTCTCTGCCTCCGACTTGTTGTCGAGAAGGGTTTTATTGATTAGTGATTGCATTGGCGTCGCTAGAGCTCGTTAGAGCTCGATCCGTGGAGTAGGAACCGTTTCGGTTCCGAACCACGTTATATGATCATGTTGTGATTGTGTGTCTTGTTATATTTATTTGTTATTACCATTCCACTGTGCTAACAAGATTGTCGACGATCAAACGCGAAAGAATTCCATCATCGTACGGAACACACTATTCACCCCCCCCTCTAGCAGCATCAAATTTCCTACAAGGAAGAGAAGGAAACAATCCTTAATCCTTTCAAGGATTGCCGCCCAAACCTTTTCCCAAACCCTAGCCGCCCAAGCCAAAAACCCTAATCTCCTTCTTGATATTTCTTTTTTTTTTCACGCCCAAGCCCTTAGCCCTCCTTTTATAGAGTTAGGCTTAGGCTTCCTTTCAATCTTCACCGTCGGATCTAGAGACTTAGTCTCCACCATCGGATCTAGGGTTTCATCCCAATCGTCGGATCTAGGGTTTCATCCCAACCGTCGGATCTAGGGTTTCATCCCAACCGTCGGATCTAGGGTTTCATCCCAACCGTCGGAT
This sequence comes from Wurfbainia villosa, assembly GCA_025175895.1. Lineage (NCBI taxonomy): Eukaryota > Viridiplantae > Streptophyta > Magnoliopsida > Zingiberales > Zingiberaceae > Wurfbainia > Wurfbainia villosa. The sequence continues at coordinate 38,826,467 of CM045988.1, forward strand.
CTAGGGTTTCATCCCAACTGTCGGATCTAAGGTTTCATCCCAACCGTCTGATCTAGGGTTTCATCCCAACCGTCGGATCTAGGGTTTCATCCCAACCGTCGGATCTAGGGTTTCATCCCAACCGTCGGATCTAGGGTTTCATCCCAACCGTCGGATCTAGGGTTTCATCCCATCATTGGATCTAGGCTCCATGAGGTTTTAATAAGGCTACGATAGGGACCATGAGGAGGAGTTGGCTCTTGGCCACCCGATGGATCGGAACCATACAAACTTGATCCATCAATGATGTTCCATTCCACTAGAGGATAATCATTGATATACCTCACCAACCCTCATTTATATGGGCTCCATATATTATTTGCACAACTATCTCCTCGTGTTTAAGATATCGAATGTCCGTCAATTAATTGATTTACTGACCATCAATTAATTAACATCTAACTCCTCGAGTAGTACCACTCAACCTTATTATCATGTTGACTAAGTCAACCCGCGGGGTTTACATGATAAACCTTATGAGCTCCTCAAGGGGACATCATCAACCTAATATATAGGACACGGTTTCCTTCTATAATCAATGACACACCATGTAAATAATATCATTTCCCAACTTACCGGGCCTATTGATTTAATCTATAAATCTCACCCATTGGTAAATCAAAGAAATAAATACTAAGTACATGTGTCCGTTATTATATCGGGATTCAGAGCATGTGCAACATAATACCCGAGGTCTGATTTGTTAGTAATATATGAGAGATGTCCTAAGGCAATCGCCTTATGTATGAACCATTTATATGATAAATGAAGATTCACTATTTGAGTATACATATTTTATGTATTTGATTGGATCTTAAACTCATTTACTGAATGTCCACGATACGATTCACAGCATGAGAGAATTTGTGATTGGATCACAACTAGTGAGTATCTCTACATGTGTAATTGTGATGTATCGGAATTATCCCTAGTCAATGAATTGATGGATTTGGACACCATCAATTCTGTCGAGACTAGCACGAGGTATACTCCTTGGTGTATCCAAGCAGCTGATTCTCACTGGCTGGAGACATAGTGATGTCCGGAGTTAATCGTGGATGCTAGTTATGGTAACTAGTTCATTGGAGTGACCAGCCGTAAGACTTCATATGGTTCTCTGCATATATAGATATGTCAATGAAGTTCTTACTGGGGCTTAAGTGCGATGTTCCTTTGACTTGCGGTATTCAAGTCATCTTGATCATGGAGACTTATGCTTTGACATCTTAAGCAAACATCTCTAAGGAGATGTGGACCCGGGATGATTGGGTATAAGTGATCGAAGGTGTTTGAATAGCCTATAAAGGATTCACCACTCCTTGCGAGGAGATGTATACCCATGGCCTCTCGTCGGATTGTTACTAAAGTCTTTGGCCAAAGCATTACATGTTTAGAGTAAGGTACTCTTCAATACATGTGGAGTAACTAGAATCCGTAGGACGAGGAAATGATACTTGGGCTAGGTGTGACGTAGTCAGCCTAGTGGGGACTGACACAATAGACCATGTCCTGAACCAAGTGGGTATAAGATGAGTGAAGGGAATGGGGCACGATTCATTCGAGCCATCAAGGGTTTCGTAAATAGTTCTCGATCAACTGCTGATCTTTTCGGTTAATTGGGGATCATGATGTACTACTAGGTGCCACTCATGATCGCTCTATAATTAATGGTTAATTATAGACGGCCAACATAAACCGAGAACCTATTTGGTCACACGCACAACGAGTGTAATCCAAAGGATTTAAACGAGCTTGAGAATGGGATTCTCGCATCGAGAAACTATGTTTGGTCGACCAAACATAAAGCGAGCATGAAATTGTTTCACTGAATGGAAGCGTGGATGGGCAAGTGTCTTATGAAGACATAATGGATGGACCAAAATGGTTTGGTTCTAATCCAATGGATAAGAATAAACCAAAGGGTTTGGTTTATTTTAAACGAATGAACCAAAAGTTGGTTCGGTTCGTTTTAACTTAAAATAAACCATCATGGTTTGGTTTATTTTAACTTATCTTAATGGAGCGGGTTAACGGGCTTTATGGATATGATCCATTAACCATTAAGAGAATTAGTTCTCTATAAAATAGGATTAAACCCTAACCCTAAGTTGTTGCCGCCTAACATGGTGTTGCCGCCAATCCTTGTGGGCTGCTGCCAACTCCCCTTGCCGCGCCCAAGCTCCAGCCGGGTGGACCTCCGCGACCCTCCGTGATCTCCCTTGGGTTCGTGTAAGGTGAGGCTCTCTCTTCTTTGGCCGGGCGCCTATTTCCTCCACTCAAAGCTGTCCAGTTTCTGACAGCTTCTTCTCCTCGTCGGAGCGCCGCTTTGGACGACGGTTAGTGCCCGACAGCGGATAACATACCGGGATTTGATCTCCGGTAATCCTCTGAGGTGGAGGACGGCGATCTACAATCGGTTGACGAATACCTCCGGAGAAGCAAGTCTTGAGGACTTGTTTTTAGGTCCGAATTTGGATTCGGATCGTGATCATCTCTCGATCACATCGTCTTCAACACGAGGCTAGTAACCCGTACGAAGACGAAGCTCGTGGCTTGGCGAAGTCATCCCGAGGAGCTCGGCGTGGATATGGATAGAGACGATTCTTACGAGAATCGTTCCGGTTGATGCCGTTCCCGTTACACGTCATACGGAAGGTATAACATAGTTTAATTTCTTTTATTGCAATTTTAATTTACGGTTATGTCTACACTTGTTGTAAAAGCATGCGTGTGTTGTGTGTGTTGTAATAAATAGGAATATTTATTATTTTTATTGCTTCCGCTGTGCTCATGTTTACGAAACATGATCGAACACACACACGCCGCGGTGCCGGAAACCCAACAGTGGTATCAGAGCCCAGGTTGTGTTTCGACATAATCGTAAAAATAGTTTTGCGATAGTCATAATGTATTTCTAGAAATTTTCTAATTTTGGAAATTTAGAAGTATTTATGGAAATTTTTCAATTTTGGAAAGTCTAGAAGTATTTATGGAAATCTTCCACTTTTGGAAAGTTGGAAGTATTTATGGAAATTGATATTTTCAATAAATAAAATATTTGATTAGATTCTGGAAATTTGTTTCCTAATTTAATCATGATTTGATTTGGGAAATCAAATCTTAAAATATTTTATTTCCATAAGTAGTTTTAATGATTTAGGAAATTGGTTTCCTAAATAGATTTTCCTTAATCAAATAATTCCATGAATAAAATATGTGATTAGATTTGGAAATTTGTTTCCTAATTTAATTATGATTTGATTTGGAGAATCAAATCTTAAACATATTTTATTTCCATAAATAGTTATGACATATAAGGAAATATTGTACATGACATAATTGTATGACATGTAATTGCATTAGATGCATAACATAATGCCATGCGTGTCGTGACATGTAGATGTATGCCATGTATGCCATGCCATGTAGATAATAGTTATTTGCATGCAAAGAGGATGAGACATAAAAACCCTTTAACAATATTAAAGCCTACACCTTCCATTAATATGGTTAGAACCAGAGTTCCGTTTCTTGTTTGGGTTGTTGGACTCTCTCCAAGCCCGCTAACTCGAACATGTTCAAACCATGGAATAGTTTAATACTAATATGGTAAGAGTCGAGGTCAATCGTTAGCTTTGGTTGTTGGACTCTCTCCAAGCTGGGCTAATTGGTTGAATGCGCTCTAACCATATTAAAACTATTCTTGATTAATGGGTTGGCTTTAACCTGGAGCATCGGCTTGTTGGACTCTCTCCAAGGTCGATGTTAAGGGAGGTGAAGTTGGGTGCTATGCATAAGATGCATACTTGTTAATGTGTTAACAACCCAATGTATGTGTGAACATTCAATTAGTTGATAGCACATTGTGATAGTTGCATATACGTGATATGCAATCGGTATAGATGATACCTACCGTCGTAGCTATGAATGGCTTGTTGGACTCTCTCCAAGGTTATTCATAACTATGATGGATATCAACCCATTCGAGATGAACCTACAATCTCAAGTGATTTTGAGGTTTTGAAATTCGAAAAATGAATGGGATTTATAAATGTATATTGATGCATTTTAAAATCATTTTCTCATATATGCTCGTTTTGTATTTCTAGGTCAATAAATTGATCATGACGTCTTTGAATTTGCGCACTATTTTGGATTCGAACGGGCCTAACTTCGGATCGCTTAGAAACACGAGAATTGTTCTCAAGGCGGAAAAGCTTGCATATGTCCTTGAAGAGCCTCTTCCTGACCGTCCTAAGGACGATGCAACTCCAGACCAAATGTTGGTCTATCAGAAGCATGTGGCAGATTCTGAGCTGGAGAGTTGCATCATGCTAGCGGCGATGGTACCTGAGCTGCAAAAGCAGCATGAGCATATGGATGCTAACACTATGGTCTTCCATCTTCATGAGTTGTTCGATGAGCAAGCGAGATCCGAAGGTTCGAGGTCTCTAGGCTCCTCTTCACCACGAAGATGCAAGAAGGTTCGTCTCAGTAGCAGTTTGTGCTAAAGATGAACGGTACATCGAGCGCTAGCTACCCTCGGTTTTGTGATGGATCATGAGTTTAGTATTGACTTAATTCTGCATTTTTTGCCCAAGAGTTTCTCGCAATTTGTGATGAACTATCGGATGAACAAATTGGAATCCACCATTCCCGAGCTCCTCAATATGTCAAGACTGGGAGCCTTCGTGAAGCATGAGGAGAAGGCGGTTCTGATAGTTGATTCTCAAAGAAAGGTTCTAAGAGGAAGGCAAAAGAAAAGAAAGGAAAGAAAAAGGCAAAGAAGGCGGAACTAGCAAAAGGGCACTTGCCATCATTATGGCAAGGAAGGCCAGCGAAGAAATCGCAAGATTTATCTTGAGTCCATGAAGAAGAAGAAGGCATCGATGCCCCATCCTCTTCGTATCTTCTATTGATTGTCATTCTATTTCCTTAGACACTTGGGTATTGGATATCGGGTGTGGCTCACATATATGTAATGACATACATGGGCTAAGGAATAGAAGAAGACTTGTCGAGGGGAGTCAAATTTGCGAGTTGGCAATGGAGCAAAGGTTGCCGCACGCCATCGGAACTTATTTGTCAAGCTCCTAGTGGACTAGTCTTGAATCGACAATTGCTATTATGTTCCTTCTCTAATAAAGAACATTGTTTCTATTTCTGCTTAAATAGAAATGGTTTCCATTTAACGCTTAGTAACAATTGTTGTTATATAACTTTGAATGGCGATTTTATGGAACTCGAACTTTGAGTAATGGCATTTATACGCTTGGACGATTCGGACATCTTCAATATCGGCGAGCAACACGCGTGCTCGAAAGGATAATCACATAGACTCTATATGTGGCATTGTCGCCTTGGCCATATAAGCAAGAAACGCATGTCCGAATTACACCGATGTGGAATTGGAATCGCTTGAATTGATTCATACGATACATGCAAATCATGCTTAAAAGGCAAGATGACTAAGTTACCTTTTCGAAAAGGTGAACGAGTGGGAGAGTTACTAGGTCTAATACATACTGATGTGTGTGGACCTATGTCAACTCAAGCATTAGGAGCCTATAGCTACTTCATTACCTTCACCGATGATCACTCACGGTTTGGGTATCTCTTCTTGATGAAAAACAAGTCTCAATCCTTAGAAAGGTTCAAACAATTCAGAAATGAAGTAGAGAAACAACATGACAAAAGTATTAAAATACTGATCGGATCGAGGTGGTGAATACTTAAGTCAAGAGTTTCTTGATTATCTAAGAGACAATGGCATATTGTCTCAATGGACTCACCTATACACCACAAAGATAATGGTGTATCCGAGAGGCGAATCGATTATTGTTGGACATGGTCGTCAATGATGAATCATGCGACTCTTCCCAAGTCCTTTTGGGGTTATGCACTTGCATACCTGTTTACTTGTTAAATGTAATGCCTACCAAGGTAGTCTCAACTACTCCATATGAGATATGGAATGGTAAGAAACCTCATGTATCTTACTTGAAGATATGGGGTTGTCCTCGCTTATGTGAAGCGGATTGTATCGCATAAACCGATGCTAAGTCTGATAAATGTCTATTTATTGGATACCCTAAGGAAACAAGGGGTTACCAATTCTATCATCCTGTGGAACAAAAGGTGTTTGTTTCAAGGCATGCTGTATTTCTAGAGAAAGAGTTTCTCTTGCAAGAAAACAGTGGGAGTGTTGTCGAGCTTGAGGAAACTCGAGATACTCAAATAGACATTGATGAGATACCTGGTGAAGCACAACAGCCGACAACTCATAGTGATGAGCAATCGGACTTCCATCAGAACACCACATCTTCGTAGATCTGGTAGAACACGCAACATTCCTGAGAGATATGGATTTCTCATAAGTGAATCGAACGACGTGTTACTCATTGATGATGAGGAGCCTACCAGTTATGAAGAAGTGCTGACAAGTTCAGAAAGGGATAAGTGGCTTGGTGCCATGAAGTCGGAAATGGATTCCATGTTCGAAAACCAAGTTTGGAACTTGGTTGACCCACCTGAAGGCATAAAGCCTATAGGGTGCAAGTGGGTTTTCAAGAAGAAAACCGACATGGATGGTAATGTGATTACCTATAAGGCTAGATTGGTGGCGAAAGGATATCGTCAAAAGCAAGGTGTTGATTATTACGAAACCTATTCGCCTGTAGCTATGCTTAAATCCATTCGGATGCTCCTGGCCATAGCGGCTCATTATGATTATGAGATATGGCAGATGGATGTGAAAACAGCTTTCCTTAATGGAAACTTGCTCGAGGACGGTATATGATACACCGAGGGTTTCACATCGGTTGATAAAACCAAGGTATGCAAGTTGCGACGATCCATTTATGGATTGAAGCAAGCATCCAGGAGCTGGAATATCCGTTTTGATGAGACGATCAAAAGGTTTGATTTCTCACAAAATCCAGACGAACCTTGTGTGTACAAGAAGGTTAGTGGGAGTGCAATCGTGTTCCTAGTATTGTATGTCGATGACATATTACTTATAGGAAACGATGTGTCAATCTTACAGTCAGTTAAGGTTTGGTTATCCAAGACATTCTCCATGAAAGACCTGGGAGAAGCAACCTACATCCTTGGGATTAAGATCTATAGAGATAGATCAAACGGTTGCTTGGTCTTTCGCAGCTACATATATAGACCGAAAAGCAAAGAGGTTTAGCATGTCGGAATCCAAGAAAGGTTATCTCGCCCATCGTGCATGGGGTACACCTTGAAGTCTATGTGTCCGCCGCATTTAAGACGAGAGGATTTGCATGAGTAAGATTCCCTATGCATCCGCAATAGGATCTATCATGTATGCTATGTTATGTACGAGGCCCGATGTATCGTATGCTCCGAGTGTCACGAGCGGATACCACCGATCTAGGAATGGATCATTGGGCACATATAAGACGATCCTTAAGTACTTGAGAAGAACTAAGGATGTGTTCCTAATATATGGAGAAGGGGACATGGTGATACGCGATGCCATGCCTTCGACAGACAAGGATGATTCGTGTCTCACCGATACGTGTTCACCTTGAATGGGGCGTAGTGAGTTGGAAAAGTTCCAAACAAGAGATCAGCGGATTCTACCATCGAGGCGGAATATATTGCGCGGCAAAGAAGGAAGCGGTTTGGATCAAGAAGTTCGTTCATGAACTTGGTGTGATTCCGGCCATTGTTGAAGCAATACCGGTCTACTGCGACAACAATGGAGCAATTGCACAGGCGAAAGAGCCAAGGTCTCATCAACGATCCAAACATGTGCTTCGCCGCTATCATCTTATCAGAGAGATCATCAGTAGGAACGAAATACAAATCGAGAAAATTCCCACTGAAAGGAACTTAGCGGATCCTTTGACTAAGGCATTACCTCAAAGCAAGTTTGAGGGTCATGTTAGAGACTATGGTATTGGATACCGTAGCGATTGGCATTAGGCCAAGTGGGAGTCTGTTAGTAATATATGAGAGATGTCCTAAGGCAATCGCCTTATGTATGAACCATTTATATGATAAATGAAGATTCACTATTTGAGTATACATATTTTATGTATTTGATTAGATCTTAAACTCATTTACTGAATGTCCACGATACGATTCACAGCATGAGAGAATTTGTGATTGGATCACAACTAGTGAGTATCTCTACATGTGTAATTGTGATGTATCGGAATTATCCCTAGTCGATGAATTGATGAATCTGGACACCATCAATTCTGTTGAGACTAGCACGAGGTATACTCCTTGGTGTATCCAAGCAGCTGATTCTCACTGGCTGGAGACATAGTGATGTCCGGAGTTAATCGTGGATGCTAGTTATGGTAACTAGTTCATTGAATGACCAACCGTAAGACTTCATATGGTTCTCTCGCATATATAGATATGTCAATGAAGTTCTTATCGTGGCTTAAGTGCGATGTTCCTTCGACTTATGTATTCAAGTCATCTTGATCATGGAGACTTATGCTTTGACATCTTAAGCAAACATCTCTAAGGAGATGTGGACCCGGATGATTGGGTATAAGTCAAGTGATCGAAGGTGTTTGAATAGCCTATAAAGGATTCACCACTCCTTGCGAGGAGATGTATACCCATGGCCTCTCGTCGGATTGTTACTAAAGTCTTTGGCCAAAGCATTACATGTTTAGAGTAAGGTACTCTTCAATACATGTGGAGGAACTAGAATCCGTAGGACGAGGAAATGATACTTGGGCTAGGTGTGACGTAGTCAGCCTAGTGGGGACTGACACAATAGACCATGTCCTGAACCAAGTGGGTATAAGATGAGTGAAGGGAATGGGGCACGATTCATTCAAGCTATCAAGGGTTTCGAAATAGTTCTGGATCAACTGCTGATCTTTTGCTAATTGGGGATCATGATGTACTACTAGGTGCCACTCATGATCGCTCTATAATTAATGGTTAATTATAGACGGCCAACATAAACCGAGAACCTATTTGGTCACACGCACAACGAGTGTAATCCAAAGGATTTAAAACGAGCTTGAGAATGGGATTCTCGCATCGAGAGAAACTATGTTTGGTTGGACCAAACATAAAGCGAGCTTGAAATTGTTTCATGCAATGGAAGCGTGGATGGGCGTGTCTTATGAAGACATAATGGATGGACCAAAATGGTTTGGTTCTAATCCAATGGATAAGAATAAACCAAAGGGTTTGGTTTATTTTAAACGAATGAACCAAAAGTTGGTTGGTTCGTTTAACTTAAAATAAACCATCATGGTTTGGTTTATTTTAACTTATCTTAATGGAGCGGGTTAACGGGCTTTATGGATATGATCCATTAACCATTAAGAGAATTAGTTCTCTATAAAATAGGATTAAACCCTAACCCTAAACCTAATCCAATTAGTGGCCGCCAACCCATCCTCCTTGTTGTTGGCGCCAATAACAAGGGCTGCGCCGCCAACTTCATTGAGGGGCTGCCATCTCCTTGCCGGCGCCCAAGCCGGTGGACCTCCGCGACCCTCCGGTGATCTCCCTTGGGTTCGGTGTAAAGGTGAGGCTCCATCTCTTCTTTAGCCGGCGCCTATTTCCTCCACCAAAGCTGTCCAGTTTTCTGACAGCTTCTTCTCCTCCGCCGGAGCGTCGCTTTGACGACGGTTAGTGCTCGACAGCGGATAACATACCGGGATTTGATCTCCGTAATCCTCTGAGGTGGAGGACGGGCGATTCGGCCAATCGCCGACGAATACCTCTCCGGAGAAGCAAGTCTTGAGGACTTGTTTTAGGTCCGAATTTGGATTCGGACCGTGATCATCTCTCGATCACATCGTCTTCAACACGAGGCTAGTAACCCGTACGAAGACGAAGCTCGTGGCTTGGCGAAGTCATCCCGAGGAGCTCGGCGTGGATACGGATAGAGACGATTCTTACGAGAATTGTTCCGGTTGATGCCGTTCCCGCTACACGTCATACGGAAGGTATAACGTAGTTTAATTTCTTTTATTGCAATTTTAATTTACGGTTATGTCTACACTTGTTGTAAAAGCATGCGTGTGTTGTGTGTGTTGTAATAAATAGGAATATTTATTATTTTTATTGCTTCCGCTGTGCTCATGTTTACGAAACATGATCGAACACACACACGCCGCGGTGCCGGAAACCCAACATGATTCAATCATATAGTCAGCAATAGATTGAATCACCTCTATGTCGGTCCTGCTCAATACACACAAAATGTACTAGTGTAATTCTATGGTCAAGATAAACCAATACCAAATCACACTACAACCATGCCAATGGTTTGTCCAAGACCATCTTGGTTGTGAGCCTATACTTATTTTCTACAAGGAACTGATAACATGATCTTCTGTGCCACACCAAGCACCATGTTATCTACAATGTAGAGTATTAGACAATATGCACACATATAATAAATATAAAGTGCAAACAATGATCATGTGATTCTTATTTCAAAATAAAGATGTCCATACAAAAGGCTAGGCTTTCAGTAAACATCCCAACACCTTGGCAAAGGAAGTCCAAAGTAAAGTCTTGGCAGCATAAGTCCAAGCTTGTAGTCTTGGCGGCATAAAGTACAAGCATTTGGTAACCTAAGACATGACGAGGCCGAAGGAAACTCTTGAAGGCAGGTGCAAGGCTGAAGGAAGAGTTAGAAGGTCAAGTCTAGGTCTAGGGAGTCAATTCAAGTATGAATTATTCATACTTGACTAGTATCAGTCGACTGATACGATGTATCAGTCGACTGGTCAGGTGCTCGACTGAGTCAGGATGAAACCCTGACTATCGATCGCTGGTCATAGCATCGATCGATGAGATATCGATCACCGCAATCAGTGCGATCGAGTCGATAATGGGCACAGAATGAAGTCTCACTCGACTCCTCGCGGCGATCACTCGACTGATCGCCTCATCAGTCGACTGATGAGGTGATCAGTCGACTGATAGGCCTCCCGTTGGAAATGGCGGCTGCGAATCCCCGTGGATCGGCTTTGTCAGAAGCCGTTAGCTTCGACGGCAGTCGACTGATGGTGATCATCAGTCGACTGATCAAAGCCCAACGGGAAAAACAACCCTTCTTCTATAAGAAGGGGCCTTGGGGAGCTTGGTGAAGCTAGTGCTCTCATTCCTAGCTACACCCTCGTGCTCACCAAGTTTTCTCCAAGTATTTTTGTGATTATAAACCTCCTCTTCTCTAATCTTAATCTTCCATCATTGTAAAGAAGAGGAGTGCATTGTAAGACAAGGTTTCTCTACCTTGGTTCATCCAAAGGAGGTTTTAGTGAAGATTGGCTAGGGCTAATCCACCTTACGGATTGCCGTGGAGTAGGAGCGTTATCTCCGAACCACGTACATCGGGTGTTAGCATTGTTTTCTTATTTCTTTCTCTTATTTGTACTTGTATTTGTATTGCTTCCGCTAACGTATGTTGTAGAAACAAAGAAAGGCTAATCACCCCCCTCTAGCTATTACAAACATCCCAACAAGTGGTATCAGAGCCCGGATAGCTTGGAAGATTTCACCATTAACCAAGGCATCAATGGCTCTTCAAGAGGGATATAGCACCGCCAAGCCACCACTCTTCGATGGGAGTCACTTTACATATTGGAAACGTAGGATAAAGTATTATCTAATGAGTAATATTGAAATTTGGCATAGTATTGTAGATGGCTTTGAGGAACCGGTAGATGAACATGGAAACCCTATTCCAAGCAAGGATTGGACAAGGGAAATGAATAGGAGGTTTGAATCAAATGCAAAGGCGGTACTCACCATCCAATGCCGTATTACAATGGAGCAACTCAACAAGGTGCGGCCTTTCGAATCCGCCAAGGAATTATGGGAAAAGCTCATTGAGCTAAATGAAGGATCCAAGGAGTCAAAGAGGGCCAAGAAGGACTTGCTAATTGGACAACTTCAAGCCTTCCAAATGAAGATGCATGAAACCGTAAGCCAAATGCATGGAAGGTTTAAGGAGATTGTGAATGGACTCCACATCATAGGTGAGCGAGTTGACAACCGGGATTGGGTAAGATATATTCTTCAAGCATTTCCTAGAACTTCTTTATGGACTTCTATAGTTGATGCTATTAAAGTAACTAGGGATCTTTCTCAAATTAAAATTGATGAATTATTTTGTGAGTTTGAATTTGCATGAGCAAACTAACATGTCGTCTAAGGAAAAGGGCTTAGCTCTATTTGCTGAAAAGAAGGAAAAGAAGAAGAAAGAAAGGAAAGAAGTGTCATCATCATCCGAATCGGAGCATGACTCAAGTAGTGATGGAGACTCGTCTAGCGAGATGGCCAACTTTGTCAAGAAGCTCTATAGAAAATCAAAGAAGTTCAAGAATAGAGAGGCAAGGAAGGGGTCCCTTTATTCAAGAGGTAAAATTAGTGGTAATTCAAATTTTAACAATAATGTGATTTGCCATGCTTGCATTAAGAATGGGAACATAAAGTCAAATTGCCCGGAGCTAAAGAAGAAGGAAGAAAAAGAAAAGAAAAAGAAGGACAAGAAGGAGAAGAAGAAGAAGGAGGCCATGATGGCTCAAACCACATGGGACACACCAAGTGTTGAAGATTCCTCCTCCGATGATGAGCTTTGCCACATCACACGCCATGTGGCACTTATGGCCCAAGGAGACGACTCCAATACATCAAGCCAAGAAGAAGACTCTTCAAGTGATGAATCGTCATCTAGTGTCGATGAGGTAATGAACTCTCCAAAAGTTAAGCTTCTTTATAAATCAATTGCTTATCTTAAAGAGGCTCTAGATAAGTCTAAATCTAAGGTTAGAAGCATGAAGGTAGAATTAAAGGCCATTAGGAATGAAAAACCTTCACATGTTGACTCTTGCATACTTAAGGAAGAGAATGACAAACTTAAGGATGAGGTTAGTGAATTAAAGGCATGCTTAGAAAAATTTACAAATGGCTCAAAATATCTTGACATGATCCTTAGCCGACAAAGAGCCGTTTACAACAAGGTCGGTTTAGGATATAAGTCAAAAGATAAAGAAGTTGCTTATATTTCATTGATTAATAGGAAAGCAACCATTAAGGGTAAGGTTAAGAAAGCATGGGTACCTAAGAAGTTTTTGCTTAATGCTACCGGTCCAAATGTTTGGGTACCAAAAGATTGTGTTTTTCATGTCAGGAGAGCAAGGTATGTGGATTGTGGATAGCGGTTGCTCAACACACATGACCGGGGATGTGAGCAAGTTCTCCACAATTAAGTATGTGATGAAGGGAGCGGTGTCTTTTGGAAATAGTGGAAAACTCAAGATATTAGGTAGAGGTACAATTGAGGTATCCCCCAAAATTGTCATTCACAAAGTTTTACTAGTTGAAAATATGAAATTTAATTTATTAAGTGTTAGTCAACTTTGTGATGCAAGCTACCATGTTTCTTTTGAATCTTCTAAATGCATGATTAGACATAAGGAATTAAATGATTGTATGTTAGTTGGATATAGGAAATCAAATATTTATTATGTTGATCTTTCATATGCTTCTAACATTTCTACTAAGTGTCTTGTTGCAAAAGAAGAAGAAAGTTGGCTATGGCATAGGAGATTGGGGCACATCAACATGAAAAACATAGCCAAGGTAGCCAAATTGGAGTTGGTCAAAGGGCTACCAAAGATCAAATATGTCAAGAACAAAATGTGTGATGCATGCCAAGAAGGAAAACAAGAAAAGGCATCACACAAAGGTAAAACCTTAACTAATACCTCTTTACCATTAGAACTATTGCATCTTGACTTATTTGATTGCCATAGTACTCCTTCTTTAAATGGTAACAAATATTGTTTAGTCATAGTAGATGATTTTTCTAGGTATACTTGGGTCTATTTTATGAAACATAAGGATGATACCTTAAAAATACTCATAGGATTTAGTAAAAGAGTTGAAAATGAAAAGAGTCTCAAAATCAACCGGATCCGTAGTGATCATGGTGGTGAATTTGAGAACTCTAAATTTTCACAATTTTGTTTAGAGCAAGGGTACAAGCATGAGTTCTCTTGTCCTAGAACACCCCAACAAAATGGGGTGGTGGAAAGGAGAAATCGTGCTCTACAAGAGGCGGTTAGGACTATGCTTAATGCATATTCTCTACCTAGCTACTTGTGGGAGGAAGCGGTTAATACCGCTTGCTATATCCAAAATAGGGTTCAAATCCATAGGTTTTTAGGAAAGACACCATTCAAATTATGGAATGGGACTATTCCCACAATTCATTATTTCAAAGGCTTTGGATGTAAAGTTTACATTTTAAACACCAAAGATAACTTAGGAAAATTTGAATCCAAAGCGGATAAGGGAATTCTAGTTGGATACTCATCCACAAGTAGAGGATATAGAGTCTACAATAAGAGAACCCAAGGGATTGAGGAGTCCTCTAATGTTCAATTTGATGAAACCACTAGTACCTACCCAAGAAAGTCCTCCATTGATAAGGATATTAATGACAATAATGAAGACATTACCCAAACACTTCAAAATTTGACCATAAGGGGTAATGATCAAGGGGGAGGAAGAGGAGATTCCGATGATGAAAGGAGGGTAGAAGATAACAATGATCAATTTGAAACCCCTTCTAGAACCCTAAGAACTCATCAAGATCATCCACTTGACCAAGTAGTAGGAGATCTATCTCAAGGAGTAAGAACAAGGTCATTTCATAGAACTCCTACTAGTCAAGTTGCTCTTATTTCATAAATTGAGCCCAAATCGATCAATGATGCATTACATGATCCGGATTGGATTTTGGCAATGCAAGATGAATTGGCTCAATTTGAGAGGAGTCAAGTATGGGAGTTAGTTTCTTGACCCAATGATAGCACCATAATTACTACAAGATGGGTCTTTAGGAATAAGCTAGATGACCAAGGAAATATCACTAGAAATAAGGCTAGGTTGGTTGCTAGGGGATTCAATCAAGTTGAGGGGCTTGACTATGATGAGACTTATGCCCCGGTTGCTAGGTTAGAGTCTATTAGAATTCTTTTAGGATATGCTTCCTATATGGGATTTAAACTTTATCAAATGGATGTTAAATTGGCATTCCTAAATGGTTATATTAAGGAAGAAGTATATGTAGAACAACCACCCGGGTTTGAAAACCTAGATTATCCAAACCACGTATATAAGCTTAGGAAAGCGTTATATAGGTTAAAACAAGCTCCCCGGGCATGGTATGAAAGATTGTCATCCTTCTTAATTTCTATGGATTTTAGAAGAGGCCAAGTAGATCAAACCTTGTTCATAAAGTCAACATTAAAGGATATCTTCATAGCCCAAGTATATGTTGATGACATTATTTTTGGGTCCACAAATGATGATCTTCTTCAAGACTTTATAAAAAACATGGATAATAAATTTGAAATGAGTTTAGTTGGAGAGCTTAACTTTTTCCTAGGGTTACAAGTCAAGAAAACCAATGAAGGGATTCATAATTATCAAACCAAATATGCAAATGAAATGATCAAGAAATTTGGTTTGGAAAATGCCAAAATTGTAACCACTCCTATGGCCACTAGCACTAGAATAGATAGTGATCATGATGGTAAATCAATTGATCTTAAACTTTATAGGAGTATGATTGGTAGCCTACTATACCTAACCACTAGTAGACCCGATATCTTATTTACCGTAGGTATGTGTGCAAGATACCAATCTTGTGCCAAAGAATCACATTTAGTAGCCGTTAAGAGAATTTTAAGATATATTAAAGGCACACTAAATGTAAGACTTTGGTATCCTAGGACTAGGTCTTTTGAGTTGCTTGGCTATACCGATTCCGATTATGCCGGTTGCAAATTGGATAGGAAGAGTACTAGTTGTGGATGCCAATTTCTTGGGTCCTCCCTAGTTAGTTGGAGTAGTAGGAAGCAACATTGTGTTGCTTTATCAACCACCGAAGCCGAATATGTGGCTATGGGTGGTTGTGTAGCTCAATTACTTTGGATGAGACACACTCTTGAGGACTATGAGCTACACTACTCTAACATTAAAAGTTTATTGTGACAATGTGAGTACCATCAACTTGACCAAAAATCTGGTACATCACTCTAGGACCAAGCACATTGAAGTGAAACATCACTTCATAAGAGATCATGTGGCAAGAGGAGACATTGAACTTAATTATGTAGAATCTAAGTCTAACCTTGCCGATATCTTCACCAAAGCTCTTCCGGAAACCGAATTTTCATCATTAAGGAGAGAGCTTGGTATGTGATTTGTAGAGTAAAATTCTAGGTTTGCATGATCCCATATTCTTAATGTTTGACCTTATACCTCGATGAAAATCACAAAAAGCCTTTAGAAACCTTGATTTTTGTATTGAGACACTTAGGAACATGTGAGATGATAGGGAAGGTGTACTTGGCTCATCATGCTTATTATGATGCATTACTATGAGCCAATGACACACCTAGAAACATGAATACTTCATGGACCAATCATTGGGAAGGCTTGTATTCAAGTAATGAATACATAGCCCTAAGAACATGGTTGGAAATTCCAAATCATATATGTTTTAAACTATGTTTATCATATTTTGAAAAATAGTTTTCAAGTGGAACACAAAAGTGATACAAAGTTTGTAAAATTTTTAGAACTTGTGTTAGCTTCCAAGTTTGTATCAATCTTGAAATATGGAAAACATATATTTTTCAAAATATTTTTCCTTAATAAAGTATGATCTCAGAAATGTGTACACAAAATTTCGTGATTTTTTGAGGTTTCTAGAATTTCTAATGCATTTCTGAAGTTTGGAAAAAGGTTTGAAATTGGATTTAGATAGCTGATGTTCGTAAACCACTGACTGATACACTGTATTTTCTGATAAATAGCTCCATTTTCTGATATTTAGTGAATCTTTGATGTCCTAAAACTATAGCATGATAATATTGAGTATAAACAAACTTTTAGGATTGCTTAATGCAGTATTTTAGGGGGAGTTTCATAAAATATATCCTTTTCATCCCCAAACTTACATTGTTGGTGCAAAGTTAGGACTTAACTTTCGAACTCTTGTTATGCTTTGCCTCAAACATTATTCACACATCATGAAGTATATCTTGGATTAAGGGGGAGCTTAATATCAATCTTATATCTCAGTCTAAGATACAACAATCTTAATTCTTTCATGAAATTTATGAATCCTTCTCTTTTTGATGCATGTCAAAGGGGGAGAAGGAATGTTTAAGTTAGAATTTATATTATGATTATGTAAAGACCTAACTTAAATGTTTGCCAAACATCAAAAAGGGGGAGATTGTTGGTGCAATAATGCCCCAAGCATTTATATATGTTTTGATGTTTGGTTAAATCATCTAAGTTAGGAAATGCTTTGTGATCTAATTAAATCAAAGGATGAAGACTTGACATAAGACCAAGCTTGCAGTCTTGGCAGCGTAAAGTCCAAGTGAACCTTGACAAAGAATGTCCAAGGGATGGATTTGGCAGCATAAGACCAAGCTTGTAGTCTTGGCAGCGTAAAGTCCAAGTGAACCTTGGCAAAGAAAGTCCAAGGGATGGACTTGGCAGCATAAGACTAAGCTTGGAGTCTTGGCAGCGTAAAGTCCAAGTGAACCTTGGCAAAGGAAGTCCAAAGTAAAGTCTTGGCAAAGATAAGTCCAAGCTTGTAGTCTTGGCATAAAGTCCAAGCATTTGGCAACCCAAGACATGACGAGGCCAAGGAAACTCTTGGCGTGTAAGGTCAAGGAAGGAAGAGTTAGAAGGTCAAGTCTAGGTCTAGAGTCAATTCAAGTATGAATTATTCATACTTGATTAGTATGATGTATCGATCGTGCTCGAGTCGAGATGAAAACATCGCCGATCGCGCGTGACCGATCGAGTCGATGAAACCTGACTATCACCAAGCGGCAGCATCGATGAGAGACCGACCGATCGCCAATCCAGCAGACCGATCGAGTCGAAAATGGCAGAATGGAGTCTCACTGACTCGCGATCACTGATCGATCGCCATCACCGATCATGAGGTGATCGAATCGATAGGCCTCCCGTTGGAAATGGCGCCACGAATCCCCGCGATCGGCTGGCCGTTAGCGAATGATCGGGTGATCATCAGTCGACTGATCAAATCCCAACGGGAAAAACAACCCTTCTTCTATAAGAAGGGGCCTTGGGGAGCTTGGTGAAGCTAGTGCTCTCATTCCTAGCTACACCCTTGTGCTCACAAAGTTTTCTGCAAGTATTTTTGTGATTATAAACCTCCTCTTTTCTAATCTTAATCTTCCATCATTGTAAAGAAGAGGAGTGCATTGTAAGACAAGGTTTCTCCACCTTGGTTCATCCAAAGGAGGTTTTAGTGAAGATTGGCTAGGGCAATCCACCTTACGGATTGCCGTGGAGTAGGAGCGTTATCTCCGAACCACGTACATCGGGTGTTAGCATTGTTTTCTTGTTTCGTTCCCTTATTTGTACTTGTATTTGTATTGCTTCCGCTAACGTATATTGTTGAAACAAAGAAAGGCTAATCACCCCCCTCTAGCTATTACAAAGATCCCAACAGCTTCGACCTTCAAGTGGTATCAAAGCCACGGTTTTCGGTTTTGTGTGTTTAGGATTCAGTTACTTTTATGTACTTATCATATATTGTATGTGTCGGATGATAGTAGGATGTGCGTAGGCTAACTTTTTTGTTGTAGGAATAAGATCCAACTTTATGGCCATATGTGTGTGTATGTGATTGGATGTGTGTAATTGTAATATTATTTGAATCCTCAGGGTTGATGAGGCTAGTATTTAATTTTTTTAATTAAGTACGACATTGTTTAGCCACTCTTTTATTTTAGTTTACTTTTGATCTAAATTTCATGTATACATCTTTGCGGAGTATAGGATCGATGGATGTAAATTAAAATAATTGTTCTTGGCTCGATCTCCGGTTGGCTTGTACATGGTGTATGGAGGAGCGGACGAGATGGCGACACGACGGGAGGCATATTGGAAAACAAAAGCCATAATAGTTAGAAAATATTTGTTTTCATATTTATTTCTTCTTGTTTGATATGCATGTTGTGTGCTAGGAAAATTCTTCATTTTAAATTACTATGTGGGAGAGGGATTTTTTTTTTAAATTCCTATGGCCTCCATTACAATTTGACATGTGATGTAAACAAACTTGCACGTCGGCTTTGAGTGCCTTCCTCCCCATCGGATGAGTTTGTTTTGCGGATCACAAGGTCAAATATGATTATAGAAAATTATTTAGGAGCATGTGTACTTCCCCATCGGAAGGCACATAATCCGAGATAATTGCCTTAGTATCGAGTAATGTTGAACACTTAGATGCAAATAGAAGTATCCTCCCCATCGGAGTCACTACTTTTATTTGTAGGGCCGAAGAGGAACCAACTATTAATTTTATTTGTCAAAAAGTAAGGTTGACAGAATAATAAAATTAATAGGTAAAACCTCCTCTTACAAATGTAGAATTCGTATAGGTCCGCACTATCGTGGCATACGATATTCTCGGTGTTTTGAGGTGTTGGTTGATTTTACAATATTATTGTTTAAGGAATCAATAAATTTTTGAAATCTAATGTTTTGATCTATGTGATTCTTAGGTTTTCAAAAATGACTTTCAACCCACTTGCTGTGATACTAAAGAAAAATAAACTTACTGGACTTGATTGGAAAAGGAATCTAGATATTATCTTGACTGTTGAGGAGTACAAGTATGTACTCTTCGAAGAGTGTCTTTTTAAGCCTGCAGATGATTCTGGAGAAAAGGAGAAAGAGAGTTATAAAAAGTGGATTAAGGCTGATGAGATGGCACGATGTTACATTTTGGCTTCTATGTCAAATGTATTGCATCATCAACATCAAGCCATGCCTACTACTTATGATATGATGCTCAATCTCAAGGAACTTTTCGGACACCAGAATCGGGCTGCTAGACAGAAAGCCATGAGGAACTTGATGACGACCACCATGATCAAGGGAACACTTGTGAGGGATCGTGTTCTCAAGATGATGACTAATTTGAATGAGCTAGAAGTCCTTGGAGTTGAGATCGATGGGAAAACCCAAGTCAATATCATTCTCCAATCTCTACCTAGGAGTTTTGAGCAGTTTTGCCTGAATTAGAATATGAATAAGAGGTTGTATTCGTTGGCGAAGCTTCTGACAGAACTCCAGGGGGCAGAGAGGCTTTTTCATCAGAGTGCTCAGGCTCTGGCCATGGTTGCTTAGAAGGTTTCGACTTCTAAGTCGAAAGGCAAGAAGAAGAAGAAGAAACAAGGTGGAGAAAAAGTGGAGGGAGGATATCAGGGAGGAGTGAAGAAGCCGAAAGGCAAGTGCTTCACTTGTAAGCAGGCTGGATATTGGAAGAAGGACTGCCCTAACCGGAAGCAGAACAAAGGTTATCTTTTGGTTTGGTCGTTGAAACATGTTTAGTGGTGTTATCTACCGGCACCTGGTGTGTAGATACGGGAGCCACTGATCATGTCTGCAATACTTTACAAGGGTTCCAAAAAACAAGATGACTAGCTGAGGGGGAGATTACCGTTTACTTGGGCGATGCTATGAAGGTGGTGGCTATTGCAATGGGAGATGTTTATTTATCTTTTGATAAGAATAAATCTTTGGTTCTGAAAAATTGCCTTTATGTACCTTTTTTTAGAATGAATTTGATTCCGGTTTCTAAATTGTTTTTGGATGGATATTCTATTTCTTTTAATGACAGAGTTATTATAAAAAGGAATAGGGAGATTATCTGTTCTGGTGCATTGATAGGAAATTTATATACCCTTGAACCAAAAGCTTCCACGATGCAAATGGAAGTAAATAACTTATCTTCTAAATCTAATAAGAGAAAAGAACCTTTGAAAATGAACCAAACATATCTTTGGCATCTAAGGTTACGTCATATTAACCTAAGTAGAATTCAAAGTTTGATAGCTGATGGACCTTTGGGTTCATTAGTGGTGGAAGATTTCCCAACCTACGAATCTTGCTTGGAAGGTAAAATGACCAAATGGCCTTTTAAGGCCAAGGGGTATAGAGGCAAAGATGTGTTGGAATTGGTTCATTCTGATTTGTGTGGTCCTATGTCTATCCAGGCTAGAGGTGGTTTTGAATATTTTGTCTCTTTTATAGATGATTATTCAAGATAATGGATACATTTACTTGATGCACTGCAAGTCTGAATGCTTTGACAGGATCAAAGAATTCAAGGCTGATGTGGAGAAACATCAAGGTAAAAGTATCAAGACACTACGATCTAATCGTGGTGGTGAGTACCTCTTGGGAGAGTTTAGGAATTACTTATTAGAGGCTGGGATTCAATTCCAATTGTTTGCACCTGGCACATCCGAGCAAAATGGTGTAGCGGATAGAAGGAATAGGACTCTTATGGAGATGGTTAGATCGATGATGAGTTATTCTGAGTTACGGATTCGCTTATGCTCTAGATACAACAGATATTATGAACTTAGTACCATCTAAATTCTACTCCTATAGAATTGTGGACTGGTAAATGCCTAGTCCGAGATATTCGATTTGGGAGTCCATCACATGTGTCAAGGCGATCAAGTTGGAACCTCGATAGAAGTGTGCATGTTCGTAGGGCTATCCTAGAGGAAAGGTGGTTTGTTTTATAGTCCCAGAGATTGAGGGTGATCATGCAACGCCAGATTTTTAGAGGAAGACTATGTGATGAACCACAAGCCCATGAGTAAGGTTGTTCTGGAGGAATTGAGAGGGGAAGTCACTACTTTAGTACCACCGGTACAAGAAGATATACCATAAGTAACTGCACCATGTGTCACAGAGGATACACAGGTGATACCTCGTTATAGTGGGAGGGATGTTAGACAACCTGATAGATTTATATTCTTGGGAGAATCTTCTGATTTGGTCCCTGGCAAACATGAACCTGATCCCTAGACATATGACAAGGCAATCCAAGATAAAGATGTGGTATCTTGGCAAAGTGCGATAAATTATGAGATAGAATCTATGGATTCAAATCAGGTCTGGGAGCTAGTAGAACCACCCAATGATGTAAAAACCATTGGATGCAAGTGGATCGACAAAAGAAAGAGAGGAATAGACGGGAAGGTTGAGACCTTCAAAGCAAGGCTCAAGGGTATACTGTAAAGAGGGTATCGATTATGAGGAGACCTTTTCATCGGTAGCCATGCTTAAGTCTATCCGGATTCTCTTATATATTGCTACTCATATGTATTATGAGGTGTGACAAATGGATGTCAAGACAACTTTCCTTAATGGAAGTCTTGAGGAAAACATCTATATGGAGCAAACAGAGGGATTCATTGCAAAGGGAAAAGAGCATCTTGTGTTCAAGCTTAGTCGGTCTATTTATGGATTGAAGCAAGCTTAGAGGTCTTGGAACATCGACTTTGATAAGGTAATCAAATCTTATGGATTTATTCAAAGTCCGGATAAGTCTTGTGTATACAAGAGATGTGATGGAAAAGTAATGGTATTTCTTGTACTATATGTAGATGACATTTTGTTAATTGACAACAATGTCAAAGTATTATCGATGGGGTATGGTCCAAACAATGATATGAAGGACTTGGGAGAAGTAGGACACATCCTTGGGATCAAGGTTATAAGGGATCGCAGGAAAAAAATGTTGTGTTTATCTCAAGCTTCATACATAGACACTATTTTGGCTCGTTTCACCATGCAGAACTCCAAGAAAGGTTTTCTACCTTTTAGGCATGGAGTACCTTTATCTAAAGAGGTGTGTCCTAGAACATCAAAGGAGATAGAGGAGATGAAGGCGGTTTCTTATGCTTCAGTGGTAGAGAGTCTCATGTATGTTATGCTATGTACGAGGCTGAATATTTGCTTTACCGTGGGCATGATTAGCATATATCAAAGTAATCTAGGACAGGGACATTGGACTGCGATAAAGCATATATTGAAGTACTTGAGAAGGACTAGGGATTATATGCTGGTATACCAGGCAGATCAATTACTCCCTGTGGATTACAAAGATTCTGACTTCCAATCAGATAGGGATAACAGTAAGTCTACCTCGGGTTTTGTGTTTACTTTGGGAGGTGGAGCCATTGTATGGAGGAGTGTCAAGCAGAAATGCATGGTGGACTCCACCATGGAAGTTGAGTATGTGGCAGCCTCTGAAGCAGCCAAAGAAGTTGTATGGCTCAGAAACTGCTTGATGGACTTGGATGTGATTTTTGGTTTGTCGAGAACTTTCACAGTTTATTGTGATAATAGTGGTGCAGTAGCAAACTCGAAGGAACTACGAGCCCATAAGGCAAGTAAACACATAGAGCACAAGTACCACCTGATATGAGAGATCGTAAAGTGACGAGAAGTTACTGTAGCCAAGATTGCATCAGAGGATAACATGGTAGATCCTTTCACTAAGGCCCTTCCAGCGAGAGCTTTTGATAGGCATGTGGAGGGAATGGGAATCAAATGTATGGCAGTATGACGATAGCTTAGTCTTTTAGTATAAGTAGATGATTATTGGGATGTATACTAAAAAGTCTATTCTTTGTATGAACATCTTTATTTTTGAAATAAGAATCACATGATCATTGTTTGCATATTTATGGTTATACATATTGTCTAATACATTACATTGTAGATAACATGGTGTTTGGTGTCACATGGAAGATCATGTTATCAGTTCCTTATAGAGTATAAGTAGAGACTCACAATCGAGATGGTTTTGGACAAACCATTGGTATGGTTGTAGTGTAATATTGGTCTGTCTTGACCATAGAATTACACTAGTACACTTTGTGTGTATTAAGCAGATCGACTTAGAGGTGATTCAATTTATCACTACATAATTGAATCCCTGATATTATGGTACGTATTTTAATCCCGATATAATAACGCATGTACTTAGTATTTATTTCTTTGATTTACTAAGTAGATTTATAGATTAAATCGATTTTAAGTTGAGAAATGATATTTTTACATGGTGTGTCGATTATATAGGAGTAAACGTGTCCTATGTATTAGGATGATGATGTCTTCTGAGGATAAGAATCATCATGTAAACCCGCAGTGGACTTGGTCCATGATGATAAGGTTGAGTGGTACTACCATGGAGTTAGATGTTGATTAATTAATCACAATAAATTAATTAATTGATGGACATTCGAGATCTTAAATACGGGAGATATTTGTACAATTATTATATGGAGCCCATATTAATTTATGTGAGGTAGATCAATGATAATCCTCTAGTGGAATGGATTATCATTAATGGATCAGATTTTATGTGGTCGATCCATTGGGTCCAAGATCCAACTCCTCCTCATGGTTCCTATTGTAACCTATTAAAACCTCATGAAACCTAGATCCAACTGATTAAAAGGAGGTTTGGGCAAAATCTATAAATAGGTCCAAGGCAGATAACATAAGTTTGGATGCTAGGGTTTGCTTCAAAGGCTTGGGCGACTTGGAAGAAGATAGATTAGTTGAGTCGATCTGCAAGAGGTGGAGGAGATTAGGGTCCTTCTTTCCTAAGGATTGCCGATGCCTTCTTCATCCCTTTAAGGGCACTCATCTTCGCTTGGCAGCTTCTTCTTCCTTTATTTCTCTTTGGCCATGGCAAGAGTTAAGGTTCTTCCTTCAAGCTCTTGGTGGCACTCATATTTTCTTTCTCTCCTTTGGCCAAGAAGGATGCTAGAGCTTGGTGGTCGGCTCTAGATAGGAGAAGAAGTCTTTAATTATCTTCCTTTGTTTGGAGCGAATAAAAAAAGGAAGATACGCGATCAAGGAGGTTTCAACTGGAAGATCGCTGCACACAACGCTCAAGAAGATGATAGGACTTACAATAGAAGATCAAGATGTATAATATTTTTTATTTTGATTTATTTCTTTTGTATAATGCATGTGGCTAATTTACTTGGACATCTTATATAAACACAAAAATTGGCGATCCATACATCATCTATTCTCATTTAATCGAGGAAAGAGTTAGGTTGCAATAAGTTTATTCAAGAGACCAATCAAATAGCACGATGATGGATCGTTGCTTGGGTAATCCCTTCATCAAGGATTAATTTTTTTAATGGGACATAGATAGGATCGCCACACAAGCGACTGGAAGAAGGAAGCACCAACAACAACCCCCTTTGGGTCATCCACCCGCCCTCACCATCCGGATGTAACAACTCAGCTCGTCCCCATGCTTCTCCAATAAGTTGTCAAGGAGAATTTCACCTTTGATGGTAGAGGCCACCGCTCAAAATTTGTGAGGATGACAAAATAACATTATAAGTGGAAGGTGCATCCATTATAAGGAAAGGAATAATGTTAGTCTTACGCCTTTACACCAAAGTAAGAGGCAAAGAGATTTACCCAACAAGATGCACCATATGCTCAATAAAACTAAATAGAGGAGTCGCCACATCCTCCATGCACATTTTCTAGATCTGCCTAAATGCCTCCTAGAAAATATGTTAACCAAACTCCAGTCAACCAAGAATCAGCACTATAGTTTGCTAGAGAAACGATTAACAAAGCATCAATGTGAGGCGTGAGGATGCCTGCATCCTCGTCCAAAAGATATCGTGGTGCTTAAATGGTTTGATCTACTCCAATAGACAAACTTTCTATGAGATGGGCATATGATTTTCGTGCTCTATTATATTCTCAGAGGTCCTAAATAGAATGTTTATGACCGCGAGTGGGAACATCACCCGAGTGGCCAACGACCCTCACCATTGACCTCCTATGATGTAAGAGAGGTGTCCTAAGGCAATCACCTTGGTTATTAATAAAATTTACTATTTGAGTATACATTATCTATGTATTTGATTGATCTTAAACTCATGTACCAAGTCCACAATATGATGCATATTAGAGAAATTATGATTGGATCATAATTAGGGTATCTCATCATGTGTAAATATACAAGTATTGAAACTATCTCTAGTCGATGAATTGAGATTGAACATCATCAATTCGAGACTTCACATGTTATGCTCCTTGTTTTATCCAAGCATTACTAATCAATGGAAGCATAGGGATGAGAGTGAACATATGGATGATAGTTATGGTAACTAACTCATTAGAGTGACTGCATGAGACTTCATATGGTTCTATATGTTGTCAAGATCACATTGCTGAGTGAGAGCTTCCTTAAACTTGAGATATTCAAGTCACCTTGATCATGATGCCTTGTACTTTGACTTCTGAAGCATCTACATAGTAGGTGTAACTGGGATGATTGGGTATAAGCCAAGATTGAAGGTGTTTGAATAGCCAGAGAATTCACCACTCTTGATAAAGGAGATGTAGGACTCTTGTCGATTGTTACTCGTATGATTCTATGCAAGCATGTTAAGAAGATGGTCTTCTTGGGAACATGTAGGAGTAACTCAATCCACAAGAGGAAAATTTAGGCTAGGGCTGACAACCTAGTGACGATACAAAGACCATGTCCTGAACCAAATGGGTATAAGATGAGTGAAAGGAACAAGGCACAAACTACTAAAGTTGCTGAAGGGTTCAGAAAATGTTCTAGAGTCAATGTAGACTTTTCGACTAATTGGGGGTCATGATGTACTGCTAGGTGATACTCATGATCTATTCATAATTAAGGGGTTAATTATGAATGGCCAATATATTCAGGAACTTATTGGATCACATGCACTCTGTGATCTCGAGATGTAAAACAAGCTCGGAATGAAATTCTCATTAAGAGAGGATATGTTTGGTTGGACTGACTAAGAGGAAACAGGCATGGAACCTCCTATGGATTTGTTGGAATTGACACGACCATATTGTTAGTAATATATGAGAGATGTCCTAAGGCAATCGCCTTATGTATGAACCATTTATATGATAAATGAAGATTCACTATTTGAGTATACATATTTTATGTATTTGATTGGATCTTAAACTCATTTACTGAATGTCCACGATACGATTCACAGCATGAGAGAATTTGTGATTGGATCACAACTAGTGAGTATCTCTACATGTGTAATTGTGATGTATCGGAATTATCCCTAGTCGATGAATTGATGGATTTGGACACCATCAATTCTGTCGAGACTAGCACGAGGTATACTCGGTGTATCCAAGCAGCTGATTCTCACTGGCTGGAGACATAGTGATGTCCGGAGTTAATCGTGGATGCTAGTTATGGTAACTAGTTCATTGGAATGACCAACCGTAAGACTTCATATGGTTCTCTGCATATATAGATATGTCAATGAAGTTCTTACTGTGGCTTAAGTGCGATGTTCCTTTGACTTGCGGTATTCAAGTCATCTTGATCATGGAGACTTATGCTTTGACATCTTAAGCAAACATCTCTAAGGAGATGTGGACCCGGGATGATTGGGTATAAGTCGAAGTGATCGAAGGTGTTTGAATAGCCTATAAAGGATTCACCACTCCTTGCGAGGAGATGTATACCCATGGCCTCTCGGATTGTTACTAAAGTCTTTGCCAAAGCATTACATGTTTAGAGTAAGGTACTCTATACATGTGGAGTAACTAGAGACGTGAGGAAGGAAATGATACTTGGGCTAGGTGTGACGTAGTCAGCCTAGTGGGGACTGACACAATAGACCATGTCCTGAACCAAGTGGGTATAAGATGAGTGAAGGGAATGGGGCACGAATCATTCGAGCTGCTGAAGTGTTTCAGAAATAGTTCTGGATCAACCGTTGATCTTTTCGGTTAATTGGGGATCATGATGTACTACTAGGTGCCACTCATGATCGTTCTATAATTAATGATTAATTATAGACGGCCAACATAAACCGAGAACCTATTTGGTCACACGCACAACGAGTGTAATCCAAAGGATTTAAAACGAGCTTGAGAATGAGATTCTCAGACCGAGAGACACTATGTTTGGTTGGACCAAACATAAAGCGAGCATGAAATTGTTTCAGTCGCAATGGAAGCGTGGATGGGCAGTGTCTTATGAAGACATAATGGATGGACCAAAATGGTTTGGTTCTAATCCAATGGATGAGAATAAACCAATGGGTTTGGTTTATATTAAACGAATGAACCAAAGGTTGGTTCGGTTCGTTTTAACTTAAAATAAACCATCATGGTTTGGTTTATTTTAACTTATCTTAATGGAGCGGGTTAACGGGCTTTATGGATATGATCCATTAACCATTAAGAGAATTAGTTCTCTATAAAATAGGGATTAAACCCTAACCCTAAATCTAATCATTGGCCGCCACCCTCTGTGCCGCTGGCCCAACTCCGCTGCCGCCAGCCTAAGCTTCAGCCGCGAACCTCCCGAGCTGCCTCCGTGATCTCCTCCTTAGGTTTGGCATCAAGGTGAGCACTTTGCTTCCTTGGTTTTGGCCGGGCGCCTACTCCTCCACCAAGCTGTCCAGTTTTCTGGACAGCTTCCTCCTCGCCGGAGCGCCGCTTGGACGACGGTTAGTGCCCACAGCGGATAACTTACCGGGATTTGATCTCCGTAATCCTCTGAGGTGGAGGACGGCGATTCGCCAAATCGGTTGACGAATACCTCTCGGAGAAGCAAGTCTTGAGGACTTGTTTTAGGTCCGAATTTGGATTCGATCGTGATCATCTCTCGATCACGCCGCCTTCAACACGAGGCTAGTAACCCGCATTTAAGACGGCTCGCGGGCTTAGCGGTCATCCCGAGGAGCTCGGGCGTGATACGGATAGAGACGATTCTTACGAGGATCGTTCCGGTTGATGCCGTTCCCGCTACACGTCATACGGAAGGTATAACGTAGTTTAATTTCTTTTATTGCAATTTTAATTTACGGTTATGTCTACACTTGTTGTAATAGCATGCGTGTGTTGTGTGTGTTGTAATAAATATAGATTTATTATTTTTAATTGCTTCCGCTGTGCTCATGTTTACGAAACATGATCGAACACACACACGCCGCGGTGCCGGAAACCCAACAGTGGTATCAGAGCCCAGGTTGTGTTTCGACATAATCGTAAAATTGGTTTTGCGATAGTCATAATGTATTTCTGGAAATTTTCTAAATTTTGGAAATTTAGAAGTATTTATGGAAATTTTTCAATTTTGGAAAGTCTAGAAGTATTTATGGAAATCTTCCACTTTTGGAAAGTTGGAAGTATTTATGGAAATTGATATTTTCCATAAATAAAATATTTGATTAGATTCTGGAAATTTGTTTCCTAATTTAATCTTGATTTGATTTGGGAAATCAAATCTTTAAAATATTTTATTTCCATAAGTAGTTTTGAAGATTTAGGAAATTGGTTTCCTAAATAGATTTTCCTTAATCAAATAATTCCATGAATAAAATATGTGATTAGATTTGGAAATTTGTTTCCTAATTAATTATGATTTGATTTGGAGAATCAAATCTTAAACATATTTTATTTCCATAAATAGTTATGACATATAAGGAAATATTGTACATGACATAATTGTATGACATGTAATTGCATTAGATGCATAATATAATGCCATGCGTGTCGTGACATGTAGATGTATGCCATGTATGCCATGCCATGTAGATAATAGTTATTTGCATGCAAAGAGGATGAGACATAAAAACCTTTAATCAATATTAAAGCCTACACCTTCCATTAATATGGTTTGAACCAGAGTTCCGTTTCTTGTTTGGGTTGTTGGACTCTCTCCAAGCCCGGCTCGAACCCGAACATGTTCAAACCATGGAATAGTTTAATACTAATATGGTAAGAGTCAGAGGTCAATCGTTAGCTTTGGTTGTTGGACTCTCCCCAAGCTGGGCTAATTGGTTGAATGCGCCTAACCATATTAAAACTATTCTTGATTAATGGGTTGGCTTTTAACTTGGAGCATCGGCTTGTTGGACTCTCTCCAAGGTCGATGTAAGGGAGGTGAAGTTGGGTGCTATGCATATGATGCATACTTGTTAATGTGTTAACAACCCGATGTATGTGTGAACATTCAATTAGTTGATAGCACATTGTGATAGTTGCATATACGTGATATGCAATCGATAGATGATACCTTCCGTCATAGTTATGAATGGCTTGTTGGACTCTCTCCAAGGTTGTTCATAACTATGATGGATATCAGCCCATTCGGAGATGGACCTACGATCTCCCGAAGTGATTTTGGGGTTTTTGAAATTCGAAAAATGAATGGGATTTATAAATGTATCTTGATGCATTTTAAAATCATTTTCTCATATATGCTCGTTTTGTATTTCTAGGTCAATAAATTGATCATGACGTCTTTGAATTTGCGCACTATTTTGGATTCGAACAAACTGACTGGGCCTAACTTCCTGGACTGGCTTAGAAACCTGAGAATTGTTCTCAAGGCGGAAAAGCTTGCATATGTCCTCGAAGCGCCTCTTCCCGCCCGTCCTAGTGACGATGCAACTCTTGACCAATTGTTGGCCTATCAGAAACATGTGAGTGATTCTGAACAAATGAGTTGCATCATGCTAGCCACGATGGAACCCAAGCTACGAAAGCAGCATGAGCATATGGATGCTCATATCGTAGTCCTTCATCTTTGTGAGTTGATTGATGAGCAAGTGAGATTCGAAAGGTTCGAAGTCTCAAAGCTCCTCTTCACCTCTGAGATGCTAGGAGGTTCATCTGTGGTACTGCTTAATATGTTGAAGACTGTGGAATCTTCTGAGAAGCATGAGCAGGGGACGATGCTGTTAGTTGATTCCTCGAAGAAAGGTTCTAAGAGGAAGTCAAAAGAACAACAGAAGGGAAAGAAGAGAAGGGCTAAGAAGGTAGAACTAGCACAAAAGGAAACTTGCCATCATTATGGCAAGGAGAGCCATTTGCGAAGAAACTGCAAGATTTATCTTGAGTCCATGAAGAAGAAGAAGGCATCCGATGCCCCATCCTCTTCAGGTATCTTCGTTATTGATTGTCATTCTATTTCCTTAGACACTTGGGTATTGGATACTGGGTGTGGCTCACATATATGTAATGACATACATGGGCTAAGGAATAGAAGAAGACTCGTCAAGGGAGAGTCAAATTTGCGAGTTGGCAATGGAGCAAAGGTTGCTGCGGTCGCCATCGGAACTTATTTGCTGAAGCTCCCTAGTGGACTAGTCTTGGAACTGGACAATTGCTATTATGTTCCTTCTCTAATAAAGAACATTGTTTCTATTTCATGCTTAAATAGAAATGGTTTCCATTTAACGTTTAGTAACAATTGTTGTTATATAACTTTGAATGGCGTACTTTATGGAACTGGAACTTTGAGTAATGGCATTTATACATTGGACGATCCAAAGGACATCTTCAATATCGAAGCGAGCAACACGCATGCTCGAAAGGATAATCACATAGACTCCTATATGTGGCATTGTCGTCTTGGCCATATAAGCAAGAAACGCATGTCCGAATTACACCGATGTGGAATTCTGGAATCGTTTGAATTGGATTCATACGATACATGCGAATCATGCTTAAAAGGCAAGATGACTAAGTTACCTTTACGAAAAGGTGAACGAGTGGGAGAGTTACTAGGTTTAGTACATACCGATGTAGGACCTATGTCAACTCAAGCATTAGGAGGCTATAGCTACTTCATTACCTTCACCGATGATCACTCACGGTTTGGGTATGTGTTCTTGATGAAACACAAGTCCAAGCCTTTGAAAGGTTCAAAGAATTCAGAAATGAAGTAGAGAAACAACATGACAAAAGTATTAAAATACTGATCGGATCGAGGTGGTGAATACTTAAGTCAAGAGTTTCTGATTATCTAAGAGACAATGGCATATTGTCTCAATGGACTCGCCTATACACCACAAGACATAATGGTGTATCCGAGAGGCGAATCGACTGTTGGACATGGTCGTCAATGATGAATCATGCGACTCTTCCCAAGTCCTTTTGGGGTTATGCACTTCGTGTACCATTTACTTGTTAAAATGTAATGCCTACCAAGGTAGTCTCAACTACTCCATATGAGATATGGAATGGTAAGAAACCTCATGTATCTTACTTGAAGATATGGGGTTGTCCCGCTTATGTGAAGCTGATCAGATCGCATAAATTGATGCTAAGTCCGATAAATGTCTATTTATTGATACCCTAAGGAAACAAGGGGTTACTAATTCTATCATCTGGAACAAAAGGTGTTTGTTTCAAGGCATGTGTTTCTAGAGAAAGAGTTTCTCTTGCAAGAAAAAAAAAGTGGGAGTGTCGCCGAGCTTGAGGAGGCTCGAGAGACTCAAATAGACATTGATGAGATACCCGGTGAAGCACAACAAATGATAACTCATAGTGATGAGCAATCTGACCTATTGTAACACCACATCTTCAGAGATCCGTAGAACACGCAATATTCCCGAGAGATATGGATTTCTCGTAAGTGAATCGAACGACGTGTTACTCATTGATGATGAGGAGCCTATTATGAAGAAGTGGCCAATGTTCAGAAGGGATAAATGGCTTGATGCCATGAAGTCGAAATGGATTCCATGTATGAAAACCAAGTTTGGAACTTGGTTGACTCCACCAAGGCATAAAGCCTATAGGGTGCAAGTGGGTTTTCAAGAAGAAAACCGACATGGATGGTAATGTGATTACCTATAAGGCTAGATTAGATTGGTGGCGAAAGGATATCGCCAAAAACAAGGTGTTGATTATGACGAAACCTATTCGCCTCGTAGCTATGCTTAAATCCATTCGGATGCTCCCGCCATAGCGGCTCATTATGATTATGAGATATGGCGATGGATGTGAAAATTTTCCTTAATGGAAACTTGCTCGAGGACGGTATATGATACACCGAGGGTTTCACATCTTGATAAAACCAAGGTATGCAAATTGCGACGATCCATTTATGGATCAAGCAAGCATCCAGAGTCGAATATCCGCTTTGATGAGACGATCAAAAAGTTTGATTTCTCACAAAATCCAGATGAACCTTGTGTGTACAAGAAGGTTAGTGGGAGTGCAGTCGTGTTCCTAGTATTGTATGTCGATGACATATTACTTATAGGAAACGATGTGTCAATCTTACAACGCTATTAAGGTTTGGTTATCCAAGACATTCTCCATGAAAGACCTGGGAGAAGCAACCTACATCCTTGGGATTAAGATCTATAGAGATAGATCGAAACGGTTGCTTGGTCTTTCGCAGTCTGCATATATAGACCGAGTGCTAAAGAGGTTTAGCATGTCGGAATCCAAGAAAGGTTCCCTACCCATCAGGCATGGGGTACACCTTTCGAAGTCTATGTGTCCGCGCACAGAAGACGAGAGGATTTGCATGAGTAAGATTCCCTATGCATCCGCAATAGGATCTATCATGTATGCTATGTTATGTACGAGGCCCGATGTATCGTATGCTTTGAGTGTCACGAGCAGATACCAGTCCGATCCAGGAATGGATCATAAGACGATCCTTAAGTACTTGAGAAGAACTAAGGATGTGTTCCTAATATATGGAGAAGGGGACATGGTGATACTATATTGCGCCGAAAGGAAGGTTTGGATCAAGAAGTTCGCTCATGAACTTGGTGTGATTCCGCCATTGTTGAAGCAATACGGATTCTCATGCGACAACAATGGAGCAATTCGCAAAGCGAAAGAGCCAAGGTCTCATCAACGATCCAAACATGTGCTTCGCCGCTATCATCTTATCGAGAGATCATCGAGGAACGAAATACAAATCGAGAAAATTCCCAATCGAAAGGAACTTAGCGGATCCTTTGACTAAGACATTACCTCAAAGGAAGTTTGAGGGTCATGTTAGAGACTATGGTATTGGATACCGTAGCGATTGGCATTAGGCCAAGTGGGAGTCTGTTAGTAATATATGAGAGATGTCCTAAGGCAATCGCCTTATGTATGAACCATTTATATGATAAATGAAGATTCACTATTTGAGTATACATATTTTATGTATTTGATTGGATCTTAAACTCATTTACTGAATGTCCACGATACGATTCACAGCATGAGAGAATTTGTGATTGGATCACAACTAGTGAGTATCTCTACATGTGTAATTGTGATGTATCGGAATTATCCCTAGTCGATGAATTGATGGATGTTGACACCATTAATTCTGTTGAGAATAGCACGAGGTATACTCCTTGGTGTATCCAAGCAGCTGATTCTCACTGGCTGGAGACATAGTGATGTCCTGAGTTAATAGTTCATGCTAGTTATGGTAACTAGTTCATTCGAGTGACCAGCCGTAAGACTACATATGGTTCTCTGAATATAAAGATATGTCAATGAAGTACATACTGCGGGCTTAAGTGCGATGTTCTTCGACTTCATGTATTCAAGTCATCTTGATCATGGAGACTTATGCTTTGACATCTTAAGCAAACATCTCTAAGGAGATGTGGACCCGGATGATTGGGTATAAGTCAAGTGATCAAGGTGTTTGAATAGCCTATAAAGGATTCACCACTCCTTGCAGGAGATGTATACCCATGGCCTCTCGTCGGATTGTTACTAAAGTCTGCCAAAGCAATTACATGTTTAGAGTAAGGTACTCTTCGATACATGTGGAGTAACTAGAACTGTGAGGACGAGGAAATGATACTTGGGCTAGGTGTGACGAGTCACTTAGTGGGGATCGACACATAGACCATGTCCCTGAACCAAGTGGGTATAAGATGAGTGAAGGGAATGGGGCACGAATCATTCAAGCCATCAAGGGTTTCGTAAATAGTTCGATCAACCATTGATCTTTTCTTAATTGGGGATCATGATGTACTACTAGGTGCCACTCATGATCATTCTATAATTAATGGTTAATTATAGACGGCCAACATAAACCGAGAACCTATTTGGTCACACGCACAACGAGTGTAATCCAAAGGATTTAAAACGAGCTTGAGAATGGGATTCTCAGACCGAGAGAAACTATGTTTGGTTGGACCAAACATAAAGCGAGCATGAAATTGCTTCAGTCGCAATGGAAGCGTGGATGGGCCGTGTCTTATGAAGACATAATGGATGGACCAAAATGGTTTGGTTCTAATCCAATGGATGAGAATAAACCAAAGGGTTTGGTTTATATTAAACGAATGAACCAAAGGTTGGTTCGGTTCGCTTTAACTTAAAATAAACCATCATGGTTTGGTTTATTTTAACTTATCCTAATGGAGCGGTTAACGGGCTTTATGGATATGATCCATTAACCATTAAGAGAATTAGTTCTCTATAAAATAGGGATTAAACCCGGTCCTCCAACCGCCCAGAAGGTTGCTTCCTTCCTCCTGCCGCCGCGCCAAGCTTGCCGGAAGAGTTCCTCATCCTGATCCTTAGGTTTGGCATCAAGGTGAGCACTTTTCTTCCTTGGTTTTGGCCGGGCGCTTACTCTCCACCAAGCTGTCCAGTTTTCTGACAGCTTCTCCTTCCGGAGCCGCTTGGACGACGGTTAGTGCTCCGGCAGCGCTAACATACCGGGATTTGATCTCCGTAATCTCGAGGTGGGAGGGCGAAGGATTCATCAATCGGTTGTGAATACCTCTCCGGAGAAGCAAGTCTTGAGGACTTGTTTTAGGTCCGAATTTGGATTCGGACCGTGATCATCTCTCGATCACGTCGTCTTCAACACGAGGCTAGTAACCCGTACGAAGACGAAGCTCGTGGCTTGGCGAAGTCATCCCGAGGAGCTCGGCGTGGATACGGATAGAGACGATTCTTACGAGAATCGTTCCGGTTGATGCCGTTCCCGCTACACGTCATACGGAAGGTATAACGTAGTTTAATTTCTTTTATTGCAATTTTAATTTACGGTTATGTCTACACTTGTTGTAATAGCATGCGTGTGTTGTGTGTGTTGTAATAAATAGGAGTATTTATTATTTTTAATTGCTTCCGCTGTGCTCATGTTTACGAAACATGATCGAACACACACACGCCGCGGTGCCGGAAACCCAACACATATTGCACCTAAATGAAGTCAAACGGGCCATACAGAGCCTCACACAATTGTGCCTAACTTGGCACGGGTTGTGCCTAGCTCTAGCCAAAAAAATGGCAGAAAATGGGTTGTGCCTAGAAGGACACACGACTAGGTCGTGTGTCCTAGCATGGTCGCCTGTGTGAATCCACACGACTGTGTTGTGGTTCTGTTGATTTTAGAAATTTCCCTTTATAGAAATTTCTTGGATTATTCTTACCTTAATTATGGGATAATTATGGTAAGATATGTTATGTTTAAGCCTTCTAAGGTAACCTAATCAAGAGATCTATAAATAGATCCCTTGATAATCTTTGATAAAGAGTTGTTGTAGGTTTTCCCCTTGGTAGTCGTCTTTCCTCTCTCCTCTTCTCTTGTCTCTATCGATTGGCTAGCACCAATTGGAGATAAATGCTTGTTTCTCTAGGAGTTGTCTCAGGTGATCCAGACGTGGATACTGATATAGGCAAGGCCCATTGATCTTGCTTGTGGTTTCGATGGATTCAAAATAATCTCGAAGGAATAACTTCTCCTTCTCCTTGTGTGTTTTCATGTGATTATGCCAAAGCAAGTTTTCTTGGCCCCCAGGGGATGTCTGGGATGGAATAAAAATTGTTTTATTCACTTTATTCCACTATGCATGATCCCAGAATCTCCAACAAGTGGTATCAGAGCCACCTTGTTCGTTTGGCATAGATTGCATATTGTAGGAGAATATTTAAAGCATGTTTTATGTTTTAATATATCTGTTCCATGTTAATCTATATGGTAGATTAGAGTATGCTTGATTTTACATATATGATATGTTTGTAACCTAAAAGTAAATACTGAGGATGTGCCTAGAAACACCGAAGGTGTGGCCGCATCGTTAGAGCCTAAGCATTGACTCACATTCACATCGAGAAATTTATTTCCTAATGTGACCTTGGTTTTTCTATATTTAGGTTTATTTTCTTTTATAGATGAGACCCATAGTAACCTAAAATTCCTCGTGAAAATATTAGGGCAATATGGTCGAAGTAGAGTTCTTTTTCATGTTTGGGTTATTGGACTCTCTCCAAGCCTGGCATGACACGAGCATTTTCAATTCATATGAGATTCGATGTTTATTTTAAATGGTAAGGACCAGAGGTCAATTTCAATTTTGGATTGTTGGACTCTCTCTAAGCCTGACTTGTAAATTGGATGTGTTCAAATCATTTAAATTCGATCTCACGATTAATGGGTCAGCTCTAATTGAAAGCATCGATTTGTTGGACTCTCTCCAAGGTCAATGTGGATAGAGGTGCAAGTAGGTGATATGCATTGGATGTATATATGTTAATGAGTTAACAACCTAATGTATATGTGAACATTCAATTAGTTGATAGCATAAAGTGATAGTCATATATTTGATATATAATGGGTACTGTTGATACCTAACATTATGACTATGAATGACTTGTTAGACTCTCTCCAAGGTTGTTCTTAGTCATAATGGATATCAACCTACTAGGAGATCACCTACCATCGCTCGAATTCAAAGTGAGGGCTATTGAATTTGATAAAAATAGTGGGAGTTTCTTGTTAATGTAAATTGTTTACATTACTATAAATTCATCTCTCTTATACACCTCTTTTTGTATGTCTAGGTACTAATTAGAATAGCATGTCAACCTCCATTAATTTATGTTCAATTTTAGACAACAACAAATTGACTTGGCCAAACTTCTTGTACTAGCTTCGCAACCTGAGAATTGTTCTCAAGAATGAAAAGCTAGCTTATGTCCTTGAAGAGTTTCTTCCCAAACCTCCTACAGATAATGCATCTGGTGACCAAAAGTTGGCTTACCAGAAATATGTTACTGACTTTGAGATGGCGAGTTACATTATGCTAGCGTCGATGTCTCCTAAGTTATAGAAGCAACATGAGCATATGGATGCTAATCTAATTGTTTTTCATCTTCGAGAGTTGTTCAATGAGAAGGCACAATCTGAAAGGTTCGAGGTCACCCAACTCCTCTTTCGCTCAAAGATGCAAGAGGGTTCATCTGCAGCGCAATTTGCATTAAGGATGAATAGCTATATTAAGTGATTGGGATCATTAGGATTTTTCATGGACCATGAATTAAGTATTGACTTAACTCTTCACAATCTGGCTGGTAGCTATTCACAATTTGTGATGAACAATTAGATGTAAGATTAAGTCCATTGAATTGATCAATATGCTCAAAATAGTGAAGTTATCATTGTTAAAGAATGAAAGTATGTTTGTTGACTCCTCAAAGAAAGGTTCTAAGAGGAAGTCAAAAACCAAAGCTAAAGATAAGAAAAAGGCAAAGAAGGAAGAAATAACTCCCAAGGGCACCTGCCATTATTATGGCAAGGATGAACATTGGAAGAGAAACTGCATGCAGTATCTGGAGTTACTGAAGAAGAAAAAGGTCATCTGATGCACAATCTATTTCAGATATATTTGTTAATGAATGTCATACTGTTTCTTCTAGAACTTGGATGTTGGATATTGGGTGTGGCTCACATATATGTAATGACATACAGGGGCTTAGGAACAGAAGAAGATTGGTTAAGGGAGAAGCAGATCTAAGGGTTGACAATGGAGCAAAAGTTGCTGCAATAGGCAAGGGTACATATATGTTGCGACTTCCTATGGGACTACTTTTAGAGTTGGATGATTGTTTTTATATTCCTGCATTAATAAAGAACATTGTTTCTATTTCATGTTTGAATAAGAAAGGTTATCATTTGATGTTTAGTAATAATTGTTGTTACATTACGTTAAATGGTGTTCTTTATGCTACTGGGATATTAAATAATGGAATCTACACATTAGATACATCCAACGAGATATTCAATATCGAATCAAATAGCAAATGCGCTAGGTTAGATAATCAATTAACCTCGCTATTATGACATTATCGTCTTGGCCATATAAGCAATGAACGCATGCCCAAACTACATTGGCTTGGCATTTTGGAGTCTTATGAATCAGATTCATTAGACACATGTGTTTCATGCTTAAAAGGAAAGATGACTAAACTACCTTTCAGAGGAAAGGGTGAACGAGCAGTTGAGGTATTGGGACATAAACATACCGATGTATGCAGACCAATGTCAACTCATGCCATAAGAGGTTATAGCTACTTTGTTACCTTTATCGATAATTATTCACGATCAGATCGAGGTAGTGAATACTTAAGCCAAGAGTTTCAAGATTATCTAAGGGACAATGACATCTCATCCCAAAGGACTCCACCTTACATGCCACAACATAATGATGCGGTGGAAAGGTGAAACCAAACTTTGTTTGACATGGTTAGGTCAATGATGCAACATGCAAGTCTTCCAAAAACCTTTTGGAGTTACACACTCAAGACTGCTGTTTACTTGTTAAATAGAGTCTCGACTAAGGCAATCTCTACTACTCCATATTAGATGTGGAATAGTAGAAAACCTCATTTATCTTATTTGAATATATGGGGTTGTCCTGTTTATGTGAAGATGGCAGTATCAGACAAGCTGGAGGCTAAGTCTGATAAGTATCTATTTATTAGTTACCCTAAGGAAATGAGGGGTTACCAATTCTATCATCTCTTCAAAAAAAAGGTGTTTGTTTCAAGGCATACTGTATTCCTAGAGAAGTAGTTTCTCTTATAGGAAAACAGTGGGAGTGAGGTTGAACTAAGTGTAGTTCAAGAGGCTCCGGTAGACACAAAAGGGATGCTTAGTCAATAACCACAACTGATTACTCATTCGGATGAGGTAATAGCTGAACCTGATAATACACCGCCTCCTCATAGATGTAGTAGGACACATAGGATTCTTGAGAGATATGAATTTCTCATAAGTGAATCTAATGATGTGTTGCTCATAGATGATGAGGAACCTACTAGTTACGATGAGGCACCGAATAGTTCAGACCGGGATAGATGGCTAATAGCCATGAAATCAATAATGGATTCCATGTATGAAAATCAAGTTTGGAACTTGGTAGACCCACCAGAAGGCATAATGACTATAGGGTGCAAGTGAGTTTTCAAGAAGAAAACCGACATGGATGGCAATATTATTACCTATAAAGCTAGATTAGTGGCAAAAGGCTATCATCAAAGACAAGGTGTTGACTATGATGAAACCTTTTCACTAGTAGCTATGCTTAAATCCATTCAGATACTCCTAGCCATGACGTCTCATTTTGATTATGAGATATGATAGATGGATGTGAAAATATTTTTCCTTAATGAAAACCTGTCTGAGGATGTATATATTGTTGGATTTCCCTGGCACGACGGCGATTGTGTGTTCGAACATGTTTCGTAAACATGTGCACAACAGAAGAATTAAAAGTAATAAATCAAATTTATTACAATACACAAATCACACGCATGCAAGATACAACATGTGTAGACAATAATCGCAGCTTTAAATTTTGCAATAAAAGGAAATTACGCTAGTTATACCTAACGTATCACGTGCAGCAGGAATGATATCAACCAGAGCAACTCTCGCTAGAATCGCCTCTATCTGTATTCACGCCGAGTATCATTGGGATGGTTTCACAAAGCCATGATCCTCGTCTTCGCAAAAGTCACTAGCCTCGAGTCGAAGACGATGTGATCCGAGAGACGATCACAATCCGAATAAAAAATTCGGATCCAAAAAATGAGTTTCGCAAACTCGCTTCTTGGAAGTGGTTTTCGTCAACCGATTGACGAAAACTCAACCCTCCACCTATAAGTATTACTGAAGAACCAATCCTTGGCAAATAGGTCACTGTCGGAGTGCAAAACACTGACCAAACGACCTCTCCACGAAGAGGAGAACAAGCTGTCTAGAATATGGACAACTTGTTTGGTGGAAGATATGGTCGACCACTCCTTGGTCGCCGGTGGCCAATGGAGGATGGCTAGAGGAGTCGTTGGCAGCTAGTGGGTGGCTGGCAGCGAGGAGAAGGCAGCAATAAAGTTGGGCGACAACCAACTTGGGCAGCAAGAGAAAGGAAGAAGAGGAGAAGGTGGCTAGGGTTTCCAAAACTCTTGAACCAATTAATTCTCCATGAAAAACCCTTAAGCTATGTTTTTATAGAGAACACATTCTCCTAACGGTTATTGGTTCATAACCAAAACCCGTTAACCCGCTCCAATAACTTAAGCTAAAATAAACTAAACCGCATTGATCTATTTTAAGTTAAAACGAACATAACCAACTTTGGTTCATTTGTTTAAAACAAACCAAACCACTTTGGTTTATTTTCCACCATTGGATAAGAACAAAATCTATTTGGTTTATCCATCATGTCTTCATAAGACTCGACCCATCCATGCTTCCGTTGCGACTGAAATAATTTCATGCTCGCTCCTTGTTTGGTCCAACCTGTAGGGATATATACTGAAAAGTCTATATTTTCTATGAACATCTTTATTTTTGAAATAAGAATCACATGATCATTGTTTGCATATTTTTATGCATATTGTCTAATACGTTACATTGTAGATAACATGGTGTGTGGTGTCACACGGGAGATCATGTTATCAGCTCCTTGTAAAGTATAAGTAAAGGCTCACAACCAAGATGGCTTTGGAAAAACCATCGGAATGGTTGTAGTGTGATTTGGTGTTGGTTTGTCTTGACCATAGAATCACACTAGTGCAATTTGTGTGTATTGAGCAGGACCGACTTAGAGGTGATTCGATTTATTGCTGACTACATAATCGAATCGGATCTCAGATATTATTTAGTACATGCTCTTAATCCCGATATAATAACGGGCACATATACTTAGTACTCATCTCTTTGATTTACCAATGGGCGAGATTTATAGATTAAATCGATAGGCTCGGTAAGTTGGGAGATGATATTATTTATATGGTGTGCTGTTAATTATAGGAGCAAACTGTGTCCTATATATTAGGATGATGATGTCCCCTTGAGGAGCTCATAAGGTTGATCATGTAAACACTGCAGGTGGACTTGGTTCGGCATGATGAAAAGGTTGAGTGGTACTACTCAAGGAGTTAGATGTTGATTAATTAATGGTCAGTAAATTAATTAATTGACGAACATTCGAGATCTTAAACACAGGGAGAAAATGTACAAATAATATATGGAGCCCATATTATCATATGGGGGTTGGTGAGGTAGATCAATGATGAACCTTTAGTGGATTGGATCATCATTAGTGGATCGGACTTTATGTTGGCTTGATCCATGGGTGGCCAAGACCCAACTCCTCCTCATGGTCCCTATTGTAGCCTATTAACACCTCATGAAGCTTAGATCCAATGGATAGAAACAAAACTCTATATCCAAAGGTAGAGATTAAATCTCTAAGATTCGACGGTTGAGATTAAATCTTTATATCCGACGGTTGAGATTAAATCCATAGAACCAATGGTGGAGATTAAACCAAGGCTTATCCCTAACTCTATAAAAGGGTGGACTAAGGTGGGCGGCAACAAGATGGAGAGGAAAG
Organism: Wurfbainia villosa; assembly: GCA_025175895.1. Lineage (NCBI taxonomy): Eukaryota > Viridiplantae > Streptophyta > Magnoliopsida > Zingiberales > Zingiberaceae > Wurfbainia > Wurfbainia villosa. The sequence continues at coordinate 38,868,868 of CM045988.1, forward strand.
GGGGCTAGGGTTTGGGCGGCAAGAGCAAAGGGGGCTAGGGTTTAGGGTGGCCACAATTAAGGAAAGTTTCTTTCTTCTTCCTTTGGTGGAAGAAACCCTTGCTCCTCCTTCTCTCCCTGGTTTTGGCTGGTGCCCAAGCTTCTCCCCTTGCTCTATGGCTTATGATGGATGAGTTTAGGGTTGCTTCCCATGGGCTGTTGGGTTTCGCATCACAAGGTGTGTGTTCTGATCACGCTGTAAATATGAACACAAATGGAAGCAATAAAAATAATAAATCTACATTTATTAAAACACACACAACACACGCATGCATATTACAACAAGTGTAGACATAACCGTAAATTTAAATTTGCAATAAAAGGAAATTTATCTACATTATACCTTTCGTATGACGTGTAGCGGGAACGGCATCAATCGGAACGATCCTCGCTAGAATCGTCTCTATCCGTATCCACGCCGAGTTCCTCGGGATGACTTCGCTAAGCCACGAGCTTCGTCTTCGTACGGGTTACTAGCCTCGTGTTGAAGACGACGTGATCGAGAGATGATCACGATCCGAATCCAAATTGATCCAAATACAAGTTCTCAAACTCGCTTCCGAGAGGTATTCACAACCAATTGATGAATCCTTCATCCTCCACCTCAGAGGATTACCGGAGATCGAATCGTAAGTTAGTCATTGTCGGAGCTCTAACCGCCGCCCAAACGACGCCCAACTAGGAGAACAAGCTGTCCAGAAAACTGGACAGCTTTGGTGGAGGAGATAGGCGCCGGCCAACCAAGGGAAGAAAAGGATCACCTTGATGCCAAACCTATAGGAGATCACTGGAGGGTCGCCGGAAGATCACCGGCTGAAGCTTGGTCGCCGGCAAGGAGCAGGACGGCGGCACAACAAGATGGGCGGCAATGGAGGTTGGGCGGCAACTCCAAACTAGGGTTTTGGATTATGGCTTAATTATCCCTTAAGCCCTCTTTTATAGAGAACTAATTCTCTTAATGGTTATTGGATCATAACCATTAGGTCCGTTAACCCGCTCCATTAAGATAAGTTAAAATAAACCAAACCATGATGGTTTATTTTAAGTTAAAATGAACCGAACCAACTTTTGGTTCATTCATTTAAAATAAACCAAACCCTTTGGTTTATTCTCCTCCATTGGATTAGAACCAAACCATTTTGGTTCATCCATTATGTCTTCATAAGACACGGCCCACCCATGCTTCCATTGCGACTGAAATGATTTCATGCTCGCTTCATGTTTGGTCCAACCAAACCTTGTTTCTCTCGGTCTGAGAATCCCATTTTCAAGCTCGTTTTAAATCCTTTGGATTGCACTCGTTGTGCGTTTGACCAAATAGGTTCTCGGTTTATGTTGGCCGTCTATAATTAACCATTAATTATAGAACGATCATGAGTGGCACCTAGTAGTACATCATGATCCCCAATTAACCGAAAAGATCAACGATTGATCCAGAACTATTTCTGAAATCCTTCAGCAGCTCGAATGATTCGTGCCCCATTCCCTTCACTCATCTTATACCCACTTGGTTCAGGACATGGTCTATAGTGTTTGTCCCCACTGTTGGGTTTCCGGCACCGCGGCGTGTGTGTGTTCGATCATGTTTCGTAAACATGAGCACAGCGGAAGCAATAAAAATAATAAATACTCCTATTTATTACAACACACACAACACACGCATGCTATTACAACAAGTGTAGACATAACCGTAAATTAAAATTGCAATAAAAGGAAATTAAACTACGTTATACCTTTCGTATGACGTGTAGCGGGAACGGCATCAACCGGAACGATCCTCGTAAGAATCGTCTCTATCCGTATCTACGCCGAGCTCCTCGGGATGACTTCGCCAAGCCACGAGCTTCGTCTTCGTACGGGTTACTAGCCTCGTGTTGAAGACGACGTGATCGAGAGATGATCACGATCCGAATCCAAATTCGGACCTAAAAACAAGTCCTCAAGACTTGCTTCTCCGGAGAGGTATTCGTCAACCGATTGACGAATCCTTCGTCCTCCACCTCAGAGGATTACCAGAGATCAAATCCCCGGTATGTTAGCCGCTGTCGGAGCACTAACCGTCGTCCAAACGACGCTCCGACGAGAGGAGAAGAAGCTGTCCAGAAAACTGGACAGCTTGGTGGAGGAGATAGGCGCCGGCCAAAACAAGGAGACAAAAGCTCACCTTGATGCCGAACCTTTTAGGGGATCACCGTAGGGTCGCCGGAGGTTCACCGGCTGGAGCTTGACGCCGCAAGGGTCTTGACGGCAAGCACAATGGCTGGGCGGCAAGGAGCTTGGGCGGCACAACCAGGTTGGGCGGCAACTCCTTGGAGGCTAGGGTTTTGATTTTGGATTAGGGTTTAACAATCCCTTAAGCCCACTTTTATAGAGAACTAATTCTCTTAATGGTTAATGGATCATATCCATAAAGCCCGTTAACCCGCTCCATTAAGATAAGTTAAAATAAACCAAACCATGATGGTTTATTTTAAGTTAAAACGAACCGAACCAACTTTTGGTTCATTCGTTTAAAATAAACCAAACCCTTTGGTTTATTCTTATCCATTGGAATAGAACCAAACCATTTTGGTCCATCCATTACGTCTTCATAAGACGCAGCCCATCCACGCTTCCATTGCGACTGAAACAATTTCATGCTCGCTTTATGTTTGGTCCAACCAAACATAGTTTCTCTCGGTCTGAGAATCTCATTCTCAAGCTCGTTTTAAATCCTTTGGATTACACTCGTTGTGCGTGTGACCAAATAGGTTCTCGGTTTATGTTGGCCGTCTATAATTAACCATTAATTATAGAACGATCATGAGTGGCACCTAGTAGTACATCATGATTCCCAATTAACCGAAAAGATCAACGGTTGATCCAGAACTATTTCTGAAACCCTTCAGTAGCTCGAATGAATCGTGCCCCATTCCCTTCACTCATCTTATACCCACTTGGTTCAGGACATGGTCTATTGTGTCAGTCCCCACTAGGCTGACTACGTCACACCTAGCCCAAGTATCATTTCCTCGTCCTACGGAATCTAGTTACTCCACATGTATCGAAGAGTACCTTACTCTAAACATGTAATGCTTTGGCCAAAGACTTTAGTAACAATCCGACGAGAGGCCATGGGTATACATCTCCTCGCAAGGAGTGGTGAATCCTTTATAGGCTATTCAAACACCTTCGATCACTTCGACTTATACCCAATCATCCCGGGTCCACATCTCCTTAGAGATGTTTGCTTAAGATGTCAAAGCATAAGTCTCCATGATCAAGATGACTTGAATACTGCAAGTCAAAGGAACATCGCACTTAAGCCACAGTAAGAACTTCATTGACATATCTATATATGCAGAGAACCATATGAAGTCTTACGGCTGGTCACTCCAATGAACTAGTTACCATAACTAGCATCCACGATTAACTCCGGACATCACTATGTCTCCAGCCAGTGAGAATCAGCTGCTTGGATACACCAAGGAGTATACCTCGTGCTAGTCTCAACAGAATTGATGGTGTCCAGATCCATCAATTCATCGACTAGGGATAATTCCGATATATCACAATTACACATGTATAGATACTCACTAGTTGTGATCCAATCACAAATTCTCTCATGCTGTGTATCGTATCGTGGACATTCAGTAAATGAGTTTAAGATCCAATCAAATACATAAAACATGTACACTCAAATAGTGAATCATCATTTATCATATAAATGGTTCATACATAAGGCGATTGCCTTAGGACATCTCTCATATATTAATAACAGACTCCCACTTGGCCTAATGCCAATCGCTACGGTATCCAATACCATAAGCTCTAACATGACCCTCAAACATACTTTGAGGTAATGCTTTAGTCAAAGGATCCGCTAAGTTCCTTTCAGTGGGAATTTTCTCGATTTGTATTTCGTTCCTACTTATGATCTCTCTGACAAGATGATAGCGGCGAAGCACATGTTTGGATCATTGATGAGACCACATCAAGTTCAGAGATGAACTTCTGGATCCAAACCGCTTCCTTTGCTGCTTCCAAAGCTGCAATGTATTCTGCCTTAGTGGCAGAATCCGCTATAGTGTCAAGTGTAGGGAATTCTTTATGCCAAATGGCATATGCGCAACGGAAAAATTAGGATCCCTTCCAAGTGATCCATGCGAAAGCAAACTCGTATAAAATAAATTTCTCTAAACCAAGCCTATCTTATAGGAGAGGATTACCTTTGTTGCGTGCCCTTGTTAATTCCGCTTCTTCCTTTTGTTTGTTGGATCTTTAGCACGTTCAAGTGTCCGTGCCTCTATATGTATCCACACGAGCAAGCTCTTGTCTCACAAAAGAAAACTAGAGGAGCTCTCCTTTACTTCTTGCTAGAGAAGTCCCTAAAGGAGAGGAAGCTAGGGAAAAAGAGAAGGGAAGAAGAAGACTACTCTTCTTGCTACACTCACAAAAGCCACACAACAATAAGCTCTCAAGCTCTCTCCAAGCCTCAAGCTCCCAACAACCACACCCACAATTGCTTTGGCCGGCCACTCCATGGGGTCTTTTATAGGGTTGGAAAAACCCTTTCACCTCCACACATTCAATGCAATCCATTGCATTGGGACATTTGTTTGGCCGGCCATTTAAGGAGACAAAACCATTTTGTTTCCTTCCACCTTATCTAGCTTAGGTGGATGCTTAGGTGGCATGCTTATGTGGCATTCTTATGTGGCATTCATGCATGTTGAATTAATCTTATTAATTCAATTAAGCTTATGTTATCATATTGAATTAATCTTATTAATTCAATTAAGCTTATGTTATCATATTGAATTAATCTTATTAATTCAATTAAGCTTATGTTATCATATTGAATTAATCTTATTAAATCAATGAGGTAACATATTGAATTAATCTCATTAAATCAATTAGCTAAAATTATTAAGCTTAAAGTCCAAAACATTTTGTACTTAAGCTTATTCCCAAATTATTCTAGTCAAACTAGAATACTCTAATTCCTCTAATTATCATGCTCTTTGTGTGACTTATAGGCTCTCATAACGCTGGCAAAGTGGACCTAAACTCTTTAGATACACAAGCAATGAGCGCATCTAGCAATACATCATTGCTACCTAAGTTACGTAGATAAGTCAAGATCCGACTAACCTTCCGTGACTACTATAATATATGACCGTGTCCTTCTATCCTTGATATCGATTGATCAATGAGGCATAGACCGGTCATCCTCGATCAATCTATGTGTTTCTTGATCCCCGAGTAAACTAACTCAAACAAATGAGCTCAATATCTCATATTGACTCATTCGAGCATGGCCATGCGCTTTAGTAGTTCTACTCAATCAAGGGGCCCACCGATATCACTCCCATAGAGGGATAGATCCCATCTACATCACTCACATCCTCCGCATAATTTGTTATATACCCAAGAATCGCTTTTATGGTCCACCTGCATGTGACGCTGACGATACCAAAGTACATAACTTCTTATGTAGGGAACCGTAGTGACTTCGTGTCCGAGGACTATTCATACCAATAGTCACATGAGAAAGTTTATGACACTCATATAACGATCCATGAAACTTTCTCATGGCGGGTCAGTTCAGTATATATTCTCTAATATATACCCATGTGTCAACTTGATATCATATATCCATGACTTGTGAGATTAAGTCATCAATTGACCTACATGCTAGTCTTTATGTATTAATATTGCCCTTGCATATTAATACTTGACTAGGAACATTTAGAAAGTGTTCTCTCAGCCTCTCATAATCAATTCTCACAATTGATGTACGTAGATAAGAACCTACTTTTCTAGGCATTACTATATTTAATTTAGTCACAAGCAAGACTTAAATATAATAACTAACTTTGCCTTTATAGAATATGATACAAAATGTTCCCTATTCAACCATCACATGATTGGTTCTTAGGGCTATAACTAACAATCTCCCACTAGCACTAGTACCAATCACTATGATATCTAATACCTAGTGACCTAGTGTGACCATCATGCTTCCTCCGTACAAAGCCTCGTCAATGGATCCGCGATGTTAGCTTCTCGCAGATCAGATATCCTCACATCTCCTCTATCGATGATCTCTCGAATGAGATGGAAGCGCCACAAGATGTGTTTGGTCCACGATGTGATCGAGGTTCCTTAGCTCGGCAATAGCCCCATTGTTGTCACAATAGAGGTCTATTGGATCCGCAATGCTAGGAACTACCCCAAGTTCATCGATGAACTTACGAGCCAACAGCCTCTCCTTTCGCATCGATGCAAGAATATACTCCGCTGTAGAATCAAAGAATCGTGTCCTCGCTTGAACTCTTCCACCACACCCACCATTCGTGCAAAACACGCACTCGATCATGCGATCTATAGTCATCCTTGTCCGCTTGGAAGCTTGCATCATCGTAACCCTTTACGCTAGCTCCTCATTGCCTCCAAATATCAAGAAATATTCTTTCGCTCTTCGTAAGTATTTAAGAATATTTTGATCGCTATCCAAAGGACTTTCACCGATCCGATCGTATCTACTCGCCATGCTCAAAGCATACGAGACGCCGTGACGAGTACAAAGCATGGCGCATATGATAGACCCTATGGCAGCGTATGCATAAGGGATCTTATCCATGCGATCTCTCTCCTCCTTAGAAGAGGGACATTGAGTCTTCGAAAGACTCACACCATGTGATAAAGGCGTAAATCCTTTCTTGGAATTTTGCATAGCAAAACGATCTAGCACTTTATCAATGTATGTACTGACTTAGGCCAAGTAATCTTTTAGATCTATCTCTATAGATCTTGATGCCTAGAATATAGGCTTTCACCTAAGTCTTTCATCGAGAAACAATTCCCTAACCACATCTTCACAGCATCGGAGTGAGGGAATATCATTTCCGATGAGAAGTATGTCATCTACATACAAGACAAGAAATACAATCAGTGTTCTACTATTTCTCTTGTAGACACAAGGTTCATCTTCATTCTTGATGAAACCAAACTCTTGATTGCATCATCGAATCAAGATTCCAAATTCGAGAGGCTTGCTTTAGTCCATAAATGGACCTTTGCAGCCAGATACCTTTCCAGATGCTTGATCTTCAAAACCTCAGCCGTGTGTCATGTACACATCCCCAGTAGCTTCATTCGTAAAAGCGGTTTTGACATCCATCCGCCAGATCTCATAATCGTGGTAGGTCGCAATAGCAAGTATGATCCGAATGGATTTAAGCATCGCAATCGTGAAAAGGTTTCATCATAGTCAATACCATGAATTTGTTTGAACTTTAGCCACCAATCTACCTTTATAGGTATGCTTATTACCATCCATGTCCCTTTTACTTTAAAGACCCACTTACACCCAATGGGTTTTACCCTTCGTGGATCAACCAAAGTCCATACTTGGTTAGTGTACATGGATTCCATTTCGATCTCATGGCCTCTAGCCATTTCTTAACTGGCTCATCATAGCTTCTGATAGGATGTAGGCTCGCCAAGATCGACAAGCAATACTTCACCGCTGTCACCAAGAGAAAAGAATATCTCTCGGGTTGACGACGGATCCTATCGATCTACGAAGAGGTTGGTCTACTTAGTGTTTGCTCCACAACTCTGGGCAACAATTTCTCATCCACAACACTTTGTGGTGCCTGCTCATTTTCCATCGCCTTAGTGTTATCTTCATCTTGAACTTCTTCAAGATGAATTTTACTCCCACTAGTTTTTCTAGAAATAAATTCTTTCTAGAAAGACAAAGATTTCGCAACAAACACCTTGCCAAGTGTGGGATTGTAAAAGTAATATCCCTTAGTTTCTTGGGATATCCTACAAAATTAACACTTATCTGATTTGGGTCCTAGTTTATCCGAGACTTGACGTCTTACATATGCTTCACAACCCCAAATCTTTATAAAAGACATTTTGGGACTCTTCGATCCATATATCGTATATGGTGTCTTTTCTACTGATGGACGCGATTAAGTGTGAAAGCGGCTATCTCTAGAGCTAGTCCCCAAAAGGAAGTAGGTAGATCATCGGCTCATCATTGATCGTACCATATCTAATAGAGTACGATTTCTCCTCTCGGATACACCATTCCTATTGTGGTGTTCCAGGAGTGAGTTGGGATATTATCCCACACTCGGCCAGTGATCACGAAACTCTTGACTAAGGTATTCACCACCTCGATCGATCAAGTAGCTACGCTTACCAAGTTGGTTTTGTACTTCATTCTTGAATGCTTTGAACTTTTCAAAGGATTCTCGACTTATGTCTCATCAAATATAAGTAGCCAAATCTACTCATATCATCGGTGAAAGTAATAAAGTACTTATAGCCTCCTCTCAGCCCGACATTGAAAGGCCCACATACATCGGTATGTATGAGTCCTAACAAGTCTGCTCTCTCTCCATGCACTAAATGGAGTTTTAGTCATCTTTCCTAAAGGCAAGATTCGCATACCTCATATGATTCAAAATCAAATGAGTCCAATAATCCATCTTTATGGAGTTGGGATATGCGTTTTCATTTATGTGACCTAGGCGATAAAGCGATGCGAGATATGTTTGGTTGAATCATTCGATTTGAACCGCTTGGTATTTACGTTATAAATTGGGTTTCTAAATCTAGAACATAGAGACCATTCATAAGTGGTGCATTACAATAGAACATTTCATTTAAATAAATGGAACAACATTTGTCCTTTATTATAAAAGAAAAATTTTTCTTGTCTAAACAAGATCTGAAATTATGTTCTTTGTCAATGCAGTACATATAAGCACTCCTCTAGTTCTAAGATAAGCCCAAGGCAAAGACAAAGAATATGTTCCTACTCTGACAACTTTTGCGCCATTGCCTACTCGTAGGTCTACTTCGCCTTTGCCATTTGTCTACTATTTCTCGGTCCCTCGCACATTATTACAAATGTGAGATGCACATGCACATCTAATACCCATGTAGAAGAAATAGATAGATTAACTTCTATAATGTGTATACCGAGGTAAGTCCCACTTCTTTTATTCTTTACTTCCTCAAGGTAGACTTTGCGATTCCGGCTTCCGGTGTCGATCTCACCGCAATGGAAGCAATCCCTTCCTTAGGTACTTTACCTTTACCCTTTGAAGTGGATGAATTGGCCTTGCCTTTGGCTTGGGTCTTACCCTTGCCTTTGCGCTTACCTTTGCCCTTCTTGACCATTAGTACGTTGCTAACTTTCTTTTTGAGATTCGGTTCAGCAGTTCTTAACATGCTGAGAATCTCAGGCAAAGGTTTATCAATTTCATTCATGTTATAATTCATGACGAATTGATTATATGCTTCTGGCAACGATTGCAGGATAACATCGGTTGCCAATTCTTGGCTCAGTGGAAAACCTAGTCTTTCAAGGTTCTCAACGTACCCAATCATTTTGAGTACGTGAGTTCCTACAGGTGTTCCTTCTTGCATCTTGCATGCAAAAAGAGCCTTAGACACTTCAAAACGCTCGTGCCTAGCTTGCCCTTGATATAGTTGTTTCAAATGCTCAACCATATCATAGGCATCCATGTTCTCATGTTGCTTCTGAAGCTCAGAGTTCATGGTGGCAAGCATAAGACATGACACATCTAATGCGTCATCTTGATGCTTCTTATAAGCATCCTTTTCAGCACGAGTGGCCGCATGGGCGGGTGTTTCAGGGGTAGACTGCTCTAGGACATACAGTTTGCGTTCTTGTTTGAGGATAATCCTCAAGTTCCTATACCAGTCAAGAAAGTTTGCTCCATTAAGCTTGTCCTTCTCAAGGACAGATCGCAAGTTGAGGGGGTGTGTCGTGTTAGATGACATGGTGATCTACAACATTAAAATGCAAAGTTAAGTATCATACCTAAATCATTTAATTAGGCCTTTAATTAAATGAGGCTCCCACTAAATTCTCATAGCTACTATTTAGCTATAAATTTATATGGGATAAAGATCCACATTATAATTCGTCTTGAGTTAGCTTTGGCTAATCGCCCAAGACGTAGTATAATTAGGTAGGCAATCTTTTGCCAATTACATCTAATGTAACTCTTTAATAGCTTTGGTTAAGTTTTAGATTAGTTTAGTGTTTATTCCTAAACGGCTTCAGTGTGGCGAGGCAGGGCCTTCTTGGATATCGGAGCAACGACCACTTCTAAGACAAAGCTGATGTTCGGAAATCACATAAAACTAATTTTAAAACTTATGTTCAAAGCTAATATATGCCTCTACTTTCTTAACTAATTAAGAAAACTTAATTAAGTCTTAACCAAGTTTGATAGCGGGACATCACGATTGTCCACTCGCACTCTTCTAAGATAAAATGCATTGCTTTGCTTTGGCAAACCCAATAACAAATGATCGAGGAAGTAGTGAGTACCAAGCATTGGTAGGCATATCGTTTTTGACTTATTAAGAAATAAACATGTATCATATACATATTAGCATACATCACATATAAGCTAAACTAATCATGCATCACATACAAGCTAAACTAACATGCATCACATACATATTAAACTAAGCGTGTCATGGTTATGGCCCTTATTCTACAATCTTCTCAAGCCAATGAAAAGATTGATTGGTCAACCTAGGGATAGCATCTTCTCCTAAGTGCTTCCTTTTGGTTGTCTTGTGTGTTGACTTCCTCCTTGTAACCTCATCTTCCAATGGACCCTCCATCTTTGTTTTGTACATTACAAAAGGAGAAATACTCGAGTTACATTCGAGTCTAAAACTAATTTTACAACAAGAATTTTAGGAGGAAGGCACGACACGCAGGCCGTATTTGAGAATTACAACACACACACATTCACAAACCTTTTGGGACTAGGCCATAACCATGCACCATGTCATTTTAACTTTTAAAAGACATTGGATATTTTATTATGTTTGACAATTGCTAATGCAATTATCAACTCATAATAAAATTTATCCTACTTCTATATCACATATAAAATAGAGAAAACCTATTTTATACGATCTTTCGCAAGTGGCTCTGATACCACTGTAGGGAATTCTTTATGCCAAATGGCATATGCGCAACGGAAAAATTAGGATCCCTTCCAAGTGATCCATGCGAAAGCAAACTCGTATAAAATAAATTTCTCTAAACCAAGCCTATCTTATAGGAGAGGATTACCTTTGTTGCGTGCCCTTGTTAATTCCGCTTCTTCCTTTTGTTTGTTGGATCTTTAGCACGTTCAAGTGTCCGTGCCTCTATATGTATCCACACGAGCAAGCTCTTGTCTCACAAAAGAAAACTAGAGGAGCTCTCCTTTACTTCTTGCTAGAGAAGTCCCTAAAGGAGAGGAAGCTAGGGAAAAGAGAAGGGAAGAAGAAGACTACTCTTCTTGCTACACTCACAAAAGCTACACAACAATAAGCTCTCAAGCTCTCTCCAAGCCTCAAGCTCCCAACAACCACACCCACAATTGCTTTGGCCGGCCACTCCATGGGGTCTTTTATAGGGTTGGAAAAACCCTTTCACCTCCACACATTCAATGCAATCCATTGCATTGGGACATTTGTTTGGCCGGCCACTTAAGGAGACAAAACCATTTTGTTTCCTTCCACCTTATCTAGCTTAGGTGGATGCTTAGGTGGCATGCTTATGTGGCATGCTTATGTGGCATTCTTATGTGGCATTCATGCATGTTGAATTAATCTTATTAATTCAATTAAGCTTATGTTATCATATTGAATTAATCTTATTAATTCAATTAAGCTTATGTTATCATATTGAATTAATCTTATTAATTCAATTAAGCTTATGTTATCATATTGAATTAATCTTATTAAATCAATGAGGTAACATATTGAATTAATCTCATTAAATCAATTAGCTAAAATTCTCATTAAGCTTAAAGTCCAAAAACATTTTGTACTTAAGCTTATTCCCAAATTATTCTAGTCAAACTAGAATACTCTAATTCCTCTAATTATCATGCTCTTTGTGTGTGACCCTATAGGCTCTCATAACGTTGGCAACTCTTTTAGATACACAAGCAATGAGCGGCATCTAGCAATACATCATTGCTACCCAGTTCTGAGATAAGTCAAGATCAAACTAACCTTTCGTGACTACTATAATATATGACCGTGTCCTTCTATCCTTGATATCAGTTGATCAATGAGGCATAGACCGTGTCATCCTCGATCAATCTATGTGTTTCTTGATCACGAGTAAACTAACTCAAACAAATGAGCTCAATATCTCATATTGACTCATTCGAGCATGGCCATGCGTTTAGTAGTTCTACTCAATCAAAGGCCCACCGATATCACTCTCGTCATATGAGAGGGATAGATCCCATCTACATCACTCACATCCCTCCGCATAATTTGTTATATACCCAGTAATCGCCTTTATGGTCCACCCTGTTACGGGTGACGTTTGACGATACCAAAGTACATAACTCCTTATGTAGGGAACCGTAGTGACTTGTGAGGACTATTCATACCAATAGTCACATGAGAAAGTTTATGACACTCATATAACGATCCATGAAACTTTCTCATGCTAATATATACCCATGTGTCAACTTGATATCATATATCCATGACTTGTGAGATCAAGTCATCAATTGACCTACATGCTAGTCTTTATGTATTAATATTGCCCTTGCATATTAATACTTGACTAGGAACATTTAGAAAGTGTTCTCTACAGCCTCTCATAATCAATTCTGCCAATTGATGTGCTGTAGATAAGAACCTACTTTTCTAGGGCATTACTATATTTAATTTAGCTGGCACAAGCAAGACTTAAATATAATAACCAATCCTTTGCCTTTATAGAATATGATAAAAAATGTTCCCTATTCAACCATCACATGATTGGTTCTTAGGGCTATAACTAACATCAAGCTTGGAACCTTTCCAACTTATTGCACCCCCATTCAAGGTGAACACGTATCCAGACTGAGACCTGGAATCATCCTTGTCTGTCTGGAAGCTGGCATCTGTATACCCGCGTATCACCATGTCCCCTTCTCCATATATTAGGAACACATCCTTAGTTCTTCTCAAGTACTTAAGGATCGTCTTAACAGCCGCCCAATGATCCATTCCTGGATCAGACTGGTATCTGCTCGTGACACTCAGAGCATACGATACATCGGGCCTCGTACATAACATAGCATACATGATAGATCCTATTGCGGATGCATAGGGAATCTTACTCATGCAAATCCTCTCGTCTTCTGTGCGCGGACACATAGACTTCGAAAGGTGTACCCCATGCCTGATGGGCAGATAACCTTTCTTGGATTCCGACATGCTAAACCTCTTTAGCACTCGGTCTATATATGTAGACTGCGAAAGACCAAGCAACCGTTTCGATCTATCTCTATAGATCTTAATCCCAAGGATATAGGTTGCTTCTCCCAGGTCTTTCATGGAGAATGTCTTGGATAACCAAACCTTAACTGACTGTAAGATTGACACATCGTTTCCTATAAGTAATATGTCATCGACATACAATACTAGGAACACGACTGCAATCCCACTAACCTTCTTGTACACACAAGGTTCGTCTGGATTTTGTGAGAAATCAAACTTTTTGATCGTCTCATCAAAACGGATATTCCAGCTCCTGGATGCTTGCTTCAATCAAAAAATGGATCGTCGCAATTTGCATACCTTGGTTTTATCAACCGATGTGAAACCCTCAGGCTGTATCATATACACGTCCTCGAGCAGGTTTCCATTAAGGAAAGTTGTTTTCACATCCATCTGCCATATCTCATAATCATAATGAGCCTCTATGGCCAAGAGCATCCGAATGGATTTAAGCATAGCTACAGGCGAATAGGTTTCGTCATAATCAACACCTTGTTTTTGACGATATCCTTTCGCCACCAATCTAGCCTTATAGGTAATCACATTACCATCCATGTCGGTTTTCTTCTTGAAAACCCACTTGCACCCTATAGGCTTTATGCCTTCAGGTGGGTCAACCAAGTTCCAAACTTGGTTTTCGTACATGGAATCCATTTTCGACTTCATGGCACCAAGCCACTTATCCCTTTCTGAACTTGTCAGCACTTCTTCATAACTGGTAGGCTCCTCATCATCAATGAGTAACACGTCGTTCGATTCACTTACGAGAAATCCATATCTCTCAGTAATATTGCGTGTTCTACCAGATCTACGAAGATGTGGTGTTACAATAGGTCCAGCCGATTGCTCATCACTATGAGTTGTCGGCTGTTGTGCTTCACCAGGTATCTCATCAATGTCTATTTGAGTCTCTCGAGCCTCCTTAAGCTCAACGACACTCCCACTGTTTTCTTGCAAGAGAAACTCTTTCTCTAGAAACACAGCATGCCTTGAAACAAACACCTTTTGTTCCACAGGATGATAGAATTGGTAACCCCTTGTTTCCTTAGGGTATCCAATAAATAGACATTTATCAGACTTAGCATCCAGTTTGTCTGATACAGTCCGCTTCACATAAGCAGGACAATCCCATATCTTCAAGTAAGATACATGAGGTTTCTTACTAGCCCATATCTCATATGGAGTAGTAGAGACTACCTTGGTAGGCATTCTGTTTAACAAGTAAACAGCTGTCTGAAGTGCATAACCCCAAAAGGACTTGGGAAGAGTCGCATGATTCATCATTGACGACCATGTCCAACAAGGTCGATTCGCCTCTCGGATACACCATTATCTTTGTGGTGTATAGGGCGGAGTCCATTGAGACAATATGCCATTGTCTCTTAGATAATCAAGAAACTCTTGACTTAAGTATTCACCACCTCGATCCGATCGAAGTATTTTAATACTTTTGTCATGTTGTTTCTCTACTTCATTTCTGAATTCTTTGAACTTTTCAAAGGCTTCAGACTTGTGTTTCATCAAGAACACATACCCAAACCGTGAGTGATCATCGGTGAAGGTAATGAAGTAGCTATAGCCTCCTAATGCTTGAGTTGACATAGGTCCACATACATCAGTATGTACTAGACCTAGTAACTCTCCCACTCGTTCACCTTTTCCAGTAAAAGGTAACTTAGTCATCTTGCCTTTTAAGCATGATTCGCATGTATCGTATGAATCTAATTCAAACGATTCCAGAATTCCACATCGGTGTAATTCGGACATGCGTTTCTTGCTTATATGGCCAAGACGACAATGCCACATATAGGAGTCTATTTGATTATCCTTTCGAGCACGCTTGTTGCTTGCTTCGATATTATTGAACGAAAATGTTAATAAATGCCATTACACAATAATTGTTACTAAGCGTTAAATGGAAACAATTTCTATTTAAGCGAGAAATAGAAACAATGTTCTTTATTAGAGAAGGAACATAATAGCAATTGTCGATTCAAGACTAGTCCACTAGGGAGCTTCAGCAAATAAGTTCCGATGGCGACCGCAGCAACCTTTGCTCCATTGCCAACTCGCAAATTTGACTCCCCTCTGACAAGTCTTCTTCTATTCCTTAGCCCCTGTATGTCATTACATATATGTGAGCCACACCCAGTATCCAATACCCAAGTGTCTAAGGAAATAGAATGACAATCAATAACGAAGATACCTGAAGAGGATGGGGCATCGGATGCCTTCTTCTTCTTCATGGACTCAAGATAAATCTTGCAGTTTCTTCGCCAGTGGCCTTCCTTGCCACAGTGATGGCAAGTGCCCTTTTGCGCTGGTTCCGCCTTCTTTGCCTTTTTCTTTCCTTTCTTCTGTTCTTTTGCCTTCCACTTAGAACCTTTCTTTGAGGAATCAACTAACAGAACCGCCTTCTCCTCATGCTTCACAGAAGGCTCCACAGTCTTCAGATATTGAGAGCTCGGGAATGGTGGATTCAATTTGTTCATCCGATAGTTCATCACAAATTGCGAAACTCTTGGGCAAACAATGCAGAATTAAGTCAATACTTAACTCATGATCCATCACAAAACAGGTAGCTAGCCGCTCGATGTACCCATTCATCTTTAGCACGCTACATGTGAACCTTCTTCATCTTCGTGGTGAAGAGGAGCCTAGAGACCTCGAACCTTCGGATCTCGCTTGCTCATCGAACAACTCATGAAGATGGAAGACCATAGTGTTAGCATCCATATGCTCATGCTTCGCGCTCGGTACCATCGCCGCTAGCATGATGCAACTCGCCAGCTCAGAATCTGCCACATGCTTCTGATAGACCAACATTTGGTCTGAAGTTGCATCGTCCTTAGGACGGTCAGGACGAGGCTCTTCAAGGACATATGCACGCTTTTCCGCCTTGAGAACAATTCTCGAGTTTCTAAGCGATCCGAAAGTTAGGCCCCGTTTGTTCGAATCCAAAATAGTGCAATTTATTGACCTAGAAATACAAAACGAGCATATATGAGAAAATGATTTTAAAATGCATCAATATACATTTATAAATCCCATTCATTTTTCGAATTCAAAACCCCAAAATCACTTCGGGAGATCGTAGGTCCATCTCCGAATGGGCTGATATCCATCATAGATAAGAACAACCTTGGAGTGAGTCCAACAAGCCATTCTTAGCTATGATGGTGGGTATCAAGTATACCGATTACATATCATGTATATGTAACTATCACAATGTGCTATCAACTAATTGAATGTTTACACATACATTGGGTTGTTAACACATTAACAAGTATGCATCATATGCATAGCACCCAACTGCACCTCCCTTCACATCGACCTTGGAGTGAGTCCAACAAATCGATGCTCCAAGTTAAAGCCGACCCATTAATCGCGAAATAGTTTTAATATGGTTAGCGCGCATTCAACCAATTAGCCAGGCTTGGAGTGAGTCCAACAACCCAAACTAACGATTGACCTCTGACTCTTACCATATTAGAGTTAAACTATTCCAATGATTTGAACATGTTCAGGTTCGAGCCGGGCTTGGAGTGAGTCCAACAACCCAAACAAGAAACAGAACTCTGGTTCTAACCATATTAATGGAAGGTGTAGGCTTTAATATTGAGTTAGGGTTTTATGTCTCATCCTCTTTGCATGCAAATAACTATTATCTACATGGCATGGCATACATGGCATACATCTACATGTCACGACACGCATGGCATAATGTTATGCATCTAATGCAATTACATGGCATACAATTATGTCATGTATATATTTCCTTATATGTCATAACTATTTATGGAAATAAAATATATTTAAGATTTGATTCTCCAAATCAAATCATAATTAAATTAGGAAACAAATTTCCAAATCTAATCACATATTTTATTCATGGAATTATTTGATTAAGGAAAATCTATTTAGGAAACCTATTTCCTAAATCATTAAAACTACTTATGGAAATAAAATATTTTAAGATTTGATTTCCCAAATCAAATCATGATTAAATTAGGAAACAAATTTCCAGAATCTAATCAAATATTTTATTTATGGAAAATATCAATTTCCATAAATACTTCCAACTTTCCAAAAGTGGAAGATTTCCATAAATACTTCTAGACTTTCCAAAATTGAAAATTTTCCATAAATACTTCTAAATTTCCAAAATTAGAAAATTTCTAGAAATACATTATGACTATCACAAAACCAATTTCCGATTATGTCGAAACACAACCTGGGCTCTGATACCACTGTTGGGTTTCCGGCACCGCGGCGTGTGTGTGTTCGATCATGTTTCGTAAACATGAGCACAGCGGAAGCAATAAAAATAATAAATACTCCTATTTATTACAACACACACAACACACGCATGCTATTACAACAAGTGTAGACATAACCGTAAATTAAAATTGCAATAAAAGGAAATTAAACTACGTTATACCTTTCGTATAACGTGTAGCGGGAACGGCATCAACCGGAACGATCCTCGTAAGAATCGTCTCTATCCGTATCCACGCCGAGCTCCTCGGGATGACTTCGCCAAGCCACGAGCTTCGTCTTCGTACGGGTTACTAGCCTCGTGTTGAAGACGACGTGATCGAGAGATGATCACGATCCGAATCCAAATTCGGACCTAAAAATAAGTCCTCAAGACTTGCTTCTCCGGAGAGGTATTCGTCAACCGATTGACGAATCCTTCGTCCTCCACCTCAGAGGATTACCGGAGATCAAATCCCGGTATGTTAGCCGCTGTCGGAGCACTAACCGTCGTCCAAACGACGCTCACGAAGGAGAAGAAGCTGTCCAGAAAACTGGACAGCTTGGTGGAGGAGATAGGCGCCGCCAAAACAAGGAGACAAAAGCTCACCTTGATGCCGAACCTAGGGATCACCGGAGGGTCGGGTTCACCGGCTGAAGCTTGGGCCGGCAAGGGCTTGAAGCAACCTTAGGCAATCAAGGTTAGGCGACAAGGTTGGCGGCGGCTTTTATAGAGAACTAATTCTCTTAATGGTTAATGGATCATATCCATAAAGCCCGTTAACCCGCTCCATTAAGATAAGTTAAAATAAACCAAACCATGATGGTTTATTTTAAGTTAAAAGCGAACGAACCAACTTTTGGTTCATTCGTTTAAAATAAACCAAACCCTTTGGTTTATTCTTATCCATTGGATTAGAACCAAACCATTTTGGTCCATCCATTACGTCTTCATAAGACGCACGGCCCATCCACGCTTCCATTGCGTGAAACAATTTCATGCTCGCTTTATGTTTGGTCAACCAAACATAGTTTCTCTCGATGCGAGAATCTCATTCTCAAGCTCGTTTTAAATCCTTTGGATTACACTCGTTGTCGTGTGACCAAATAGGTTCTCGGTTTATGTTGGCCGTCTATAATTAACCATTAATTATAGAAGCGATCATGAGTGGCACCTAGTAGTACATCATGATCCCCAATTAACCGAAAAGATCAGCGGTTGATCGAACTATTTACGAAACCCTTGATGCTCGAATGATCCCCCATTCCCACTCATCTTATACCCACTTGGTTAGGACATGGTCTATTGTGTCGATCCCACTAGGTGACTCGTCACACCTAGCCCAAGTATCATTTCCTCGTCCTACGGATTCTAGTTACTCCACATGTATCGAAGAGTACCTTACTCTAAACATGTAATGCTTTGGCCAAAGACTTTAGTAACAATCCGACGAGAGGCCATGGGTATACATCTCCTCCCAAGGAGTGGTGAATCCTTTATAGGCTATTCAAACACCTTCGATCACTTCGACTTATACCCAATCATCCCGGGTCCACATCTCCTTAGAGATGTTTGCTTAAGATGTCAAAGCATAAGTCTCCATGATCAAGATGACTTGAATACCGCAAGTCAAAGGAACATCGCACTTAAGCCACTGTAAGAACTTCATTGACATATCTATATATGCAGAGAACCATATGAAGTCTTACGGCTGGTCACTCCAATGAACTAGTTACCATAACTAGCATCCACGATTAACTCCGGACATCACTATGTCTCCAGCCAGTGAGAATCAGCTGCTTGGATACACCAAGGAGTATACCTCGTGCTAGTCTCAACAGAATTGATGGTGTCCAGATCCATCAATTCATCGACTAGGGATAATTCCGATATATCACAATTACACATGTAGAGATACTCACTAGTTGTGATCCAATCACAAATTCTCTCATGCTGTGTATCGTATCGTGGACATTCAGTAAATGAGTTTAAGATCCAATCAAATACATAAAACATGTACACTCAAATAGTGAATCTTCATTTATCATATAAATGGTTCATACATAAGGCGATTGCCTTAGGACATCTCTCATATATTACTAACACCCACTAGGCTGACTATGTCACACCTAGCCCAAGTATCATTTCCTTGTCCTACGGATTCTAGTTACTCCACATGTATCGAAGAGTACCTTACTCTAAACATGTAATGCTTTGGCCAAAGACTTTAGTAACAATCCGACGAGAGGTCATGGGTATACATCTCCTCGCAAGGAGTGGTGAATCCTTTATAGGCTATTCAAACACCTTCAATTACTTCGACTTATACCCAATCATCCCGGGTCCACATCTCCTTAGAGATGCTTGCTTAAGATGTCAAAGCATAAGTCTGTATGATCAAGATGACTTGAATACCGCAAGTCAAAGGAACATCGCACTTAAGCTACAGTAAGAACTTCATTGACATATCTATATATGCAGAGAACCATATGAAGTCTTACGGCTGGTCACTCCAATGAACTAGTTACCATAACTAGCATCCACGATTAACTCCGGACATCACTATGTCTCCAGCCAGTGAGAATCAGCTGCTTGGATACACCAAGGAGTATACCTCGTGCTAGTCTCGACAGAATTGATGGTGTCCAAATCCATCAATTCATCGACTAGGGATAATTCCGATACATAACAATTACACATGTAGAGATACTCACTAGTTGTGATCCAATCACAAATTCTCTCATGCTGTGAATCGTATCGTGGACATTCAGTAAATGAGTTTAAGATACAATCAAATACATAAAACATGTATACTCAAATAGTGAATCTTCATTTATCATATAAATGGTTCATACATAAGGCGATTGCCTTAGGACATCTCTCATATATTACTAACAGACTCCCACTTGGCCTAATGTCAATCGCTACTGTATCCAATACCATAAGCTCGAACATGACCCTCAAACTTATTTTGAGGTAATGCCTTAGTCAAGGGATCCGCTAAGTTCCTTTCAGTGGGAATTTTCTCGATTTGTATTTCGTTTCTACTGATGATCTCTCTGATAAGATGATAGCGGCGAAGCACATGTTTGGATCGTTGATGAGACCTTGGCTCTTTCGCCTGTGCAATTGCTCCATTGTTGTCGCAGTAGACTGGTATTGCTTCAACAATGGCCGGAATCACACCATGTTCATGAACGAACTTCTTGATCCAAACCGCTTCCTTTGCTGCTTCCGAAGCTGCAATGTATTCTGCCTCAGTGGTAGAATCCGCTACAGTCTATTGTTTGGAACTTTTCCAACTCACTGCGCCCCCATTCAAGGTGAACATGTATCCGCATCGAGACTGAATCATCCTTGTCCTGCTAGAAGCCGCATCCGTATACCCGTGTATCACCATGTCCCCTTCTCCATATATTAGGAACACATCCTTAGTTCTTCTCAAGTACTTAAGGATCGTCTTAACAGCCGCCCAATGATCCATTCTCGGATCGGATTGGTATCTGCTCGTGACACTCAGAGCGTACGATACGTCGGGCCTTGTACATAACATAGCATACATGATAGATCCTATTGCGGATGCATAGGAAATCTTACTCATGCAAATCCTCTCGTCTTCTGTGCGCGGACACATAGACTTCGAAAGGTGTACCCCATGCCTGATAGGGAAGAAACCTTTCTTAGATTCCGACATGCTAAACCTCTTTAGCACTCGGTCTATATATGTAGACTGCGAAAGACCAAGCAACCGTTTCGATCTATCTCTATAGATCTTAATCCCGAGAATGTAGGTTGCTTCTCCCTGGTCTTTCATGGAGAATGTCTTGGATAACTAAACCTTCACTGACTGTAAGATTGAAACATCGTTTCCTATAAGTAGTATGTCACCGACATACAATACTAGGAACACGACTGCACTCCCACTAACCTTCTTGTACACACAAGGTTCGTCTGGATTTTGTGAGAAATCAAACTTTTTTATTGTCTCATCAAAACGGATATTCCAGCTCCTGGATGCTTGCTTCAATCCATAAATGGACCGTCGCAATTTGCATACCTTAGTTTTATCAACCGATGTGAAACCCTCAGGTTGTATCATATACACGTCCTCGAGCAGGTTTCCATTAAGGAAAGTTGTTTTCACATCCATCTGCTATATCTCATAATCATAATGAGCCACTATGGCCAGGACCATCCGAATGGATTTAAGCATAGCTACAGGCGAATAGGTTTCGTCATAATCAACACCTTGCTTTTGACGATATCCTTTCTCCACCAATCTAGCCTTATAGGTAATCACATTACCATCCATGTCGTTTTTCTTCTTGAAAACCCACTTACACCCTATAGGCTTTATCCCTTCAGGTGGGTTAACCAAGTTCCAAACTTGGTTTTCATACATGGAATCCATTTCCGACTTCATGGCACCAAGCCACTTATCCCTTTCTGAACTTGTCAGCACTTCTTCATAATTGGTAGGCTCCTCATCATCAATGAGTAACACGTCGTTCGATTCACTTACGAGAAATCTATATCTCTCAGGAATATTGCGTGTTCTACCAGATCTACGAAGATGTGGTGTTACAATAGGTCAAGCCGATTGCTCATCACTATGTGTTGTCAGCTGTTGTGCTTCACCAGGTATCTCATTAATGTCTATTTGAGTCTCTCGAGCCTCCTAAAGCTCGACGACACTCCCACTATTTTCTTGCAAGAGAAACTCTTTCTCTAGAAACACAACATGCCTTGAAACAAACACCTTTTATTCCACAGGATGATAGAATTGGTAACCCCTTGTTTCCTTAGGGTATCCAACAAATAGACATTTATTAGACTTCACATAAGCAGGACAACCCCATATCTTCAAGTAAGATACATGAGGTTTCTTACCATTCCATATCTCATATGGAATAGTTGAGACTACCTTGGTAGGCATTCTGTTTAACAAGTAAACAGCTGTCTGAAGTGCATAGCCCCAAAAGGACTTGGGAAGAGTCGCATGATTCATCATTGACCTGACCATGTCCAACAAGGTCCGGTTACGCCTCTCAGATACACCATTATGCTGTGGTGTATATGGCGGAGTCCATTGAGACAATATACCATTGTCTCTTAGATAATCAAGAAACTCTTGACTTAAGTATTCACCACCTCGATCCGATCGAAGTATTTTAATACTCTTATCATGTTGTTTCTCTACTTCATTTCTGAATTCTTTGAACCTTTCAAAGGCTTCAGACTTGTGTTTCATCAAGAACACATACCCAAACCGTGAGTGATCATCGGTGAAGGTAATGAAGTAGCTATAGCCTCCTAATGCTTGAGTTGACATAGGTCCACATACATCAGTATGTATTAGTCCTAGTAACTCTCCCACTCGTTCACCTTTTCCAGTAAAAGGTAACTTAGTCATCTTGCCTTTTAAGCATGATTCGCATGTATCGTATGAATCCAATTCAAACGATTCCAGAATTCCACATCGGTGTAATTCGGACATGCGTTTCTTGCTTATATGGCCAAGACGACAATGCCACATATAGGAGTCTATTTGATTATCCTTTCGAGCACGCGTGTTACTCGCTTCGATATTGAAAATGTCCTTTGGATCGTCCAAGCGTATAAATGCCATTACTCAAGGTTTTCCATAAAGTACGCCATTCAAAGTTATATAACAACAATTGTTACTAAACGTCAAAT
The DNA here is from genome assembly GCA_025175895.1 of Wurfbainia villosa. Lineage (NCBI taxonomy): Eukaryota > Viridiplantae > Streptophyta > Magnoliopsida > Zingiberales > Zingiberaceae > Wurfbainia > Wurfbainia villosa. The sequence continues at coordinate 38,892,196 of CM045988.1, forward strand.
GGAAACCATTTATATTTAAACAGGAAATAGAAACAATGTTCTTTATTAGAGAAGGAACATAATAGCAATTGTCCAGTTCTAAGACTAGTCCACTAGGGAGCTTCAGCAAATAAGTTCCGATGGCGACCGCAGCAACCTTTGCTCCATTGCCAACTCGCAAATTTGACTCCCCTCTGACAAGTCTTCTTCTATTCCTTAGCCCCTGTATGTCATTACATATATGTGAGCCACACCCAGTATCCAATACCCAAGTGTCTAAGGAAATAGAATGACAATCAATAACGAAGATACCTGAAGAGGATGGGGCATCGGATGCCTTCTTCTTCTTCATGGACTCAAGATAAATCTTGCAGTTTCTTCGCCAGTGGCCTTCTTGGCCTTTTTCTTCTTTCCTTTCTTCTGTTCTTTTGCCTTCCTCTTAGAACCTTTCTTTGAGGAATCAACTAACAGAACCGCCTTCTCCTCATGCTTCACAGAAGGCTCCACAGTCTTCAGCATATTGAGGAGCTCGGGAATGGTGGATTCTAATTTGTTCATCCGATAGTTCATCACAAATTGTGAGAAACTCTTGGGCAAACAATGCAGAATTAAGTCAATACTTAACTCATGATCCATCACAAAACCGAGGGTAGCTAGCCGCTCGATGTACCCGTTCATCTTTAGCACAAACTGCACTACAGATGAACCTTCTTGCATCTTCGTGGTGAAGAGGAGCCTAGAGACCTCGAACCTTTCGGATCTCGCTTGCTCATCGAACAACTCATGAAGATGGAAGACCATAGTATTAGCATCCATATGCTCATGCTGCTTTTGCAGCTCAGGTACCATCGCCGCTAGCATGATGCAACTCGCCAGCTCAGAATCTGCCACATGCTTCTGATAGACCAACATTTGATGCAGGTTGCATCGTCCTTAGAATGATCGGGAAGAGGCTCTTGAGGACATATGCAAGCTTTTCCGCCTTGAGAACAATTCTCAGGTTTCTAAGCCAGTCCAGGAAGTTAGGCCCAGTCAGTTTGTTCGAATCCAAAATAGTGCGCAAATTCAAAGACGTCATGATCAATTTATTGACCTAGAAATACGAAACGAGCATATATGAGAAAATGATTTTAAAATGCATCAATATACATTTATAAATCCCATTCATTTTTTGAATTTCAAAAACCCCAAAATCACTTCGGGAGATCGTAGGTCCATCTCCGAATGGGCTAATATCCATCATAGTTATGAATAACTTTGGAGAGAGTCCAACAAGCCATTCATAACTACGACGGTAGGTATCATCTATACCGATTGCATATCACGTATATGCAACTATCACAATGTGCTATCAACTAATTGAATGTTCACACATACGTTGGGTTGTTAACACATTAACAAGTATGCATCATATGCATAACACCCAACTTCACCTCCCTTTACATCGACCTTGGAGAGAGTCCAACAAGCCGATGCTCCAGGTTAAAGCCAACCCATTAATCGAGAAATAGTTTTAATATGGTTAGAGCGCATTCAACCAATTACCCCAGCTTGGAGAGAGTCCAAAAACCAAAGCTAACGATTGACCTCTGACTCTTACCATATTAGTATTAAACTATTCCATGGTTTGAACATGTTCGGGTTCGGGCCGGGCTTGGACAGAGTCCAACAACCCAAACAAGAAACGGAACTCTGGTTCTAACCATATCAATGGAAGGTGTAGGCTTTATTATTGTTTAAGGGTTTTATGTCTCATCCTCTTTGCATGCAAATAACTATTATCTACATGACATGGCATACATGGAATACATCTACATGTCACGACACACATGGCATAATGTTATGCATCTAATGCAATTACATGGCATACAATTATGTCATGTATATAATTTCCTTATATGTCATAACTATTTATGGAAATAAAATATGTTTAAGATTTGATTATCCAAATCAAATCATAATTAAATTATGAAACAAATTTCCAAATCTAATCACATATTTTATTCATGGAATTATTTGATTAAGGAAAATCTATTTAGGAAACCAATTTCCTAAATCATTAAAACTACTTATGGAAATAAAATATTTTAAGATTTGATTTCCCAAATCAAATCATGATTAAATTAGGAAACAAATTTCCAGAATCTAATCAAATATTTTATTTATGGAAAATATCAATTTCCATAAATACTTCCAACTTTCCAAAAGTGGAAGATTTCCATAAATACTTCTAAATTTCCAAAATTAGAAAATTTCCATAAATACATTATGACTATCGCAAAACCATTTTTACGATTATGTCGAAACACAACCTGGGCTATGATACCACTATTGGGTTTCCGGCACCGCGGCGTGTGTGTGTTCGATCACGTTTCGTAAACATGAACACAGCGGAAGCAATAAAAATAATAAATCTACATTTATTACAACACACACAAGAAACGCATGCATATTACAATAAGTGTAGACATAACTGTAAATTTAAATTTGCAATAAAAGGAAATTTATCTACGTTATACCTTTCGTATGACGTGTAGCGGGAACAGCATCAACCGGAACGATCCTCGCTAGAATCGTCTCTATCCGTATGCACGCCGAGTTCCTCGGGATGACTTCGCTAAGCCACGAGCTTCGTCTTCGTACGGGTTACTAGCCTCGTGTTGAAGACGACGTGATCGAGAGATGATCACGATCCGAATCAAAATTCGGATCCTAATACGAGTTCTCAAAACTCGCTTCTCCGGAGAGGTATTCGTCAACCAATTGACGAATCATTCGTCCTCCACCACAGAGGATTACCGGAGATCGAATCCATGGTAAGTTAGCCGCTGTCGGAGCTCTAACCGTCGTCCAAACGACGCTCCGACAAGAGGAGAACAAGCTGTCCAGAAAACTAGACAGCTTTGGTGGAGGAGATAGGCGCCGGCCAACCAAGGGAAGAAAAGGCTCACCTTGATGCCAAACCTATAGGAGATCACCGGAGGGTCGCCGGAGGATCACCGGCTGAAGCTTGGTCGCCGGCAAGGAGCAGGACGGCGGCACAACAAGCTGGGCGGCAATGGAGGTTGGGCGGCAATGAAGGTTGGGCGGCAACTCCAAACTAGGGTTTTGGATTAGGGCTTAATTATCCCTTAAGTTCTCTTTTATAGAGAACTAATTCTCTTAATGGTTATTGGATCATAACCATTAGGCCCGTTAACCCGCTCCATTAAGATAAGTTAAAATAAACCAAACAATGATGGTTTATTTTAAGTTAAAACGAACCGAACTAACTTTTGGTTCATTCGTTTAAAATAAACCAAATCCTTTGGTTTATTCTCCTCCATTGGATTAGAACCAAACCATTTTGGTTCATCCATTATGTCTTCATAAGACACGGCCCATCCACGCTTCCATTGCGACTGAAACGATTTCATGCTCGCTTCATGTTTGGTCCAACCAAACCTTGTTTCTCTCGGTCTGAGAATCCCATTCTCAAGCTCGTTTTAAATCCTTTGGATTACGCTCGTTGTACGTGTGACCAAATAGGTTCTCGGTTTATGTTGGCCGTCTATAATTAACCATTAATTATAGAACGATCATGAGTGACACCTAGTAGTACATCATGATCCCCAATTAACCGAAAAGATCAACGGTTAATCCAGAACTATTTCTTAAACCCTTCAGCAGCTGGAATGATTCGTGCCCCATTCCCTTCACTCATCTTATACCCACTTGGTTCAGGACATGGTCATAGTGTAATTCCCCACTAGGCTGACTACGTCACACCTAGCCCAAGTATCATTTCCTCATCCTACGGATTCTAGTTACTCCACATGTATCGAAGAGTACCTTACTCTAAACATGAAATGCTTTGGCCAAAGACTTTAGTAACAATCCGACGAGAGGCCATGGGTATACATCTCCTCGCAAGGAGTGGTGAATCCTTTATAGGCTATTCAAACACCTTTGATCACTTCGACTTATACCCAATCATCCCGGGTCCACATCTCCTTAGAGATGCTTGCTTAAGATGTCAAAGCATAAGTCTCTATGATCAAGATGACTTGAATACCGCAAGTCAAAGGAACATCGCACTTAAGCCATAGTAAGAACTTCATTGACATATCTATATATGCAGAGAACCATATGAAGTCTTACGGCTGGTCACTCCAATGAACTAGTTACCATAACTAGCATCCACGATTAACTCCGGACATCACTATGTCTCCAGCCAGTGAGAATCAGCTGCTTGGATACACCAAAGAGTATACCTCGTGCTAGTCTCGACAGAATTGATGGTGTCCAAATCCATCAATTCATCGACTAGGGATAATTCCGATACATCACAATTACACATGTAGAGATACTCACTAGTTGTGATCCAATCACAAATTCTCTCATGCTGTGAGTCGTAACGCGGACATTCAGTAAATGAGTTTAAGATCCAATCAAATACATGAAACCATGTATACTCAAATAGTGAATCTTCATTTATCATATAAATGGTTCATACATAAGGCGATTGCCTTAGGACATCTCTCATATATTACTAACATGGGCGGCAACCAATCCTAGTTGGGATAGGAATAGGAGTGGGGCTAGGGTTAGGGTTTGGGTGTTGGTGTTGGGCGGCAACAAAGGGAGGAGAGATCCTTTCTTCTTCTTCCAAAGGTTGGCCAGCCCCTCTTCCTTCTTCCCTCTACCTTAACCAAAGCTCAATCTATTCTTCTCCCCTTCATCCTTGGCTCAAAATTAGGAGAGCTTAGTTTAGGGTTTGGGTGGCAACAAGGAGAAGGAGTGTTTTCTTTTCTCTTCTCCAAGTGTTGGCTGGCACCCATGCCCTTGTTGTTTCTCCTTTGGTTGGTTTCCATACTCCATGTTCTCTTCCTTGGCCGGTGGCAACATCGAGTTTATTGACTTGATGGCCGGTTCTAGATAGGAAGATGAGTTTTTGTTTTAGGATCTTCCTTTGTTTGGAGTGAACAAGGAAAGGAAGATTGGTGATCTAGGAGGCTTCAACTTTTGGTAGATCGTCGCCCACACGACATCCGAAAGGAGGAAGGACATACAGTAGAAGATCAAGAGGTATAACAAGAGGTATAATCTTGTTTATTTTGATTAGTGTTCTTTTGTATTATGTTTATAATTGCTTTTCAATTATATGCATGTTTTGTGTGGATGGTTACTTGCTTGTATTTGTTTTTCAACTATGAGCATGATATAAATCTGTATATGTCTAAATAATACTTGGATCCCGAGCATAAACACAAAACCCGGCGATCCGGACATCGTCTATTCCGCGACTACTTGTAGAATAGAGGATGGTCGCTTGAACAACTAGTTTGTTCATGTGACCTCTCTAAACGAATAGCACGACGATGACTTGGTGGTTTGGGCAATCCCTTTTGTCTAGGATTAAATTTTTTTAATTTGGGGACATCGAAGGAATCGCCATGGTCAAGCTACCGAGGTGAAGTGGGAAGCAATGTTTCCCCTCACGGACTCAATAATCAAAACCCTTCAATTGGTAACAGAGCCAAGGTTTTCAGTTTTGTGTGTTTAGGATTTGGTTAATTTTTATACACTTTTTCATATATTATATGTGCCGGATAATAGTAGGATATGCGTAATTTATCTCTTTGGTTGTAGGCATAAGATCCGACTATTATGGCCATATGTGTGTATGTGATTGTATGTGTGTAAATATTTATTTTGTTGAATCCTCGGGGTTGACGAGGCTAGTATTTAGTTTTTGGAAAATTAAATACAGCATTGTTTAGCCGCTCTTTATTTCATTTTACTTTCGATCTAGATTTTATGTACACTCCCTAGTGGAGTATAGGATCGATGGATGTAAATTAAAATAGGTTTTAGTCTCGACTCGGATCTCCGGATGGCTCGTACATGGCGTAGGAGGAGCAGACGAGATGGCGATGCGACGGGAGTCATATTGAAGACAAAAGCCATAATAGTTGGAAAATAATTTATTTTTCATATTTATTGTTTTTTGTTTGATATGCATGTCGTAGGCTAGAAAAATTCCTCAATTTTAAATTACTAAGTGGGAGAGGGAATTTTCTATAAATTCCCACGACCTCCATTACGATTTGACATGTGATGCAAGCAAACTTGCGCGTCGGCTCTGAGTGCCTTCCTCCCCATCAGATGAGTTTGTTTGTGGATCACAAGGTTGAATATGGTTATAGGAAATTATTAAGAAGTGTGTGTACTTGCCCATCGTAAGACACATAACCCGAGATAATTATCTTGGTACCAAGTAATGGTGAACACTTAGATACAAATATAAGTATCCTCCCCATCGGAATCACTGCTTTTATTTGTAGGGCCGAAGAGAAAACAACTATTAATTTTATTTGTCAAAAATTTAGGTTGATAAGATAGAAAAATTAATGGGTAAAACCTCCTCTTACAAATGTAGAATTCGTATACGTCCACACTATCGTGGCATATGATATTCTTGGTGTTTTGAGGTGTTGGTTGATTTTGAAATTTTATTGTTTGAGGAATCAATAATTTTTTGAAATCTACAGTAATGATCTATGTGATTCTTAGGATTTTCAAGAATCACTTTCAGTCCACTTACTATGATACTAAAGGAAATAAACTTACTGTACCCAAATAAAGTTGATTGGAAAAAAAATCTAGATATTGTCTTATCTGCTAAGGAGTACAAGTATGCACTCTTCGAAGAGTGTCCTCAAGCCATGGTTGCTCAAAAAGGTTTCTACTTCTAAGCCGAAAGGCAAGAAGTAGAAGAAACAAGGTGAAGCAAAGGTGGTGGGAGGATCTCAAGGAGGAGTGAAGAAGCCGAAAGGCAAGTACTTGTAAGAAGGATGTGTTTGGTTTCCGGCACCGCGGCGTGTGTGTGTTCGATCATGTTTCGTAAACATGAGCACAGCGGAAGCAATTAAAAATAATAAATCTATATTTATTACAACACACACAACACACGCATGCATATTACAACAAGTGTAGACATAACAATAAATTAAAATTTGCAATAAAAGAAATTTATCTACGTTATACCTTTCGTATGACGTGTAGCGGGAATGGCATCAACCGGAACGATCCTCGAAAGAATCGTCTCTATCCGTATCCACGCCGAGCTCCTCGGGATGACTTCGCTAAGTCACGAGCTTCATCTTCGTATGGGTTACTAGCCTCGTGTTGAAGACGACGTGATCGAGAGATGATCACGATCCGAATCCAAATTCGGATCCTAAAACGAGTTCTCAAAACTCGCTTCTCCGGAGAGGTATTCGTCAACCGTTTGACGAATCCTTCGTCCCCCACCTCAGAGGATTACCGGAGATCAAATCCCCGGTAAGTTAGCCACTGTCGGAGCACTAACCGTCGTCCAAACGACGCTCCGACAAGAGGAGAAGAAGCTGTCCAGAAAACTGGACAGCTTGGTGGAGGATATAGGCGCCGGCCAACCAAGGAAAGAAAAGGCTCACCTTGATGCCAAACCTATAGGAGATCACTGGAGGGTCGCCGGAGTGTTCACTGGCTGAAGCTTGGTCGCCGGCAATGACTTGGACGGCGGCACAAAGGTTGGGCGGCGGCACACCTAGGGTTGGCGCCGACTAGTGGAGGAGAGGGAGGGGCGGGTTTAAGCCCTATTTTATAGAGAACTAATTCTCTTAATTGTTAATGGATCATATCCATAAAGCCCGTTAACCCGCTCCATTAAGATAAGTTAAAATAAACCAAACCATGATGATTTATTTTAAGTTAAAACGAACCGAACCAACCTTTGGTTCATTCGTTTAATATAAACCAAACCCTTTGGTTTATTATCATCCATTGGATTAGAACCAAACCATTTTGGTCCATCCATTATGTCTTCATAAGACACGGCCCATCCACGCTTCCATTGCGACTGAAACAATTTCATGCTCGCTTTATGTTTGGTCCAACCAAACATAGTTTCTCTCGGTCTAAGAATCTCATTCTCAAGCTCGTTTTAAATCCTTTGGATTACACTCGTTGTGCGTGTGACCAAATAGGTTCTCGGTTTATGTTGGCCGTCTATAATTAACCATTAATTATAGAACGATCATGAGTGACACCTAGTAGTACATCATGATCCCCAATTAACCGAAAAGATCAACGGTTGATCCAGAACTATTTCTGAAACCCTTCAGCAGCTCGAATTATTCGTGCCCCATTCCCTTCACTCATCTTATACCCACTTGGTTCAGGACATGGTCTATTGTGTCAGTCCCCACTAAGCTGACTACGTCACACCTAGCCCAAGTGTCATTTCCTCGTCCTACGGATTCTAGTTACTCCACATGTATCGAAGAGTACCTTACTCTAAACATGTAATGCTTTGGCCAAAGACTTTAGTAACAATCCGACGAGAGGCCATGGGTATACATCTCCTCGCAAGGAGTGGTGAATCCTTTATAGGCTATTCAAACACCTTGATCACTTGACTTATACCCAATCATCCCGGGTCCACATCTCCTTAGAGATGTTTGCTTAAGATGTCAAAGCATAAGTCTCCATGATCAAGATGACTTGAATACCGCAAGTCAAAGGAACATCGCACTTAAGCCACAGTAAGAACTTCATTGACATATCTATATATGCAGAGAACCATATGAAGTCTCTTACTGGTCACTCAATGAACTAGTTACCATAACTAGCATCCACGATTAACTCGGACATCACAATGTCTCGGCCGGTGAGAATCATTTGCTTGGATACACCAAGGAGTATACCTCGTGCTAGTCTCGGAGAATTGATGGTGTCCAAATCCATCAATTCATCGACTAGGATAATTAGATACATCACAATTACACATGTAGAGATACTCACTAGTTGTGATCCAATCACAAATTCTCTCATCTTTGTGAATCGTATCGTGGACATTCAGTAAATGAGTTTAAGATCCAATCAAATACATTAAACATGTATACTCAAATAGTGAATCTTCATTTATCATATAAATGGTTCATACATAAGGCGATTGCCTTAGGACATCTCTCATATATTACTAACAGACTCCCACTTGGCCTAATGCCAATCGCTACGGTATCTAATACCATAAGCTCTAACATGACCCTCAAACTTACTTTGAGGTAATGCTTTAGTCAAAGGATCCGCTAAGTTCCTTTCAGTGGGAATTTTCTCGATTTGTATTTCGTTCCTACTGATGATCTCTCTGATAAGATGATAGCGGCGAAGTACATGTTTGGATCATTGATGAGACCACATCAAGTTCAGAGATGAACTTCTTGATCCAAACCGCTTCCTTTGCTACTTCCAAAGCTGCAATGTATTCTGCCTTAGTGGTAGAATCCGCTATAGTGTCAAGTTTGGAACCTTTCCAACTTATTGCGCCTCCATTCGGTGAATACATACCGGACTAAGACATGGAATCATCCTTATGCATGCGGATCCGCATCCGTATACCCACGTATCACCATGTACCCTTCTCCATATATTAGGAACGATCCTTAGTTCTTCTTAAGTACTTAAGGATCATCTTATGATCACCCAATGATCCATTCCTGGATCAGACTGGTATCTACTCATGACACTCAGAGCATACAATACATCAGACCTCATACATAACATAGCATACATGATAGATCCTATTGCGGATGCATAGGGAATCTTACTCATGCAAATCCTCTCGTCTTACGTGCGCGGACACATAGACTTGAAGGTGTACCCCATGCACGATGGGTAGGAAACCTTTCTTGGATTACGACATGCTAAACCTCTTTAGCACTCGGTCTATATATGTAGACTGCGAAAGACCAAGCAACCGTTTCGATCTATCTCTATAGATCTTAATCCCGAGGATGTAGGTTGCTTCTCCCGAGTCTTTCATGGAGAATGTCTTGGATAACCAAACCTTCATTGTAAGATTGAAACATCGTTTCCTATAAGTAGTATGTCATCGACATACAATACTAGGAATACGATTGCACTCCCACTAACCTTCTTGTACACACAAGGTTAAATGCGGATTTTGTGAGAAATCAAACTTTTTGATTGTCTCGTCAAAGCGGATATTCCGACTCTGGATGCTTGCTTCAATCCATAAATGGACCGTCAATTTGCATACCTTGGTTTTATCAACCGATGTGAAACCCTAGGTTGTATCATATACACGTCCTCGGCGGGTTTCCATTAAGAAAAATGTTTTCACATCCATCTGCCATATCTCATAATCATAATGAGCCGCTATGGCGGGAGCATTCGAATGGATTTAAGCATAGCTACGAGGAATAGGTTTCGTCATAATCAACACCTTGTTTTTGGCGATATCCTTTCGCCACCAATCTAACCTTATAGGTAATCACATTACCATCCATGTGTTTTCTTCTTGAAAACCCACTTGCACCCTATAGGCTTTATGCCTTGGTGGAGTCAACGAGTTCCGAACTTGGTTTTTGTACATGGAATCCATTTCGACTTCATGGCACCAAGCCACTTATCCCTTCTCGAACTTGTCGACTTCTTCATAACGGTAGGCTCCTCATCATCAATGAGTAACACGTCGTTCGATTCACTTACGAGAAATCCATATCTCTCGGGAATATTGCGTGTTCTACGGATCTGAAGATGTGGTGTTACAATAGGTCGAATTGCTCATCACTATGAGTTATCGGTTTGTTGTGCTTCACCAAATGTCTATTTGAGTCTCTCGAGCCTCCTCAAGCTCGACGACACTCCCACTGTTTTCTTGCAAGAGAAACTCTTTCTCTAGAAACACAACATGCCTTGAAACAAACACCTTTTGTTCCACAGGATGATAGAATTGGTAACCCCTTGTTTCCTTAGGGTATCCAATAAATAGACATTTATCAGACTTAGCATCCAATTTATGCGTCTCGTCAGCTTCACATAAGCGGGACAACCCCATATCTTCAAGTAAGATACATGAGGTTTCTTACTATTCCATATCTCATATGGAGTAGTTGAGACTACCTTGGTAGGCATTACATTTAACAAGTAAACAAATTATGCGAAGTGCATAACCCCAAAGGACTTGGGAAGAGTCGCATGATTCATCATTGACTGACCATGTCCAACAAGGTCGATTCGCCTCTCGGATACACCATTATCTTTGTGGTGTATAGGGCGGAGTCCATTGAGACAATATACCATTGTCTCTTAGGTAATCAAGAAACTCTTGTATTCACCACCTCGATCCGATCAGTATTTTAATACTCTTGTCATGTTGTTTCTCTACTTCATTTGAATTCTTTGAACCTTTCAAAGGCTTCAGACTTGTGTTTCATCAAGAACACATACCCAAACCGTGAGTGATCATCGGTGAAGGTAATGAAGTAGCTATAGCCTCCTAATGCTTGAGTTGACATAGGTCCATATACATCAGTATGTATTAGACCTAGTAACTCTCCCACTCGTTCACCTTTTCCCGTAAAAGGTAACTTAGTCATCTTGCCTTTTAAGCATGATTCGCATGTATCGTATGAATCCAATTCAAACGATTCCAGAATTCCACATCGGTGTAATTCGGACATGCGTTTCTTGCTTACATGGCCAAGACGACAATGCCACATGTAGGAGTCTATTTGATTATCCTTTCGAGCACTCTTGTTGCTCGCTTCGATATTGCAAATGTCACTGGATACGTCCAACGTATAAACACCATTGCTTAAAGTTCCAGTCCCATAAAGAACCCCATTCAAAGTTATGTAACAACAATTGTTACTAAAAGTCAAATGGAAACCATTTCTATTTAAACAAGAAATAGAAATGATGTTCTTTATCAACAAAGGAATATAAAAGCAATTGTCCAGTTCTAAGACAAGTCCTGCAGGGAGTTTCAACAAATACGTTCCGATGGCGAGTGCAGCAACCTTTGCTTTATTCCCAACACGTAAATTTGACTCTCCCTTGACGAGTCTTCTTCTATTCCTTAGCCCATGTATGTCATTACATATATGTGAGCCACACCCAGTATCCAATACCCAAGTGTCTAAGGAAATAGAATGACAATCAATAAAGAAGATTTCTGAAGAAGATGGGGCATCCGATGCCTTATCCTTCTTCACGGACTCTTGATAAACCTTGCAATTTCTTATGATGACCCTCCTTGCCATAATGATGGCAAGTGCCCTTTTGAGCTGGTTCCGCCTTTTAGCCTTTTTCTTCTTCCCCTTCTGTTGTTCCTTTGACTCCCTCTTAGAACCTTTCTTCGAGGAATCAACTAACAACACCGTCCCCTGCTCATGCTTCTCAGAAGGCTCCACAGTCTTGACATATGTTGGGATACGCAGATGAACCTCCTTGCATCTCAGAGGTGAAGAGGAGCTTGGAGACTTCGAACCTTTCGAATCTCACTTGCTCATCAACCAACTCACAGAGATGAAGGACTACGATATGAGCATCCATATGTTCATGCTGCTTTCGTAGCTTGGGTTCCATCGCGGCTAGCATGATGCAACTCATTTGTTCAGAATCACTCACATGTTTCTGATAGGCCAACAATTGGTCGAGTTGCATCGTCACTAGATGAGGCGGGAAGAGGCGCCGAGGACATACACAAGCTTTTCACCTTGAGAACAATTCTCAAGTTTCTAAGCTAGATCCAAGTTGGCCCGATCAATTTATTTGAATCCAAAATGGAGCATAAATTCAAACACATCATGATCAATATATTAACTTAGAAATACAAAGCGAGCATATATGAAAGATGATTTTAAAATGCATCAATATACATTTATAAATCCCATTCATTTTTCAATTTCAAAAACCCCAAAATCACTTGGAGATCGTAGGTCCATCTCGAATGGGCTGATATCCATCATAGTTATGAACAACCTTGGAGAGAGTCCAACAAGCCATTCATAACTACGGTAGGTATCATCTATACGATTGCATATCACGTATATGCAACTATCACAATGTGCTATCAACTAATTGAATGTTCACACATACATCGGGTTGTTAACACATTAACAAGTATGCATCATATGCATAGCACCCAACTTCACCTCCCTTTACATCGACCTTGGAGAGAGTCCAACAAGCCGATGCTCCAGGTTAAAGCCAACCCATTAATCGGGACATAGTTTTAATATGGTTAGGCGCATTCAACCAATTAGCCCAGCTTGGAGAGAGTCCAACAACCAAAGCTAATGATTGACCTCGACTCTTACCATATTAGTATTAAACTATTCCATGGTTTGAACATGTTGAGTTGAGGGGCTTGGAAGTCAACAACCCAAACAAGAAAGCGAACTCTGGTTCTAACCATATTAATGGAAGGTGTAGGCTTTAATATTGATTAAGGGTTTTATGTCTCATCCTCTTTGCATGCAAATAACTATTATCTACATGGCATACATGGCATACATCTACATGTCACGACATGGCATAATGTTATGCATCTAATGCAATTACATGGCATACAATTATGTCATGTATATAATTTCCTTATATGTCATAACTATTTATGGAAATAAAATATGTTTAAGATTTGATTCTCCAAATCAAATCATAATTAAATTAGGAAACATATTTTCAAATCTAATCACATATTTTATTCATGGAATTATTTGATTAAGGAAAATCTATTTAGGAAACCAATTTCGTAAATCATTAAAACTACTTATGGAAATAAAATATTTTAAGATTTGATTTCCCAAATCAAATCATGATTAAATTAGGAAACAAATTTCCAGAATCTAATCAAATATTTTATTTATGGAAAATATCAATTTCCATAAATACTTCCAACTTTCCAAAAGTGGAAGATTTCCATAAATACTTCTAGACTTTCCAAAATTGAAAAATTTCCATAAATACTTCTAAATTTCCAAAATTTAGAAAATTTCTAGAAATACATTATTACTATCGCAAAACCATTTTTACGATTATGTCGAAACACAACCTGGGCTCTGATACCACTGTTGGGTTTCCGGCACCGCGGCGTGTGTGTGTTCGATCATGTTTCGTAAACATGAGCACAGCGGAAGCAATTAAAAATAATAAATCTATATTTATTACAACACACACAACACACGCATGCTCTTACAACAAGTGTAGACATAACCGTAAATTAAAATTTGCAATAAAAGGAAATTAAACTACGTTATACCTTCCGTATGACGTGTAGCGGGAACGGCATCAACCGGAACGATCCTCGAAAGAATCGTCTCTATCCGTATCCACGCCGAGCTCCTCGGGATGACTTCGCTAAGTCACGAGCTTCGTCTTCGTACGGGTTACTAGCCTCGTGTTGAAGGCGACGTGATCGAGAGATGATCATGATCCGAATCCAAATTCGGATCCTAAAACGAGTTCTCAAAACTCACTTCTCCGGAGAGGTATTCGTCAACCGTTTGACGAATCCTTCGTCCCCCACCTCAGAGGATTACCGGAGATCAAATCCCCGGTAAGTTAGCCACTGTCGGAGCACTAACCGTCGTCCAAACGACGCTCCGACAAGAGGAGAAGAAGCTGTCCAGAAAACTGGACAGCTTGGTGGAGGATATAGGCGCCGGCCAACCAAGGAAAGAAAAGGCTCACCTTGATGCCAAACCTATAGGAGATCACAGGAGGGTCGCCGGAGTGTTCACCGGCTGAAGCTTGGTCGCCGGCAATGACTTGGACGGCGGCACAAAGGCTGGGCGGTGGCACACCTAGGGTTGGCGCCGACTAGTGGAGGAGAGGGAGGGGGCGGCACAACTAGGTTGGGCGGCAACTAGGGTTTAAGCCCTATTTTATAGAGAACTAATTCTCTTAATGGTTAATGGATCATATCCATAAAGCCCGTTAACCCGCTCCATTAAGATAAGTTAAAATAAACCAAACCATGATGGTTTATTTTAAGTTAAAACGAACCGAACCAACCTTTGGTTCATTCGTTTAATATAAACCAAACCCTTTGGTTTATTCTCATCCATTGGATTAGAACCAAACCATTTTGGTCCATCCATTATGTCTTCATAAGACACGGGCCATCCACGCTTCCATTGCGACTGAAACAATTTCATGTTCGCTTTATGTTTGGTCCAACCAAACATAGTTTCTCTCGGTCTGAGAATCCCATTCTCAAGCTCGTTTTAAATCCTTTGGATTACACTCGTTGTGCGAGTGACCAAATAGGTTCTCGGTTTATGTTGGCCGTCTATAATTAACCATTAATTATAGAACGATCATGAGTGGCACCTAGTAGTACATCATGATCCCCAATTAACCGAAAAGATCAACGGTTGATCCAGAACTATTTCTGAAACCCTTCAGTAGCTCTAGAGATGATAGGCTTTATGATAGGCTTTATGTAGGCCTTTTTGGAGAAATAAAAGAAAATAAGCCAAAAAGAGATGCAAAGCCTAGGAATTGAACCCCCCACCTCTAGAGATAGCCAAGCCTTATAGATGCACCCACTAACCATGAGCCCAATAGAATCATATCATTAGAGGAAAAGGGGAACCTATAGATAAATGGGAGGAGGGTAAATGAAGAGGCTTGACAAAGAGAAGAGAAACTTCTCTTCCTCCCCTTTATAAAGAAGAGAGAAGTTCCACTTGGCCACTTCTTCTTTCCTTCTTCCTCTTCTCTTCATTCTCACCGAAACCTAAGCCCTTCTTCTTCTTCCTTTGGCCGAGAGCCCCTTGCAAGCTAGGAGAGAGCTAGGTGACTTCCATTAGGTCATCTCCTCAAGCAAAGTGAAGGAAGTAAGTTTTCCCCTCACCTGCAGTGTATTAGTTTGATAGGTTAGGTTGCTTGAAAGAAATATGAAATTGTAGCCTTATAAGTTTCGGCCAACTAAGTTGGTGGGCTAGGATTCATGAAAATGCTACTAAGGGAGGTTTGTATGGGTGGTATGTTTCAAGTAGATACCTTTAGGAGTCCAAAGTCCAAAGGGTATGACCCTATATGGTTCGGCCAACCCCAAGATTTTAGGGTTAGGGTTGCATGAACTTGATTCTAAAGTTATGTTCTTAGATGGTATGTTTCAAGTAAGACCTTTAAGTAACCACCATCCAAGATGATGCCCTTATAGGTTTCGGCCACCCTAGGTAACTAGGGTTAGGGTTGCATGAAAATATCCCTAATGGTGCTATGCTAGGTTATAATGCTCATGAATGAAGGTTAGGTGACAAGAACCCTAGTTGAGCCCTTATAGGTTTCGGCCACCCTAGGTAACTAGGGTTAGGGTTGCATGAAAATATCCCTAAAGATGCTATGCTAGGTGTAGTGCTCATGAATGAATATTAGGTGACAAGAACCCTAGTTGAGCCCTTATAGGTTTGCCACCCTAGGTAACTAGGGTTAGGGTTGCATGAAAATATCCCTAATGAGGCTATGCTAGGTTATAATGCTTTATGAATGAATTTTAGGGACAAAACCTAAGCTTGAGCCCTTACAAGATTCGCCAACCAATGATTTTAGGGTTAGGGTTTCATGAAAACACCCCTATATGTAGTTGTGCTATGGGTATGTTTTTTTAATATGACATGAACTATGCTTGTGTGATGAATATGTTATGATTCAATGCAACATGAAATTAGGCTATGTGATGAACATGTTTGATGATTTAATATGCCTTGAATAGGCCTAGGAAATAAGCTTCATGTTATGATGTAATGTGCCATGAAATATGCTTAGGTGATGAACATGTTGTGTGAATTAATATGCCATGTATATGTTTAGGGAATATGCTTCAAGTTTATGAATTAGTATGCCATGAAATTAGGCCATGTGATGAACATGTTTTATGATTCAATATGCCATGAATATGCTTAGGAAATGTGCTACATGTTTATGATGTAATGTGCCATGAATATTGTGATTTGCCTAGGTGAAGAACATGTTTTGTGATTTAATATGTCATGAATATGCTTAGGAAATATGCTTCATGTTTACGATGCAATGAAACATGCTTATGTGATGAACACGTTTATGCTTTAGGACCCCCTTTAGGGTACTCTTATGTTATGAATGCATGTGTCCTTATGATAAGATAAGATGGAGATGCTTCCCTTTCAAGTAGGGATCAAGAGCTCTCCTTATGACAAGATAAGATGGAGATGCTTCCCTTTCAAGTAGGGATCAAGAGCTCTCCTTATGATATGATAAGATGGAGATGCTTCCCTTTCAAGTAGGGATCAAGAGCTCTCTTTATGACAAGATAAAATCAAGATGCTTCCCTTTTTGGGGATCAAGAGCATTCTTTATATTATGACAATAAAAAGGAAAGAATTAAGTATTTTACTTTGCAAGAGGTTAAGTACCCGACCCGTCAGGTGGTCGTTAATCAAATCCATAGGGACACAAGAAGACGTAAGAGGTCTTGCCCTGGTAAGACGTAAGAGGTCTTGCTCTAGTAGGACTGGTGGCTCGCTACCCCAGCCTATTAGGGAACGCGCATTATGTGGTACTTAACCTGGGGCCCCCCAAACAAGTTATGATGATATTGAAGTATTTATAAGTATATGTTTTGAAAAGAAAAGACTTTTATGATATTGTGTATGCTTATGTTAAATGCTCTGAATGCTTACGAACTAGGTTCTTTATGCATGCTAGATGTTATGAAGTTATGATGATATTGAAGTATTTATAAGTATATGTTTTGAAAAGAAAAGACTTTTATGATATTGTGTATGCTTATGTTAAATGCTCTGAATGCTTACGAACTAGGTTCTTTATGCATGCTAGATGTTATGAAGTTATGATGATATTGAAGTATTTATAAGTATAGGTTTTGAAAAGAAAAGACTTTTATGATATTGTGTATGCTTATGTTAAATGCTCTGAATGCTTACGAACTAGGTTCTTTATGCATGCTAGATGTTATGAAGTTATGATGTTTAGAGTTAAGTCTAAGTATGTGGTGACTATGTACTTTATGCTAGTTTAGAATTTATGATGTGGTGAAGGTTAAGGGTAAGGCTAAGAATACTTGCGACTATGTTCCTTCTGCATGATTAGGGTTTATGTTATTACAAATGTTTATGTTCAAGTTAACCAAATGCTTATGATTACGTTCTTTCATGCATGCTTAGTTTATGCAGTTATAACGCTCATGTTCAAAGTATGCCCTGCTTAGATTAATTATGCTTAACCTGCTTATGAACAATTCTATGCCATGCTTAGTTCTTTTTGTACTATTACCTGGATATGTTGTTGATTAGTGTTGCTATGAAATTCTTAGGTCATTTTCTATGCCAGCATGCTCATGTTCTAATAGTTTGATGAAATCGTGGCTTTTGTGAGTAGGCAAGGATCTTACTAAGCTATATGCTTATAGTTTATGTTGTCCATTATCTTGCCAGATAAAGGAAGTGCACTAGAGGAAGTGGCAGAGGGGCCATGTGCGTGTGTGATAGTGGCATGGTGGAAGAAGACCCTTCACTATCTGCTTATATTTATATGCTCTAAGAACAATTTAAGACATTGCTTCTTATAAGACTTGTGTTTAATGAGTATCCCTTTATTTAAGAGGTTCGACAGTTAGAACTCATGAACGAATCCTTCGTTATGCATGTTATGAAATGAGATAAGATATGTGGTCATGCTAATGATTAATACGATAGGTGTGGCATGTGCCAACTAAGGTTTCAGTTTTGATAACCTTTTTAACCATGTATAATTTTAACGGATCAATTTGTAGTATGCTAATAAAAAAAAATATATAGACTAAAGTAGCGCCGCCACGAGCGAGATAAGGCGGGCGCTACAGTGTGTATCGAGCGGGTTCACCTTTCCACTATCACACATCAAGCCTCCATCCTGCTATTTCCAAGTAAGTAACTTTATGCATACTTGAGTTTCTTTTATAATGAAGAATGACTCCTATCTAGATAGAAATAACACCTTATCATGCTTTAGTAGATTGGAATTACACTTGTGATCTTGATAGAAATAATACCTCATCATGTTTTAGTAGATTGGAATCACACTTGTGATCTAGATAGAAATAATACCTTATCATGTTTTGGTAGATTGGAATCACACTTGTGATCTAGATAGAAATAATACCTCCTCTTTTAGTAGATTGGAATCACACTTGGAATCACACATGTTTATAAAACCCTATTGAGACTCAAATATTAAGGATACCATACCTTGTTTATGATATGAGATATTAGATGCACGTATATGAGTAGAAATTATAATAACACCTTAATTAATTATTCATTTATCACTTAGATAACATGAACGGGAGACGTAGTGCTAGAGGGAATGACTCAAGACCCCACGGATTTGATGCATGTGGTTACCGAGCTGCACTAGTCACAGAGCAACAACGGTTGGTTATCAATGCTCTCACGAATCAACAAGGAACCCTAGCACCACCAGGGTGGACGCAGAACGTAACTCCTAACACGACCACTATGGTGCAAGCACCGCTAATCAATCGCCGAGGTCCGCCCGAAGCCTATCGATTCAAGATGGTAGGTGAAACGAAAAAATTTCTCGGTCTTGGGCGAACCATGGGATGGATGCCCAAGCTGGTTCAAAGCAGTTGAAAGCATCGTGGAGCACCGGATTGGCCCGAGCACGAAAGGATAAAATGTGCCTCGCTCGCTTTCCGGGATGCGGATGTGGTGGGAGAGAGTCAAAGCGAAGAGACAAGTAAATCAAATGAGGTGGATAGACTTTGAATCGGAGTTCTTCGAGGAGTTCTTTGTAGACGGATCACAAATAAGCACTACGATGAGTTTCTCGAGTTCCGGCAAGGCGATCTATCGATTAGTGAAGCTATGAAAAGGTTCAACCGGTGGCCGCGCCTCGCGAGTTAGTCGATCGAGAGGAGAGATCGGACTCTGAAAATGTTGCGACCGGAGATAGCCCTGAATGTGGCCGGCGGAGTCAATCGACCCAGCCGAGAGAGTTGTTCAAGAGTGCCTCAGTCACGAGCACTACGAACAACATCGATCAGAGTAAGGCGAACCGGAGAGCCGAAATCTCAGAATACTCGCTGGAAGAGAGACCGCGGTGGCAAGAAGAAGCAGTGGAATGGCCTAAGAGGGGCGAAGCCTTAAGCCCAGGTATCTGGTATCCTACATGTGGGAAGAAGCATCCGGGGAAATGTCGTCTGGGCACGAGGAAGTGTTACAACTGTGGACGGGAGGGGCACATAGCACAGGCGCCTACCGAGTTGAGCACGCCACTGATATGTCAAGATGCAGAGCTCCTCCGGCTTCACGGATCACGGCGATGATAGAAGGTCCTCAAATAAGTCAAGGCTGGAAGCCCAGCCGGTTGGGACAAATGCGAGTGTTCTCCCTCACCAGAGAAGATGTAGCGAGTGCCTCGACGGTTGTCGTCAGTCGCCTACTTATTTCCAAATAATACGCTCTTGTCTTGTTTGACACCGGGCAACCCATTCATTCATCGCCTTTCATAAGAAAGATAGATAGGCATCCCCAAGCTTTGGACTATGAATTTTTAACGACGTTACCTTCGGGAGAGGTGATGCCATCCACCCATATAGCGCCCGCACCAATTAGGCTCGCAGACAGCTCTATGGTGGGATAGTCCTAGATATGTGGGACTATGATGTTATATTGGGCATGGACTTTCGCACAAGTCACGGTAGCGTCAATTGAGTGCCTTAAGCGGAGGGTAATCTTCGAAGCGAAGTTTCATTTGAATTTATCGGGAGTCAAGAAAGGAACAAAGAAGTTCTTATCGCACTAAAGGCCCAAAAATGTTAGAAGGCGGATGCACGGATTTCTCGCACATGTGGTGGATACCATATCAGCGAAGAACCGAAGAAGATAGAAGATGTCGAGTGGTATGTGACCATCGGAGGTGTTTCACGATGACCTACCCGGGTTACATACCGATAGAGAATTGAGTTCGAGATCGAATTAATTCCGGAACTAATCCGATCTCAAGGTACCCTACGAATGACGCCAACCGAGTTGAAAGAACTACGAAAACAACTACAGGGGAGTTACTTGGCTGTGATTTATCCGTCCTAGTCACTCACCATGGGGAGCTCGGTGTTGTTCATAAAGAAAAGAGATGGGTCTATGCGAATGTGTATAGACTAAGACCTTGAACAACGTAACCATCAAGAATAGGTACTTCTGTGATCGATGACTTGTTCGACCAGGTGAAGGACATCTTTTCAAAGATCGATCTCGGATCCGGCTATCATCAAGTAAAAGTAAAGCGACGATATTAAGACGGCCTTCGAACAAGATACGGACATTACGAGTTTGTAGTTATGCCCTTTGGCGTAACCAATGCTCGGCAATGTTCATGGACTTGATGAATCGGTATTCTCGCCTTCCTCGACAAATTTGTGATCGTCTTCATCGATGATATTCTTATCTACTCGAGAGACCGAGAAGAGCTATGCGGATATGCGGCGTAGACCGTTAGAATTCGAAGTCGGGGACCTGGTATTCCTCAGAGTGACCCCTATGAAGGGAGTGATGAGATTCGGAAGGAAGGGTAAATCTGAATCCACGCTACGTGGACCCTATCCGATATCACGCAGAGAGTGGGCAAGGTGGCGTACATGGAACTACCCCCAAGAGATGTCGGCTTATACACTGGCGTGTTCCATGTCTCTATGCTCAAGAAATGCATATCCAGGCGGACCAAGTGATCGAGCCACAAATTGTACGTTCAAGAGGACTGAGTATCGAAAGTCGGCCTATCCGGATACTAGACCGAGATGTCAAGAGACTAAGGAACAAAGAGGTGCCCTTAGTGAAGGTCCTGTGAGTGTGCAATATGAGGAGGCTACTTGGGAACGCGAGGAGGACATGAGGCAGTGCAATTGTTTTAAGTTTCGAGGATGAAACTTTTACAAGGTATGAGGGATTGCAGTGTGAAATTCTAGCATTTTTACGAGAATTTTTGTCTTTATGATGATAGGCTTTATGTAGGCCTTTTTGGAGAAATAAAAGAAAATAAGCCAAAAAGAGATGCAAAGCCTAGGAATTGAACCCCCCACCTCTAGAGATAGCCAAGCCTTATAGATGCACCCACTAACCATGAGCCCAATAGAATCATATCATTAGAGGAAAAGGGAACCTATAGATAAATGGGAGGAGGGTAAATGAAGAGGCTTGACAAAGAGAAGAGAAACTTCTCTTCCTCCTTTATAAAGAAGAGAGAAGTTCCACTTGGCCACTTCTTCTTTCCTTCTTCCTCTTCTCTTCATTCTCACCAAGAAACCTAAGCCCTTCTTCTTCTTCCTTTGGCCGAGAGCCCTTGCAAGCTAGGAGAGAGCTAGGTGACTTCCATTAGGTCATCTCCTCAAGCAAAGCGAAGGAAGTAAGTTTTCCCTCACTGCGGTGTATTAGTTTGATAGGTTAGGTTGCTTGAAAGAAATATGAAATTGTAGCCTTATAAGTTTGACCAACTAAGTTGGTGGGCTAGGATTCATGAAAATGCTACTAAGGGAGGTTTGTATGGGTGGTATGTTTCAAGTAGATACCTTTAGGAGTCCAAAGTCCAAAGGGGATGACCCTATATGGTTGGCCAACCCCAAGATTTTAGGGTTAGGGTTGCATGAACTTGATTCTAAAGTTATGTTCTTAGATGGTATGTTTCAAGTAAGACCTTTAAGTAACCACCATCCAAGATGATGCCCTTATAGGTTTCGGCCACCCTAGGTAACTAGGGTTAGGGTTGCATGAAAATATCCCTAATGGTGCTATGCTAGGTTATAATGCTCATGAATGAAGGTTAGGTGACAAGAACCCTAGTTGAGCCCTTATAGGTTTCGGCCACCCTAGGTAACTAGGGTTAGGGTTGCATGAAAATATCCCTAAAGATGCTATGATCGGGTGTAGTGCTCATGAATGAATATTAGGTGACAAGAACCCTAGTTGAGCTCCTTTATAGGTTTCGCGAATTTTAGGGGACAAAACCTAAGCTTGAGCCCCTTACAAGATTGCCAACCAATGATTTTAGGGTTAGGGTTTCATGAAAACACCCCTATATGTAGTTGTGCTATGGGTATGTTTTTAATATGACATGAACTATGCTTGTGTGATGAATATGTTATGATTCAATGCAACATGAAATTAGGCTATGTGATGAACATGTTTGATGATTTAATATGCCTTGAATAGGCCTAGGAAATAAGCTTCATGTTATGATGTAATGTGCCATGAAATATGCTTAGGTGATGAACATGTTGTGTGAATTAATATGCCATGTATATGTTTAGGGAATATGCTTCAAGTTTATGAATTAGTATGCCATGAAATTAGGCCATGTGATGAACATGTTTTATGATTCAATATGCCATGAATATGCCTAGGAAATGTGCTACATGTTTATGATGTAATGTGCCATGAATATTGTGATTTGCCTAGGTGAAGAACATGTTTTGTGATTTAATATGTCATGAATATGCTTAGGAAATATGCTTCATGTTTACGATGCAATGAAACATGCTTATGTGATGAACACGTTTATGCTTTAGGACCCCTTTAGGGTACTCTTACGTTATGAATGCATGTGTCCTTATGATAAGATAAGAAGGAGATGCTTCCCTTTCAAGTAGGGATCAAGAGCTCTCCTTATGACAAGATAAGATGGAGATGCTTTCCTTTCAAGTAGGGATCAAGAGCTCTCCTTATGATATGATAAGATGGAGATGCTTCCCTTTCAAGTAGGGATCAAGAGCATTCTTTATATTATGACAATAAAAAGGAAAGAATTAAGTATTTTACTTTGCAAGAGGTTAAGTACCCGACCCGTCAGGTGGTCGTTAATCAAATCCATAGGGACACAAGAAGACGTAAGAGGTCTTGCCCTGGTAAGACGTAAGAGGTCTTGCTCTTGTAGGACTGGTGACTCGCTACCCCAGCCTATTAGGGAACGCGCATTATGTGGTACTTAACCTGGGGCCCCCCAAACAAGTTATGATGATATTGAAGTATTTATAAGTATATGTTTTGAAAAGAAAAGACTTTTATGATATTGTGTATGCTTATGTTAAATGCTCTGAATGCTTACGAACTAGGTTCTTTATGCATGCTAGATGTTATGATGATATTGAAGTATTTATAAGTATATGTTTTGAAAAGAAAAGACTTTTATGATATTGTGTATGCTTATGTTAAATGCTCTGAATGCTTACGAACTAGGTTCTTTATGCATGCTAGATGTTATGAAGTTATGATGATATTGAAGTATTTATAAGTATAGGTTTTGAAAAGAAAAGACTTTTATGATATTGTGTATGCTTATGTTAAATGCTCTGAATGCTTACGAACTAGGTTCTTTATGCATGCTAGATGTTATGAAGTTATGATGTTTAGAGTTAAGTCTAAGTATGTGGTGACTATGTACTTTATGCTAGTTTAGAATTTATGATGTTGTGAAGGTTAAGTGTAAGGCTAAGAATACTTGCGACTAAGTTCCTTCCGCATGATTAGGGTTTATGTTATTACAAATGTTTATGTTCAAGTTAACCAAATGCTTATGATTACGCTTCTTTCATGCATGCTTAGTTTATGCGATTATAACGCTCATGTTCAAAGTATGCCCTGCTTAGATTAATTATGCTTAACCTGCTTATGAACAATTCTATGCCATGCTTAGTTCTTTTTGTACTATTACATGGATATGTTGTTGATTAGTGTTGCTATGAAATGCTTAGGTCATTTTCTATGCCAGCATGCTCATGTTCTAATAGTTTGATGAAATCGTGGCTTTTGTGAGTAGGCAAGGATCTTACTAAGCTATATGCTTATAGTTTATGTTGTCCATATACTGCAGATAAAGGAAGTCTGCACTAGAGGAAGTGGCAGGAGGGGCAATGTGCGTGTGTGATAGTGGCATGGTGGAAGAAGACCCTTCACTATCTGCTTATATTTATATGCTCTAAGAACAATTTAAGACATTGCTTCCGCTTATAAGACTTGTGTTTAATGAGTATCCCTTTATTTAAGAGGTTCGATATGTTAGAACTCATGAACGAATCCTTTCGTTATGCATGTTATGAAATGAGATAAGATATGTGGTCATGCTAATGATGAATAAGATAGGTGATGCATGTGCCAAAGAAGGTTTCAGTTATGATAACCTGTTTAAGCATGTAGACTTTGAACGGATCCATATGTAGTATGCTAATAAAAAAAATATATAGATTCAAAGTAGCGCCACCGAGAGCGTATAAGGGCGGCGCCATGTGGTATCAGAGCGGGTTCACCTTTCCACTATCACACATCAAGCCTCCATCCTGCTATTTCCAAGTAAGTAACTTTATGCATACTTGAGTTTCTTTTATAATGAAGAATGACTCCTATCTAGATAGAAATAACACCTTATCATGCTTTAGTAGATTGGAATTACACTTGTGATCTAGATAGAAATAATACCTCATCATGTTTTAGTAGATTGGAATCACACTTGTGATCTAGATAGAAATAATACCTTATCATGTTTTGGTAGATTGGAATCACACTTGTGATCTAGATAGAAATAATACCTCCTCATGTTTTAGTAGATTGGAATCACACTTGGAATCACACATGTTTATAAAACCCTATTGAGACTCAAATATTAAGGATACCATACCTTGTTTATGATATGAGATATTAGATGCACGTATATGAGTAGAAATTATAATAACACCTTAATTAATTATTCATTTATCACTTAGATAACATGAACGGGAGACGTAGTGCTAGAGGGAATGACTCAGAACACCAGGTTTGATGCATGTGGTTACCGAGCTACAGCGTCAGGTCACAGAGCAACAGCTGGTTATCAATGCTCTCACGAATCAACAAGGGAACCCTAGCACCACCCCAGGGACGCAGAACGTAACTCCTAACACGACCACTATGGTGCAAGCACCGCTAATCAATGCTGCCACTGGGGTCCGGCCCGAAGCCTATCTGATTCAGTGGCAGAGGCTGAAACCAGAAAATTTCTCTGGTGCCGGCGAACCATGGGATGCCCAAGCCTGGTTCAAAACAGTTGAAAGCATCGTGGAGCTCTTTGGATTGGCCCGAGCACGAAAGGATAAAATGTGCACAGTTCGTCTTTCCGGGATGCCGGGATGTGGTGGTGGAGAGAGTCAGCGAAGAGACAAGTAAATCAAATGAGGTGGATAGACTTTGAATCGGAGTTCTTGAGGAGTTCTTTCAGACGGATCACAAATAAGCACTAAGATGAGTTTCTCGAGTTCCGACTAGGCGATCTATCAGTTAGTTAAGCTATGAAAAGATTCAACACGCACGCCTGCAGTTAGTTGGTTAGTCGAGAGGAGAGGATCGGACTCTCGAAAATGTTGCGACCGGAGATAGCCTCGAATGGCGTGAGTCAATCGACCCCATCCGAGGAGTTGTTCAAGAGTGCCACAGTCACAGAGCACTACCGAACAACATCGACCACAGAGTAAGGCACGAACCGAGAGCGAAATCTCGTAATACTAGGAAGAGAGACCAGCGATGCAAGAAGAAGCAGTGGAATGGCCCAAGAGGGGCCAGAAACCGCCAGGTATCTGTATCCTGTCCTACATGTGGGAAGAAGCATCCGGGAATGTCGTGGCACGAGGAAGTGTTACAGTGGACGGGAGGGCACATAGCCCGAACCGCCCTACCCGAGTTGAGCACCGCCTGGTATGTCGATGCCGGAGCTCCTCACCTTCACAGATGCGGCGATAGAAGGTCCTCAAATAAGTCAAGGGAGACTGGAAGCCCTGGTTGGGACAAATGCGTGGTGTTCTCCTCACCGAGAAGATGTAGCGAGTGCCTCGAGGTTGTCACAGTCACTACTTATTTCCGATCCAATACGCTCTTGTCTTGTTTGACCGGGCAACCCATTCATTCATCGCTACGCCTTTCATAAGAAAGATAGATAGGCATCCCCAAGCTTTGGACTATGAATTTTAACGACGTTACCTTCGGGAGAGGTGATGCCATCCACCCATATTCGCGCACGCAATTAGGCTCGCAGACAGGGAGCTCTATGGTGACCGGATAGTCCTAGATATGTGGGACTATGATGTTATATTGGGCATGGACTTTCTGCACAAGTACGGCGCGTCAATTGAGTGCCTTAAACGGAGGGTAATCTTCCGACCCGAAGCAGAAGTTTCATTTGAATTTATCGGGAGTCAAGAAAGGAACAAAGAAGTTCTTATCGGCACTAAAGGCCGAAAAATGTTAGAAGATGATGCCGGATTTCTCGCACATGTGGTGGATACCATATCAGCGAAGAACCAGAAGATAGAAGATGTCAGAGTGGTACGTGACCATCCGGAGGTGTTTCCTGATGACCTACCTGGGTTACCGCCTGATAGAGAAATTGAGTTCGAGATCGAATTAATTCCCGGAACTAATCCGATCTCCAAGGCACCCTACCGAATGACGCCAATCGAGTTGAAAGAACTACGAAACAACTACGGGGAGTTACTTGGCGATTTATCCGCTCCAGTCCTAGTCACTCACCATGGGGAGCTCCAGTGTTGTTCATAAAGAAAAGAGATGGGTCTATGCGAATGTGTATAGACTACCGGGCACTGAACAACGTAACCATCAAGAATAGGTACCCCCTTCCCAGGATCGATGACTTGTTCGACCAGCTGAAGGGAGCTACTGTCTTTTCAAAGATCGATCTCAGATCTGGCTATCATCAAGTAAAAGTAAAGCCAGACGATATTCCGAAGACGGCCTTCCGAACAAGATACGGACATTACGAGTTTGTAGTTATGCCCTTTGGCGTAACCAATGCTCCGGCAATGTTCATGGACTTGATGAATCGAGTATTCTCGGCCTTCCTCGACAAATTTGTGATCGTCTTCATCGATGATATTCTTATCTACTCGAGAGACCGAGAAGAGCTATGCGGATATGCGGCGTAGACCGTTAGAATTCGAAGTCGGGGACCTGGTATTCCTCAGAGTGACCCCTATGAAGGGAGTGATGAGATTCGGAAGGAAGGGTAAACTGAATCCACGTTACGTGGGACCCTATCCGATATCACAGAGAGTGGGCAAGGTGGCGTACAAGCTGGAACTGCCCCAAGAGATGTCGGCTATACACAACGTGTTCCATGTCTCTATGCTCAAGAAATGCATATCCAGAGCGGACCAAGTGATCGAGCCACAAATTGTACACGTTCAAGAGGACCTGAGTATCGAAAGTCGGCCTATCCAGATACTAGACCGAGATGTCAAGAGACTAAGGAACAAAGAGGTGCCCTTAGTGAAGGTCCTGTGGCAGAATTCGCAATATGAGGAGGCTACTTGGGAACGCGAGGAGGACATGAGGCAGAAGTACCCGGAATTGTTTTAAGTTTCGAGGACGAAACTTTTACAAGGTATGAGGGATTGTAACGCCCGTGAAATTCTAGCAATTTTACGAGAATTTTTGGCTTTATGATGATAGGCTTTATGTAGGCCTTTTTGGAGAAAAAAAAGAAAAGAAGCCAAATAGAGATGCAAAGCAGAGGAATTGAACCCCCCCCCACCTCTATAGATAACCACGCCTTATAGATGCACCCACTCACCATAAGCCCTATAGAATCATATCATTAGAGGAAAAGGGAACCTATAGATAAATGGGAGGAGGGTAAATGAAGAGGCTTGACAAAGAGAAGAGAAACTTCTCTTCCTCCCTTTATAAAGAAGAGAGAAGTTCCACTTGGCCACTTCTTCTTTCCTTCTTCCTCTTCTCTTCATTCTCACCAAACCTAAGCCCTTCTTCTTCTTCCTTTGGCCGAGAGCCCCTTGCAAGCTAGGAGAGAGCTAGGTGACTTCCATTAGGTCATCTCCTCAAGCAAAGCGAAGGAAGTAAGTTTTCCCCTCACCTGCAGTGTATTAGTTTGATAGGTTAGGTTGCTTGAAAGAAATATGAAATTGTAGCCTTATAAGTTTCGGCCAACTAAGTTGGTGGGCTAGGATTCATGAAAATGCTACTAAGGGAGGTTTGTATGGGTGGTATGTTTCAAGTAGATACCTTTAGGAGTCCAAAGTCCAAAGGGGATGACCCTATATGGTTCGGCCAACCCCAAGATTTTAGGGTTAGGGTTGCATGAACTTGATTCTAAAGTTATGTTCTTAGATGGTATGTTTCAAGTAAGACCTTTAAGTAACCACCATCCAAGATGATGCCCTTATAGGTTTCGGCCACCCTAGGTAACTAGGGTTAGGGTTGCATGAAAATATCCCTAATGGTGCTATGCTAGGTTATAATGCTCATGAATGAAGGTTAGGTGACAAGAACCCTAGTTGAGCCCTTATAGGTTTCGGCCACCCTAGGTAACTAGGGTTAGGGTTGCATGAAAATATCCCTAAAGATGCTATGCTAGGGTGTAGTGCTCATGAATGAATATTAGGTGACAAGAACCCTAGTTGAGCCCTTATAGGTTTCGGCCACCCTAGGTAACTAGGGTTAGGTTGCATGAAAATATCCCTAATGAGGCTATGCTAGGTTATAATGCTTTATGAATGAATTTTAGGGGACAAAACCTAAGCTTGAGCCCCTTACAAGATTCGGCCAACCAATGATTTTAGGGTTAGGGTTTCATGAAAACACCCCTATATGTAGTTGTGCTATGGGTATGTTTTTTTTAATATGACATGAACTATGCTTGTGTGATGAATATGTTATGATTCAATGCAACATGAAATTAGGCTATGTGATGAACATGTTTGATGATTTAATATGCCTTGAATAGGCCTAGGAAATAAGCTTCATGTTATGATGTAATGTGCCATGAAATATGCTTAGGTGATGAACATGTTGTGTGAATTAATATGCCATGTATATGTTTAGGGAATATGCTTCAAGTTTATGAATTAGTATGCCATGAAATTAGGCCATGTGATGAACATGTTTTATGATTCAATATGCCATGAATATGCCTAGGAAATGTGCTACATGTTTATGATGTAATGTGCCATGAATATTGTGATTTGCCTAGGTGAAGAACATGTTTTGTGATTTAATATGTCATGAATATGCTTAGGAAATATGCATCATGTTTACGATGCAATGAAACATGCTTATGTGATGAACACGCTTATGCTTTAGGACCCCTTTAGGGTACTCTTACGTTATGAATGCATGTGTCCTTATGATAAGATAAGATGGAGATGCTTCCTTTCAAGTAGGGATCAAGAGCTCCTTATGACAAGATAAGATGGAGATGCTTCCTTTCAAGTAGGGATCAAGAGCTCTCCTTATGATATGATAAGATGGAGATGCTTCCCTTTCAAGTAGGGATCAAGAGCTCTCTTTATGACAAGATAAAATCAAGATGCTTCCCTTTTTGTGTTGGGGATCAAGAGCATTCTTTATATTATGACAATAAAAAGGAAAGAATTAAGTATTTTACTTTGCACGAGGTTAAGTACACGAACCGACAGGTGGTCGTTAATCAAATCCAAAGGGACACAAGAAGACGTAAGAGGTCTTGCCCTGGTAAGACGTAAGAGGTCTTGCTCTAGTAGGATCGGTGGCTCGCTACCCCAAATTTATTAGGGAACGCGATTATGTGGTACTTAACCTGGGCCCCCAAACAAGTTATGATGATATTGAAGTATTTATAAGTATATGTTTTGAAAAGAAAAGACTTTATGATATTGTGTATGCTTATGTTAAATGCTCTGAATGCTTACGAACTAGGTTCTTTATGCATGCTAGATGTTATGAAGTTATGATGATATTGAAGTATTTATAAGTATATGTTTTGAAAAGAAAAGACATTTATGATATTGTGTATGCTTATGTTAAATGCTCTGAATGCTTACGAACTAGGTTCTTTATGCATGCTAGATGTTATGAAGTTATGATGATATTGAAGTATTTATAAGTATAGGTTTTGAAAAGAAAAGACTTTTATGATATTGTGTATGCTTATGTTAAATGCTCTGAATGCTTACGAACTAGGTTCTTTATGCATGCTAGATGTTATGAAGTTATGATGTTTAGAGTTAAGTCTAAGTATGTGGTGACTATGTACTTTATGCTAGTTTAGAATTTATGATGTGGTGAAGGTTAAGGGTAAGGCTAAGAATACTTGCGACTATGTTCCTTCTGCATGATTAGGGTTTATGTTATTACAAATGTTTATGTTCAAGTTAACCAAATGCTTATGATTACGTTCTTTCATGCATGCTTAGTTTATGCAGTTATAACGCTCATGTTCAAAGTATGCCCTGCTTAGATTAATTATGCTTAACCTGCTTATGAACAATTCTATGCCATGCTTAGTTCTTTTTGTACTATTACCTGGATATGTTGTTGATTAGTGTTGCTATGAAATGCTTAGGTCATTTTCTATGCCAGCATGCTCATGTTCTAATAGTTTGATGAAATCGTGGCTTTTGTGAGTAGGCAAGGATCTTACTAAGCTATATGCTTATAGTTTATGTTGTCCATATACTGCAGATAAAGGACGTCTGCACTAGAGGAAGTGGCTGGAGGGGCCATGTGCGTGTGTGATAGTGGCATGGTGGAAGAAGACCCTTCACTATCTGCTTATATTTATATGCTCTAAGAACAATTTAAGACATTGCTTCCGCTTATAAGACTTGTGTTTAATGAGTATCCCTTTATTTAAGAGGTTCGATATGTTAGAACTCATGAACGAATCCTTTCGTTATGCATGTTATGAAATGAGATAAGATATGTGGTCATGCTAATGATGAATAAGATAGGTGATGCATGTGCCAAAGAAGGTTTCAGTTATGATAACCTGTTTAAGCATGTAGACTTTGAACGGATCCATATGTAGTATGCTAATAAAAAAAAATATATATAGACTAAAGTAGCACCGCCTTGAGAGCAGATAAGGGCGGGCGCTACAAATCGTGCCCCATTCCCTTCACTCATCTTATACCCACTTGGTTCAGGACATGGTCTATTGTGTCAGTCCCCACTAGGCTGACTACGTCACACCTAGCCCAAGTGTCATTTCCTCATCCTACGGATTCTAGTTACTCCACATGTATCGAAGAGTACCTTACTCTAAACATGTAATGCTTTGGCGAAAGACTTTAGTAACAATCCGACGAGAGGCCATGGGTATACATCTCCTCGCAAGGAGTGGTGAATCCTTTATAGGCTATTCAAACACCTTCGATCACTTCGACTTATACCCAATCATCCCGGGTCCACATCTCCTTAGAGATGTTTGCTTAAGATGTCAAAGCATAAGTCTCCATGATCAAGATGACATGAATACCGCAAGTCAAAGGAACATCGCACTTAAGCCACAGTAAGAACTTCATTGACATATCTATATATGCAGAGAACCATATGAAGTCTTACGGCTGGTCACTCCAATGAACTAGTTACCATAACTAGCATCCACGATTAACTCCGGACATCACAATGTCTCCAGCCAGTGAGAATCAACTGCTTGGATACACCAAGGAGTATACCTCATGCTAGTCTCGACAGAATTGATGGTGTCCAAATCCATCAATTCATCGACTAGGGATAATTCCGATACATCACAATTACACATGTAGAGATACTCACTAGTTGTGATCCAATCACAAATTCTCTCATGCTGTGAATCGTATCGTGGACATTCAGTAAATGAGTTTAAGATCCAATCAAATACATTAAACATGTATACTCAAGTAGTGAATCCTCATTTATCATATAAATGGTTCATACATAAGGCGATTGCCTTAGGACATCTCTCATATATTACTAACAGGATGGACATTGGAAGAAGGACTGTCCCAGTTCGAAACAGAACAAAGGTATATCCTTTGGACTAGTCATTGAAACATGATTAGCGGTGTTATCTACTGGCACCTGGTGTGTAGATACTGTAGGGAGTTGCTTCGGAGGCTCATTAGCTCCCATGTCCCCGGATTAAAATTTTCACTGATGAAAGAATTAATCCAGATGGAATGAGTTTCCTTAGCACAACCAATTCGTCGTCGTGCTAACAACTTGAGTGATCGCTTTAACAAACTAGTTGTTCAAGCAACACAACTCTTCTAGTTAGTTAGCCGCGGAAGAGACGACGGACGGATCACCGGTTTTTGTGTTTGTCTTCGGGGTCCATGATTATACAAAATATATACATACACACATTTGTATAATCAACACATAAAAGAACATGCTAAGATCAGAAAATAAAGTTGTAAAACTTTATACCTTACGATCTTCTACCGTATGTCCTATCCTCCTCGTGGACGATGTGTGAGCGAAGATCCTTCACGAGTAGAAGCCTTCTAGATCGCGTTCTTCCCTTCCTTGTCCACTGTGAACAAAGAGAAGAACCAACAAAACCTTTCCTTTCTAGAACCGGCCACCAAGCAAGGGAGTTTGATGCAACCGCCGGCCAAGGAACGAATGGATGAAGCGCCGACCACCAATGCAAGGAGAACCGCCGGCCACCTTGGAGAGTATGAAGGACTGAACGCCGGCCAACCTTGAAGAGAGGTTGCCGCCGGCCAAGGAATAAGAGAGGGACCAAGAGGATGGGCACCGGCCAAGTCTTGATGGAAGAAGATGGGCGTTGACAACAACTTGATGGAAGAAGATGGGCACCGGTTCTTGTCACAATGTTGCCGCCCAACCCTAAGCTTCCAAACCATAGTCGCCCAACCTAAAACCCTAACTCCAATTGAACCAACCTTTTGCCGCCCAATCTAAGCCCTCTATTTATAGAATTGGGCTTAAGCCTCCTTTAATCTCCACCGTCGGATCTAGGGATTTAATCTCCACCGTCGGATCTAGGGTATTATCCCAACCGTTGGATCTAGGGTTTCATCCCAACCGTCGGATCTAGGATTTCATCCCAACCTTCGGATCTAGGGTTTCATCCCAACCGTCGGATCTAGGGTTTTATCCCAACCGTCGGATCTAGGGATTTAATCCCAACCGTCGATTCTAGGGTTTCATCCTAACCATCGGATCTAGGGATTTAATCCCAACCGTTGGTTCTAGGGTTTCATCCCAACCATCGGATCTAGGGATTTAATCCCAACCGTTGGTTCTAGAGTTTTGTTTTACATCCTTGGATCTAGATTTCACGAGGATTATATTAGGCTACGATAGGGACCATAAGGAGGAGTTGAATCTTGGCCACCCGATGGATCAGAACCACACAAACTTGATCCATCAATGATGTTCCATTCCACTAGAGGATCATCATTGAACTACCTCACCAACCCCCATAATCAATATGGACTCCATATATTATTTGTACATTCATCTCCACGTGTTTAAGATATCGAATGTCCGTCAATTAATTGATTTACTGACCATCAATTAATTAACATCTAACTCCTTGAGTAGTACCACTCAACCTTATCATCATGTTGACTAAGTCAACCAGCTGGGTTTACATGATGGACCTTATGAGCTCCTCAAGGAGACATCATCAACCTAGTATATAGGACACGATTTCCTCCTATAATCAATGGCACACGATGTAAATAATATCATTTCCCAACTTACCGGGCATATTGATTTAATCCATCTAAATCTCACCCTCTGGTAAATCAAAGAAATAAATACTAAGTACATGTGCCCGTTATTATATCGGGATTAAGAGCATGTACAACATAATATCTGAGGTCCGATTCAATTATGTAGTCAGCAATTAATTGAATCACCTCTATATCGGTCCTGCTCAATACACCTAAGTGTACTAGTGTAACTCTATGTTCAAGACAAAACAATACCAAGCTACACTACAACCATGCCAATGGTTTGTCCAAAACCATCTTGGTCGTGAGCCTCTACTTATATTTTACAAGGGACTGATAACATGATCTTCTGTGCCACACCAAGCACCATGTTATCTACAATGTAAAATATTAGACAATATACACACACATATAATAAATATATAAAGTGCAAACAATGATCATGTGATTCTTATTCCAAAATAAAATGTTCATACAAAAAGAGCTAGGCTTTCATTATATATTCCAAAAATCTCCCACTTATACTAAAAGACTATGCCGTCATCACATTGCCATAAATCTGATCCCCATGTCCTCAACATGCCTATCAAACGCTTTCGCTGGAAGGGCCTTAGTGAATGGATCTGCCAGGTTATCCTCTGATGCAATCTTGGCGACAGCAACTTCTCCTCGCTTTACGATCTCTCGTATAAGGTGGTACTTACGCTCTATGTGTTTACTCGCCTTATGGGCTTGTGGTTCCTTCGAGTTTGCAACTGTACCACTATTATCACAATAAATTGTGATAGTTCTGGGGAAACCAGGAATCACATCCAAGTCCATCAAGAAGTTCCTGAGCCATACAACTTCCTTGGCTGCCTCAGAGGCTGCCACATACTCAGCTTCCATGGTAGAGTCCGCCACGCATTTCTGCTTGACACTCCTCCATACTATGGCTCCACCTCCAAAAGTAAACACAAACCCCGAGGTAGACTTACTCTTGTTCCTATCTGATTGGAAATCTGAATCCGTGTAACCCACAGGGACTAATTGATCTGCCCGGTAAACCAGCATATAATCTCTAGTCCTTCTCAGGTACTTCAATATATGCTTTACCGCAGTCAAATGTCCCTGTCCAGGATTACTCTGATATATGCTAACCATGCCCACGGCAAAGCAGATATCCGGTCTCGTACATAGCATAGCATACATAAGGCTTCCTACTGCCAAAGCATAAGGAACCGCCTTCATGTCCTCTATCTCCTTTGATGTTTTGGGACACATCTCTTTAGATAAAGGAACTCCATGCCTAAAAGGTAGAAAACCTTTCTTGGAGTTCTGCATGCTAAAACGAGCAAGGATAGTGTCAATGTATGAAGCTTGAGATAAGCTCAACATCCTTTTCTTGCGATCCCTTATTACTTTGATCCCAAGGATGTGTCCCACTTCTCCCAAGTCCTTCATGTCAAACTGTTTGGACAACCATACACTTACGTCTGATAACACTTTGATATTGTTTCCAACTAACAAAATGTCATCTACGTATAGTACAAGAAATACTACTATGTTTCTGTCACATCTTTTGTATACACAAGGCTCATCCGGACTTTGAATAAATCCATATGACTGGATTACCTCATCAAAGCGGATGTTCCAAGATCTAGAAGCTTGCTTCAATCCATAAATGGACTGATTAAGCTTACATACAAGATGCTCTTTGCCTTTAGCAATGAATCCCTCTGGTTGCCGCATATTGATGTTCTCCTCAAGACTTTCGTTAAGGAATGCTGTCTTGACATCCATTTGCCAAATCTCATAATCCATATGAGCATCTATAGATAAGAGAATCCGGATAGACTTAAGCATAGCTACCGGCGAAAAGGTCTCCTCATAATCGATACCCTCTTTCTGAGTATACCCTTTCGCAACAAGCCTAGCTTTGAAGGTCTCAACCTTCCCGTCTACTCCTCTCTTTTTCTTGTAGATCCACTTGCATCCAATGGCTTTTACACCATCGGGTGGTTCTACTAGCTCCCAGACTTGATTAGAATCCATAGATTCTATCTCTGAATTCATCGCTCTTTGCCAAGATACCGCATCTATATCTTGGAGTGCCTCGTCATATGTCCTGGGATCAGGTTCATGTTAACCAGGGACTAAGTCCGAAGACTCTCCCAAAAACATGAATCTCTCGGGTTGTATAACAACCCTCCCACTACGATGAGGTGCCTCCTGTGTATGCTCTGTGACACGCAGTGCAGTGACTTGTGGTATCTCCTCTTGTACCGGTGGTACTGAAGTCGGGACTTCCCCTGTCAACTCCTCAAGAATAATCCTACTCTTGGGCTTGTGGTTCATTACATAATCCTCCTCTAGAAATCTGGCGTTCGTGCTAACGATCACCCTCTGATCTCTAGGATTATAAAACAAACCACCTTTCGTTCCCTTAGGGTAGCCAACAAACATGCACACTTCTGTACGAGGTTCCAACTTACCAGCATCAGCCTTCAGCACATGTGCTGGACTCCCCCATATCCGAATATGTCTTAGACTAGGCTTTCGCCCAGTCCAAAATTCTACAGGGGTAGAAGGTACTGATTTGGATGGAACCAAGTTCAGAGTATACATTGTCGTATCCAGTGCATACCCCCAGAACGAAACAGGTAACTCAGAATAACTCATAATCGATCTGACCATCTCCATAAGAGTCCTATTCCTTCGCTCCGCTACACCATTCTGCTGGGGTGTTCCAGGTGCAGACAATTGGGATTGAATCCCAGCATCTGATAAGTAATTCCTAAACTCTCCCAAGAGGTACTCTCCACCACGATCAGATCGTAATGTCTTGATACTTTTACCTTGACGGTTCTCCACATCAGCCTTGAATTCTTTAAACCTGTCAAAGCATTCAGACTTGCGGTGTGATGTGTTATTTTCCGCAAGTGCACGGTTGTCGTCAAGTAATAAAAATATCGATCCCACAGGGATTGGAACAATTACCGAATGATCGTGATACCAAGTTATCTAGTAAATCGATTATTGGTTTAAGCAAAGAAACTGAGTAGTCAATAACAATGAATGAGAAGAACGAGCTAAAAGTCAAGAGTTGAGGAAAATCTCAGGATATGGGTTTCACCACGTCAACGATTTATAAGGTGATTTAATTCTTTCCTACCCCTAGTAGAGTTGTTTTGATGGAACCTATCCTAAGGTAAATCAACGGCCCCTTTCGAGGTCTACGCTAACTGTACCTATCAAACTCAACTTACCTGTCACGATGTTCGAGCATAGGAGATCATAATCAGCTAAGGGGACCTGTCACGAGACCCCCGCAAACCTCCCTAGTCTTGCCTCCGTTACCTGGTAAAAACTGGATTTGATAGATCCATTAAGTCCATAAGAGTTCCGCTAGAGTCAAATTTCCTTTTCACGGTAGGTTTGCATAATCCATAAGGGGACACTCCACGAGACCCCGCAAGCCCTCATAGATACACACTACCGCTACTTGACAAGAGTTATTCCCTAGTTGATTCTGGGTTTCGGGAACTCGGGTCCAAGTTTAGGTACTTCCCTTAGCTCCTTAGGTTTATCAATAAGAATCCAAAAGAACTGATCAAAACAAACAATAGTTCTGAGTAGTATAGATTATATCATCCATCATAAATCGTCAAGGGCTACTCCCCATCCTATGATTACAAGACACTACTCCATAGTCCGACAAGAGTTGCTAGAGAAAGAAAATACAATCTTTGGATGCCATCTGCGTTCCTCTGACTCCTTCTCTTTTCTTCTTCATTGTCGATCCTTTGCCGTCTCCTCCTTTTGACCATCCGCCCCTTTTAGGGTTAGAATATCTTCTCTTTATAGCTTTGGCCACCTCTTCAATTAAGGCAATAGATTTCCCTTTAATCTGCATTTAAGATCCCGATTGCTCGAAAAGGAATCTGAGTCGAGTCAGCCAACACGCCCGTGCCACATGAGCACGGCACAGCGTGTCCACAGGCGTGTTACGGTTTTAAGCCGGGTGTGTCGCGTGCACTAGGGCTCGGTTCTTTGGAATCACCGACGGCCGTGTTGTTCTTTGACTCGGGCATGTTGTCCGCTGGTTCTCATGACACAGGCGTGTCGATTCCCAACACGGCTGTGTTGTTTTGATACGCCTTCTTCTTTTCCCTGTTAACACAAAAACACCCAAAAGCAGTCTCTTCTTCCCAAAATATGCTAAACTTAATTGAATCATGATAAAATACATGCCTAGGATATGAAATGAGATAAAATGCACATATATAAAGTAGTGAAAACATAGCATGATTTACACACATCAAAATCCCCTAGTCTTAAACTTTTGCTTGTCCTCAAGCAAAGAAAACTCAAAAGACAACTTATTTGTGGGAATACTAGACACCATCCAGAAGTATACAATCTGATCTTAATCTTTTCAAATCATTTCTAGTTGCCAAGTTTGAAAGATCCCTATATAGTGCACGTGAAAAGTTGGACTAAAGTCATTGGACACCAATCCGGATTTGCCATTCCTTCTATCGTAGAGCATTCTTATTTCCGGCATAGAGGCACTTACCTGCCTTAATGCATGGATCATTCTTACCTATCATCAAAAGGTCTCAAAGGAGCACTTTCTAAGAAGAGAGAAGGAAAGGAATTATAGAGAGCATTTCCTCAGTAACTAGTTAGTCTCAAAGGGGCACCTTTTAGGTGTTTCCCCAGTAACTACTTGGTCTCAAAGGGGTGCTTGAAAACAATTCCAGTCATTTTTTTTTTTTTTTTTTACCATACTTCTAGTGAAAGTGTTTCTCCAGTAACCAAGTTGCACAGGTAAGTCTCCAATGGAAAATCGGGTACTCGTCCGATATGGGGGGTTTAAATCTTTTCTTTGGATACCTTAGACCTATAGACCGTGTTAGAGGTGAAATAGGGTTCTTATCAAATAGGCAAAAAGGAATATTATGATCCGACCAATGTTCAGTTGTATTACGCTAGATGATATAAAAATGCAATGTTATGATATATGAAAAGATGCAAATAAAATAGCAACCAAACTAAAAATCTAAGTAGATAACGCATAACAATAAAGGATGTGCATCAAAACTCACAAAATAGTTCAAGGTGGTCAATGGTCATCGCTCTTCACTACTAGCATCCTCCTCTCGCCCACCTACGCCGCCGCCTCCCGTAAAACCCCGGGACTCTTGTCAAATCTATCATCATCTTCCCTCGCGGACTCAAGAAGTGAAAAACTCATCGCCTCTCTGAAAAATCACCGCCTATCCAAATGTTGTGTCACCATGCGATGGTGCTCCTCCGTAGCTTGGGCATACCGATCCCACATACCAATGCGAGGTATGCTCGAACCCTAAATGCTTGAATGATGATCGGAACTCAAAAAATCAAAAGAAGAGTACCTCAGAAACATTGTCGAGGGAAACCGTGGGGGTTGAGTCGAATGTGATGGCTCGGGGCTATGTGAGATGGCTCCTAGGAGGGGGTGATGGAGCATGGAAGTGGGGTAGGAAAGGGTTCTGAACATCTCTAAAAAGCCAATTGGATGAATTACGATAGCTATCCGCCTGTGGTTCTAAGAGGGATTTTAATTCCATTTCTTAACACCAAACGATAACCCTCGACACATGCCTCAATCATCTACATATTTATACAAGAATCCAAATACAATCAACCTCTAGAAGGACAATATTCAAGGTCAACCAAAACACATCCTAACGCTACAGAAATCATAGTGATAATACCCCCTATGACTATGACTCCGGATGGGCTATTACTAACCTTAACTAAATGCCTAACCATATGGGCTCCAGAATCAATCTTAACTTCATTTAGCATGGCCTATAAAAATTGTAACTCACTCTGCCTAGCCACCCCTGCACTATCATATCTCCCTGAGATTGTATTAGCCATGAATCTAAGGAGATAACGGAAAGTAGGATTAGGGATGTTAAATGATTTAGATCTAGATGCATCGTAAGGGCGAGGGTCATCAGAAATTAATCTCCAAAATTGATGATCAATAAAATGTCTATGAATTTGCCTCTCCCCTCCGCTAGGAAAATCAAATATCATATTAAAATCACTTAGAGAAAGGGTAAATTCATGATCCATTAATCTAAATTTTATTTTTCCTTCCTCACAATCCTTTCCTTGTAGTATTTTCGCGGACAGGGAGCTAAGGAATTCAAGTGTGATGCTAGGGTAAGTAAGGTGATGGTGTGTGATAAACTCGGTCCAGCCTATCCTATTTGTTAACCAAGTTATGTCATCTCTTAACCCTAAGGTGGTCAACGTGTAGAAGTCTATAGTTCTCGTAGATACTAACTTCCTTTTTTCAAGCTTACTGAATTTAGTCTTCATAATATCATCCCTAAAAACAATTCCATAAGGATGGCTAGAGGTCGGAGGAGGTTCGTTACCCAAATCCTGAGCTTTTCTTTTCCCTTGTCCTTCAGCAGAGGAAGAAGCTCCTCCTCTAGTCTTCACTCGCTTGCTCATGGCGTTGGGAATGGAGAGACAAAGAGGTTTGCTCCTCACCGCTGAGAGAGACGGCTACCGCTCAACCTTGTATCGTGAGTGGAAGATTAGGCGTGCTCGGGCTGGTTTTAGAGGGCTATCTCAAGATAGCGCGTGCATGCTCTTACGCAAATACCCGACCCATTTAGGTGCGACATAGGCGTGCTCCGTCGCTCCCCAGGCGTGTCGCAGTCCAGCCCAGGCGTGCCTAGGTTGAGAAGTGTGCGACACGGGCGTGCTAGTCAGCACGCCCTGCCTATGTTGTCTTCGGGTACCAACAACACGCCTGTGTCGCTCAAGACAGCGGTCGTGGTCAACTTGGTACGCAGTGGCACGTATCCTGAAAACCTGAAAAAAATAAAAATAGAATAAAGAATAAAATAAAATAAAATAAAATGACTAAAAAAAATGAAAATAGCATGGGTTGCCTCCCAAGAAGCGCTTGTTTAAGGTCGTTAGCTTGACCCCTCAGTTACTCCTTAGTTTTGGGGATATGGCTTGAGTATGCTCTGCCTCTCCTCATCTCCAATCAGCTCAACAGAATTATTTGTGAAGTATCTCTTAAGTCTTTGACCATTTACTTTGAAAATTCCCGTAGACTCACTAGATATATCAATAGCTCCATGAGGATAAACCTTTTCAATTCGATATGGCCCCGACCATCTGGATTTCTTCAGAAAGAGTTTCAACTGAGTTGAATAGTAATACCAAGTCTCCTTGATGGAATTCTCTCAAGCATGATATTCTTGTCATGCCACCTCTTCGCTTTCTCCTTATAAGACCTCGCATGTTCATAAGCATCAAGGCGTAGTTCTTCAAGTTCATTTAGTCAGTTTTCTTTTCTCTCCGACTTTCTTCAGGTCAAAATTAAGCCATTTAATTGCCCAATATGCCCTATGCTCTATTTCAACTGGAAGATGACATGGTTTTCCATAAACTAATCGAAACGGAGTCATTCCAATGGGTGTCTTATAGGCAGTTCGATAGGCCCATAGAGCATCATCAAGTCTTAAAGACCAATCCTTCCTTGATCTTGATACTGTTTTTTCCAAGATAGTCTTGATCTCCCTATTCAAACTTCTACTTGCCCACTGCTTGTGGATGATATGGTGAGGCTAGTTTATGGGTTACTCCATACTTCTTGAGAAGACTTTCAAATTGTCTTTCGATAAAGTGTGAGCCTCCATCACTTATTATCGCCTCCTGTGATTCCAAATCTGGGAAATATTATACTCTTAAAGAGCTTAATGACTGTTTTGCATCACAAGAGGGGATGGTAGAGCCTCAACCCATTTAGACACATAGTCCACTGCTACAAGATATAGGTGTTTTTATAGGAAGTAGGAAGGGTCCCATATAGTCAATTCCCATACGTCGAACAATTCGACTTCCAATATCGAATTTTGAGGCATCTCATGTCTCCTTGATATGTTCCTGGCCCTTCGACAATGTCACAAGTCGTCACATAATTCCGAGAGTCTCTAAAAATGTGAGGCCAATAAAATTCCGCTTGCAAAACCTTGCAACAGCCTCTTGTCTGTGCTCGCATGACCTCCATATGCAAAAAGAATGACAAAGGTACAATATATCCTCAATTTCTTCTTCTGACACGCATCTTCGATATATAGCATCCGCCTTGCTTGAAAAGGAATGGTTCGTCCCACACATAATGCTTTACATCCAAAAGGAACTTCTTCCTCTGATGATAACTCATGTGAGAAGGTATTATCCCGCAAGCTAGGTAGTTGGCAAAATCAGCATACCACGGAGCCTTGATTGTTCTAACTGCTAGTAGCTGCTCATCCGGAAAGAAATCATTTATAGCAAGATCATCGGCTCTTCCCGCATTTGGTTCCAGATGAAGCCTCGATAGATGGTCTGCAACTACGTTCTCTGTTCCTTGCTTGTCTCGAATTTCTAAGTCAAACTCTTGTAGGAGAAGTATCCACCGGATAAGTCTTGGCTTAGATTCTTTTTACTCAAAGAAATATCTTATGGCCGCATGATCTGTAAAACTATCACCTTGGTCCCTATGATATAAGATCCGAACTTGTCGAAAGCAAATACTATAGCCAAGAGTTCCTTCCGTGGTAGCATAATTCATTTGTGCTTCATCCAATGTCTTACTAGCGTAGTAGATTGCATACACCTATGCGATCCTTTCTTTGTCCTAACATCGCGCCTACAAAGAAAATCACTTGCATCACACATAATTTCAAAGGGAGACTCAACTGAGGTTGCATTATTGGGGCGGTTGTTAATGCTTCCTTTAACCTAGAAAATGCATCAAGACAAGGGTTATCAAAGTGAAACACAACATCTTTAGCAAGCAAATTAGTTAATGGCCTTGAAATTTTGAGAAGTCCTTGATGAACCGTCGGTAGAACCCTCGCATGTCCTAAGAAACTACGCACTCCTTGACATCGCTTGGAGGTGGCAACTTCTTGATCACTTCGCTTTTTAGCAATATCCACCTCGATACCACGGTGTGAAATTAGGTGTCCAAGTACTATGCCTTCTCGCACCATGAAGTGACACTTCTCCCAATTAAGCATTAAATTCATTTCCTCGCATCTCGCAATACCTTGACCAAATTAGATAAACATATATCAAAATTTGCACCATATACGAAAAATCATCCATGAATACTTCCATTATATTCTCGATCATATCGTAAAAATTGAAGTCATACACCTCAAAAGTGGCGGTGCATTGCATAATCCAAAAGGCATTCTCAAAGGCAAAGGTACCATAGGGCAGGTGAAAGTTGTTTTCTCTTGGTCATTAGGAGAGATAGGGATTTGATAGAAACCAGAGTATCCATCTAAGTAATGTAAATGCGAGTGTTTTGCCAATCGGTCTAACATTTGGTCAATAAATGGGATGGGAAGTGGTCCTTTCTAGTTTCTTTATTCAATTTCCTATAATCAATACACATTCTCCATCCCGAATACTCTAGTGGGGATTAACTCATTCGTAGCATTCCTTATTACCGTATCCCCCTTTCTTTGGCACAACATGGACAGGACTTACCCATTCGCTATTGGATATTGATAGATAATTCTGATCTAGCAATTTCATAACCTCTTTCTTGACTATCTCTTTCATGGTGGGTTCAATCTTCTTTGATGCTCTATAGAGGTTTTAAAATTGTCTTCTAATAAATCTGTGCATGCAAACCGATGATGGACTAATTCCTCTAATGTCATCAATCTTGTATCCAATGACATTCTTATATATTTTCAATACCTCAATCAGTTTTTTCGGTCTCGCATTACTCAGATTAGCATTAATGATCACAGGTAAGTAGAATTTTCGCCAAGAATTCGTACACTGAGTGTCGATGGAAGAGGCTTAAGTTCTACCGTGGCGTGAGATTGGAATCGGAA
Source organism: Wurfbainia villosa (assembly GCA_025175895.1). Taxonomy (NCBI): domain Eukaryota; kingdom Viridiplantae; phylum Streptophyta; class Magnoliopsida; order Zingiberales; family Zingiberaceae; genus Wurfbainia; species Wurfbainia villosa. The sequence continues at coordinate 38,936,419 of CM045988.1, forward strand.
ATCTCCGTTCTTTATCTTCAAAATCCTCCGAGCTTATTAAGATGAGTTTGTTCGTGCTCCTTTTAGTGTTGTTGACTGAGATCTATCAATCCTACAACAAACATCAAAAATGAGGGTTGTTTAACAGCCTTTTGAAAGGTCAAATTCAATTTTTCGCTTCCAAATGCAAGTGAAAGTTTGTGGTTTTGACATCTATCATTGCTCCCGCAGAGCTAAGAAAGGTCTCCAAAATAAGTGGGATACATGGGTCTTCATCCATGTCTAGTACTACAAAATCAGGAATAATAAAATTTCCCACCGACTGGTACATCTTCTAAGATTCCCAAAGGATATCTAATGGAACGATCCTAACCGCAAGGCCATAGTAGTTAGTTTCATTTCTCCCAAATCCAATTTCTTGCATATGGAAAGAGGTATCATATTTACACTGGCGCCCAAATCGCAAAAAGCCTTATCAAAATTTGAGTCATTGATTATGCAAGGTATAGAAAAGCTACCTGGATCAGTTAGTTTGGGAGGTACCATGTTCTTAATTAAGGCACCGTGACTCTCTCAAGAAGAGCCACCGCTACATGCTCCTCGACTTTTCTTTATTGGTTAAGATGTCCTTCAAGAACTTAGAGTATGTAGGGCATTTGTCAAGAGCTTCGTAAAAGGTATATTGATATACAGCTTCCTAATTACCTCAAGGAACTTACCAAATTGTTCATCCAATTTTTCCTTAATCACTGAGGAACGGGATAGGGGCTTATATGTTCTTGGTTCCCTATTGGCGGCGTGTTGTCTGCTGGAATGACCCGACATGGGTGTGTCGGCTGACACGCGCTCGTGGGCCTCAGGCGTGTTGAACAACACGCCCTGGGTCAGGGTGTGTCGGTTCCCTTTGCTGTTCAACCCAGGCGTGCTGCTGTCTTCTTCCAACTCCGACACGCTCGTGTCCCTTCTTTCTCCTTCTAAAATCCTTCCGCTTCTCAAACTTATGGAATTACAATGCTCAGCTGGGTTTACTTCTGAATTTCAAGGAAATCTGCCCGGTGTCCTTGCTGCTGAGCTGGCAATTTTGGAAATTTAATTTTCTAGCATTCTAGTGTGATTAGTCAAATTATCAACCTTGCCTCCCAATTGCTTGATTGCCTCGGTATTATTTTGATGTTGTCGATTTGATTCTACAATATGCTGTCGAAATTCATCATTTATCTTCCCCTGACACGTAATAAAATTTTCCATCATCTTTTCTAAGTTCGACTTTGGTCCCGGCTGAAATCCCGAAGGTGCTCCAAAGTTGTTCTGTCCAGAAGAATTTTGATGGGCTCTATACGAAAAGTTGGGATGATTTCTCCAACCGGATTATGCGTGTTTGAGTAAGGGTTGCCACCATTAGGCTTCGATTAAAATTATTCAACGCATCAACTTGCTCAATCCCACCGATGATGGTGCGTGTAGGATTTGTGATTCTCATCGCTACGCGTGTCTGTTACACCACAGATCTCGCAAGTGACATTAGATGAGTTTACAGCTGATACATTAAAATGTTTGAGCTTTTGAGTTAATGCATCGACTTTTGCACTGAGTAGATCAATGGTACTTACCTCAAACTTACCTGGCATTTTAGTTTGATATCCTCGTTCTATAGCCCATTGGTGAGAATTCATTGCAACATTCTCGATGATCTCAAAAGCTTCATCCAATGTTTTGTTCATAAGAGCTCCTCCTGCAGAATCAAGAGAAACCTTAGTAGCATACGAGATTCCATTGTAGAAAGTATGAACAATGAGCCACTTCTCGACCATGATGAGGGCATTCTTTGTAGTAATCCCTTAAATCTGTCCCTGTGCTTCAAATAATGTTTCTCCATCCTTTGCAAAATTAGTGATTTGATGGCAAGACTTGCGCTTTGTCGGGTGGAAAATACTTGTCTAAAAATCTTTGCTCGGTGATCCTGGTAGTTATACAATCATTTGAAGAAGAGAGTGTAGCCAAGCTCTAGCTTTGTCCCACAATGAGAAAGGAAACAAGCGCAATCTAATAGCATCACCGAGGCTCCATTCTTTTTAAAGTTTCGCAAAATTCCAAAAATACTTCCAAGTGTAGATTTGGATCTTCAGTGAGTGCTCCTCCGAATTGATGTTGTTGGACCATAAATAGTAGCGCCGATTTTAATTCAAAATTGTTTGCTTCAATAGGGGGTCTTCTAATACTCGATCTCAATCCCCTTGTACTAGGTGCTGCATAATCCCTTAAAGGTTTATTTTCGTTCTGGTCAGCCATGTCGGAGGTCAGATTGTTTTCCTGAGGTTGCTGAAATCGTCTTCTAGCAAGGAAAGTTCTCTCTATCTCAGGATCAATATCGAGAATTTCCCTATTAAGTCTGTGCATGCAACAACAAGAGAGGCTCCCAAAACAAGAATTCAGAATAGATACAAAAGAAAAATAGGAACAATCAATATTGTAACAAGAATTGAGCAATCTAGATTAACTAAATCACGCTCAATTCAATATTGAGTGCCAATCCCCGGCAACAGCGCCAAAAACTTGATGTGTTATTTTCTGCAAGTGCACGGTTGTCGTCAAGTAATAAAAATATCGATCCCACAGGGATTGGAACAATTACTGAATGATCGTGATACCAAGTTATCTAGTAAATCGATTATTGATTTAAACAAAGAAACTGAGTAGTCAATAACAACGAATGAGAAGAACGAGCTAAAAGTCAAAAGTTGAGGAAAATCTCAGGATATGGGTTTCACCACGTCAATGATTTATAAGGTGATTTAATTCTTTCCTACCCCTAGTAGAGTTGTTTTGATGGAACCTATCCTAAGGTAAATCAACGGCCCCTTTCGAGGTCTACGCTAACTGTACTTATCAAACTCAACTTACCTGTCACGGTGTTCGAGCATAGGGGATCATAATCAGCTAAGGGGACCTGTCATGAGACCCCCGCAAACCTCCCTAGTCTTGCCTCCGTTACCTAGTAAAAACTGGATTTGATAGATCCATTAAGTCCATAAGAGTTCCGCTAGAGTCAAATTTCTTTTTCACGGTAGGTTTGCACACGGGACCATAATCAGCTAAGGGGACCTGTCACGAGACCCCCGCAAGCCCTCATAGATACACTACCGCTACTTGACAGGAGTTATTCCCTAGTTGATTCTGGGTTTCGGGAACTCGGGTTCACCGTTAGGTACTTCCCCTTAGCTCCTTAGGTTTATCAATAAGAATCCAAAAGAACCATATCAAAACAAACAATAGTTCGAGTAGTATAGATTATATCATCCATCATAAATCGTCAAGGGCTACTCCCCCATCCTAAGATTACAAGACACTACTCCATAGTCTGACAAGCGGTGCTAGAGACAGAACATACACTCCTGGATGCCCTCTGCGTCCTCGCACTTCTTCTCTTTGCTTCTTCCATTGTCGATCCTTCGCTGCCTCGTCCCTCCTGACCATCCGCCGCCCCTTTAGGTTAGAATATCTTCTCTTTATAGCTTTGGCCACTTCTTCAATTAAGGCAACGCGCACTGTACGCACTAGGCGGGCATCGGGCCGCCGGAATCACCGACACGGGCGTGTTGTTCTCGACTCGCGTGTTGCGGGTCGTCACTGGTTCTCATGACACAGGCGTGTCGATTCCCAACACGGCTGTGTTGTTTTGATACGCCTTCTTCTTTGCCCTGTTAACACAAAAACACCAAAAAGCAATCTCTTCTTCCCAAAATATGCTAAACTTAACTGAATCATGATAAAATACATGCCTAGGATATGAAATGAGATAAAATGCACATATATAAAGTAGTGAAAACATAGCATGATTTACACACATCACGGTGCATCAAGTAAATGTATCCATATCTTGAATAATTATCTATAAATGAGATGAAATATTCAAAACCACCTCTTGCCTGGATAGACATAGGACTGCACAAATCAGAATGAACCAATTCTAACACATCTTTGGCTTTATACCCCTTGGCCTTGAAAAGCCTCTTGGTCATTTTACCTTCCAAGCAAGATTCGCAGGTTGGGAGATCCTCCACCACTAATGAACCCAAAGGTCCATCAGCTATCAACCTTTGAATTCTGCTTAGGTTAATATGACTAAGCCTTAGATGGCAAAGATATGTCTGGTTCATTTGCGAAGGTTCTTTTCTCTTATTATACTTAGAAGATGAGTTATTGACTTCTATATGCATCGTGGGAGTTTTCGATTCAAGAGTATATAAATTCCCAACCAATGTACCAGAACAGATAATCTCCCTATTCCTTTTTATAACCACTTTGTCATTAAAAGAAACAGAATATCCATCCATAAACAATTTAGAAACTGAAATTAAATTCTTTCTAAAAGTAGGTACATAAAGACAATTTCTCAAAACCAAAACTTTATTCCTATCAAAAGATAAATAAACGTCTCCCACTGCAATAGCTGCCACCTTTGAAGCAATGCCCATGAAGACGGTAATTTCTCCCTCAGCTAGTCGTCGGGTTTCCTGGAACCCCTGCAAAGTATTGCAGACATGATCAGTGGCTCCTGTATCTACACACCAGGCACTGGTAGATAAAAACGCTAAACATGTTTCAACAACTAAACAAGAAGATATACCTTTGTTCTTTTGGCGAGGACAGTCTGCCTTCCAATGTCCAGTCTGCTTGCAAGTGAAGCACTTGCCTTTCGGCTTCTTCACTCCTGCCTGAGGTCCCACTGCCACTTTCTTCGCTCCACCTTGCTTCTTCTTCTTCTTACCTTTCGGTTTAGAGGAAGAAACCTTCTGAGCGACCATGGCTTGAGCACTTTGATGAAAAAGCCCCGCGCTCGAGTTCAAAAGCTCCACCAACGAATACAACCTCTTGTTCATGTTGTAATTGAGGCGGAACTGCTCAAAACTCCTAGGCAGAGACTGGAGAATGATATCGACCTGGGTTTCCCCATCGATCTCAGCTCCGAGGACTTCCATCTCATTAAGATGAGCCATCATCTTGAGAACATGATCCCTAATGGGTGTTCCCTCGATCATGGTGGTCGTCATCAAGTTTCTCATTGCCTCCTGTCTAGCCGCCCTACTCTGATGTCCGAAAAGTTCCTTGAGATTGAACATCATGTCATAAGCTGTGGCTATGGCCTCGATGCTAATGTTAAACACATTTGACATAGAGATGCTAAAATGTAACACCGCGCTTATCTCATCCGCCTTGACCCATTTCTTATAACGTTCTTTCTCCTTTTCATGAGTCACCTGAGGGCTTAGGATGACAGACTCAAGAGTACAAATTTGTACTCTCCGCAGATTAAGACAATATCCGATTTCTTTTAAAATCAATATAGTTTTGTCCAGTAAGCTTATTTTCTTTTAAAATCAAAGCAAGTTGGTTTAAAGCCATTTGAAAATCATAAAAATTACAATGATCAAAATATTAGATTTCAAATATTATTGATTCTCAAAACAATAAAATTTCAAATCAACCAACACCTCAAATCAGAGAATATCGATGCCACGCTGTGTGGACGATAATGAATTCTACATTTGTAAGAGGAGGTTTTACCCATTAATTTTATTATCTTGTCAATCTTACTTTTTGACAAATAAAATTAATAGTTGGTTCCTCTTTGGCCCTACAAATAAAAGCAGTGACTCCGATGGGGAGGATACTTTTATTTGCATCTAAGTGTGCACCAATACATGATACTAAGGGAATTATTTCGGATTATGTGCCTTACCGCTGTGGAAGTACACATGCTCCTAGATAATTTCCTATAACCATTATTTGACCTAGTGATCCACAAACAAACCCGTCCGCAGGGAGGAAGGCACTCAGAGCTGACACACAAGTTTGTTGCATCACACGTCAAATTGTAATGGAGGCCGCGGTAATTAATTAAAATATCCCTCTCCCACTTAGTAAATTGAAAATGAGGAATTTTAAAGCATACACAACATGCATATAAAACAAATAAGCAATAAATATGGAAAAAAAATAGAATTTTTCCAACTATTATGGCATTGTTCTCCAATACGCATCCCGTCGTGTCGCTACCTCGTCCACTCCATCTTTTCCCGTGCGCAAGTCACCAAAGAGATCCGAGTCGAGATATATCATTTTAATTTACATCCATCGATCCTATACTCCACGAAGGAGTGTACAAATAATCTAGATCGAAAGTAAACTAAAATGAGCGGCTAAACAATGTCGTACTTAATTACAAAAATTAAATACTAATCTAGCCTCGTCAACCCCGAGGATTCAAATAATATACATACAATCACACACAAAACAATCACATACAACCAAATAGCCATAATAGTCGGATCTTATGCCTGCAACCAAAAAGTTAGCCTATGCACATCCTACTATTATCCAGCATACTCAATATAAGATATGTGCATCAAAGTAACCAAATCCAAAACACACAAAATCGGAAACCGTGGCTCTGATACCACTTGAAGGGAGTTGCTTCGAAGGCACATTGGCTCCCATGTCCCCGGATTAAAATTTTTACTTATGAAAGAATTAATCCGGATGGGATGAGTTTCCTTAGCACAACCAATTCGTCGTCGTGCTAACAACTTGAGTGATCGCTTGAACAAACTAGTTGTTCAAGCAACACAACTCTTCTAGTTGGTTAGCCGCGGAAGAGACGATGGACGGATCGCCGGTTTTTGTGTTTGTCTTCGGGGTCCATGATTATACAAAATATATACATACACACACTTGTATAATCAACACATAAAAGAACATGCTAAGATCAGAAAATAAAGTTGTAAAACTTTATACCTTACGATCTTCTACCATATGTCCTATCCTCCTCGTGGACGACGTGTGAGCGAAGATCCTTCACGAGTAGAAGCCTTCTAGATCGCGTTCTTCCCTTCCTTGTCCGCTGTGAACAAAGAGAAGAACCAACAAAACCTTTCCTTTCTAGAACCGGCCACCAAGCAAGGGAGTTTGATGCAACCGCCGGCCAAGGAACGAATGGATGAAGCGCCGGCCACCAATGCAAGGAGAACCGCCGGCCACCTTGGAGAGTATGAAGGAGTGAACGCCGGCCAACCTTGAAGAGAGGTTGCCGCCGGCCAAGGAATAAGAGAGGGACAAAGAGGATGGGCGCCGACCAAGTCTTGATGGAAGAAGATGGGCGCCGACAACAACTTGATGGAAGAAGATGGGCGCCGGTTCTTGTCACAATGTTGCCGCCCAACCCTAAGCTTCCAAACCCTAGCCGCCCAACCTAAAACCCTAACTCCAATTAAACCATCCTCTTGCCGCCCAACCTAAGCCCTCTATTTATAGAATTTGGCTTAAGCCTCCTTTAATCTCCACCGTCGGATCTAGGGATTTAATCTCCACCGTCGGATCTAGGGTTTTATCCCAACCGTCGGATCTAGGGTTTCATCCCAACCGTCGGATCTAGGATTTCATCCCAACCTTCGGATCTAGGGTTTCATCCCAACCGTCGGATCTAGGGTTTTATCCCAACCGTCGGATCTAGGGATTTAATCCCAACCGTCGATTCTAGGGTTTCATACTAACCATCGGATCTAGGGATTTAATCCCAACCGTTGGTTCTAGGGTTTCATCCCAACCATCGGATCTAGGGATTTAATCCCAACCGTTGGTTCTAGAGTTTTGTTTTACATCCTTGGATCTAGATTTCACGAGGATTATATTAGGCTATGATAGGGACCATAAGGAGGAGTTGGATCTTGGCCACCCGATGGATCAGAACCACACAAACTTGATCCATCAATGATGTTCCATTCCACTAGAGGATCATCATTGAACTACCTCACCAACCCCCATAATCAATATGGACTCCATATATTATTTGTACATTCATCTCCCCGTGTTTAAGATATCGAATGTTCGTCAATTAATTGATTTACTGACCATCAATTAATTAACATCTAACTCCTCGAGTAGTACCACTCAACCTTATCATCATGTTGACTAAGTCAACCAGCTGGGTTTACATGATGAACCTTATGAGCTCCTCAAGGGGACATCATCAACCTAGTATATAGGACACGGTTTCCTCCTATAATCAACGGCACACCATGTAAATAATATCATTTCCCAACTTACCGGGCATATTGATTTAATCCATCTAAATCTCACCCTCTGGTAAATCAAAGAAATAAATACTAAGTACATGTGCCCGTTATTATATCGGGATTAAGAGCATGTACAACATAATATCCGAGGTTCGATTCAATTATGTAGTCAGCAATTAATTGAATCACCTCTATGTCGGTCCTGCTCAATACACCTAAGTGTACTAGTGTAACTCTATGTTCAAGACAAAACAATACCAAGCTACACTACAACCATGCCAATGGTTTATCCAAAACCATCTTGGTTGTGAGCCTCTACTTATATTTTACAAGGGACTGATAACATGATCTTCTGTGCCACACCAAGCACCATGTTATCTACAATGTAAAATATTAGACAATATGCACACACATATAATAAATATATAAAGTGCAAACAATGATCATATGATTCTTATTCCAAAATAAAATGTTCATACAAAAAGAGCTAGGCTTTCAGTATACATTCCAACAGATACGAGAGCCACTAATCATGTTTGCAATACTTTGCAGGTGTTCCAGGAACCCCGACGACGAGCTAAGGGAGAGATTACCGTTTACTTGGGCAATGCCATAATGGTGACGGTTATTGCAGTGGGAGAAGTTTTATTTATCTTTTGAGAAAAATAAAACTTTGGTTCTAGAAAATTCCCTTTATGTACCTTTATTTAGAAAGAATTTAGTTTCAGTTTCTAAATTGTTTATGGATGGATATTCTATTTCTTTTAATGATAGAGTTGTTATAAAAAGGAATTGACAGAATATCTATTCAGGTACATTGAAAAGAAATTTGTATACAAAACCTCCCACGATGCAAATTGAAATTAATAACTCATCTTCTAATTCCAATAAGAGAAAAGAACCTTCAAAAATGAACCAAACATATCTTTGGCATCTTAGGCTTGGTCACATTAACCTAAGCAGAATTCGAAGGTTGATAGCTGATGGACCTTTGGGTTCTTTAGTGGTGGAGGATCTCCCAACCTGTGAATCTTGCTTGGAGGGTAAGATGACCAAGAGGCCTTTTAAGGCCAAGGGGTATAGAGCCAAAGATGTGTTAGAAATGGTTCATTCTGATTTGTGTGGTCCTATGTCTATCCAGGCTAGAAGTGGTTTTGAGTATTTCGTCTCTTTTATAGACGATTACTCAAGATATGGATACATTTACCTGATGCGCCGCAAGTCTGAATGCTTTGACAAGTTCAAAGAATTCAAGGCTGATGTGGAGAAACGTCAAGGTAAAAGTATCATGACACTACGATCTGATCGTGGTGGTGAGTACCTCTTAGGAGAGTTTAGGAACTACTTATCAGAGGCTGGGATTCAATCCCAATTGACTGCACCTTGCACACCCCAGTAGAATGGTGTAGCAGAGCGAGGGAATAGGACTCTTATGGAGATGGTTAGATCGATGATGAGTTATTTTGACATGCCGGATTCGTTCTGGGGATATGCTCTAGATACGATGGCGTACATTCTGAACTTGGTTCCATCTAAATCAGTGCCTTCTACTCCCATAGAGTTGTGGACTGGGCGAAAGCCTAGTCTAAGACATATTCGGATATGGGGGAGTCTAGCACATGTGCTGAAGGCAGATACTGGTAAGTTGGAACCTCGTACAGAAGTACGCATGTTTGTTGACTATCCCAGGGGAACGAAGGGTGGATTGTTTTATAGTGCTAGAGATCAGAGGGTGATCATTAGCACGAATGCCAGATTTCTAGAGGAAGACTATGTGATGAGCCACAAGCCAAAGAGTAAAATTGTTCTAGAGGAGTTAAAAGGGGAAGTCACTTCTTTAGTACCACCGGTACAAGAGGATATACCACATGTCACTGCACCACGTGTCATAGAGGATACACAGGTGATACCTCGTCGTAGTGGGAGGGTTGTGAAACAGCCTGATAGATTCATGTTCTTGGGAGAATCTTCTGATTTGGTCCATGGCGAACATGAACCTGATCCCTGTACATATGACGAGGCAATCCAAGATAAAGATGCAGTATCTTGGCAAAGTGCAATGAATGCTGAGATTGAATCTATGGATTCAAATCAGGTCTGGGAGCTAGTAGAACCACCCGATGGTATAAAAACCATTGGATACAAGTGGATCTACAAGAGAAAGAGAGGAATAGATGAAAAGGTTGAGACCTTCAAAGCGAGCCTTGTTGCGAAGGGGTATACTCAGAAAGAGGGTATCGATTATGAGGAGACCTTTTCGCCGGTAGCCATGCTTAAATCTATCCGGATTCTCTTATGCATAGCAGCTCATATTGATTATGAGGTGTGACAGATGGATGTCAAGACAGCTTTCCTTAATGGAAGTCTTGAGGAAAACATCTACATGAAGCAACCAGAGGGATTCATTGCTAAAGGCAAAGAGCATCTTGTGTGTAAGCTTAATCGGTCCATTTATGGATTGAAGCAAGCTTTGAGGTCTTGGAACATCCGCTTTGATGAGGTGATCCAGTCTTATGGATTTATTCAGAGTCCGGATGAGTCTTGTGTATAGAAGAGATGTGACGGAAATGTAGTGGTATTTCTTGTACTATACGTAGATGACATTTTGTTGATTGGCAACAATATCAAGGTGTTATCGGACGTAAGGGTATGGTTGTCTAAACAGTTTGATATGAAGGACTTGGGAGAAGTGGGACACATCCTTGGGATCAAGGTTATCGTGCTTATCCCAAGCTTCATACATAGACACGATAATGTATCATTTTAGCATTTAAAACTCCAAGAAGGGTTTTTTACCTTTCAGGCATGGAGTTCCTTTATCTAAGGAGATGTGTCCTAGATCAACTGAGGAGATAGAGGAGATGAAGGCGGTTCCATATGCTTCGGTAGTAGGAAGCCTCATGTATGCGATGCTATGTATGAGACCCGATATCTGCTTTGCTGTGGGTATGGTCAGCAGATATTAGAGTAATCCAGGATAGGGACATTGGACTGCGATAAAGCATATATTGAAGTGCCTGAGAAGGACTAGGGATTATATGCTAGTTTACTAGGCAGACTAATTACTCCCTGAGGCATACATGGATTGTGACTTCCAATCAGATAGGGATATTAGTAAGTGTACCTCAGGTTTTGTGTTTACTTTGGGAGGTGGAGCCATTGTATGGAGGAGTGTCCAGCAGAAATGTGTGGCGGACTCCACCATGGAAGCTGAGTATGTGGAAGCCTCTGAGGCGGCCAAAGAAGTTGTATGGCTCAGGAACTTCCTGATGGACTTGGATGTGATTCCTGGTTTGCCCAGAACTATCACAATTTATTGTGATAATAATGGTGCAGTTGCAAACTCGAAGGAACCACGAGCCCATAAGGCTAGTAAACACATAGAGCGCAAGTACCACCTGATACGAGAAATCGTAAAGGAGGTAGAAGTTGTTGTCGCCTAGATTGCATCAGAGGATGACCTGGTAGACCCTTTCACTAAGGCCCTTCTAGCGAGAGCTTTGATAGGCATGTGAAGGGAAGGAGAATCAGATGTATGGCAGTATGAGGACAGCATAGTCTTTTAGTATAAGTGGGAGATTGTAGGGATGTATATTGAAAAGTCTATCTTTTCTATGAACATCTTTATTTTTGAAATAAGAATCACATGATCATTGTTTGCATATTTTTATGCAAATTGTCTAATACGTTACATTGTAGATAACATGGTGTGTGGTGTCACATGGGAGATCATGTTATCGGTGTTGGGTTTCCGGCACCACGGCGTGTGTGTGTTCGATCATGTTTCGCAAACATGAGCACAGCGGAAGCAATAAAATTAATAAATCTACATTTATTACAACACACACATCACACGCATGCATAGTACAACATGTGTAGACATAACCGTAAATTTAAATTTGCAATAAAAGGAAATTTAACTAGGTTATACCTTTCGTATGATGTGTAGCGGGAACGGCATCAACCGGAACAATCCTCGCTAGAATCATCTCTATCCGTATCCACGCCGAGTATCCTCTAGATAACTTCGCTAAGCCACGAGCTTCGTCTTCGTACGGGTTACTAGCCTCGTGTTGAAGACGACGTGATCGAGAGATGATCACGATCCGAATCCAAATTCGGATCCAAAAATGAGTCCTCAAAACTCGCTTCTCCGGAGAGGTATTCGTCAACCGATTGACGAATCCTTCGTCCTCCACCTCAGAGGATTACCGGAGATCGAATCCCCGGTAAGTTAGACATTGTCAGAGCTCTAACCATCGTCCAAACGACGCTCCGATGAGAGGAGAACAAGCTGTCCAGAAAACTGGACAGCTTTGGTGGAGGAGATAGGCGCCGGACAACCAAGGGAAGATAAAGCTCACCTTGATGCCAAACCTAAAGGAGATCACCGGAGGGTCGCCAGAGGATCACCGGCCGAAGCTTGGACGCCGACAACAACTTGGACGGCGGCACAAGAGGTTGGGCGGCAATGGAGGTTGGCGCCAACACTTAAAGGGGATGAGGTGGGCGGCAACTTGAGTTAGGGTTTTTGGATTAGGCTTAATTATCCCTTAAGCCCTCTTTTATAGAGAACTAATTCTCTTAATGGTTATTGGATCATAACCATTAGGCCCGTTAACCCGCTCCATTAAGATAAGTTAAAATAAACCAAACCATGATGGTTTATTTTAAGTTAAAATGAACCGAACCAACTTTTGGTTCATTCGTTTAAAATAAACCAAACCCTTTGGTTTATTCTTCTCCATTGGATTAGAACCAAACCATTTTGGTTCATCCATTATGTCTTCATAAGACACGGCCCATCCACGCTTCCATTTCGACTGAAACGATTTCATGCTCGCTTCATGTTTGGTCCAACCAAACCTAGTTTCTCTCGGTCTGAGAATCCCATTCTCAAGCTCGTTTTAAATCCTTTGGATTACACTCGCAGGCGTGACCAAATAGGTTCTGCTTTATGTTGGCCGTCTATAATTAACCATTAATTATAGAACGATCATGAGTGGCACCTAGTAGTACATCATGATCCCCAATTAACCTAAAAGATCAACGGTTGATCCAGAACTATTTCTGAAACCCTTCAGCAGCTCGAATGATTCGTGCCCCATTCCCTTCACTCATCTTATACCCACTTGGTTCAGGACATGGTCTATTGTGTCAGTCCCCACTAGGCTGACTACGTCACACCTAGCCCAAGTATCATTTCCTCATCCCACGGATTCTAGTTACTCCACATGTATCGAAGAGTACCTTACTCTAAACATGTAATGCTTTGGCCAAAGACTTTAGTAACAATCCGACGAGAGGCCATGGGTATACATCTCCTCGCAAGGAGTGGTGAATCCTTTATAGGCTATTCAAACACCTTCGATCACTTTGACTTATACCCAATCATCCCGGGTCCACATCTCCTTAGAGATGTTTGCTTAAGATGTCAAAGCATAAGTCTCCATGATCAAGATGACTTGAATACCACAAGTCAAAGGAACATCGTACTTAAGCTACAAGAAGAACTTCATTGACATATCTATATATGCAGAGAACCATATGAAGTCTTACTACCGGTCACTCCAATGAACTAGTTACCATAACTAGCATCCACGATTAACTCCGACATCACTATGTCTCCACGTGAGAATCACCGCTTGGATACACCAAGGAGTATACTGCTTAGTCTCGACAGAATTGATGGTGTCCAAATCCATCAATTCATCGACTAGGGATAATTCCGATACATCACAATTACACATGTAGAGATACTCACTAGTTGTGATCCAATCACAAATTCTCTCATGCTGTGAATTGTATCGTGGATATTCAATAAATGAGTTTAAGATCCAATCAAATACATAAAAACATGTATACTTAAATAGTGAATCTTCATTTATCATATAAATGGTTCATACATAAGGCGATTGCCTTAGGACATCTCTCCTATATTACTAACAGACTCCCACTTGGCCTAATGCCAATCGCTACGGTATCCAATACCATAAGCTCTAACATGACCCTCAAACTTATTTTGATGTAATGCCTTAGTCAAAGGATCCGCTAAGTTCCTTTCAGTGGGAATTTTCTCGATTTGTATTTCGTTCCTATTGATGATCTCTTTGATAAGATGATAGCGGCGAAGCACATGTTTGGATCGTTGATGAGACCTTGGCTCTTGTGTGCAATTGCTCCATTGTTGTCGCAGATGAGACCTGATTGCTTCAACAATGGCGAATCACACCAAGTCCATAAATGAACTTCTGATCCAAACCGCCTCGCCGCTCAAGCCGCAATGTATTCTCGCCTCGGTAGAATCCGCCATGCTGTCTTGTTTGGAACTTTTCCAACTTATTGCACGCTCCATTCTAGGTGAATACATATCCGCATCGAGACATGGAATCATCCTTGTCCGTCTCGAGTCGCATCCGATACCCATGTATCACCATGTACCCTTCTCCATATATTAGGAACACATCCTTAGTTCTTCTCAAGTACTTAAGGATCGCCTTAACACCCCAATAATCCATTCCTCGATCGATTGGTATCCGCCGTGACACTCGTGAGCATACGATATACATCGGGCCTTGTACATAACATAGCATACATGATAGATCCTATTGCGGATGCATAGGGAATCTTACTAATGCAAATCCTCTCGTCTTCTGTGTGCGAACACATAGACTTCGAAAGGTGTATCCCATGCCTGATGGGTAGGAAACCTTTCTTGGATTCTGACATGCTAAACCTCTTTAGCACTCGGTCTATATATGTAGACTGCGAAAGACCAAGCAACCGTTTCGATCTATCTCTATAGATCTTAATCCCGAGGATGTAGGTTGCTTCTCCCAGGTCTTTCATGGAGAATGTCTTGGATAACCAAACTTTAACTGACTGTAAGACTGAAACATCGTTTCCTATAAGTAATATGTCATCGACATATAATACTAGGAACATGATTGCACTCCCACTAACCTTCTTGTACACACAAGGTTCGTCTGGATTTTGTGAGAAATCAAAATTTTTGATTGTCTCATCAAAATGGATATTCCAGCTCCTGGATGCTTGCTTCAATCCATAAATGGATCATCGCAATTTGCATACCTTGGTTTTATCAACCGATGTGAAACCCTCAGGCTGTATCATATACACGCCCTCGAAAGTTTCCATTAAGGAAAGCGTTTACACATCCATCCGCCATATCTCATAATCATAATGAGCCGCTATGGCCAGAGCATCCGAATGGATTTAAGATAGCTACAAAGTAATAGGTTTCGCCATAATCAACACCTTGCTTTTGACGATATCCTTTCGCCACCAATCTAGCCTTATAGGTAATCACATTACCATCCATGTCGATTTTCTTCCTGAAAACCCATTTGCACCCTATAGGCTTTATGCCTTCATGTGGGTCAACCAAGTTCCAAACTTGGTTTTCATACATGGAATCCATTTCCGACTTCATGGCACCAAGCCACTTATCCCTTTCTGAACTTGTCAGCATTTCTTCATAACTGGTAGGCTCCTCATCATCAATGAGTAACACGTCATTCGATTCACTTACGAGAAATCCATATCTCTCAGGAATATTGCGTGTTCTACAAGATCTAAGAAAATGTGGTTTTACAATAGGTTCAGTCGATTGCTCATCACTATGAGTTGTCAACTGTTGTGCTTTGTTAGTAATATATGAGAGATGTCCTAAGGCAATTGCCTTATGTATGAACCATTTATATGATAAATGAAGATTCACTATTTGAGTATACATGTTTTATGTATTTGATTGGATCTTAAACTCATTTACTGAATGTCCACGATATTTATTCTACAAAGATGAGAGAATTTGTGATTGGATCACAACTAGTGAGTATCTCTACATGTGTAATTGTGATGTATCAGAATTATCCCTAGTCGATGAATTGATGAATCTGGACACCATCAATTCTGTTGAGACTAGCGCGAGGTATACTCCTTGGTGTATCCAAGCAGCTGATTCTCACTGGCTGGAGACATAGTGATGTCCGGAGTTAATCGTGGATGCTAGTTATGGTAACTAGTTCATTGGAGTGACTAGCCGTAAGACTTCATATGGTTCTCTGCATATATAGATATGTCAATGAAGTTCTTACATGTGGCTTAAGTGCGATGTTCCTTTGACTTGCGGTATTCAAGTCATCTTGATCATGGAGACTTATGCTTTGACATCTTAAGCAAACATCTCTAAGGAGATGTGGACCCGGAATGATTGGGTATAAGTCGAAGT
The DNA here is from genome assembly GCA_025175895.1 of Wurfbainia villosa. Lineage (NCBI taxonomy): Eukaryota > Viridiplantae > Streptophyta > Magnoliopsida > Zingiberales > Zingiberaceae > Wurfbainia > Wurfbainia villosa. Next base: position 38,952,721 of record CM045988.1, read on the forward strand.
GATCGAAGGTGTTTGAATAGCCTATAAAGGATTCACCACTCCTTGCGAGGAGATGTATACCCATGGCCTCTCGTCGGATTGTTACTAAAGTCTTTGGCCAAAGCAATACATGTTTAGAGCAAGGTACTCTTCAATACATGTGGAGTAACTAGAATCCGTAGGACGAGGAAATGATACTTGGGCTAGGTGTGACGTAGTCAGCCTAGTGGGGACTGACACAATAGACCATGTCCTGAACCAAGTGGGTATAAGATGAGTGAAGGGAATGGGGCACGATTCATTCAAGCTACTGAAGGGTTTCAGAAATAGTTCTGGATCAACCATTGATCTTTTCGGTTAATTGGGGATCATGATGTACTACTAGGTGCCACTCATGATCGTTCTATAATTAATGGTTAATTATAGACGGCCCACATAAACCGAGAACCTATTTGGTCACACGCACAACGAGTGTAATCCAAAGGATTTAAAACGAGCTTGAGAATGGGATTCTCAGACCGAGAGAAACTATGTTTGGTTGGACCAAACATAAAGCGAGCTTGAAATTGTTTCAGTCGCAATGGAAGCGTGGATGGGCAGTGTCTTATGAAGACATAATGGATGGACCAAAATGGTTTGGTTCTAATCCAATGGATAAGAATAAACCAAAGGGTTTGGTTTATTTTAAACGAATGAACCAAAAGTTGGTTCGGTTCGTTTTAACTTAAAATAAACCATCATGGTTTGGTTTATTTTAACTTATCTTAATGGAGCGGGTTAACGGGCTTTATGGATATGATCCATTAACCATTAAGAGAATTAGTTCTCTATAAAATAGGGATTAAACCCTAACCCTAAACCTAATCATTGAGTTGCCGCCCAACCCCTCCCTCTCCTATTCGGCGCCCAACTCCAAGCTGCTGCCGCCCAGCCCTAAGGTCCTCCAACCGCGCCCGAAGGTTGCTTCCTTCCTCCTCGCCGGCGTCGAGCTGCTGCCGGAAGAGTTCCGGTCATCCTCCTTTGGTTTGGCATCAAGGTGAGCACTTTGCTTCCTTGGTTTTGGCCGGCGCTTAATCCTCCACTAAGCTGTCCAGTTTGGGACAGCTTCTTCCTCCTCGTCAGTCGTTTGACGACGGTTAGTGCTCCGACAGCGGATAAAATACCGGGATTTGATCTCCGGTAATCCTCTGAGGTGGAGGACGAAGGATTCGTCAATCGGTTGACGAATACCTCTCCGGAGAAGCAAGTCTTGAGGACTTGTTTTAGGTCCGAATTTGGATTCGGACCGTGATCATCTCTCGATCACATCGTCTTCAACACGAGGCTAGTAACCCGTACGAAGACGAAGCTCGTGGCTTGGCGAAGTCATCCCGAGGAGCTCGGCGTGGATACGGATAGAGACGATTCTTACGAGAATCGTTCCGGTTGATGCCGTTCCCGCTACACGTCATACGGAAGGTATAACGTAGTTTAATTTCTTTTATTGCAATTTTAATTTACGGTTATGTCTACACTTGTTGTAATAGCATGCGTGTGTTGTGTGTGTTGTAATAAATAGGAGTATTTATTATTTTTATTGCTTCCGCTGTGCTCATGTTTACGAAACATGATCGAACACACACACGCCGCGGTGCCGGAAACCCAACATGCTTCACCAGGTATCTCATCAATGTCTATTTGAGTCTCTCGAGCCTCCTCAAGCTCGACGACACTCCCATTGTTTTCTTGCAAGAGAAACTCTTTCTCTAGAAACACAGCATGCCTTGAAACAAACACCTTTTGTTCCACAGGATGATAGAATTTGTAACCCCTTGTTTCCTTAGGGTATCCAATAAATAGACATTTATCAGACTTAGCATCCAATTTGTCTGATACTGTCCGCTTCATATAAGTAGGACAACCCCATATCTTCAAGTAAGATACATGAGGTTTCTTACTATTCCATATCTCATATGGAGTAGTTGAGACTACCTTGGTAGGCATTCTGTTTAACAAGTAAACAGCTGTCTGAAGTGCATAGCCCCAAAAGGACTTGGGAAGAGTCGCATGATTCATCATTGACCTGACCATGTCCAACAAGGTTCGGTTACGCCTCTCAGATACACCATTATGCTGTGGTGTATATGGCGGAGTCCATTGAGACAATATGCCATTGTCTCTTAGATAATCAAGAAACTCTTGACTTAAGTATTCACTACCTCGATCCGATCGAAGTATTTTAATACTCTTGTCATGTTGTTTCTCTACTTCATTTCTGAATTCTTTGAACCTTTCAAAGGCTTCAGACTTGTGTTTCATCAAGAACACATACCCAAACCGTGAGTGATCATCGGTGAAGGTAATGAAGTAGCTATAGCCTTATAAAGCTTGAGTTGACATAGGTCCACATACATCAGTATGTATGAGACCTAGTAACTCTCCCACTCGTTCACCTTTTCCAGTAAAAGGTAACTTAGTCAACTTGCCTTTTAAGCATGATTCGCATGTATCGTATGAATCCTATTCAAACAATTCCAGAATTCCACATCGGTGTAATTCGAACATGCGTTTCTTGCTTACATGCCCAAGACGACAATACCACATGTAGGAGTCTAATTGATTATCTTTTCGAGCACGCTTGTTGCTCGCTTCTATATTGAAAATATCACTGGATACGTCCAACGTATAAACACCATTGCTTAAAGTTCCAGTCCCTTAAAGAACTCCATTCAAAGTTATGTAACAACAATTGTTACTAAAAGTCAAATGGTGCCCATTTCTATTTAAACAAGAAATAGAAAGGATGTTTTGTATCAACGAAGGAACATAAAAGCAATTGTCCAATTCTAAGACAAGTCCTACAAGGAATTCAAACAAATATGTTCCGATGGCGAGTGCAGCAACCGTTGCTCCATTCCCAACACGTAAATTTGACTCTCCCTTGACGAGTCTTCTTCTATTCCTTAGCCCATGTATGTCATTACATATATGTGAGCCACACCCAGTATCAAATACCCAAGTGTCTGAGGAAATAGAATGACAATCAATAAAGAAGATTTCTGAAGAAGATGGGGCATCCGATGCCTTATCCTTCTTCACGGACTCAAGATAAATCTTGCACTTTCTTCAAGAATGGCCCTACTTCTTGCCATAATGATGGCAAGTGCCCTTTGAGCTGGTTCGCCTTTTTAGCCTTTTTCTTCTTCCCTTCATTGTTCCTTTGACTCCTCTTAGAACCTTTCTTCGAGGAATCAACTAACAACACCGCCCCCTATTCATGCTTCTCGAAGGCTCACTCTTCAAGATGTTGAGCAAGACTACGAGATGAACCTTCTTGCATCTCAGAGGTGAAGAGGAGCTTGGAGACTTCAAACCTTTCAATCTCACTTGCTTATCAAACAACTCATAAAGATGAAGGATCTACGATATGAGCATCCATATGCTCATGCCGCTGTAGCTTGGGTTCCATCGCGCTAGCATGATGCAACTTGTCAGCCTGTAATCCCACATGTTTCTGATAGACCAACAATTGGTCCGGAGTTGCATCGTCACTAGGATGGGCGGGAAGAGGCGCTTCGAGGACATACGCAAGCTTTTCACCTTGAGAACAATTCTCAAGTTTCTAAGGCAGTCCAAGAAGTTTGGCCCAGTCAATTTATTCGAATCCAAAATGGAATGCAAATTAAAAGACAACATGATCAATTTTAGAAATACAAAACGAGCATATATGAGAAAGATGATTTTAAAATGCATCAATATACATTTATAAATCCCATTCATTTTTCGAATTCAAAAACCCTTGAAATCAATTCGGAAGATCGTAGGTCAATCTCTGAATGGGCTGATATCCAATATAGATAAGAACAACCTTGGAGTGAGTCCAACAAGCCATTCTTAGCTATGTATCAAGTATACTGATTACATATCATGTATATGTAACTATCATAATGTGCTATCAACTAATTGAATGTTTACACATACATTGGGTTGTTAACACATTAACAAGTATGCATCATATGCATAGCACCCAACTTTACCTCTCTTCACATCGACCTTGGAGTGAGTCCAACAAATCGATGCTCCAAGTTAGAGCCCACCCATTAATCGCGAAATAGTTTTAATATGGTTAGAGCGCATTCAACCAATTAGCCAGGCTTGGAGTGAGTCCAACAACCCAAACTAACGATTGACCTCTGACTCTTACCATATTAGAGTTAAACTATTCCAATGATTTGAACATGTTCAGGTTCGAGCCGGGCATGGAGTGAGTCCAACAACCCAAACAAGAAACAGAACTCTGGTTCTAACCATATTATTGGAAGGTGTAGGCTTTAATATTGAGTTTGGATTTTATGTCTCATCCTCTTTGCATGTAAATAACTATTATCTAAATGGAATGACATACATGGCATACATCTACATGTCACGACACGCATGGCATAATGTTATGCATCCAATGCAATTACATGGCATACAATTATGTCATGTACATAATTTCCTTATATTTCATAACTATTTATGGAAATAAAATATGTTTAAGATTTGATTCTCCAAATCAAATCATGATTAAATTAGGAAACAAATTTCCAAATCTAATCACATTATTTATTTGTGGAAATATTTGATTAAGGAAAATCAATTTAGGAAACAAATTTCCTAAATCTTCAAAACTACTTATGGAAATAAAATATTTTAAGATTTGATTTCCCAAATCAAATCATGATTAAATTAGGAAACAAATTTCCAGAATCTAATCAAATATTTTATATATGGAAAATATCAATTTCCATAAATACTTCCAACTTTCCAAAAGTGGAAGATTTCCATAAATAATTCTAGACTTTCCAAAATTGAAAAATTTCCATAAATACTTCTAAATTTCCAAAATTAGAAAATTTCCAGAAATAACATTATGACTATCGCAAAACCATTTTACGATTATGTCGAAACACAACCTGGGCTCTGATACCAAGGTTTCCGATCACTGAGTGTGTGTTCGATCATGTTTCAAACATACATGACACTGAAGCAATAAAATTAATAAATCTACATTTATTACAACACACACATCACACGCATGCATAGTACAACATGTGTAGACATAACCGTAAATTTAAATTTGCAATAAAAGGAAATTTAAATACGTTATACCTTTCGTATGACGTGTAGCGGGAACGGCATCAACCGGAACGATCCACGCTAGAATCGTCTCTATCCGTATCCACGCCGAGTATCCTCTGGATGACTTCGCTAAGCCACAAGCTTCATCTTCGTACGGGTTACTAGCCTCGTATTGAAGACGACGTGATCGAGAGGTGATCACGATCCGAATCCAAATTCGGATCCAAAAATGAGTCCTCAAAACTCGCTTCTCCGGAGAGGTATTCGTCAACCGATTGACGAATCCTTCATCCTCCACCTCAGAGGATTACCGAAGATCGAATCCCCGGTAAGTTAGCCACTGTCGGAGCTCTAACCGTTGTCCAAACGACGCTCCGACGAGAGGAGAATAAGCTTTCTAGAAAACTGGACAGCTTTGGTGGAGGAGATAGGCGCCGGCCAACCAAGGGAAGATAAAGCTCACCTTGATGCCAAACCTAAAAGAGATCACCGGAGGGTCGCCGGAGGATCACCGGCCGAAGCTTGGACGCCGGCAACAACTTGGACGGCGGCACAAGAGGTTGGGCAGCAATGGAGGTTGAGGCCAACTCTTAGAGTGGATGAGGTGGGCGACAACTTGAGCTAGGGTTTTTGGATTAGGCTTAATTATCCCTTAAGCCCTCTTTTATAGAGAACTAATTCTCTTAATGGTTATTGGATCATAACCATTAGGCCCGTTAACCCGCTCCATTAAGATAAGTTAAAATAAACCAAACCATGATGGTTTATTTTAAGTTAAAATGAACCGAACCAACTTTTGGTTCATTCGTTTAAAATAAACCAAACCCTTTGGTTTATTCTCCTCCATTGGATTAGAACCAAACCATTTTGGTTCATCCATTATGTCTTCATAAGACACGGCACATCCACGCTTCCATTGCGACTGAAACGATTTCATGCTCGCTTCATGTTTGGTCCAACCAAACCTACTTTCTCTCGGTCTGAGAATCCCATTCTCAAGCTCGTTTTAAATCCTTTGTATTACTCTCGTTGTGCGTGTGACCAAATAGGTTCTCGGTTTATGTTGGACGTCTATAATTAACCATTAATTATAGAACGATCATGAGTGGCACCTAGTAGTACATCATGATCCCCAATTAACCGAAAAGATCAACGGTTGATCCAGAACTATTTCTTAAACCCTTCAGCAGCTCGAATGAATCGTGCCCCATTCCCTTCACTTATCTTATACCCACTTGGTTCAGGACATGGTCTATAGTGTCAGTCCCCACTAGGCTGACTACGTCACACCTAGCCCAAATATCATTTCCTCGTCCTATGGATTCTAGTTACTGCACATGTATCGAAGAGTACCTTACTCTAAACATGTAATGCTTTGGCCAAAGACTTTAGTAACAATCCGACGAGAGGCCATGGCTATACATCTCCTCGCAAGGAGTGGTGAATCCTTTATAGGCTATTCAAACACCTTCGATCACTTCGACTTATACCCAATCATCCCGGGTCCACATCTCCTTGGAGATGTTAGCTTAAGATGTCAAAGCATAAGTCTCCATGATCAAGATGACTTGAATACCGCAAGTCAAAGGAACATCGCACTTAAGCTACAGTAAGAACTTCATTGACATATCTATATATGCAGAGAACCATATGAAGTCTTACAGCTGGTCACTCCAATGAACTAGTTACCATAACTAGCATCCACGATCAACTCTGGACATCACTATGTCTCCAGCCAGTGAGAATCAACTGCTTGGATACACCAAGAAGTATACCTCGTGCTAGTCTCGACAGAATTGATGGTGTCCAAATCCATCAATTCATCGACTAGGGATAATTCCGATACATCACAATTACACATGTAGAGATACTCACTAGTTGTGATCCAATCACAAATTCTCTCATGATGTGAATCGTATCGTGGACATTCAGTAAATGAGTTTAAGAGCCAATCAAATACATGAAACATGTATACTTAAATAGTGAATCTTCATTTATCATATAAATGGTTCATACATAAGGCGATTGCTTTAGGAAATCTCTCATATATTACTAACAATCGGCTCCTTGTAATGTATAAGTAAAGGCTCACAACCGGGATGGCTTTGGACAAACCATCGGAATGGTTGTAGTGTGATTTGGTGTTGGTTTGTCTTGACAATAGAATCACACTAGTGCACTTTGTATGTATTGAGCAGGACCGACTTAGAGGTGATTCGATTTATTGCTGACTACATAATCGAATCGGACCTTAGATATTATTTAGTACATGCTCTTAATCCCGATATAATAACGGACACATACTTAGTACTCATATCTTTGATTTACCAATGGGCGAGATTTATAGATTAAATCGATAGACTCAGTAAGTTGGGAGATGATATTATTTATATGGTGTGCCATTGATTATAGGAGGAAATCGTGTCCTATATATTAGGATGATGATGTCCCCTTGAGGAGCTCATAAGGTTCATCATGTAAACCCTACAGGTGGACTTGGTCCGGCATGATGAAAAGGTTGAGTGGTACTACTCAAGGAGTTAGATGTCGATTAATTAATGGTTAGTAAATTAATTAATCGGCGGACATTCGAGATCTTAAACACGGGAAGAAAATGTACAAATAATATATGGAGCTCATATTATCATATGGGGGTTGGTGAGGCAGATCAATGATGAACCTTTAGTGGATTGGATCATCGTTAGTGGATCGGACTTTATGTGGGCTTGATCCATGGGTGGCCAAGACCCAACTCCTCCTCATGGTCCCTATTGTAGCCTATTAACACCTCATGAAGCTTAGATCCAATGGATAGAAACAAAACTCTAGATCCAAAGGTAGAGATTAAATCTCTAAGATTCGACGGTTGAGATTAAATCTCTAGATCCGACGGGTGAGATTAAATCCCTAGAACCAATGGTGGAGATTAAACCAAGGCTTATCCCTAACTCTATAAAAGGGTGGACTAGGGTGGGCGGCAACAAGATGGAGTGGAAAGGGGGCTAGGGTTTGGGCGGCAAGAGCAAAGGGGGCTAGGGTTTAGGGTGGCCACAATTAAGGAAAGTTTCTTTCTTCTTCCTTTGGTGGCCGAAACCCTTGCTCCACCTTCTCTCCTTGGTTTTGGCCAGCGCCCAAGCTTCTCCCCTTACTCTATGGCTTATGATGGATGAGTTTAGGGTTGCTTCCCATGGGCGGCAACCAATCCTAGTTGGGATAGGAATAGGAGTGGGGCTAGGGTTAGGGTTTGGGTGTTGATGTTGGGCGGCAACAACGGGAGGAGAGATCCTTTCTTCTTCTTCCAAAGGTTGGCCGGTCCCTCTTCCTTCTTCCCTCTACCTTAACAAAATCTCAATCTATTCTTCTCCCCTTCATCCTTGGCCCAAAATAGGAGAGCTTAGTTTAGGGTTTGGGTGGCAACAAGGAGGAGTGTTTTCTTTTCTCTTCTCCAAGTGTTGGCCGGCGTTGTTTCTCCTTTGGTTGGTTTCCATACTCCATGTTCTCTTCCTTGGCCGGCGGCAACATCGAGTTTATTGACTTGGTGGTCGGTTCTAGATAGGAAGATGAGTTTTTGTTTTATGATCTTCCTTTGTTCGGAGTGAACAAGGAAAGGAAGATTGGTGATCTAGGAGGCTTCAACTTTTGGTAGATCGTCGCCCACACGATGTCCGAAAGGAGGAAGGACACACAATAGCAGATCAAGAGGTATAACAAGAGGTATACTCTTGTTTATTTTGATTAGTGTTCTTTTGTATTATGTTTATAATTTCTTTTCAATTATATGCATGTTTTGTGTGGATGGTTACTTGCTTGTATTTGTTTATCAACTATGAGCATGATATAAATATGTATATGGATAAATAATACTTGGATCCCGAGCATAAACACAAAAACCGGTGATCCGGATATCGTCTATTCCGTGGCTACTTGTAGAATAGATGATGGTCGCTTGAACAACTAGTTTGTTCAAGTGACCTCTCTAAACGAATAGCACGACGATGACTTGGTGGTTTGGGCAATCCCTTTTGTCTAGGATTAAATTTTTTTAATCTGGGGACATCGAAGGGATCGCCATGGTCAAGCTACCGAGGTGAAGTGGGAAGCGAAGTTTCCCCTCACGGACTCGATAAGAAAAACCCTTCACAACCAAACCTAGTTTATCTCGATATGAGAATCTCATTCTCAAGCTTGTTTAAATCCTTCGGATTACGCTCGTTGTGCATGTGACCAAATAGGTTCCCGATTTATGTTGGCCATCTATAATTAACCATTAATTATAGAACGATCTTGAGTGGCACCTAGTGGTACATCATGATCCCCAATTATCCGAAAAATCAACTGTTGATTCCAGAACCATTTCTGAAAGCCTTCAGTAGCTACAATGAATTGTGCCCTGTTCCCTTCACTCATCTTATACCCACTTGGTTCAGGACATAATCTATAGTGTCAGTCCCCACTAGACTGACTACGTCACACCTAGCCCAAGTATCATTTCCTAATCTTACAGATTCTAGTTACTGCACATGTATCCAAGAGTATCTTACTCTAAACATGTAATGCTTTGGACAAAGACTTTAGTAACAATCCAACAAGAGGCCATGAGTATACATCTCCTCGCAAGGAGTGGTGAATCCTTTATAGGCTATTCAAACACCTTCGGCCACTTCGACTTATACCCAATCATCCCGGGTTTACATCTCCTCAGAGATGCTTGCTTAAGATGTCAAAGAATAAGTCTTCATGACCAAGATGACTTGAATACCACATGTCAAAAGGACATCGCACTTAAGCTGCAGTAAGAACATCATTGACATATCCATATATGCAGAGAACCATATGAAGTCTTACAGCTGGTCACTCCAATGAACTAGTTACCATAACTAGCATCCACGATTAACTCTGGACATCACAATGTCTCCATCCAGTGAGAATCAGCTGCTTGGTTACACCAAAGAGTATACCTCGTGTTAGTCTCGACAAAATTGATGGTGTCCAAATCCATCAATTCATCGACTAGGGATAATTTCAATACTTCACAATTACACATGTAGAGATACTCACTAGTTGTGATCCAATCACAAATTCTCTCATGCTGTGAATCATATTGTGGACATTCAGTAAATGAGTTTAAGATCTAATCAAATACATGAAAACATGTATACTCAAATAGTGAATCTTTATTTATCATATAAATGGTACAACCATAAGGCAATTGCCTTAGGACACTTCTCATATATTACTAACGAACTCCCACTTGGCCTAATGCCAATCGCCTCGGTATCCAATACCATAAGCTCTAACATGACCCTCAAATTTACTTTGAGGTAAGGCCTTAGTTAAATGATCCGCTAAGTTCTTTTCAGTGGGAATCTTCTTCCATTTGAATTTCGTTCCTACTTATTGTCTCTCTGATCAAATGATAGTGGTGAAGCACATGTTTGGATCGTTGTGAGACCACATCAAGTTAAGAGATGAACTTATCGATCCAAACTGCTTCCAAAGCTGCAATGTATTCTGCCTCAGTGGCAGAATCCGCTATAGTATCAAGCTTGGAACCTTTCCAACTTATTGCGCCTCCATTCCAGGTGAATATATATCCAGATTGAGACTTGGAATCATCCTTGTCTATCTGGAAGCTGACATCCGTATACCCACGTATCACCATGTCCCCTTCTCCATATATTAGGAACACATCCTTAGTTCTTCTCAAGTGCTTAAGGATCATCTTAACAGCTGCCCAATGATCCATTCCTGGATCAGATTGGTATCTTCTCATGTCACTCAGAGCATACGATACGTCGAGCCTCGTACATAACATAGCATATATGATAGATCCTATTGCGGACGCATAGGAAATTTTATTCATGCAAATCCTCTCGTCTTCTGTGCGCGGACACATAGACTTCGAAAGGTGAATCCCATGCCTGATGAGTAGGAAACCTTTCTTGGATTTCGACATGCTAAACCTCTTTATCACTCGGTCTATATATGTAGACTATGAAAGACCAAGCAACCTATTCGATCTATCCCTATAGATCTTAATCCCGAGGATGTAGGTTGCTTCTCCTAGATCTTTCATGGATAATGTCTTAGATAACCAAATTTTAATTGACTGTAAGATAGAAACATCATTTTCTATAAGTAATATGTCATCAACATATAATACTAGGAACACGACTACATTCCCACTAACCTTCTTGTACACACAAGGTTCATCCATATTTTGTGAGAAATCAAACTTTCTGATTGTCTCATCAAAATGGATATTCCAGCTCCTGGATGCTTGCTTCAGTCTATATATGGATCGTCGCAGTTTGCATACCTTGATTTTATCAACCGATGTGAAACCCTCAAGTTATATCATATACACATCCTCGAATAGGTTTCCATTAAGGAAAGCTACTTTCACATCCATCTGCCATATCTCATAATCATAATGAGTCGCTATGTCCAGGAGCATCCGAATGAATTTAAGCATAGCTATAGGTAAATAAGTCTCGTCATAATCAATACCTTTCTTTTGACGATACCCTTTCACCACCAGTCTAGCCTTATAGGTAATCACATTACCAACCATGTTGGTTTTCTTCTTGAAAACCCACTTGCACCCTATAGGCTTTATGCCTTCAGGTGGGTCAACCAAGATCCAAACTTGATTTTCATACATGGAATCCATTTCCGACTTCATGGCTTCAAGCCATTTATCCCTTTCTGAACTTTTCAGAACTTCTTCATAATTGGTAGGCTCCTCATCATCAATGAGTAACACGTTGTTTGATTCACTTACGAGAAATCCATATCTCTCAGGAATGTTACGTGTCCAACCAGATCTACGAAGATGTGATGTCATAATAGGTTCAGTCGATGTCTCATCACTATGAGTCATTGGTCGAGGTGCTTGACCAGGTATCTCCTCAATGTCTACTGGAGTCTCTTGAACCTCCTCAAGTTCAATGACACTCCCATTGTTTTCTTTCAAGAGAAACTCTTTCTTTAGAAATACAACATGCCTTGAAACAAACACCTTTTGTTCCATAGGATGATAAAATTGGTAACCCCTTGTTTCCTTAGGGTATCCAATAAATAGACATTTATCCGACTTAGCATCCAATTTGTCTGATACAGTCTGCTTCACATAAGCAGGACAATCTCATATCTTCAAGTAAGATAAATGAGATTTCTTACTATTCCATATCTCATATTGAGAAGTTGAGACTACCTTGGTCGAGACTCTGTTTAACAAGTAAATAGCAGTCTGAAGTGATTAGCCCCAAAAGGACTTGGGATGATTCACGTGATTCATCATCGATCTAACCATATCCAACAAGGTTCGGTTTTGCCTCTCAGATACACCATTATGCTATGGTGTATATGGCAGAGTACATTGAGATAATATACCATTGTCCCTTAGATAATCCAGATACTCTTGACTTAAATATTCACCACCTCGATCCGATCGAAGTATTTTAATACTCTTGTCAAGTTGTTTCTCTACTTCATTTCTGAATTCTTTGAACCTTTCAAAGGCTTCAGACTTGTGTTTCATCAAGAACACATACCCAAACTATGAGTGATCATCGGCGAAGGTAATGAGGTATCTATAGCCTCCTAGAGCTTGAGTTGACATAGGTCTGCATACATCAGTATGTATTAGACTAAGCAACTCTCCCACTGGTTCACCTTTTCCCGTAGAAGGTAACTTAGTCATCTTGCCTTTTAAGCATGATTCACATGTATCATACGAATCTAATTCAAACGATTCTAGAATTCCAGATCGGTGTAATTCGGACATGCATTTCTAGCTCACATGGCTAAGGCGACAATACCACATGTAGGAGTCTAATTGATTATCTTTTCAAGCATGTTTGTTTCTCGCTTCGATATTGAAAATGTCATTGGATACGTCCAACGTATAAATACCATTGCTTAAAGTTCTAGTCCCATAAAGAACGCCATTCAAAGTTATGTAACAATAATTGTTATTAAAAGTTCAATGGTACCCATTTCTATTTAAACAAGAAATAGAAATGATGTTCTTTATCAACGAAGGAACATAAAAGCAATTTTTCAGTTCTAAGACAAGTCCTGTAGGGAGTTTCAACAAATACGTTCCGATGGCGAGTACAACAACCTTTACTCTATTCCCAACACGTAAATTTGACTCTCCCTTGACGAATCTTCTTCTATTCCTTAGCCCATGTATGTTATTACATATATGTGAGCCACACCCAGTATCCAATACCCAAGTATCTAAGGAAATAGAATGAAAATCAATAACGAAGATACTTGAAGAGGATGGGGCATCAGATGTCTTCTTCTTCTTCACGGACTCAAGATAAATCTTATAGTTTCTTCGCTAGTGGCCCTCCTTGCCACAATGATGGCAAGTGACCTTTTGAGATTGTTCTGCCTTTTTAGCCTTTTTTTCTTCCCATTCTACTATTCCTTTGACTTCCTCTTAGAACCTTTCTTCGAGGAATCAACTAACAACACCGTCCCCTTCTCATGCTTCACAGAAGGCTCCACAGTCTTCAGCATATTGAGTAGTACCACAGATGAACCTTCTTGCATCTCAGAGGTAAAAAGGAGCTTGGAGACTTCGAACCTTTCGAATCTCACTTGCTCATCAAACAACTCATAAAGATGAAAGACTATGGTATGAGCATCCATATGCTCATTCTGCTTCCGCAGCTCAGGTACCATTGCAGCTAGCATGATGCAACTCACTAGTTTAGAATCACTCACATATTTATGATAGGCCAACAATTGGTCCAGAGTTGCGTCATCACTAGGACAGGCGAGAAGAGGCTCTTCGAGAACATTCGCAAGATTTTTAACCTTGAGAACAATTCTCAAGTGTCTAAGCCAGTCCAAGAAGTTCAACCTAGTCAATTTATTCGAATCCAAAATAGAACACAAATTCAAAGACATCATGATCAATTGATTAACTTAGAAATACAAATCAAGCATATATGAGAAAATGATTTTAAAATGCATCAACATACATTTACAAAATCCCATTCATATTTCCGAATTTCAAAAACCCTCAAAATTAATTCGGGAGATTGTAGGTCCATCTCCGAATGGATTGATATCCAACATAGATAAGAACAACCTTGGAGTAAGTCCAACAAGACATTCTTCACTATGATGGTAGGTATCAAGTATACTGATTACATATCACGTATATGTAACTATCACAATATGCTATCAACTAATTGAATGTTCACACATGCATTGAGTTGTTAACACATTAACAAGTATGCATCATATGTATAGCACCCAACTTCACCTCTCTTCACATTGACCTTGGAGTGAGTCCAACAAATTGATGCTCCAAGTTAGAGCCGACCAATTAATCGCGAAATAGTTTTAATATGGTTAGAGCGCATTCAACCAATTAGCCAGGCTTGGAGTGAGTCCAACAACCCAAACTAATGATTGACCTCTGACTCTTACCATATTAGTGTTAAACTATTCCAATGATTTGAACATGTTCAGCTTCAAGCCAGGCTTTGAGTGAGTCCAACAACCCAAACAAGAAACAGAACTCCGGTTCTAACTATATTAATGGAAGGTGTAGGCTTTAATATTGTGTAAGGGTTTTGATGTCTCATCCTCTCTGCATGCAAATAACTATTATCTACATGGCATGACACACATGACATACATCTACATGTCACGACATGCATGACATAATGATATGCATCTAATGCAATTACATAGCATACAATTATGACATGTACAAATAGTTTCCTTATTTGTCATAACTATTTTGGAAATAAAATATGTTTTAGATTTGATTTCTCAAATCAAATCATGATTAAATTAGGAAATAAATTTCCAAATATAATCACATATTTTATTTATGGAAAGTGTTAATTAAGGAAAGTCAAATTTAATTTAGGAAATAAATTTCCTAAATTGTAATTTCCTAATCATATTAAGAAATTCCCAATTTGAATTTCCTTATTTGTCATAATTATTTATGGAAATAAAATTTGTTTGAGATTTGATTTCCCAAATCAAATCATGATTAAATTAGAAAAAAAAATTCCAAATCTAATCACATATTTTATTTATGAAAATTATTAATTTCCATAAATACTTCTAAACTTTCTAAAAGTAGAAAATTTTCATAAATACTTCTAAACTTTCCAAAAGTAAAAAATTTCCATAAATACTTCTAAACATTCAAAAAGTAGAAAAATTCCATAAATACAATTATGACTATCGCAAAACAATTTGACAATTATGTCGGAACACAGCGTGGCTCTGATACCACTGTTGGATTTCCCCAGCACCGCGCCGATTGTGTATTCGAACATGTTTCGTAAACATGTGCACAGTGGAAGAATTAAAAGCAATAAATCTAATTTATTACAACACACACATCACATGCATATAAGAAACAACATGTGTAGACATAATTACATTTTCAAATTTTGTAATAAAAGGAAATTATGCTAGTTATACCAGACGTATCACATGCAGCGGGAATGACATCAACTGGAGTGACTCTCGCTAGAATCACCTCTATTCGTATCCACGGCGAGTATCATCAGGATGGCTTCACAAAGCATGAGCCTCGTCTTCACAAAAGTCACTAGCCTCAAATCGAAGACGATGTGATCCGAGAGACGATCACAATCCGAATAAAAAATTTGGATAAAAAAAATGAGTTTCGCAAACTCGATTCTCGGAAGTGATTTTCATCAATCGATTGATGAAAACTCAACCCTCCACCTATGAGGATTGCCGAAGAACAAATCCTCGGCAAATAGGCCACTGTTGGAGCACAAAACGCCGACCAAATGACCTCTCCACGAAGAGGAGAACAAGTTGTCCAGAATCTGGACAGCTTGTTTGGTGGAAGATATGGCTGGTCAATCAATTCTCGGCTGCTCCTTGGTCGTCAGTGGCCAATGGAGTGAAGGTTTTGCGGAACCGAAGCTCTGATACCACTTGAAGGGAGGAAAACTTTGCTTTCCACTTCAACTCGGTTGCTAGTTCATGGCGATCCCGTATTCATCCCCAGATTAAAAAAATTAATCCATGACAATTAGGGATTACCCAAGTTACCATTCCATCGTAGTGCTATCCGATTAGAGTGGTTACTTGAACAAACTTGTTGTTCAAGTAACTTACCTCTATTCTTCGAATAGCTGCGGAATAGACGATGTATCGATCGCCGATTTTTGTGTTCGTATTTGGGGTGCAAGTAAATTTAGCCACATATCAAAATACATACATCATAGAAAGAAACTAAAGGGAACCAAAACAAGAATTATACCTCTTGTTTACCTCAAGGTCTTCTATCGTATGTCCTATCCTCCTCTTGGACGTTGTGTGGGCAACGATCTTCCAAGAGTTGAAGCCTCCTAGATCACGATCTTCCTTTCCTTGCTCGCTCCGAACAAAAGGAAGAATACTCGAACCCTTCTTCTCCTTACTTGCGCCAACCACCAAGCACCAACTTGGTGTCCGCCGACCCTAAGGAGTGGGAAAAGATTTTCCTGCCAAAGGATGAAGAAGAAGAGGACGGGGCACCGCCCAAACCCAAGGAAGAGGATGCCCTAGAGTCGGCCAAGAACAAGGAGGAGAAAAACCAAAGCCTTACCTCTTGTTGCCGCCAACCCAAACCCTAATCCCCTTGAGTTTCTTGCCACCCAAGCCAAGGAGAGCAAACCCTAGAATCTAAAACCTCTTATGTCGCCCAAGCCTTGGCTCCCCTTTTATAGATTTCATCCATACCTCCTTTTAATCTCCACCGTCAGATCTAGGGATTTAATCTCAACCATCGGATCTTGAGATTTAATCTCGACCGTCAGATCTAGAGATTTAATCTCCACCATTGGATCTAAAGATTGAATCTCCACCGTTGGATCTAGAGATTTAATCTCCACCGTTGGATCTAGAGATTTATTTTCCATCATTGGATCTAGGTTCCTTGAGGGTTTTAATAGGCTACAATAAGGACCATGAGAAGGAGTTGGATCTTGGCCACCCAATGGATCAAGCCCACATAAAGTCCGATCCATTAATGATAATCCATTCCACTAGAGAATTATCATTGATCTACCTCACCAACCCCCATAAATTAATATAGGCTTCATATATTATTTGTACATATATCTCTCCATGTTTAAGATCTCGAATGTTTGTCGATTAATTAATTTACTGACAATTAATTAATCAACATCTAACTCCATGAGTAGTACCACTCAACCTTATCATCATGCCGGACCAAGTCCACCTGCAGGGTTTACATGATGAACCTCATGAGCTCCTCAAGGGGACATCATCATCCTAGTATATAGGACACGATTTCCTCCTATAATCAATGACACACCATATAAATAATATTATTTCCCAACTTACCGAGCTTATCGATTTACTCTATAAATCTCGCCCATTGGTAAATCAAAGAAATGAATACTAAGTATATGTGCCCGTTATTATATCGGGATTAAGAGCGTGTACAATATAATATCTGAGGTCCGATTCAATTATGTAGTCAGCAATAAATTGAATCACCTCTAAGTCGGACCTGCTCAATACACACAAAGTGTATTAGTGTAATTCTATGGTGAAGACAAACCAATACCAAATCACACTACAACCATACCAATGGTTTGTCCAAAATCATCTCAGTTGTGAGCCTTTAATTATACTTTATAGGGAACTAATAATATGATATCCCATGTGACACTACACACCATGTTATCTGCAATGTAATGTATTAGACGATATGCAAACAATGATCATGTGATGCTTATTTCAAAAAATAAAAATGTTTATACAAAAGATAGACTTTTCCAGAATACAAACCAACAATCTCCCACTTAGACTAAAAGACTATGCTGTTCTCATACTGCCATACATTTGATTCCCATTCCCTCCACATGCCTATAAAAAGCTCTCGCTGGAAGGGCCTTAGTGAAAGGATCTCCTAGGTTATCCTCTGATGCAATCTTGGCGACATCAACTTCTACCTCCTTTAAGATTTCTCGTATCAGGTGGTACTTGCGGTCTATGTGTTTACTTGCCTTATGGGCTCGTGGTTCCTTCAAGTTTGCAACTGCACCACTATTATCACAATAAATTGTGATAGTTCTAGGCAAACTAGGAATCACATCCAAGTCCATCA
Organism: Wurfbainia villosa; assembly: GCA_025175895.1. Taxonomy (NCBI): domain Eukaryota; kingdom Viridiplantae; phylum Streptophyta; class Magnoliopsida; order Zingiberales; family Zingiberaceae; genus Wurfbainia; species Wurfbainia villosa. The sequence goes on from CM045988.1 coordinate 38,970,947, forward strand.
AGAAGTTCCTAAGCCATACAACTTCTTTGGCCGCCTCAGAGGCTACCACATACTTAGCTTCCATGGTAGAGTCTGCCACGCATTTCTGCTTGACACTCCTCCATACAATGGCTCCACCTCCCAAAGTAAACAAAAAACCTGAGGTAGACTTACTGTTATCCCTATCTGATTGGAAGTCGGAATCTGTGTAACCCACAGGGAGTAATTGGTCTGCCTGGTAAACTTGCATATAATCCCTAGTCCTTCTCAGGTACTTCAATATATGCTTTATCGCAGTCCAATGTCCCTGTTCTGGATTATTCTGACATCTGCTGACCATGCGCATGATAAAGCAGATATCCGGTCTCATACATAGCATGACATACATGAGGCTTCCTACTACCGAAGCATAAGGAACCACCTTCATCTCCTCTATCTCCTTAGATGTTCTAGGACACATCTCCTTAGATAAAGGAACTCCATGCCTGAAAGGTAAAAAACCTTTATTGGAGTTTTGCATGCTAAAACGATCCATAATGGTGTATATGTATGAAGCTTGAGATAAGCATAACATCCTTTTCTTGCGATCCCTTATAACCTTGATCCCAAGTATGTGTCCCACTTCTCTCAAGTTCTTTATATCAAACTGTTTGGACAACCATACCCTTACATCCGATAACACCTTGACATTGTTGCCAATTAATAAAATGTCATCTATGTATAGTACAAGTAATACCACTATATTTCCGTCACATCTCTTGTATACACAATACTCATCCGGACTTTGAATAAATCCATAAGACTGGATTACCTCATCAAAGCGGATGTTCCAAGACCTCGAAGCTTGCTTCAATCCATAAATGGACTGACACACAAGATGCTCTTTTCCCTTTGCAATGAATCCCTCTGGTTGCTTTATATAGATGTTCTCCTCAAGACTTCCATTAAGGAAAGCTGTCTTGACATCCATCTGGCATACCTCATAATCCATATGAGCAGCAATACATAAGAGAACCCGAATAGACTTAGCATGGCTACCGTCGAAAAATTCTCCTCATAATTGATATCCTCTTTCTGAGTATACCCTTTCGCAACATGCCTTGCTTTGAATGTCTCAACCTTCCCGTCTATTCCTCTCTTTCTTTTGTAGATCCACTTGCATCCAATGATTTTTACACCATTGGGTGGTTCTACTAGCTCCCAGACCTGATTTGAATCCATAGATTCTATCTCAGAATTCATCGCAATTTGCCAAGATGCCGCATCTTTATCTTGGATTGCCTCGTCATATGTCCAGGGATCAGGTTCATGTTCACCAGGGACCAAATCAGAAGATTCTCCCAAGAACATGAATCTATCAGGCTGTCTAACAACCCTCCCACTACGATGAGGTATCACCGTGGTAGCCTATGTGACACGCGGTGCAGTGACTTGTGGTATATCCTCTTGTATCGGTGGTAGTGAAGCAGTGACTCCCCCTCTCAATTCCTCTAGAACAATCTTACTCATGGGCTTGTGGTTCATCACATAGTCTTCCTCTAGAAATCTGGTGTTCGTGTTAACGATCACCCTTTGATCTCTAGGACTATAAAACAAACCACCTTTCGTTCCTCTAGGATAGCTAATGAACATGTGCACTTCAGTACAAGGTTCCAATTTACCAGCATCTGCCTTCAGCACGTGTGCTGGACACCCCCAAATTCGAATATGTCTTAGACTAGGCTTTCGCCCAGTCCATAATTCTGTGGGAGTAGAAGGCACTGATTTTGATGGTACCAAGTTCAGAATATACACTGCCATATCTAGAGCATATCCCCAGAACGAATCTGGCAACTCAGAATAAGTCATCATCAATCTAACCATCTCCATAAGAGTCTTATTCCTTCGCTCTACTATACCATTCTGTTGGGGTGTGCCAGGTGCAGACAATTGGGATTGAATCCCAGCCTCTGATAAGTAATTTCTAAACTCTCTCAAGAGGTACTCACCACCACGATCAGATCGTAGTATCTTGTTACTTTTGCCTTGATGTTTCTCCACATCAGCCTTGAATTCTTTGAACTTGTCAAAGCATTCGGACTTCCGGCGCATCAATTAAATGCATCCATATCTCGAATAATCGTCTATAAAGGAGAGGAAATATTCAAAACCACCTCTTGCTTTGATAAACATAGGACCACACAAATCAGAATGAACCAACTCCAACACATCTTTGGCTCTATACCCCTTGGCCTTAAAAGGCCTCTTGGTCATTTTACCCTCCAAGCATGATTCGCGGGTTGGGAAATCTTCCACCACTAATGAACCCAGAGGTCCATCAGCTATCAACCTTTGAATTCTGCTTAGGTTAATATGACCTAGACTTAGATGCCAAAGATATGTTTGGTTCATCTTCGAAGGTTCTTTTCTTTTATTGGAATTAGAAGATGAGTTATTTACTTTTATTTGCATCGTGGGAGCTTTTGGTTCAAGTGTATATAAATTTCCTATCAATGCACCAGAATAGATAATCTCCCTATTCCTTTTTATAACAACTCTGTCATTAAAAGAAATTGAATGTCCATCTATAAACAATTTAGAAACCGAAATCAAATTCATTCTAAATAAAGGTACATAAAGGCAATTCTTAAGAACCAAAACTTTATTCCTCTCAAAAGACAAATAAATATCTCCCACTGCAACAGCCGCTACCTTTGTAGCATCACCCAACTAGATGGTAATCTCCCCTTCAGCCAGTCGTCTGGTTTCTTGGAACCCCTGCAAAGTATTGCAGACATGATCAGTGTCTCCCATATCTACACACCAAGTGCCGGTAGATAACACCGCTAAACTGTTGGACTTTTCGAGCTGCAAAAACCGCTTTTTGCGTTGCAGAAACCCCGGAAGTCAGGCCACGGATCCGTGCGAAGATATATTAAAATAAAAAAACATGTATGTGCTAAGTAAACCTAGATCTACCTTAGATCAAGAAGTTGAGAGTGTTACCCTCGATGAGATGCCCTTCGCAAATCCCGCTCGTCCAAATAGCTTGCCGGAACACTAGAGTGTCAAGTGTACACTCCTCTATTGGTATTCACACAAGCAATAGGTGGAGAAAACACACCCTTGAGTGTGCTAGCACCCTATGGATGGTTCGGCCAAGGAGGTGTTAGTAATATATGAGAGATGTCCTAAGGCAATCGCCTTATGTATGAACCATTTATATGATAAATGAAGATTCACTATTTGAGTATACATGTTTAATGTATTTGATTGGATCTTAAACTCATTTACTGAATGTCCACGATATGATTCACAGCATGAGAGAATTTGTGATTGGATCACAACTAGTGAGTATCTCTACATGTGTAATTGTGATGTATCGGAATTATCCCTAGTCGATGAATTGATGGATTTGGACACCATCAATTCTGTCGAGACTAGCATGAGGTATACTCCTTGGTGTATCCAAGCAGCTGATTCTCACTGGCTGGAGACATTGTGATGTCCGGAGTTAATCGTGGATGCTAGTTATGGTAACTAGTTCATTGGAGTAACCAGCCGTAAGACTTCATATGGTTCTCTGCATATATAGATATGTCAATGAAGTTCTTACTGTGGCTTAAGTGCGATGTTCCTTTGACTTGCGGTATTCAAGTCATCTTGATCATGGAGACTTATGCTTTGACATCTTAAGCAAACATCTCTAAGGAGATGTGGACCCGGGATGATTGGGTATAAGTCGAAGTGATCGAAGGTGTTTGAATAGCCTATAAAGGATTCACCACTCCTTGCGAGGAGATGTATACCCATGGCCTCTCGTCGGATTGTTACTAAAGTCTTTGGCCAAAGCATTACATGTTTAGAGTAAGGTACTCTTCGATACATGTGGAGTAACTAGAATCCGTAGGACGAGGAAATGATACTTGGGCTAGGTGTGACGTAGTCAGCCTAGTGGGGACTGACACAATAGACCATGTCCTGAACCAAGTGGGTATAAGATGAGTGAAGGGAATGGGGCACGATTCATTCGAGCTGCTGAAGGGTTTCAGAAATAGTTCTGGATCAACCGTTGATCTTTTCGGTTAATTGGGGATCATGATGTACTACTAGGTGCCACTCATGATCGTTCTATAATTAATGGTTAATTATAGATGGCCAACATAAACCGAGAACCTATTTGGTCACACGCACAACGAGTGTAATCCAAAGGATTTAAAACGAGCTTGAGAATGGGATTCTCAGACCGAGAGAAACTATGTTTGGTTGGACCAAACATAAAGCGAGCATGAAATTGTTTGATGCAATGGAAGCGTGGATGGGCGTGTCTTATGAAGACATAATGGATGGACCAAAATGGTTTGGTTCTAATCCAATGGATGAGAATAAACCAAAGGGTTTGGTTTATTTTAAACGAATGAACCAAAAGTTGGTTCGGTTCGTTTTAACTTAAAATAAACCATCATGGTTTGGTTTATTTTAACTTATCTTAATGGAGCGGGTTAACGGGCTTTATGGATATGATCCATTAACCATTAAGAGAATTAGTTCTCTATAAAATAGGGCTTAAACCCTAATCCAAAAACCCTAATTGGAGTTGCCGCCCAACCTAGTTGTGCCGCCCCCTCCCTCTCCTCCACTAGTCGGCGCCAACCCTAGGTGTGCCGCCGCCCAGCCTTTGTGCCACCGTCCAAGTCATTGCCGGTGACCAAGCTTCAGCCGGTGAACACTCCGGCGACCCTCCGGTGATCTCCTATAGGTTTGGCATCAAGGTGAGCCTTTTCTTTCCTTGGTTGGCCGGCGCCTATATCCTCCACCAAGCTGTCCAGTTTTCTGGACAGCTTCTTCTCCTCTCGTCGGAGCGTCGTTTGGATGACGGTTAGTGCTCCGACAGTGGCTAACTTACCGGGGATTTGATCTCCGGTAATCCTCTGAGGTGGGGGACGAAGGATTCGTCAAACGGTTGACGAATACCTCTCCGGAGAAGCGAGTTTTGAGAACTCGTTTTAGGATCCGAATTTGGATTCGGATCGTGATCATCTCTCGATCACGTCGTCTTCAACACGAGGCTATTAACCCGTACGAAGACGAAGCTCGTGACTTAGCGAAGTCATCCCGAGGAGCTAGGCGTGGATACGGATAGAGACGATTCTTTCGAGGATCGTTCCGGTTGATGTCGTTCCCGCTACACGTCATACGAAAGGTATAACGTAGATAAATTTATTTTATTGCAAATTTTAATTTACGGTTATGTCTACACTTGTTGTAATATGCATGCGTGTGTTGTGTGTGTTGTAATAAATATAGATTTATTATTTTAATTGCTTCCGCTGTGTTCATGTTTACGAAACATGATCGAACACACACACGCCGCGGTGCCGGAAACCCAACAGTGGTATCAGAGCCCAGGTTGTGTTTCGACATAATCGTAAAATTGGTTTTGCGATAGTCATAATGTATTTCTGGAAATTTTCTAAATTTTGGAAATTTAGAAGTATTTATTGAAATTTTTCAATTTTGGAAAGTCTAGAAGTATTTATGGAAATATTCCACTTTTGGAAAGTTGGAAGTATTTATGGAAATTGATATTTTCATAAATAAAATATTTGATTATATTCTGGAAATTTGTTTCCTAATTTAATCATGATTTGATTTGGGAAATCAAATCTTAAAAATATTTTATTTCCATAAGTAGTTTCAATGATTTAGGAAATTGGTTTCCTAAATAGATTTTCCTTAATCAAATAATTCCATGAATAAAATATGTGATTAGATTTGGAAATTTGTTTCCTAATTTAATTATGATTTGATTTGGAGAATCAAATCTTAAACATATTTTATTTCCATAAATAGTTATGACATATAAGGAAATTATATACATGACATAATTGTATGTCATGTAATTGCATTAGATGCATAACATTATGCCATGCGTGTCGTGACATGTAGATGTATGCCATGTATTCCATGCCATGTAGATAATAGTTATTTGCATGCAAAGAGGATGAGACATAAAAACCCTTAATCAATATTAAAGCCTACACCTTCCATTAATATGGTTAGAACCAGAGTTCTGTTTCTTGTTTGGGTTGTTGGACTCTCTCCAAGCCCGGCTCGAACCTGAATATGTTCAAACCATGGAATAGTTTAATACTAATATGGTAAGAGTCAGAGGTCAATCGTTAGCTTTGGTTGTTGGACTCTCTCAAAGCTGGGCTAATTGGTTGAATGCGCTCTAACCATATTAAAACTATGTCCTGATTAATGGGTTGGCTTTAACCTAGAGCATCGGCTTGTTGGACTCTCTCCAAGGTCGATGTAAAGGGAGGTGAAGTTGGGTGCTATGCATATGATGCATACTTGTTAATGTGTTAACAACCCGATGTATGTGTGAACATTCAATTAGTTGATAGCACATTGTGATAGTTGCATATACGTGATATGCAATCGGTATAGTTGATACCTACCGTCGTAGTTATGAATGGCTTGTTGGACTCTCTCCAAGGTTGTTCATAACTATGATGGATATCAACCCATTCGGAGATGGACCTACGATCTCCCAAAGTGATTTTGGGGTTTTTGAAATTCGAAAAATGAATGGGATTTATAAATGTATATTGATGCATTTTAAAATAATTTTCTCATATATGCTCGTTTTGTATTTCTAGGTCAATAAATTGATCATGACGTCTTTGAATTTGCGCACTATTTTGGATTCGAACAAACTGACTGGGCCTAACTTTTTGGACTGGCTTAGAAACCTGAGAATTGTTCTCAAGGCGGAAAAGCTTGCATATGTCCTTGAAGAGCCTCTTCACGGTCTAAGGGATGCAACTCGGACAAATGTTGGTCTATCGAAACATGTGGCGGTCTCGTGGCGGCGATTGCATCATGCTAGCGATGATGGTACCTAAGTATGGATGCTAATACTATGGTCTTCCATCTTCATGAGTTGTTCGATGAGCAAGCGAGATCCGAATGGTTCGAGGTCTCTAGGCTCCTCTTCACTACGAAGATGCAAGAAGGTTCGTCTGTAGTGCAGTTTGTGCTAAAGATGAATGGGTACATCGAGCGGCTAGCTACCCTCGGTTTTGTGATGGATCATGAGTTAAGTATTGACTTAATTCTGCATTGTTTGCCCAAGAGTTTCTCACAATTTGTGATGAACTATCGGATGAACAAATTGGAATCCACCATTCCCGAGCTCCTCAATATGCTGAAGACTGTGGAGCCTTCTGTAAAGCATGAAGAGAAGGCGGTTCTGTTAGTTGATTCCTCAAAGAAAGGTTCTAAGAGGAAGGCAAAAGAACAGAAGAAAGGAAAGAACAAAAAGGCAAAGAAGGCGGAACCAGCGCAAAAGGGCACTTGCCATCACTGTGGCAAGGAAGGCCACTGGCGAAGAAACTGCAAGATTTATCTTGAGTCCATGAAGAAGAAGAAGGCATCCGATGCCCCATCCTCTTCAGGTATCTTCGTTATTGATTGTCATTCTATTTCCTTAGACACTTGGGTATTGGATACTGGGTGTAGCTCACATATATGTAATGACATACAGGGGCTAAGGAATAGAAGAAGACTTGTCAGAGGGGAGTCAAATTTGCGAGTTGGAAATGGAGCAAAGGTTGCTGCGGTCGCCATCGGAACTTATTTGCTGAAGCTCCCTAGTGGACTAGTCTTGGAACTGGACAATTGCTATTATGTTCCTTCTCTAATAAAGAACATTGTTTCTATTTCCTGCTTAAATAGAAATGGTTTCCATTTGACGTTTAGTAACAATTGTTGTTATATAACTTTGAATGGCGTACTTTATGGAACTAGAACTTTGAGTAATGGCATTTATACGTTGGACGTATCCAGTGACATTTTCAATATCGAAGCGAGCAACACGCTCGCGAAGGATAATCAAATAGACTCCTATATGTGGCATTGTAGTCTTGGCCATATAAGCAAGAAATGCATGTCCGAATTACACCGATGTGGAATTCTGGAATCGTTTGAATTGGATTCATACGATACATGCGAATCATGCTTAAAAGGCAAGATGACTAAGTTACCTTTTACTGGAAAAGGTGAACGAGTGGGAGAGTTACTAGGTCTAGTACATACTGATGTATGTGGACCTATGTCAATTCAAGCTTTAGGAGGCTATAGCTACTTCATTACCTTCACCGATGATCACTCACGGTTTGGGTATGTGTTCTTGATGAAACACAAGTCTGAAGCCTTTGAAAGGTTCAAAGAATTCAGAAATGAAGTAGAGAAACAACATGACAAAAGTATTAAAATACTTCGATCGGATCGAGGTGGTAAATACTTAAGTCAAGAGTTTCTTGATTATCTAAGAGACAATGGCATATTGTCTCAATGGACTCCGCCCTATACACCACAACATAATGGTGTATCTGAGAGGCGTAACCGGACCTTGTTGGACATGGTCAGGTCAATGATGAATCATGCGACTCTTCCCAAGTCCTTTTGGGGTTATGCACTTCAGACAGCTGTTTACTTGTTAAACAGAATGTCTACCAAGGTAGTCTCAACTACTCCATATGAGATATGGAATGGTAAGAAACCTCATGTATCTTACTTGAAGATATGGGGTTGTCCTGCTTATGTGAAGCGGACTGTATCAGACAAATTGGATGCTAAGTCTGATAAATGTCTATTTATTGGATACCCTAAGGAAACAAGGGGATACCAATTCTATCATCCTGTGGAACAAAAGGTGTTTGTTTCAAGGCATGCTGTGTTTCTAGAGAAAGAGTTTCTCTTGCAAGAAAGCAGTGGGAGTGTCGTCGAGCTTGAGGAGGCTCGAGACTCAAATAGACATTAATGAGATACACGGTGAAGCACAAGAGCCGACATAACTCATAATGATGAGCAATCTGGACCTATTGTAACACCACATCTTCGTAGATCTGGTAGAACACGCAATATTCCTGAGAGATATGGATTTCTCGTAAGTGAATCGAACGACGTGTTACTCATTGATGATGAGGAGCCTACCAGTTATGAAGAAGTGCTGACGAGTTCAGAAAGGGACAAGTGGCTTGGTGCCATGAAGTCGGAAATGGATTCCATGTATGAAAACCAAGTTTGGAACTTGGTTGACCCACCTGAAGGGATGGTAATGTGATTACCTATAAGGCTATATTAGTGGCGAAAGGATATCGTCAAAAACAAGGTGTTGATTATGACGAAACCTATTCGCCTGTAGCTATGCTTAAATCCATTCGGATGCTCCTAGCCATAGCGGCTCATTATGATTATGAGATATGGCAGATGGATGTGAAAACAGCTTTCCTTAATGGAAACCTGCTCGAGGACGTGTATATGATACAGCCTGAGGGTTTCACATCGGTTGATAAAACCAAGGTATGCAAATTGTGACGGTCCATTTATGGATTGAAGCAAGCATCCAGGAGCTGGAATATCCGTTTTGATGAGACAATCAAAAAGTTTGATTTCTCACAAAATCCAGACGAACCTTGTGTGTACAAGAAGGTTAGTGGGAGTGCAGTCGTATTCCTAGTATTGTATGTCGATGACATACTAATAGGAAACGATGTTTCAATCTTACAGTCAGTGAAGGTTTGGTTATCAAAGACATTCTCCATGAAAGACCTGGGAGAAGCAACCTACATCCTCGGGATTAAGATCTATAGAGATAGATCGAAACGGTTGCTTGGTCTTTCGCAGTCTACATATATAGACCGAGTGCTAAAGAGGTTTAGCATGTCGGAATCCAAGAAAGGTTTCCTACCCATCAGGCATGGGGTACACCTTTCGAAGTCTATGTGTCCGCGCACAGAAGACGAGAGGATTTGCATGAGTAAGATTCCCTATGCATCCGCAATAGGATCTATCATGTATGCTATGTTATGTACGAGACCCGATGTATCGTATGCTCTGAGTGTCACGAGCAGATACCAGTCTGATCCAGGAATGGATCATTGGGCGGCTGTTAAGACGATCCTTAAGTACTTGAGAAGAACTAAGGATGTGTTCCTAATATATGGAGAAGGGGACATGGTGATACGCGGGTATACGGATGCCAGCTTCCAGACAGACAAGGATGATTCCAGGTCTCAGTCTGGATACGTGTTCACCTTGAATGGGGGCGCAGTGAGTTGGAAAAGTTCCAAACAAGAGACTGTAGCGGATTCTACCACTGAGGCAGAATACATTGCAGCTTCGGAAGCAGCAAAGGAAGCGGTTTGGATCAAAAAGTTTGTTCATGAACTTGGTGTGATTCCGGCCATTGTTGAAGCAATACCGGTCTACTGCGACAACAATGGAGCAATTGCACAGGCGAAAGAGCCAAGGTCTCATCAGCGATCCAAACATGTGCTTCGCCGCTATCATCTTATCAGAGAGATCATCAGTAGGAACGAAATACAAATCGAGAAAATTCCCACTGAAAGGAACTTAGCGGATCCTTTGACTAAAGCATTACCTCAAAATAAGTTTGAGGGTCATGTTAGAGCTTATGGTATTGGATACCGTAGCGATTGGCATTAGGCCAAGTAGGAGTCTGTTAGTAATATATGAGAGATGTCCTAAGGCAATCGCCTTATGTATGAACCATTTATATGATAAATGAAGATTCACTATTTGAGTATACATGTTTCATGTATTTGATTGGATCTTAAACTCATTTACTGGATGTCCACGATACGATTCACAGCATGAGAGAATTTGTGATTGGATCACAACTAGTGAGTATCTCTACATGTGTAATTGTGATGTATCGGAATTATCCATAGTCGATGAATTGATGGATTTGGACACCATCAATTCTGTCGAGACTAGCACGAGGTATACTCCTTGGTGTATCCAAGCGGTGATTCTCTTTGGGAGACATTGTGATGTCCGGAGTTAATCGTGGATGCTAGTTATGGTAACTAGTTCATTGGAGTGACCAGTAGTAAGACTTCATATGGTTCTCTGCATATATAGATATGTCAATGAAGTTCTTCTTGTGGCTTAAGTGCGATGTTCCTTTGACTTGCGGTATTCAAGTCATCTTGATCATGGAGACTTATGCTTTGACATCTTAAGCAAACATCTCTAAGGAGATGTGGACCCGGGATGATTGGGTATAAGTCGAAGTGATCGAAGGTGTTTGAATAGCCTATAAAGGATTCACCACTCCTTGCGAGGAGATGTATACCCATGGCCTCTCGTCGGATTGTTACTAAAGTCTTTGGCCAAAGCATTACATGTTTAGAGTAAGGTACTCTTCGATACATGTGGAGTAACTAGAATCCGTGGGACGAGGAAATGATACTTGGGCTAGGTGTGGCGTGAGTCGCCTAGTGGGGGCCCGACACAATAGACCATGTCACTGAACCAAGTGGGTATAAGATGAGTGAAGGGAATGGGGCATGATTAATTCGAGCCTTCAAGGGTTTGAAATAGTTCGATCAACCGTTGATCTTTTCGGTTAATTGGGGATCATGATGTACTACTAGGTGCCACTCATGATCGTTCTATAATTAATGGTTAATTATAGGCGGCCAACATAAACCGAGAACCTATTTGGTCACACGCAACGAGTGTAATCCAAAGGATTTAAACGAGCTTGAGAATGGGATTCTCGGACGAGAGAAACTATGTTTGGTTGGACCAAACATAAAGCGAGCATGAAATTGTTTGATGCAATGGGCGTGGATGGGCCGTGTCTTATGAAGACATAATGGATGGACCAAAATGGTTTGGTTCTAATCCAATGGATGAGAATAAACCAAAGGGTTTGGTTTATATTAAATGAATGAACCAAAGGTTGGTTCGGTTCGTTTTCACTTAAAATAAACCATCATGGTTTGGTTTATTTTAACTTATCTTAATGGAGCGGGTTAACGGGCTTTATGGATATGATCCATTAACCATTAAGAGAATTAGTTCTCTATAAAATAGGGCTTAAACCCTAATCCAAAAACGCTAATTGGAGTTGCCGCCCCCTCCCTCTCCTCCACTAGTTGGCGCCAACCCTAGGTGTGCCGCCCAGCTTTGTGCGCCGCTGTCCAGTCATTGCCGCGGCGACCAAGCTTCAGCCGGTGAACACTCCGCGACCCTCCGTGATCTCCTATAGGTTTGGCATCAAGGTGAGCCTTTTCTTTCCTTGGTTGGCCGGCGCCTATATCCTCCACCAAGCTGTCCAGTTTTCTGGACAGCTTCTCCTCCTCTCGTCGGAGCGTCGTTTGGACGACGGTTAGTGCTCCGACAGCGGCTAACTTACCGGGGATTTGATCTCCGGTAATCCTCTGAGGTGGGGGACGAAGGATTCGTCAAACGGTTGACGAATACCTCTCCGGAGAAGCGAGTTTTGAGAACTCGTTTTAGGATCCGAATTTGGATTCGGATCGTGATCATCTCTCGATCACGTCGTCTTCAACACGAGGCTAGTAACCCGTACGAAGACGAAGCTCGTGACTTAGCGAAGTCATCCCGAGGAGCTCGGCGTGGATACGGATAGAGACGATTCTTTCGAGGATCGTTCCGGTTGATGCCGTTCCCGCTACACGTCATACGAAAGGTATAAGGTAGATAAATTTCTTTTATTGCAAATTTTAATTTACGGTTATGTCTACACTTGTTGTAATATGCATGCGTGTGTTGTGTGTGTTGTAATAAATATAGATTTATTATTTTAATTGCTTCCGCTGTGTTCATGTTTACGAAACATGATCGAACACACACGCGCCGCGGTGCCGGAAACCCAACAGGAGGAGAGGGGAGCTTGAGAGGATGATCCAAGGAGGAAGATGAAGTTGTAGTAACTCACAAAATCAATTCCATCTAATGGAATAAGTGGTCGGGCACTTCATGGAGCGGGGGAGGGGGGTTACATGCATGCATGTAACTCCAAGAGCCAATGTCTCTTGGTCTCCCATATGAGGTGGCACCACTTGATAAGTCAATGATGATGTGGAGCATCATCATTGGCCGGCCATGCCAAGTCATCATCATGACATGGCATTTGGTCAAGTCAAACTTGACCTTTCATCTTCCCTCTCAAGTCAAGTCAAACTTGACCTCTTATCTCCCATGCTTGATCAAATCCAACCACTTGATTCAAGTCAATTTTATTTAATGAATCTCTATTCATTAATTTAAATTGACTAAATGAATCAAATCTAAATTAGACTCATTCAACACTTGAATCAACTTGAGTCTAACTCAATTAGTCTAATTTGGATTACTCTTAATCCAATTTGGTTCATCACATGAACCTAATCCTCATGGTCCATCAAATGAATCTAATCTCCATCTAATTGCCCTTTGTGTGTGACCCTATAGGTTCTTGTAACGTTGGCAATGTCCCTAAACCGATTTAGGAACTTAAGCAATGAGCGGTATCTAGCAACACATCATTGCTACCCAAGTTACAAGAATGTTGAGCTCCAACATCACCTTTGTGACTACTAATTGTGACTCTCACAATATGTTACAATGTCCCTCTATCCTTGACATCTAGATTGACCAATCGAGGCATAGACCGTGTCATCCTCCAAGTAGACTCACTCTAATCAAATGAGCTTAATATCTCATATCGACTCATTTGGGCATGGCCATGCACTTCGTGGTCTCACTCTATCAAGAATATCGATGTCACCCTCGTCATATAGGAGGGATAGATCCTATCTACATCACTCACATCCCTCCGCATAATTTGTTACATACCCAGTAATCGCCTTTATAGTCCACCCATTTACGGGTGACGTTTGACGAAGCCAAAGTATGCAACTCCTTATGTAGGGAACCATGGTGACTTCAGGTCTAAGGACTAATAGTCATACTAATAGCCACATGAGAAAGTATATGACACTCATATAACGATCCATGATACTTTCTCATGGCGGGTCATTCAGTATACATTCTCCAATGCATACCCATGTTTCAACTTGATATCTCATATCCATGACTTGAGAGATCAAGTCATCGTGTTGACCTACATGCTAGTCTCTATGCATTAACATTGTCCCTAAATGTTAACACTCGACTAGGAATGATTAAGAGTAGTCTTCTCTACATCATCTCATTATCAATTCAACCAATCGATTGATATAGATAAGAACCTACTACTCAAGGACGTTATTACACATAGTTATTTTGCACCAATACAAGTAAATATAATAACCATGCCTTTATAAATAGGAATATGATACAATAAAGTCCATACAACAATCATCACATGATTGACTCTAGGGCTTTCACTTACAATCTCCCACTAGCACTAGTGCCAATCACCGTAGTATCTAATACCCAATGACCTAGTGTGACCATCATGCTTTTTCTATGGCAAAGCCTTGGTCAAGGGATCTACGATGTTAGCCTCTGTGGGTACTCTGCAAATCTTCACATCTCCTCTATCAATAATCTCTCGAATGAGATGGAAATGTCGTAGTATGTGTTTGGTCCGTTGGTGTGAGCGAGGTTTTTTAGCTTGTGCAATCGCTCCATTGTTGTCACAATAGAGCTCTATAGGATCTGCTATGCTAGGAACCACCCCAAGCTCAGTAATGAACTTGCGGATCCAAACTGCCTCCTTTGTTGCCTCAGATGCAGCAATATACTCAGCTTCTGTTGTAGAATCAGCAATTGTGTCTTGCTTCGAACTCTTCCAGCTCACAGCACCACCATTCAAGCAAAACCCTCAGAGCTAGAATCTTGCTTGCATACTTTCCCAGTATGCTGTGGATCTTCAAAACCCTCAGGTTGTGTCATGTACACATCCTCGAGTAAGTTTCCATTCAGAAATGCAGTTTTGACATCCATCTGCCAGATCTCATAATCATGGTATGCTGCAATAGCAAGCAAGATCCAAATGGACTTAAACATCGCCACTGGAGAAAAGGTTTCATCATAGTCAATACCATGAATTTGCTTGAAACCTTTAGCCACCAATCGATCCTTATAGGTATGCGTAAGTCCATCCATGTCAGTCTTTTTCCTAAAGACCCACTTACACCCAATGGGTTTGACCCCTTCAGGTGGATCAGCCAAAGTCCATACTTTGTTGGTGTACATTGATTCCATCTCGGATCTCATAGCCTCTAGCCATTTCTCAGAATCTGGGCTCATCACAACTTCCTGATAGGTGGTAGGCTCATTCTCAATGAGCATAACGTCATCATGGTCAGACAAGAGAAATGAATATCTCTCAGGCTGATGACGTACCCTATCAGACCTGCGAAGAGGTAGGTCTACATGAACAGGTGGTTGTTCCACAACTCTTTGTGAAATAACCTCATCACCCACAACACTTTGTGGTTTCTGTTCAACCTGTTGGGTTTCCGGCACTGCGGCGTGTGTATATTCGATCATGTTTCGTAAACATGAGCACAGCGGAAGCAATTAAAAATAATAAATCTATATTTATTACAACACACGCATGCATATTACAACAAGTGTAGACATAACCGTAAATTAAAATTTGCAATAAAAGAAATTTATCTACGTTATACCTTTCGTATGACGTGTAGCGGGAACGGCATCAACCGGAACGATCCTCGTAAGAATCGTCTCTATCCGTATCCACGCCGAGCTCCTCGGGATGACTTCGCTAAGTCACGAGCTTCGTCTTCGTGCGGGTTACTAGCCTCGTGTTGAAGACGACGTGATCGAGAGATGATCACGATCCGAATCCAAATTCGGATCCTAAAACGAGTTCTCAAAACTCGCTTCTCCGGAGAGGTATTCGTCAACCGTTTGACGAATCCTTCGTCCCCCACCTCAGAGGATTACCGGAGATCAAATCCCCGGTAAGTTAGCCGCTGTCGGAGCACTAACCGTCGTCCAAATGATGCTCCGACAACAAAGAAATAAGCTGTCCAGAAAAACTGGACAGCTTTTGGTGGAGGAATAGAGGCCGGCTAAGGAAAGATGGAAGCTCACCTTATCACCGAACCCAAAGGAGATCGCCGGAGGGTCGCCGGAGGTTCTCCGGCTGAAGCTTGGACGCCGGCAAAGACTTGGACGGCTGCACACAAGCTGGGCGGCAGCAGCTTTAGGTGTTGGCGCCGAATAGGAGAGGGAGGGGGTTTGGGCGGCCAAAACATGATTAGCTTTAGGGTTAGGGTTTAAGCCCTATTTTATAAAGAACTAATTCTCTTAATGGTTAATGGATCATATCCATAAAGCCCGTTAACACGCTCCATTAAGATAAGTTAAAATAAACCAAACCATGATGGTTTATTTTAAGTTAAAACGAACCGAACTAACTTTTAGTTCATTCGTTTAAAATAAACCAAACCCTTTGGTTTATTCTCATCCATTGGATTAGAACCAAACCATTTTGGTCCATCCATTATGTCTTCATAAGACACGGCCCATCCACGCTTCCATTGCATCAAACAATTTCATGCTCGCTTTATGTTTGGTCCAACCAAACATAGTTTCTCTCGATGCGAGAATCCCATTCTCAAGCTCGTTTTAAATCCTTTGGATTACACTCGTTGTGCGTGTGACCAAATAGGTTCTCGGTTTATGTTGGCCGTCTATAATTAACCATTAATTATAGAAGCGATCATGAGTGGCACCTAGTAGTACATCATGATCCCCAATTAACCGAAAAGATCAACGGTTGATCCGAACTATTTCAAACCCTTGATGGCTCGAATGAATCGTGCCCCATTCCCTTCACTCATCTTATACCCACTTGGTTCAGGACATGGTCTATTGTGTCAGTCCCCACTAGGCTGACTACGTCACACCTAGCCCAAGTATCATTTCCTCGTCCTACGGATTCTAGTTACTCCACAAGTATCGAAGAGTACCTTACTCTAAACATGTAATGCTTTGGCCAAAGACTTTAGTAACAATCCGACGAGAGGCCATGGGTATACATGTCTTCATAAGACACGACCCATCCACGCTTCCATTGCGACTGAAACAATTTCATGCTCACTTTATGTTTGGTCCAACCAAACATAGTTTCTCTCGGTCTGAGAATCCCATTCTAAAGCTCGTTTTAAATCCTTTGGATTACACTCGTTGTGCGTGTGACCAAATAGGTTCTCGGTTTATGTTGGCCGTCTATAATTAACCATTAATTATAGAACGATCATGAGTGGCACCTAGTAGTACATCATGATCCCCAATTAACCGAAAAGATCAACAATTGATCCGTAACTATTTTCAAACCCTTCAAAGAGCTCGAATGAATCGTGCCCCATTCCCTTCACTCATCTTATACCCACTTGGTTCAGGACATGGTCTATTGTGTCAGTCCCCACTAGGCTGACTACGTCACACCTAGCCCAAGTATCATTTCCTCATCCTACGGATTCTAGTTACTCCACATGTATCGAAGAGTACCTTACTCTAAACATGTAATGCTTTGGCCAAAGACTTTAGTAACAATCCGACGAGAGGCCATGGGTATACATCTCCTCGCAAGGAGTGGTGAATCCTTTATAGGCTATTCAAACACCTTCGATCACTTCGACTTATACCCAATCATCCCGGGTCCACATCTCCTTAGAGATGTTTGCTTAAGATGTCAAAGCATAAGTCTCCATGATCAAGATGACTTGAATACCGCAAGTCAAAGGAACATCGCACTTACGCCACAGTAAGAACTTCATTGACATATCTATATATGCAGAGAACCATATGAAGTCTTACGGCTGGTCACTCCAATGAACTAGTTACCATAACTAGCATCCACGATTAACTCCGGACATCATAATGTCTCCATCCAGTGAGAATCAGCTGCTTGGATACACTAAGGAGTATACCTCGTGCTAGTCTCGACAGAATTGATGGTGTCCAAATCCATCAATTCATCGACTAGGGATAATTCCGATACATCACAATTACATATGTAGAGATACTCACTAGTTGTGATCCATTCACAAATTCTCTCATGCTGTGAATCGTCTCGTGGACATCCAGTAAATGAGTTTAAGATCCAATCAAATACATGAAACATGTATACTCAAATAGTGAATCTTCATTTATCATATAAATGGTTCATACATAAGGCGATTGCCTTAGGACATCTCTCATATATTACTAACAGACTCCCACTTGGCCTAATGCCAATCGCAACGGTATCCAATACCATAAGCTCTAACATGACCCTCAAACTTACTTTGAGGTAATTCTTTAGTCAAAGGATCCGCTAAGTTCCTTTCAGTGGGAATTTTCTCGATTTGTATTTCGTTCCTACTGATGATCTCTCTGATAAGATGATAGCGGCGAAGCATATGTTTGGATCGTTGATGAGACCTTGGCTCTTTCGCCTGTGTAATTGCTCCATTGTTGTCGCAGTAGACCGGTATTGCTTCAACAATGGCCGAAATCACACCAAGTTCATGAACGAACTTCTTGATCCAAACCGCTTCCTTTCGCCCGCGCAATATATTCTCGCCTCGGTGGTAATTCGCTCTGATCTCTTGTTTGGAACTTTTCCAACTCACTGCGCCCCCATTCAAGGTGAACACGTATCCAGACTGAGACCTGGAATCATCCTTGTCTGTCTGTAAGCTGGCATCCGTATACCCGCGTATCACCATGTCCCCTTCTCCATATATTAGGAACACATCCTTAGTTCTTCTCAAGTACTTAAGGATCATCTTAACAGCCGCCCAATGATCCATTCCTGGATCGGATTGGTATCTGCTCGTGACACTCAGAGCGTACGATACATCGGGCCTCGTACATAACATAGCATACATGATAGATCCTATTGCGGATGCATAGGGAATCTTACTCATTCAAATCCTCTCGTCTTCTGTGCGCGGACACATAGACTTCGAAAGGTGTACCCCATGCCTGATGGGCAGATAAGCTTTCTTGGATTCCGACATGCTAAACCACTTTAGCACTCGGTCTATATATGTAGACTGCGAAAGACCAAGCAATCGTTTCGATCTATCTCTATAGATCTTAATCCCAAGGATGTAGGTTGCTTCTCCCAGGTCTTTCATGGAGAATGTCTTGGATAACCAAACCTTAACTGACTGTAAGATTGACACATCGTTTCCTATAAGTAATATGTCATCGACATACAATACTAGGAACACGACTGCTCTCCCACTAACCTTCTTGTACACACAAGGTTCGTCTGGATTTTGTGAGAAATCAAACTTTTTGATCGTCTCATCAAAACGGATATTCCAGCTCCTGGATGCTTGATTCAATCCATAAATGGATCGTCGCAATTTGCATACCTTGGTTTTACAACCGATGTGAAACCCTCAGGCTGTATCATATACACGTCCTCGAGCAGGTTTCCATTAAGGAAAGCTGTTTTTACATCCATCTGCCATATCTCATAATCATAATGAGCCGCTATGGCCAGGAGCATCCGAATGGATTTAAGCATAGCTACAGGCAAATAGGTTTCGTCATAATCAACACCTTGTTTTTGACGATATCCTTTCGCCACCAATCTAGCCTTATAGGTAATCACATTACCATCCATGTCGGTTTTCTTCTTGAAAACCCACTTGCACCCTATAGGCTTTATGCCTTCAGGTGGGTCAACCAAGTTCCAAACTTGGTTTTCATACATGGAATCCATTTCCGACTTCATGGCATCAAGCCACTTATCCCTTTCTGAACTTGTCAGCACTTCTTCATAACTGGTAGGCTCCTCATCATCAATGAGTAACACGTCGTTCGATTCACTTACGAGAAATCCATATCTCTCAGGAATATTGCGTGTTCTACCAGATCTACGAAGATGTGGTGTTACAATAGATCCAGCCGATTGCTCATCACTATGAGTTATCGGCTGTTGTGCTTCACCAGGTATCTCATCAATGTCTATTTGAGTCTCTCGAGCCTCCTCAAGCTCGACGACACTCCCACTGTTTTCTTGAAAGAGAAACTCTTTCTCTAGAAACACAGCATGCCTTGAAACAAACACCTTTTGTTCCACAGGATGATAGAATTGGTAACCCCTTGTTTCCTTAGGGTATCCAATAAATAGACATTTATCAGACTTAGCATCCAATTTGTCTGATACAGTCCGCTTCACATAAGAAGGACAACCCCATATCTTCAAGTAAGATACATGAGGTTTCTTACCATTCCATATCTCATATGGAGTAGTTGAGTATACCTTGGTAGGCATTCTGTTTAACAAGTAAACAGCTGTCTGAAGTGCATAACCCCAAAAGGACTTGGGAAGAGTCGCATGATTCATCATTGACCTGACCATGTCCAACAAGGTCCGGTTACGCCTCTCAGATACACCATTATGCTGTGGTGTATGTCACGCCCGCCCTTCCGGGACCCTAAATGTCCGGAGAGGCAGCGCGTGACGCGACCGTACATACCTTTCATACAGCGGAAGACTTTATATATATATATTTCTTATTTCTTACAGCGGAAGACTTAAGACCTAAATACTTTTTTTTTTCTTTTAAACATAGATATGCATTAACACTTCTTCTTAACATAGAGTATGATTCATAGCATAGCATGCATAGATACTTCTTCTTACTTCTTCTTTACTTCTTCTTATCAACATAAAGCATTCTTCTTTACTTCTTCTTATCAACATAAAGCATGCATCATATATATATATATAGATACTTAGGGCTTAGTAGGTTCATAACATCATCGTCATAGGGAGACATAAGTAAAGACATCCATAGACATCATCATCATAGGCAATACATGTATAAGTAGACTTAACGGATCTTCTCCACCATGCCACTACCACACACATTGACCCCTCCTGCTGCTCCCTTTAGTTTATCCATCCCTTACCCTTATCTGATTTGAGGAAAGATAAACTATAAGCACATAGGCTTAGTAAGATCCTGTCCTACTCACAAAAACCATACATCATCATTAATCATGACTTGTAGCATTTATAACATATAATCAATATATCATGTAACATTCATGGCATCATCAACTTAACTTGTAGCTTAAGTAACATGAGATAATATAGCATGGATCATCCCTAACTTAGCAGCATAACATGAAATATATACATATACTTAATCAGCATAATATGCATCATATGTAACTTAGTAACCTGACATCATAGCGTACCATCGAACATAACATGTAACTTATACATCATGACATATCATCTAACATAACAGGTAACTTAAACATTATGGCATATCATCTAACATAACACGTAACTTAAACATTATGGCATATCATCTAACATAACATGTAACTTAAACATTATGGCATATCATCTAACATAACATATAACTTAAACATTATGGCATATCATCTAACATAACATGTAACTTAAACATTATGGCATATCATCTAGCATAACATGTAACTTAAACATTATGGCATATCATCTAGCATAACACGTAACTTAAACATTATGGCATATCATCTAGCATAACATGTAACTTAAACATTATGGCATATCATCTAACATAACACGTAACTTAAACATTATGGCATATCATCTAACCTAACACGTAACTTAAACATTATGGCATATCATCTAGCATAACATGTAGCTTAAACATTAACAGGCAAACATATGCAAGATGCTTTTGAAAACATATATGTTAGGTACGTAAATATAGATCTCAACATATTTGGGCCCGGCATTGTACCACTTCTTCATTATCATAGCGCGCATCCCTAAATAGGCCCGAGGTAGCAAGTCTCGAACCTAATAGGTTCCTAGGCCCGAGTCTTATTCCATCGACCTAGGGGCAATCGTCATAGCGTAGAAGCCCATCCTAGGCCCGAGTCTTACTCCATCGACCTAAGGCATCTTGGAGCCCATCCCGTACTAGGTCCGAATCTTATTCCATCGACCTAGGGGCAATCATACATAGAAGCCCATCCTAGGCCCGAGTCTTATTCCATCGACCTAGGGCATCTTAGGAGCCCATCCCTTCTTGGACCTTGTTAAGGTCTTGGTACAAGCCATGCAGAAAGTAAAATACTTATATGCTTATTTTACAACATAGCTTATTTCTTTAACATAGAATACCATACTTCATTTCATACACATCATACTTCATTTCATTTAACATAGCATAGCATACTTCATTTCATAACACATCATGCTTCATTTCATTAACATAGCATAGCATACTTCATTTCATAACAACATAGCTTATTTCATTAACATAGCATAGCATACTTCGTTTCATACACATCATGCTTCATTTCATTAACATAGCATAGCATACTTCATTTCATAACAACATAGCTTATTTCATTAACATAGCATAGCATACTTCATGGTATGAACTTCATTGTAACCTAAAGAGATCAAAGGTGGCCGAATGGCCCTTATAGGCTTTTTAGGGTTTAGACTTTTAACCTAATTCAAGTAACATACATGGGCATACAAATTCCATAAATTTTATGGTATGAACTTCATTGTGACTTAAAGGACCAAAGGTGGCCGAATGGCCCTTAAAGGCTTTTTAGGGTTTAGACTTTTAACCTAATTCAAGTAACATACATATGCATACAAATTCCATAAAATTCATGGTAGGAACTTCATTGTAACCTAAAAGACCAAAGGTGGCCGAATGGCCCTTAAAGGGTTTTTAGGGTTTAGACTTTTAACCTAATTCAAGTAACATACATATGCATACAAATTCCATAAAATTCATGGTAGGAACTTCATTGTAACCTAAAAGACCAAAGGTGGCCGAATGGCCCTTAAAGGCTTTTTAGGGTTTAGACTTTTAACCTAATTCAAGTAACATACATATGCATACAATTTCCATAAAATTCATGGTATGAACTTCATTGTAACCTAAAAGACCAAAGGTGGCCGAATGGCCCTTAAAGGCTTTTTAGGGTTTAGACTTTTAACCTAATTCATTAAACATGACTACGACATCATAACCCTACAAAACATGGATTGAAACCTCATTGGGTCTTAGATATCTAGGGGTGGCCGAATGGGTCTTTAGTGGCTATTAGGGTTAGCTTTTGTCCTAATCCACTTTAACCCCTAACATCATCATCTAGTTATAAACAACATAGCATAGAGCTTCATTGAACCCTAAATCATGGCTTGGCCGAATAGGCCTTAGTGGTTATTAGGGTTAGCTTTTGTCCTAATCCCC
This sequence comes from Wurfbainia villosa, assembly GCA_025175895.1. Lineage (NCBI taxonomy): Eukaryota > Viridiplantae > Streptophyta > Magnoliopsida > Zingiberales > Zingiberaceae > Wurfbainia > Wurfbainia villosa. The sequence continues at coordinate 38,993,944 of CM045988.1, forward strand.
TTTAACCCCTAACATCATCATCTAGTTATAAACAACATAGCATAGAGCTTCATTGAACCCTAAATCATGGCTTGGCCGAATATATCATGTAGGTTTCTTTTACAAAAAAAATAGCAATCGAGCTACTCACGTATGCGGTGAGGGATACTTACTTCCTTCGCGTTGCTTTTTGGTGGAAGGAAAACCTTAGGAAGAACCAACCCTAGCCTTCTCTTGCTTGGATGAGATTCGGCCAAAGGTGGGGGAAGAAGCTAGAATTCGGTGAGGAGAAGAAGAAGAAGGGTGGAAGTGACCAAATCCAATCTTCCCTCTTCTTTATAAAGGGGGGGGGGGGGGAGGAAGAGAAGTTCCTCTTTTCCTTTCCATGCCTCTTCATTTACTCCTAGTCCCACTTATATATAGTTTCCCCCTTTTCCTTAATCATATAATCCTATTGGGCTTCTGGTTAGTGGGTGCATCTATAAGGCTTGGCTATCTCTAGAGGTTTGGGGTTCAATTCTTAGGCCTTGCACCCCTTTTTGGCTTATTTTCTTTTATTTTTGAAAAGGCCCACATAAAGCCCATGTGTTGGGATTCCGGCACCGCGGCGTGTGTGTGTTCGATCATGTTTCGTAAACATGAGCACAGCGGAAGCAATAAAAATAATAAATATTCCTATTTATTACAACACACACAACACACGCATGCTTTTACAACAAGTGTAGACATAACCGTAAATTAAAATTGCAATAAAAGAAATTAAACTACGTTATACCTTCCGTATGACGTGTAGCGGGAACGGCATCAACCGGAACGATTCTCGTAAGAATCGTCTCTATCCGTATCCACGCCGAGCTCCTCGGGATGACTTCGCCAAGCCACGAGCTTCGTCTTCGTACGGGTTACTAGCCTCGTGTTGAAGACGATGTGATCGAGAGATGATCACGGTCCGAATCCAAATTCGGACCTAAAACAAGTCCTCAAGACTTGCTTCTCCGGAGAGGTATTCGTCAACCGATTGACGAATCCTTCGTCCTCCACCTCAGAGGATTACCGGAGATCAAATCCCCGGTATGTTATCCGCTGTCGGAGCACTAACCGTCGTCCAAACGACGCTCCGACGAGAGGAGAAGAAGCTGTCCAGAAAACTGGACAGCTTGGTGGAGGAGTAGGCGCCGGCCAAAACCAAGGAAGCAAAGTGCTTACCACGATGCCAAACCTAAGGAGGATGACCGGAACTCTTCCGGCAGCAGCTCGACGCCGGCGAGGAGGAAGGAAGCAACCTTCTGGACGCCGGTTGGAGGACCTTAGGGCTGGGCGGCAGCAGCTTGGAGGTGGGCGCCGAATAGGAGAGGGAAGGGTTGGGCGGCAACTCAATGATTAGGTTTAGGGTTAGGGTTTAATCCCTATTTTATAGAGAACTAATTCTCTTAATGGTTAATGGATCATATCCATAAAGCCCGTTAACCCGCTCCATTAAGATAAGTTAAAATAAACCAAACCATGATGGTTTATTTTAAGTTAAAACGAACCGAACCAACTTTTGGTTCATTCGTTTAAAATAAACCAAACCCTTTGGTTTATTCTTATCCATTGGATTAGAACCAAACCATTTTGGTCCATCCATTATGTCTTCATAAGACACTGCCCATCCACGCTTCCATTGCGACTGAAACAATTTCAAGCTCGCTTTATGTTTGGTCCAACCAAACATAGTTTCTCTCGGTCTGAGAATCCCATTCTCAAGCTCGTTTTAAATCCTTTGGATTACACTCGTTGTGCGTGTGACCAAATAGGTTCTCGGTTTATGTTGGCCGTCTATAATTAACCATTAATTATAGAGCGATCATGAGTGGCACCTAGTAGTACATCATGATCCCCAATTAGCAAAAGATCAGCGGTTGATCGAACTATTTACGAAACCCTTGATGCTCGAATGAATCGTGCCCCATTCCCTTCACTCATCTTATACCCACTTGGTTCAGGACATGGTCTATTGTGTCAGTCCCCACTAGGCTGACTACGTCACACCTAGCCCAAGTATCATTTCCTCGTCCTACGGATTCTAGTTACTCCACATGTATCGAAGAGTACCTTACTCTAAACATGTATTGCTTTGGCCAAAGACTTTAGTAACAATCCGACGAGAGGCCATGGGTATACATCTCCTCGCAAGGAGTGGTGAATCCTTTATAGGCTATTCAAACACCTTCGATCACTTCGACTTATACCCAATCATCCCGGGTCCACATCTCCTTAGAGATGTTTGCTTAAGATGTCAAAGCATAAGTCTCCATGATCAAGATGACTTGAATACCGCAAGTCAAAGGAACATCGCACTTAAGCCACAGTAAGAACTTCATTGACATATCTATATATATGCAGAGAACCATATGAAGTCTTACGGCTGGTCATTCCAATGAACTAGTTACCATAACTAGCATCCACGATTAACTCCGGACATCACTATGTCTCCAGCCAGTGAGAATCAGCTGCTTGGATACACCAAGGAGTATACCTCGTGCTAGTCTCGACAGAATTGATGGTGTCCAAATCCATCAATTCATTGACTAGGGATGATTCCGATACATCACAATTACATATGTAGAGATACTCACTAGTTGTGATCCAATCACAAATTCTCTCATGCTGTGAATCGTATCGTGGACATTCAGTAAATGAGTTTAAGATCCAATCAAATACATAAAATATGTATACTCAAATAGTGAATCTTCATTTATCATATAAATGGTTCATACATAAGGCGATTGCCTTAGGACATCTCTCATATATTACTAACAGACTCCCACTTGGCCTAATGCCAATCGCTACGGTATCCAATACCATAAGCTCTAACATGACCCTCAAACTTACTTTGAGGTAATGCTTTAGTCAAAGGATCCGCTAAGTTCCTTTCAGTGGGAATTTTCTCGATTTGTATTTCGTTCCTACTGATGATCTCTCTGATAAGATGATAGCGGCGAAGCACATGTTTGGATCGTTGATGAGACCTTGGCTCTTTCGCCTGTGCAATTGCTCCATTGTTGTCGCGATGAGACGGTATTGCTTCAACAATGGCGAATCACACCAAGTTCATGAGCGAACTTCTTGATCCAAACCGCTTCCTTCTTTGCTTCGAAGCTGCAATATATTACCCTCGATGGTAGAATCGCTCTGATCTCTTGTTTGGAACTTTTCCAACTCACTGCGCCCCCATTCAAGGTGAACACATTATCGAGACACGGAATCATCCTTGTCATGCGGAAGGTGGCATCCGTATACCCGCGTATCACCATGTCCCCTTCTCCATATATTAGGAACACATCCTTAGTTCTTCTCAAGTACTTAAGGATCGTCTTAACAGCCGCCCAATGATCCATTCCTGGATCAGACTGGTATCTGCTCGTGACACTCAGAGCATACGATACATCGGGCCTCGTACGTAACATAGCATACATGATAGATCCTATTGCGGATGCATAGGGAATCTTACTCATGCAAATCCTCTCGTCTTCTGTGCGCGGACACATAGACTTCGAAAGGTGTACCCCATGCCTGATGGGCAGATAACCTTTCTTGGATTCCGACATGCTAAACCTCTTTAGCACTCGGTCTATATATGTAGACTGCGAAAGACCAACAGCGTTTGATCTATCTCTATAGATCTTAATCCCAGGATGTAGGTTGCTTCTCCCGGTCTTTCATGGAGAATGTCTTGGATAACCAAACCTTAGCAGTAAGATGGACACATCGTTTCCTATAAGTAATATGTCATCGACATACAATACTAGGAACACGACTGCACTCCCACTAACCTTCTTGTACACACAAGGTTCGTCTGGATTTTGTGAGAAATCAAACTTTTTGATCGTCTCATCAAAACGGATATTCCAGCTCCTGGATGCTTGCTTCAATCCATAAATGGATCGTCGCAACTTGCATACCTTGGTTTTATCAACCGATGTGAAACCCTCAGGCTGTATCATATACACGTCCTCGGCGAGTTTCCATTAAGGAAAGCTGTTTTCACATCCATCGCCATATCTCATAATCATAATGAGCCGCTATGGCGGGAGCATCGAATGGATTTAAGCATAGCTACGGCGAATAGGTTTCGTCATAATCAACACCTTGCTTTTGGCGATATCCTTTGCCACCAATCTAGCCTTATAGGTAATCACATTACCATCCATGTCGGTTTTCTTCTTGAAAACCCACTTGCACCCTATAGGCTTTATGCCTTGGTGGGTCGACCAAGTTCCAAACTTGGTTTTCATACATGGAATCCATTTGACTTCATGGCATCAAGCCACTTATCCCTTTACGAACTTCGGCACTTCTTCATAAGCTGGTAGGCTCCTCATCATCAATGAGTAACACGTCGTTCGATTCACTTACGAGAAATCCATATCTCTCGGGAATATTGCGTGTTCTACGGATCTCTGAAGATGTGGTGTTACAATAGTCCAGTAGGATTGCTCATCACTATGAGTTATCGGTGTTGTGCTTCACCGGGTATCTCATCAATGTCTATTTGAGTCTCTCGAGCCTCCTCAAGCTCGGCGACACTCCACTTTATTTTCTTAAGAGAAACTCTTTCTCTAGAAACCGGCATGCCTTGAAACAAACACCTTTTGTTCCACAGGATGATAGAATTGGTAACCCCTTGTTTCCTTAGGGTATCCAATAAATAGACATTTATCGGACTTAGCATCCAATTTGTCTGATACAGTCCGCTTCACATAAGCAGGACAACCCCATATCTTCAAGTAAGATACATGAGGTTTCTTACCATTCCATATCTCATATGGAGTAGTTGAGACTACCTTGGTAGGCATTCTGTTTAACAAGTAAACAGCTGTCTGAAGTGCATAACCCCAAAAGGACTTGGGAAGAGTCGCATGATTCATCATTGACCTGACCATGTCCAACAAGGTCGATTCGCCTCTCGGATACACCATTATCTTTGTGGTGTATATGGCGGAGTCCATTGAGACAATATGCCATTGTCTCTTAGATAATCAAGAAACTCTTGACTTAAGTATTCACCACCTCGATCCGATCGAAGTATTTTAATACTCTTGTCATGTTGTTTCTCTACTTCATTTCTGAATTCTTTGAACCTTTCAAAGGCTTCAGACTTGTGTTTCATCAAGAACACATACCCAAACCGTGAGTGATCATCGGTGAAGGTAATGAAGTAGCTATAGCCTCCTAATGCTTGAGTTGACATAGGTCCACATACATCGGTATGTACTAGACCTAGTAACTCTCCCACTCGTTCACCTTTTCCAGTAAAAGGTAACTTAGTCATCTTGCCTTTTAAGCATGATTCGCATGTATCGTATGAATCCAATTCAAACGATTCCAGAATTCCACATCGGTGTAATTCGGACATGCGTTTCTTGCTTATATGGCCAAGACGACAATGCCACATATAGGAGTCTATGTGATTATCCTTTCGACGCAGCGTGTTGCTCGCCGATATTGAAAATGTCCTTTGAATCGTCCAGCGTATAAATGCCATTACTCAAAGTTCGGTTCCATAAAGTCGCCATTGAAGTTATATAACAACAATTGTTACTAAGCGTTAAATGGAAACCATTTCTATTTAAGCGAAATAGAAACAATGTTCTTTATTAGAGAAGGAACATAATAGCAATTGTCGATTCAAGACTAGTCCACTAGGGAGCTTGACAAATAAGTTAGATGGCGACCAGTGACAACCTTTGCTCCATTGCCAACTCGCAAATTTGACTCCCCTCGACAAGTCTTCTTCTATTCCTTAGCCCACATATGTCATTACATATATGTGAGCCACACCCAGTATCCAATACCCAAGTGTCTAAGGAAATAGAATGACAATCAATAACGAAGATACGAAGAGGATGGGGCATCGGATGCCTTCTTCTTCTTCATGGACTCAAGATAAATCTTGCGTTTCTTCGCCCGGTGGCCTTCCTTGCCCAGTGATGGCAAGTGCCCTTTTTATTTAGTTCCGCCTTCTTTGCCTTTTTCTTTCCTTTCTTACATTCTTTTGCCTTCCTCTTAGAACCTTTCTTTGAGAATCAACTATGAACCGCCTTCTCCTCATGCTTCACGAAGGCTCCACGGTCTTGACATATTGAGGAGCTCGGGAATGGTGGATTCCAATTTGTTCATCAGATAGTTCATCACAAATTGCGAGAAACTCTTGGGCAAACAATGCAGAATTAAGTCAATACTTAACTCATGATCCATCACAAAACCGAGGGTAGCTAGCCGCTCGATGTACCCGTTCATCTTTAGCACAAAGTACTCTGAGGCGAACCTTCTTGCATCTTCGTGGTGAAGAGGAGCCTAGAGACCTCGAACCTTTCGGATCTCGCTTGCTCATCGAACAACTCATGAAGATGGAAGACCATAGTATTAGCATCCATATGCTCATCTTTCTGCGGCTCGGTACCATCGCGCTAGCATGATGCAACTTTCGCCCGGCTCGAGAATCTGCACGATGAGACCAACATTTTGGTGCGGGTTGCGCATCGCTTAGGGACGGTCAGGAAGAGGCTCTTCAAGGACATATGCAAGCTTTTCCGCCTTGAGAACAATTCTCAAGTTTCTAAGCCAGTCCAGGAAGTTAGGCCCAGTCAGTTTGTTCGAATCCAAAATAGTGCGCAAATTCAAAGACGTCATGATCAATTTATTGACCTAGAAATACAAAACGAGCATATATGAGAAAGATGATTTTAAAATGCATCAATATACATTTATTAATCCCATTCATTTTTCGAATTTCAAAAACCCCAAAATCACTTCGGGAGATCGTAGGTCCATCTCCGAATGGGCTGATATCCATCATAGTTATGAACAACCTTGGAGAGAGTCCAACAAGCCATTCATAACTACGACGGTAGGTATCTTCTATACCGATTGCATATCACGTATATGCAACTATCACAATGTGCTATCAACTATTTGAATGTTCACACATACATCGGGTTGTTAACACATTAACAAGTATGCATCTTATGCATAGCACCCAACTTCACCTCCCTTAACATCGACCTTGGAGAGAGTCCAACAAGCCGATGCTCCAGGTTAAAGCCAACCCATTAATCAAGAATAGTTTTAATATGGTTAGAGCGCATTCAACCAATTAGCCCAGCTTGGAGAGAGTCCAACAACCAAAGCTAACGATTGACCTCTGACTCTTACCATATTAGTATTAAACTATTCCATGGTTTGAACATGTTCGGGTTCGAGCCGGGCTTGGAGAGAGTCCAACAACCCAAACAAGAAACGGAACTCTGGTTTAAACCATATTAATGGAAGGTGTAGGCTTTAATATTGATTAAGGGTTTTTATGTCTCATCCTCTTTGCATGCAAATAACTATTATCTACATGGCATGACATACATGACATACATCTACATGTCACGACACGCATGGCATTATGTTATGCATCTAATGCAATTACATGTCATACAATTATGTCATGTACAATATTTCCTTATATGTCATAACTATTTATGGAAATAAAATATGTTTAAGATTTGATTCTCCAAATCAAATCATAATTAAATTAGGAAACAAATTTCCAAATCTAATCACATATTTTATTCATGGAATTATTTGATTAAGGAAAATCTATTTAGGAAACCAATTTCCTAAATCTTCAAAACTACTTATGGAAATAAAATATTTTAAGATTTGATTTCCCTAATCAAATCATGATTAAATTAGGAAACAAATTTCCAGAATCTAATCAAATATTTTATTTATGGAAAATATCAATTTCCATAAATACTTCCAACTTTCCAAAAGTGGAAGATTTCCATAAATACTTCTAGACTTTCCAAAATTGAAAAATTTCCATAAATACTTCTAAATTTCCAAAATTAGAAAATTTCCAGAAATACATTATGACTATCGCAAAACTAATTTTACGATTATGTCGAAACACAACCTGGGCTCTGATACCACTGTTGGGTTTCCGGCACCGCGGCGTGTGTGTGTTCGATCATGTTTCGTAAACATGAGCACAGCGGAAGCAATAAAAATAATAAATATTCCTATTTATTACAACACACACAACACACGCATGCTTTTACAACAAGTGTAGACATAACCGTAAATTAAAATTGCAATAAAAGAAATTAAACTACGTTATACCTTCCGTATGACGTGTAGCGGGAACGGCATCAACCGGAACGATTCTCGTAAGAATCGTCTCTATCCGTATCCACGCCGAGCTCCTCGGGATGACTTCGCCAAGCCACGAGCTTCGTCTTCGTACGGGTTACTAGCCTCGTGTTGAAGACGATGTGATCGAGAGATGATCACGGTCCGAATCCAAATTCGGACCTAAAACAAGTCCTCAAGACTTGCTTCTCCGGAGAGGTATTCGTCAACCGATTGACGAATCCTTCGTCCTCCACCTCAGAGGATTACCGGAGATCAAATCCCCGGTATGTTATCCGCTGTCGGAGCACTAACCGTCGTCCAAGCGCGCTCCGGCGAAGGAGAAGCTGTCCAGAAAACTGGACAGCTTGGTGGAGGAGTAGGCGCCGGCCAAAACCAAGGAAGCAAAGTGCTTACCACGATGCCAAACCTAAGGAGGATGACCGGAACTCTTCCGGCAGCAGCTCGACGCCGGCGAGGAGGAAGGAAGCAACCTTCTGGACGCCGGTTGGAGGACCTTAGGGCTGGGCGTGGCTTGGAGGTGGGCGCCAATAGGAGAGGGAAGGGTTGGCGGCAACTCAATGATTAGGTTTAGGGTTAGGGTTTAATCCTATTTTATAGAGAACTAATTCTCTTAATGGTTAATGGATCATATCCATAAAGCCCGTTAACCCGCTCCATTAAGATAAGTTAAAATAAACCAAACCATGATGGTTTATTTTAAGTTAAAACGAACCGAACCAACTTTTGGTTCATTCGTTTAAAATAAACCAAACCCTTTGGTTTATTCTTATCCATTGGATTAGAACCAAACCATTTTGGTCCATCCATTATGTCTTCATAAGACACTGCCCATCCACGCTTCCATTGCGACTGAAACAATTTCAAGCTCGCTTTATGTTTGGTCCAACCAAACATAGTTTCTCTCGGTCTGAGAATCCCATTCTCAAGCTCGTTTTAAATCCTTTGGATTACACTCGTTGTGCGTGTGACCAAATAGGTTCTCGGTTTATGTTGGCCGTCTATAATTAACCATTAATTATAGAGCGATCATGAGTGGCACCTAGTAGTACATCATGATCCCCAATTAAGCAGAAAAGATCAACGGTTGATCGAACTATTTACGAAACCCTTGATGGCTCGAATGAATCGTGCCCCATTCCCTTCACTCATCTTATACCCACTTGGTTGGGACATGGTCTATTGTGTCGGTCCCACTAAGTGACTCGTCACACCTAGCCCAAGTATCATTTCCTCGTCCCTGATTCTAGTTACTCCACATGTATCGAAGAGTACCTTACTCTATACATGTATTGCTTTGGCAAAGACTTTAGTAACAATCCGACGAGAGGCCATGGGTATACATCTCCTCTGAGTGGTGAATCCTTTATAGGCTATTCAAACACCTTCGATCACTTCGACTTATACCCAATCATCCCGGGTCCACATCTCCTTAGAGATGTTTGCTTAAGATGTCAAAGCATAAGTCTCCATGATCAAGATGACTTGAATACCGCAAGTCAAAGGAACATCGCACTTAAGCCACAGTAAGAACTTCATTGACATATCTATATATGCAGAGAACCATATGAAGTCTTACGGTTGGTCATTCCAATGAACTAGTTACCATAACTAGCATCCACGATTAACTCCGGACATCACTATGTCTCCAGCCAGTGAGAATCAGCTGCTTGGATACACCAAGGAGTATACCTCGTGCTAGTCTCGACAGAATTGATGGTGTCCAAATCCATCAATTCATTGACTAGGGATGATTCCGATACATCACAATTACATATGTAGAGATACTCACTAGTTGTGATCCAATCACAAATTCTCTCATGCTGTGAATCGTATCGTGGACATTCAGTAAATGAGTTTAAGATCCAATCAAATACATAAAATATGTATACTCAAATAGTGAATCTTCATTTATCATATAAATGGTTCATACATAAGGCGATTGCCTTAGGACATCTCTCATATATTACTAACACCATGATCATCAAGCCAAAAATTTCTGTAAAATTGCTAGGAATTTTATGGGCGTTACAATCCTTCATACCTTTAAAAAGTTTCGTCCTCGAAACTTAGAACAATTGTGGGTACTTCTGCTTCATGTCCTCCTCGCGTTCCCAGGTAGCTTCCTCGTACCGTTGATTCTGCCACAGGACCTTTACTAAGGGCACCTCTTTGTTCCTTAGCCTCTTGATTTCTCGGTCTAGTATTTGGATAGGCCGACTTTCAATACTTAGGTCCTCTTGAACTTGTACTGTTTGTGGCTCGATCACTTGGTCTGTACTGGAAATGCATTTCTTGAGCACAGAGACATGGAACACGTTGTGAATAGCCGACATCTCTTGAGGCAGCTCTAGCTTGTAAGCTACATTGCCAATCCTCTGCGATATCGGATACGGTCCCACGTAACGTGGACTCAGTTTACCCTTCCTTCCGAACCTCATTACTCCCTTCATGGGAGCCACTTTGAGGAATACTAGGTCCCCAACCTCGAATTCTAATGGTCTCGCCTCTTATCCGCATAGCTCTTTTGTCGGCTTTGGGCGCTTTCAATTCTGGCAGATGTTCCGTATAGCTCGTGGTGTCGTCGATGAAATCCGCTCGACTCTCATCCTCTTTTCACCACCCTCGTATCGATATGGGAGATCTACATTTCCTCCGTATAGAGCCTCGTAGGTGTCATTCCAATAGTAGCTTGGTAGCTATTATTGTAGGCGAATCGCCAAATATAAGTATCGACACCTACCCTTGAAATCCAGTATGCAGTTTTAACATATCTTCCGATGCTTGATTTACTCTTTCGGTCAGTCTGGGATGGAAGGTGATCAACAATAGCTTTGTGCCTAAGGCCTTCTGAACGCATTCCCAGAAATGGGAGATAAAGCGACCATCTCTGTCAGAAATGATGGTCTTAGGAATTCCATGTAGTCTGATAATTTCCCTAGCATATAACTGAGCCAGTTGCTCCGTCGAATAGGTCATCAATCCGCAGTAAAGGATACTGGTTCTTGATAAATCACGGTGTTCGCTGTAGTCTATGCACATGCAAGATAGACCCATCTTTCTTTCTTCACTAACGATGAGCTCCCATGGAGAGCGACTTGGGCGAAATAAGTCCTTGTCGAGTAACTCCTCATCCCTGAAGTTCCTTTAATTCGGCCTACGCCATACGGTAGGTGCTTTAGAGATCGGGTTAGTACCAGGAATCAACTCGATCTCAAATTCTACTTCTCTATCTGGGGCTAACCACGGTAGTTCATCCGAAATACCTGGGTAGTCGCATACCACTCGACATTCTCTAGCTTCGGTCCTCATCTTGACTTGTATCAACTCGTGTGCCAAAACCCAGGTGCACCCATGTCTAACATCTTCTGGCGCTGTAGGGCGATAAAATCTTATTGACTCTTCTTCTCGGTTCTCCGATAAATTCGAACTTAGGCTCGCCTCCTACCGAATACCACTTTCCTTTTCGGCACTCGATCGAAGCACTTGCTTAGGAAATCCATGCCCAAGATAATGTCATAATCTGCATGTCGAGCACTATCGGATCGCAGAGAGTTCTCTGCTGCAATTACGATGGAGTGCGGCTTTCGCGATATGAGTGGAGGGCATTACTTCCCAGGGTAGAGTGGTTAAGAACTTGTGATCTAGAGCTTGCGGTGGTATGTTTATCATTCCAAAGTGCGTAGAAATAAGCGAATGTGTTGCCCGAGTGTCAAATAATGCGTAGTAGCATCTTGTGACGAAAATATTTATCTCGACTGTGACAATGTAGTGGCATTTGCCACATCTTCTTGGGTGAGAGAGAATACCTAGCATCGCCATGGTGGTGGGGCTTCTAGTCTCCTTGGTGGATTGGGGTTCCTTCGATTGTGGCTCAGCATCGATGTAGCTGTGGAGGAGCACTCTGAAGGCCGGGTATACACCGAGGAGGTGCACTCGAACTGGATAGGACAGTCCTTGATTCTATGCCTGTCCGTCTGGCCCAGCTGTAACATCGATTTGTGCCTTGTAGCATACTCATGGATGTATCTTCCTTGAGTAGCGCCACAGAGGATCTGGGTTGCTTGCTCGCTGGACCTCCTTTAGAATTCTCCCATTGTCTCCTCTTGCCAATGGGGTTCCCTTTCCAAGCACTCTGGTTCCTCGACTCTGACTGGCCTGTCCCTGCCTTCACTCGGCTTTCTTCACGACTAATGTTGTTCAGGTAATGCTCGGTAATTAAGGCACTACTGAACAGCTCCTCTGCGGTCTGCGGTCTATGAACTCCGCCGGCCACATTCAGAGCTATTTCTGGTCGAAGCATCTTCAGCATGAGTCTGACCCTTTCTCTTTCCGTGCTGACCAACTCTGGGCACAGGCGTGCAAGTCGGTTGAATCTCTTCACGGCTTCGCTGACCGATAGGTCACCTTGTCGGAAACCAGTGAACTCGTCGTAATGCTTGTTGGTCACCCTCATGTGGAAGAATTCTTCGAAGAATTCGTACTCGAAATCTGTCCATCTCATCTGATTTACTTGTCTCTTGGTTTTAACCCGTTCCCACCACATCCGAGCATCTCCCGACAGGCAGAATGATACACACTTAATCTTCTCGCATTCGGGCACCCAGCTCCACGATGCTTTCCACCGTCTTGAACCAGGCTTGGGCATCCCATGGTTCACCAGTACCAGAGAAATTTTCCGGCTTTAGTCTCTGCCACTGGATCAGGTAAGCTTCCTGTCGAACCATCGGGCCGGGGCCCGTTGGTGGGGCAGTAGGGTTTCCTCGCTGATTCATTAGGGTAGTTATTACTTGTTGTTGTTCTGTAACTTGTCATTGGAGTTACTGTGACTATGTGTGTAAGGTCATGCGGGGTGCTAGCTCATCGGCTTCTATGTTTAGTCTTCCAGACATGTTTATCTTCATACATTAAGGTAAAACTAGTATAAGTTCCCGTTCGTTGTCCTACACATACTTAGACCTAAGCTAACATAAAGTCATTTTAAGCTTAAGGCATCATTCATGTTCTCATGCATAGTTTAAGCTTAAGGTATTTTATATCATACATGAACAATCATAAGGGTATCATACATATTTTCGTGCATGTTTAAGCTAGAAGCATTTCCTACCATACATGAATCAAGCATAAGGGAAAGGCATTTTATATTATACATGAACTAAATAATCTAAAGATATTTCATATCATGCATGATCAAAAAAATTAACAAAATTAAAGCATAGACATAGAATTCTTACTTGGAGCGGCGAGATTTGGAGCTTGATGTGTGTGTAGTGGAAAAGGCGGATCCGCTCTGATACCACCCTGCCACGCCCGCCCTTCCGGGACCCTAATTGTCGGAGGCGGTAGCGTGTATAACCATCATACCTTTCATACAGCGGAAGACTTTATATATATATATTTCTTATTTCTTACAGCGGAAGACTTAAGACCTAAATACTTTTTTTTTCTTTTAAACATAGATATGCATTAACACTTCTTCTTAACATAGAGTATGATTCATAGCATAGCATGCATAGATACTTCTTCTTTACTTCTTCTTATCAAAGCATTCTCCTTTACTTCTTCTTATCAACATAAAGCATGCATCATATATATATATATAGATACTTAGGGCTTAGTAGGTTCATAACATCATCTTCATAGGGAGACATAAGTAAAGACATCCATAGACATCATCATCATAGGCAATACATGTATAAGTAGACTTAACGGATCTTCTCCACCATGCCACTACCACACACATTGACCCCTCCTGCTGCTCCCTTTAGTTTATCCATCCCTTACCCTTATCTGCGGATGCTGAGGAAAGATAAACTATAAGCACATAGGCTTAGTAAGATCCTGTCCTACTCACAAAAAACCATACATCATCATTAATCATGACTTGTAGCATTTATAACATATAATCAATATATCATGTAACATTCATGGCATCATCAACTTAACTTGTAGCTTAAGTAACATGAGATAATATAGCATGGATCATCCCTAACTTAGAAGCATAACATGAAATATATACATATACTTAATCAGCATAATATGCATCATATGTAACTTAGTAACCTGACATCATAGCGTACCATCGAACATAACATGTAACTTATACATCATGACATATCATCTAACATAACAGGTAACTTAAACATTATGGCATATCATCTAACATAACACGTAACTTAAACATTATGGCATATCATCTAACATAACATGTAACTTAAACATTATGGCATATCATCTAACATAACATGTAACTTAAACATTATGGCATATCATCTAACATAACACGTAACTTAAACATTATGGCATATCATCTAGCATAACATGTAACTTAAACATTATGGCATATCATCTAGCATAACATGTAACTTAAACATTATGGCATATCATCTAGCATAACACGTAACTTAAACATTATGGCATATCATCTAACATAACACGTAACTTAAACATTATGGCATATCATCTAGCATAACATGTAACTTAAACATTATGGCATATCATCTAACATAACACGTAACTTAAACATTATGGCAGATCATCTAACCTAACACGTAACTTAAACATTATGGCATATCATCTAGCATAACATGTAACTTAAACATTAACATAATGCAAGATGCTTTTGAAAACATATATGTTAGGTACGTAAATATAGATCTCAACATATTTGGGCCCGGCATTGTACCACTTCTTCATTATCATAGCGCGCATCCCTAAATAGGCCCGAGGTAGCAAGTCTCGAACCTAATAGGTTCCTAGGCCCGAGTCTTATTCCATCGACCTAGGGGCAATCGTCATAGCGTAGAAGCCCATCCTAGGCCTGAGTCTTACTCCATCGACCTAAGGCATCTTGGAGCCCATCCCGTACTAGGCCCGAATCTTATTCCATCGACCTAGGGGCAATCATACATAGAAGCCCATCCTAGGCCCGAGTCTTATTCCATCGACCTAGGGCATCTTAGGAGCCCATCCCTTCTTGGACCTTGTTAAGGTCTTGGTACAAGCCATGCAGAAAGTAAAATACTTATATGCTTATTTTACAACATAGCTTATTTCTTTAACATAGCATAGCATACTTCATTTCATACACATCATACTTCATTTCATTTAACATAGCATAGCATACTTCATTTCATAACACATCATGCTTCATTTCATTAACATAGCATAGCATACTTCATTTCATAACAACATAGCTTATTTCATTAACATAGCATAGCATACTTCATTTCATACACATCATGCTTCATTTCATTAACATAGCATAGCATACTTCATTTCATAACAACATAGCTTATTTCATTAACATAGCATAGCATACTTCATGGTATGAACTTCATTTGTAACCTAAAGGATCAAAGGTGGACCAAAGGTGGCGAATGGCCCAAGGCTTTTAGGGTTTAGACTTTTAACCTAATTCAAGTAACATACATATGCATACAAATTCCATAAAATTCATGGTAGGAACTTCATTGTAACCTAAAAGACCAAAGGTGGCGAATGGCCCAAAAGGCTTTTAGGTTTAGACTTTTAACCTAATTCAAGTAACATACATATGCATACAAATTCCATAAAATTCATGGTAGGAACTTCATTGTAACCTAAAAGACCAAAGGTGGCCGAATGGCCCTTAAAGGCTTTTTAGGGTTTAGACTTTTAACCTAATTCAAGTAACATACATATGCATACAATATCCATAAAATTCATGGTATGAACTTCATTGTAACCTAAGACCAAAGGTGGCGAATAATTTAAAGGCTTTAGGTTTATACTTTTAACCTAATTCATTAAACATGACTACGACATCATAACCCTACAAAACATGGATTGAAACCTCATTGGGTCTTAGATATCTAGGGGTGGCCGAATGGGTCTTTAGTGGCTATTAGGGTTAGCTTTTGTCCTAATCCACTTTAACCCCTAACATCATCATCTAGTTATAAACAACATAGCATAGAGCTTCATTGAACCCTAAATCATGGCTTGGCCGAATAGGCCTTAGTGGTTATTAGGCTTAGCTTTTGTCCTAATCCCCTTTAACCCCTAACATCATCATCTAGTTATAAACAACATAGCATAGAGATTCATTGAACCCTAAATCATGGCTTGGCCGAATATATCATGTAGGTTTCTTTTACAAAAAAAAAAATAGCAATCGGAGCTACTTGCGTCATGTGAGGAATACTTACTTCACGTTGCTTTTTGGTGGAAGGAAAACCTAAGGAAGAACCAACCAGCCTTCTCTTGCTTGAGATAAGGTGGGGAAGAAGCTAGAATTCGGTGAGGAGAAGAAGAAGAAGGGTGGAAGTGACCAAATCCAATCTTCCCTCTTCTTTATAAAGGGGGGGGAGGAAGAGAAGTTCCTCTTTTCCTTTCCATGCCTCTTCATTTACTCCTAGTCCCACTTATCTATAGTTTCCCCCTTTTCCTTAATCATATAATCCTATTGGGCTTCAGTTCTTATGCATCTATAAGGCAGCTATCTTCTAGAGGTTTGGGGTTCAATTCTTAGGCCTTGCACCCCTTTTTGGCTTATTTTCTTTTATTTTTGAAAAGGCCCACATAAAGCCCATGATCATCAAGCCAAAAATTTCTGTAAAATTGCTAGGAATTTTATGGGCGTTACAGTGTATAGGGCGGAGTCCATTGAGACAATATGCCATTGTCTCTCAGATAATCAAGAAACTCTTGACTTAAGTATTCACCACCTCGATCCGATCGAAGTATTTTAATACTTTTGTCATGTTGTTTCTCTACTTCATTTCTGAATTCTTTGAACCTTTCAAAGGCTTCAGACTTGTGTTTCATCAAGAACACATACCTAAACCGTGAGTGATCATCGGTGAAGGTAATGAAGTAGCTATAGCCTCCTAAAGCTTGAGTTGACATAGGTCCACATACATCAGTATGTACTAGACCTAGTAACTCTCCCACTCGTTCGCCTTTTCTAGTAAAAGGTAACTTAGTCATCTTGCCTTTTAAGCAAGATTCGCATGTATCGTATGAATCCAATTCAAACGATTCCAGAATTCCACATCGGTGTAATTCGGACATGCGTTTCTTGCTTATATGGCCAAGACGACAATGCCACATATAGGAGTCTATGTGATTATCCTTTCGAGCACGCTTGTTGCTGCCGATATTGAAAATGTCATGGATACGCCCAACGATAAATGCCATTACTCAAAGTTCCGGTTCCATAAAGTATGCCATTCAGTTATATAACAACAATTGTTACTAAACGTCCAAATGGAAACCATTTCTATTTAAGGTGAAATAGAAACAATGTTCTTTATTAGAGAAGGAACATAATAGCAATTGTCCAATTCCAAGACTAGTCCACTAGGGAGCTTCAGCAAATAAGTTCCGATGGCGACCGCAGCAACCTTTGCTCCATTGCCAACTCGCAAATTTGACTCCCCTCTGACAAGTCTTCTTATATTCCTTAGCCCCTGTATGTCATTACATATATGTGAGCTACACCCAGTATCCAATACCCAAGTGTCTAAGGAAATAGAATGACAATCAATAACGAAGATACCTGAAGAGGATGGGGCATCGGATGCCTTCTTCTTCTTCATGGACTCAAGATAAATCTTGCAGTTTCTTCTGGCCTTCCTTGCCTGATGGCAAGTGCCCTTTATACTGGTTCCGCCTTCTTTGCCTTTTTGTTCTTTCCTTTCTTCTGTTCTTTTGCCTTCCTCTTAGAACCTTTCTTTGAGGAATCAACTAACAGAACCACCTTCTCCTCATGCTTCACAGAAGGCTCCACAGTCTTCAGCATATTGAGGAGCTCGGGAATGGTGGATTCCAATTTGTTCATCCGATAGTTCATCACAAATTGCGAGAAACTCTTGGGCAAACAATGCAGAATTAAGTCAATACTTAACTCATGATCCATCACAAAACCGAGGGTAGCTAGCGATGTACCCGCTCATCTTTAGCACAAAGCACTACGATTTAACCTTCTTGCATCTTCGTGGTGAAGAGGAGCCTAGAGACCTCGAACCTTTTGATCTCGCTTGCTCATCGAACAACTCATGAAGATGGAAGACCATAGTTTTAGCTCCATATGCTCAGCCGCTTCGCACTGTACCATCGCCGCTAGCATGATGCAACTCGCCAGACCGCCACATGCTTCTGATAGACCAACATTTGGTCTGGAGTTGCATCATCCTTAGGACGGTCAGGAAGAGGCTCCTCAAGGACATATGCAAGCTTTTCCGCCTTGAGAACAATTCTCAGGTTTCTAAGCCACCCAGAAGTTAGGCCCACTTGTTCAATCCAAAATAGTGCGCAAATTCAAAGACGCTATGATCAATTTATTGACCTAGAAATACAAAACGAGCATATATGAGAAATGATTTTAAAATGCATCAATATACATTTATAAATCCCATTCATTTTTCAATTTCAAAACCCCAAAATCACTTCGAGATCGTAGGTCCATCTCCGATGGTCGATATCCATCATAGTTATGAACAACCTCGAGAGAGTCCAACAAGCCATTCATAACTACGACGGTAGGTATCATCTATACCGATTGCATATCACGTATATGCAACTATCACAATGTGCTATCAACTATTTGAATGTTCACACATACATCGGGTTGTTAACACATTAACAAGTATGCATCATATGCATAGCACCCAACTTCACCTCCCTTTACATCGACCTTGGAGAGAGTCCAACAAGTCGATGCTCCAGGTTAAAGCCAACCCATTAATCAGGACATAGTTTTAATATGGTTAGAGCGCATTCAACCAATTAGCCCAGCTTGGAGAGAGTCCAACAACCAAAGCTAACGATTGACCTCTGACTCTTACCATATTAGTATTAAACTATTCCATGGTTTGAACATATTCGTTCGAGGCTTGAGAGAGAGTCCAACAACCCAAACAAGAAACGAAACTCGGGTTCTAACCATATTAATGGAAGGTGTAGGCTTTAATATTGTTTAAGGGTTTTTATGTCTCATCCTCTTTGCATGCAAATAACTATTATCTACATGGCATGACATACATGACATACATCTACATGTCACGACACGCATGGCATAATGTTATGCATCTAATGCAATTACATGACATACAATTATGTCATGTATATATTTCCTTATATGTCATAACTATTTATGGAAATAAAATATGTTTAAGATTTGATTCTCCAAATCAAATCATAATTAAATTAGGAAACAAATTTCCAAATCTAATCACATATTTTATTCATGGAATTATTTGATTAAGGAAAATCTATTTAGGAAACCAATTTCCTAAATCATTAAAACTACTTATGGAAATAAAATATTTTAAGATTTGATTTCCCAAATCAAATCATGATTAAATTAGGAAACAAATTTACAGAATCTAATCAAATATTTTATTTATGGAAAATATCAATTTCCATAAATACTTCCAACTTTCCAAAAGTGGAAGATTTCCATAAATACTTCTAGACTTTCCAAAATTGAAAAATTTCCATAAATACTTCTAAATTTCCAAAATTAGAAAATTTCCAGAAATACATTATGACTATCGCAAAAACCATTTTTACGATTATGTCGAAACACAACCTGGGCTCTGATACCACTGTTGGGTTTCCGGCACCGCGGCGTGTGTGTGTTCGATCATGTTTCGTAAACATGAGCACAGCGGAAGTAATTAAAAATAATAAATCTATATTTATTACAACACACACAACACACGCATGCATATTACAACAAGTGTAGATATAATCGTAAATTAAAATTTGCAATAAAAGAAATTTATCTACGTTATACCTTTCGTATGACGTGTAGCGGGAACGGCATCAACCGGAACGATCCTCGTAAGAATCGTCTCTATCCGTATCCACGCCGAGCTCCTCGGGATGACTTCGCTAAGTCATGAGCTTCGTCTTCGTACGGGTTACAAGCCTCGTGTTGAAGACGATGTGATCGAGAGATGATCACGATCCGAATCCAAATTCGGATCCTAAAATGAGTTCTCAAAACTCGCTTCTCCGGAGAGGTATTCGTCAACCGTTTGACGAATCCTTCGCCCCCCACCTCAGAGGATTACCGGAGATCAAATCCCCGGTAAGTTAGCCGCTGTCGGAGCACTAACCGTCGTCCAAACGATGCTCCGACAACAAAGAAACAAGCTGTCCAGAAAAACTGGACAGCTTTTGGTGGAGGAATAGAGGCCGGCTAAGGAAAGACGGAAGCTCACCTTATCACCGAACCCAAAGGAGATCGCCGGAGGGTCGCCGGAGGTTCTCCGCTGAAGCTTGACGCCGACAAAGACTTGACGGCTGCACAAGCTGTTGGGCGGCGGCTTTAGGTGTTGGCGCCAATAGGAGAGGGAGGGGGTTTGGGCGCCAAAACTTGATTAGCTTTAGGGTTAGGTTTAAGCCATTTTTATAGAGAACTAATTCTCTTAATGGTTAATGGATCATATCCATAAAGCCCGTTAACCCGCTCCATTAAGATAAGTTAAAATAAACCAAACCATGATGGTTTATTTTAAGTTAAAACGAACCGAACCAACTTTTGGTTCATTCGTTTAAAATAAACCAAACCCTTTGGTTTATTCTCATCCATTGGATTAGAACCAAACCATTTTGGTCCATCCATTATGTCTTCATAAGACATGACCCATCCACACTTCCATTGCGACTGAAACAATTTCATGCTCGCTTTATGTTTGGTCCAACCAAACATAGTTTCTCTCGGTCTGAGAATCTCATTCTCAAGCTCGTTTTAAATCCTTTGGATTACACTCGTTGTGTGACCAAATAGGTTCTCGGTTTATGTTGGCCGCCTATAATTAACCATTAATTATAGAACGATCATGAGTGGCACCTAGTAGTACATCATGATCCCCAATTAACCAAAAGATCAACTATTGATCCGTAACTATTTCTCAAACCCTTCAAGAGCTTCGAATGAATTGTGCCCCATTCCCTTCACTCATCTTATACCCACTTGGTTCAGACATGGTCTATTGTGTCACCCTCACTAGGTCGACTACGCCACACCTAGCCCAAGTATCATTTCTCGTCCCACGATTCTAGTTACTCCACATGTATCAAGAGTACCTTACTCTAAACATGTAATGCTTTGGCCAAAGACTTTAGTAACAATCCGACGAGAGGCCATGGGTATACATCTCCTCGCAAGGAGTGGTGAATCTTTATAGGCTATTCAAACACCTTCGACTTTATACCCAATCATCCGGGTCCACATCTCCTTAGAGATGTTTGCTTAAGATGTCAAAGCATAAGTCTCCATGATCAAGATGACTTGAATACCGCAAGTCAAAGGAACATCGCACTTAAGCCACAAGAAGAACTTCATTGACATATCTATATATGCAGAGAACCATATGAAGTCTTACCTGGTCACTCCAATGAACTAGTTACCATAACTAGCATCCACGATTAACTCCGACATCACAATGTCTCCAATGGAGAATCACCGCTTGGATACACCAAGGAGTATACCTGCGTCTCGATGTGTAATCTGATGGTGTCCAAATCCATCAATTCATCGACTAGGATAATTCCGATACATCACAATTACACATGTAGAGATACTCACTAGTTGTGATCCAATCACAAATTCTCTCATGCCGTGGAATCGTATCGTGGACATCAAGAAATGAGTTTAAGATCCAATCAAATACATGAAACATGTATACTCAAATAGTGAATCTTCATTTATCATATAAATGGTTCATACATAAGGCGATTGCCTTAGGACATCTCTCATATATTACTAACACAACCTCCATCAAGGCCTCAGTGCTTTGGTCCTTCTCTTGAATTTCTTCAAGATCGAACGTACTCCCATTAGTTTTTATAGAAACAAAATCCCTTTCTAGAAAAAACCCCAGTCTTTGCCACAAACACTTTGTGCTGACTGGGAATGTAGAAGTAACATCCCTTTGTTTCCTTGGGATATCCAACAAAATAACACTTATCGGATTTGGGTCCTAGTTTGTATGAGACTTGACGTCGAACGTAAGCCTCACAACCCCAAATCCTCGTGAAAGACATCTTGGGATTTCTCCCTGTCCATATCATATATGGTGTCTTTATCACAGCCTTGGATGGTACATGGTTAAGGGTGAAGGATGCTGTGTCTAGAGCATATCCCCAAAAGGATATAGGAAGATATGTGTGACTCATCATAGATCGTACCATATCTAATAGGGTACGATTCTTCCTTTCGGATACACCATTCCACTGTGGTGTTCCAGGAGAAGTGAGTTGGGATAGAATCCCACACTCAGCTAGATAGTCACGAAACTCATGGCTAAGGTATTCACCACCTCGATCTGATCGAAGTATCTTAATACTCTTGCCAAGCTGGTTTTGTACTTCATTCTTGAATTCTTTGAACTTTTCAAAAGATTCTGATTTATATGTCATTAGATACACATAACCATATCTACTGAAGTCATCAGTAAATGTAATGAAGTACCTGTAACCACCTCTAGCAGCAACATTGAAAGGGCCACATACATCACTATGTATAAGTCCTAACAAGTATGTTGCTCTTTCGCTATGTCCACTAAAGGGAGTCTTGGTCATCTTGCCAAGAAGGCAAGACTCGCATGTCTCATATGATTCAAAATCAAATGAGTCTAGCAGCCCATCCTTATGGAGCTGAGATAAGCGACTCTCATTTATGTGACCTAAGCGACAATGCCAGAGATAGGTTTGGTTCAACTCATTTGACTTAAACCTTTTGGTACTTATGTTATAGATAGGGCTCTCTAAGTCTAGAAAGTAGAGTCCATTAATTAGAGGTGCACTACAATAGAACATATCATTTAAATAAACTGAACAACATTTGTTCTTTATTATAAATGTAAATCCTTTCTTGTCCAAACAAGAAACCGAAATAATGTTCTTAGTTAAGGCAGCCACATAACAACATTCATCTAATTCTAGTACAAGCCCAGAGGGCAAAGATAGATCATAAGTTCCTACAGCAACAGCAGCAACCCTTGCTCCATTGCCTACTCGTAGGTCCACCTCACCCTTTATCAATGCCCTGCTATTTCTCAGCGCCTGCACATTGGTACAAATGTGAGATGCACATCCGATATCTAATACCCATGATGAAGAAATAGATAGATTAACTTCTATAACATTTATACCTGAAGTAGAAGTCTCACTTCTCTTCTTCTTAAGATCTTCCAGGTATGCCTTGCAGTTACGCTTCCAGTGTCCAGCTTCCTTGCAGTGGAAGCAAGCCCCTTCCTTGGCCACCCCTCCTTTGGGTTTCAGTTCCTTGACTTTGCCCTTGGCTTGGGACTTTCCCTTACCTTTAGGCTTGCCCTTGCCTTTCTTCTTTTGCACCATCAAAATGGTATCAGATTTTCTCTTCTTAAGGTTGAGCTCAGCAGTTCTCAACATGCTGAGCATCTCCGGCAGTGGCTTATCAATTTCATTCGTTATAATTCATGACAAATTGATTGTAGCTTTGCGGCAAAGATTGCAAGATCATGTCAGTGGCCAGCTCTTGGCCAAAGGGGAATCCCAATCTCTGTAGGTTTTCTACATACCCAATCATCTTGAGTACATATGGACCTACGGGAGTCCCATCTTGCATTTTGGAACTAAACAGTGCCTTAGAGACTTTATATCTCTCATGCCTTGCTTGTCCTTGATATAGTTGACGAAGATGTTCAACCATATCATAAGCATTCATGAACTCGTGTTGCTTCTTAAGCTTAGAGTTCATGGTCGCGAGCATTAGACATGACACATCTAATCCATCATCTGTTAGTAATATATGAGAGATGTCCTAAGGCAATCGCCTTATGTATGAACCATTTATATGATAAATGAAGATTCACTATTTGAGTATACATGTTTTTATGTATTTGATTGGATCTTAAACTCATTTACTAAATGTCCACGATACGATTCACAGCATGAGAGAATTTGTGATTGGATCACAACTAGTGAGTATCTCTACATGTGTAATTGTGATGTATCGGAATTATCCCTAGTCGATGAATTGATGAATCTGGACACCATCAATTCCTTTAGCAAGGTGATACAGCAATACGCAACTGAACGACAAGCGGTGATTCTCATGGAGACATAGTGATGTCGGAGTTAATCGTGGATGCTAGTTATGGTAACTAGTTCATTGGAGTGACCAGTAGTAAGACTTCATATGGTTCTCTGCATATATAGATATGTCAATGAAGTTCTTACTGTGGCTTAAGTGCGATGTTCCTTTGACTTGCGGTATTCAAGTCATCTTGATCATAGAGACTTATGCTTTGACATCTTAAGCAAGCATCTCTAAGGAGATGTGGACCGGGATGATTGGGTATAAGTCGAAGTGATCGAAGGTGTTTGAATAGCCTATAAAGGATTCACCACTCCTTGCGAGGAGATGTATACCCATGGCCTCTCGTCGGATTATTACTAAAGTCTTTGGCCAAAGCATTACATGTTTAGAGTAAGGTACTCTTCGATACATGTGGAGTAACTAGAATCCGTAGGGACGAGGAAATAATACTTGGGCTAGGTGTGGCGTAGTCGACTAGTGAGGGCCCGACACTATAGACCATGTCCTGAACCAAGTGGGTATAAGATGAGTGAAGGGAATGGGGCACGATTCATTCGAGCTGCTGAAGGGTTTCAGAAATAGTTCTGGATCAACCGTTGATCTTTTAGGTTAATTGGGGATCATGATGTACTACTAGGTGCCACTCATGATCGTTCTATAATTAATGGTTAATTATAGACGGCCAACATAAACCGAGAACCTATTTGGTCACACGCACAACGAGTGTAATCCAAAGGATTTAAAACGAGCTTGAGAATGGGATTCTCAGACCGAGAGAAACTATGTTTGGTTGGACCAAACATAAGCGAGCATGAAATTGTTTCAGTCGCAATGGAAGCGTGGATGGGCCGTGTCTTATGAAGACATAATGGATGGACCAAAATGGTTTGGTTCTAATCCAATGGATAAGAATAAACCAAAGGGTTTGGTTTATTTTAAACGAATGAACCAAAAGTTGGTTCGGTTCGTTTTAACTTAAAATAAATCATCATGGTTTGGTTTATTTTAACTTATCTTAATGGAGCGGGTTAACGGGCTTTATGGATATGATCCATTAACCATTAAGAGAATTAGTTCTCTATAAAAGTGGGCTTAAGGGATTGTTAAACTCTAACTAATCCAAAATCAAAACCCTAGCCTCAAGGAGTTGCCGCCCAACCTGCTTTGTGCCGCCCAAGCTCCTTGCCGCCCTGATTGTCTTGCCGTCCAAGACCCTTGCCGGCGTCCAAGCTCCAGCCGGTGAACCTCCGGCGACCCTCCGGTGATCTCCTAAAGGTTCGGCATCAAGGTGAGCTTTTTCTCTCCTTGTTTTGGCCGGCGCCTACTCCTCCACCAAGCTGTCCAGTTTTCTGGACAGCTTCTTCTCGTCGGGCGTCGTTTGGGCGACGGTTTAGTGCTCCGACAGCGGCTAACATACGGGGATTTGATCTCCGGTAATCCTCTGAGTGGAGGGCGAAGGATTCGTCAATCGATTGTGAATACCTCTCGGAGAAGCAAGTCTTGAGGACTTGTTTTAGGTCGAATTTGGATTGGATCGTGATCATCTCTCGATCACGTCGTCTTCAACACGAGGCTAGTAACCCGTCACGAAGACGAAGCTCGTGGCTTAGCGAAAGTCATCCCGAGGAGCTCGGCGTGGATACGGATAGAGGCGATTCTTACGAGGATCGTTCGGTTGATGCCGTTCCGCTACACGTCATCGAAGGTATAACGTAGTTTAATTTCCTTTTATTGCAATTTTAATTTACGGTTATGTCTACACTTGTTGTAATAGCATCGTGTGTTGTGTGTGTTGTAATAAATAGGAGTATTTATTATTTTATTGCTTCATTTGTGCTCATGTTCTGAAACATGATCGAACACACCTGCCATCGGAAACCTTGGTATCAGAGCCCAGGTTGTGTTTGACATAATCGTAAAATGTTTTTGCGATAGTCATAATGTATTTCAGTAAATTTTCTAATTTTGTAAATTTAGAATTATTTATGGAAATATTTCAATTTTGGAAAGTCTAGAAGTATTTATGGAAATCTTCCACTTTTGGAAAGTTGGAAGTATTTATGGATTTTGATATTTTCCATAAATAAAATATTTGATTAGATTCGAAATTTGTTTCCTAATTTAATCATGATTTGATTTGAAATCAAATCTTAAAATATTTTATTTCCATAAGTAGTTTTAATGATTTAGGAAATTGGTTTCCTAAATAGATTTTCCTTAATCAAATAATTCCATGAATAAAATATGTGATTAGATTTGGAAATTTATTTCCTAATTTAATTATGATTTGATTTGGAGAATCAAATCTTAAACATATTTTATTTCCATAAATAGTTATGACATATAAGGAAATTATATACATGACATAATTGTATGCCATGTAATTGCATTAGATGCATAACATTATGCCATGCGTGTCGTGACATGTAGATGTATGCCATGTATGCCATGCCATGTAGATAATAGTTATTTGCATGCAAAGAGGATGAGACATAAAACCCTAACTCAATATTAAAGCCTACACCTTCCATTAATATGGTTAGAACTAGAGTTACATTTCTTGTTTGGGTTGTTGGACTCACTCAAGCCCTCGAACACGAACATGTTTAAATCATTGGAATAGTTTAACTCTAATATGGTAAGAGTCGAGGTCAATCGTTAGTTTGGGTTGTTGGACTCTCTCCAAGCTGGCTAATTGGTTGAATGCGCTCTAACCATATTAAAACTATTTCGATTAATGGGTTGGCTTTAACTTGGAGCATCGATTTGTTGGACTCACTCCAAGGTCGATGTGAAGGAGAGGTGAAGTTAGGGTGCTATGCATATGATGCATACTTGTTAATGTGTTAACAACCCAATGTATGTGTAAACATTCAATTAGTTGATAGCACATTGTGATAGTTACATATACATGATATGTAATCGGTATACTTGATACCTACCATCATAGCTAAGAATGGCTTGTTGGACTCACTCCAAGGTTGTTCTTATCTATGATGGATATCAACCATTCGGAGATGGACCTACGATCTCCCGAAGTGATTTTGGGGTTTTGAAATTCGAAAAATGAATGGGATTTATAAATGTATATTGATGCATTTTAAAATCATTTTCTCATATATGCTCGTTTTGTATTTCTAGGTCAATAAATTGATCATGGCGTCTTTGAATTTGCGTTCCTATTTTGGATTGAACAAAATTGGTGGGCCTAACTTCTGGGTGGCTTAGAAACGAGAATTGTTCTCAAGCGGAAAAGCTTGCATATGTCCTTGAAGAGCCTCTTCTGGCCCGTCCTAGGGCGATGCAACTCGGACCAAATGTTGGTCTATCGAGCATGTTGGCGGTGGTGGCGAGTTGCATCATGCTAGCTGGCGATGGTACACGAGTGCGAGCGGCATGAGCATATGGATGCTAACACTATGGTCTTCCATCTTCATGAGTTGTTGATGAGCAAGCGAGATCCGAAAGGTTCGAGTCTCTAGGCTCCTCTTCACCTACGAAGATGCAAGAAGGTTAAATGCGTAGTGCGTTTGTGCTAAAGATGAAGCGGGTACATCGGCGGCTAGCTACCCTCGGTTTGTGATGGATCATGAGTTAAGTATTGACTTAATTCTGCATTGTTTTCCCAAGAGATTCTCGTAATTTGTGATGAACTATCGGAGGAACAAATTGGAATCCACCATTCCCGAGCTCCTCGATATCTTTGTAGTTGATTCCTCGAAGAAAGGTTCTAAGAGGAAGGCCCTCTTGTATCTTCGTTATTGATTGTCATTCTATTTCCTTAGACACTTGGGTATTGGATCTTTGGGTGTAGCTCACATATATGTAATGACATACATGGGCTAAGGAATAGAAGAAGACTTGTCGAGGAGAGTCAAATTTTGCGTGTTGGGAATGGAGCAAGGTTCTTTGCGGTCGCCATCGAAACTTATTTGTTGGAAGCTCCTAGTGGACTTAGTCTTAAAGGGACAATTGCTTATTATGTTCCTTCTCTAATAAAGAACATTGTTTCTATTTCTTGTTTAAATAGAAATGGTTTCCATTTAACGTTTAGTAACAATTGTTGTTATATAACTTTGAATGGCGTACTTTATGGAACTGGAACTTTGAGTAATGGCATTTATACGTTGGACGTATCCAGTGACATTTGCAATATCGAAGCGAGCAACAACAGTGCTCGAAAGGATAATCAAATAGACTCCTACATGTGGCATTGTCGTCTTGGCCATGTAAGCAAGAAACGCATGTCCGAATTACACCGATGTGGAATTCTGGAATCGTTTGAATTGGATTCATACGATACATGCGAATCATGCTTAAAAGGCAAGATGACTAAGTTACCTTTACGGAAAGGTGAGCAGTGGGAGAGTTACTAGGTCTAATACATACTGATGTATGTGGACCTATGTCAACTCAAGCTTTAGGAGGCTATAGCTACTTCATTACCTTCACCGATGATCACTCACGGTTTGGGTATGTGTTCTTGATGAAACACAAGTCTGAAACCTTTGAAAGGTTCAAAGAATTCAGAAATGAAGTAGAGAAACAACATGACAAAAGTATTAAAATACTTGATCGGATCGAGGTGGTGAATACTTAAGTCAAGAGTTTCTTGATTATCTAAGAGACAATGGCATATTGTCTCAATGGACTCCGCCCTATACACCCACGGCATAATGGTGTATCTCGAGAGGCATCTTAGGACCTTGTTGGACATGGTCGGTCAATGATGAATCATGCGACTCTTCCCAAGTCCTTTTGGGGTTATGCACTTGAGACATTTGTTTACTTGTTAAGCAGAATGCCTACAGGTAGTCTCTACTACTCCATATGAGATATGGGCTAGTAAGAAACCTCATGTATCTTACTTGAAGATATGGGGTTGTCACTGCTTATGTGAAGGTATGTCGAAAAATTGGATGCTAAGTCGATAAATGTCTATTTATTGGATACCCTAAGGAAACAAGGGGTTACCAATTCTATCATCACTGTGGAACAAAGGTGTTTGTTTCAAGGCATCTTTGTGTTTCTAGAGAAAGAGTTTCTCTTGCAAGAAAGCGTGGGAGTGTCGTTGAGCTTGAGGAGGCTCGAGAGACTCAAATAGACATTGATGAGATACACAGTGAAGCCACGTACAACTCATAGTGATGAGCAATCAATTTGGACCTAATGTAACACCACATCTTCGTAGATCTGGTAGAACCACGCAATATTCACAGAGATATGGATTTCGTAAGTGAATCGCGACGTGTTACTCATTGATGATGAGGAGCCTACAGTTATGAAGAAGTCTTGACAAGTTGAAAGGGATAAGTGGCTTGGTGCCATGAAGTCGGAAATGGATTCCATGTATGAAAACCAAGTTTGGAACTTGGTTGACCCACTGAAGGCATAAAGCCTATAGGGTGCAAGTGGGTTTTCAAGAAAACCGACATGGATGGTAATGTGATTACCTATAAGGCTAGATTGGTGGCGAAAGGATATCGTCAAAAGCAAGGTGTTGATTATGACGAAACCTATTAGCCTGTAGCTATGCTTAAATCCATTCGGATGCTCCTGGCCATAGCGGCTCATTATGATTATGAGATATGGCAGATGGATGTGAAAACAGCTTTCCTTAATGGAAACTTGCTCGAGGGCGTGTATATGATCTGACTGAGGTTTCACGTCGGTTGATAAAACCAAGGTATGCAAATTGCGACGATCCATTTATGGATTGAAGCAAGCATCTAGGAGATGGAATATCCGTTTTGATGAGACGATCAAAAAGTTTGATTTCTCACAAAATCCAGACGAACCTTGTGTGTACAAGAAGGTTAGTGGGAGTGCGATCGTGTTTCCTAGTATTGTATGTCGATGACATATTACTTATAGAAATGATGTGTCAATCTTACGATCGATTAAGGTTTGGTTATCAAGATATTCTCCATGAAAGACACGGGAGAAGCAACCTACATCCTCGGGATTAAGATCTATAGAGATAAATCGAAGCAGTTGCTTGGTCCTTCGCAGTCTACATATATAGACCGAGTGCTAAAGAGGTTTAGCATGTCGGAATCCAAGAAAGGTTTCCTACCCATCAGGCATGGGGTACACCTTTCGAAGTCTATGTGTCGCGCCTGAAGGCGAGAGGATTTGCATGAGTAAGATTCCCTATGCATCCGCAATAGGATCTATCATGTATGCTATGTGTAATGTACGAGGCCCGATGTATCGTATGCTCTGAGTGTCACGGCGGATACTCGTCCGATCGAGGAATGGATCATTGGGTGGTATTAAGGCGATCCTTAAGTACTTGAGAAGAACTAAGGATGTGTTCCTAATATATGGAGAAGGGTACATGGTGATACGTGGGTATACGGATGCGGATCGGACGACAAGGATGATTCCATGTCTTATGCGGGTATGTATTCACCTAAAATGGGGCGCAATAAGTTGGAAAGGTTCCAAGCTTGACACTATAGCGGATTACGCCACTAAGGCGAGAATCATTGCGACTTTAGGCGAGGAAGGCGGTTTGGATCAAGTAGTTCATCTATGAACTTGATGTGGTCTCATCGATGATCCAAACATGTGCTTCGCCGCTATCATCTTATCAGAGAGATCATAAGTAGGAACGAAATACAAATCGAGAAAATTCCCACTGAAAGGAACTTAGCGGATCCTTTGACTAAAGCATTACCTCAAAGTAAGTTTGAGGGTCATGTTGGTGCTTATGGTATTGGATACCGTAGCGATTGGCATTAGGCCAAGTGGGAGTCTGTTAGTAATATATGAGAGATGTCCTAAGGCAATCGCCTTATGTATGAACCATTTATATGATAAATGAAGATTCACTATTTGAGTATACATGTTTTATGTATTTGATTGGATCTTAAACTCATTTACTGAATGTCCACGATACGATTCACAGCATGAGAGAATTTGTGATTGGATCACAACTAGTGAGTATCTCTACATGTGTAATTGTGATGTATCGGAATTATCCCTAGTCGATGAATTGATGGATTTGGACACCATCAATTCTGTTGAGACTAGCACGAGGTATACTCCTTGGTGTATCCAAGCGGTGATTCTCCTTTGTTTGGAGACATAGTGATGTCGGAGTTAATCGTGGATGCTAGTTATGGTAACTAGTTCATTGGAGTGACCGGTAGTAAGACTTCATATGGTTCTCTGCATATATAGATATGTCAATGAAGTTCTTCTTGTGGCTTAAGTGCGATGTTCCTTTGACTTCAAGTCATCTTGATCATGGAGACTTATGCTTTGACATCTTAAGCAAACATCTCTAAGGAGATGTGGACCCGGGATGATTGGGTATAAGTCGAAGTGATCGAAGGTGTTTGAATAGCCTATAAAGGATTCACCACTCCTTGCGAGGAGATGTATACCCATGGCCTCTCGTCGGATTGTTACTAAAGTCTTTGGCCAAAGCATTACATGTTTAGAGTAAGGTACTCTTGATACATGTGGAGTAACTAGAATCAGTGGGACGAGAAATGATACTTGGGCTAGGTGTGGCGTGAAGTCGACCTAGTGAGGGTGACACAATAGACCATGTCCTGAACCAAGTGGGTATAAGATGAGTGAAGGGAATGGGGCACGATTCATTCGAACTCTTGAAGGGTTTGAGAAATAGTTACGGATCAACCGTTGATCTTTTGGTTAATTGGGGATCATGATGTACTACTAGGTGCCACTCATGATCGTTCTATAATTAATGGTTAATTATAGGCCAACATAAACCGAGAACCTATTTGGTCACATGCAGTGAGTAATCCAAAGGATTTAAAAGCGAGCTTGAGAATGAGATTCTCGGACCAGAGAGAAACTATGTTTGGTTGGACCAAACATAAGCGAAACATGAAATTGTTTGATCAATGGAAGCGTGGATGGGCTGCGTCTTATGAAGACGTAATGGATGGACCAAAATGGTTTGGTTCTAATCCAATGGATAAGAATAAACCAAAGGGTTTGGTTTATTTTAAACGAATGAACCAAAAGTTTGTTCGGTTCGTTTTAACTTAAAATAAACCATTATGGTTTGGTTTATTTTAACTTATCTTAATGGAGCGGGTTAACGGGCTTTATGGATATGATCCATTAACCATTAAGAGAATTAGTTCTCTATAAAAGTGGGCTTAAGGGATTGTTAAACTCTAACTAATCCAAAATCAAAACCCTAGCCTCCAAGGAGTTGCCGCCCAACCTGTTTGTGCCGCCCAAGCTCCTTGCCGCCCAGCTTGATTGTGCTGCCGTCAAGACCCTTGCCGGCATCCAAGCTCCAGCCGGTGAACCTCCGGCGACCCTCCGGTGATCCCCTAAAAGGTTCGGCATCAAGGTGAGCTTTTGTCTCCTTGTTTTGGCCGGCGCCTATCTCCTCCACCAAGCTGTCCAGTTTTCTGGACAGCTTCTTCTCCTCTCGTCGGAGCGTCGTTTGGACGACGGTTAGTGCTCCGACAGCGGCTAACATATCGGGGATTTGATCTCCGGTAATCCTCTGAGGTGGAGGACGAAGGATTCGTCAATCGGTTGACGAATACCTCTCCGGAGAAGCAAGTCTTGAGGACTTGTTTTAGGTCCGAATTTGGATTCGGATCGTGATCATCTCTCGATCACGTCGTCTTCAACACGAGGCTAGTAACCCGTACGAAGACGAAGCTCGTGGCTTGGCGAAGTCATCCCGAGGAGCTCGGCGTGGATACGGATAGAGACGATTCTTACGAGGATCGTTCCGGTTGATGCCGTTCCCGCTACACGTCATACTAAAGGTATAACATAGTTTAATTTCCTTTTATTGCAATTTTAATTTACGGTTATGTCTACACTTGTTGTAATAGCATGCGTGTATTGTGTGTGTTGTAATAAATAGGAGTATTTATTATTTTTTATTGCTTCCGCTGTGCTCATGTTTACGAAACATGATCGAACACACACACGCCGCGGTGCCGGAAACCCAACATCATCTTGATGCTTCTTGTAAACATCTTTGTCAGCTCGCGAGGTAGTGGCAGGAGGTGCCTCCGAAATGGGATGCTCGAGGACGTACAATTTTCTTTCTTGGGTGAGAATGATTCTCAGGTTCCTGTACCAGTCTAAGAAATTTGCTCCATTGAGCTTGTCCTTCTCAAGGACAGAACGCAGAGAGAGAGTGTTCATGTTTGTCGACATAGTAATCTACAACATACAATGCAGAGAATTAATATCATATTCCCTTTATCATTTAATTAGGCCTTTAATCAAATGATGCTCCCACTGAATTATAGGAATTTTGTAGAATCGAGTTATGAATGTGGTCAAACCACATTAGTAGATTCATACAAACTAGCTATAATTCTTGAGGGACAAGATCCACATCATACTAAGCCTTGAGTTAGCTTTGGATAAATCGCCCAAGACTTAGTACGATCGGTGGTTAACACATTACCGATTACATCTCTATGCAACTCTTGTTTATAGGATCAAGACCCACATTTACAAAAGACCTTGAGTTAGCTTTGGCTAAATCGCCCAAGATTTAGTGTAAATGCGATCTTATCCTATCTTTCCAATGGTTGGAATATGCCTATAGTTCTACTTGATCCAATTGAGTTAACTAGTTTTACTCAATCTAATTGAGCTTACTCTAACCCAAGCCGTGATAGGCGGGACCAAGATTGTCCCTCCACACCCTACCAAGAAAATATTCGTTGCTCTGCTTTGGCAGATTCAACAACTACAAATGATCGAGGTAGTGATGGGTATCAAGGACTTGGTAGGCATTTACGAGTTGACTCGATTAAGATCTAATCTAATCGTAATGTGTATCATATATGCATTAAGGCCTTTATTATCCTATATTAGCATGCATCACATACATACAAGCATTATTATAGCATGCATCATATACATACAAGAAAAATATCCTAGCATGCATCATATACATACAAGCATTATTCTACTAGCATGCATCACATACATACAAGAAAAATCAAATATATATATATATATATATATATAAAATTAACTGTGATCTGGTCATGGCCCTACTACGATCTTCTCAAGCCAATGAGAAAATCGGACGGTCAACCTAGGGCTAGCGTCTTCTCCAAGCGCTTCCTTTGACCGCCATGTGTCATCGGCACCCTTCTCTTAACTTCGTCAACAAGTGGACTTTCCACCGCTCCATATTTTACATTACAAATATGAAACTCGAGTTACATTCGAGTCTAAAACTATTTACAACTAGAATTTCAAAAGAAGAGGCACGAGACGTAGGTCGCATACACTATACAACACGCACAACCACAAAAACGGCACGCAGGTCGTATTATGAATTACAACACATTAACGTCCAATCAAATTGGGGTTCTTGGGCCATGACAATCACAGAATTATACATAATTCTAAATTATGTTTTTTTACAGAAAATTTCTATAATTTTTCCTATTTTTTTCAATTTTATGAGTCACCTCTCCGTAACGGTCCCGCTAAGCGATTTCCGGGCGCGATCACGGGACAAAGCCCCTTTCGGGGATAGGGGCAGTGCCCCTACTCGAACAATAAATTTTGCGAGTGTCCCTACTATGATCTTATAGCGACTTAAGTCACTGTCCCAAAAACCTAAAGCGAGAACTCACCGTTTTAGAGAGTTTTTCTCGATGGTTGAAGCCTACAAGTGTCCCAACACTCGTTGCTTCGATTCTTCGATAAAAATACCCAAAAATTCTATAAAATAGGAAATTTACAGAAACATAAAGATCTGTAATTTTTATATCTAATACAAAAATTACAAAAAACAAAATACAAACATGCTTCGCACGTGGCTCTGATACCACTGTTGGACTTTCCGAGCCGCAAAAACCGCTTTTTGCATTGCGGAAACCCCGAAAATTCGGCCACGGATCCGTGCGAAGTTATATTAAAATAAAAAAAATATGTATGTGCTAAGTAAACCTAGATCTACCTTAGATCTAGAAGTTGAGAGTGTTACCCTCGATGAGACGCCCTTCGCTTATCCCGCTCGTCAAATGCGAACTCTAGAGTGTCAAGTGTACACTCCTCTATTGGTATCCACACAAGCAATAGGTGGAGAAAACACACCCTTGAGTGTGCTAGCACCCTATGGATGGTTCAGCCAAGGAGGAGAGGGGAGCTTGAGAGGATGATCCAAGGAGGAAGATGAAGCTGTAGTAACTCACAAAATCAATTCCATCTAATGGAATAAGTGGTCGGCCACTTCATGGAGGGGGGGGGGGGGGTGGGTTACATGCATGCATTTAACTCCAAGAGCCAATGTCTCTTGGTCTCCCTTATGAGGTGGCACCACTTGATATGTCAATGATGATGTGGAGCATCATCATTGGCTGGCCATGCCAAGTCATCATCATGACATGGCATTTGGTCAAGTCAAACTTGACCTTTCATCTTCCCTCTCAAGTCAAGTCAAACTTGACCTCTTATCTCCCATGCTTGATCAAATCCAACCACTTGATTCAAGTCAATTTTATTTAATGAATCTCTATTCATTAATTTAAATTGACTAAATGAATCAAATCTAAATTAGACTCATTCAACACTTGAATCAACTTGAGTCTAACTCAATTAGTCTAATTTGGATTACTCTTAATCCAATTTGGTTCATCACATTAACCTAATCCTCATGCTCCATCATATGAACCTAATCTCCATCTAATTGCCCTTTGTGTGTGACCCTATAGGTTCTTGTAACGTTGGCAATGTCCCTAAACCGATTTAGGAACATAAACAATGAGTTGTATCTTGCAACACATCATTGCTACCGAAGTTACAAGAATGTTGAGCTCTAACATCACCTTTGTGACTACTAATTGTGACTCTTACAATATGTGACAATGTCCCTCTATCCTTGACATATAGATTGACCAATCGAGGCATAGACCGTGTCATCCTCGGTACAATCTATTTCTTGAACTCCAAGTAGACTCACTCTAATCAAATGAGCTCAATATCTCATATTGACTCATTTGGGCATGGCCATGCACTTCGTGGTCTCACTCTATCAAGAATATCGATGTCACCCCTGTCATATAGAAGGGATAGATCTCATCTACATCACTCACATCCCTCCGCATAATTTGTTACATACCCAGTAATCACCTTTATAGTCCACCCATTTACGGGTGACGTTTGACGAAGCCAAAGTATGCAACTCCTTATGTAGGGAACCATGGTGACTTCAGGTCTAAGGACTAATAGTCATACTAATAGCCACATGAGAAAGTATATGACACTCATATAACGATCCATGATACTTTCTTATGGTGGGTCATTCAGTATACATTCTCCAATGCATACCCATGTGTCAACTTGATATCTCATATCCATGACTTGTGAGATCAAGTCATCGTGTTGACCTACATGCTAGTCTCTATGCATTAACATTGTCCCTGAATGTTAACACTCTACTAGGAATGATTAAGAGTAGTGTTATCTATATCATCTCATTATTGATTCAACCAATCGATTGATATAGATAAGAACCTACTACTCAAGGACGTTATTATACTTAGTTATTTGGCACCAATACAAGTAAATATAATAACCATGCCTTTATAAATAGGAATATGATACAATAAAGTCCATACAACAATCATCACATGATTGGCTCTAGGGCTTTCACTAACATAAACATGTTTCAATGACTAGACCAAAAGATATACCTTTGTTCTGCTTCCGATTAGGGCAGTCCTTCTTCCAGTGTCCAGTCTGTTTGCAAGTGAAGCACTTGCCTTTCAACTTCTTCACTCCTCCCTGAGATCCTCCCACCACCTTTGCCCCAGCTTGTTTCTTCTTCTTCTTGCCTTTTTGCTTAGAAGTAGAAACTTTTTGGGCTACCATGGCCTGCGCCTAAGCACTCTAACAAAATAGCCCCTCTGCCGCCTGGAGTTCTGTCAGAAGCTCCGCCAACGAATACAACCTTTTATTCATGTTGTAGTTCATGCGAAACTGCTCAAAACTCCTAGGTAGAGATTGGGGAATGATATCGACCTGGGTTTCCCCATCGATCTCATCTTCGAAGACTTCTAGCTCATTCAAATGAGCCATCATCTTGAGAACATGATCCGTCATGGGTGTTCCCTCGATCATGGTGGTCTTCATCAAGTTCCTCATGGCTTCCTACCTCGCAACCCGATTCTGGTGTCTGAAAAGCTTTTTGAGATTGAGCATCATGTCATAAGCAATGAGCATGGCTTAATGCTGATGTTGTAGTACATTTGATATAAATGCCAAAATGTAACATCGCGCCATCTCATCAGCCTTAATCCACTTCTTATAACTCTTCTCCTTTTCTCCAGAATCATCCATAGGCTTAGGAGAGAACTCTTCAAGGAGTATATATTTGTATTCCTCAGCAGTCAAGACAATGTCAAGATTCCTCTTCCAATCAACATAATTGGGTCCAATAAGTTTATTTTCTTTCAGTATCATAGCAAGCGGGTTCAAAGTCATTTTGAAAAACCTATGAATCACATAGATCAAAACATTAGATTTCAAAAAATTATTGATTCCTCAAACAATAAAATTTTAAAATCAACCAACACCTCAAAACACCGAGAATATCGTATGCCACGATAGTGTGGACTATCTTAAATTCTACCTTTGTAAAGAGGTTTTACCCATTAATTTTACTATCTTGTCCTAACTTTTGACAAATAAAATTAATAGTTGGTTCCTCTTGACCCTACAAATAAAGCGTGAGTCCTATGGGAGGATACTGTATTTGCATCTAAGTGTTCACCATTACTTGGTACCAAGGTAATTATCTCGGGTTATGTGCCTTGATGAAGTACACGCTCTTAATTTCCTATAACCATATTCGACCTGATCACAAACAAACTCATCGATGGAGGAAGGCACTCAGGAGCCTTGATTTTGCATCACATGTCAAATCATAATGGAGGCCATGAGAATTTATAAAATATCCCTCTCCCACTTAGTAATTTAAAATTAAGGAATTTTCCTAGCCTCACATGCATATCAAACAAAAGCAATAATATGAAAAATATTTTCCACTATTATGGCTTTTGTCTCCATATAGTCATATCGCCATCTAATGCTCCTCCTATGCCATGTACAAGCCATCAGAAGATGAAGCGAGAATAACTATTTTAATTTACATCCATCGATCTTATACTCTATGAAGGTGTACATGAAATCTAGATCAGTAAACTAAAATAAAAAGTGGATAAGCGTCTTTGTACTTAATTAAAAAATTAAATACTAGCTTGTGATAGAATTCAAAAATATACAATTACACATA
This sequence comes from Wurfbainia villosa, assembly GCA_025175895.1. Classification (NCBI taxonomy): domain Eukaryota; kingdom Viridiplantae; phylum Streptophyta; class Magnoliopsida; order Zingiberales; family Zingiberaceae; genus Wurfbainia; species Wurfbainia villosa. Next base: position 39,032,469 of record CM045988.1, read on the forward strand.
CAATCACATACACACATATGGCCATAATAGTTGGATCGTATATGCAGTTAACCTATGCATCCTACTAATATCGAAACATATAATATATGAATAGTGTATAAAAGTGAATCCTAACACACACAAAATGAGCGTGGCTCGATGCCAATTGAAGGTTTTGAAACTCGATACCACTTGAAGGGAGGAAAACTTCACTTCAACTCGATTGCTTGTTCATGGCGATCCCATATTAGTCCGGATTAAAAAATTAATCCAGACAATTAGGATTACCCGCTACCATTCCATCATCATGCTATCCGATTAGGTGGTCACTTGAACAAACTTGTTGTTCAAGTAACCTACCTATTCTTGAATAGCCGTGAATACGATGTGCGGATCATTTTTGTTCATATTTGGGTTCCAAGTAAATTTAGCCACATATCAAAATACATACTTCAACAAAGAAATAAAGGAAGAAACAAAATTATACCTCTTGTTTACCTCAAGGTCTTCTATCGTATGTATATCCTCCTCTTGGACGTTGTGTGAAGCGATCTTCCAAGAGTTGAATCCTCCTAGATAACGATCTTCCTTTGCTTGCTCGCTCAAAAGGAAGAATACTCACCCTTCTTCTCCTTTGCACCAACCAGAACCAACTTGGTGTGTGGCCCTAAGTGGGAAAGGATTCTTGAGAGATGAAGAAGAAAGAGAATGCCCAAAGAAGAGGATGCCTAGAGGCCAAAGGAAGGAGGAGAAAAACCAGCCTTACCTCTTGTTGCCAGACCAAACCCTAATCCTTGAGTTTCTTGCCATCCAAGACAAGGAGAGCAAACCCTAGAATCTAAAACCTCTTATGCCGCTCAAGCCTTGGCTCCTTTTATAGATTTCATCCATACCTCCTTTTTAATCTCCTTGCCGGATCTAGATTTAATCTCAAGTTGGATCTTGGGATTTAATCTCAACCATTAGATCTAGATTTAATCTCCACCCTTGGATCTAAAGATTTAATCTCCACAGTTGGATCTAGAGATTTAATCTCCAGTTGGATCTAAGATTTATTTTCCATCATTAGATCTAGGCTCCTTGAGGTTTTGATAGGCTCTGATAGGGACCAGGAGGAGTTGGATCTTGGAATGGATCAAGCCCACATAAAGTCTGATCCATTAATGATAATCCATTCCACTAGAGGATTATCATCGATCTACCTCACCAACCCCCATAAATTAATATGGGCTCCATATATTATTTATACATATATATCCCCATGTTTAAGATCTCAAATGTCCGTCGATTAATTAATTTACTGACAATTAATTAATCGACATCTAACTCCATGTAGTACCACTCAACCTTATCATCATGCGGATAAGTCCACCTTGGGTTTACATGATGAATCATGTGAGCTCCTCAAGGGACATCATCATCCTAGTATATATGACCACTTTCTTCCTATAATTAATGACACATTATAAATAATATCATTTCCCATCTTACCGAGCCTATTAATTTACTCTATAAATCTCGCCAATGGCTAAATCAAAGAAATGAATACTAAGTATATGTGCCTGTTATTATATCGGGATTAAGAGCATGTACAACATAATATCTGAGGTCCAATTCAATTATGTAGTCAACAATAAATTGAATCACCTCTAAGTCGGTCCTGCTCAATACACACAAAGTGTACTAGTGTAATTCTTTGGTCAAGACAAACCAATACCAAATCACACTACAACCATACCAATGGTTTATCCAAAACCATCTCAGTTGTGAGCCTTTACTTATACTTTACAAGGAACTGATAACATGACCTCCCAAGTGACACTACACACCATGTTATCTACAATGTAATGTATTAGACGATATACAAACAATGATCATGTGATTCTTATTTCAAAAAATAAAGATGTTCATACAAAAGATAGACTTTTCCAGTATAGATCCCAACATGGAGGATGGTTGGATGAGTCACTAGCTAGGTGGGTGGTAGGCCCATGAGAGAAAGCGATAAAATTAGGTGGCAACCAACCAGAAGCTCCTTGGCAGGCAACAAGAGCAACGAAGAAGAGGAAAAAGGTGGCTAGGGTTTCCAAAACCCTTGAACCAATTAATTCTTCACGAAAAACCCTTAAGCCATGTTTTTATAGAGAACACATTCTCCTAACGGTTATTGGTTCATAACCAAAACATGTTAACCCACTCCAATAACTTAAGTTAAAATAAACCAAACAGTGTTGGTCTATTTTAAGTTAAACCGAACCGAACCAACTTTAGTTCATTCGTTTAAAACAAATCAAATTACTTTGGTTTATTTTCCATCATTGGATTAGAACCAAACCAATTTGATTTATCCATCATATCTTCATAAGACTCGACCCATCCATGCTTTCATTGTGAGCGAAATGATTTCATGCTCTCTCCTTGTTTGGTCTAACTAAACCTAGTTCATCTTTATCTGAGAATCTCATTCTCAAGCTCATTTTAAATCCTTCATATTACGCTCATTGTGGGTGTGACCAAATAGGTTCCCAATTTATGTTGGCCATCTATAAATAACCATTAATTATAGAACGATCATGAGTGACACCTAGTAGTACATCATGATCCCCAAATAACTGGAAAATCAACGGTTGATTCCAAAACCATTTCTGAAACCCTTCAACAGCTACAATGAATCGTGCCTCATTCCCTTCACTCATCTTATACCCACTTGGTTCAAGACATGGTCTATAGTGTCAGTCCCCACTAGGCTAACTACGTCACACCTAGCCCAAGTATCATTTCCTCATCCTACGGATTCTAGTTACTGCACATGTATCCAAGAGTACCTTACTTTAAACATGTAATGCTTTGGCCAAAGACTTTAGTAACAATCCAACGAGAGGCCATGGGTATACATCTCCTCGCAAGGAGTGGTGAATCCTTTATAGGCTATTCAAACACCTTCGGCCACTTCGAGTACTTATACCCAATCATCCCAGGTCCATATCTCCTTGGAGATGCTTGCTTAAGATGTCAAAGTATAAGTCTTCATGACCAAGATAACTTGAATACCGTAAGTCAAAGGAACATCGCACTTAAGCTGCAGTAAGAACTTCATTAACATATCTATATATGCACAGAACCATATGAAGTCTTACAGATGGTCACTCCAATGAACTAGTTACCATAAATAACATCTACGATTAACTTTGGATATCACAATGTCTCCAGCCAATGAGAATCAGCTGCTTGGTTACACCAAAGAGTATACCTCGTGCTAGTCTCGACATAATTGATGGTGTCCAAATCCATCAATTCATTGACTATGGATAATTCCAATACATCACAATTACACATGTAGAGATACTCACTAATTGTGATCCAATCATAAATTCTCTTATGCTTTGAATCATATTGTGGACATTCAGTAAATGAGTTAAAGATTTAATCAAATACATGAAAACATGTATACTCAAATAGTGAATCTTCATTTATCATATAAATGGTACAACCATAAGGCAATTGCCTTAGGACACCTCTCATATATTACTAACATATATGATACAACCTGAGGGTTTCATATCCATTGATAAGAACAAAGTATGCAAACTTCAATGTTCCATTTATGGATTGAAGCAAGCATCTAGGAGTTGGAATATCCGTTTTAATTAGGCAATCAAAAAGTTTGATTTCTCACAAAATCCTGAGGAGCCCTGTGTGTATAAGATGGTAAGTGGGAGTGCGGTCGTGTTCCTAGTATTGTATGTCGATGACATATTTATTATAGGAAACGATATTTCTGTTTTGCAAACAATCAATATTTGGTTGTCTAAAATGTTCTCCATGAAAGACATGAGAAAAGAAACCTATATTTTGGGGGATTAAGATCTATAGAGATATATCAAATTAGTTGCTTGGTCTTTCACAGTCTACATACATAGACAAAGTGCTAAAATAGTTTAGCATAGAAGAATCCAAGAAAGGTTTTATTCCCATGAGGCATGGGATTCACCTTCCGAAGTCTATGTGCCCGTGCACTAAAGACGAGAGGATTTGCATGAGTCAAATCCCATATGTGTCAGCTATAGGATCGATCATGTATGTTATGTTATGTACGAGGTCCGATGTATCGTATTCTTTGAGCGTTATGAGTAGATACCAGTCGGATCCTGGTATGGACTATTGTGTGGCTATCAAGACAATCCTTAAGTACTTGAGAAGGACTAAGGATTTGTTCTTGGTATATGGAGGAGGTGATATGGTAGTAAGCGGGTATACTAATGCTAGCTTTCAGAAATATAAGGATGATTCCAAATCTCAGTATGGATACATATTCATCTTGAATGGAGCTGTGGTGAGTTGGATGAGTTCCAAGCAAGATATCGTTGTTGATTCTACTATGGAGGTAGAGTACATTGCAACTTCTGAAGCAACAAAGGAGGCAATTTGGATCAAGAAGTTCATTACTGAACTTGGAGTAGTTCCGAGAATTGTTGAAGCATTACCAATTTACTGCGACAATAATGACATCATTGTACAAGCGAAGGAACCACGGTCTCATCAGCGATCCAAGCATGTACTATGACATTTCCATTTGATCAGAGAGATCATTGGTAGAAGATGTACAAATAGAGAAAGTTCCCACTGATAGGAATCTAGCCGATCCCTTTACAAAGTCTCTTCTTCAAGAAAAGTTCGAGAGGCAAATAGAAGCATGTGGTATTAGATATCAAGGCGATTGGCTGTAGGCCAAGTGGGAGTTTGATGTAATTGGGAGGTGTCCTAAGGAAATCGCCTTAAAAGTTATTAATAAAATTCACTATTTGAGTATACATTATCTATGTATTTGATTGGATCATAAACTCATGTATTGAAGTCCACAATACGATGCATATCATGAGAGAAATTGTGATTGGATCACAATTAGTGGGTATATCTTCATGTGTAAATATGCAAGTATTAAAACTATCCTTAGTCGATGAATTGATGAGATTGGTCATCATCAATTTTGTGAGACTAACACATGTTATTCTCTTTGGTTTATCCAAGCATTCAGTACTCACTGAATGGAAGCATAGGGATGTTGAGAGTGAACTTATGGATGCTAGTTATGGAAACTAGTTCATTAGAGTGACTTGCTATGAGACTTCATATGGTTCTATATGTTGTTGAAGATCTCATTGCAGCTTGAGTGCGAGCCTCCTTAGATTTGAGGTATTCAAGTCACCTTGATCATGACATCTTGTACTTTGACTTCTTTGCAGCAATCTACATAGTAGGTGTAACTCCAAGATGATTGGGTATAAGCCAAAGTGATTGAAGGTGTTTGAATAACTCATAGAGGATTCACCACTTCTGATAAAGGAGATGTATACCCTAGGCCTCTTGTCAGGATTGTTACTCAGAAGTCTCTGACAAGAGCAAGCATGTTAAGAAGATGGTTTTCTTGGGAACATGTAGGAGTAACTTGAATCCATAGGACAAGGAAATTAACTTGGGCTAAGTGTGACATAGTCAACCTAGTGGGAACGAACATAGAGACCATGTCCTGAACTAAGTGGGTATAGAATGAGTGAAAGGAACAAGGCACGAACCACTGAAGCTGCTGAAGGATTCAGAAAATGTTCTGGAGTCAATTTAGACTTTCCGATTAATTAGGGATCATGATGTACTGCTAGGTGCCACTCATGATCTATTCATAATTAAGGGGTTAATTATAAATGGCCAACATAATCGAGAACCTATTGGGTCACACACACTATGGGTGATCTTGAGATGTATAACAAGTCTTAGAATTAGATTCACATTGAGAGAGGATATGTCTGGTTGGACTAGACCAAGGGGGTGCGAAATGGAGGCTATGAAACCTCCTATGACTTTGTTGGACTTGACATGACCATATCGCACCTAAACAAAGTCAAACGGACCATACAGAGTCTCACATGACCGTGCCTAACTTGGCATGGGCCATGCCTAGCTCTGGCTAGAAAAACTATTGAAACTGGGCTGTGCCCAGAAGGACACATGGCCAGGCCATGTGTCCTTGCACAGCCAACCGTGTGAATCCACATGATTGTGTCATGGTTCTAGAGATTTTGGAGATTTCTCTTTATAGAAATTTCTTGGGTTGTTCTTACTTTAATTATGGGATAATTATGGTAAGATATGTTCCATTTAAGACTCCTAAGATGACCTAATCAAGAGATTTATAAATAGATCCCTTGATAATCTTTGGTAAAGAGTTGTTTTAGGTTTTCCTCTTGGTAGCCATCTTTCCTTTCTCCTCTTCTCTTGTCTCCGCTGGTTGGTTAGAACCAATGGGAGACAAAGGCTTGCTACTCTAGGAGTTGTCTCAAGTGATCATGGCGTGGATACGGATAGAAGCCAGGCCTATTGGTCTTGCTTGTGGTTTCGACTGATTCAAAAGAATCTCGAAGGTATAACTTCTCCTTCTCCTGGTGTGTTTTCATGTGATTATTCTAAAACAAGTTTACTTGGCCCCCAGGGGATATCTGGGATGGAATAAAAATTATTTTATTCACTTTATTCCACTGTTCATGATCTCGGAATCTCCAACATGAAGTACCTTCCTGGTTGGGTGGTTGCAATCCCGACAGGAGGAGAACTTGGGACCTCCTATTGTAGGGTCCCTAGTGAACCATATTTGGCCGACGATCTCTTCTTGCTGGGTTCCCCATCTTTAGCTGCAGGTGGGGATACTCGGCTCTGTTGCACTCCAACTCACTCTGCAACTTGAAATATCGATCACTAGTGTGACCATACTCTATGTGGTATTGACAGAAAAAAGGGGTCGGGGGATTACAGGGGATCCTCCTGTATCCTGTTGGGCATTGAAGAATGCCCTACTGGTCATATGCTTCCATTTCTCGCTCTTTCCAGGAACGTGGAGGGGGCACAACTTCAGTGGCCATAATCCGCAAGGGAGGGACAAGATGAATCCTTAACATCAATGGTCGCGGTCGAGGCACTTTAGGTAAGAAAGGCCTAACGTATTCTTTCTTGAGAGGTCCTCGAGGGACTAGAGGGGGGTTTCTTTCTGCAGGGGCACAAATAGGCTTCTTTTATACTCTTCTTACTCTCAACCCCTCTTCTTCATTGATATATTCTTCAGCATGACCTAGCAGCTCCTCATAGCTAGTGGTTGACTTTCTTAACAAGGAGTTAAGGAAAGGTCTTTCCTTTAGTCCTTAGGGGATAGCGACCTTTATCAGACATTGCCGAGGGGATTTCCTTAGTGATAGCAGTGAAGCGATGCATATAACTCCTCAACGACTCTGAGGAGTCTTGCTTTAGGTGCATCAAGATGAAAGCATCATGCTTATAGGCTTTACAACTAGTGAATTGCTGAAGAAAAACTACCTTAAAATCTGAAAAACATATAATAGAATTGGGGGGGGGGGGGGGGAGGGTGGGGTAGAGACCCAAACCATCTTTGAGCAGAGGCCTTTAAGGTGAAATGGAAAGCTCTGCATTTGAGTGCATTCGAATAGCAATGAAGGGAGGTGCCTCCCTCAAATTGAGATAAGTGTTCGAAAGTGTGGAGGTTGTTGCTCCAACATGATATCTTCGGTGAGGGCAGGGCTCGTAAGCTTCAGGTGCCCTAGTAGACTGGCTTTCTCCATGGTCTTCACACCTCGTCTGTGCTGCTGGGAGAGGGTATTGATACATCCTCCCTGCTAGCAGCTCACTTGGCAATACTTAAGTGTTTTGCGGAGCCGTTGGATGGACATGGGAAGGTCATTCATAAGGCTGCTCTCTTTGAGAGGGTTCGCCAGAATGAGGATGGAGATATCCTGTCCTTCTCCTCTCTTTGGCTAGAGCCTCAGCTACTGCTGTTTCTACCATTGCTCTCAACTGTGATGGTAATAATGTAATAAGGTTATCTTCTGCAGAAGAAGCTGTGGGAGGATGAATCTCCTCTGCATGCATCTTGATGTCTTGCCCAATAATAAGTTTCCCACAGACAGTGCCAATTGATGTGGGCATAAATTTTTCACCTCCTTGCCAGGAAAACCTTAGCTTTACTGAGGCTTAGGGCTCTCTCCATCCGTAATAGTAAAAAAGAGGTTTATGATAATGAAACAAGTCAAAGAGAATAATGACATAGTATTTAATGTGGTTCAGAATTACAATTCTTACTCCACAGGATGAACTCTTGCGTGAGCTACGGTGCTAGACACCTCAACTATATAAACCCTCATTCTTGGAAATGCTTCTGAAGGTGGAGAAAACCTCTTACAGATTACAAGATGTATAAAGTCAAGAGATCAATCCCTTTCACAAAACTTTATGCTCACCTTTCTTCTCCTTGGATTTCCTCTCCCCCCTTCTCTCGCTTGTCCTCCTCCACCCTTGCAAGATGTAGCTAATTTTTAAATGGAAAATGATCGATCCCCCTTCTCCTCCTGCATTCCCCTCTCTTATACCTATTCTCATGGAGTCCGTTGTGACGTAATCAATCATCTAGATCACCGACCACGTGGAGGGCCCCTTCTCCTGAGGAATAATTCTGTTAAAAGGATAAGGAATGGAGGCTCGTGGGAGTATGGTGTGGGGTCCTGGTTTGTTACATCATCTAACAAACTCTCATAGACCAGCGTATTAAGAAACATTCCACCCCACTTCTTTACCCTCTCTTTCTCTTCTGAAGGCCTTTATCACCTCCCCTAATTCCTACGCTAACTCGGCTCCATTCCTGATGGTACCTGAAGGGTGGATCCAAAGCTTCACTTCCCACCTCGGTCGCTAGTGCATTGCGATCCCATCTACATCTCAGGATTAAAAAAATAATACTTGACAAAGAGAGATTGCCCAAGCAACCAATCCATCATCATGCTATTCGAATAGAGTGGTCACTTGAACAAACTTGTTGTTCAAGTAACCTACTTCTTATCTTCGATTAGTTGCGGAATAGACGATGTACGGATCATCGGTTTTTATGTTTGTCTTCGGGGTCAAAGTAAATTAGCCACATACAATACATTCAATTTGCATATAATAAGGAAACATACTTAAACAAGAATTATACCTCTTGTTTACCTTTAGGTCTTCTATTGTATGTCCTTCCTCCTTTTGGATGTCGTGTGGGCGACGATCTTCCAAAAGTCGAAGCCTCCTAGATCACGTTCTTCCCTTCCTTGCTCGCTCCGAACAAAGGGAAGAATAAAACAAAACTTCTTCTCGTATCTAGAACCGACCACCAAGCCAAGGACCTTGATGTTGCCGCCGGCCAAGGAAAGGATGAAGGAGATGGTGTGGGCACCAGCAAAGAGCTCCAATGGAAGAAGAAGGAGCTACCCTAGGAAAGGAGAAGCTGACCAAGATTAAAGGAGAAGAGGAAACCCTTATCCTTTTCTTGTGTTGCCGCCGACCCTAAGGGAGAAGCCAAACAAGTTGCCACCCCACCCTTGTAACTCCAAACCCAAGCTCTCCAAAATAACTCTTGCTACCCAAGCCAAGGGAAGCAAAACCCTAATCTCCCAAAAGATATGTTCCTCCCAAGCCTAAGCCCTCCTTTTATAGAGCTAGTCTTAAGCCTCCTTTCAATCTCCACCGTCAGATCTAGAGATTTAATCTCCACTATCGGATCTAGAGTTCTATTTTCCACCATCGGATCTAGGCTTCATGAGCGTTTTAATAGGCTACAATAGGGACCATGAGGAGGAGTTGGATCTTAGCCACACAATGGATCTAGCCCACATAAAGTCCGATTCACTAATGATAATTCATTCCACTTTATCATTGATCTACCTCACCAACCCCCATAAATAAATATGGGCTACATATATTAATAAAATACCTTCCCGTGTTTAAGATATCGAATGCCCGTTAATTAATTAATTTACTGACAATTAATTAATCTACATCTAACTCCATGAGTAGTACCACTCAACCTTATCATCATGCCGGACCAAGTCCACCTGTAGGGTTTACATGATGATCCTTATGAGATCCTCAAGGGGACATCATCATCCTAATATATAGGACACGGTTTCCTCCTATAATCAACGACACACCATGTAAATAATATTATTTCTCAACTTACTGAGCCTATCGATTTACTCTATAAATCTCACCCATTGGTAAATCAAAGAAATAAATACTAAGTACATGTGCCCGTTGTTATATCGGGATTAAGAGCATGTACACCATAATATCCGAAGTCTGATTCAATTATGTAGTCAGCAATAAATCGAATCACCTCTAAGTCGGTCCAGCTCAATACACATAAAGTGTACTAGTGTAATTCTATGGTCAAGACAAACCAATACTAAATCACACTACAACCATACCAATTGTTTGTCCAAAACCATCTCGGTTGTGAGCCTCTACTTATACTCTACATGGAAATGATAACATGATCTCCCGTGTGAAACTACACACCATGTTATCTACAATGTAATGTATCAGACAATATGCATAACCATAAATATGCAAACAATGATCATGTGATTCTTATTTCAAAAATAAAGATGTTCATACAAAAGATAGACTTTTCAGTATACATCCCAACAATCTCCCACTTATACTAAAAGACTATGTTGTCCTCATACTGCCATACATCTGATTCCCATTCCCTTCACATGTCTATCAAAAGCTCTCGCTGGAAGGGCCTTAGTGAAAGGATCTACCAGGTTATACTCTTATGCAATCTTGGCTACAGTAATTTCTCCTCGCTTTATGATTTCTTGTATCAGGTGGTACTTGTGCTCTATGTGTTTACTTGCCTTATTGGCTCGTGGTTCCTTCGAGTTTGCAACTACACCACTGTTATCACAATAAATTGTGATAGTTCTGGGTAAACCAGGAATCACATCCAAGTCCATCAAAAAGTTCCTGAGCCATACAGCTTCTTTGGCCTCCTTAGAGGCTGCTACATACTCAGCTTCCATGGTAGAGTCTTCCATGCATTTCTTCTTGACACTCCTCCATACAATGGCTCCACCTCCTAAAGTAAACATAAAACCTGAGGTAGGCTTACTATTATCCCTATCTGATTGGAAGTCGGAATCTGTGTAACCCACTAGGAGTAATTTATCTACCTGGTATACTAGCATATAATTCTTAGTCGTTCTCAGGTACTTCAATATATGCTTTACCGTAGTCCAATGTCCCTATCCTAGATTACTCTGATATCTGCTAACCATGCCAACGGAAAAGCAGATATCCAGTCTCGTACATAACATAGCATACATGAGGCTTCCTACTGCCGAAGCATAAGGAACCACCTTCATCTCCTCTATCTCCTTTGATGTTCTAGGACACATCTCTTTAGATAAAGGTACTCCATGCCTAAAAGGTAGAAAACCTTTCTTGGAGTTCTGCATGCTAAAACAAGCCAAAATGGTGTCTATGTATGAAGCTTGAGACAAGCACAACATCCTTTTCCTGCGATCCCTTATAACCTTGATTCCAAGGATGTGTCCCACTTCTCCCAAGTCCTTCATATCAAACTGTTTGGACAACCATACCCTTACATCTGATAACACCTTGACATTGTTGCCAATTAACAAAATATCATCTACATATAGTACAAGAAATACCACTACGTTTTCGTCACATCTCTTGTATACACAAGACTCATCCGGACTTTGAATAAATCCATAAGATTGGATTACCTCATCAAAGTGGATATTCCAAGATCTCAAATCTTGCTTCAATCCATAAATGAACCGATTAAGCTTGCACATAAGATTCTCTTTGCCCTTTGCAATGAATCCCTCTGGTTGCTTCATATAGATGTTTTCCTCAAAATTTCCATTAAAAAAAGGCTGTCTTGACATCCATTTGTCACACCTTATAATCCATATGAGCAGCAATACATAAGAGAATCCGGATAGACTTAAGCATGACTATCGGCGAAAAAGTCTTCTTATAATTGATACCCTCTTTCTGAGTATACCCTTTCGCAACAAGCCTTGCTTTGAAGGTCTCAAGCTTCCCTTCTATTCCTCTCTTTCTTTTGTAGATCCACTTGCATCCAATGGTTTTTACACTATTGGGAGGTTCTACTAGCTCCCAGACCTTATTTGAATCCATAGATTCTATCTTAGAATTCATTGCACTTTGCTAAGATATCACATCTTTATCTTGGATTGCCTCGTCATATGTTTAGGGATTAGGTTGATGTTCGCCAGGGACCAAATCAGAAGATTCTCCCAAGAACATAAATCTATCAGGCTGTCTAACAACCCTCCCACTACGATGAGGTATAACCTATGTATCCTCTGTGACACGCGGTGCAGTCACTTGTGGTATATCCTCTTGTACCGGTGGTACTGAAGTAGTAACTTCCCCTCTCAATTCCTCCAGAACAATCTTACTCATGGGCTTGTAGTTCATCACATAGTCTTCCTCTAAAAATCTGACATTCGTGCTAACGATCACCCTCTGATCTCTAGGACTATAGAATAAACCACCTTTCATTCCTCTAGGATATCCTACGAACATGCACACTTCTGTATGAGGTTCCAACTTACCAGCATCTGCCTTCATCACATGTGTTGGACTTCCTCAAATCTGAATATGTCTCAGACTAGGCTTTCACCCAGTCCATAATTCTGTGGAAGTAGAAGACACTAATTTAGATGGTACCAAGTTCAGAATATACACTGTCGTATCTAGAGCATACCCCCAGAACGAATCTTACAACTCAGAATAACTAATCATTGATATAACCATCTCCATAAGAGTCATATTCCTTCACTCCGCTATACCATTCTGCTAGGGTGTTCCAGGTGCAGATAATTGGGATTGAATCCCAACCTCTGATAAGTAATTTCTAAACTCTCCCAAGAGGTACTCAGTACCACGATCAGATCGTAGTATCTTCATAGTTTTACCTTGACGTTTCTCCACATCAGCCTTGAATTCTTTGAACCTGTTAAAGCATTCAGACTTGCAGCGCATCAAGTAAATGTATCCATATCTTGAATAATCATCTATAAAAGAGGCGAAATATTCAAAACCACCTCTAGCCTGGATAGACATAGGACCACACAAACCAGAATGAACCAATTCCAACATATCTTTGGCTCTATACCCCTTGACCTTAAAAGGCCTCTTGGTCATTTTACCTTCTAAGCAAGATTCACAGGTTGAGAAATCTTCCACCACTAACGAACCCAGAGGTCCATCAGCTATCAACCTTTGAATTCTACTTATGTTAATATGACCTAACCTTAGATGCCAAAGATATGTTTGTTTCATTTTCGAAGGTTCATTTCTCTTATTCGATTTAGAAGATGAGTTATTGACTTCTATTTACATCGTGGGAGCTTTTGGTTCAAGGGTATATAAATTTCCTATCAATGCACCAGAACAGATAATCTCCCTATTCCTTTTTATAACAACTCTATCATTAAAAGAAATAGAATATCGATCCAAAAATAATTTAGAAACTGAAATTAAATTCTTTCTAAATAAAGGTACATAAAGGCAATTTCTTAGAACCAAAGTTTTATTTCTATCAAAAGACAAATAAACATCTCCCACTGCAACAACTGCCACTTTAGTAGAATCGCCCAAGTAAACGATAATCTCCCCCTTAGCCTGTCGTCTGGTTTCCTAGAACCCCTGCAAATTATTGAAGACATGATCAGTGGCTTCCGTATCTATACACCAGGTGCTGGTAGATAACACCGATAAACATGTTTCAACGATTAGACCAAAAGATATTCCTTTGTTTTGCTTCCAGTTGGGGCAGTCCTTCTTCCAATGTCCAATCTACTTGCAAGTGAAGCACTTGCCTTTCAACTTCTTCACTCCTCCCTGAGATCCTCTCGCCACCTTTGCGCCACCTTGTTTCTTCTTCTTCTTGCCTTTCAGCTTAGAAGTAGAAACCTTTTAGTCAACCATGGCCTGAGCCTGAGCACTCTGACGAAAAAGCCCCTCTGCCACCTGGAGTTCTGTCAAAAGCTCTGCCAACGAATACAACCTTTTATTCATGTCGTAGTTCAGGCGAAACTGCTCAAAACTCCTAGGTAGAGACTGGAGAATGATATCGACATGGGTTTTCCCATCGATCTCAGCTCCAAGGACTTCCATCTCATTCAAATGAGTTATCATCTTGAGAACATGATCCCTCACGGGTGTTCCCTCGATCATGGTGGTTGTCATCAATTTCCTCATGGCTTCTTTCCTAGTAGCCCGATTCTGGTGTCTTAAAAGCTCCTTGAGATTGGCATCATGTCATAAGCAGTGGGCATGGCTTGATGCTGATGTTGCAATACATTTGACATAGAAGCCAAAATGTAACACCGCACCATCTCATCAGCCTTTATCCACTTCTTATAACTCTCTTTCTCCTTTTCCCCAGAATCATCCGCAGGCTTAGGACACTCTTCAAAGAGTACATACTTGTACTCCTTAGTAGTCAAGACAATATCAAGATTCCTATTCCAATCAACATAATTGGGTCTAGTAAGTTTATTCTCTTTTAGTATCACAGCAAGTAGGTTGAAAGTCATTTTTGAAAAACCTAAGAATCACATAGATCAAAACTATAGATTTCAAAAAATTATTTATTTCTCAAACAATAAAATTTCAAAATCAACCAACACCTCAAAACACCAAGAATATCGTATGCCACGATCGTGTGGACGTATGCGAATTCTACATTTGTAAGAGGAGGTTTTACCCATTAATTTTACTATCTTGTCAACCTAACTTTTTGACAAATAAAATTAATAGTTCGTTCCTCTTCAACCCTACAAATAAAATCAGTGACTCCGATGGGGAGAATACTCCTATTTGCATCTAAGTGTTCACCATTACTTAGTACCAAGGCAAGTATCTCGGGTTATGTGCCTTTCGATGGGGAAGTACACACGCTCCTAAATAATTTCCTATAACCATATTCGACCCTGTGATCTGCAAAACAAACTCATCCGATGGGGAGGAAGGCACTCAGAGCCGACGCGCAAGTTTTTTTGCATCACATGTCAAATCATAATAGAGGCCGTGGGAATTTAAAAAAATATCCCTCTCCCACTTAGTAATTTATAATTGAGGAATTTTCCTAGCACACGACATGCATATCAAATAAGAAGCAATAAATATAAAAAAAAATGTTTTCTACTATTATGACTTTTGTTCTCCAATATGCCTCCCGTCGTATCGCCATCTCGTCCGCTCCTCCCTACGCCATGTACAAGTATCCGAAGATCCGAGTCGAGAATAATTATTTTAATTTACATCCATCGATCCTATACTCCACGAAGGAGTGTACATGAAATCTAGATCGAAAGTAAACTAAAATAAAAGACTGGCTAAACAATGTCGTACTTAATTACAAAAATTAAATACTAGCCTTGTCAACCCCGAGGATTCAACTAATATTACACACATGCAATCACATACACACACATATGGCCATAATAGTTGGATCTTATCCCTGCAACCAAAAGGTTAGCCTACGTACATCCTACTATCATCCGGCACATACAATATATGATAAGTGCATAAAATTAACCGAATCCTGAACACACAAAATCGAAAGCCGTGGCTCTGATACCACTTGAAGGGTGGATCCGAAGCTTCGCTTCCCACCTCAGTTGCTAGTGCATGGCGATCCCATCTATGTCTCCGGATTAAAAAAATAATCCTTGACAAAGAGAGATTGCCCAAGCAACCGATCCATCGTCGTGCTATTCGAATAGAGTGGTCACTTGAACAAACTTGTTGTTCAAGTAACCAACCTCTTATCTTCGATTAGCCGCGGAATAGACGATGTACAGATCACCAATTTTTGTGTTTGTCTTCGGGGTCAAAGTAAATTAGTCACATACAATACATACAATTTGCATAGAATAAAGAAACATAATTAAACAAGAATTATACCTCTTATTTACCTCTAGGTCTTTTATTGTATGCCCTTCCTCTTTTTGGACGTTGTGTGGGCGACGATCTTCCAAGAGTCGAAGCCTTCTAGATCACGTTCTTTCCTTCCTTTCTCACTCCGAATAAAGGAAAGAATAAAACAAAACTTCTTCTCCTATCTAGAACCGACCACCAAGCCAAGGACCTTGATGTTGCCGTCGGCCAAGGGGAGGATGAAGGAGATGGTGTGGGCGCCGACCAAGAGCTCCAATGGAAGAAGAAGGAGCTACCCTAGGAAAGGAGAAGCCTACCAAGATCAAAGTAGAAGAGGAAACCCTTATCCTTTTATTGTGTTGCCGCCGGCCCTAAGGGAGAAGCCAAACAAGTTGCCGCCCCACCCTTGTAACTCCTGTTGGGTTTCCGGCACCGCGGCGTGTGTGTGTTCGATCATGTTTCGTAAACATGAGCACAGCGGAAGCAATAAAAATAATAAATACTCCTATTTATTACAACACACACAACACACGCATGCTATTACAACAAGTGTAGACATAACCGTAAATTAAAATTGCAATAAAAGGAAATTAAACTACGTTATACCTTCCGTATGACGTGTAGCGGGAACGGCATCAACCGGAACGATTCTCGTAAGAATCGTCTCTATCCGTATCCACGCCGAGCTCCTCGGGATGACCGCCAAAGCCACGAGCTTCGTCTTCGTACGGGTTACTAGCCTCGTGTTGAAGACGACGTGATCGAGAGATGATCACGGTCCGAATCCAAATTCGGACCTAAAAACAAGTCCTCAAGACTTGCTTCTCCGGAGAGGTATTCGTCAACCGATTGACGAATCGCCCGTCCTCCACCTCAGAGGATTACCGGAGATCAAATCCCCTGTATGTTAGCCGCTGTCGGAGCACTAACCGTCGTCCACACGACGCTCCGACGAGAGGAGAAGAAGCTGTCCAGAAACCTGGACTGCTTGGTGGAGGAGATAGGCGCCGGCCAACTCAGGAAGCCAAGTGCTTACCTTGATGCCAAACCTAAGGAGGATCGCCGGAACTCTTCCGGCAGCAGCTCGTCGCCGGCGTCGAGGAAGGAAGCAACCTTCTGGACGCCGGTTGGAGGACCTTTGGGCTGGGCGGCGGAAGCTTGGAGTTGGGCGCCGAATTGGAGAGGGAGGGTTTGGGCGGCCAAGTTTGATTCGATTTAGGGTTAGGGTTTAATCCCTATTTTATAGAGAACTAATTCTCTTAGTGGTTAATGGATCATATCCATAAAGCCCGTTAACCCGCTCCATTAAGATAAGTTAAAATAAACCAAACCATGATGGTTTATTTTAAGTTAAAACGAACCGAACCAACCTTTGGTTCATTCGTTTAATATAAACCACACCCTTTGGTTTATTCTCATCCATTGGATTAGAACCAAACCATTTTGGTCCATCCATTATGTCTTCATAAGACACGGCCCATCCACGCTTCCATTGCGACTGAAACAATTTCATGCTCGCTTTATGTTTGGTCCAACCAAACATAGTTTCTCTCGATGCGAGAATCTCATTCTCAAGCTCGTTTTAAATCCTTTGGATTACACTCGTTGTCGTGTGACCAAATAGGTTCTCGGTTTATGTTGGCCGTCTATAATTAACCATTAATTATAGAGCGATCATGAGTGGCACCTAGTAGTACATCATGATCCCCAATTAACCGAAAAGATCAACGGTTGATCCAGAACTATTTCTGAAACCCTTCAGTAGCTCGAATGAATCGTGCCCCATTCCCTTCACTCATCTTATACCCACTTGGTTCGGGACATGGTCTATTGTGTCGGTCCCACACTAGGTGACTGTATCATTTCCTCGTCCTACGGATTCTAGTTACTCCACATGTATCGAAGAGTACCTTACTCTAAACATGTATTGCTTTGGCCAAAGACTTTAGTAACAATCCGACGAGAGGCCATGGGTATACATCTCCTCGCAAGGAGTGGTGAATCCTTTATAGGCTATTCAAACACCTTCGATCACTTCGACTTATACCCAATCATCCGGGTCCACATCTCCTTAGAGATGTTTGCTTAAGATGTCAAAGCATAAGTCTCCATGATCAAGATGACTTGAATACCGCAAGTCAAAGAACATCGCACTTAAGCCACAGTAAGAACTTCATTGACATAACTATATATGCAGAGAACCATATGAAGTCTTACGGCTGGTCAATCCAATGAACTAGTTACCATAACTAGCATCCACGATTAACTCAGGACATCACTAAGTCTCGGCCCGGTGAGAATCAAGCTTGGATACACCAAGGTATACCTCGTGCTAGTCTCTCGAATTGATGGTGTCCAGATTCATCAATTCATCGACTAGGGATAATTCCGATACATCACAATTACACATGTAGAGATACTCACTAGTTGTGATCCAATCACAAATTCTCTCATGCTGTGAATCGTATCGTGGACATTCAGTAAATGAGTTTAAGATCCAATCAAATACATAAAAACATGTATACTCAAATAGTGAATCTTCATTTATCATATAAATGGTTCATACATAAGGCGATTGCCTTAGGACATCTCTCATATATTACTAACAGACTCCCACTTGGCCTAATGCTAATCGCTACGGTATCCAATACCATAAGCACCAACATGACCCTCAAACTTACTTTGAGGTAATGCTTTAGTCAAAGGATCCGCTAAGTTCCTTTCAGTGGGAATTTTCTCGATTTGTATTTCGTTCCTACTGATGATCTCTCTGATAAGATGATAGTGGCGAAGCACATGTTTGGATCGTTGATGAGACCTTGGCTCTTTCGCCTGTGCAATTGCTCCATTGTTGTCGCAGTAGACCGGTATTGCTTCAACAATGGCCGGAATCACACCAAGTTCATGAACGAACTTCTTGATCCAAACCGCTTCCTTTCTTTGCCCGGCGCAATATATTACCTCGATGGTAGAATCCGCTCTGATCTCTTGTTTGGAACTTTTCCAACTCACTGCGCCCCCATTCAAGGTGAACACGTATCGGTGAGACACGGAATCATCCTTGTCTGCGGAAGGCGGCATCCGTATATGCGCGTATCACCATGTCCCCTTCTCCATATATTAGGAACACATCCTTAGTTCTTCTCAAGTACTTAAGGATCGTCTTATGACAATCCCAATGATCCATTCTGGATCGGTGAGTATCTGCTCGTGACACTCAGAGCATACGATACATCGGGCCTCGTACGTAACATAGCATACATGATAGATCCTATTGCGGATGCATAGGGAATCTTACTCATGCAAATCCTCTCGTCTTTTGTGCGCGGACATAGACTTGAAGGTGTACCCCATGCACGATGGGCGGATAACCTTTCTTGGATTCCGACATGCTAAACCTCTTTGCTTTTCGGTCTATATATGTAGACCGCGAAAGACCAAGCAAACCGTTTGATCTATCTCTATAGATCTTAATCCCAAGGATGTAGGTTGCTTCTCCCAGTCTTTCATGGAGAATGTCTTGGATAACCAAACCTTAAGCGTGTAAGATTGACACATCGTTTCCTATAAGTAATATGTCATCGACATACAATACTAGGAACACTGCACTCCCACTAACCTTCTTGTACACACAAGGTTAAATGCGGATTTTGTGAAATCAAACTTTTTGATCGTCTCATCAAAAGCGGATATTCCGGACTCTGGATGCTTGCTTCAATCCATAAATGGATCGTCGCAATTTGCATACCTTGGTTTTATCAACCGATGTGAAACCCTCAGGCTGTATCATATACACGTCCTCGAGCAGGTTTCCATTAAGGAAAGCTGTTTTCCCATCCATCTGCCATATCTCATAATCATAATGAGCCGCTATGGCCAGGAGCATCCGAATGGATTTAAGCATAGCTACAGGCGAATAGGTTTCGTCATAATCAACACCTTGCTTTTGACGATATCCTTTCGCCACCAATCTAGCCTTATAGGTAATCACATTACCATCCATGTCGGTTTTCTTCTTGAAAACCCACTTGCACCCTATAGGCTTTATGCCTTGGTGGAGTCAACGAGTTCAAACTTGGTTTCGTACATGGAATCCATTTCGACTTCATGGCACCAAGCCACTTATCCCTTCTGAACTTGTCGGACTTCTTCATAAGGGTAGGCTCCTCATCATCAATGAGTAACACGTCGTTCGATTCACTTACGAGAAATCCATATCTCGGGAATGTTGCGTGTTCTACGGATCTGAAGATGTGGTGTTACAATAGGTCCAGTCGATTGCTCATCACTATGAGTTGTCGGCTGTTGTGCTTCACCAGGTATCTCATCAATGTCTATTTGAGTCTCTCGAGCCTCCTCAAGCTCGACGACACTCCCACTGTTTTCTTGCAAGAGAAACACTTTCTCTAGAAACACAGCATGCCTTGAAACAAACACCTTTTGTTCCACAGGATGATAGAATTGGTAACCCCTTGTTTCCTTAGGGTATCCAATAAATAGACATTTATCAGACTTAGCATCCGGTTTATACGTCTGATCCAGCTTCACATAAGCGGGACAACCCCATATCTTCAAGTAAGATACATGAGGTTTCTTACTATTCCATATCTCATATGGAGTAGTTGAGACTACCTTGGTAGGCATTACATTTAACAAGTAAACAATGCGAAGTGCATAACCCCAAAGGACTTGGGAAGAGTCGCATGATTCATCATTGACTGACCATGTCCAACAAGGTCGATTCGCCTCTCAGATACACCATTATGCTGTGGTGTATAGGGCGGAGTCCATTGAGACAATATGCCATTGTCTCTTAGATAATCAAGAAACTCTTGACTTAAGTATTCACCTACCTCGATCCGATCGAAGTATTTTAATACTCTTGTCATGTTGTTTCTCCACTTCATTTCTGAATTCTTTGAACCTTTCAAAGGCTTCAGACTTGTGTTTCATCAAGAACACATACCCAAACCGTGAGTGATCATCGGTGAAGGTAATGAAGTAGCTATAGCCTCCTAATGCTTGAGTTGACATAGGTCCACATACATCAGTATGTACTAAACCTAGTAACTCTCCCACTCGTTCACCTTTTCCAGTAAAAGGTAACTTAGTCATCTTGCCTTTTAAGCATGATTCGCATGTATCGTATGAATCCAATTCAAACGATTCCAGAATTCCACATCGGTGTAATTCGGACATGCGTTTCTTGCTTATATGGCCAAGACGACAATGCCACATATAGGAGTCTATTTGATTATCCTTTCGAGCACTCTTGTTGCTCGCTTCGATATTGCAAATGTCACTGGATACGTCCAACGTATAAACACCATTGCTTAAAGTTCCAGTCCCATAAAGAACCCCATTCAAAGTTGTGTAACAACAATTGTTACTAAACGTCAAATGGAAACCATTTCTATTTAGACAAGAAATAGAAATGATGTTCTTTATCAACGAAGGAACATAAAAGCAATTGTCCAGTTCTAAGACAAGTCCTACAGGGAGTTCCAACAAATACGTTCCGATGGCGAGTGCAGCAACCGTTGCTCCATTCCCAACACTTAAATTTGACTCTCCCCTTGACGAGTCTTCTTCTATTCCTTAGCCCATGTATGTCATTACATATATGTGAGCCACACCCAGTATCAAATACCCAAGTGTCTGAGGAAATAGAATGACAATCAATAAAGAAGATTTCTGAAGAAGATGGGGCATCCGATGCCTTATCCTTCTTCATGGACTCAAGATAAATCTTGCACTTTCTTCGCCAATGGCTCTCCTTTCCATAATGATGGCAAGTTTCCTTTTGTGCTAGTTCTACCTTCTTAGCCTTTCTCTTCTTTCCCTTCTGCTGTTCCTTTGACTTCCTCTTAGAACCTTTCTTCGAGGAATCAACTAACAGCACCGTCCCCTGCTCATGCTTCTCAGAAGACTCCACAGTCTTCAGCATATTGGCGATACCACAGATGAACCTCCTAGCATCTCGGAGGTGAAGAGCGAGCTTTGAGACTTGAACCTTTATCTCACTTGCTCATCAACCAACTCACAAAGATGAAGGACTACGATATGAGCATCCATATGCTCATGCTGCTTTCGTAGCTTGGGTTCCATCGTGGCTAGCATGATGCAACTCATTTGTTCAGAATCACTCACATGTTTCTGATAGGCCAACAATTGGTCCAGAGTTGCATTGTCACTAGGATGGGCGGGAAGAGGCGCTTCGAGGACATACAAGCTTTTCCACCTTGAGAACAATTCTCAAGTTTCTAAGCTAGTCAAGAAGTTGGCCCGATCAATTTATTTGAATCAAAATGGAGCATAAATTCAAACACATCATGATCAATATATTAACTTAGAAATACAAAACGAGCATATATGAGAAAGATGATTTTAAAATGCATCAATATACATTTATAAATCCCATTCATTTTTTCGAATTTTAAAAACCCCAAAATCACTTTGGGAGATCGTAGGTCCATCTCCGAATGGGCTGATATCCATCATAGTTATGAACAACCTTGGAGAGAGTCCAACAAGCCATTCATAACTACGACGGTAGGTATCATCTATACCGATTGCATATCACGTATATGCAACTATCACAATGTGCTATCAACTAATTGAATGTTCACACATACATCGGGTTGTTAACACATTAACAAGTATGCATCATATGCATAGCACCCAACTTCACTCCCTTTACATCGACCTTGGAGAGAGTCCAACAAAGCCGATGCTCGAGTTAAACCAACCCATTAATCGGACATAGTTTTAATATGGTTAGGCGCATTCAACCAATTAGCCCGGCTTGGAAGAGTCCAACAACCAAAGCTAACGATTGACCTCGACTCTTACCATATTAGTATTAAACTATTCCATGGTTTGAACATATTCGAGTTAGTAGGGCTTGGAGAGAGTCCAACAACCCAAACAAGAAAGCAGAACTACGGTTCTAACCATATTAATGGAAGGTGTAGGCTTTAATATTGATTAAGGGTTTTTATGTCTCATCCTCTTTGCATGCAAATAACTATTATCTACATGGCATGACATACATGACATACATCTACATGTCACGACACGCATGGCATAATGTTATGCATCTAATGCATTTACATGGCATACAATTATGTCATGTATTTATTTCCTTATATGTCATAACTATTTATGGAAATAAAATATGTTTAAGATTTGATTCTCCAAATCAAATCATAATTAAATTAGGAAACAAATTTCCAAATCTAATCACATATTTTATTCATGGAATTATTTGATTAAGGAAAATCTATTTAGGAAACCAATTTCCTAAATCTTTAAAACTACTTATGGAAATAAAATATTTTAAGATTTGATTTCCCAAATCAAATCATGATTAAATTAGGAAACAAATTTCCAGAATCTAATCAAATATTTTATTTATGGAAAATATAAATTTCCATAAATACTTCTAACTTTCCAAAAGTGGAAGATTTCCATAAATACTTCTAGACTTTCCAAAATTGAAAATTTTCCATAAATACTTCTAAATTTCCAAAATTTAGAAAACTTCCAGAAATACATTATGACTATCGCAAAACCATTTTTACGATTATGTCGAAACACAACCACGGGCTCGATACCCTTTGTTGGGTTTCAGCATGGCGTGTGTGTGTTCGATCATGTTTCGTAAACATGAGCACAGCGGAAGCAATAAAAATAATAAATACTCCTATTTATTACAACACACACAACACACGCATGCTATTACAACAAGTGTAGACATAATCGTAAATTAAAATTGCAATAAAAGGAAATTAAACTACGTTATACCTTCCGTATGACGTGTAGCGGGAACGGCATCAAACGGAACGATCCTCGTAAGAATCGTCTCTATCCGTATCCACGCCGAGCTCCTCGGGATGACTTCGCTAAGTCACGAGCTTCGTCTTCGTACGGGTTACTAGCCTCGTGTTGAAGACGACGTGATCGAGAGATGATCACGATCGAATCCAAATTCGGACCTAAAACAATCCTCAAGACTTGCTTCTCCGGAGAGGTATTCGTCAACCGTTTGGCCGAATCGCCGTCCTCCACCTCAGAGGATTACGGAGATCAAATCCCGGTATGTTAGCGCTGTCGGAGCACTAACCGTCGTCAAGCGCGCTCCGGCGAAGGAGAAGCTGTCAGAAAACTGGACAGCTTGGTGGAGGAGATAGGCGCCCGGCCAACAAAGGAAGCCAAGTGCTTACCTTGATGCCAAACCTAAGGAGGATCGCGGAACTCTTCCGGCAGCAGCTCGCCGGCCGAGGAAGGAACAACCTTCTGGACGCGGTTGGAGGACCTTTGGCTGGGCGGCGGCTTGGAGTTAGGCGCCAAAGGAGAGGGAGGTTTAGGGTTTAATCCCTATTTTATAGAGAACTAATTCTCTTAGTGGTTAATGGATCATATCCATAAAGCCCGTTAACCCGCTCCATTAAGATAAGTTAAAATAAACCAAACCATGATGGTTTATTTTAAGTTAAAACGAACCGAACCAACCTTTGGTTCATTCGTTGAATATAAACCAAACCCTTTGGTTTATTCTCATCCATTGGATTAGAACCAAACCATTTTGGTCCATCCATTATGTCTTCATAAGACACGGCCCATCCACGCGTCCATTGCGACTGAAACAATTTCATGCTCGCTTTATGTTTGGTCCAACCAAACATAGTTTCTCTCGGTCTGAGAATCCCATTCTCAAGCTCGTTTTAAATCCTTTGGATTACACTCGTTGTCGTGTGACCAAATAGGTTCTCGGTTTATGTTGGCCGTCTATAATTAACCATTAATTATAGAGCGATCATCGAGTGGCACCTAGTAGTACATCATGATCCCCAATTAATCGAAAAGATCAGCGGTTGATCGAACTATTTACGAAACCCTTGATGGCTTCGAATGAATCGTGCCCCATTCCCTTCACTCATCTTATACCCACTTGGTTCGGGACATGGTCTATTGTGTCGATCCCCACTAGGTGACTCGTCACACCTAGCCCAAGTATCATTTCCTCGTCCTCACAGTTCTAGTTACTCCACATGTATCGAAGAGTACCTTACTCTAAACATGTATTGCTTTGGCCAGACTTTAGTAACAATCCGACGAGAGGCCATGGGTATACATCTCCTCATGGAGTGGTGAATCCTTTATAGGCTATTCAAACACCTTCGATCACTTGACTTATACCCAATCATCCGGGTCCACATCTCCTTAGAGATGTTTGCTTAAGATGTCAAAGCATAAGTCTCCATGATCAAGATGACTTGAATACCGCAAGTCAAAGGAACATCGCACTTAAGCCACGATAAGAACTTCATTGACATATCTATATATGCAGAGAACCATATGAAGTCTTACTACGGTGGTCACTCCAATGAACTAGTTACCATAACTAGCATCCACGATTAACTCGGACATCACTATGTCTCGGCCCGGTGAGAATCAGCTTGGATACACCAAGGAGTATACCTCGTGCTAGTCTCAGCGAATCGATGGTGTCCAAATCCATCAATTCATCGACTAGGGATAATTCCGATACATCACAATTACACATGTAGAGATACTCACTAGTTGTGATCCAATCACAAATTCTCTCATGCTGTGAATCGTATCGTGGACATTCAGTAAATGAGTTTAAGATCCAATCAAATACATAAAAACATGTATACTCAAATAGTGAATCTTCATTTATCATATAAATGGTTCATACATAAGGCGATTGCCTTAGGACATCTCTCATATATTACTAACAACTCCAAACCCTAGCTCTCCAAAATAACTCTTGCCGCCCAAGCCAAGGGAAGAAAAACCCTAATCTCCCAAAAGATATGTGCCGCCCAAGCCTAAGCCCTCCTTTTATAGAGCTAGGCTTAAGCCTCCTTTCAATCTCCACCGTCGGATCTAGAGATTTAATCTCCACCGTCGGATCTAGAGTTCCATTTTCCACCATCGGATCTAGGCTTCATAAGGGTTTTAATAGGCTACAATAGGGACCATGAGGAGGAGTTGGATCATGAGGAGGAGTTGGATCTTGGCTGCCCAATGGATCTAGCCCACATAAAGTCCGATCCATTAATGATAATTCATTCCATTAGAGGATTATCATTGATCTACCTCACCAACCCCCATAAATAAATATGATCTCCATATATTAATTGTACAAATATCTCCCCGTGTTTAAGATATCAAATGTCCGTCAATTAATTAATTTATTGACAATTAATTAATCAACATCTAACTCTATGAGTAGTACCACTCAACCTTATCATCATGCTGGACCAAGTCCACCTGCAGGGTTTACATGATGAACCTTATGAGATCCTCAAGGGGACATCATCATCCTAATATATAGGACACGATTTCCTCCTATAATCAACAGCATACCATATAAATAATATCATTTCCCAACTTACTGAGCCTATCGATTTACTCTATAAATCTCGCCCATTGGTAAAACAAAGAAATAAATACTAATTACATGTGCCCGTTATTATATCGGGATTAAGAACATGTACACCATAATATCCGAGGTTCGATTCATTTATGTAGTCAGCAATAAATTGAATCACCTCTAAGTCGGTCCAGCTCAATACACACAAAGTGTACTAGTGTAATTCTATAGTCAAGACAAACTAATACCAAATCACACTACAACCATACCAATTGTTTGTCCAAAACCATCTCGGTTGTGAGCCTCTACTTATACTCTTCAAGGAACTGATAACATGATCTATCGTGTAACACTACACACCATGTTATCTACAATGTAATGTATCAGACAATATACATAACCATAAATATGCAAACAATGATCATGTGATTCTTATTTCAAAAATAAAGATGTTCATACAAAAGATAGACTTTTCAATATACATCCCAATAGTACCCTTCTGACTCCCTTAACCCAAGGCACGTATTATCCTACTCAGCTTGCTGGGTTGATATTTTGGCCCACTCCAGCTGTAATGCCTCTTCATTTATATTTCCCCTAACTCCCCGAGTCATTTCCCGACTCACTTCCCGAGTCACCTCCAGACTCATGTCCCGAGTTACCTATTCGGTTTCCTTTGGGCCCTCAGGTTTTCTCGTCTTATCCTATGCCACCACCCTATTAGCTCGATCTACTCCCTTTGGTCATGTCTGGCTAGTCCAGGTTATATATTATACACTGCCTCCTTCATCTCAACGATCGTTATTTCGATACCCATCTCCCAAGCTACGTTACAATGGTATCAATTATACAAAAATTAATAATTTAGTAATTAAACCTTCAACTTTTAAAATTTTAACAAATAAATATGTAGACTTGGGTTACAAGTCTAAGTTAATCAAAAATCAAGACCCTAAAATTTGTAAACCTAATTATCATAGAGTATCTTATAGCTATGGAACAAATAAAAGTCTACCTAAGAAACGAACCATTTCTTTAAATTGATTGAACATAACATGCTCATGCATACATATCATTTTAATTAATTACCATGCTTATTTTTGTCATGTCATACATTCTAGTATTAAATAAACTCTCATAGAACGGTTAGATAGGAAATGGTTAATTAACCCTGACAATAGAGTATCAGGATGCAGTGAGATGATAGTACGTTAGGAAAATGAAGTCTCATGTATTCGGGTTAGATAAGGAGTATCTAGCTTGGTGCACTTGGCTAAGTGGAACAAGCTGAAACTACCTCACCACATCCTAAACTAGTTAGACTAGGATTTGACTCAAAGTGAATTAAGTGTACAATTTCTTAAGATTGGCTTTATTTAAGGAAGTGGTCGTTGTTTCGATCAAAGAAGGCCTCTGTGCCTCGCCATGACCTGGAAGCCATCTTTTGAAATGTTCACTTAACTAACTAAAGGTTAAATCCGAATCTAACCCAAGATTAATTAATTTCTAAGATATTAAAATTAACTAAGTAAAATTAAATTCATCTCACAACACCTATAAGGATAACTTGGTTGATCATGTAAAATGGGTGAGATGATGATGTGAGAAAAACATATAGGGTTTTAAGAGTAGTTTTCGCTCACATCTCATTACATTTTATATTAGTTTCATGCATATGTCACTTTGTTTTGCATGCATTTCATATTTTGTTGTTCGAAGATCTTCTCTTTGTACTTTTGCATGCAGGATAGCATTTCGTGGGAAAAACGTGCACTTTCGGAGCAAAAGAAAAGCATTTTGCAGCTAGACGCAGAAGGGGACACGACCAGGGAATGTGGCAACACACGACTGTGTCCAATGGGCGAAATCAATCATCCCAGGGCCACGCACAGTCTGGCCGTGTGGAAACACATGACCGTGTGGCGGCCCAGCAGATTAACGTGGCTAGGGTTTTTTTCAGATTTCGCAGCGATCCGATGTGATGTCTATATAAGGAGAGCTCTGGCCAAACCCTAGGGAGAGGTACAATAGCTAGGATGGCACACCGAAGCCCTAAAAAGCTTCGGGAACTCGCAACGGGAGGAAGAACGCAGCCAAAGCTCCAAGTTCTGCACTTCAACACCAGAGAGAGGGCCACATTGGCATTGTAAGTTACTGTTCTCGCACTTTATTTACTATTGATTTGAACATGAACATGCCTTGTAATTTTCCTCTCCTATCTATGGAGTAGTTTCTTCGATTCTAGGATTAGGGAGTAGATTGTGTGCATAAGACATGTTGCTTCAAATTGAATTCTGTTATTGAGTTTGAATTTGCAATTGGAATTTGTTTATGCCGATATATATGTGTGTTTGGTTTTCTACCTACTATGCTAAGGTGATACGAGGGGTGACAGCCCTCGTATCTAAGATTTAGGGGATTTATACAAGGAACCTAGTGTAGGGATGTATACTGAAAAGTCTACCTTTTATATGAACATCTTTATTTTGAAATAAGAATCACATGATCATTGTTTGCATATTTTTAAGGTTAAGCATATTGTCTAATACTTTACATAGTAGATAACATGGTGTGTGGTGTCACACGGGAGATCATGTTATTGGCTCCTTGAAAAGTATAAGTAAAGGCTCACAACTGAGATGACTTTGGGCAAACCATCGGAATGGTTGTAGTGTGATTTGGTATTGGTTTGTCTTGACCATAGAATCACACTAGTGCACTTTGTGTGTATTGAGCAGGACCGACATAGAGGTGATTCGATTTATTGCTGACTATATAATCGAATCAGACCCCAGATATTATTTAGTACATGATCTTAATCCTGATATAATAACGGACACATATACTTAGTATTCATCTCTTTGATTTACCAATGGGCGAGATTTATAGATTAAATCGATAGGCTCGGTAAGTTGGGAGATGATATTATTTATATGATGTGTCGTTGATTATAGGAGGAAACCGTGTCCTATATATTAGGATGATGATGTCCCCTTGAGGTGTCACGCCCGCCCTTCCGCGGACCCTAAATGTCCGGAGAGGCGGTGCGTGTGTGACCATATACATTTCATACTGAAGACTTTATATATATGTACTTCTTATTTCTTACAGCGGAAGACTTGAGACCTAAATACTTTTTTTTTTCTTTTAAACATAAATATGCATTAACACTTCTTCTTAACATAGAGTATGTTTCATAGCATAGCATGCATAGATACTTCTTCTTACTTCTTCTTTACTTCTTCTTATCAACATAAAGCATGCATCATATATATATATAGATACTTAAGGCTTAGTAGGTTCATAACATCATCGTCATAGGGAGACATAAGTAAAGACATCCATATACATCATCATTATAGGTAATACATGTATAAGTAGACTTAACGGATCTTCTCCACCATGCCACTACCACACACATTGACCCCTCCTGCTGCTCCCTTTAGTTTATCCATCCCTTACCCTTATCTGTGATCTGAGGAAAATAAACTATAAGCACATAGGCTTAGTAAGATCCTGTCCTACTCACAAAAACCATACATCATCATTAATCATGACTTGTAGCATTTATAACATATAGTCAATATATCATGTAACATACATGGCATCTTCAACTTAACTTGTAGCTTAAGTAACATAAACATAACATACATGGCATCATATGTAACTTAGTAACCTAACATCATAGTGTGTCATCGAACATAACATGTAACTTATACATCATGACATATCATCTAACATAACAGGTAACTTAAACATTATGACATATCATCAAGCATAACGCAGTAGCAAACATTATGGCATATCATCTAACATAACATGTAACGTAAACAATCATGGCATATCATCTAACGTAACATGTAACTTAAAATTATGGCATATCATCTAGCATAACAGGTAACTTAAACATTATGGCATATCATCTAGCATAACAGGTAACTTAAACATTATGGCATATCATCTAACATAACATGTAACGTAAACAATCATGGCATATCATCTAACATAACATGTAACTTAACATTATGGCATATCATCTAGCATAACAGGTAACTTAAACATTATGGCATATCATCTAACATAACATGTAACGTAAACAATCATGGCATATCATCTAACATAACATGTAACTTAACATTATGGCATATCATCTAACATAACATGTAACTTAACATTATGGCATATCATCTAGCATAACAGGTAACTTAAACATTATGGCATATCATCTAACATAACATGTAACGTAAACAATCATGGCATATCATCTAACATAACATGTAACTTAACATTATGGCATATCATCTAGCATAACAGGTAACTTAAACAATCATGGCGTACATATGCAAGATGCTTTTGAAAACATATATGTTAGGTACGTAAATATAGATCTCAACATATTTGGGCCCGGCATTGTACCACTTCTTCATTATCATAGCGCGCATCCCTAAATAGGCCCGAGGTAGCAAGTCTTGAACCTAATAGGTTCCTAGGCCTGAGTCTTATTCCATCGACCTAGGGGCAATCGTCATAGCGTAGAAGCCCATCCTAGGCCCGAGTCTTACTCCATCGACCTAAGGCATCTTGGAGCCCATCCCGTACTAGGCCCGAATCTTATTCCATCGACCTAGGGGCAATCATACATAGAAGCCCATCCTAGGCCCGAGTCTTATTCCATCGACCTAGGGCATCTTAGGAGCCCATCCCTTCTTTGGACCTTGTTAAGGTCTTGGTACAAGCCATGCAGAAAGTAAAATACTTATATGCTTATTTTACAACATAGCTTATTTCTTTAACTTAGCATAGCATACTTCATTTCATAACACATCATGCTTCATTTCATTCACATAGCATAGCATACTTCATTTCATAACAACATAGCTTATTTCATTAACATAGCATAGCATACTTCATTTCATACACATCATACTTCATTTCATTCACATAGCATAGCATACTTCATTTCATAACAACATAGCTTATTTCATTAACATAGCATAGCATACTTCATTTCATACACATCATGCTTCATTTCATTCACATAGCATAGCATACTTCATTTCATAACATCTTAGCTTATTTCATTAACATAGCATAGCATACTTCATGGTATGAACTTCATTGTAACCTAAAGAGGTCAAAGGTGGCCGAATGGCCCTTATAGGCTTTTTAGGGTTTAGACCTTTAACCTAATTCAAGTAACATACATATGCATACAAATTCCATAAAATTCATGGTATGAACTTCATTGTAACCTAAAAACTCAAAGGTGGCCGAATGGCCCTTATAGGCTTTTTAGGGTTTAGATCTTTATCCTCAACCCCCTAACATGTTAACATCATTTCTTACAAGTAAAACAAGCTATAAAACTTCAATAAAACACCAAGATCCATATTGGCCGAATGGTTCTTAGGGTTCATTAGGGTTAGCTTTTGTCCTAATCCACTTTAACTAACATCATCATCTAGTTATAGAACATAGCATAAACATAACATGGAGCTTCATTTAGACCCTAGTCCATGACTTGGCGAATGGTTCTTAGGGTTCATTAGGGTTAGCTTTTGTCCTAATCCACTTTAACCCTAACATCATCCTCTAGTTATAGAACATAGCATAAACATAACATGGAGCTTCATTTAGACCCTAGTCCATGACTTGGCCGAATGGTTCTTAGGGTTCATTAGGGTTAGCTTTTGTCCTAATCCACTTTAACCCCTAACATCATCATCTAGTTATAGAACATAGCATAAACATAACATGGAGCTTCATTTAGACCCTAGTCCATGACTTGGCCGAATGGTTCTTAGGGTTCATTAGGGTTAGCTTTTGTCCTAATCCACTTTAAACCCTAACTACATCATATAGCAATTAAAACATGGCATTCATGAAACCCTAACCCTAACTTCCTAGGGTGGCCGAAACACATAAGGGCTCAACTAGGGTTAGCTTTGTAACCAACCCTCTTTTCCCATCTTAGCATCATCATATCCCTCCTAAACATAGATTTCAACTTCATTGGTAAACTAAAACATGCTTGGCCGAATATAACATACAAGTTGTTCAAACATTCAATCGCAACTACTCGTATGCAGGTGAGGGATACTTACTTCCTTCGCTTTGTTTTGGGTGGAGAAGATGACCTAAAGAAGTCACCTAGCTTTCTCCTAGCTTGAATGGGGCTCTCGGCCAAAGGAAGAAGAAGGAGAGGAGACAAGAAATAATCTTGCCATAGTACCCTTCTTGGTGCTCTTGACCCTTAGATGGTTATTAGCCCCTTAGATGAACCCTTCCCTTTGCCTAACTCTCTAGGGTGACACCCTATTTTGTTTTGGCCGAAACTTCAAGGAAGAAGGCTTAGGGTTTCGGTGGAGGATGAAGAGGAGAGGAAGAAGGAAGAAAGAAGTGGCCAAGTGGAACTTCTCTCTTCTTTATAAAGGGAGGAAGAGAAGTTTCTCTTCTCTTTGTCATGCCTCTTCATTTACTCTTATCACACTTATCTATAATTCCCCCTCTTCCTCTAATAGTAAGCTATTGCTAAGCACTTGGTCATCACATGCATGGTAAGAGTTAACTCTCACCAAGAGGTTTAAGGTTCAAACCTCACCTCTCCACTTTTATTCTTTTATCATCATTTTTTTTTCCAAGATTCCATATATAATCTCCTAGACATGAAATTAAATTCTATACAAAAATTATTATAAAATTTCTAGAGCTTGGGATGAAAAGGGAGGAAAGGGAAATGGGGAATTCGGCCAAGGATGAGGAAGAAGGAGGATGAAGAAGGAAAGTGGGGTTTTACTTCCACTCTTCTCTTAATTCTCCTCTTTAATACCTAGGGAATGGACACCCATCTATATTCTTTGTATATTCTTTATATATCTTATCCATAAATTATCCAAGGGTCTAGTGGTGTCAAGGCTACCTCCCTATTAGGAGGTTCATGGTTCAAATCATACCTATAACCATCTTTTATTTATTTTATTTTTAACCATTTTATGGTCTTAAAACCTATATAATTACTTTGCCTAGTTTAGAATTTTGCGGGCGTTACATGAGGAGCTCATAAGGTTCATCATGTAAACCCTGCAGGTGGACTTGGTCCGGCATGATGAAAAGGTTGAGTGGTACTACTCAAGGAGTTAGATGTTGATTAATTAATGGTCAGTAAATTAATTAATCGATGGACATTCGAGATCTTAAACATAGGGAGAAAATGTACAAATAATATATGGAGCCCATATTATCATATGGGGGTTGGTGAGGTAGATCAATGATAATCCTTTAGTGGATTGGATTATCATTAGTGGATCGGACTTTATGTGGGCTTGATCCATGGGTGGCCAAGATCTAACTCCTCCTCATGGTCCCTAATGTAGCCTATTAACACCTCATGAAGCTTAGATCCAATGGATGAAAACAAAACTCTAGATCCAAAGGTAGAGATTAAATCTCTTGATCCGACGGTTGAGATTAAATCTCTAGATCCGATGGTTTAGATTAAATCCCTAGAACCAATGGAGGAGATTAAATCTTGGCTTGAGCCCAACTCTATAAATAGAGATCATAAAGTGGGCGGTAATATAGATGATGGCTTAAGGGGGATTAGGGTTTGCTTCCTTTGGAGGCTAGGAATCCTAGTTGGTTTAGGATTAGGTTTGGGTGGCTAGGGTTTTGGGAGCTAAGGGTGGGCGACAACAAGTGGAGGAGTTTTTCTTCTTCTTCCTAAGGTTTGGCCAGTTCCTCCCTTCTTCCCTCTACCTTGGCCAGTGCTCATCCTAATCTTATTCTCCTCTTCCATGGCCGGCCATTAAGGAGAGCTAGGATTAGGGTTTGGAAGCTTAGGGTTAGGAGGCTTGGGTGGCACCAAATAAGGAAGTAGTTTGCTTTCTTCTTCCTTTCCCTTGGTGGCCAGCGCCCACAACCGTCTTTACAGCCCTTGGCCGGCATCCAAAGACCCTATTCTCCTTCTCCTTGGGTGGTGGAAAAAAGACTTAGGGGTTTCCCTTGGTGTCTTGGCTGGTTTCCACCATTATCTCCTTCTCCTTGTTGGCCGGCGGCAAGCATTCTCCTTGTTGCTTGTTGGTTGGCTATAGGAAGGAGATGAGCCTTGTTTCTATTCTTCCTCTTGATTTTGAAGAGCAAGGAAGGAAGATTTGCGATCTAGGAGCTTAAACTTTTGGTAGATCGTCACCCACACGATGTCCGAAAGGAGGAAGGTCATACATTAGAAGATCGAGAGGTATATCGATTCTCTAATTTTTATATGTTACATGTTTGTATTTGTTTTTCAATTATGAGCATGATATAAATATGTATATGGCTAAATAATACTTGGATCCCGAGCATAAACACAAAAACCGGCGATCCGGACATCGTCTATTCTGCGGCTACTCGTAGAATAGAGGATGGTCGCTTGAACAACGAGTTTGTTCAAGTGACCTCTCTAAACGAATAGCACGATGATGACTTGGTTGTTTGGGCAATCCCTTTTGTCTAGGATTAATTTTTTTTAATTCGGGGAGATCGAAGGGATCGCCATGATCAAGCAACCGAGGTGAAGTGGGAAGCGAAGTTTCCCCTCTCGTACTCGACAAGCTAAAACCCTTCTATTGGTATCAGAGCTTCCAGGCAAAACCCTTCAATTGGTATCAGAGCCAAGGTTTCCGGTTAAGTGTGTTTAGGATTCGGTTAATTTTTATGCACTTTTCATATATTATATGTGCCGGATAATAGTAGGATATGCGTAGTTTAACTCTTTGGTTGCAGGTAGAAGATCCGACTATTATGGCCAAATGTGTGTATGTGATTGTATGTGTATATTGTGTTGAATCCTCGGGGTTGACGAGGCTAGAATTTGATTTTTTGTAAATTAGATACGGCATTGTTTAGCCACTCTTTATTTTATTTTACTTTCGATCTAGATTTCATGTGCACTCCCTCATGGAGTATAGGATCGATGGATGTAAATTAAAATAGGTTTTAGTCTCGACTCGGATCTCCGGATGGCTTGTACATGGCGTAGGAGGAGCGGACGGGAAGGCGTTGCGACGGGAGACATATTGACGACAAAAACCATAATAGTTGGAAAATATTTTATTTTTCATATTTATTGCTTTTTGTTTGATATGCATCTCATAGGCTAGGAAAATTCCTCAATTTCAAATTACTAAGTGGGAGAGGGATATTTTTATAAATTCCCACGACCTCCATTACGATTTGACAAGTGATGCAAACAAACTTGCGCGTCGACTCTGAGTGCCTTCCTCCCCATCGGATGAATTTGTTTGCGGATCACAAGGTCAAATATGGTTATAGGGAATTATCAAAGAGCGTGTGTACTTCCCCATCGGAAGGCACATAACCCGAGATAATTACCTTGGTACCGAGTAATAGTGAACACTTAGATACAAATATAAGTATCCTCCCCATCGGAGTCACTGCTTTTATTTGTAGGGCCGAAGAGAAACCAACTATTAATTTTACTTGTCAAAAAGTTAGGTTGACAAGATAGTAAAATTAATGGGTAAAATCTTCTCTTGCAAATGTAGAATTCGTATACGTCCACACTATCGTGGCATACAATATTCTCGGTGTTTTGAGGCGTTGGTTGATTTTAAAATTTTATTGTTTGAGGAATCAATAATTTTTTAAAATCTACAGTAATGATCTATGTGATTCTTAGGATTTTCAAAATTGACTTTCAGTCCACTTGTTTTGATACTAAAGAAAAATAAACTTACTTTACATAATTATGATGATTGGAAAAGAATCTAGATATTGTCTTATCTGTTAAGGAGTACAAGTATGCACTCTTCGAAAAATGTCCTCAAGCCATGGTTGCTCAAAAAGGTTTCTACTTCTAAGCCAAAAGGCAAGAAGAAGGAGAAACAAGATGGAGCAAAGGTGGTGGGAGGATCTCAGGGAGGAGTGAAGAAGCCGAAAGGCAAGTACTTCACTTACAAGCAGGATGGCCATTGGAAGAAGGACTGTTCCAATCCAAAGCAGAACAAAGATATATCCTTTGGACTAGTCGTTGAAACATGATTAGCGGTGTTATCTACCGGTACCTGGTGTGTAGATACGGGAGCCACTAATCATGTCTGCAATACTTTGCAGGGGTTCCAGGAAACCCGACGACTAGCTAAAGGAGAGATTACAATTTACTTGGGCAATGCCATGAAGGTGGTGGCTATTGCAGTGGGAGAAGTTTTATTTATCTCTTGAGAAAAATAAAACTTAGGTTCTGAAAAATTCCCTTTATGTACCTTTATTTAGAAATAACTTAGTTTCAGTTTCTAAATTGTTTATGGATGGATATTCTATTTCTTTTAATGACAGAGCTGTTATAAAAAGGAATATACACTTGAACCAAAACCTCCCACGATGCAAATTGAAGTTTATAACTCATCTTCTAATTCCAATAAGAGAAAAGAACCTTCGAAGATGAACCAAACATATCTTTGGCATCTTAGGGTTAGTCATATTAACCTAAGCAGAATTCAAAGGTTGATAGTTAATGAACCTCTGGGTTCATTAGTGGTGGAAGATTTCCCAACCTGCGAATCATGCTTGGAGGATAAAATGACCAAGAGGCTTTTTAAGGCCAAGGGGTATAAAGCCAAAGATGTGTTAGAAATGGTTCATTCTAATTTGTGTGGTCCTATGACTATCCAGGCAAGAGGTGGTCTTGAATATTTC
This sequence comes from Wurfbainia villosa, assembly GCA_025175895.1. Classification (NCBI taxonomy): domain Eukaryota; kingdom Viridiplantae; phylum Streptophyta; class Magnoliopsida; order Zingiberales; family Zingiberaceae; genus Wurfbainia; species Wurfbainia villosa. The sequence continues at coordinate 39,069,361 of CM045988.1, forward strand.
GTCTCTTTCATATACGATTATTCAAGATATGGTTGACGCTACGATCTGATCATGGTGGTAAGTACCTCTTAGGATAGTTTAGGAACAACTTATCAGAGGCTGGGATCCAATCCCAATTGACTGCACCTGTCACACCCCAGCAGAATGGTGTAACAGAGCGAAGGAATAGGACTCTTATGGAGATGGTTAGATCGATGATGAGTTATTCTGACTTGCCAGATTCGTTCTGGGGATATGCTCTAGATACGACAGTGTACATTTTGAACTTGGTTCCATCTAAATCAGTGCCTTCTACTCCCACAGAATTGTGGACTGGGCAAAAGCCCAGTCTAAGACATATTCGGATATGGGGAGTCCAGCACATGTGCCGAAGGTAGATGCTGGTAAGTTGGAACCTCGTACAGAAGTACGCATGTTCGTTGGCTATCCTAGAGGAACGAAGGGTGGTTTGTTTTATAGTCCTAGAGATCAGAGGGTGATCGTTAGCACGAACGCCAGATTTCTAGAGGAAGACTATGTGATGAGCCACAAGCCCAAGAGTAAAATTATTCTGGAGGAGTTAAAAGGGGAAGTCACTTCTTTAGTACCAACGGTACAAGAGGATACACCAAATTGTTAGGAATTGCTTCGGAGGCTCATTGGCTCCCATGTCCCCGGATTAAAATTTTCACTAATGAAAAAACTAATCCGGATGGGATGAGTTTCCTAAGCACAACCATTTCGTCATCGTGCTAACAACTTGAGTGATCGCTTGAATAAACTAGTTGTTCAAGTAACCCAACTCTTCTAGTTGGTTAGCCGCGGAAGAGACGAGGACGGATCGCCGGTTTTTGTGTTTGTCTTCGGGGTCCATGATTATACTAATACATACAAATGAAAACTAGTATAATCAACACATACTAACATAAAGATAAGAACATGCAAAGATCAATAAAAGTTGTAAAACTTTTATACCTCTCGATCTTCTATCGTATGTCTTATCCTCCTCGTGGACGTCGTGTGGGCGAAGATCCTCCACGAGTAGAAGCCTCCTAGATCACGTTCTTCCTTTCCTTGCTCTATCCGAACAAAGAAAAGAACCAAACAAAGACTCCTTCTCCTTTCTAGAATCGGCCACCAAGCCAAGGAGCTTGATATAACCGCCGACCAAGGAGTAGTTTCTTGAGCGCCGGCCAACCTTGAGAAGAGTTGTCGTCGGCCACCAAGGAGAAAGCAAGAGGGCACCGGCCAAGAGCTCCAAGGATGAAACCTAGCCCTTGTTTCCACAGGCCAAGGAGAAAATGATGAAGGGAAGAGCGCCGGCAAAGGATGAGAAGAGGAAGAGGGGCGCCGGCCAAAACCCTAGGGAGAGCAAAGCTTGCCGCCCACTTCTAGCCGCCCAAAACCCTAACTTCTCTAGGGTTTGTTGCCGCCCACTTTTAGATAGGCAAAATCCTAATCCACACCCATTAGTTGTTGCCCAAGCCTTAGCCGTCTATTTATAGAGTTGGGCTTAAGCCTCCTTTAATCTCCACCGTCGGATCTAGGGATTTAATCTCCACCGTCGGATCTAGAGTTTCATCCCAACCGTCGGATCTAGGGTTTCATCCCAACCGTCGGATCTAGGGTTTCATCCCAACCGTCGGATCTAGGGTTTCATCCCAACCGTCAGATTTAGGGTTTTATCCCAACCATTGGATCTAGGGTTTCATCCCAACCGTCGGATTTAGGGTTTCATCCCCACCGTCGGATTTAGGGTTTTATCCCAATCGTCGGATCTAGAGATCTAATCTCAACCGTCGGTTCTAGAGTTTTGTTTTCCATCCTTGGATCTAGACTTCATGAGGATTATATTAGGCTACGATAGGGACCATGAGGAGGAGTTGGATCTTGGCCACCCGATGGATCGGAACCACACAAACTTGATCCATCAATGATGTTCCATTCCACTAGAGGATCATCATTGAATTACCTCACCAACCCCCATAAATTAATATGGGTTCCATATATTATTTGTACATCCATCTCCCTGTGTTTAAGATATCGAATGTCCGTTAATTAATTGATTTACTGACCATCAATTAATTAACATCTAACTCCTCGAGTAGTACCACTCAACCTTATCATCATGTTGACTAAGTCAACCAGTTGGGTTTACATGATGAACCTTATGAGCTCCTCAAGGGGACATCATCAACCTAATATATAAGACACGGTTTCCTCTGTTAGTTATAGCCCTAGAACCAATCATGTGTTGGTTGAATTGGAAACATTTTGTATCATATTCTATAAAGGCAAAGGATTGGTTATTATATTTACATCTTGCTTGTGCCAGCTAAATTAAATATAATAATGCCCTAGAAAAGTAGGTTCTTATCTACAGCACATCAATTGACATAATTGATTATGAGAGGCTGTAGAGAACACTTTCCTAAATGTTCCTAGTCAAGTATTAATATGCAAGGGCAATATTAATACATAAAGACTAGCATGTAGGTCAATTGATGACTTGATCTCACAAGTCATGGATATATGATATCAAGTTGACACATGGGTATATATTAGAGAATATATACTGAACTGACCCGCCATGAGAAAGTTTCATGGATCGTCATATGAGTGTCATAAACTTTCTCATGTGACTATTGGTATGAATAGTCCTCAAACCTGAAGTCACTATGGTTCCCTACATAAGGAGTTATGTACTTTGGTATCGTCAAACGTCACCCGTAACAGGGTGGACCATAAAGGCGATTATTGGGTATATAACAAATTATGCGGAGGGATGTGAGTGATGTAGATGGGATCTATCCCTCCCATATGACGGGAGTGATATCTGTGGGCCCCTTGATTGAGTAGAACTACTAAAATGCATGGCCATGCTCGAATGAGTCAATATGAGATATTGAGCTCATTTGTTTGAGTTAGTTTACTCAGGGATCAAGAAACACATAGATTGATCGAGGATGACACGGTCTATGCCTCATTGGTCAATCTGATATCAAGGATAGAAGGACACGGTCATACATTATAGTAGTCACGGAAAGGTTAGTCGGATCTTGACTTATTTCGTAACTTGGGTAGCAATGATGTATTGCTAGATGCCGCTCATTGCTTGTGTATCTAAAAGAGCTTAGATCCACTGCCAACGTTATGAGAGCCTATAGGGTCACACACAAAGAGCATGATGATTAGAAGAATTAGTGCATTCTAGTTTGACTAGAACAATTTGGGAATGAGCTTAAGTACAAAATGGTTTTTGGACTTTAAGCTTAATGAGAATTTTAGCTTATTGATTTAATGAGATTAATTCAATATGCTAAGCTTAATTGATTTAATAAGATTAATTCAATATGTTACCTTATTGATTTAATGAGATTAATTCAATATGACAACATAAGCTTATTGGATTAATAAGATTAATTCAACATGCATGAATGCCACATAAGCATGCCACCTAAGCATGCCACATAAGCATGACACATAAGCATGCCACCTAAGCTTGATGAGGTGGAAGGAGACAAAGGGTTTTGACCTTTGGATTTCCCCCACATGTGGCCGGCTAAACAAGGAGTGTAACTCCTTGTTTGATTATGTTTCTATGCAATTGATCGCATTGAATGTGTTAGGAGGTGAAAGGTTTTTCAATCCAATAAAACACCCCATGGGGTGGCCGGCCAAATGGTTGAAGCTTGAGGCTTGAAGAGAGCTTGGTGGTGAGAGCATTTGGTTGTGTGGCTTTTGTGAGTGTAGCAAGAAGAGTAGTCTTCTTCTTCCTTTCTCTTTTTCCCTACTTTCCTCTCCTTTAGGGACTTCTCTAGCAAGAAGTAAAGGAGAGCTCTTCTAGTTTCTTCTGTGAGACAAGAGCTTGCTCGTGTGGATACATATAGAGGCACGGACATTTGAACGTGCTAAAAGATCCAACAAACCCAAGGAGAAGCGGGATTACAAAGGGCATGCAACAAAGGTAATATTCTTCTATAAGATAGGTTTTGAGAAATTTATTTTTGTACGAGGTTTTCTTTCGCAAGGATCACTTGGAAGGGATCCTATTTTTTCGTTGCGCATATGCTATTTTGCATACGAGATCCCTACATCCTCCTATAATCAACGACACATCATGTAAATAATATCATTTCCCAACTCACCGGGCATATTGATTAAATCCATCTAAATCTCACCCTATGGTAAATCAAAGAAATAAATACTAAGTACATGTGCCCGTTATTATATCAGGATTAAGAGCATGTACAACATAATATCCGAGGTCCGATTTAATTATGTAGTCAGCAATAAATTGAATCACTTCTATGTCAGTCCTGCTCAATACACCTAAGTGTACTAGTGTAACTTTATATTCAAGACAAAACAATACCAAGCTACACTACAACCATGCCAATGGTTTGTCCAAAACCATCTTGGTTGTGAGCCTCTACTTATATTCTACAAGGGACTGATAACATGATCTTCTGTGCCACACCAAGCACCATGTTATCTACAATGTAAAATATTAGACAATATGCACACATATAATAAACATATAAAGTGCAAACAATGATCATGTGATTCTTATTTCAAAATAAAAATGTCCATACAAGAAGAGCTAGGCTTTCAGTATACATTCCAACAATCTCCCACTTATACTAAAAGACTATGCTGTCATCACACTGCCATACATCTGATCCCCATGTCCTCCACATGCCTATCAAACGCTTTCACTGGAAGGGCCTTAGTGAATGGATCCGCCAGGTTATCCTCTGATGCAATCTTGGCAACAACTACTTCTCCTCGCTTTATGATCTCTCGTATCAGGTGGTACTTGTGCTCTATGTGTTTACTCGCCTTATGGGCTCGTGGTTCCTTCGAGTTTGCAACTGCACCACTGTTTTCACAATAAATTGTGATAGTTCTGGGCAAACCAGGAATCACATCCAAGTCCATCAAGAAGTTCCTAAGCCATACAGCTTCCTTGGCTGCCTCAGAGGCTGCCACATACACAGCTTCCATGGTAGAGTCCGCCACGCATTTCTGCTTGACACTCCTTCATACTATGGCTCCACCTCCAAAAGTAAACACAAACCCCAAGGTAGACTTACTGTTATCCCTATCTGATTGGAAATCCGAATCCGTGTAACCCACAGGGACTAATTGATCTGCCCGGTAAACCAGCATATAATCTCTAGTCCTTCTCAGGTACTTCAATATATGCTTTACCGCAGTCCAATGTCCCTGTCCAGGATTACTCTGATATCTGCTAACCATGCCCACGGCAAAGAAGATATTTGGTCTCGTACATAGCATAGCATACATGAGGCTTCCTACTGCCGAAGCATAAGGAACCGCCTTCATCTCTTCTATCTCCTTTGATGTTTTGGGACACATCTCTTTAGATAAAGGAACTCCATGCCTAAAAGGTAGAAAACCTTTCTTGGAGTTTTGCATGCTAAAATGAGCTAGGACCGTGTCTATATATGAAGCTTGAGATAAGCACAACATCCTTTTCTTGCGATCCCTTATAACTTTGATCCCAAGGATGTGTCCCACTTCTCCCAAGTCCTTCATGTCAAACTGTTTGGACAACCATACCCTTACGTCTGATAACACTTTGATATTGTTGCCAACTAACAAAATGACATCTACGTATAGTACAAGAAATACCACTACGTTTCCGTCACATCTTTTGTATACACATGGCTCATCCGAAATTTGAATAAATCCATATGACTGAATTACCTCATCAAAATGGATGTTCCAAGATCTGGAAGCTTGCTTCAATCCATAAATGGACCGATTAAGCTTACACACTAGATGCTCTTTGCCTTTAGCAATGAATCCCTCTGGTTGCCGCATATAGATGTTCTCCTCAAGACTTCCATTAAGGAAAGCTGTCTTGACATCCATCCTCCAAAATCTCATACTCCATATGAGCAGCTATAGATAAGAGAATCTGCATAGAATTAAGCATAGCTACCGGCGAAAAGGTCTCCTCATAATCGATACCCTCTTTCTGAGTATACCCTTTCGCAACAAGCCTAGCTTTGAAGGTCTCAACCTTCCTGTCTACTCCTCTCTTTCTCTTGTAGATCCACTTGCATCCAATGGCTTTCACACCATCGGGTGGTTCTACTAGCTCGTAGATATGATTGGAATCCATAGATTCTATCTCTAAATTCATCGCTCTTTGCCAAGATACTACATCTCTATCTTGGAGTGCCTCGTCATATGTCTAGGGATCAGGTTCATGTTCGCCAGGGACCAAATCAGAAGATTCTCCCAAGAACATGAATCTTTCAGGCTGTCTAACAACCCTCCCACTATGACGAGTTATCCCCTGTGTATCCTCTATGACACGGGGTGCAGTGACTTGTGATATATCCTCTTGTACCGGTGGTACTGAAGCAGCGACTTCCCCTCTTAATTCCTCCAGAACAATCCTACTCTTAGGCTTGTGGTTCATCACATAGTCTTCCTCTAGAAATTTGGCGTTCGTACTAACGATCACCCTATAATCTCTAGGATTATAAAACAAACCACCTTTCATTCCTTTAGGGTAGCCCACGAACATGCATATACATGCGAGGTTCCAACTTACGATGCTCGACCTTGGCACATGTCTTTGGACTCCCATATCCGAATATGTCTCAGACTAGGCTTTCGCCCAGTCCACAATTCTACGGGGGTAGAAGGCACTGATTTAGATGGAACCAAGTTCAGAGTATCCATTGCCGTATCCAGCGCATACCCCCAGAACGAAACTGGCAACTCAGAATAACTTATCATCGATCTAACCATCTCCATAAGAGTCCTATTCCTTCGTTCTGCTACACCATTCTGCTGGGGTGTGCCAGGTGCAGACAATTGGGATTGAATCCCAGCCTCTGATAAGTAATTCCTAAACTCTCCCAAGAGGTACTCACCACCACGATCATATCGCAGGGTCTTGATACTTTTACCTTGACGGTTCTCCACATCAGCCTTGAATTCTTTGAACCTGTCAAAGCATTCAGACTTGCGGCGCATCAAGTAAATGTATCCAAATCATGAATAATCGTCTATAAAAGAGATGAAATATTCAAAACCACCTCTAGCCTGGGTAGACATAGGATCGAACAAATTAGAATGAACCAATTCTAACACATCTTTGGCTCTATACCCCTTGGCCTTGAAAGGCCTCTTGGTCATTTTACCTTCCAAGAAAGATTCACAAGTTGGTAGATCCTCCACCACTAATGAACCCAAAGGTCTATCAGTTATCAACCTTTGAATTCTACTCAGGTTAATATGACCAAGCCTTAGATGCCAAAGATATGTTTGGTTCATCTTCGAAGGTTCTTTTCTCTTATTGGAATTAGAAGATGAGTTATTCACTTCTATATGCATTGTGGAAGCTTTTGGTTCAAGAGTATACAAATTGCCAACCAATGTACCTGAACAGATAATCTCTCTATTTCTTTTTATAACAACTCTGTCATTAAAAGAAACAGAATATCCATCTATAAACAATTTAGAAACCGAAATCAAATTCTTTCTAAATGTTGGTACATAAAGACAATTTCTCAAAACCAAAACTTTATTTCTATTAAACGATAAATAAACGTCTCCCACTGCAATAGCTGGCACCTTTGTAGCATTGCCCATGTAGACGGTAATCTCTCCCTCAGCTAGTCGTCGGGTTTCCTGGAACCCCTACAAAGTATTACAGACATGATCAGTGGCTCCTGTATCTACACAACAGGCACTGGTAGATAACACCGCTAAACATGTTTCAACAACTAAACAAGAAGATATACCTTTGTTCTTTCAGCGAGGACAGTCCGCCTTCCAATGTCCAGTCTGCTTGCAAGTGAAGCACTTGCCTTTCGGCTTCTTCACTCCTGCCTGAGGTCCTACTGCCACTTTCTTTGCTCCACCTTGCTTCTTCTTCTTCTTACCTTTCGATTTAGAAGAAGAAACCTTCTGAGCAACCATGGCTTGAGCACTTTGACGAAAAAACCCCTCTGTCGCCTGGAGTTCTGTCAGAAGCTCCGCCAACGAATACAACCTCTTGTTCATGTTGTAGTTGAGGCGGAACTGCTTAAAACTCCTAGGTAGATACTGGAGAATGATATCGACCTGGGTTTCCCCATCGATCTCAGCTCCAAGGACTTCCATCTCATTAAGATGAGCCATCATTTTGAGAACATGATCCCTGACGGGTGTTCCCTCGATCATGGTGGTCGTCATCAAGTTTCTCATAGCCTCCTGTCTAGCCGCCCTACTCTGATGTCCGAAAAGTTCCTTGAGATTGAACATCATGTCATAAGCTGTGGCCATGGCCTGATGTTGATGTTGCAGCACATTTGACATAGATGCCAAGATGTAACACCGCGCCATCTCATCTGCCTTGATCCATTTCTTATAACTTTCTTTATCCTTTTCATCAGAGTTATCGGTGGGCTTAGGAGGACAGACCTCGAAGAGTACAAATTTGTACTCCTCTGATGTTAAGACAATATCCAAATTTCTTTTCCAATCAATATAATTTGTTCCAGTAAGTTTATTTTCTTTTAATATCACAGCAAGTGGGTTGAAAGCCATTTGAAAAACCTAAGAATCACAATGATCAAAATATTAGATTTCAAATATTATTGATTCCTCAAAACAATAAAATTTTGAAATCAACCAACACCTCAAAACACCGAGAATATCGCATGCCACGCTATGTGGACGTATACTAATTCTACATTTGTAAGAGGAGGTTTTACCCATTAATTTTATTATCTTGTCAACCTTACATTTTGACAAATAAAATTAATAGTTGGTTCCTCTTTTGCCCTACAAATAAAAGCAGTGACTCCGAAGGGGAGGATACTTTTATTTGCATCTAAGTGTGCACCATTACACGATACTAAGGGAATTATTTCGGATTATGTGCCTTACCGCTGTAGAAGTACACATGCTCCTAGATAATTTCTTATAACCATTATTTGACCTAGTGATCCACAAACAAACTCATCCGCAGGGAGGAAGGCACTCAGAGACGACACACAAGTTTGTTGCATCACACGTCAAATTGTAATGGAGGCCGCGGGAATTAATTAAAATATCCCTCTCCCTCTTAGTAAATTGAAAATGAGGAATTTTCAAGCACACACAACATGCATATAAAACAAATAAGCAATAAATATGGAAAAAAATAGAATTTTTCCAACTATTATGGCATTGTTCTCCAATATGCGTCCCGTCATGTCGCCACCTCGTCCGCTCCACCTTTTCCGTGCGCAAGCCACATAAAGAGATCCGAGCCGAGATATATCATTTTAATTTTCATCCATCGATCCTATACTCCACGAAGGAGTGTACAAATAATCTAGATCAAAAGTAAACTAAAATGAGCGGCTAAACAATGCCGTATTTAATTACAAAAAATTAAATACTAATCTAGCCTCGTCCACCCTGAGGATTTAAATAATAAATATTTACACACATATGACCATAATAGTCGGATCTTATGCCTGCAACCAAAGAGTTAAACTACGCATATCCTACTATTATCCGGCACATATAATATATGAAAAAGTGCATAAAAATTAATCGAATCCTAAACACACAAAACCGGAAACTGTGGCTCTGATATCAATTGTTATGAATTGCTTTGGAGGCTCATTGGCTCCCATGTCCCCGGATTAAAATTTTCACTAATGAAAAAACTAATCCGGATGGGATGAGTTTCCTAACCACAACCATTTCATCATCGTGCTAACAACTTGAGTGATCGCTTGAACAAACTAGTTGTTCAAGTAACCCAACTCTTCTAGTTGGTTAGCCGCGGAAGAGACGACGGACGGATCGCCGGTTTTTGTGTTTGTCTTCGGGGTCCATGATTATACTAATACATACAAATACAAACTAGTATAATCAACACATACTAACATAAAGATAAGAACATGCAAAGATCAATAAAAGTTGTAAAACTTTTATACCTCTCGATCTTCTATCGTATGTCCTATCCTCCTCGTGGACGTCGTGTGGGATGTAACGCCCATTAAATTCTAAACTATTCAAAGTAATTATATGGGTTTTAATGCCATAAAAGGTTTAAAATAAAATAAAATAAAAGATGGTTATAGGTAGGATTTGAACCATGAACCTCCTAATAGGGAGGTAGCCTTGACACCACTAGACCATAGGATGATTCATGGATAAGATATATAAAGAATGTACAAGACCATAGGATGATTCATGGATAAGATATACAAAGAATTTAGATGGGAAGATGAGGAGTTGGTTCATCCCCCCATGAAAGGATGATGGGTGTTCATTCCCTAGGTATTAAAGAGGATAATTAAGAGATGGAAGATGAGGAGTTAGTTCATCCCCCCATGAAAGGATGATGGGTGTTCATCAATTATGAGAAGAGAGGAAGTAAAACCCCACTTTCCTTCTTCATTCTCCTTCTTCCTCATCCTTGGCCGAATTTCTCATTCCCCTTCCTCCCTTTTTCATCCCAAGCTCTAGGGTTTCTTGTGTAGGGATTCTCAAGAGGGGTTTTCCAAGAGGAGTTCCCACAAGTCTTAGTATTGCTAGAAGATCCAACTCCACCGAAATGTTCCCTCCTCCTTCCTCCTTCACCGAGACCCTAATGCCCTTGTTTGGTGTTTTTGAGAGGGTTTCAAGGGGATACAAAGGCTTAGTATATGCTAGAGGATCACTCCTAAGGCTAAGGAACAAGGGAAGGTCTTCCTCTCCTAAAAACCCTAGCGGTATACTAGTACGATAGAGAGAGGATGTAAGTATCTCTCACCTGCAGTACAAGTAGCTCTTCGATTGTTTTATATAGCTTATTTTTCATATGTTTTGAAGGTTATATGTTTGGATCAGATGGTATATTTGTGTGATTAGATTTATAGTTGAGGTATAGGTATTTTTAAGAAAGATCTAAGATCACCAAGATGTTATTTCTCACCTAGAGTATAATTAACTCTTTGATATGCCCATTTAACTTTTATCACCATGTTTTATTCGAATTTATATGTTCTATCAAGATTATGTTTGTTTAGATTTTTAGCTATTTTAAGTATATTTCATGTTGAAGCAAGACATAAGATCGCAAAGATGCTTCCCCTATAAGTTTTGGGGACAAAGAGCATGATTGTATGTCTTGAAAGGCTTCCTATATGAGTTTTGGGAGTATGATCATGTTAAATGTTTGATAAATGTTAAAGAATATGTTTTGATCAGATTATAAAGGTGTGTTTATATTTATAGGTAAGTATCCCCTCACCTGCATACAAGTAGCTTTCCGATTGAAGTTTTGTATCAAACCCTCCATGAACCATTCCGCCAACCTTTGCTTTTGATGTTTCAATGAAGTTCTATACCATATTTTGTATGCATATGATGATGTTAGGATGTTAAATGGATTAGGTTAAAAGTTTAACCCTAAAAGCCTCCATGAACCATTCGGCCAACCCTTGCCTTTGATGTTTCAATGAAGTTCTATACCATATTTTGTATGCGTATGATGATGTTAGGATGTTAGATGGATTAGGTTAAAAGTTTAACCCTAAAAGCCTCCATGAACCATTCGGCCAACCCTTGCTTTTGATGTTTCAATGAAGTTCTATACCATATTTTGTATGCATATGATGATGTTAGGATGTTAGATGGATTAGGTTAAAAGTTTAACCCTAAAAGCCTCCATGAACCATTCGGCCAACCTTTGCTTTTGATGTTTCAATGAAATTCTATACCATATTTTGTATGTATATGATGATGTTAAGATGCTAGATGAAGATAACATGCTCTATGTTAGGTTAACATGTGTTTATGCTTAGGTGAGTTCATATTAACTTGTGATGTTAAATGATGCTAGATGAAGATAACATGCTCTAGGTTAGTGCTTACTTGCTCTTGATGTTTATGCCTTATGCCATGCCCTATATGTGTGTGATATCTGAGATATATTATGAAATGAAATATGATATGTTCATGAAGTGAAATATGATATGTTATGAAATGAAGTATGATATGTTATGAAATGAAATATGATATGTTCACGAAGTGAAATATGATATGTTATGAAATGAAGTATGATATGTTTATGAAATGAAATATGATATGTTCATGAAGTGAAATATGATATGTTATGAAATGAAGTATGATATGTTTATGAAATGAAATATGATATGTTCATGAAGTGAAATATGATATGTTATGAAATGAAGTATGATATGTTTATGAAATGAAATATGATATGTTCATGAAGTGAAATATGATATGTTATGAAATGAAGTATGATATGTTTGCGAAATGAAATAAGATATGTTATGATAAAAAGCATAGAAGTATTTTACCTTCTGCATGGCCTGTACCGGGAACCTAACAAGGTCCAAAGGATAGGCTCCTAAGATGCCCTAGGCCGACGGACTAAGATCGGGCCTAGGATGGGCTTCTATGTATGATTGCCCCTAGGTCGACGGACTAAGATCGGGCCTAGTACGGGATTGGCTCCCAGATGCCCTAAGTCGATTGACTAAGATCGGGCCTAGGATGGGCTTCTACGCTATGTCGATGGCCCCTAGGTCGATGGACTAAGATCGGGCCTAGTAACCTAGTAGGTTCGAGACTTGCTACATCGGGTCTATTTATGGATGCGCGCTATGATGATGATGATGTGGTACAATGTCGGGCCCAATTTGTTGAGATTTATGTTTACGTACCTATAATATATGTTTTCAAAGAGCATCCTGCATATGTTTACATGTTATTATTGTTATGTTTACATGTTATGATGATTATGTTATATATGTTTACATGCTCTGTTTGTTATGTTATATATGTTTACATGTTATGATGGTTATGTTATATATGTTTACATGTTATGTTTGCTTATGTTATGTATGTTTACATGCTATGTTTGTTATGTTATATATGTTTACATGTTATGATGGTTATGTTATATATGTTTACATGCTATGTTTGTTATGTTATATATGTTTACATGTTATGATGGTTATGTTATATATGTTTGCATGTTATGATCATTATGTTATATATGTTTACATGTTATGATTGCTATGTTATATATGTGTTTACATGTTATCGCTATGTCTATGCCGATATATTTATGTTATGTCTGCTTATGTTATGATGTTATGTCATGTTATTCTTACGTATGGTTTTGTGAGTAGGACAGGATCTTACTAATCCTATGTGCTTATAGTTTTTGTTCCCTTGTACTGCAGATAAGGGTAAAGGGTGGATAAACTAAAGGGAGCAGCAGGAGGGGCAAAGTGTGTGTGGTAGTGGCATGGTGGAGGAGATCTGTTATGTTCTTTATGCATGTTTTTCCTAAGATGATTTAGCTTATGAATTTGAACTAAGTACTTATAAACTGATGATGCATGCCCTATGTTTAAGAAGAAGTATCTACGAAATAATGATGCATGTTCTATGTTAAGAAGAAGTATCTATGAAATGACGATGCATGTTTGTGTTTAAAAGAAAAAAAAATAAGTCTAAAGTCTTCTGCTGTAAGAAGTACGAAATATATATAAAGTCTTCCGCTGTAATGTATGTATGTACGATCGCGTCGCGCCGCCCTTTCGGACCCTTTGAAAGGGTGGGCGTGACAGGTTGGTATCAGAGCAGATCTGCCTTTCCACTACACACACATCTATCTCCTATCCTGCCGCTCCAAGTAAGAAATTCTATGCCTACTCTATTTTTTTCATGTATGATAAGAAATGCTTTTAGTTTAAATATGCATGCATTTATGTATGATAATCTTATGCTAGCCTTTAGTTTAAATATGCATGAATATATATATGATAATCTTATGCTAGCCTTATTATAATATATGAAGATAAGCATGGCTGGAAGACGTAGTAATAGAGTCGATGAGACAGTACACCCACCTGATCTTATGCATGTGGTTACGGAACTCCAGGGATAGCTACAGGAGTTCTGTAGCCTATTCAAATCCCAGAATGGAAGTGGGAAGATATAGCTATGGATTTCATAGTAGGACTACCCAAAACAACTAATGGTTATGAAGCTATTTAGGTGATTGTTGAAAGATTGACAAAATCTGCCCATTTCTAGCAATCAAATATCGTACTCAATTGAACAACTAGCCCAGTTGTATGTTGAGGAGGTGATCAGATTGCATAGAGTTCCTAAGACATGTGATTGAGCCACAAATGGTACAGGTTCAAGAATATTTAAGTTATGAAAGTCGACCTATTTAGATAATAGATCGAGAAATCAAGAAATAGGGAACCAAAGAAGTACCCTTAGAGAAAGTCATATGGCAAAATCAAAAGTTTGAAGATGCAACTTAGGAACGCGAAGATGACATGAAACAAAAGTATCTAGAGTTGTTCTAAGTTTCGAGGACGAAACTTTTATAGGTATGAAGGATTGTAACTCCCGTAAAATTCTAAACTATTCAAAGTAATTATATGGGTTTTAATGCCATAAAAGGTTTAAAATAAAATAAAATAAAAGATGGTTATAGGTAGGATTTGAACCATGAACCTCCTAATAGGGAGGTAGCCTTGACACCACTAGACCATAGGATGATTCATGGATAAGATATATAAAGAATGTACAAGACCATAGGATGATTCATGGATAAGATATACAAAGAATATAGATGGGAAGATGAGGAGTTGGTTCATCCCCCCATGAAAGGATGATGGGTGTTCATTCCCTAGGTATTAAAGAGGATAATTAAGAGAAGAAAGATGAGGAGTTAGTTCATCCCCCCATGAAAGGATGATGGGTGTTCATTCCCTAGGTATTAAAGAGGAGAATTAAGAGAAGAGAGGAAGTAAAACCCCACTTTCCTTCTTCATTCTCCTTCTTCCTCATCCTTGGCCGAATTTCTCATTCCCCTTCCTCCCTTTTTCATCCCAAGCTCTAGGGTTTCTTGTGTAGGGATTCTCAAGAGGGGTTTTCCAAGAGGAGTTCCCACAAGTCTTAGTATTGCTAGAAGATCCAACTCCACCGAAATGTTCCCTCCTCCTTCCTCCTTCACCGAGACCCTAATGCCCTTGTTTGGTGTTTTTGAGAGGGTTTCAAGGGGATACAAAGGCTTAGTATATGCTAGAGGATCACTCCTAAGGCTAAGGAACAAGGGAAGGTCTTCATCTCCTAAAAACCCTAGCGGTATACTAGTACGATAGAGAGAGGATGTAAGTATCTCTCACCTGCAGTACAAGTAGCTCTTCGATTGTTTTTGTTAGTTATAGCCCTAAGAACCAATCATGTGATGGTTGAATAGGGAACATTTTGTATCATATTCTATAAAGGCAAAGGATTGGTTATTATATTTAAGTCTTGCTTGTGCCAGCTAAATTAAATATAGTAATGCCCTAGAAAAGTAGGTTCTTATCTACAGCACATCAATTGGCAGAATTGATTATGAGAGGCTGTAGAGAACACTTTCTAAATGTTCCTAGTCAAGTATTAATATGCAAGGGCAATATTAATACATAAAGACTAGCATGTAGGTCAATTGATGACTTGATCTCACAAGTCATGGATATATGATATCAAGTTGACACATGGGTATATATTAGAGAATATATACTGAACTGACCCACCATGAGAAAGTTTCATGGATCGTTATATGAGTGTCATAAACTTTCTCATGTGACTATTGGTATGAATAGTCCTCAGACCTGAAGTCACTACGGTTCCCTACATAAGGAGTTATGTACTTTGGTATCGTCAAACGTCACCTGTAACAGGGTGGACCATAAAGGCGACTACTCGGTATATAACAAATTATGCGGAGGGATGTGAGTGATGTAGATGGGATCTATCCCTCTCATATGACGAGAGTGATATCGGTGGGCCCCTTGATTGAGTAGAACTACTAAAACGCATGGCCATGCTCGAATGAGTCAATATGAGATATTGAGCTCATTTGTTTGAGTTAGTTTACTCAGGGATCAAGAAACACATAGATTGATCGAGGATGACACGGTCTATGCCTCATTGATCAATCTGATATCAAGGATAGAAGGACACGGTCATACATTATAGTAGTCACGGAAAGGTTAGTCGGATCTTGACTTATCTCGTAACTTGGGTAGCAATGATGTATTGCTAGATACCGCTCATTGCTTGTGTATCTAAAAGAGTTTAGATCCACTGCCAACGTTATGAGAGCCTATAGGGTCACACACAAAGAGCATGATAATTAGAGGAATTAGAGTATTCTAGTTTGACTAGAATAATATGGGAATAAGCTTAAGTACAAAATGGTTTTTGGACTTTAAGCTTAATGAGAATTTTAGCTAATTGATTTAATGAGATTAATTCAATATGTTACCTTATTGATTTAATAAGATTAATTCAATATGATAACATAAGCTTAATTGAATTAATAAGATTAATTCAACATGCATGAATGCCACATAAGAATGCCACATAAGCATGCCACATAAGCATGCCACCTAAGCATCCACCTAAGCTAGTTAAGGTGGAAGGAAACAAAATGGTTTTGTCTCCTTAAGTGGCCGGCCAAACAAGGATATGTCTCAATGCAATGGATTGCATTGAATGTGTGGAGGTGAAAGGGTTTTTCCAACCCTATAAAAGACACCTCAAGTGGCCGGCCAAAATAGAGCATTGGCTTTGTTGTTGGTGGAAGCTTTGGTTGTGTTGTTGTGGTTGTGAGAGAGCTTGGTGGAAGCTTTGGTTGTGTGGGTTTGTGAGTGTAGGCTAGCAAGAAGAGGAGTCTTCTTCTTCCTTTCTCCTTTTCCCTCTCTTCCTCTCCTTTAGGGACTTCTCTAGCAAGAAGTAAAGGAGAGCTCTTCTAGTTTTCCTTTTGTGAGACAAGAGCTTGCTCGTGTGGATACATATAGAGGCACGGACATTTGAACGTGCTAAAGATCCAAACAACCAAAAGGAAAAGCGGGATTAACAAGGGCACGCAACAAAGGTAATCCTCTCCTATAAGATAGGTTTTCTTTTAGAGAAACTTATTTTGTACGAGTTTTCTTTCGCAAGGATCACTAGGAAGGGATCCTAATTTTTCCATTGCGCATATGCCATTTGGCATAAAAGAATTACCAACAGTTTTATATAGCTTATTTTTCATATGTTTTGAAGGTTATATGTTTGGATAAGATGGTATATGTGTGTGATTAGATTTATAGTTGAGGTATAGGTCTTTTTAAGAAAGATCTAAGATCACCAAGATGTTATTTCTCACCTAGAGTATAATTAACTCTTTGATATGCCCATTTAACTTCTATCACCATGTTTTATTCGAATTTATATGTTCTGTCCAGATTATGTTTGTTTAGATTTTTAGGTATTTTAAGTATATTTCATGTTGAAGCAAGACATAAGATCGCAAAGATGCTTCCCCTATAAGTTTTGGGGACAAAGAGCATTATTGCATGTCTTGAAAGGCTTCCTATATGAGTTTTGGGAGTATGATCATGTTAAATGTTTGATAAATGATAAAGAATATGTTTTGATCAGATTATAAAGGTGTTTTTATATTTATAGGTAAGTATCACCTCACCTACATACAAGTAGCTTTCCGATTGAAGTTTTGTATCAAACCCTCCATGAACCATTCCGCCAACCTTTGCTTTTGATGTTTCAATGAAGTTCTATACCATATTTTGTATGCATATGATGATGTTAGGATGTTAAATGGATTAGGTTAAAAGTTTAACCATAAAAGCCTCCATGAACCATTCGGCCAACCCTTGCTTTTGATGTTTCAATGAAGTTCTATACCATATTTTGTATGCGTATGATGATGTTAGGATGTTAGATGGATTAGGTTAAAAGTTTAACCCTAAAAGCCTCCATGAACCATTCGGCCAACCCTTGCTTTTGATGTTTCAATGAAGTTCTATACCATATTTTGTATGCATATGATGATGTTAGGATGTTAGATGGATTAGGTTAAAAGTTTAACCCTAAAAGCCTCCATGAACCATTCGGCCAACCTTTGCTTTTGATGTTTCAATGACTATACCATATTTTGTATGTATATGATGATGTTAAGATGCTAGATGAAGATAACATGCTCTAGGTTAGGTTAACATGTGTTTATGCTTAGGTGAGTTCATATTAACTTGTGATGTTAAATGATGCTAGATGAAGATAACATGCTCTAGGTTAGTGCTTACTTGCTCTTGATGTTTATGCCTTATGCCATGCCCTATATGTGTGTGATATCTGAGATATATTATGAAATGAAATATGATATGTTCATGAAGTGAAATATGATATGTTATGAAATGAAGTATGATATGTTATGAAATGAAATATGATTTGTTCATGAAGTGAAATATGATATGTTATGAAATGAAGTATGATATGTTTACGAAATGAAATATGATATGTTCATGAAGTGAAATATGATATGTTATGAAATGAAGTATGATATGTTTATGAAATGAAATATGATATGTTCATGAAGTGAAATATGATATGTTATGAAATGAAGTATGATATGTTTATGAAATGAAATATGATATGTTCATGAAGTGAAATATGATATGTTATGAAATGAAGTATGATATGTTTGCGAAATGAAATAAGATATGTTATGATAAAAAGCATAGAAGTATTTTACCTTCTGCATGGCTTGTACCAGGACCCTAACAAGGTCCAAAGGATAGGCTCCTAAGATGCCCTAGGCCGACGGACTAAGATCGGGCCTAGGATGGGCTTCTATGTATGATTGCCCCTAGGTCGACGGACTAAGATCGGGCCTAGTACAGGATTGGCTCCCAGATGCCCTAGGTCGATGGACTAAGATCGGGCCTAGGATGGGCTTCTACGCTATGACGATGGCCCCTAGGTCAATGGACTAAGATCGGGCCTAGTAACCTAGTAGGTTCGAGACTTGCTACATCGGGTCTATTTAGGGATGCACGCTATGATGATGATGATGTGGTATAATGTCGGGCCCAATTTGTTGAGATTTATGTTTACGTACCTATAATATATGTTTTCAAAGAGCATCCTGCATATGTTTACATGTTATTATTGTTATGTTTACATGTTATGATGGTTATGTTATATATGTTTACATGCTCTGTTTGTTATGTTATATATGTTTACATGTTATGATGGTTATGTTATATATGTTTACATGTTATGTTTGCTTATGTTATGTTTGTTTACATGCTGTGTTTGTTATGTTATATATGTTTACATGTTATGATGGTTATGTTATATATGTTTATATGCTATGTTTGTTATGTTATATATGTTTACATGTTATGATGGTTATGTTATATATGTTTGCATGTTATGATCGTTATGTTATATATGTTTACATGTTATGATTGCTATGTTATATATGTGTTTACATGTTATATGCCTGCTTACGATGTTGTATGTCTACATGTTATTGCCTGCTTATGTCTATGCTGATATATTTATGTTATGTCTGCTTATGTTATGATGTTATGTCATGTTATGCTTACGTATGGTTTTGTGAGTAGGACAGGATCTTACTAAGCCTATGTACTTATAGTTTATGTTCCCTTGTACTGCAGATAAGGGTAAAGGGTGGATAAACTAAAGGGAGCAGTAGGAGGGGCAAAGTGTGTGTGGTAGCGGCATGGTGGAGGAGATCTGTTATGTTCTTTATGCATGTTTTTCCTAAGATGATTTAGCTTATGAATTTGAACTAAGTACTTATGAACTGATGATGCATGCCCTATGTTTAAGAAGAAGTATCTACGAAATAATGATGCATGTTCTATGTTAAGAAGAAGTATCTATGAAATGACGATGCATGTTTATGTTTAAAAGAAAAAAAAATAAGTCTAAAGTCTTCTACTGTAAGAAGTACGAAATATGTATAAAGTCTTCCGCTATAATGTATGTATGTACGATCGTGTCGCGCCGCCCCTCCGGACCCTTTGAAAGGGCGGGTGTGACATGGGCGAAGATCCTCCACGAGTAGAAGCCTCCTAGATCACGTTCTTCCTTTCCTTGCTCTATTCGAACAAAGAGAAGAACCCAACAAAGACTCCTTCTCCTTTCTAGAACCGGCCACCAAGCCAAGGAGCTTGATATAACCGCCGGCCAAGGAGTAGTTTCTTGAGCGCCGGCCAACCTTGAGAAGAGTTGCCGCCGGCCACCAAGGAGAAAGCAAGAGGGCACCGGCCAAGAGCTCCAAGGATAAAACCTAGCCCTTGTTTCCACCGACCAAGGAGAAAAGGATGAAGGGAAGAGCGCCGGAAAAGGATGAGAAGAGGAATAGGGGCACCGACCAAAACCCGAGGGAGAGCAAAGCTTGCCGCCCACTTCTAGCCGCCCATAACCCTAACTTCTCTAGGGTTTGTTGCCGCCCACTTTTAGATAGGCAAAACCCTAATCCGCACCCATTAGTTGCCGCCCAAGCCTTAGCCCTCTCTTTATAGAGTTGGGCTTAAGCCTCCTTTAATCTCCACCATCGGATCTAGGGATTTAATCTCCACCGTCGGATCTAGGGTTTCATCCCAACCGTCGGATCTAGGGTTTCATCCCAACCGTCGGATCTAGGGTTTCATCCCAACCGTCGGATCTAGGGTTTCATCCCAATCGTCAGATTTAGGGTTTTATCCCAACCGTTGGATCTAGGATTTCATCCCAATCGTCGGATTTAGGGTTTCATCCCCACCTTTCGGATTTAGGGTTTTATCCCAACCGTCGGATCTAGATATGTAATCTCAACCGTCGGTTCTAGAGTTTTGTTTTCCATCTTTGGATCTAGACTTCATGAGGATTATATTAGGCTACGATAGGGACCATGAGGAGGAGTTGGATCTTGGCCACCCGATGGATCGGAACCACACAAACTTGATCCATCAATGATGTTCCATTCCACTAGAGGATCATCATTGAATTACCTCACCAACCCCATAAATTAATATGAGCTTCATATATTATTTGTACATCCATCTCCTGTTTAAGATATCGAATGTCCGCCAATTAATTGATTTACTGACCATCAATCAATTAACATCTAACTCCTCGAGTAGTACCACTCAACCTTATCATCATGTTGACTAAGTCAACCTGCAGGGTTTACATGATGAACCTTATGAGCTCCTCAAGGGGACATCATCAAACCTAATATATAGGACACGCTTTTCCTCCTATAATCAACACACACCATGTAAATAATATCACCTTCGGGGTGCTTATCGCACAATCGCCCGGCACAACAAAAGAAAACAATTGTAATGACTCAAATGGCGTTACATACTGGTAAACAGAGGCCGACATCACGATCTACAAATGCACATCATATGTTGAGATTTCAAGTCCCAACTTAATGCATTTTGATTTAATCCATCTAAATCTCTACCTCCTCGGTAAATCAAAGGATATACCTTTATGTTCTATGTCTACGATTAGCAATACGTAACCGAACGACAACCATGCCAATTGTTTGTCCAAAACCATCTTGGTTGTGAGCCTCTACTTATATTTTACAATGGACTGATAACATGATCTTCTGTGCCACACCAAGACCATGTTATCTACAATGTAGAATATTAGACAATATGCACACATATAATAAACATATAAAGTGCAAACAATGATCATTTGATTCTTATTTCAAAATAAAAATGTCCATACAAGAAGAGCTAGTCTTTCAGTATACATTCCAACAATACCACATGTCACTGCACCGCGTATCACAGAGGATACACAGGTGATACCTAGTCGTAGTGGGAGGGTTGTGAGATAGCCTGATAGATTCATGTTCTTGGTTGAATCTTTTGATTTGGTCCCTGGCGAACATGAACCTGATCCCTGGACATATGACGAGGCAATCCAAGATAAAGATGCAGCATCTTGGCAAAGTGCAATGAATGTTGAGATTGAATCTATGGATTCAAATCAGGTCTGGGAGCTAGTAGAGCCACCCGATGGTGTAAAAACCATTGGATACAAGTGGATCTACAAGAAAAAGAGAGGAATAGATGGGAAGGTTGAGACCTTCAAAGCGAGGCTTGTTGCGAAGGGGTATACTCAGAAAGAGGGTATCAATTATGAGGAGACCTTTTCGTCGGTAGCCATGCTTAAGTCTATCCAGATTCTCTTAAGCATAGCAGCTCAAATGGATTATGAGGTGTGGCAGATGGATGTCAAGATAGCTTTCCTTAATGAAAGTCTTGAGGAAAACATCTATATGAAGCAACCAGAGGGATTCATTGCTAAGGGCAAAGAGCATCTTGTATGTAAGCTCAATTGGTCCATTTATGGATTGAAGCAAGCTTCGAGGTCTTGGAAACATCCGTTTTGATGAGGTAATCCAGTCTTATGGATTTATTCAAAGTCCGGATGAGTCTTGTGTATACAAGAGATGTGACAAAAACGTAGTGGTATTTCTTGTACTATACGTAGATAACATTTTGGTGATTGACAACAATATCAAAGTGTTATCGGGCGTAAGGGTATGGTTGTCCAAACAGTTTGATATGAAGGACTTGGGAGAAGTGGGGCACATCCTTGGGATCAAGGTTATAAGGGATCGCAGGAAAAGGATGTTGTGCTTATCCCCAAGCTTCATACATGGACACGATTTTGGATCATTTTAGCATGCAGAACTCCAAGAGGGTTTTCTACCTTTTAGGCATGGAGTTCCTTTATCTAAGGAGATGTGTCCTAGATCATCTGAGGAGATAGAGGAGATGAAGGTAGTTCCTTATGCTTCGGCAGTAGGAACCCTCATGTATGCGATGCTATATACGAGACCCGATATCTTCTTTGTTGTGGGCATGGTCAGTAGTTATCAGAGTAATCCAGGACAGGGACATTGGACTGTGGTAAAGCATATATTGAAGTACCTGAGAAGAACTAGGGATTATATGCTAGTTTACTAGGCAGACCAATTACTCCCTGTGGGTTACACGAATTCCGACTTCTAATCAGATAGGGATAACAGTAAGTCTACCTCAAGTTTTGTGTTTACTTTGGGAGGTGGAGCCATTGTATGGAGGAGTGTCAAGCAGAAATGCGAGGCAGACTCTACAATGGAAGTTGAGTATGTGGAAGCCTCTAAGGCGGCCAAGGAAGCTGTGTGGCTTAGGAACTTCCTGATGGACTTGGATGTGATTCATGGTTTGCCCAGAACTATCACAATTTATTGTGATAATAATGGTGCAGTTGCAAACTCGAAGGAACCACGAGCCCATAAGGCAAGTAAACACATAGAGCACAAGTACTACCTGATACGAGAAATCGTAAAGGAGGTAGAAGTCGCTGTCGCCTAGATTGCATTAGAGGATGACCTGGTAGACCCTTTTCACTAAGGCCCTTCTAATGAGAACATTGATAGGCATGTGGAGGGAAGGGGAATCAGATGTATGGCAGTATGAGGACAGCAAAGTTTTTTTTTGTATAAGTGGGTGATTGTAGGGATGTATACTGAAAAGTCTACCTTTTGTATTAACATCTTTATTTTGAAATAAGAATCACATGATCATTGTTTGTATTTTTATGGTTATGTAATATTGTCTAATACATTACATTGTAGATAACATGGTGTGTGGTGTCATACGGGAGATCATGTTATTGGCTCCTTGTAAAGTATAAGTAAAGGCACACAACCAAGATGACTTTGGAAAAACCATCAGAATGGTTGTAGTGTGATTTGGTATTTGTTTATCTTGACCATAGAATCACACTAGTGCACTTTGTGTGTATTGAGTAGGACCGACTTAAAGGTGATTCGATTTATTGCTGACTACATAATTGAATTGGACCTCAGATATCATTTAGTACATGCTCTTATTCCCGATATAATAACGGACACATATACTTAGTATTCATCTCATTGATTTACCAATGGGCGAGATTTATAGATTAAATCGTTAGGCTCGGTAAGTTGGGAGATGATATTATTTATATGGTGTGTCGTTGATTATAGGAGGAAACCATGTCCTATATATTACGATGATGATGTCCCCTTGAGGAGCTCATAAGGTTCATCATGTAAACCATGCAGGTGGACTTGGTCCGGCATGATGAAAAGGTTGAGTGGTACTACTCAAAGAGTTAGATGTTGATTAATTAATGGTCATTAAATTAATTAATCGATGGACATTCGAGATCTTAAACACGGGGAGAAAATGTACAAATAATATAAGAAGCCCATATTATCATATGGGGGTTGGTGAGGTAGATCGATGATGATCCTTTAGTGGATTGGATATCATTAGTGGATCAGACTTTATGTGGGCTTGATCCATGGGTGGCCAAGATCCAACTCCTCCTCATGGTCCCTAATGTAGCCTATTAACACCTCATGAAGCTTAGATCCAATGGATGAAAATAAAACTCTAGATTTAAAGGTAGAGATTAAATCTCTAGATCCGACGGTTGAGATTAAATCCCTAAAACCAATGGAAGAGATTAAATAATGGCTTGAGCCCAACTCTATAAATAGAGATCATAAAGTGGATGGCAATATAGATGATGGCTTAAGGGGGATTAGGGTTTGCTTCCTTTGGAGGCTAGGAATCCTAGTTGGTTTAGGATTAGGTTTGGGTGGCTAGGGTTTTGGGAGCTATGGGTGGGCGCCAACAAGTGGAGGAGTTTTTCTTCTTCTTCCTAAGGTGTGGCCGGTTCCTCCCTTCTTCCCTCTACCTTGCCCGGTGCTCATCCTAATCTTCTTCCCCACTTCCATGGTCGACCATTAGGAGAGCTAGGATTAGGGTTTGGAGGCTTAGGGTTTAGGAGGCTTGGGTGGAACAAAATAAGGAAGTAGTTTTCTTTCTTCTTCCTCTCCCTTGGTGGCCGGCGCCCACATCCCTTTCCTTGCCCTTGGCCGGTGGCCAAAGACACTTTTCTCTTCTCCTTGAGTGGTGGAAACTGAAGGGTTTTGCTTATCGAGTCCGTGAGGGGAAACTTCGCTTCCCACATCACCTCTGTCGTTTGATCATGGCGATCCCTTCGATGTCCCCAGATTAAAATTTAATCCTAGACAAAAGGGATTGCCCAAACAACCAAGTCATCGTCGTGCTATTCGTTTAGAGATGTCACTTGAACAAACAAGTTGTATAAGCGACCAACCTCTATTCTACGAGTAGCCGCGGAATAGACTATGCCCGGATCGCCGGTTTTTATGTTTATGCTCGAGATCCAAGTATTATTTAGTCATATACAGATTTATATCATGCTCATAATTGAAAAACAAATACAAGCAATTAACAAAAAGAGAAAGAATAACAGGTATACCTCTCAATCTTCTAATGTTTAACCTTCCACCTTTTGGACGTCGTGTGGGCGACGATCTACCAAAAGTCGAAGCTCCTAGATCGCAAACCTTCCTTCCTTGCTCTTCAAAAGCAAGAGGAAGAGTAGAAACAAAGTTCTTCTCCTCCCTAAAACCAACCAACAAGGAACAATTAGAAACCTTGCCGCCGGCCAACTAGGAGGAGGACTTTGTGGTGGAATCCGGCCAAGACACCAAGGGAAAGCCCTATATCTTGTTTCCACCACCTAAGGAGAAGAGAATATAGCCTTATGGGTGCCGTCCAAGGGCTGGAAAGGTGCTGGACATCGGCCAATGAAGGAAGAAGAAGAAAGAAAAACCTTCCTTATTAGGTGCCGCCCAAGCCTCCAAACCCTAACCCTAATCCTATCTCAACTAGGATTGCTCTCTTGCCGCCAAAAATCCTAGCTCTCATGGATGATCTCCATGCCAACTCCCTTGCCCTCCTTTTATAGAGTTAGGGATAAGTCATGATTTAATCTCCTCCATTGGTTCTAGGGATTTAATCTCAACCATCGGATCTAGAGATTTAATCTCAACCGTCGGATCTTAGAGATTTAATCTCTACCTATGGATCTTAGAATTTTGTTTCTATCCATTTGATCTAAGCTTCATGAGGTGTTGATAGGCTACATTAGGGACCATGAGGAGGAGTTGGATCTTGGCCACCCAAGGATCAAGCCCACATAAAGTCCGATCCACTAATGATGATCCAATCGATTAGAGGATCATCATTGATCTACCTCACCAACCCCCATATGATAATATGGGCTCCATATATTATTTATACATTTTCTCCCCGTGTTTAAGATCTTGAATGTCTGTCGATTAATTAATTTGCTGACAATTAATTAATCAACATCTAACTCCATGAGTAGTACCACTCAACCTTTTCATCATGTCGGACCAAGTCCACTTGCAGGGTTTACATGATGAACCTTATGAGCTCCTCAAGGGGACATCATCATCCTATTATATAGGACACGGTTTCCTCCTATAATCAACGTCACACCATATAAATAATATCATCTCCCAACATACCGAGTCTATCGATTTAATCTATAAATCTCGCCCATTGGTAAATCAAAGAGATGAGTACTAAGTATATGTGCCCGTTATTATATCGGGATTAAGAGTATGTACAATATAATATCTAAGGTCCGATTCGATTATGTAGTCAGCAATAAATCGAATCACCTCTAAGTCGGTCCTGCTCAATACACACAAAGTGCACTAATGTGATTCTATGGTCAAGACAAACCAATACCAAATCACACTACAACCATTCCGATGGTTTGTCCAAAGCTATCTCAGTTGTGAGCCTTTACTTATACTTTTCAAGGGGCCGATAACATGATCTCCCATGTGACACCACACACCATGTTATCTACAATGTAAAGTATTAGATAATATTGCATAGCCATAAAAATATGCAAACAATGAACATGTGATTCTTATTTCAAAATAAAGATGTTCATACAAAAAGTAGACTTTTCAGTATACATTCCTACAATCTACTACTTATACTAAAAGACTATGTTGTCCTCAAAATGCCATACATCTAATCCCCATGCCCTCCACATGCCTATCAAAAGCTCTCGCCGGAAGGGCCTTAGTGAAAGGATCTGCCAGGTTATCCTCTGATGCAATCTTGGCCACAACAACTTCTCCTCTCTTTACGATTTCTCGTATCAGGTGGTACTTGCGCTCTATGTGTTTACTAGCCTTATGGGCTCGTGGTTCCTTCGCGTTTGCAACTACACCACTATTATCACAATAAATTGTGATAGTTTTGAGTAAACTAAGAATCACATCCAAGTCCATCAAGAAGTTCTTGAGCCATACAACTTCTTTGGCCGCCTCAGAGGCTGCCACATACTCAGCTTCCATGGTGGAGTCCGCCACGCATTTCTGCTTGACACTCCTCCATACAATGGCTCGACCTCCCAAAGTAAATACAAAACCTAAGGTAGACTTACTATTATCCCTATCAGATTGGAAGTCGGAATTCGTGTAACCCACAGGGTGTAATTGGTCTGCTCGGTAAACCAACATATAATCCCTAGTCCTTCTCAGGTACTTCAATATATGCTTTCTGGCATCCAATGTCCGACTGGATTACTCGATATCTGTGACCATGCCCACGATGAAAGCTGATATCTGGTCTCGTACATAGCATCGCATACATGAGGCTTCCTACTGCCGAAGCATAAGGAACCGCCTTCATCTCCTCTATCTCTTCAGATGATCTAGGACACATCTCCTTAGATAAAGGAACTCCATGCCTGAAAGGTAGAAAACCCTTCTTGGAGTTCTGCATGCTAAAACGATCCAAAATCGTCTCTCTGTATGAAGCTTGGGATAAGCACAACATCCTTTTCCTTCTATCCCTTATAACCTTGATCCCAAGGATGTGTCCCACCTCTCCCAAGTCCTTCATATTAAACTGTTTTGACAACCATACCCTTACGTCCGATAACACCTTGATATTGTTGCCAATCAACAAAATGTCATCTACGTATAGTACAAGAAATACCACTACGTTTCCATCACATCTCTTGTATACACAAGACTCATTCGGTCTTTGAATAGATTCATAAGACTGGATTACCTCATCAAAGCGGATGTTCCAAGACCTCGAAGCTTGTTTCAATCCATAAATGTACCGATTAAGCTTACATACAAGATGCTCTTTGCCCTTAGCAATGAATCTCTCTGGTTTCTTCATGTAGATGTTTTCCTCAAGACTTCCATTAAGGAAAGCTGTCTTGACATCTATCTGCCACACCTCATAATCCATATGAGCTGTTATGCATAAGAGAATCTGGATAGACTTAAGCATGGCTATCGGCGAAAAGGTCTCCTCATAATCGATACCCTCTTTCTGAGTATACCCCTTCGCAACAAGCCTCGCTTTGAAGGTCTCAACCTTCCCATCTATTCCTCTCTTTCTCTTGTAGATCCACTTGCATCCAATGGTTTTTACACCATCGGGTGGTTCTACTAGCTCCCAAAACTGATTTGAATCCATAGATTCAATCTCAGCATTCATTGCACTTTGCCATGATACTTCATCTTTATCTTTGATTGCCTCGTCATATGTCCATGGGATCAGGTTCATGTTCGCCATGGACCAAATCAGAAGATTCTCCCAAGAACATGAATCTATCAGGCTGTCTCACAACCCTCCCACTATGATGAGGTATCACCTGTGTATCCTCTGTGACACGCGGTGCAGTAACATGTGGTATATCCTCTTGTACCGATGGTACTAAAGAAGTGACTTCCC
This sequence comes from Wurfbainia villosa, assembly GCA_025175895.1. Taxonomy (NCBI): domain Eukaryota; kingdom Viridiplantae; phylum Streptophyta; class Magnoliopsida; order Zingiberales; family Zingiberaceae; genus Wurfbainia; species Wurfbainia villosa. The sequence continues at coordinate 39,097,875 of CM045988.1, forward strand.
CTTTTAACTCCTCCAGAACAATTTTACTCTTGGGCTTGTGGCTCATCACCTAGTCTTCCTCTAGAAATCTGGCGTTCGTGCTAACGATCACCCTCTGATCTCTAGGACTATAAAACAATCCACCCTTCGTTCCCCTGGGATAGCCAACGAACAAGCGTACTTCTGTACGAGGTTCTAACTTACCAGCATCTGCCTTCAGCACATGTGCTGGACTCCCCCATATCCGAATATGTGTTAGACTAGGCTTTCGCCTAGTCCACAATTCTGTGAGAGTAGAAGGCACTAATTTAGATGGAACTAAGTTTAGAATGTACACCGCCGTATCTAGAGCATATCCCCAGAACGAATCTGGCAAGTCAGAATAACTCATCATCGATCTAACCATCTCCATAAGAGTCCTATTCCTTCACTCTGCTACATCGTTCTGCTGGGGTGTGCCAGGTGCAGTCAATTGGGATTGAATCCCAGCCTCTGATAAGTAGTTCCTAAACTCTCCCAAGAGGTACTCGCCACCATGATCAGATCGTAGTGTCTTGATACTTTTACCTTGACGGTTCTCCACATCAGCCTTGAATTCTTTGAACTTGTCAAAGCATTCAGACTTGCGGTGCATCAGGTAAATGTATCCATATCTTGAGTAATCGTCTATAAAAGAGACGAAATACTCAAAACCACTTCTAGCCTGGATAGACATAGGACCACACAAATTAGAATGGACCAATTTTAACACATCTTTGGCTCTATACCCCTTGGCCTTAAAAGGCCTCTTGGTCATCTTACCTTCTAAGCAAGATTCACAGGTTGGGAGATCCTCCACCACTAATGAACCCAAAGGTCCATCAACTATCAACCTTTGAATTTTTCTTAGGTTAATGTGACCAAGCCTAAGATGCCAAATATATGTTTGGTTCATCTTCGAATGTTCTTTTCTCTTATTGGAATTAGAAGATGAGTTATTAACTTCAATTTGCATAGTGGGAGGTTTTGGTTCAAGTAAGTACAAATTTCCTATCAATGTACCCAAATAGATAATGTCTCTATTCCTTCTTATAACAACTCTGTCATTAAAAGAAATAGCATATCCATCCATAAATAATTTAGAAATTGAAATTAAATTCTTTCTAAATAAGGGTACATAAAGGCAATTCTTAAGAACCAAAATTTTATTTTTCTCAAAAGATAAATGAACATCTCCCACTGCAACAGGCGCCACCTTTGTGGCATCGCCCAATTATACGGTAATCTCCCCCTCAGCCAGTTGTCTGGTTTCCTGGAACCCTTGCAAAGTATTGCAGACATGATCAGTGGCTCCCGTATCTACACACCAGGTGCCGGTAGATAACACCGCTAAACATGTTTCAACGACTAAACCAAAAGATATACCTTTGTTCTTGCGGTTGGGGCAGTCCTTCTTTTAGTGTCCAGTCTGCTTATAAGTGAAGTACTTGCCTTTCGGCTTCTTCACTCCTCCCTGAGATCCTCCCACCACCTTTGCTCCGCCTTGTTTCTCCTTCTTCTTGCCTTTCAGATTAGAAGTAGAAACCTTTTTGAGCAACCATGGTTTGAGGACACTCTTCGAAGAGTGCATACTTGTACTCCTTCGCAGATAAGACAATATCTATATTTTTTCAATCAACATTATTTGGGTACAGTAAGTTTATTTCCTTTAGTATCATAGTAAGTGGACTGAAAGTCATTTTTGAAAATCCTAAGAATCACATAGATCATTATTGTAGATTTCAAAAAATTATTGATTCCTCAAACAATAAAATTTCAAAATCAACCAACACCTCAAAACACCGAGAGTATCGTATGCCACGATAGTGTAGGCATTATCTGAATTCTACAATTGTAAGAGGAGGTTTTACCTATTAATTTTACTATCTTGTCAACCTAACTTTTTGACAAGTAAAATTAATAGTTGATTTCTCTTCGGCCCTACAAATAAAAGCAGTGACTCCGATGGGGAGGATACTTATATTTGTATCTAAGTGTTCACCATTACTCGGTACCAAGGTAATTATCTCGGGTTATGTGCCTTCCGATGGGGAAGTACACACGCTCCTTGATAATTCCTTATAACCATATTTGACCTTGTGATCCGCAAACAAACCCATCCGATATGGAGGAAGGCACTCATAGCCGACGCGTAAGTTTGTTTGCATCACTTGTCAAATCGTAATGGAGGCCGTGGGAATTTTTAAAAAATTCCCTCTCCCACTTAGTAATTTGAAATTGAGAAATTTTCCTACCCTACAACATGCATATCAAACAAAAAACAATAAATATGAAAAATAAATTATTTTCCAACTGTTATGGCTTTTGTCTTCAATATGTCTCCCATTGCAATGCCTTCTCGTCCGCTCCTCCTACGCGATGTAAAAGCCATCCAGAGATCCGAGTCGAGACTAAAATCTATTTTAATTTACATCCATCGATCCTATACTCCATGAGGGAGTGTACACGAAATCTAGATCGAAAGTAAACTAAAATAAAGTGTGGCTAAACAATGTCGTATCTAATTTATAAAAAATTAAATACTAGCCTCGTCAACCCCGAGGATTCAACAAAATAAATATTTACACACATACAATCACATACACACATATAGCCATAATAGTCGGATCTTATGTCTGCAACCAAAGAGTTAAACTACGAATATCCTACTATTATCCTGCACATATAATATATGAAAAAGTGCATAAAAATTAACCGAATCCTAAACACACAAAACTGGAAACCTTGGCTCTGATACCAATTAAAGGGTTTTGCTTATCGAGTCCGTGAGGGGAAACTTCGCTTCCCACATCACCTCAATCGTTTGATAATGGCGATCCCTTCGATGTCCCCGGATTAAAATTTAATCCTAGACAAAAGGGATTGCCCAAACAACCAAGCCATCGTCGTGCTATTCGTTTAGAGAGGTCACTTGAACAAACAAGTTGTTCAAGCGACCAACCTCTATTCTACGAGTAGCCGCGGAATAGACGATGTCCGGATCGCCGGTTTTTGTGTTTATGCTCGGGAACCAAGTATTATTTAGTCATATACAGATTTATATCATGCTCATAATTGAAAAACAAATACAAGCAAGTAACAAAAAGAGAAAGAAGAATAGGTATACTTCTCGATCTTCTAATGTATGACCTTCCTCCTTTTGGACGTCGTGTGGGCGACGATCTACCAAAAGTCGAAGCTCCTAGATCGCAAACCTTCCTTCCTTGCTCTTCCAAAGCAAGACGAAGAGTAGAAACAAAGTTCTTCTCCTCCCTAAAACAAACCAACAAGGAACAATTAGAAACCTTGCCCCCGCCCAACAAGGAGGAGGACTTTGTGGTGGAATCCGGCCAAGACACAAAGGGAAAGCCCTATATCTTGTTTCCACCACCTAAGGAGAAGAGAATAGAGCCTTTTGGGCACCGGCCAAGGGCTGGAAAGGAGCTGGACGCCGGCCAATGAAGGAAGAAGAAGAAAGAAAAACATTCCTTATTAGGTCCCGCCCAAGCCTCCAAACCCTAACCCTAATCCTATCTCAACTAGGATTGCTCTCTTGCCGCCAAAAATCCTAGCTCTCATGGATGATCTCCATGCCAACTCCCTTGCCCTCCTTTTATAGAGTTAGGGATAAGTCATGATTTAATCTCCTCCATTGGTTCTAGGGATTTAATCTCAAACATCGGATCTAGAGATTTAATCTCAACCGTCGGATCTTAGAGATTTAATCTCTACCTATGGATCTTAGAATTTTGTTTCTATCCATTGGATCTAAGCTTCATGAGGTGTTGATAGGCTACATTAGGGACCATGAGGAGGAGTTGGATCTTGGCCACCCATGGATCAAGCCCACATAAAGTCCGATCCACTAATGATGATCCAATCGACTAAAGGATCATCATTGATCTACGTCACCAGCCCCCATATGATAAATGGGCTCCATATATTATTTGTACATTTTTTCCGCGTGTTTAAGATCTCGAATGTCCGTTGATTAATTAATTTACTGACCATTAATTAATCAACATCTAACTCCTTGAGTAGTACCACTCAACCTTTTCATCATGACGGACCAAGTCCACCTGCAGGGTTTACATGATGAACCTTATGAGCTCTTCAAGGGGACATCATCATCCTATTATACAGGACACAGTTTCCTCCTATAATGAACGTCACACCATATAAATAATATCATCTCCCAACTTACCGAGCCTATCAATTTAATCTATAAATCTCGCTCATTGGTAAATCAAAGAGATGAGTACTAAGTATATGTCCCCGTTATTATATCGGGATTAAGAGTATGTACAATATAATATCTAAGGTCTGATTCGATTATGTAGTCAGCAATAAATCGAATCACCTCTAAGTCGGTCCTGCTCAATACACACAAAGTGCACTAGTGTGATTCTATGGTCAAGACAAACCAATACCAAATCACACTACAACCATTCCGATGGTGTCCAAAGCCATCTCTCTTTGGAGCCTTTAATTATACTTTTCAAGGGGCCGATAACATGATCTCCTGTGTGACCCCACACACCATGTTATCTACAATGTAAAGTATTAAACAATATTGCATAACCATAAAAATATGCAAACAATGATCATGTGGTTCTTATTTCAAAATAAAGATGTTCATACAAAAGGTAGACTTTTCAGTATACATCCCTACAGAAACAAGACTTAGGGGTTTCCCTTGGTGTCTTAGCCGGTTTCCATCCTTATCTCCTTCTCCTTGTTGGCCGGCGGCAAGCATTCTTATTGTTGCTTGTTGGTTGGCTATAGGAAGGAGATTAGCCTTGTTTCTATTCTTTCTCTTGCTTTGGAAGAGCAAGGAAGGAAGATTTGTGATCTAGGAGCTTTAACTTTTAGTAGATCGTCGCCCACACGACGTCCGAAAGGAGGAAGGTCATACATTAGAAGATCGAGAGGTATATCGATTCTCTAATTTTTATATGTTACATGTTGTATTTGTTTTTCAATTATGAGCATGATATAAATCTGTATATGGCTAAATAATACTTGGATCGAACATAGACACAAAAACCGATGATCAGGAAATAAATCTATTCATGACTACTCGTAGAATAGAGGATGGTCGCTTGAGCAACGAGTTTGTTCAAGTGACTTCTCTAAACGATTAGCACGACAATGACTTGGTTGTTTGGGCAATCCCTTTTGTCTAGGATTAAATTTTTTTAATCCGGGGACATCGAGGGGATCGCCATGAACAAACGACCAAGGTGAAGTAGAGCGAGTTTCCTCTCCCGCGGACTCGATAAGCAAAACCCTACAAATGGTATCAGAGCTTCCGGGCAAAACCCAACAATTGGTATCAGAGCCAAGGTTTCCGGTTTTGTGTGTTTAGGATTCAGTTAATTTTTATGCACTTTTCATATATTATATGTGTCGGATAATAGTAGGATATGCGTAGTTTAACTCTTTGGTTGCAGGCATAAGATCCGACTATTATGGCCATATGTGTGTATGTGATTGTATGTGTATATTTTGTTGAATCCTCAAGGTTGACGAGGCTAGTATTTGATTTTTTGAAAATTAGATACGACATTGTTTATCCACTCTTTATTTTATTTTACTTTCGATCTAGATTTCATGTACACTCTCTCGTGGAGTATAGGATCGATGGATGTAAATTAAAATAGGTTTTAGTCTCGGCTTGGATCTCCGGATGGCTTGTACATGGCATAGGAGGAGCGGACGAGATGGCATTGCGACGGGAGTCATATTGAAGACAAAAGCAATAATAGTTGGGAAATAATTTATTTTTCATATTTATTGCTTTTTGTTTGATATGCGTGTCATAGGCTAAGAAAATTCCTCATTTCAAATTACTAAGTGGGAGAGGGAATTTTAAAATTCCCACGGCCTCCATTATGATTTGACATGTGATGTAAGCAAACTTGCGCGTCGGCTCTGAGTGCCATCCTCCCCATCAGATGAGTTTGTTTGTGGATCACAAGGTCGAATATGGTTATAGGAAATTATTAAGGAGCGTGTGTACTTCCCCATCGGAAGGCACATAACCTGAGATAATTACCTTGGTACCGAGTAATGGTGAACACTTAGATACAAATATAAGTTTCCTCCCGATCAGAGTCACTGCTTTTATTTGTAGGGCCAAAGAGAAACCAACTATTAATTTTACTTGTCAAAAAGTTAGGTTGACAAGATAGTAAAATTAATGGTTAAAACCTGCTCTTACAAATGTAGAATTCGTATACGTCCACACTATCGTGGCATACGATATTCTCGGTGTTATGGGGTGTTGGTTGATTTTGAAATTTTATTGTTTGAGGAATCAATAATTTTTTGAAATATACAGTAATGATCTATGTGATTCTTAGGATTTTCAAAATTGACTTTCAGTCCACTTGCTATGATACTAAAGGAAAATAAACTTACTCTACATAATTATGATGATTGGAAAAGAATCTAGATATTGTCTTATCTGCTAAGGAGTACAAGTATGCACTCTTCGAAGAGGGTTCTCCTAAGCTTGCGAATGAGATGGAAGTCCTTGGAGCTGAGATCAATGGGGAAACCCAGGTCGATATCATTCTCCAGTCGACAGAAAGGCTTGCTCAGGCTCAGGCCATCGTTGCTCAGAAGGTTTCTACTTCTAAGCCGAAAGGCAAGAAAAAGAAGAAAAAAGGTGAAGCAAAGGTGGTGGGAGGATCTCAGGGAGGAGTAAAGAAGCCGAAAGGCAAGTACTTCACTTGCAAGCAGGATGGACATTGGAAGAAGGATTGTCCCAAACAGAACAAAGGTAAATCCTTTGTTTTAGTCATTGAAACGTGATTAGCAGTGTTATCTACGGGCACCTGTTGTGTAGATACGGGAGCCTCTGATCATGTCTGCAATACTTTGCAGGGGTTCCAGGAAACCCGACGATAAGCTGAGGGAGAGATAATCGTTTACTTGGACAATGCCACTAAGGTGGCAGCTATTGCAGTGGGAGATATTTTATTTAAGAAAAATCAAACGTTGGTTCTGGAAAATTCCCTTTATGTACCTTTATTTAGAAAGAATTTATTTTCAGTTTCTAAATTGTTTATGGATGGATATTCTATTTCTTTTAATGATAGAGTTGTTATAAAAAGGAATAGGGAGAATATCTGTTCAGGTACATTGATAGGAAATTTGTATACACTCGAACCAAAAGCTCCCACGATGCAAATAGAAGTTAATAACTCATCTTCTAATTCCAATAAGAGAAAAGAACCTTCAAAGATGAACCAAACATATCTTTGGCATCTTAGGCATGGTCATATTAACCTTAGCAGAATTCAAAGGTTGATAGCTGATGGACCTTTGGGTTCATTAGTGGTGGAAGATTTCCCAACCTGCGAATCTTGCTTGGAGGGTAAAATGATCAAGAGGCCTTTTCAAGGCCAAGGGGTATAGATCCAAAGATGTGTTGGAATTGGTTGATTCTGATTCGTATATTCCTATGTCTATCCAGGCAAGAGGTAGTCTTGAATATTTCGTCTTTTTCATAGATGATTATTCAAGATATGGATGACACTACGATCTGATCGTGGTAGTGAGTACCTCTTGGGATAGTTTAGGAATTACTTATCAGAGGTTGGGATTCAATCCCAATTGTCTGCACCTGGCACACCCCAGCAGAACAGTGTAGAAGGGCGAAGGAATAGGACTCTTATGAAGATGGTTAGATAGATGATGAGTTATTCTGAGTTGCCGAATTCATTCTGGGGATTTGCTCAAGATACGGCGGTATACATTCTGAACTTGGTTCCATCAGTGCCTACTACTTCCACAGAATTGTGGACTGGGCGAAAGCCTAGTCTAAGACATATTCGAATATGGGGAGTCCAGCACATGTGCTGAAGGCAGATGCTGGTAAGTTAGAACCTCGTACAGAAGTACGCATGTTCGTTGGCTATCCTAGAGGAACGAAGGGTGGTTTGTTTTATAGTCCTAGAGATCAGAGGGTGATCGTTAGCACGAACGCCAGATTTCTAGAGGAAGACTATGTGATGAGCCACAAGCCTAAGAGTAAAATTGTTCTGGAAGAATTAAAAGGGGAAGTCACTTCTTTAGTACCACCGTACGAGAGGATATACCACAAGTCACTGCACCACGTGTCACAGAGCATACACAGGAGATACCTCGTCATAGTGGGAGGGTTGTTAGGCAACCTCAGAGATTCATGTTCTTGGGTGAATCTTCTGATTTGGTCCCTGGTGAACATGAACCTGATCCCTGGATATATGACGAGGCAAACCAAGATAAAGATGCAGCATCTTGGCAAAGTGCAATGAATGCTGAGATTGAATCTATGGATTCAAATCAGGTCTGGGAGCTAGTAGAGCCACCCGATGGTGTAAAAATCATTGGATACAAGTGAATCTACAAGAAAAAGAGAGGAATAGATGGGAAGGCTGAGACCTTCAAAGCGAGGCTTGTTGCGAATGGTTATACTCAGAAAGAGGGTATCGATTATGAGGTGACTTTTTCGTCGGTAGCCATGCTTAAGTCTATCCGGATTATCTTATGCATAGCAGCCCATATGGATTATGAGGTGTGACAGATGGATGTCAAGATAGCTTTCCTTAATGGAAGTCTTGAAAAAAACATCTATATGAAGCAACTAGAGGGATTCATTGCTAAGGGCAAAGAGCATCTTGTATGTAAGCTTAATCGGTCCATTTATGGATTGAAGCAAGCTTCGAGGTCTTGGAAACATCCGCTTTGATGAGGTAATCCAGTCTTATGGATTTATTCAATGTCCGGATGAGTCTTGTGTATACAAGAGATGTGACGGAAATGTAGTGGAATTTCTTGTACTATACGTAGATAGCATTTTGGTGATTGGCAACAATATCAAAGTGTTATCGGGCGTAAGGGTATGGTTGTCCAAACAGTTTGATATGAAGGACTTGGGAGAGGTGGGACACATCCTTGGGATCAAGGTTATAAGGAATCGCAGGAAAAGGATGTTGTGCTTATCCCAAGCTTCATACATAGACTTGATTATGGATTGTTTTAGCATGCAGAACTCCAAGAAAGGTTTTCTACCTTTCAGGCATGGAGTTCCTTTATCTAAGGAGATGTGTCCTAGAACATCTGACAAGATAGAGGAGATGAAGGCGGCTCCTTAAGCTTCGGCAGTAGGAAGCCTCATGTATGCGATGCTATGTACGAGACTCGATATCTGCTTTGCTGTGGGCATGGTCAGTAGATATCAGAGTAATCCAGGACAGGGACATTGGACTGCGATAAAGTATATATTGAAGTACCTGAGAAGGACTAGTGATTATATGCTAGTTTACCAGGCAGACCAATTACTCCCTGTGGTTTACACGGATTTTGACTTCCAATTAGATAGGGATAATAGTAAGTCTACCTCAGGTTTTGTGTTTACTTTGGGATGTGGAGCAATTGTATGGAGGAGTGTCAAGCAGAAATGCATGGCGGACTCTACCAGGAAGCTGAATATATAGCGGCCTCTGAGGCGGCCAAAGAAGCTGTGTGACTCAGGAACTTCCTGATGGACTTGGTTGTGATTCCTGGTTTGCCCAATACTATCACAATTTATTGTGATAATAATGGTGCAGTTGCAAACTCTAAGGAAACACGATCTCATAAGGCAAGTAAACACATAGAGCGCAAGTACCACCTGATACGAGAAATCTTAAAGGAGGTAGAAGTTGTTGTCGCCTAGATTGAATCAGAGGATGACCTGGTAGACCCTTTCACTAAGGCCCTTCTAGTGAGAGCTTTGATAGGCATGTGGAGGGAATGGGGATCAGATGTATGGCAGTTTGAGAATAGCATAGTCTTTTAGTATAAGTGGGAGATTGTAGGGATGTATACTGAAAAGTCTACCTTTTGTATGAACATCTTTATTTTGAAATAAGAATCACATGATCATTGTTTGCATTTTTATGGTTATGTAATATTGTCTAATACATTTCATTGTAGATAACATGGTGTGCGGTGTCACACGGGAGATCATGTTATCGACTTCTTGTAAAGTATAAGTAAAGGCTCACAACCGAGATGGCTTTGGACAAACCATCGGAATGGTTGTAGTGAGATTTGGTATTGGTTTGTCTTGACCATAGAATCACTCTAGTGCACATTGTGTGTATTGAGCAGAACCGACTTAGAGTTGATTCGATTTATTGCTGACTACTTAATCGAATCGGACCTCAGATATCATTTAGTACATGTTCTTAATCCCGATATAATAACGGGCACATATACTTAGTATTCATCTCTTTGATTTACCAATGGGCGAGATTTATAGATTAAATCGATAGGCTCGGTAAGTTGGGAGATGATATTATTTATATGGTGTGTCATTGATTATAGGAGGAAACCATGTCCTATATATTAGGATGATGATGCCCCCTTGAGGAGCTCATAATGTTTATCATGTAAACCCTGCAGGTGGACTTGGTCCGACATGATGAAAAGGTTGAGTGGTACTACTCAAGGAGTTAGATGTTGATTAATTAATGGTCAGTAAATTAATTAATCGATGGACATTCGAGATCTTGAACACGGGGAGAAAATGTACAAATAATATATGGAGCCCATATTATCATATGGGGGTTGGTGAGGTAGAACGATGATGATCCTTTAGTGGATTGGATTATCATTAGTGGATCGAACTTTATGTGGGCTTGATCCATGGGTGGCCAAGATCCAACTCCTCATGGTCCCTAATGTAACCTATTAACACCTCGTGAATCTTAGATCCAATGGATGAAAACAAAACTCTAGATCCAAAGGTAGAGATTAAATCTCTAGATCCGACGGTTGAGATTAAATCTCTAGATCCGATGGTTGAGATTAAATCCCTAGAACCAATGGAGGAGATTAAATAATGGCTTGGGCCCAACTCTATAAATAGAGATCATAAAGTGGACGGCAAGAAGGATGATGGCTTATGGGGATTAGGGTTTGCTTCCTTTGGAGGCTAGGAATCCTAGTTGGTTTAGGATTAGGTTTGGGTGGCTAGGGTTTTGGGAGCTATGGGTGGGCGGCAACAAGTGGAGGAGTTTTTCTTCTTCTTCCTAAGGTGTGGCCGATTCTTCCCTTCTTCCCTCTACCTTGGCCGGTGCTCATCCTAATCTTCTTCCCCCACTTCCATGGCCGACCATTAGGAGAGCTAGGATTAGGGTTTGGAGGCTTAGGGTTTAGGAGGCTTGGGTGGAACCAAATAAGGAAGTAGTTTGCTTTCTTCTTCCTCTCCCTTGGTGGCCGGCGCCCACAGCCCTTTCCTAGCCCTTGGCCGGTGGCCAAAGACTCTTTTTTCTTCTCCTTGAGTGGTGGAAACAAGACTTAGAGGTTTCCCTTGGTGTCTTGGCTGGTTTCCATCATTATCTCCTTCTCCTTGTTGGCCGGCCGCAAGCATTCTTCTTGTTGCCTGTTGGTTGGCTATAGGAAGGAGATGAGCCTTGTTTTTATTCTTTCTCTTGCTTTGGAAGAACAAGGAAGGAAGATTTACGATCTAGGAGCTTCAACTTTTGGTAGATCGTCGCCCACACGACGTCCGAAAGGAGGAACATCATACATTAGAAGATCGAGAGGTATATCGATTCTCTAATTTTTATATGTTACATGTTGTATTTGTTTTTCAATTATGAGCATGATATAAATCTGTATATGGCTAAATAATACTTGGATCCCGAACATAGACTCAAAAACCGACAATCCAGACATCGTCTATTTCGTGGCTACTCGTAGAATAGAGGATGGTCGCTTGAACAACGAGTTTGTTCAAGTGACCTCTCTAAACAAATAGCACGACGATGACTTGGTTGTTTGGGAAATCCCTTTTGTCTAGGATTAAATTTTTTTAATCCGGGGACATCGAGGGGATCACCATGAACAAACGACTAAGGTGAAGTAGTAAGCGAAGTTTCCTCCCACGGACTCGATAAGCAAAACCCTACAAATGGTATCAGAGCTTCCGGGCAAAACCCTTCATTTTGTTAATTGGCAACAATGTCAAGGTGTTATCGGACATAAGGGTATGGTTGTCCAAACAGATTGATATGAAGGACTTGGGAGAAGTGGGACACATCCTTAGGATCAAGGTTATAAGGGATCGCAGGAAAAGGATGTTGTGCTTATCTCAAGCTTCATACATAGACACCATTATGGATTGTTTTAGCATGCAGAACTCCAAGAAGGGTTTTCTACCTTTCAGGCATGGAGTTCCTTTATCTAAGGAGATGTGTTCTAGAACATCTGAGGAGACAGAGGAGATGAAGGCGGTTCCTTATGCCTCGGCAGTAGGAACCCTCATGTATGCGATGCTATGTACGAGACTAGATATCTGCTTTGTCATGGGCATGGTCAACAGATATCAGAGTAATCCAGGAAAGAGACATTGGACTACGGTAAAGCATATATTGAAGTACCTGAGAAGGTCTAGGGATTATATGCTGGTTTACTAGGCAGACCAATTACTCCCTGTGGGTTACACAGATTTTGACTTCCAATCAAATAGGGATAACAGTAAATCTACCTCAGGTTTTGTGTTTACTTTGAGAGGTGGAGCTATTGAATGGAGGAGTGTCAAGCAGAAATACGTGGCGGACTCTCCCATGGAAGCTAAGTATGTGGCGGCCTCTGAGGCGGCCAAAGAAGCTGTGTGGTTCAGGAACTTCCTGATGGACTTGGATGTGATTCCTGGTTTGCCCAGAACAATCACAATTTATTGTGATAATAGTGGTGCAGTTGCAAACTCGAAGTAACCACGAGCCCACAAGGCAAGCATACACATAGAGCGCAAGAACCACCTGATACGAGAAATCGTAAAGAGAGGAGAAGTTATTGTGGCCAAGATTGCATCGGAGGATAACCTGGCAGATCTATTCACTAAGGCCCTTCTGGCGAGACCTTTTGATAGGAATGTGGAGGGAATGGGAATTAGATGTATGGCAGTTTGAGGACAACATAGTCTTTTAGTATAAGTGAGAGATTATTGGGATGTATACTGAAAAGTCTATCTTTTGTATTAACATCTTTATTTTGAAATAAGAATCACATGATCATTGTTTGCATATTTATGGTGATGCATATTGTCTAATACATTACATTGTAGATAACATGGTGTGTGGTGTCACACGGGAGATCATGTTATCGGCTCCTTGTAAAGTATAAGTATAGGCTCACAACCGAGATGACTTTGGACAAACCATTGGTATGGTTGTAGTGTGATTTGGCATTGATTTGTCTTGACCATAGAATCACACTAGTACACTTTGTGTGTGTCGAGCAGGACCGACTTAGAGGTGATTCGATTTATTGCTGACTACATAATCGAATCGGACCTCATATATTATATTGTACATACTCTTAATCCCAATATAATAACGGGCACATATACTTAGTATTTATTTCTTTGATTTACCAATGGGAGAGATTTATAAATTAAATTGATAGGCTCGGTAAGTTGGAAAATGATATTATTTATATGGTGTGTCGTTATTATAGGAGGAAACCGTGTCCTATATATTAGGATGATGATCTCCCCTTAAGGAACTCATATGGTTCATTATGTAAACCCTGCAGGTGGACTTGGTCCGGCATGACGAAAAGGTTTAGTGGTACTACTCATGGAGTTAGATGTTGATTAATTAATGGTCAGTAAATTAATTAATCGATGGACATTCGAGATCTTAAACACGAGTAGAAAATGTACATATAATATATGGAGCTCATATTAACTTATGGGGGTTGGTGAGGTAGATCAATGATAATCCTTTAGTGGATTGGATTATCATTAATGGATTGGACTTTATATGAGCTTGATCCATTGGGTGGCCAAGATCCAACTCCTCATGGTCCCTATTGTAGCCTATTAATACCTCATGAAGCCTAGATCAAATGGATGAAAACAAAACTCTAGATCCAAAGGTAGAGATTAAATCTCTAGATCCGACAGTTGAGATTAAATCCTTAGATCCGACAGTTGAGATTAAATCTCTAGATCCGACGGTTGAGATTAAATCCCTAGAACCAATAGTGGAGATTAAAACAAGGCTTATCCCTAACTCTATAAAAAGGGGCTTAAGGGTTGGCGTGGAAAAATAATGAGAAGCAAGGGAGATTAGGGTTGGGCGGAAAGAGGCTTGGAGTTAGGGTTTGTACTTGGGCAGCCACATATAAGGAAAGAGTTTCCTTTATTCTCTTCTTCCGCAAGGTGGTCGGCGCCCATAATCTTCTTTCTAGCTCTTGGCCGGCGTCCAAACCACTTGATCCTCTTCTCCTTGGCTGGTGGAATCATAGCTAAAGGTCTTCCCTTGGAGCTTTTGGCCGGCATCCATCCTTCTCATCCCTTTCATTGTTGGCCGGCGGTAAGCATCTTGCTTGGTGCTTGTTGGTTGGCTAAAAGAAGGAGAAGGGCCTTGTTTCTATACTTCCTCTTGTTCGGAGCGAGCAAGGAAGGAAGATTGGTGATCTAGGAGCTTCGGCTTTTGGTAGATCGTCGCCCACATGACGTCCAAAAGGAGGAAGGTCATACAATAGAAGATCGAGAGGTATATCACTTATCTATCTTCATATGTAACGTGTTTGTAATTGTTTTTCAATTATATATGCATGATATATTCTGTTTTGTGGCTAATATAACTTGGACCCCGAACATAAACACAAAAGCCGGCGATCCGTACATCGTCTATTTCGCGGCTATTCGTAGAATAGAGGTTGGTTGCTTGAACAACAAGTTTGTTCAAGTGACTACTCTAATCGAATAGCATGATGATGAAACGGTTGCTTGGGTAATCTCTCTTGTCAAGGATAAATTTTTTTATCCGGGAATGTAGAAGGGATCGCCATGAACAAGCGATCGAGTTAAAGTGGGAAGCGAAGTTTCCTACCTTCACAAAGGAAATGGTTTTGATCAAGAAGTTCATCTTTGAACTTGATGTGGTCTCATCAATGATCCAAACATGAGCTTCGCCGCTATCATCTGATCAGAGAGATCATTAGTAGGAAGGAAATACAAATCGAGTAGATTCCCACTGAAAGGAACTTTGCGGATCCTTTAACTAAGGCATTACCTCAAAGTAAGTTTGAGGGTCATGTTAGAGCTTATGGTATTGAATAGTATAGTGATTGGCATTAGGCCATGTGGGAGTTTGTTAGTGATATACGAGAGGTGTCCTATGACAATCGCCTTATGTTTGAACCATTTATATGATAAATGAAGATTCACTATTTGAGTATACATGTTTTCATGTATTTGATTAGATCATAAACTCTTTTACAGAATGACCACGATACGATTCAAAGCATGAGAGAGTTTGTGATTAGATCACAACTAGTGAGTATCTCTACATGTGTAATTGTGATGTATTGGAATTATCCCTAGTCGATGAATTGATGGATTTGGACACCATCAATTCTGTCGAGACTAGCACGAGGTATACTCCTTGGTGTATATAAGCAGCTAATTCTCACTGGCTGGAGACATTGTGATGTCCAGAGTTAATCGTGGATGCTAGTTATGGTAACTAGTTCATTGAAGTGACCAGTTGTAAGACTTCATATGGTTCTCTGTATATATGGATATGTCAATGAAGTTCTTACTGTAGCTTAAGTGAGATGCTCCTTTGACTTGTGGTTTTCAAGGCATCTTGGTCATGAAGACTTATGCTTTGACATCTTAAGCAAGCATCTCTGAAGAGATGTGGACCCGGGATGATTGGGTATAAGTCGAAGTGACCGAAGGTGTTTGAATAGCCTACAAAGGATTCACTAGTCCTTGCGATGAGATGTATAGCCATGGCCTCTCGTCGGATTATTACTAAAGTCTTTAGCCAAAGCATTACATGTTTTGAGTAAGGTACTCTTGGATACATGTGCAGTAACTAGAATCCGTAGGACGAGGAATGATACTTGGGCTAGGTGTGACGTAGTCAACCTAGTAGGTACTGACACTATAGACCATGTCCTGAACCAAGTGTGTATAAGATGCGTGAAGGGAACGGGGCACAATTTATTGTTGATTTTGAAGGGTTTCAGAAATGGTTCTGGAATCAACCATTGATTTTTTAGTTAATTAGGGATCATGATGTACTACTAGGTGTCACTCATGATCGTTCAATAATTAATGGTTAATTATAGACGACCAACATAAATCGAGAACCTATTTGGTCACACGCACAACGAGCGTAATCCGAAGGATTTAAAACGAGCTTGAGAATGAGATTCTCAGATCGAGAGAAACTTGGTTTGGTTGGACCAAACAAGGAGCGAGCATGAAATTGTTTCAGTTGCAATGGAAGCATGGATGGGCCGAGTCTTATGAAGACATGATGGATGAACTAAATTGGGTTGGTTCTAATCCAATGGTGGAAAATAAACCAAAGTGGTTTGGTTTGTTGTAAACAAAAGAACCAAAATTGGTTCGGTTCGTTTTAACTTAAAATAGACCAATACAGTTTGGTTTATTTTAACTTAAGTTTTGGAGCGGGTTAACGGGTTTTGGTTATGAACCAATAACCATTAGGAGAATAAATTCTCTATAAAAACATGGCTTAAGGGTTTTTCGTGGAGATTTAATTGGTTCAAGGGTTTTGGAAACCCTAGCCACCTTCTCCTCTTCTTCCTTGCTCTAGCCGCCCAAGTTGGTTGCCGCCCAACTTTATTGCTGCCTTCTCCTTGCCGCTGGCCACCCACCAGCCGCCGGCCATCCTCTATTGGCCACCGGCGACCAAGGAGCAGCCGACCATTGATTGGCCAGCCATATCTTTCCACCAAACAAGCTGTCCATATTCTGGACAGCTTGTTCTCCTCTTTGTCGAGAGGTCATTTGGTCAGGGTTTTGTGCTCCGATAGCAACCTATTTGCTAGGGATTGGTTCTCCGACAATCCTTATAGGTGGAGGGTTGAGTTTTCGTCAATCAGTTGACGAAAACTGCTTCCGAGAAGCGAGTTTGCAAAACTCATTTTTTGGATCCGAATTTTTTATTCGGATTGTGATCGTCTCTCTGATCACATCGTCTTCGACTCGAGGCTAGTGACTTTTGCGAAGACGAGGCTCGTGGCTTTATGAAGTCATCCCGACGATACTCGGCGTGGATACAGATAAAGGTGATTCTAGCGAGAGTTGCTCCGGTTGATGTCATTCCCGCTTAACGTGATACGTCAGGTATAACTAGCGTAATTTCCATTTATTGCAAAATTTTAAACTGCAATTATGTATACACATATTGTATCTTGCATGCGTGTAATGTGTGTGTTGTAATAAATTAGATTTATTGCTTTTAATTCTTCCGCTGTGCACATGTTTACGAAACATGTTCGAACACACAATCGTTGCGGTGCCGGGGAAACCCAACAGTGGTATCAAAGTTTAGGTTGTGTTTCGACATAATCGTAAAATTATTTTGTGATAGTCGTAATTGTATTTATGAAAATTTTCTACTTTTGGAAAGTTTAGAAGTATTTATGAAAAATTTTTAATTTTGGAAAGTCTAGAAGTATTTATAGAAATCTTCTACTTTTGGAAAGTTTAGAAGTATTTATGGAAATTAAAACTTTCCATAAATAAAATAATTGATTAGATTTGGAAATTTGTTTCCTAATTTAATCATGATTTGATTTCGTGAATCAAATCTAAAATATATTTTATTTCCATAAATAGTTTTAACAATTTAGAAAATTTGTATCCTAAATTAAATTTGACTTTCCTTAATCAACACTTTCCATAAATAAAATATGTGATTAGATTTGTAAATTTGTTTCCTAATTTAATCATGATTTGATTTGGAGAATCAAATCTCAAACATATTTTATTTCCACAAATAGTTATGACATATAAGGAAATTTTTATACATGTCATAATTGTATGCCATGTAATTGCATTATATGCATATCATTATGTCATGCGTGTCATGACATGTAGATATATGCCATGTATGTCATGTCATGTAGATAATAGTTATTTGCATGCAAAGAGGATGAGACATAAAAACCCTTATACAATATTAAATCCTACACCTTCCATTAATATGATTAGAACTAGAGTTATGTTTCTTGTTTGGGTTGTTGGACTCACTCCAAGCCCGGCTCAAACATGAACATGTTCAAATCATTGGAATAATTTAAGACTAATATGGTAAGAGTCATAGGTCAATCGTTAGTTTGGGTTGATGGACTCACTCCAAGCCAGGCTGATTGGTTGAATGCACTCTAACCATATTTAAACTATTTCATGATTAATGGGTCGGCTGTAACTTGGAGCATCGATTTGTTGGACTCACTCCAAGGTCGATGTGAAGAGAGGTGAAGTTGGGTGTTATACATATGATACATACTTGTTAATGTGTTAACAACCCAATGTATGTGTGAACATTCAATTAATTGATAACACATTGTGATAGTTACATATACGTGATATGTAATCGGTTTACTTGATAGCCACCATCATAGCTACAAATGACTTGTTGGACTCACTCCAAGGTTGTTCTTATCTATGTTGGATATTAGCTCATTCAGAGATTGACCTACGATCTCCTGAATTAATTTTGAGGGATTTTGAATTCAAAAAATGAATGGGATTTTGTAAATGTATGTGGATGCATTTTAAATAATCTTTCTCATATATGCTCGATTTGAATTTCTAGGTTAATTGATTGATCATGACATCTTTGAATTTGTGCTTTATTTTGGAACTTGGTAAAAAAATTGACTGGGCCGAACTTCTTGGACTGACTTAGAAACTTGAGAATTGTTCTCAAGGCAGAAAAGCTTGAGTATGTCCTCGAAGCGTCTCTTCCTGCTCGTCCTAGTGATGATGTAACACCTGAAGGCATTAACCCTATAGGGTGCAAGTGGGTTTTCAAGAAGAAAACCGACATGGATGGTAATGTGATTACCTATAAGGCTAGATTGGTGGCGAAAGGGTATCGTCAAAAGCAAGTTGTTGATTATGATGAGACCTATTCACCTGTAGCTATGCTTAAATTCATTCGGATGCTCCTTGCCATAGTGGCTCATTATGATTATGAGATATGGCAGATGAATATGAAAATAGCTTTCCTTAATGGAAACCTACTCGAGGATGTGTATATGATACAACCTGAGGGTTTTACATCGGTTGATAAAACCAAGCTATGCAAACAGCAATGGTCCATATATGGATTGAAGCAAGCATCCAGGAGCTAGAATATCTGTTTTGATGAGAAAATCAAAAAGTTTAATTTCTCATAAAATCCGGACGAACCTTGTGTGTACAAGAAGATTAGTGGGAGTGCAGTCGTGTTCCTAGTATTGTATGTCGATGTCATATTACTTATAGGAAATGATGTTTCTATTTTACAGTCGGTTAAAATTTTGTTGTCCAAAACATTCTCCATAAAAGACCTGGGAGAAGCAACCTACATCCTCGGGATTAAAATCTATAGTGATAGATCGAAATGGTTGCTTGGTCTTTCGAAGTCTACATATATAGACCGAGTGGTAAAAAGGTTTAGTATGTCGGAATCCAAGAAAGGTTTCCTACCCATCAAGCATGGGATACACCTTTTGAAGTCTATGTGTCCGCGCACAGAAGACAAGAGGATTTTCATGAGTAAGATTCCCTATGAATCCGCAATAGGATCTATCATGTATGTTATGTTATGTGTGAGGCCCGATGTATCGTATGCTCTGAGTGTCACGAGATGATACCAGTCTATCTAGGAATGGATTATTGCGCGGCTGTTAAGATGATCCTTAAGTACTTAAGAAGAACTAAGGATGTGTTCCTAATATATGGAGAAGGGGACATGGTGATACGCGAGTATACGGATGTCAGCTTCCAGATAGACAAGGATGATTCCAGGTCTCAGTCTGGGTACGTGTTCACCTGGAATGGAGGCGCAATAAGTTGGAAAGGTTCCAAGCTTGACACTATAGCAGATTCTGTCACTAAGGCAGAATACTTTGCAACTTCGGAAGCAGTAAAGGAAGCGGTTTGGATCAAGAAGTTCATCTCTGAACTTGATGTGGTCTCATAAATGATCCAAACATGAGCTTCGCCGCTATCATATGATTAGAAAGATCATTAGTACGAAGGAAATACAAATCGAGTAGATTCCCACTGAAAGGAACTTAGCGGATCCTTTAACTAAGACATTACCTAAAAGTAAGTTTGAGGGTCATGTTAGAGCTTATGGTATTGAATACCATAGTGATTGGCATTAGGCCAAGTAGGAGTTTGTTAGTGATATATAAGAGGTGTCCTAAGGCAATCGCCTTATGTTTGAACCATTTATATGATAAATAAAGATTCACTATTTGAGTATACACGTTTTGATATATTTGATTAGATCTTAAACTAATTTACTGAATGTCCATGATACGATTCACAGTATGAGAGAATTTGTGATTGGATCACAACTAGTGAGTATCTCTACATGTATAATTGTTATGTATTGGAATTATCCCTAGTCGATGAATTGATGGATTTGGACACCATCAATTCTGTCGAGACTAGCACGAGGTATACTCCATGGTGTATCCATGCAGCTGATTCTCACTTGCTAGAGATATTGTGATGTCCGGAGTTAATCATGGTTGCTAGTTATGGTAACTAGTTCATTGGAGTGACGAGACTGAGAACCTATTTGGTCCAACACACAATGAGCGTAATCCGAAGGATTTAAAACGAGCTTGAGAATGAGATTCTCAGATCGAGAGAAACTTAGTTTGGTTGGACCAAACAAGGAGCGAGCGTGAAATTGTTTCAGTCGCAATGGAAGGATGGATGCGCCGAGTCTTATGAAGACATGATGGATGAACCAAATTGGTTTGGTTCTAATCCAATGGTGGAAAATAAACCAAAGTAGTTTGGTTTGTTGTAAACGAATGAACCAAAGTTGGTTCGGTACGTTTTAACTTAAAATAGACCAACGCGGTTTGGTTTATTTTAACTTGAGTTATTGGAGCGGGTTAACGGGTTTTGGTTATGAAACAATAACCGTTAGGAGAATAAGTTCTCTATAAAAATATGGCTTAAGGGTTTTTCGTGGAGAATTAATTGGTTCAATGGTTTTAGAAACCCTAGCCACCTTCTCCTCTTCTTCCTTGTTCTAGCCGCCCAAGTTGGTTGCCGGCCAACTTTATTGCTGCCTTCTCCTCACCGCCGGCCACCCACCAACCGCCGGCAACTCCTCTGGCCATTCTCCATTTGCCACCGGCGACCAAGGAGCATCCGACCTTTGATTGGCCGGCCATATCTTTCACGCATAAGCTGTCCAGATTCTGGACAGCTTGTTCTCCTCTTTGTGGAGAGGTCGTTTGGTCGGTGTTTTGAGCTCCGATCGCGACCTATTTCCCGGGGATTGGTTCTCCGGCAATCCTCATAGGTGGAGGGTTGAGTTTTCGTCAATCAGTTGAGGAAAACCGCTTCCGAGAAGCGAGTTTGCGAAACTCATTTTTTGGATCCGAATATTTTATTCGGATTGTGATCGTCACTCGAATCGCATCGTCTTCGACTCGAGGCTAGTGACTTTTGCGAAGACGAGGCTTGTGGATTTGTGAAGCCATTCCGACGATACTCGGCATGGATACGGATAAAGGCGATTCTAGCGAGAGTCGCTCCGGTTGATGTCATTCTCGCTACACGTGATACGTAAGGTATAACTAGCGTAATTTCCTTTTATTGCAAAATTTGAAACTGCGATTATGTCTACACATGTTGTATCTTGCATGCATGTGATTTGTGTATTGTAATAAATTAGATTTATTGCTTTTAATTCTTCCGTTGTGCACATGTTTACGAAATATGTTCAAACACACAATCGCCACGGTGCCGGGGAAACCCAACAATCCATGCACTTGCAGGCGTTAAGCGCGAGCGCATGCTTCGAGTCCTCGATGATCTCCGTCGTGAGATTTGAGGTCGCGTTCGCGTGCATCAAGTTTTTTGTGTCGTTGTCGGGGACTGATTGATTTGATATCGAATCAAGAAGCGGATAATTGGACCGGACTTTAGGTAGATTATTTACTTGCTTTGCTTTTATTTCTTTCGTTTATTTTTATTTACTTAAATTTTAGATTTTTAATATCTAGAGTAAGTTTAGATTTATTTCAGCAAGTACATTGCATTAACCTTTAGTTAAATTTTCTGCATTTGATTTAGCATTAGTTTAGACTATTTTATATTTTAATTAAGTATTAGGTAATACTCATAATTTTGTGGCTCGGTTCCTCGTATGCATAGACGCTTGGGATCGGATGGCCCGATTCTGATCGATCTAGAAACCAAGCGAACCTATCATCGCCATAGAGGTGAACAGAATAGGATGGAGGACTAAGCTGCATTCGAGGTGAATATAGGTAGCCGACCTTTGCGAGATTACGCAACCCCTAGTGTTAGAGGATTTAGGTCGTGTATAGATGGACCATCCATTACAGCTAACAATTTTGAATTAAAACCTACCCTTATTCACATGGTCCATCAAAGTCAATTTAGGGGAGCTACGACTGAAGACCCGAACCGACGCCTGGAGGCATTTTTGGAAATCTGCTCAACAATGAAGATTAATGGAGTCCATGTAGACGCGATCCGCCTGAGCCTATTCCCATTCTCATTGCGAGATAAGGCTAAGGCATGGCTTCACTCCGTACCTTCAGGAAGCATTACTACTTGGGAGCAATGTGAGCAACAGTTCTTGAATAAATACTTCCCACCAAGCAAGATTGTTCACATGTGCCATCTAATAACGAGCTTCCATCAGAAGAAGGGGAGTCCCTATTTGAAGCCCGGGATCAACACAAGGGGCTACCTTACCAATGCCCCCATCATGGACTCGAAAGGTGGCTGGTGATCCACATCTTCTATAATGGGATCACGTACGCCACAAAGATGTCCCTAGATTCTACCACAGGAGGAGCACTTATGAACAAGACTATCGAGGAAGAGGTGGCCTAGAACCACTATCAATGGGCTTTCGAACGTAGTTACCCAATTCTTGTCGTGGGACGATATGTTGTCAACTCAGTGGACCACATGGCAGCGAGGTTGGATTCACTTAGCAGACGGTTCGACTCATTCAATCATGTTTCTGCATGTGCGACCAATGACTTCTGAGAAGGAGCAGTAGCGTATCGGGAGGACTACTATGAAAGGCAGGGTGACTTAGAAGAACAGATTGAGCATGTTGATGCGGTTGAGGATTACAATCAAAGGCCCAATAACCCATACTCCAATACTTACAATCCTGGATGGAAGAACAACCCAAACTTTTCCTATCGGAATAACTCAGGGAATTTCCAACCATCATGAGGGTATGGGCAATAACAGGGCAATGGGCAGCAACAACCATAGAAGTCTAGGCTAGAATTGATGATGGAAGACTTCATTGCTACCCAAACAAAGGCCAATGAAGAGTTTCGACACCAACATCAAAAAACATAAGAGTCACTTAGGGATTTAGAGGCCACTGTTGACGGTCTTACAAGTCACACGAGGATGTTGGAAACACAAGTGGCCCAAATATCCCAAACCGTAGCGCAGACCATGGATAGCTCTCCATCATTACCTAAGCCGAGTCAAGTCAAGGAGGAGGGAATATGCGATGAAAGAGTAGGTCAGAAGAACAGATCCGCCAAGGGGTGTGCAACCATGATATCAGCGTTACCCAACCAAGCTTAAATCGAAGACAGAATTCCACCACAGCTTGAGGACCCTGGTGAATTTGTTATCCCCTACTCGATTTATGGGGAAAGATTCGATGAAGCATTGTGCGACTTGGGGTCATCAGTAAGTGTGATGCCCTATGCATACTATTTGAAGATGGGACCGACTCAGTCAAGGACCCCGTCGGCATGCAAGCACATGTGCCTGTGGTTATTGAGAATTTCGTGATACAAACGGATTTTATTATATTGGACACATGACCAAATCCCCAGAACCCCATCATTTTGGGAAAACCTTTTCTGGCGACTACGGGAGCATTAATAGATGTAAAGGCGTACAAGATCTCCTTCGAGGTAGATGGGGATATCATCATTTTTAATCTATCAGAGTGTAAATCTCCCTTCCTAGATAGCTACACTTTTAGTATGGTAGAGTAGAACCCACTAGATGTCAACTCTGAGATGGATGAATGGAGGTTCACAGAACCTCCAGAGCTAAGTTAAGACCATGGAGTAGGGTCGAGCTTAAAGACCTTAAACAAAGTGCTTCTTGGGAGGCAACCTAAGTTTAGATTTTAGGTGTTCTTTTCATTGTATTGCATTTATTTGATTAATTTAAACTTTGATTTCCATTTCATTTAGGATTTTAACATGAATTAGGACTAGAAAGAACCTGATAGGTGAAAGTAAAATCACTCTGAACCCACATGACTAAGCGAGTAAGGAGAATTCAGACCATTGTGCACCGTGAGAAGGAAATGGAGGGCACACGACCTGGCCATGTGTTTTCACACGGTCGTGCCCCAATCCTCAGTGGCACACATGACCTAGCCGTGTGTTTTCACACGGCCATGGCGCGTGAGGTTTAAGAGGCCAAGCCGTGCGTTTTCACCCCAAATGCGCCTTCCTCTTGCCCTTCTTCCCCACCACCTAGAAGCCTTTCCATCCTTCAAGGAAGCCCAAAAGAAGTAAGAATGAGGAAGACCAAGCAAGTGACATCTCAATATGGTTCTTCGGAGCGAAGGACAAGGAGAATGGACGCCCCTCAAGCTCCGGAGGGAGGTAACACTCTTCCAACCCTTTTTTTCGAAATAATAAGCATAGGGATAGATATAACATGCTTGCTGTAGGGGATCTTTGGAAGGCTAGAGGGGGTGAATAACCTCTTTTCGTTTCTACAAAGATGGTTAGCAGAAGCAAAATGAAATACTAAAGAAAACTAAGAAACAAAAAGATAATACAGAAGCTCTAATAAAATATTTTACTTGGTTCAGAGATTATGCTCCTACTCCACGGCGATCCTTAAGCTGGATCAACCCAAGTCAATCTTCCACTAGAAGTCTCCTTTTGATGACCAATCAAGGTGGAGAAGCCTTCTTACAAATACTCCTCTTCTTCTTACAAGATGATGGATTTTCACTTAGGAAGAAGAGGTTTAGAAGCACTTGAGAGCTTAGGCAAGACTTGAGGAGATGAGTATGAACATTTAGAATGAAAGCATTAACCTCCTCCAAGCTTCTCTAGCTTCTATTTATAGAGAAAGGATGTTTTTTCCCGTTGAGTCTGATAGCAGTCGACTGATGAATACATCAGTTTGACTGATGTCACTGTTGACCGAATCCAACGGCTTCTTATGGAGCCTGATTTGTATTCGTCGCGCTCAATGTTAACCTGATCAGTCGACTGCCAAAAGTGATAGTTCGACTGATGGTTGTGTAGCCGATTGATCAGTCAACTATCAGCCTTTCTATTCGTGGCAGTCGACTGCCAATAATGGAAATTGACTGCCAATAATGGCAGTCGATTTCCAGCTTGTATGTGACAGTTCAATCTAAGTCGACTACCATCAGTTCAACTGGGATAACTCCTAGTTGACTGCCAGCAGTTCTCCGACATCCAATGTTGCATATTAAAAGCCAGTTCGACTGGCACAATGTGTCAGTCGACTGGCACACCCCAAGTATGACTAATTCATACTTGAAAACATACCCTAAGACTAGACTTAACCTTCTAACTTCTCCATCAGCCTTGCGCCTCCAAGATTTCTCTGAGTCCATGACTCCATCCATACGCTTGTCATCAAAAGCTTCCTTCGGTTTCGTCATGCTTTGGGTTTCTTTTTTTCCAAAGGTTCGCTTGGACTTCACGCTGCCAAAACTACATGCTTGGACTTACGCTGCCAAGACCTCACCTTTGGACTTTCTTTGCCATGATCTGCTTGGATTTTACGTCTCCAAGACTACATGCTTGGGCTTACGCTGCCAAGACTTTTCCTTGCCAATATTACACTTGGACTTCTCTTTACCAAGTCTTCATACTTGGATTTTCCTGTCACTTAATACAATCATAGTTAGATCACAAATATTGCCTAACTTAGATGATTATCTAAACATCAAAACACTTAAATGCTTGGGGCATTGTTGCACCAACAATCTCTCACTTTTTGATGTTTGACAATCATTTAAGTTAGGTCTTGAATTATGCTCAGAAATAAATATCATAAATGAAATTTATTTAAATATGGTCAGAGACAACCATCATATATAAAATCTAACTTAAATTTTCCTTCTCCCCCTTTGACATACATCAAAAAGACAAGGGGTTAACAAGTACAAGATAGAATACAAGTTACCATGCCTTGAGATAAGGTATACAATAGAATCAGGGCTCTCCCTTAATCCAAGACATAGGTCATGGTACATAAAAATCATGTCAAGCAAAGCATGAAACAAGAAATAGGAAATATCCCCTAACTTTGCACCAACAATATAGATTTTAGGGATGAAGCTCCCCCTAAACCAATGCATCAATGTAGTCCTTCTTTCCATACAAGTTATCATTAATATACTGTGGGAATCATAGTATGGAGATATAAAATCCAAAATTGGACTTTTAAACAATGAAAATAGGTTTTCCAACCCAAAACAGGTTCACTAGTTGGACTGATGTTGTCATCAGTCCACTTATGGACTTGGCAGTCAACTACCCTATTGGCAGTTGACTGATACCTGATAACTCTAAAATCAGAGTTTTTTAGTTGAGGTTTAGAAATGCATAGGAAATTCCGTGGATGTCCAAAAATCACGAAACTTGGCATAGACATTACTCATGTCTAATATAGTGTGTGAAAAATATTAGACTGAAAATATACCCATCAGATTAATGGATTGACACAAGATTCAAAATGATAAAAATTTGAATAGGTTTGGAATGTATTGTATCAATACTCTTAACGATGAGTACGACCAAGTCGTTCAAAAAATAAATGGTTTCAAAAAACACTTATTAATATGTGTTCAATACGTAAATCTTAAGTTACCAACACATACAAAGATAGATGAAAATAGATATGAACCAAAATAACTCCATTTCATTAAAGAAAGATGGTCAAACATAAGTCTAAGTCAATGTCGTACATATGACCAACAAAATACAAAATACAAAATGTAGGCTATCTAAAGGTGAGGATCATCTGCATCCATCCGAGTGTGTGATGAACCGCTAGCAGTAGGTGCATGATCGAATGTAGAAGGGCGGAGATACGTCAAAATCTTCTGCCACTGTCGGCCCAATGCACGCATCTCGGAGAGGACCAAAGTGTAGGGGATCGATTGGCCGGCTAGAGGGGGGTGAATAGCCCTCTGTCGTTGGATGTCGTAATTCGCTCGTTCTCATTGCGTTGCTTGTCTACGATTGTTGTTAGCACAGCGGAATAACAATAATAATGAAACTAACAACAATACACAATCACACAACACAAGATATACGTGGTTCGGAACCGAATGGTTCCTACTCCACGGGCGAGCTCACCGAGCTCTAGTTATGCGCACGACACTAACTATAACACTCCTTCTTGACAACACATCGGAGGTGGAGAAACCTCTCACAAGCAATTACAATGTAATATAGAAATACAAGCAAATACACAAATATAATACACAAGAAAACTTTCACCGATTGCTTTGATCGCTTTGCTTGTTGCTTGCTTTGATTGGCTCTTGAAGGACTGGAATGCAGCAGCAATTCCCCTCCAATAGCTCCACAAAAACCATGGCAAAAACCTCCATCTCAAGCTCCTTTTATAACCTGCATCGAGCTATTTTCGCGCCTAGCAGTCGACTGCCAAAAGGCTCCAGTCGACTGCCCCTGTAGTCGTTGTCTCACAACGGCCAGATCCACGTCAGACAAGTTCAAACGGATCACCTACCAGTCGACTGATGATGCCCATCAGTCGACTAGTTACCTAGTAGTCGACTGCCCAGTCGGCTACGGAGCGTTCTGTGCTCGCGACACTCCCATCAGTCATTGCCATCCCCTCGGTCGTCACGATCATTGTCGACTGTCGATCATTGCCGATCCATGGTCGGTGCCAAGCACAAAACCCTAGCCTTACACAAGTCGAACCCTAGTCGACTTGGACCAGTCGAACCGGCACCTATGCCAGTCGACTGACGTCGGGCAAAACCTCAAACACCAAGTTGTTTGAGCATCCGACCGTCGGGTAAACCCTCAAATATCAAGTTTGAGCCTCTGACACTCAGTCTTAGCCACTTGGCCAAGTCCACCTTATCCCTCATGGAGTTCCCCACCGAAGCTCTGTTCCCTTGGCTTACGTCCCTCGGATGCGCCAAGCGAACGGCTTCGCAACTCCATCCTTCGCGTCTCATACCCTAGAAGTATGCTTCCCCTTGGGCTCACTCTATTCGCTACCCGTCCGGCGGTCCCTCGGATGCACCAAGCGCATGACTTCGCAATGCTATCCTTCACCGACTCAAGGACCCGAGCCTAGTGAACTTGCCAAGTTCTCAAGACTTCCCAAATGCACCAAGCACACGACTTCGCAATGCTTTGGATTTCCCATGCCAACCCCATGTTGGACTTTCCCACACCAAGCTCGATGATTGGATTTTCCATGCCAACACCATGTTGGACTTTCCCATGACAATCCCATGTCATGAGTTTTGTCCATCATCAAAATACTAGCAAGGTACTGCTCGAGTCAAACTCGAGTCAACCTGGGTCGATTGCACCAACAATCTCCCCCTTTTTGATGATTGACAAAACTACCATCTCAAGTCTACCAATTCTCCCATATTGGCAATTCTCATATCCCAATGAGAATTCCAACGAATCCTAATTGGTAACTTGGTAACTTCTCCCCCTTTTTGACACTAAATCAAAAAGGTCCTCCCCAAGGGTATGAATGTCTCATATCCCAATGAGATCTTACAATCTCTCCCTTGGAGGAACACATGCCTACAATCTTTCTAGTGATCCCATATCACTTAAAGAGAGGCAACCCAATTTTCCTCCCATGAGGAAATACACATCCATCTTCCCATGATGGATACCTCCCCCTAGAGGCTTGCTCCCCCTTGACCATTGCACCAACAATGTCCTTGGAGAGTCCCTAAGCCAATAGGAACATTAAACCAAACAAAATTAAGGCAAAGTTCAACAATGAACTCTCATCCACCTTAAAATTGATACTCACCCTCAACCCAACTCCTAATCCATATCCAATGGATTTCCACCCTCTCTAATGCTCTCCCAAGCATATCCTAGGGTTAGGAGTGGTTAGGGGACCTTAACCTAGCTGAACATGGGCCTAACCAACAAGATTTACCCGAAATCAGCTTGGGCAGTCGACTGAAATCAGAAATCAGTCGGCTGCCACCCTCATCAGTCGACTGATAACTGCATTTGCAGTTTTCAGCATTTCAGAAATGGATTTCCGAAATCCATAAGTAAATATACATAAGTTTAAAATTCTTGAAATTTGGTATGTATATTACTTATCATAAACACTATGGGTGAAAAATATTGGAAAATTATTTTACCCATTAAATTAGGAGATTGATACAAAGTCCAAAATTTAAGAAAAGCTTCAATAAAGAGCCCTCTTTGTATCATCCCATTCAATGGTGATAGCTATCAAAAGATAGGCTTCACCAAGGTTTTTCAAAAAGTTTTCAAACCTTTATTTATTTATTTTTCTTTTTCCTAAACATCTCACCAATATCTAGATGTGTAAAACACATACAAGTCAAATTTTTGTGAGATGTGGGTTTTGTTTTGTTTATGTTCTCATGCATATTTCTAGGCAATATTATTTGATTCCCATCAAATCATGCCATAGTCCTTAATTTCATTTTAATTTATGCATGATGATGATTATGGCATAGATATGATATAAGTAAAACCATATGCCAATATCATGATGTCATGGCATGTGAATGAGATCTAGGCATACATGACATCTAAATATAAATCTAAACATGATCATGACATTTTTATAGATAAGAATGAAGATGATGTCATGACATGGCAAGGCAAACAAATCATGGCAACTAAAATATACTAAGGTATAGAATACCTAAGTGTTAAAATCAATTTGCCATTTCTAGAGATTAAACCAATTTTGCCTTAATGTCATTCATCTCCCTAGTGTGCCAAAACCCCAAAATGGCACACCATGACTTCTATGACCTAATTGTGCCAATTTAAATCATTTTTAACTTCTCAAACCATATTGGCACACCCTAATGTGTCAACTCACAATGGCTAGGTTAACCACCCATCCACTTAGGGTTGACACACCCTAACCCATTTAGCGTGAATCAATCACGCTCTTAGGAACCCAATATCTATTGGAGCTCCTTGGGTTAACAAGGTATTCCCTAGGGATAACTTCCCTAGATACCTTCCTAATGACCCTTTTTGCCTTTGAAGCCATAGTCAAATGGGTCTTACTTGGGTCAACTCTAGAGGTGACTCCTCCATTGACCTTCTTAGTGGATACATTTGATTTCTTTGAGGTGTTAGCCACTAAACACATACCATGGCTAGACTTAGGGATGGCTTCCCTATTAGCCTTGGTTTTCCTAGACCTAGATGTGGTTCAATAATTAAATGAAACATTATGGTAGGACATAGGTTTATGACCCAAACCCTTCTTGCCCTTAGACATTTCTTGTTTTCTAGGTCTTGACTTTTGTACATTAGACCCCTTAACCGAATTTGATATTATTGCTAGGGTCTTCTCCAATATTTCTAGCCTTGACCTCAAGGATTGGTTTTCTAACTCTAATTTTCCCAATTTTGAATTTTCATTTGTCTTTTGGGAAATGTTTTTCTTTTTAGGCATATGCCTAGATTTCTTGGGATTAACACCCAAGTTTTCTTCAATTATCCTAATTGACTCCCTAGGTAAAATAGGTCTAGAATTATGATTCCTAGGTTTATCCTTAGTTATATGAACATGCTTGGCACCTAAGCAATAATCCTTATTATTTCTCTTAGCATGCTTTTCATTTATAATTGCAAGAGAACTAAAATAATTCTTAGCATGCTTTTTGACTCTAGAAATTAAAGGTGCATTAAGTAAATTTATCTTAGGGTTAGCTTTAGGAGCTCCCCCTACATGAGTTGCACCTTCTTGCCCTTTCTTCCTCCCCCTAGGGCATTGGCTTCGATAGTGTCCCTTTTGATTGCATTTAAAGCACACAATGTGATCTTTGCTCTTGATTTTGGGAACACCGGCATCCTTTGACTTTGGATTGACTTTTGGTGTTGATGCCTTTTCCTTAGCCAATTTAGGGCATTTGCTCTTGTAATGCCCCTTCTCCCTACACTCAAATCATATTATGTGATTTTTATTTAAAATTACAACACTTGAGTTACCTAGGGAGTTGGTGGATGCCTCTTCACTTCTTCCAGAGGTAGAAGCTTCATTTTGATCTTGCACCGGAATCGAAATCCTTTCCTCCCCCTCAACGCTAGACGTGGAGGTCTCCACCAAGTCATCCACATCTTCAAAAGTGGATGGTGATTCTTCTTCGACATTCTCCTCTACTTGTGCCAAT
This sequence comes from Wurfbainia villosa, assembly GCA_025175895.1. Classification (NCBI taxonomy): domain Eukaryota; kingdom Viridiplantae; phylum Streptophyta; class Magnoliopsida; order Zingiberales; family Zingiberaceae; genus Wurfbainia; species Wurfbainia villosa. The sequence goes on from CM045988.1 coordinate 39,129,374, forward strand.
TGGGAATTTTCTTTGAATTTCATTACCTTATTCAATAATTCCCTTGCATCCCTATAATCACCCAATCTAGACCAAATAATGTTAGATAACAAATCACTAATCAACTTGATTACCTTGAGATTTGTCTTGAAGTCTTTGATTTGGTCTTGGGTCAATTTTGACTTCTCAATTGGTTTATTGTACTTGTCCCTAGGCATTTCAAAACCGTTTTCTATAATAATCATAAAATCAAAATCGGTTTCTAGGTATACTTCCATTTTTCTTCTCCACCATAGAAAGTCTCCTTCGAATTTGGGTGGTTGAAGGTTGTAGCTGGCCATCTTGTAGTGCTCTCGCGGCAGTTAGTCCTTGAAGAGCGACCTCGGCTCTGATACCACTTGTAGGGGATCGATTGGCCGGCTAGAGGGGGGTGAATAGCCCTCTGTCGTTGGATGTCGTAATTCGCTCGTTCTCATTGCGTTGCTTGTCTACGATTGTTGTTAGCGCAGTGGAATAACAATAATAATGAAACTAACAACAATACACAATCACACAACACAAGATATACGTGGTTCGGAACCGAATGGTTCCTACTCCATGGGGGAGCTAACCGAGCTCTAGTTATGCGCACGACACTAACTATAACACTCCTTCTCGACAACACGTCGGAGGTGGAGAAACCTCTCACAAGCAATTACAATGTAATATAGAAATACAAGCAAATACACAAATATAATACACAAGAAAACTTTCACCGATTGCTTTGATCGCTTTGCTTGTTGCTTGCTTTGATTGGCTCTTGAAGGACTGGAATGCAGCAGCAATTCCCCTCCAATAGCTCCACAAAAACCATGGCAAAAACCTCCATCTCGAGCTCCTTTTATAACCTGCATCGAGCTATTTTCGCGCCTAGCAGTCGACGGCCCCTATAGCCGTTGTCTCACAACGGCCAGATCCACGTCAGACAAGTTCCAACGGATCACCTACCAGTCGACTGATGATGCCCATCAGTCGACTGGTGACCTAGTAGTCGACTGCCCAGTCGGCTACGGAGCGTTCTGTGCTCGCGACACTCCCATCAGTCGATTGCCATTTCTCGTCAGTCGACTGCCAAGCACAAAACCCTAGCCTTACACCAGTCGAACCCTAGTCGACTTGGACCAGTCGAACCAGCACCTATGTCAGTCGACTGACGTCGGGCAAAACCTCAAACACCAAGTTGTTTGAGCATCCGACCGTCGGGTAAACCCTCAAACATCAAGTTTGAGCCTCCGACACTCAGTCTTAGCCACTTGGCCAAGTCCACCTTATCCCTCATGGAGTTCCCCACCGAAGCTCTCTTCCCTCGGCCTACGTCCCTCAGATGCGCCAAGCGCACGGCTTCGCAACGCCATCCTTCGCGTCTCATACCCTAGAAGTATGCTTCCCCTTGGGCTCACTCCATTCGCTCCCCGTCCGGCGGTCCCTCAGATGCACCAAGCGCATAGCTTTGCAATGCTATCCTTCACCGACTCAAGGACCCGAGCCTAGTGAACTTGCCAAGTTCTCAAGACTTCCCAAATGCACCAAGCACACGGCTTCGCAATGCTTTAGATTTCCCATGCCAACCCCATGTTGGACTTTCCCACACCAAGCTCCATGCTTGGATTTTCCATGCCAACACCATGATGGACTTTCCCATGATAATCCCATGTCATGAGTTTTGTCCATCATCAAAATACTATCAAGGTACTGCTCGAGGCAAACTCGAGTCAACCTGGGCTGATTGCACCAACACAAAGTCCAGAACTCCTGATGCTCCAAGCGAAGCTCCTCGAAGCGCATATCCATCCTCTCCTCAAATGCAGCAAAGTGGGTTGAGAAGGCTAAGTTCGGCATGGCATCACTTCCTGCAACGACACCCTTCGCAGCAGCACCCTCCGCAGCGTCACCCTCTGGGGCCTGGAGCGCTGCCTTCCTACCGTCATACAGGGTCCTAGATAATGGATCCCTTGTGGGGCTTCAAGCCCGCTTAAGAGAAGCTCTGAGCATTCATTCATTCATACTTCGTGGTCATGGGTTTAATGACCCCCTGGGATACGTCTATGTTGATGGAACTCAGCCACTGAGTGAGCACATTACCAAAAGGCATGTGGACCTTGCCATTGCTCGGCTGCAATGGAAGGTGTTGAGACTAATATTTACATCTAATCGCTAGCGGAATGCATGCATAAGGAAAAAATGAATGGGCTGAACCAAGGCCAACCCACGGGTGACTATCGGGAGAATGCAATGAGCAATGACCTTATAAAGGACATTGTCGAGAGCAAAGAGATCTTGTGATTAGAAAAGATTAAAATTTAATGGACGAGGACTATGGTAAAAGAGATCATGAAGTGATTCGAGGGAGATGTCCTCGAAAGAAGATGGAAGAGGCTCATCCAAAGAAGGATAGAAAATAAACTCGCTTTTAGATGGGCGACATCTGACGAAGTCTGCCCAGATATGGGGAGTGAAGTCCAGATCACATTGAGCAATGCGAGTCCAATACCGTAGGCCATCCCCAACCGATTGCAAGTTGTTGAAAAATTTGAAAAGCAAGGTAGAGTTGATGAGGTGTTCACAAAACACCAAAGACTCGAGGTTATAGAATTGGACGATCTGGACAATGTCGAAACAGTTGTCTTTAAGGAATTTGGGGTCCAATGATCGAGGAGGGATGAGTTGAAATTTATTTTTATGAAATGCAAGTTCAAGGGTCAGACTAGGAAATCGAGGATCGGTAGTGGGTTGAGGGTTCGACGGACCCTCATTGACAGGTGGTGAACTAGTGCGTTTAGATGCAATACGCTTACACCTAAATGTGCGGATTGAAAGAAAAGGAACAAATGCAAGTCAAAAATGCATGATAATGATGAATGCATCACAAAAACAAACTAAGACAACAATGCTCACTGAATCAAGAGTAGATAAACAAAAAATCCAAGAGTAGGAGTAAGGGTTTACCTAGGAGGCATAGTGGAAAGCTGCTAATGACCAAAAACAGCGTCGGAGTCGAGGTTCCACGAAGCCCTAACCGAAGAGTAGGCTGTGGTGGAGACCGGGGCTTGAAATAGTGAGAGGAAAGGGTCCTCGAGTCGAAAAGCCTTCAAGCACGAGAAACGACTGGTGAGATTGCCAAAAAAAGAGAGAAGGGAGCGAGAAGGTCACGGCAGAAACACACGTCGGAAGAAGAAGAGGAGAGGGTTCAGTTTTTCACGAGTTGAACTGGTGGGATAATCCTAATATTCGCGACAGCAGTCGACTACCATTATGCGATAGTCAAACTGCTAAAGGCCAGTCGAACCCGTCGGTCGGCTACGAACGGTTCTGTGCGAGGTAGTCAACTGTCATAAATAGCAGTCGAACTACCAGAGAATCGAGTGAACTCAATTCGAGGCACTTATAAGCGGCAGTCGTCTGCTATCAGTCTGATAGGTTTTTTGGCTATATTAGGAAATGTATAATTAATTCAATAAATATCAAAAAATCATGAAATTTTGTGGACAAGTTTGTCAGATCATTTTATATCATGGAAAAGTAGTTTTAAAAATATATCACTTCTAGATTTTGGTATCGACACAAACTTGAGACTTAGCAAAAGTTATGAAGTTTTTACAAGCTTTGTATCACATTTGCTTATTAAGTGCCAACTGTTTTTCAAAAAGTGATCAACATAGTTTAAATTGTATTTGATTTGACATTTCCAATCATGTTCATAGAGCTATATGCACATCAATTGTACACAAGCCTTCCCAATGATTGGTCCAATTAAGGATCAATGTCTCTAGATGACACCTTGGTTCATAGTGATGCATCATAACAAGCATGATGAACCAAGTGCATCTTCCTAACATCTCACATGATGTCTAAGTGGCTCAATACAAAAGTCATGGTTTCTTAGGTCTTTTGTGAGATGCTTAGAGGTATAAATCCTAGGGTTTCTATAGGATCATGCAAAACTAAACCTCTATTCTACTAAGCAGATTTCAAGTTCTCTCCTAAGTGATGAAAATTCCGCTTTGGGGAGAGCCTTGGTGAAGATGTCAGCTAGGTTGGCCTTAGATTCAATGTAATTGAGTTCAATGTCCCCCTTTACCACATGATCTCTAATGAAGTTATGTTTCACTTCAATGTGATTTGTTCTAGAGTGATGTACCAGATTTTTGGTCAAATTTATGGTACTCACATTATCACAATAGACTTTTATGTTAGAGTATTGTAGCTCATAGTCTTCTAAAGTGTGTCTCATCCATAGTAATTGAGCTATACAATCACCCATGGCCACATACTCGTCTGCGGTTGTCGATAGGGCAACACAAGGTTGCTTCCTACTACTCCAACTAACTAGGGAAGAGCCAAGAAATTGACATTCACCACTCGTACTCTTCCGATCTAATTTGCAATCGGCATAATCAGAATCGGTGTACCCAATCAAATCAAATGACCTAGTCCTAGGATACCAAAGTCTTACATTTAGTGTGCCTTTGATATATCTTAAAATCCTCTTAACAGCAACTAAATGAGATTCTTTGGCACATGATTGGTATCTAGAGCACATACCTACCGCAAATAAGATTTCGGGTCTACTAGCAGTTAGGTAGAGTAGGCTACCAATCATACACCTATAGAGTTTCAAATCAATTGATTTACCTTCACTATCATTATCTATTTTAGTATTAGTTGCTATGGGAGTTGACACTACCTTAGCATTTTCCAAACCAAATTTCTTGATCATTTCTTTGGCATATTTGGTTTGGTAAATGTAAATTTTTTTCATTTGTTTGTTTAACTTGTAAACCTAAGAAGAAATTTAACTCTCCAACTAGACTCATTTCAAACTCATTTTTCATAGTTTTTATAAAGTCTTGAAGGAGTTCATCATTTGTTAACCCAAAAATAATATCATCTACATATACTTGGGTAACAAAAATATCCTTAGACTTTGATTTAATAAAGAGAGTTTGATCTTCTTGACCCCTTCTAAAACCCTTGGAAACTAAGAAGGATTATAGTCTTTCATACCAAGCCCGGGGAGCTTATTTTAACTCGTATAAAGCTTTTCTAAGCTTATATACATGGTTTGGATAATCGATATTTTTCAAACCCGAGAGGTTACCTTACATATACTTCTTCATTAATGAACCCATTTAGGAATGCTGATTTAACATCCATTTGATGGAGTTTAAAACCTGTGTAAGAGGCATATCCTAATAGGATTCTAATGGACTCTAATCTAGCAACCGAGGCATAAGTTTCATCATAATCAAGTCCTTCAACTTGATTGAAGCCCCTTGCAACTAACCTAGTCTTATTTCTTGTTATATTTCCTTGATCATCTAATTTGTTCCTAAAGACCCATCTTGTAGTAACAATGGTGCATCCATTGGGTCTAGGAACTAGCTCTCATACTTGACTCCTTTCAAATTGAGCTAATTCATCTTGCATTGCTAAGTTCCAATCTGGATCAAGTAATGCATCATTGATTGATTTGCGCTCAATTTGGGAGATAAGAGCTATTTGACAAGTGGGAGCTCTATGGAAGGCCCTAATTCTAACGCCTTGTGATAATTCTACTACAACATGGTCAATAGGATGATTTTGATTAATCCTTAATGTTCTAGGAGGTGTATTAAATTGATTTTGATCTTGGTTATCCTCAATCCTCCTTTCATTATCAGAATCTCCTCTTACTCCCCCTTGACCATTACTCACTAATCCTCCCCCTTGATCATTACCCCCTAAGGTCAAGTCTTGAAATTTTTAGGTAATATCTTGATTTTTATCATTGATATCATTATCAATGGGGGATTTCCTAGGATAGTGTTAGATGTCTCATCAAATTGAACATTTGAAGACTCCTCAACTATTTGGGTCCTTTTGTTGTAGACTCTATACCCTCTACTAGTGGATGAGTATCCAACTAGGATTCCCTCATCCACTTTGGACTTAAATTTCCCCAAATTGACTTTGGTGTTTAAGATGTAAGTTTTACATCCAAAGACTTTAAAATAATATTGATTTGTTGGAATTGTACCATTCCATAATTCAAATAGAGTTTTACCTAGAAACCTATGGATTTGGACTCTATTTTGGATATAGCAAGCGGTATTAACCTCTTTCTCCCACAAGTAGCTAGGTAATGAATATGCATTAAGCATAGTTCTGGCCGCTTCTTGTAGGACACGATTTCTCCTTTCCACCACCCCATTTTGTTGGGGTATTCTAGGACAAGAGAATTCATGCTTGTACCCTTGTTCTAAGAAAAATTTGGAGAAATTAGAATTCTCAAATTCTCCACAATGATCACTACGGATCCGGTTGATTTTGAGATTTCTTTCATTCTCTACTCTTTTGCTAAAATCTATGATTATTTCTAGGGTTTCATCCTTATGTTTCATAAAATATACCCATGTTAATCTAGAAAAATCATCAACTATAACTAAGCAATATTTACTACCATTTAAAGAAGGAGTACTATGACAATCAAATAAATCTAAATGCAAAAGTTTTAAAGGTAAAGACATATTAATTAAGGTTTTACCCTTGTGTGGTGACTTTGATTGTTTTCCTTCTTGACATGCATCACACATCTTGTCCTTGAGATACTTGACTTTTGGCAAACCCTTGACTAGCTCCATCTTAGCTATCTTGGTAATATTTTTCATGTTGATGTGTCCAAGCCTCCTATGTCATAACCAACTTTCTTCTTCTTTTGCCATAAGACACTTAGGGGAAATGTTAGAAGCATAGGATAAATCAACATAATAAATATTTGACTTCCTATATCCTACTAACATGCAATCATTTAATTTCTTATGTCTTATAAAACATTTAGAAGAGTTAAATTGAACATCAAAATTGGCATCACATAATTGGCTCACACTAAGCAAGTTAAACTTCATATTTTTAACCAACAATACTTTATGAATAGCAAGATTTGGGGATACCTCAATTGTGCATTTTCCTAGAATTTAAGTTTTTCACTATTTCCAAAGGACATGTTCCCCTTGCTAATGTGGTTGATTATGAAAAATTTGCTCTCATCACTGGTCATGTGTCTCGAGCAACCACTATCAACAATCCACATGCTTGGTCCTTCTACCTATACAACATGAAAAACACAAGCCTTAGGCACCCAAATCTTTGGACCGGTAGCATTAACTACATAGCTCTAGGGAACCCATGCCTTTCTAACCTTGCTCCTAATGGTTAATTTCCTACTAATAAGGGAGGTAAAGGCTACTTCCTTCTCCTTAGGCCTATATCGTATTTTGGCCTTGTTGTAAATAGCCCTTTGGTCCATAAGTATCATGTATAGGTATTTGGAACCATTTATAAATTTTTCTAAGCATGCTCTTAATTCACCTATTTCCTTTGTAAGTTCATCATTTTCATCCATAAGTGAACATGCATCATCATAAAAAAGTTCTACATTCTTAATTTCCTTAATTTCTACTTTCAAATCCTTAATCCTAGATTTTGATTTATTTAGAGCATTTTGAAGACATGCAATGGTTTTATAAAGTAATTCTATCCTAGGGGAGTCTTTTATCTTATCGTCACTAGAGGACGTTTGTCACTTGAGGATGATGATGATGACTCCTCACTTGAGCTTCCGACATCATCTTCCAAAGCCATGAATGCTAGGTTGTGTGCGACATGGCACATTTCCTCCTCATCAGATGAACCTTCTAGGCTTTGTGTGTCCCAAGTTTGGGCTACCATGGCCTACTTCTTCTTCTTCTTCTTCTTCTTGTCCTTCTTCTTCTTTTCCTTTTCCTCCTTTTTCTTTAGCTCCGGGCAATTTGGCTTGATGTGCCCCTTTTTGTTGCAACCATAGCAAGTAACATTAGGAGTAGAAATTGAACTACTAGAAGATTTACCTTTTGAGGATTGGAACATCCTCCTCACATCCTTTTTTGTGAGCTTCCTTGATCTCCCACCAAACCTCCTCACATAGTGAGCCACCTCACTAGCCAATAGCTCCTCATCACTACTTGAAGACTCTTCTTCTGACTCAGATGATGAAGAGACTTGTTTCTTCTTCTTCTTCTTGTCCTTCTTCCCTACAACAAGAGCTATACCTTTTTCTTACGAAGAAGTATTAGCTTGCTCATGCAACTCAAATTCACAAAATAGTTCATCTATCTTAACAAAGGAAAGGACCCTAGAGACTTTATACGCATCGACCATTGATGCCCATAAAGTTGTTCTAGGGAAAGCTTGTAGGACATACCTTACAAGGTCTCAGTTTTTGACCTTCTCACCTATTACATGTAGTCCGTTGACTATCTCCTTAAAGTGACCATGCATTTGGCTCACGGTCTCATTGGTCTTCATGTTAAAACTTTGGAGTTGACCTATCAAAAGTCCTTCTTTGCTCTTCTTGTCTCCTTTGACCCTTCATTCAATTCGATGAGCTTCTTCCAAAGCTCTTTTACAGAGTTGAAGGGCCCGACTTTAGAGAGTTGCTCCTTGGATAGACCACATTGAAGTGTGGTCATTTCTTTTGCATTAGCTTGTGCCTTCTTCGCCATCTCCCTTGTCCAATCCTTTATTGATAGTGGTGCTCCGAATTCGTCGATCGGCTTTTTGAATTCATCTACAATACTAAACCAATTTTTGATGTCATTCATGAGGTAGTATTCCATCCTACCTTTCCAATAGCTAAAATCGTTGCCATCGAAGAATGGAGGCCTCACCGTGCTATATCCCTCTTGAAATGTAATGCTTCAGTTGATGGTTAGATTCTCCTGTTAGTAATATATGAGAGATGTCCTAAGGCAATCGCCTTATGTTTAAACCATTTATGTGATAAATGAAGATTCACTATTTTAGTATACATATTTTCATGTATTTGATTAGATCTTAAACTCATTTACTGAATGCCCACAATATGATTCACAATAAGAGTAAATTTGTGATTAGATCACAACTAGTGAGTATCTCTATATGTGTAATTGTGATGTATTGGAATCATTCCTAATTGATGAATTGATGGATTTGGACACCATCAATTCTGTCGAGACTAGCACGAGTTATACTCTTTGGTGTATCCAAGCAGCTGATTATCACTGGCTGGAGACATTGTGATGTCGGGAGTTAATCGTGGATGCTAGTTATGGTAACTAGTTAATCGTGGAGACTTTGGTGTATCCAAGCAGATGATTCTCACTATTTGGTCACACGCACAACTAGCGTAATCTGAAGAATTTAAAATGAGCTTCATAATGAGATTCTCAGATCGAGAGAAACTAGGTTTGGTTGGACCAAACAAGGTGCGAGCATGAAATTGTTTCAGTCGCAATGAAAGCATGGATGGGCCGAGTATTATGAAGACATGATGGATGAACCAAATTGGTTTGGTTCTAATCCAATTGTGGAGAATAAACCAAAGGGGTTTGATTTTTTTTAAACGAATGAACCAAAGTTGGTTCGGTTCATTTTAACTTAAAGTAGACCAACTCGGTTTGATTTATTTTAACTTAAGTTATTGGAGGGGGTTAACGGGTTTTGGTTATGAACCAATAACTCTAAGAAGAATGTTTCTTGATGGTTAAGAAACACGTGCTCTATAAAAATGCGGTTAGAGGTTTGGAGAGTCCTAAATTTATTTTTGGAAATACTCTTCCTCTCCTCTCCCTCTCTTCTCTTTGTCGCCGCCCAAGGAGTCCACGCCGCCCATCCCCTTTGTGTCACCGTCCACCCTAGCTGTCGGCCACTCCTCTGGAGACCCTCCGGTGACCCACCTTGGTTCCATCGACCAAGGATTAGCCACCTATCTCATTTGGTCGGTGCCAAGTCCTCCACCAAGCTATCCAGTTTATTGGACAATTTGTTTCCTTCTTGTCGGAGCATCGTTTGGACAACGTTTAGAGCTCCAACAGTGACTTTATTGTCGAGGATTGGATCTCCGATAATCCTCATAGGTGGAGGACCAATGATTCGTCAATCAGTTGACGAATACCTTTCCAGAGAAGTGAGTTTTGGGGACTCATTTTCGAATCTGAATTTTGATTCAAATTGTGATTTTCTCTCGATCACATCGTCTTTGATACGAGGCTAGTGACTCCTATGAAAACGAGGCTCGTAGCTTGCCGAAGCTATCCTGACGGTACTCAGCATGGATACGGATAGAGGCAATTCTAGCAAGAGTTCTCCGATTGATGTCATTCCTGCTACACGTGATACGTCGGGTATAACTAGTGTAATTTCCTTTTATTGCAAAATTTGAAACTGTGATTATGTCTACACATGTTGTACTTTGCATACGTGTGGTGTGTGTGTTGTAATAAATTAGATTTATTGCTTTTTAATTCTTCTACTGTGCACATGTTTATGAAATATGTTCGAACACACACTCACCGCGGTGCCGGGAATCCCAACACCTCCGATGTGATCCAGCTCTGATACCACTTATAGGGGATCTTTGGAAGGATAGAGGGAGGCGAATAGCCTCTTTTCATTTCTACAAAGATGGTTAGAGGAAGCAAAATGAAATACTAAAGAAAAACAAGAAACGAAAAGATAATACACAAGCATTAACAAAAGATTTTACATGGTTCGGAGATTATGCTCCTACTCTACGGCGATCCTTAAGGTGGATCAACCCAAGACAATCTTCCACTAGAAGCCTCCTTTTGATGACCAATCAAGGTGGAGAAGCCTTCTTACAAACACCCCTCTTCTTCTTACAAGATGATGGAGTTAAACTTAGGAAGAAGAGGTTTAGAAGCACTTGACAGCTTAGGGAAGACTTGAGGAGATGAGTATGAACATTTATAATGAAAGCATTAACCTCCTCCAAGCTTCCCTAGTTTTTATTTATAGAGAAAGGCTATTTTTTCCCGTTGAGCCTGATAGCAGTCGACCGGTGAATACATCAGTTCGACTAATGTCACTGTTGACCGAATCCAATGGCTTCTGACAAAGCCTGATTTGCATTCATCGGGCTCAATGTTAACCTGATTAGTCGATTGCCAAAAGCGGCAGTTCGACTGATGCCTATATAGCTAACTGATCAGTCAGCTACCAGCCTTTCTGTTCATGGTAGTTGACTGCCAACTTGTTGTTAGTGTTAGCCCTTAGTGCCAATCATGAGATGATTAATTAGGGACCATATGTATCATATTTCATTAATAACAGGCAAAGATTGATTATTATATTTACTTTATGTGTGTGCCAATAAATAAATATAATAATGCCCTTGAATAGTAGGTTCTAATCTACAGTATATCAATTAGTAGAATTGATTATGAGAAGTTGTAGAGAACACTATTCTTAAACATTCCTAGTCAAGTATTAATAGACAAAGGGATATTAATACATGGAGACTAGCATGTAGGTCAATGGATGACTTGATCTCACAAGTCATGGTTATGTGATAGCACATTGACACATGGGAATATATATTGGAGGATATATGTACTGAATTGGCCCACCATGAGAAAGTGTCATGGATCGTTATATGAGTGTCATATACTTTCTCATGTGACTATTGGTATGAATAGTCCTTAGACCTGAAGTCACTATGGTTCCCTACAAAAGGAGTTATGTACTTTAGTATCGTCTAACGTCACACCGTAACAGGGTGCACTATAATGTCGATCACTGGGTATGTAACGAATTATGTGGAGGAATGTGAGTGATGTAGATGAGATCTATCCCTCCTATATGACAGGAGTGATATCTTTGGCCTCTTGATAGAGTAGGACCACGAAATTCATGGTCATGCTCAAATGAGTCAATATGAGATATTGAGCTCATTTTTTTGAGTGTGTCTACTTGGGGATCAAGAAACATAAAGATCGATAAGGGGATGACACGACCTATGCCTCATTGATCAATCTAAGATATCAGAGATAGAAGGACACTGTCATACATGATAATAGCCACGGAAAGATTGTCGAATCTTGACTATCTTGTAGCTTGGGTAGCAATGATGTATTGCTAGATGCCGCTCATTGCTTATGCATCTAAAATAATTTTAGATACATTGCCAACGTTACAAGAGCCTATTGGGTCACACACAAATGACATTCTGTTTTGGAGTTGGTTTCTTTTAGTTGGACTAAAAAGAACAATTGTGCATATGACTAAGACATGAGCTTGACTCAAACTAGTTAAACTTGAGTTAGACTCAAGTTGAACCATGGAAAATGATTCATCATCAACATGCATGATTAATGTGATTAATCATGCATGGGATCAACATGCATGATTAATGTGATTAATCATGCATGGGGATATTCATGATGAGGAAAAGGTTCATGCATGTGGAAAAGCTAAATTGGATTTGGCTTAAAATGCTTTTCAACCTGAAGGATAAATAGAAGGGGATGTGCTTTTGGTTGATGAATGAGAGTGCAAAATTTTGTTTGGAATTGGTTCCAACGTGCAAGAAAGCCAAAAGAAATAGAGAAGAGTTCTCTCCTTCATCTTTTTCCTCCCTTTTCTCTTGCGTGACTCCTTGAGTGTCAGTGTGGATACCTTAGAGATACGGTTATCCTTACGGTATTGAGATCCGGCGAACATTGAAAAGCGGGATTGCGAAGGGTGTGCATCAAAGTATAATCTCGTCTTCTAGATAAGATCTGGACAAGATTAAATGATTTGTATGTTTTTGCATGGGTCTCTGGAGGGATCCGGGTTTTATTATTGTTTCCGCTACAGTTGTGCGAAGTATTCGCCCGCGATGTTTTGAACGTCAAATCCGGATTTTCTCAACTGTGGTATCAGAGCCACTTACAAAACATATATTTCGTTATGTTGATTTATATGTGATATAAATTTAAATTTTCGTGTTTTCTATGAGATATAAAACATGTAGATTATGGTACATGATTTTTAGGCTTGAAATGTTGATAAGGGGGCACGAACAGTGGAGAACACGGCATGGCCGTGGATGCCACTGATCACCACAGAATGGTCGTGCCAATTGGCACGGTCCTACCGTATTGGACACAGGACGCTTCGGAAGCGAGGGTCTTTGGTTCAAAGCGGGACCTCCGTGGCATTGTGGCTTATCGGTGAATCAGCTTAAAATTCGTGCGTGTATTCATAATAGATTTTATGAAATTATATCATTATGAATGATTTGATGCATGGTGCATGATTATAGCCTAGGACCCAATGTGATTGTCTTTGTGTGTTGTTGGTGCATGTTGTAATTCATAATACGACCTACGTGTCATGTCTTCATCTCTATTTTCTGGTTGTAAAATAGACTCGAATGGAACTCGAGTATTCTTATTTTGTAATGTACAAAATGATGAGTGGAAAGTCCAATGAAGGATGAAGTTGCAAGGAGGATGCCGACAACACAGGATGACCGAAGGAAGCACTTGGAGAAGATGCCATCCCTAGGTTATCCATTCGCTCTTCCCATTGGCTTGAGAAGATCATAGATTTGGGTCATAACCATGTCATGTTTAAAGTTATATGTCGATATATATTATGCTTGCATGTGATGCTTGTGTACATGATGCTTGTGTATGATGCATGCGTTGTTAGTTGTCACAAAATTAGGTCACTTATCATATGCCTACCAAAGTTTAATACTTACTATTATCTTGTTCAATCGTAGTGTGTTTGCCAAAGCAAAGTGACTCGATTTACCTCGGTAAAGTACGACAGGACAATCGTGATGTCCGCCTATTAAACTTTGGGTTTGACTTAACTAAGATCTCTCAATTAGATTGATGAACTTAGAGGCATAGCTCATACGAGACATCTACCTACATTATACAAATCTTGGACGATTAGCCAAAGCTAACTCAAGAAGAGTAGTAATTTAGAAGGATATCTCATTCGATGGGCACTATGAACAAATAATGTTGTTCATATAGATATACAAGAGTTACATTAGATGTAATTGGTATGAGTTACCTACCTAACTTATACGCGTCTTGGGCGATTAGCCAAAGCTAGCTCAAGATGCGGTATAATATGGATCTTGTCCCACTTTGTGACCAGTGGGAGAATCATTTAGTTAAAGGCCTAATTGAATGATAGAAATATGATACATGTCTGCATTTTTGTATTGTAGATCACCATGTCGTCAAATACGTCAAACACACTCTCTCTGCGATCTGTCCTTGATAAGGACAAGCTCATTGGAGGTAACTTCCTGGACTAGTACAGGAACTTGAGGATAGTCCTTATGAAAGAACATAAACTATATGTCCCAGAGCAGTCCATTCATGAACCACCCTCACCTATAGCCACTCGTGCTGACAAGGATGCTTATAAGAAGCATCAAGATGACGCAATGGATGTGTCATGCGTTATACTTGCTACCTTGAACTTTGAGCTTCAGAAGCAACATGAGAACATGGATGCCTATGATATGCTTGAGCATCTGAAACAACTTAACCGCATCCCATCTAAGGCATTCATAAAGACACCATATGCGATATGGACTGGGAAGAGTCTCAAGATGTCTTTTATGAAGATTTGAGGATGTGAGACTTATGTTCGATGTCAAGTCTCCGATAAACTAGGCCCCAAATCGGACAAGTGCTACTTTGTAAGATATTCTAAGGAAACAAAAGGGTATTACTTCTACAATCCCACACAAGGCAAAGTGTTTGTCGCTAGAAATGGAGTATTTCTAGAAAGAGAGTTCATTTCCAAAAGAACTAGTGGGAGTAAAATACATCTTGAAGAAATTCAAGATAAAGATAGCACTGAGATGGAAATTAAACAGGTACCATAAAGTGTTATGGATGATGAGATTATTGCACAAGGAATTGTAGAGCAACAACTTGTTCAAGTAGACTAACCTCTTCGCAGTTCTGATAGGATACATCGTCAGCCTGAGTGATATTCATTTCTCTTGTCTGACAATGATGATGTTATGCTTGTTGAGTTGAACAAGCCTACATCCTATCAGGAAGCTGTGATGAGCCCAGATTCTGAGAAATGGCTAGAGGCCATGAGGTCCGAAATGGAATCCATGTACACCAACCAAGTATGGACTTTGGTTGATCCACCTGAAGGGGTCAAACCCATTGGGTGTAAGTGAGTCTTTAAGAGAAAGACTGACATGGATAGTCTTATGCATACTTATAAAGGGAGATTCGTAGCTAATGGTTTCAAATGGATTCATGGTATTGACTATGATGAAACTTTTTCACCAGTTGTGATGCTTAAGTCTAGTCAGATCATGCTTACTATTGCAGCTTACCATGATTATGAGATCTAGCAAATGGATGTCAAAACTGCATTTCTGAATGGAAACCTCCTCGAGGATGTGTACATGACATAACCTGAGGGTTTTGTAGATCCAAAGCATGCTGGTAAGGTATGCAAGCTGCAAAGGTCCATTTATGGTTTAAAGCAAGCATCTAGAAGCTGGAATCTTCGATTCGATGATGCGATCAAACAGTTTGGTTTCATCAAGAATGAAGATGAACCCTGTGTCTACAAGAGGGTTAGTGGGAGCATAGTTATCTTTCTTATCTTGTATGTTGATGACATACTTCTCATGGGAAACGACATCCCTACGCTGCAGTCTGTGAAGACTTTGCTTGGGAATTGTTTCTCAATAAAGGACTTAGGTGAAGTAGCCTATATTTTAGGCATTAAGACCTATAGAGATAGATCTAAGAGATTCCTTGGCTTAAGTCAGAGTGCATACATTGACAAGGTGCTTAAACGTTTTGCCATGCAGAATTCCAAGAAGGGATTTCTGCCAATGTCACATGGTGTGAGCCTTTCGAAGGCTCAATGCCCTTCTTCTAAGGAAGAAAGGGAACGCATGGATCAGATCCCTTACGCATCTTCTATAGGATCTATTATGTACGCCATGCTATGCACTTGTCCTAATGTCTCGTATGCTTTAAGCATGACGAGTAGGTACCAGTCAGATCTACGTGATGGTCACTGGATAGCCGTCAAGAATATTCTTAAGTACTTGAGAAGAACTAAAGAATATTTCTTGATGTTTGGAGGCGATGAGGAGCTCGCTGTAAAGGGTTACAACAATGGTAGCTTCCAAACGGACAAAGATGATTACAGATCATAGTCAGGGTATATCTTTTATTTAAATGGTGGTGTTGTGAGCTAGAAGAGTTCAAAGCAAGATACAGTCGCGGATTCTACTACAGAGGCCGAGTATATTGCTGCTTCTGATGCGACAAAGGAGGTTGTTTGAATTAGGAAGTTTGTTTCTGAGCTTGGTGTAGTTTCTAGTATCGTGAGCCCTATAGAACTTTATTGTGACAACAAGGGGCTATAGCACAGGCTAAGGAACCTAGTTCTCACCAATGTTCCAAACATATACTATGACAGTATCACCTCATTCGAGAGACAGTCAATAGAGGAGATGTGCAGATATGCAGAGTAGATACTAATGCTAACATTGCGGATCCCCTGACCAAGGCTTTGGCACAAAGAAAGCATGATGGTCATACTAGATCATTGGGTCTTAGAGATTACAGTAATTGACACTAGTGCTAGTGGGAGATTGTTAGTGTCAACCCTTAGTGTCAATCATGAGATGATTAATTAGGGATCATATGTATCATATTTCATTAATAACAGGCAAAGATTGATTATTATATTTACTTTATGTGTGTGCCAGTAAATAAATATAATAATTCCCTTGAATAGTATGTTCTAATCTACAATATATCAATTAGTAGAATTGATTATGAGAAGTTGTAGAGAACACTATTCTTAAACATTCCTAGTCAAGTATTAATAGACAAAGGGATATATTGATACATTGAGACTAGCATGTAGGTCAATGGATGACTTGATCTCACAAGTCATGGTTATGTGATAGCAAATTGACACATGGATATATATATTGGAGAATATATGTACCGAATTGACCCGCCATGAGAAAGTGTCATGGATCATTATATAAGTGTCATATACTTTCTCATGTGACTATTGGTATGAATAGTCCTTTGACCTGAAGTCACTATAGTTCCCTACATAAGAAGTTATGTACTTTGGTATCGTCTAACATCACACCGTAACAGGGTGCACTATAACGACGATTATTGGATATGTAATGAATTATGCGGAGAGATGTGAGTGATGTAGATGGGATATATCCCTCCTATATGACAAGAGTGATATATTTGGCCTCTTGATAGAGTAGGACCACGAAATGCATGACCATGCTCAAATGAGCCAATATGAGATATTGAGCTCATTTGTTTGAGTGTGTCTACTTGGGGATCAAGAAACATAAAGATCGATAATGGGAGGACATGGTCTATGCCTCATTGATCAATCTAAGATATCAGAGATAGAATGACACCGTCATACATGATAATAGCCACAGAAAGGTTGTCGGATCTCAACTATCTTGTAGCTTGGGTAGCAATGATGTATTGCTAGATGCCGCTCATTGCTTATGCATCTAAAATGATTTTAGATACATTACCAACGTTACAAGAGCCTATTGGGACACACACAAATGACATTCTGTTTTGGAGTTGGTTTCTTTTAGTTGGACTTAAAAGAACAATTGAGCATATGGCCAAGACTTGAATTTGACTCAAACTAGTTAAACTTGAGTTAGACTCAAGTTGAACCATAGAAAATGATTCATCATCAACATGCATGATTAATGTGATTAATCATGCAAGGGGATATTCATGATGAGGAAAAGGTTCATGCATGTGGAAAAGCTAAATTGGATTTGGCTTAAAATGCTTTTCAACGTGAAGGATAAATAGGGGGGGATGTGCTTTTGGTTAATGAATGAGAGTGCAAAATTTTTTTTGGAATTGGTTCCAACGTGCAAGCAAGCCAAAAGAAATAGAGAAAAGTTCTCTCCTTCATCTCTTTCCTCCCTTCTCTCTTCCAAGTGGTATTGGCATTTTGCTAGGGTTGCTAGCACAATGTGACTCCAAAACTACTGAGTGTCAGTGTGGATACCTTAGAGATACAGTTATCCTTACCGTATTGAGATCCGACGAACATTGAAAAGCAGGATTGCGAAGGGCGCGCATCAAAGGTATAATCTCATCTTCTACATAATATCTGGATATGATTAAACGATTTGTATGTTTTTGTATGGATCTCGGGAGGGATCCGGGTTTTATTATTGTTTTCACTGCGGTTGTGCGAAGTATTCGCCTGCGATGTTTTGAACGTCAGATCCGGATTTTTCCAACACTTGTATGTGGCAGTTCGATCCAAGTCGACTACCATCAGTTCGACTGGGATAAACTCCAAATCAACTATCAGTAGTTATCCGACCTCCAATGTTTCATATTGAAGGCCAGTTTGACTGGCAAAATGTGTCAGTCGATTGGCACACCCCATGTATCACTAATTCATACTTGAAAACATACCCTAAGCCTAGACTTAACCTTCTAGCTTCTCCATTAGCCTTGCACCTCTAGGATTTCTCTGAGTCCACGACTCCATCCATGCGCTTGCCTTTAAAAGCTTCCTTCAATTTCGTCATGCTTTGGGGTTCTTCTTTGCCAAAGGTTTGCTTGGACTTTATGCCGCCAAGACTACATGCTTGGACTTACACTACCAAGACCTCGCCTTTGGACTTCCTTTGCCAAGATCCGCTTGGACTTTACGCCGCCAAGACTACATACTTGGGCTTATGCTGCCAAGACTTTTCCTTGGACTTTCCTTGCCAAGATTACACTTGGACTTCTCTTTACCAAGTCTTCATACTTGGATTTTTCTGTCACTTAACACAATCATAGTAAGATCACAAATATTGCCTAACTTAGATGATTATCTAAACATCAAAACACTTAAATGCTTGGGGCATTATTGCACCAACACTTGCTACTAGAAGAATCACCGCAACTAGGAATCTTGATGAAGATTTACTAGAATCCCTAGGTTTGTTTGGTGATATTCAAGCCCTATTTGTAAAAATTGGGTGGAAAGAGATAATGGGGATAAGACACCCAACCTACCCTAGGATAGTTTTAGAGTTTTTAAGTTCTTTAGAAGCTAAGGTTTTAACAGGTAGAGAGAGTGAAGAGGGTAGGATTACCTTTAGGTTATCTAACATTGAACATAAATGGATACTACACCAATGGAACACATGTTTTGGCTTGCCTAGTGGGGGAGAGAGAAGGACCCCTATTGGGTTTAACTCTTGGATCTTTTGTACCGAATTGACAGGAGAGCACGCGTACGACCCTTCTAGGGCCAAAGCATTGCGCCTCCAAAACCTCATTTTCCAGTACCTACACCGAATCATGGAAAATACTATTTTTGGTCGTGGGGAGAGTGACGGTGTAGTGCTAGCTAGCGAGCTACTTTGCTTGTGGGACATGCCACAAGAAAGGAGTAGCATTGATGTAGGGTCCCATTTCATTAGACACCTAGTGAAAATGGGAAAAGTTGAGAGAGGATAGATCATTGTGGGGGGGCCTACTTACCCACATTGTCCATAGGATGAGGTACGACTACACTGTGCTAGATAGCATAGATGAGAGCCCTAGGATCGACTTAGGAGTGTGTATGTCCATGAAGATGATAGTGAGAGAGGGGCACTTCTTGTACTTTGTAAGGAAAAACCTATCATCCCTTAGGCTCCCTGACCTCGATCATACCACCATCACCATATGCGACAACTGGCGCTTAGACCTGATAGTGGAGTCCCCGCCATATAAAGGACCATCCACATCGGCACCCATCTCTACCCCTTTACATCACTCTCCCTCCAGTCCACGCATGTATAGGAGCCCACCTAGTCCACATCGACATCAACCTGCACCTACACTACCACCTTTTTTTACTTTTGAGCAGGATGCAAGTACATCTACCTATGATTTTTCGGAGTTCCAATTGTACCTTGACGACATATATGCCGAGCAGCAGATACAAAGACAGTGATGTGAGGAGCAGAGCACTTACATGCAAGCAAAAATTCAGGGCTTCCAGGAGCACTTCCAGTGGCTAAGGAGTTCTACGATAAGGCCCGCGTCTACTTCCACGAGGAGGTTGCCCGTCGCTAGGATGTGGCCACCTATCACCGGAGATGCAGCAACACATGCATGCCCAACAGGCACAGTGGGCCCGAGAGGAGGAGCACAAATGAGCCACTGCATCCACCAGCTCTTAGATCGACCACATTTACATGTGGCATCAGCGCCTTACTACCAGGTTTACCCAGGATCTTTAAGCTGCCTCAGTAGTATTTGTAAAGTTTTCTTCATGTGTTGTTTCCATGGGTAGCTTAACTTCATTTACCTCGTTGTATTTTATTTTATTTGCTCTAATGAATGTTCTAGACTTACACTGGTTAGCTTTTATTTTTACACCTACACATGACGAAAATTCTGAAAGGGAAAATCTAGTACGTATTTAGTTATGATTCATCTCAGTAGTCTAGTAATTTGGAATCCATAGGTGACTCTAGATTTAGCATTTTAGTTACTGGAGATGGTCGGATTGTGGAAGCTCATTCGAAAAAATCAAAATCCCAAGAGAGAAGAGAAGAAGAAAAAAAATGGAATAAGAAAAGAAAAAAAAGAAAGAAAAAGAGAGTAAGGAAAAAAAATAAAAAAAATTTATGAGGGATAAAAAAATAGTTGTCGTGGGTGGAAATGGTTAGGTGCCCCTATGAGACCAAGTTAGGTTACCGGGAAATACCTATCAATTTCTCTCAATATTGGGCACGCCTTTGAGACATTGTGCTAGATCTATGGAATGTCCCTCGCTTTGGGCAGGTAAGTGCCTAAGAGCTGGAGACCTTAGGGATGCTATAGGATGACAACTTAC
The DNA here is from genome assembly GCA_025175895.1 of Wurfbainia villosa. NCBI lineage: Eukaryota > Viridiplantae > Streptophyta > Magnoliopsida > Zingiberales > Zingiberaceae > Wurfbainia > Wurfbainia villosa. The sequence goes on from CM045988.1 coordinate 39,150,098, forward strand.
CTTACTATGGAACGAGTATCCCCTAAGAAGATTAGTTTAACATGAGCACGAAGAGCTAACTTAGTGAATTTCTAGAACATCTCTATTTTGTTTTGATTGCAAATACCACTTAATAAATCTAGTTAACATGCTAAGTATGGAACAATACATTTTTAAAATTTCATGACATTGAGGTTTGCTTGAGGACAAGAAAAGGCTTATGTCTGGGGGAATTGATGTGAGCAAAACATATAGAGTTTTAAGAGTAGTTTTCGATCACGTCTCATTACATTTTATATTTGTTTCATGCATGCTTTACTTTGTTTTGTTTCATAGCAAAGCTTTTGCGGCTCGGAAAAACCCAACATTTCAGAGCAAAAGAAGGGCATTTTATAGCTGAACGCAGAAGGGGACATAGCCAGGGCGTGTAGCTACACATGATCGTGTCCAAGGGGTGAAATTGGCCACCCCAATGCCACACATGGCTTGGCCGTGTGGTGTAGTGCGATTCCGATGCGATTTGGTTATTTTCCAAGTTTCAGGGAGATCCAGGCTTAAGTTTATATAAAGGAGGCTATGCCCAAACCCTAGGGGTGAGGCACGACGACCGGGATGACACTCCGATGCCCTAAAAAGCTTCAGGAACTCACAACAGGGAGGAAGAATGTCGTCGGAGATCCAAATTTTGCATTTCAACACCAAAGAGAAGAGTCACATTGCATTGTAATTTTTGTTCTTTGCTTAATTTCTATTGTTTATACGAACATGATCATGTTTTGTGTTTCTCCTCTCTTATTTATGGAGTAGACTCTCCGATTCTACGACTAGGAAGTAGTTTGTGTTGAGTTAGAACATGTTAGTTCAAATATATTTTCGTTCTTGAATTTTTATTTGCAATTAGCGTTTGGTTTTAGAGTCATAGTTATTGTTTTGGTTTTCTATCTACTATGCTAGCCGATACGAGGGGTGACAACCCTTGTATCTAAGATTTAGGAGAATCAAGGAGGAACCTAGGGGTTGACCTCATCACTCGTAACTGTGGATAGAAGGATGCGATAAAGTAGGAAACACGCCCCATTTTTTACTCGTTGTAGGGATCGATTCGGCATCCTCGTACCAACTATCCCGTCCTAAGTCCAGGGGTCGACCTAGTAATGGAAGAGGTAGCTTCCGATAGATGCGAAGGCTCATCGAGGGAGTGTATGATGTCCTTTCCACAAAATGATAACTAGAAACCTAGACAAAATCCAATTGACAACGTGCTTTGTGACACACAAACGAAATCGAAATCCTAGAATCCCTTCCAAAGACTTGAAACTAGTTTCTTTCTTCTTTCGTGTGACATCGTATTGAGTTAGGACTTCCATCGACCCTCGAAATCAAAACCCTTAGAACTAAATTCCGAACAAGAACATCCAATTACTAAATCGGTACTCGAATCTCAGTCCTTGTGGGATCAATAATCTTTTTATTATTTGACGACATCCATGCACTTGCGGGCATTGAGCGCGATCGCGTGCTTCAAGTGCTCGACGGTCTCCATCACGAGATTTGAGGTCACATTCGCGTGCATCATCTACCTGTTAAAACCTCAGCTTCTAAAGAACTTTAAAACTCTAAAATTATCCTAGGATAGGTTGGGTGTCGTATCCCCATTATCTCTTCCCACCCCATTTTTATCACCCAGCAAACCTAGGGATTCTAATAAATCTTCATCAAGATACCTAATTGCGGTGATTCTTCTACTAGCAAGTGTTAGTGTCAGCCCTTAGTGACAATCATGAGATGATTGATTAGGGATCATATGTATCATATTTCATTAATAACAGGCAAAGATTGATTATTATATTTACTTTATGCATGTGTCAGCCAAATAAATATAATAATGCCCTTGAATAGTAGGTTATAATCTACAGTATATTAATTGGTAGAATTGATTATAAGAAGCTATAGAGAACACTATACTTAACCATTCCTAGTCAAGTATTGTATTAATAGACAAAGAGATATATTGATACATTGAGACTAGCATGTAGGTTAATGGATGACTTGATCTCATAAGTCATGGATATGTGATATCACATTGACACATGGATATATATATTGGAGAATATATGTATTGAATTGACCCGCAATGAGAAAGTATCATGGATCATTATATTAGTGTCATACACTTTCTCATGTGACGATTAGTATGAATAGTCCTTAGACCTGAAGTCACTACTGTTCCCTACATAAGGAGTTATGTACTTTGGTATCGTCTAACATCACCCGTAATAGGGTGCACTAAAATGGCAATTACTGAGTATGTAATGAATTATGTGGAAGAATGTGAGTGATATAGATGGGATCTATCCCTCCCATATGACGGGAGTGATATCTTTGGCCTCTTGATAGAGTATGACCACGAAATGCTTGACCATGCTCAAATGAGTCAATATGAGATATTGAGCTCATTTGTTTGAGTGAGTCTACTTGGGTATCAAGAAACATAAAGGTCGATAAGGGGATGACATGATCTATGCCTCATTGATCGATCTAAGATATCAAGGATAGAAGGACACCATCATACATGATAATAGTTAAGGAAAGGTTGTCAGATCTCGACTTTCTTGTAGCTTGGGTAGCAATGATGTATTGCTAGATGCCACTCATTTCTTATGTATCTAAAATGGTTTAGATACATTACCAATGCTATGAGAGCCTATAGGGTCATACACAAAGAACATATTTTGGAGAAGTGTTCATCTTAGTTTGACTAAATGAATAATTAGTTAATTAAATGGGCTATAATGAGTTAGACTCATTGCTTGGCCCAACTTGAGTTGGACTCAAATTGGTTTTACTTGAGTTAGACTCAAGTGAAATCATTTGAAGAAGTTTAGCATGATTAATGATGATTAATTATGCATACAAATAGGAGTTATTGCATGCAAATGAGATTTAATGCATGTAAATGAGATTTGAGAAATCTCCTTAACATTGCATGATTAATCTTGGATGAAATGTAATTCCAAAAGGCTCCTTAACATTGTGGGATTTCAAAAGCCTTCCAGTGTTGCATGCAAATGGGGTTAATGCATGCAAATGTAATTTATTGCGTGCAAATGGGTTAATGCATGTAAATGTGGATTATGGATGATAAAGGGGATTTGAGAAATCTCCTTAACGTGGAGATGTGATCTCATTCTTATCCTTGCATCCCATTTTTGTGCCTTGCATCCCTAGTTTCTGTGAGTAATATATGAGAGGTGTCCTAAGGCAATCGCCTTATGGTTGTACCATTTATTTGATAAATAAAGATTCACTATTTGAGTATACATGCATTCATGTATTTGATTGAATCATAAACTCATTTACTGAATGTCCGCAATACGATTCACAGCATGAGAGAATTTGTGATTAGATCTCAACTAGTGAGTATCTCTACATCTGAAATTGTGATGTATTGGAATTATCCCTAGTCGATGAATTGATGGATTTGGACACCATCAATTCTATCAAGACTAGCACGAGATATAATCCTTGGTGTTGTAACGCCCGTAAAATTTATAACAATTTTACAAGAATTTTTGGCTTTACGATAATGGGCTTTATGTGGGCCTTTTTCAAAAATAAAAGAAAATAAGACAAAAAAGGGATGCAAGGCCTAGGAATTGAACCCCAAACCTCTAGAGATAGCCAAGCCCTATAGATGCACCCACTAACCAGAAGCCCAATAGGATTATATCATTAGAGGAATAGGGGAAATTATGGTTAAGTGTAAGGGAGATCAAGAGACTCTTCAAATGAATAAATAGGGGGAATGAGGGGGCATGAGTTATCAAAACTTCATTTCTCCTCCTCTTCCTCTTCCTCATCGAATTCTAGAGCTCCCTCTCCATTCTTGGCCGAAACTCATCCAAGCAAGAAGCAAGGGCTAGGTTTTGGTTTTCCTTAGGCATCTTCCCACTAAAAGCAAAGCGAAGGATGTAAGTATCCCTCACCTGCATACGAGTAGCTTCGATTGATGTTTGTAAAAGAAATCCATATGATATATTCGGCCAACATGAATTTTTGGGTGTTTTAATGAAATTCTATATCATGTTTGTAAGAAGAAGATGTTGTTAGAAGGTTAATTGGATTAAGTTAAAAGATAACCCTAAAAACCTACATGGATCATTCGGCCACCCCTATATTTTGATGATTCAATGAAGCTTTAATCCATGTTTTGTAGGCTTATGATGTTGTTAGTATGTTAATTGGATTAGGTTAAAAGATAACCCTAGAAACCCCTATGGACTATTCAGCCAACACATGTTTTTGGGTGTTTTATTGAAATTCTATATCATGATTGTAAGAAGAAGATGTTGTTAGGAGGTTAATTGAATTAAGTTAAAAGTTAACCCTAAAAATCTACATGGATCATTCGGCCACCCCTATATTTGATGATTCAATGAAGCTTTATTCCATGTTTTGTATGCTTATGATGTTGTTAGTATGTTAATTGAATTAGGGTAAAGGACTAGCCCTACAAACCTATAAGGACATTCGGCCACCCCTATATTTTGATGATTCAATGAAGCTTTATTCCATGTTTTGTATGCTTATGATGTTGTTAGTATGTTAATTGAATTAGGGTAAAGGACAAGCCCTAAAAACCTATAAGGGCATTCGGCCACCCCTATATTTTGATGATTCAATGAAGCTTTATTCCATGTTTTGTATGCTTATGATGTTGTTAGTATGTTAATTGAATTAGGGTAAAGGACTACCCCTAAAAACCTATGAGGACATTCGGCCACCCCTCTTGTATGGATGCTCCAATGAAGTTTTATTCCATGTTTGTATGCATATGGTGTTGTTAGTATGTTAATTGAATTAGGTTAAAAGACTAGCCCTAAGAACCTACAAGAACCATTCGGCCACCCCTCTTGTATGGATGCTCCAATGAAGTTTTATTCCATGTTTGTATGCATATGATGTTGTTAGTATGTTAATTGAATTAGGTTAAAGGACTGGCCCTAAAAACCTACATGAACCATTCGGCCAACCATTGTCCTTTAACATGCTCTAGGTTAGGTTAACATGTGTTTTATGTTGGGGGAATTCATGTTGACTTGTGATATTAAATGAGGCTAGATGAAGATGACATGCTTTAGGTTAGTGTTTATTTACTCTTGATATTTATGCCTTATGCCTTGCCCTATGTGTATGTGATGTTTAAGATATGTTATGAAACGAAATACGATATGATCATGAAATGAAAAATGATATGTTTATGAAACGAAGTATGATATGTGTATGAAGTGAAAAAAAAATGATATGTTCATGAAGTGAAGAACGATATGCTATGAAATGAAGTATACTATGTTTGCAAAATGAAATAAGCTATGTTATAACAAAAGCATATAAGTATTTTACCTTCTGCATGGCTTGTACCAAGACCTTAACAAGGTCCAAAGGGATTGGCTCCTAAGACGCCCTAGGTCGATGGAATAAGACTCGGGCCTAGGATGGGTCTCTATGTATGATTGCCCCTAGGTCGACGGACTAAGATCGGGCCTAGTACGGGATGGGCTCCAAGATGCCCTAGGTCGATGGAGTAAGACTCGGGCCTAGGATGGGCTTCTACGCTATGACGATTGCCCTAGGTCGACGGACTAAGATCGGGCCTAGTAACCTAGTAGGTTCGAGACTTGCTACCTCGGGTCTATTTAGGGATGCACGCTATGATAATGAAGAAGTGGTACAATGTCGGGCCCAAATATGTTGAGATTATGTTTACGTACCTATAATATATGTTTTCAAAAGCATCCTGCATATGTTCACATGATTTGATAGTTATGTTCACATGCTATGTTGATATGTCATATATATGTTGCATGTTATGTTTGATATGTCATGTTATTGCTGCCATGTTACATATGATATATGTTATGTTTGATATGTCATGTTTATGCTGCTATGTTACATATGATGTATGTTATGGTTGATATGTCATACATAGGTTGCATGTTATGTTGATATGTCATGTACATGTTGCTATGTTACATATGATGCATGTTATGTTTGATTAAGTCATATATATACATGTTATGCTGCTAAGTTATGGATGATACATGTTATGTCTACTTATGTTACTCATGCTACATGTTAAGTTGCTTACGCCATGTATGTTATATGTTATGTTGCTTATATGTTATGAATGTTACATGCCATGAATAATGTTGAGGTATGGTTTTTGTGAGTAGGACAGGATCTTATTAAGCCTATGTGCTTATAGTTATCTTTCCCTCGTACTGCAGATAAGGGTAAGGGATGGATAAACTAAAGGGAGCAGTAGGAGGGGCCAAATGTGTGTGGTAGTGGCATGGTGGAGAAGATCTGTTATGTCCTCATATATATGTTTCCCCATGGTGATGACATTATGGATGTCCTTGTTTATGTCTCCTTATGATGATGATGTTTATGAACTTGAACTAAGTACTAAGTATCTATATATGTTATGATGCATGCTCTATGTTAATAAGAAGAAGTAAGGAAGAAGTAAGAAGAAGTATGCATATATGTTATGATGCATACCCTAAGTTAAGAAGAAGAAGTATCTATATATGTCCATGCATGTTTATGTTGTAAAAGAAAAAAAATATATAAGTCTAAAGTCTTCCGCTGTAAGAAGTACGAAATATGTATAAAGTCTTCCGCTGTAAGTAATGTATGTATGTACGGTCGCGTCACGCGCCGCCCCTCCGGATTCTGGTTCGAAAAGGGTGGGCGTGACAGGTTAGTATCAGAGCGGATCTGCCTTTCCACTACACACACATCAAGCTCCAAATCCTGCCGCTCCAAGTAAGAATTCTATGTCTACTCTAACTTTGTTAATTTTGTTCATGTATGATATGAAATGCCTTTAGCTTATTTCATTCATGTATGATATAAAATGCCTTTAGCTTATTTTGTTCATATATGATATAAAATGCCCTTAGCTTATTTTGTTCATGTATGATATAAAATGCCTTTAGCTTAAATTATGCATGAAAACATGAATGATAACTTTATGCTAGCTTTAGTTTAATTATGCATAGATAAACAAACAAAAAACTCATACTAGCCTTACTTTAATATATGAAGATAAACATGTCTGGAAGACGCAGTAGTAGAGCTGATGAGATAGCACCCCCGCATGACCTTACACACGTAGTCACAGAACTCCAGCGATAAGTCATAGAACAACAACAAGTAATAAATACCCTAATGAATCAGCGAGGAAACCCTACTGCCCCACCAATGGGCCTCGCCCCGATGGTTAGACAGGAAGCTTACCTGATCCAGTGGCAGAGACTGAAGGCGGAAAATTTCTCTGGTACTGGTGAGCCATGGGATGCCCAGGCCTGGTTCAAGATGGTGGAAAGAATCGTGGAGCTACTGGACTGGCCTGAATGCGAGAAGATTAAGTGTGCCTCATTCTGCCTTTCGGGAGATGCTTGGATGTGGTGGGAACAGGTTAAAGCAAAGAGACAAGTAAATCATATGAGATGGACAGATTTTAAGTACGAGTTTTTCGAGGAATTCTTCCACATGAGGGTAACCAATAAGCATTACGACGAGTTCACTGGGTTCAGACAAGGTGACCTATCAGTCAGCGAAGCCGTGAAGAGATTCAACCGACTCGCACGCCTATGCCCAGAGTTGGTCAGCACGGAAAGAGAAAGGGTCAGACTCATGCTGAAGATGCTCAGACCAGAAATAGCTCTGAATGTGGCCGGCGGAGTTCATAGACCGTAGACCGCAGAGGAGCTATTCAGTAGTGCCTTGATTACCGAGCATTACCTGAACAACATTAATCAGCAAAAGAAAGCACTGAGTGAAGGCAGGGGTCAGGCCCAGTCGGGAGGTCAGAGGAACCAGAGTAATTGGAAAGGGAACCACACTGGAAAGAGAAGACAATGGGAGGATCCTAAAGGTGGTCCAGCAAACAAGCAGCCCAGGATCCCTCTGTGTACTACCTGTGGAAAAGTACATCCTGGAGTATGCTACCAAGGCACGAATAGATGTTACAACTGTGGACGGACAGGACATAGAATCCGGGACTGCCCTGTCCAGGTTCAGGCTTCTCCTCAGCCGTATGCCCAGCCAAGGAGTGCTCCTCCACGATTACATCGATCGGTCAATGTCGAAGGAACCCCGATCAACCAAGGGAGACTAGAAGCCCCACCAGTTATGACAGATGCCAGGGTATTCTCTCTCACCCAAGAAGATGTGGCGAATGCCTCTACAGTTGTCATAGGTCAGATATTTATTTTCTGTCAGCATGCTACTGTATTATTTGATACTGGGGCAACACATTCGTTTGTTTCTACACACTTTACTGGAGGGATAGACATACCACCACAAGCTCTAGATCGGAAGTTCTTAACCACCCTGCCCTCGGGAGAAGTAATGCCCTCCACTCATATGCTGCGAGCCGCACCCATCGAGTGCGAATGAGAGAACTCTCGCGATCTGATAGTGCTGGACATGCAGGATTATGATATTATATTGGGCATGGATTTCTTAAGCAAGTACAGTGCTTCGATCGAGTGCCGTAAAAGAAAAGTGGTCTTCCAGCCGGAGGCGGAACCGAAGTTTGAATTTATTGGGGAGCCGAAGAGAAGAGCCAATAAAATTTTATCAACGCTACAGGCACGCAAGATGTTAGACAGTGGGTGCACTGGGTTTCTGGCACACATAGTTGATACAAGTCAAGCCGAGGAACAGAAGCTAGAAGATGTCAAAGTTGCATACAACTACCCAGAAGTATTCCTAGATGAACTACCAGGGTTAGCCCCAGATAGAGAAGTTGAATTCGAGATCGAATTGATTCCGGGTACTAACCAAATCTCTAAAGCACCTTATCGTATGGCGCCGGCTGAATTAAAGGAACTTCAGGGACAGCTACAGGAGTTACTCAACAAGGGACTTATTCGCCCAAGTCGCTCTCCATGGGGAGCTCCAGTGCTGTTGGTGAAGAAGAAAGATGGGTCTATGCGAATGTGCATAGACTACCGAGCGCTAAATAATGTGACGATCAAGAACCGGTACCCTTTGCCGCGGATTGACGACCTGTTCGACCAACTAAAGGGTGCCACCGTCTTCTCTAAGATTGACCTGAGGTCCGACTATCATCAAGTAAAAGTGAAATCAGATGATATACCAAAGACGTCCTTCCGGACTAGATACGGACACTATGAGTTCGTAGTTATGCCCTTCGGAGTGACGAATGCACTTGCTCTGTTCATGGATTTGATGAACCGGGTATTCTCGGCATTCCTCGACAAGTTTGTGATCGTCTTCATCGACGACATACTGATATATTCGACAACCCCAGAGGAGCACGCAGAACACCTAAATATAGTATTGCAGATTCTCCGGGAAAAGCAGTTATTTGCAAAGTTCTCCAAATGCGAGTTCTGGCTCGAACAATTATCATTTTTGGGTCACGTCATATCCAAGCACGGAGTGATGGTAGACCCAATAAAGATTGAAGCCGTGAGTAACTGAAACCGACCAAGGAATGCCAGCGAGATCAGAAGCTTTCTTGGGCTAGCAAGCTACTACCGGAAGTTTGTAGAGAACTTCTCCAGGATTGCCGCCCCTATGACAGTCCTCACCAGAAAGAATAAGAAATATGAGTGGATGGACGCCTGCAAGAGGAGTTTCACAGAATTGAAAAGGAGACTGACCAGCGCTCCAATCCTTGCTCTTCCGGACAGTAATGAAGGGTTCGACATGTACAGTGACGCCTCCAAGTTGGGACTCAGAGCTGTACTCATGCAGAATGGCAAGGTCATTGCCTACACCTCTAGGCAACTCAAGGAACACGAAAGGAATTATCCCACCCATGATTTAGAGCTAGCGGCCGTGGTCTTTGCTCTCAAAACATGGAGGCATTATCTATATGGAGCTCAGTGTAGGATTTATACAGACCACCAAAGTCTGAAATATTTCTTCACACAGAAAGACTTGAACATGAGACAACGCAGATGGCTCGAGCTCGTCAAGGATTCTGACTGCGTGATTCTCTACCATCCGGGGAAAGCTAACAAGGTGGCTGATGCACTCAGCAGGAAGTCCTGCGCCACCTTGACATCTCTATCAGTGTTATCTCGGCCCTTAGAAAAAGAGATTATGCGTTACGGGGTTGAAATCATTACCGAACAACTCTCGACCATGACGATAGCACCGATGCTGTTCAATGATATACTGGAAAAGCAAGCCCGTGACCCAAGCCTTCAAAGGATCAAGCAAGAGGTCTTGGAAGGAAAGGAAGATGGGTTTCGGATCTCTGATAGTGGAGAACTCTACCTCAAGGATCGCTTGTGTATTCCTGACGATCCAGAATTACGGAAGGAGATATTAGAGGAAGCTCACGGAACTCCTTATGCGATGCATCCTAGAACCACCAAGATGTACCAAGACCTGAAGAGAAAGTTCTGGTGGTTCGGAATGAAAAGAGATGTGGCTCAGTATGTCAGTACCTGCCTGACCTGCCAGAGGGTTAAGGCAGAACACCAGAGACCTGGAGGAACACTACAGCCGATCCAGATTCCAGAATGGAAATGGGAAGACATTTCTATGGATTTCATCTCAGGATTGCCCAAGACGACAAACGGTTATGATGCTATATGGGTAATTGTGGATAGATTGACGAAGTCCGCCCACTTCTTAGCAATCAAGATGACCTATTCGACGGAGCAACTGGCTCAGTTATATGCTAGGGAAATTATCAGACTACATGGAATTCCTAAGACCATCATTTCTGACAGAGATGGTCGCTTTATCTCCCATTTCTGGGAATGTGTTCAGAAGGCCCTAGGCACGAAGCTATTGTTCAGTACTGCCTTCCATCCCCAGACGAACGGACAGACCGAAAGAGTAAATCAAGTACTGGAGGATATGTTACGAGCTTGCGCCCTGGATTTCAAAGGTGGCTGGTGCAGATATTTATGTTTGGCAGAATTCGCCTACAATAATAGCTACCAAGCTACTATTGGGATGGCACCCTACGAGGCTCTATACGGGAGGAAATGTAGATCTCCCATATGCTGGTACGAGGGTGGTGAAAAGAAGAGGATGGGACTCCAAACGGATTTCATCGACGACACCACCCTAGCTATACGGAACATCCGTCAGAGAATTGAAACTGCTCAGAGCCGACAAAAGAGCTATGCGGATATGCGGCGTAGACCGTTAGAATTCGAAGTTGGGGACCTAGTATTCCTCAAAGTGGCTCCTATGAAGGGAGTGATGAGATTCGGAAGGAAGTGTAAACTGAGTCCGCGCTACGTGGGACCGTATCCGATATTGCAGAGGATTGGCAAGGTAGCTTACAAGCTGGAGCTGCCTCAAGAGATGTCGGCTATTCACAACGTGTTCCATGTCTCTGTGCTCAAGAAATGCATTTCCAGTGCGGACCAAGTGATCGGGCCACAAACAGTACAAGTTCAAGAGGACCTGAGTGTTGAAAGTCGACCTATCCAGATACTAGACCGAGAAGTCAAGAGGCTAAGGAACAAAGAGGTGCCCTTAGTAAAGGTCCTGTGGCAGAATCAACGATACGAGGAAGCTACCTAGGAATGTGAGGAGGACATGAAGCAGAAGTACCTAGAATTGTTCTAAGTTTTGAGGACGAAACTTTTAAAAGGTATGAAGGATTGTAACACCCATAAAATTTCTAACAATTTTACAAGAATTTTTGGCTTTACGATAATGGGTTTTATGTGGGCCTTTTTCAAAAATAAAAGAAAATAAGCCAAAAAGGAATGCAAGGCCTAGGAATTGAACCCAAAACCTCTAGAGATAGCCAAGCCCTATAGATGCACCCACTAACCAGAAGCCCAATAGGATTATATCTTTAGAGGAATAGGGGAAATTATGGTTAAGTGTAAGGGAGATCAAGGGACTCTTCAAATGAATAAATAGGGGGAATGAGGGGGCATGAGTTATCAAAACTTCATTTCTCCTCTTCTTCCTCTTCCTCACCGAATTCTAGAGCTCCCTCTCCATTCTTGGCCGAAACTCATCCAAGCAAGAAGCAAGGGCTCGGTTTTGGTTTTCCTTAGGCATCTTCCCACTCAAAGCAAAGCGAAGGATGTAAGTATCCCTCACCTGCATACGAGTAGCTTCGATTGATGTTTGTAAAAGAAATCCATATGATATATTCGGCCAACATGAATTTTTGGGTGTTTTATTGAAATTCTATATCATGTTTGTAAGAAGAAGATGTTGTTATGAGGTTAATTGGATTAAGTTAAAAGTTAACCCTAAAAACCTACATGGATCATTCAACCACCCCTATATTTTGATGATTCAATGAAGCTTTAATCCATGTTTTGTAGGATTATGATGTTGTTAGTATGTTAATTGGATTAGGTTAAAAGATAACCCTAGAAACCCCTATGGACTATTCGGCCAACACATGTTTTTGGGTGTTTTATTGAAATTCTATATCATGATTGTAAGAAAAAGATGTTGTTAGGAGGTTAATTGGATTAAGTTAAAAGTTAACCCTAAAAACCTACATGGATCATTCGGCCACCCCTATATTTGATGATTCAATGAAGCTTTATTCCATGTTTTGTATGCTTATGATGTTGTTAGTATGTTAATTGAATTAGGGTAAAGGACTAGCCCTGAAAACCTATAAGGACATTCGGCCACCCCTATATTTTGATGATTCAATGAAGCTTTATTCCATGTTTTGTATGCTTATGATGTTGTAAGTATGTTAATTGAATTAGGGTAAAGGACTAGCCCTAAAAACCTATAAGGACATTCGGCCACCCCTACATTTTGATGATTCAATGAAGCTTTATTCCATGTTTTGTATGCTTATAATGTTGTTAGTATGTTAATTGAATTAGGGTAAAGGACTAGCCCTAAAAACCTATGAGGACATTCGGCCACCCCTCTTGTATGGATGCTCCAATGAAGTTTTATTCCATGTTTGTATTCATATGGTGTTGTTAGTATGTTAATTGAATTAGGTTAAAAGACTAGCCCTAAAAACCTACAAGGACGATTTGGCCACCCCTCTTGTATGGATGCTCCAATGAAGTTTTATTCCATGTTTGTATGCATATGATGTTGTTAGTATGTTAATTGAATTAGGTTAAAGGACTGGCCCTAAAAACCTACATGAACCATTCGGCCAACCATTGTCCTTTAACATGCTCTAGGTTAGGTTAACATGTGTTTTATGTTGGGGGAATTCATGTTGACTTGTGATATTAAATGAGGCTAGATGAAGATGACATGCTTTAGGTTAGTGTTTATTTACTCTTGATGTTTATGTCTTATGCCATGCCCTATGTGTATTTGATGTTTAAGATATGTTATGAAACGAAATACGATATGATCATGAAATGAAAAATGATATGTTTATGAAACGAAGTATGATATGTGTATGAAGTGAAAAAAAAATGATATGTTCATGAAGTGAAGAACGATATGCTATGAAATGAAGTATGCTATGTTTGCAAAATGAAATAAGCTATGTTATAATAAAAGCATATAAGTATTTTACCTTCTGCATGGCTTGTACCAAGACCTTAACAAGGTCCAAAGGGATGGGCTCCTAAGACGCCCTAGGTCGATGGAATAAGACTCAGGCCTAGGATGGGCCTCTATGTATGATTGCCCCTAGGTCAACGGACTAAGATCGGGCCTAGTACGGGATGGGCTCCAAGATGCCCTAGGTCGATGGAGTAAGACTCGGGCCTTGGATGGGCTTCTACGCTATGACGATTGCCCTAGGTCGACAGACTAAGATCGGGCCTAGTAACCTAGTAGGTTCGAGACTTGCTACCTCGGGTCTATTTAGGGATGCGCGCTATGATAATGAAGAAGTGGTACAATGTCGGGCCCAAATATGTTGAGATTATGTTTACGTACCTATAATATATGTTTTCACGATACGATTCACAGCATGAGAGAATTTGTGATTGGATCACAACTATTGAGTATCTCTACATGTGTAATTGTGATGTATCGGAATTATCCCTAGTCGATGAATTGATGGATTTGGACACCATCAATTTTGTCGAGACTAGCACGAGGTATACTCCTTGATGTATCCAAGCAGCTGATTCTCACTGGCTGGAGACATAGTGATGTCCGGAGTTAATCGTGGATGCTAGTTATGGTAACTAGTTCATTGGAGTGACCAGCCGTAAGACTTCATATGGTTCTCTGCATATATAGATACGTCAATGAAGTTCTTACTGTGGCTTAAGTGTGATGTTCCTTTGACTTGCGGTATTCAAGTCATCTTGATCATGGAGACTTATGCTTTGACATCTTAAGCAAACATCTCTAAGGAGATGTGGACCCGGGAGGATTGGGTATAAGTCGAAGTGATCGAAGGTGTTTGAATAGCCTATAAAGGATTCACCACTCCTTGCGAGGAGATGTATACCCATGGCCTCTCGTCGGATTGTTACTAAAGTCTTTGGCCAAAGCATTACATGTTAAGAGTAAGGTACTCTTCGATACATGTGGAGTAACTAGAATCCGTAGGACGAGGAAATGATACTTGGGCTAGGTGTGACGTAGTCAGCCTAGTGGGGACTGACACTATAGACCATGTCTTGAACCAAGTGGGTATAAGATGAGTGAAGGGAATGGGGTACGATTCATTCGAGTTGCTGAAGAGTTTCAGAAATAGTTCTGGATCAACCGTTGATCTTTTCGATTAATTGGGGATCATGATGTACTACTAGGTGCCACTCATGATCGTTCTATAATTAATGGTTAAATATAGACGGCCAACATAAACTGAGAACCTATTTGGTCACACGCACAACGAGCGTAACCCAAAGGATTTAAAATGAGCTTGAGAATGGGATTCTCAGACCGAGAGAAACTAGGTTTGGTTGGACCAAACATAAAGCGAGCATGAAATCGTTTCAGTCGCAATGGAAGCGTGGATGGACCGAGTCTTATGAAGACGTAATGGATGAACCAAAATGGTTTGGTTCTAATCCAATGGAGGAGAATAAACCAAAGGGTTTGGTTTATTTTAAACGAATGAACCAAAAGTTGGTTCGGTTCGTTTTAACTTAAAATAAACCATCATGGTTTGGTTTATTTTAACTTATCTTAATGGAGCGGGTTAACAGGCCTAATGGTTATGATCCAATAACCATTAAGAGAATTAGTTCTCTATAAAAGAGGGCTTAAGGGATAATTAAGCCCTAATCCATAAACCCCTAGCCCTAAAGTTTCCGCCCACCTCCTTATTGGAGTTTTCGGCGCCAACCTCTTGCCGCCGCCCATAGGTCCTCCAACCGGCGTCCAGAAGGTACCTTCCTTCCCCCTCGCCGGTGTCGAGCTGCTGCCGGTTAGTGCTCCAGAGATCTCCTTCAGGTTTGGCATCAAGGTGAGCTCTATCTTCCTTGGTTGGCCGGCGCCTATCACCTCCATCAAAGCTGTCCGGTTTTCTGGACAGCTTGTTCTCCTCTCGTCGGAGCATCGTTTGGACGACGTTTAGAGCTCCGACAGCGGCTAAAATACCGGGGATTCGATCTCCGGTAATCCTCTGAGGTGGAGGACGAAGGATTCGTCAATTGGTTGACGAATACCTCTCCGGAGAATCGAGTTTTGAGAACTCGTATTAGGATCCGAATTTGGATTCGGATCGTGATCATCTCTCGATCATGTCGTCTTCAACACGAGGCTAGTAACCCGTACGAAGACGAAGCTCGTGGCTTAGCGAAGTCATCCCGAGGAACTTGGCGTGGATACGGATAGAGACGATTCTAGCGAGGATCATTCCGGTTGATGTCGTTCCCTCTACACGTCATACGAAAGGTATAACGTAGATAAATTTCCTTTTATTGCAAATTTAAATTTACGGTTATGTCTACACTTGTTGTAATATGCATGCGTGTGTTGTGTGTGTTGTAATAAATGTAGATTTATTATTTTATTGCTTCCGCTGTGTTCATGTTTACGAAACGTGATCGAACACACACACGCCATGATGCGGAAACCCATAGTATCGAGCCGAGGATGTGTTTACATAATCGTAAAAATGGTTTTTGCGATAGTCATAATGTATTTCTGGAAATTTTCTAATTTTGGAAATTTAGAAGTATTTATGGAAATTTTTCAATTTTGGAAAGTCTAGAAGTATTTATGGAAATCTTCCACTTTTGGAAATTTGGAAGTATTTATGGAAATTGATATTTTCCATAAATAAAATATTTGATTAGATTATGGAAATTTATTTTCTAATTTAATCATGATTTGATTTGGGAAATCAAATCTTAAAATATTTTATTTCCATAAGTAGTTTTAATGATTTAGGAAATTGGTTTCCTAAATAGATTTTCCTTAATCAAATAATTCCATGAATAAAATATGTGATTAGATTTGGAAATTTGTTTCCTAATTTAATTATGATTTGATTTGGAGAATCAAATCTTAAACATATTTTATTTCCATAAATAGTTATGACATATAAGGAAATTATATATATGACATAATTGTATGCCATGTAATTGCATTAGATGCATAACATTATGCCATGCGTGTCGTGACATGTAGATGTATGCCATGTATGTCATGCCATGTAGATAATAGTTATTTGCATGCAAAGAGGATGAGACATAAAACCCATAAACAATATTAAAGCCTACACCTTCCATTGATATGGTTAGAACCAGAGTTCCGTTTCTTGTTTGGGTTGTTGGACTCTCTCCAAGCCCGGCTCGAACCCGAACATGTTCAAACCATGGAATAGTTTAATATTAATATAATAAGAGTCAGAGGTCAATCGTTAGCTTTGGTTGTTGGACTCTTTCCAAGCTGGGCTAATTGGTTGAATGCGCTCTAACCATATTAAAACTATTTCTCGATTAATGGGTTGACTTTAACTTGGAGCATCGGCTTGTTGGACTCTCTCCAAGGTCGATGTAAAGGGAGGTGAAGTTGGGTGCTATGCATATGATGCATACTTGTTAATGTGTTAACAACCCAACGTATGTGTGAACATTCAATTAGTTGATAACACATTGTGATAGTTGCATATAC
The DNA here is from genome assembly GCA_025175895.1 of Wurfbainia villosa. NCBI lineage: Eukaryota > Viridiplantae > Streptophyta > Magnoliopsida > Zingiberales > Zingiberaceae > Wurfbainia > Wurfbainia villosa. The sequence continues at coordinate 39,167,132 of CM045988.1, forward strand.
GTGATATGCAATCGGTATAGATGATACCTACCATCGTAGTTATGAATGGCTTGTTGGACTCTCTCCAAGGTTATTCATAACTATGATGGATATCAGCCCATTCGAAGATGGACCTACGATCTCCCGAAGTGATTTTGGGGTTTTTGAAATTCGAAAAATGAATGGGATTTATAAATGTATATTGATGCATTTTAAAATCATTTTCTCATATATGCTCATTTTGTATTTCTAGGTCAATAAATTGATCATGACGTCTTTGAATTTGCGCACTATTTTGGATTCGAACAAATTGACTGGGCCTAACTTCTTGGACTGGCTTAGAAACCTGAGAATTGTTCTCTAGGCGGAAATGCTTGCATATGTCCTTGAAGAGCCTCTTCCTGACCGTCCTAAGGACGATGCAACTCCAGACCAAATGTTGGTCTATCAGAAGCATGTGGCAGATTCTGAGCTGGCGAGTTGCATCATGCTAGCGGCGATGGTACCTGAGCTGCAAAAGCAGCATGAGCATATGGATGCTAATACTATAGTCTTCCATCTTCATGAGTTGTTCGATGAGCAAGCGAGATCCGAAAGGTTCGAGGTCTCTAGGCTCCTCTTCACCATGAAGATGCAAGAAGGTTCATCTGTAGTGCAGTTTGTTCTAAAGATGAACGGGTACATCGAGCGGCTAGCAACCCTCAGTTTTGTGATGGATCATGAGTTAAGTATTGACTTAATTCTGCATTGTTTGCCCAAGAGATTCTCACAATTTGTGATGAACTATCGGATGAACAAATTAAAATCCACCATTCCCGAGCTCATCAATATGCTTAAGACTGTGGAGCCTTCTGTGAAGCATTAGGAGAAGGCGGTTCTGTTAGTTGATTCCTCAAGGAAAGGTTCTAAGAGGAAGGCAAAAGAACAGAAGAAAGGAAAGAAGAAAAAGGCAAAGAAGGCAGAACCAGCGCAAAAGGGCACTTGCCATCACTGTGGCAAGGAAGGCCACTGGCGAAAAAACTGCAAGATTTATCTTGAGTCCATGAAGAAGAAGAAGGCATCTGATGCCCCATCCTCTTCAGGTATCTTCGTTATTGATTGTCATTCTATTTCCTTAGACACTTGGGTATTGGATACTAGGTGTGGCTCACATATATGTAATGACATACAGGGGCTAAGGAATAGAAGAAGACTTGTCAGAGGGGAGTCAAATTTGCGAGTTGGCAATGGAGCAAAGGTTGCTGCGGTCGCCATCGGAACTTATTTGCTGATGCTCCCTAGTGGACTAGTCTTTGAACTGGACAATTGCTATTATGTTCCTTCTCTAATAAAGAACATTGTTTCTATTTCCTGTTTAAATAGAAATGGTTTCCATTTGACGTTTAGTAACAATTGTTGTTATATAACTTTGAATGGCATCATTTATGGAATTGGAACCTTGAGTAATGGCATTTATACGTTGGACGTATCCAGTGACATTTTCAATATCGAAGTGAGCAACACGCGTGCTCGAAAGGATAATCAAATAGACTCCTATATGTGGCATTGTCGTCTTGGCCATATAAGCAAGAAACGCATGTCTGAATTACACCGATGTGGAATTCTGGAATCGTTTGAATTGGATTCATACGATACATGCGAATCATGTTTAAAAGGCAAGATGACTAAGTTACCTTTTACTGGAAAAGGTGAACGAGTGGGAGAGTTACTAGGACTAATACATACTGATGTATGTGGACCTATGTCAACTCAAGCATTAGGAGGCTATAGCTACTTCATTACCTTCACCGATGATCACTCACGGTTTGGGTATGTCACGCCCGCCCTTTTCGGACCACGAACCCGGAGGGGCGGCGCATGACGCGACCGTACATACATACATTACATACAACGGAAGACTTTATACATACTTCTTTATTCTTACAGCGGAAGACTTTAGACTTATTTTTTTTTTCTTTTAAACATATGCATTGACATATATATATATATATATATATATATATATATATATATACTTCTTCTTCTTAACATAGGGCATGCATCATAGCATATATAGATACTTCTTCTTACTTCTTCTTTACTTCTTCTTATCAACATAGAGCATGCATCATATATATAGATACTTAGTGCTTAGTTCAGGTTCATAAACATCATCGTCATAAAGAGACATAAGTAAGGACATCCATAGACATCATCATCATAGGTAAACATATATATATAGACCTAACGGATCCTCTCCACCATGCCACTACCACACACATTTGGCCCCTCCTGCTGCTCCCTTTAGTTTATCCATCCCTTACCCTTATCTGCAGTACGAGGGAAAGATAAACTATAAGCACATAGGCTTAGTAAGATCCTGTCCTACTCACAAAAACCATACATCGACATTAATCATGTCATGTAACATTCATAACATATAAGCAATATAACATGTAACATACATGGCGTAATCAACTTAACATGTAGCTTAAGTAACGTGAGTAAACATAACATGTATCATCCATAACATGGCAGCATAACATGTATCAACTATAACATAGCAGCATATCATGTAAATATATGACTTAATTAAACATAACATATAACATACGTAACATAGCAAATCATCATAACATACGACATATATGTATGACATATCAAACCTATCATACATCATATGTAACATAGTGGCATAAACATGGCATATCAAACATAACATACATCATATGTAACATGGTGGCATAAACATGGCATATCAAACATAACCTACATCATATGTAACATAGTGACATAAACATGGCATATCAACATAACATACATCATATGTAGCATAGTGACATAAACATGGCATATCAACATAACATGCATCATATGTAGCATAGAGACATAAACATGGCATATCAAACATAACATACATCATATGTAACATATCAACATGGCATGTGAACATAACAATCTAATCATGTAACATATGCAAGATGCTTTTGAATACATATATTATAGGTACGTAAATATAAATCTCAACATATTTGGGCCCGGCATTGTACCACTTCTTCATTATCATAGCGCGCATCCCTAAATAGGCCCGAGGTAGCAAGTCTCGAACCTACTAGGTTACTAGGCCCGATCTTAGTCCGTCGACCTAGGGCAATCGTCATAGTGTAGAAGCCCATCCTAGGCCCGAGTCTTACTCCATCGACCTAAGGCATCTTGAAGCCCATCCCGTACTAGGCCCGAGTCTTATTCCATCGACCTAGGGGCAATCATACATAGAAGCCCATCCTAGGCCCGAGTCTTATCTTGGACCCTGTTAGGGTCTTGGTACAAGCCATGCAGAAGGTAAAATACTTATATGCTTATTTAATAACATAACTTATTTCATTTTGCAAACATAGCATACTTCATTTCATAACGCATCATGCTTCCCTTCATGAACATATCATCTTTCATTTCGTAAACATACTATTCTTCTTTTCGTAACATGTCATTCTTCATTTCATAACATATCATTCTTCATTTCATCATCATGTCATATTCATGTCGTGAACATATCATTTTGTTTCATTTCATAATCTTATCTTTTTCCATTTCATAACATATTTTAAATATCGCATACACATAGACATGGCATAAGGCATGGCATGCATTCACCCAACATAAAACACATGTTAGCCTATTCATTTAACTTAACAACAACTTCATATGCACATAAGACTTGAATTAACCTAAGGCATGTTATCTTCATCTAGCATTAATTAATACCACAAGTCAACATGAATTCACCCAACATAAAACACATGTTAGCCTATTTATTTAACTTAACAACAACTTCATATGCACATAAGACTTGAATTAAAACTTCATCTAATCCGCAAAAAAATACATGATGGCCGAATGGTCCATAGGGGTTTCTAGGGTTATCCTTCATCCTAATTCATTTAACACAACCACAACTTCATTTGCACATAGAACATGAATTAGACTTCATTTAATCACCCAAAATTCATGGTGGCCGAATGATCCATAGGGTTTTCTAGTGTTATCTTTTAACCTAATTCATTTAACATAACAACAACTTCATTTGCATATAGAACATGAATTAGACTTCATTTAATCACCCAAAATTCATGGTGGCCGAATGATCCATAGGGTTTTCTAGTGTTATCTTTTAACCTAATTCATTTAACATAACAACAACTTCATTTTGCATATAGAACATGGATTAAAACTTCATTTAGTCACCCAAAACATAGGTTGGCCGAATGGTTCATGTAGGGTTTTTAGGGTTAACCTTTAACCTAATTCATTTAACATAACAACAACATCATAATCCCACAAAAACATGGATTAAACTTCATTGAATCATCAAGATCTAGGGGTGGCCGAATGGTCCATGTAGGTCTTTAGGGTTAGGTTAACCTTTAACCTAATTCATTTAGCATAACAACAACATCATAATCCTACAAAACCATGGATTAAACTTCATTGAATCATCAAGATCTAGGGGTGGCCGAATGGTCCATGTAGGTCTTTAGGGTTAACCTTTAACCTAATCCATTTTAAATCCTAGCATCATCATATAGTTACAAAAAAAACATAGCATGGAACTTCATTGAAACCTAAAATCATGGCTTGGCCGAATAGGCTTTAGTGGCTATTAGGGTTAGCTTTTAACCTAATCCCTTTTTCCATCTTAACATCATCATCTACTTCCTAAACATAGCATACAACTTCATTGATAAACCAAAACATAGCTTGGCCGGATATAACATATAGATTTCTTTTACAAACATCAATCGAAGCTACTCGTATGCAGGTGAGGGATACTTACATCCTTCGCTTTGCATGTTGTGTGAAGATAACCTAAGGAACACAAAACCTAGCCCTAGCTTCTTGCTTGGATGAGTTTCGGCCAAGAGTGGAAATGGAGAGGAAATGGAGAGGAAGAGCTTTAGGATTTCGGTGAGAAGAAGAAGAGAAGTGGAGAAAGTGAAGTTGCTCACTCATGCCTCCTCATCCCCCCCTATTTATTCACCTAAAGAGTCCCTTAATCTCCCTTACACTTAACCATAATTTCCCTTATTCCTCTAATGATATAGTCCTATTGGGCTTCTGGTTAGTGGGTGCATCTATAGGGCTTGGCTATCTCTAGAGGTTTGGGGTTCAATTCCTAAGCCTTGCACCCCTTTTTGGCTTATTTTCTTTTATTTTTGAAAAGGCCCACATAAAACCCATGATCATCAAGCCAAAAATTCTTGTAAAATTGCTAGGAATTTTACGGGCGTTACAATTTTTCATACCTTTTAAAAGTTTCATCCTCAAAACTTAGAACAATTGTGGGTACAAAGGGGGCTCTTGCCGCCCAAACCCTAGCCCCCTTTCCTCTCCATCTTGTTGCCGCCCACCCTAGTCCACCCTTTTATAGAGTTAGGGATAAGCCTTGGTTTAATCTCCACGATTGGTTCTAGGGATTTAATCTCAACCGTCGGATATAAAGATTTAATCTCAACCGTCGAATCTTAGAGATTTAATCTCTACCTTTGATTATAGAGTTTTGTTTCTATCCATTGGATCTAAGCTTCATGAGGTGTTAATAGGCTACAATAGGGACCATGAGGAGGAGTTGGGTCTTGGCCACCCATGGATCAAGCCAACATAAAGTCTGATCCACTAATGATGATCCAATCCACTAAAGGTTCATCATTGATCTACCTCACCAACTCCCATATGATAATATGGGCTCCATATATTATTTTTACATTTTCTCCCCGTGTTTAAGATCTCGAATGTTCGTCAATTAATTAATTTACTTACCATTAATTAATCAACATCTAACTCCTTGAGTAGTACCACTCAACCTTTTCATCATGCCGAACCAAGTCCACCTGCAGGGTTTACATGATCAACCTTATGAGCTCCTCAAGGGGACATCATAATCCTAATATATAGGACACAGTTTCCTCCTATAATTAACGGAACACCATATAAATAATATCATCTCCCAACTTATTGAGCCTATCGATTTAATCTATAAATCTCGCCCATTGGTAAATCAAAGAGATGAGTACTAAGTATATGTGCCCGTTATTATATCGGGATTAAGAGCATGTACTAAATAATATCTGAGGTCCGATTCGATTATGTAGTCAGCAATAAATCAAATCACCTCTAAGTCGGTCCTGCTCAATACACACAAATTGCACTAGTGTGATTCTATGGTCAAGACAAACCAACACCAAATCACACTACAACCATTCCGATGGTTTTTCCAAAGCCATCTTGGTTGTGAGCCTTTACTTATACTTTACAAGGAGCCGATAACATGATCTCCCGTGTGACACCACACACCATGTTATCTACAATGTAACGTATTAGACAATATGCATAAAAATATGCAAACAATGATCATGTGATTCTTATTTCAAAAATAAAGATGTTCATAGAATATATAGACTTTTCAGTATACATCCCTACAGGTTGGACCAAACAAGGAGCGAGCATGAAATTATTTCAGTCACAACGGAAGCATGGATGGGTCGAGTCTTATGAAGACATGATGGATAAACCAAATAGATTTTGTTCTTATCTAATGGTGGAAAATAAACCAAAGTGGTTTGGTTTGTTTTAAACGAATGAACCAAAGTTGGTTCTGTTCGTTTTAACTTAAAATAGATCAATGCGGTTTAGTTTATTTTAGCTTAAGTTATTGGAGCGGGTTAACGGGTTTTGGTTATGAACCAATAACCGTTAGGAGAATGTGTTCTCTATAAAAACATGGCTTAAGGGTTTTTCATGGAGAATTAATTGGTTCAAGAGTTTTGGAAACCCTAGCCACCTTCTCCTCTTCTTCCTTGCTCTTGCTGCCCATGTTGGTCGTCGCCCAACTTTATTGCTGCCTTCTCCTCCCTGCCAGCCACCCACTAGCTGCCGACGACTCCTCTAGCCATCCTCCATTGGCCACCGGTGACCAAGGAGCAGTCGGCCATATCTTCCACCAAACAAGTTGTCCATATTCTAGACAGCTTGTTCTCCTCTTCATGGAGAGGTCGTTTGGTCAGTGTTTTGCACTCCGACAGTGACCTATTTGCCAAGGATTGGTTCTTCAGTAATACTTATAGGTGGAGGGTTGAGTTTTCGTCAATCGGTTGACGAAAACCGCTTCCAAGAAGCGAGTTTGCAAAACTCATTTTTTGGATCCGAATTTTTTATTCGGATTGTGATCGTCTCTCGGATCACATCGTCTTCGACTCGAGGCTAGTGACTTTTGCGAAGACAAGGATCATGGCTTTGTGAAACCATCCCAATGATACTCGGCATGGATACAGATAGAGGCGATTCTAGCGAGAGTTGCTCCGGTTGATATCATTCCTTCTGCACGTGATACGTCAGGTATAACTAGCGTAATTTCCTTTTATTGCAAAATTTAAAGCTACGATTATTGTCTACACATGTTGTATCTTGCATGCGTGTGATTTGTGTATTGTAATAAATTTGATTTATTGCTTTTAATTCTTCTGTTGTGCACATGTTTACGAAATATATACATGACATAATTGTATGCCATGTAATTGCATTGGATGCATAACATTATGCCATGCGTGTCGTGACATGTAGATGTATGCCATGTATGCCATGCCATGTAGATAATAGTTATTTGCATGCAAAGAGGATGAGACATAAAACCCTTAAACAATATTAAAGCCTACACCTTCCATTAATATGGTTAGAACCAGAGTTCCGTTTCTTGTTTGGGTTGTTGGACTCTCTCCAAGCCCGGCTCGAACCCGAACATGTTCAAACCATGGAATAGTTTAATACTAATATGGTAAGAGTCAGAGGTCAATCGTTAGCTTTGGTTGTTGGACTCTCTCCAAGCTGGGCTAATTGGTTGAATGTGCTCTAACCATATTAAAACTATTTCCCGATTAATGGGTTGGCTTTAACCTGGAGCATCGGCTTGTTGGACTCTCTCCAAGGTCGATGTAAAGGGAGGTGAAGTTGGGTGCTATGCATATGATGCATACTTGTTAATGTGTTAACAACCCGTTGTATGTGTGAACATTCAATTAGTTGATAGCACATTGTGATAGTTGCATATACGTGATATGCAATCGGTATAGATGATACCTACCGTCATAGTTATGAATGGCTTGTTGGACTCTCTCCAAGGTTGTTCATAACTATGATGGATATCAGCCCATTCGGAGATGGACCTACGATCTCCCGAAGTGATTTTGGGGTTTTTGAAATTCGAAAAATGAATGGGATTTATAAATGTATATTGATGCATTTTAAAATCATTTTCTCATATATGCTCGTTTTGTATTTCTAGGTCAATAAATTGATCATGACATCTTTGAATTTGCGCACTATTTTGGATTCGAACAAACTGACTGGGCCTAACTTCCTGGACTGGCTTAGAAACCTGAGAATTGTTCTCAAGGCGGAAAAGCTTGCATATGTCCTTGAAGAGCCTCTTCCTGACCGTCCTAAGGACGATGCAACTCCAGACCAAATGTTGGTCTATCAGAAGCATGTGGCAGATTCTGAGCTGGCGAGTTGCATCATGCTAGCGGCGATGGTACCTGAGCTGCAAAAGCAGCATGAGCATATGGATGCTAATACTATGGTCTTTCATCTTCATGAGTTGTTCGATGAGCAAGCGAGATCCGAAAGGTTCGAGGTCTCTAGGCTCCTCTTCACCACGAAGATGCAAGAAGGTTCATCTGTAGTGCAGTTTGTGCTAAAGATGAACGGGTACATCGAGCGGCTAGCTACCCTCGGGTTTGTGATGGATCACGAATTAAGTATTGACTTAATTCTGCATTGTTTGCCCAAGAGTTTCTCACAATTCGTGATGAACTATCGGATGAACAAATTGGAATCCACTATTCCCGAGCTCCTCAATATGCTGAAGACTGTGGAGCCTTCTGTGAAGCATGAGGAGAAGGTGGTTCTGTTAGTTGATTCCTCAAGGAAAGATTCTAAGAGGAAGGCAAAAGAATAGAAGAAAGGGAAGAACAAAAAGACAAAGAAGGCGGAACCAGCGCAAAAGGGCACTTGCCATCATTGTGGCAAGGAAGGCCACTGGCGAAGAAACTGCAAGATTTATCTTGAGTCGATGAAGAAGAAGAAGGCATCCGATGCCCCATCCTCTTCAGGTATCTTCGTTATTGATTGTCATTCTATTTCCTTAGACACTTGGGTATTGGATACTGGGTGTGGCTCACATATATGTAATGACATACAGGGGCTAAGGAATAGAAGAAGACTTGTCAGAGGGGAGTCAAATTTGCGAGTTGGCAATGGAGCAAAGGTTGCTGCGGTCGCCATCGGAACTTATTTGCTGAAGCTCCCTAGTGGACTAGTCTTAGAACTGGACAATTGCTATTATGTTACTTCTCTAATAAAGAACATTGTTTCTATTTCCTGTTTAAATAGAAATGGTTTCCATTTGACGTTTAGTAACAATTGTTGTTATATAACTTTGAATGGCGTACTTTATAGAACTGGAACCTTGAGTAATGGCATTTATACGTTGGACGTATCCAGTGACATTTTCAATATCGAAGTGAGCAACACGTGTGCTCGAAAGGATAATCAAATAGACTCCTATATGTGGCATTGTCGTCTTGGCCATATAAGCAAGAAACGCATGCCCGAATTACACCGATGTGGAATTCTGGAATCGTTTGAATTGGATTCATACGATACATGCGAATCATGCTTAAAAGGCAAGATGACTGAGTTACCTTTTACTGGAAAAGGTGAACGAGTGGGAGAGTTACTAGGACTAATACATACTGATGTATGTGGACCTATGTCAACTCAAGAATTAGGAGGCTATAGCTACTTCATTACCTTCACCGATGATCACTCATGGTTTGGGTATGTATTCTTGATGAAACACAAGTCTGAAGCCTTTGAAAGGTTCAAAGAATTCAGAAATGAAGTAGAGAAACAACATGATAAGAGTATTAAAATACTTCAATCGGATTGAGGTGGTGAATACTTAAGTCAAGAGTTTCTTGATTATCTAAGAGACAATGGTATATTATCTCAATGGACTCCGCCATATACACCACAACATAATGGTGTATCTGAGAGGCATAACCGGACCTTGTTGGACATGGTCAGGTCAATAATGAATCATGCGACTCTTGCCAAGTCCTTTTGGGGCTATGCACTTCAGACACCTGTTTACTTGTTAAACAGAATGCCTACCAAGGTAGTCTCAACTACTCCATATGAGATATGGAATAGTAAGAAACCTCATGTATCTTACTTGAAGATATGGGGTTGTCCTGCTTATGTGAAGCGGACTATATCAGACAAATTGGATGCTAAGTCTGATAAATGTCTATTTATTGGATACCCTAAGGAAACAAGGGGTTACCAATTCTATCATCACATGGAACAAAGGTGTTTGTTTCAAGGCATCTTGTGTTTCTAGAAAGAGTTTCTCTTGCAAGAGAAAGCTTAGGTGGGGAGGCTCGAGAGACTCAAATAGACATTAATGAGATATCTGGTGAAGCACAACAGCCGACAACTCATAGTGATGAGCAATCGGCTGGACCTATTATAACACCACATCTTCGTAGATCTGGTAGAACATGCAATATTCCTGAGAGATATGGATTTCTCATAAGTGAATCGAACGACGTGTTACTCATTGATGATGAGAGCCTACAGTTATGAAGAAGTCTTGACAAGTTCAGAAATGGATAAGTGGCTTGGTGCCATGAAGTCGGAAATGGATTCCATGTATGAAAACCAAGTTTGGAACTTGGTTGACCCACCTGAAGGGATAAAGCCTATAGGGTGCAATTGAGTTTTCAAGAAGAAAACTGACATGGATGGTAATGTGATTACCTATAAGGCTAGATTATAGTGGCGAAAGGATATCGTCAAAAACAAGGTGTTGATTATGAAACCTATTCGCTGTAGCTATCTTAAATCCATTCGGATGCTCCTTGCCGCCATGACTCATTATGATTATGAGATATGGCAGATGGATGTGAAAACAGCTTTCCTTAATGGAAACCTGCTCGAGGACGTGTATATGATACAGCCTGAGGGTTTCACATCGGTTGATAAAACCAAGGTATGCAAATTGCTACGGTCCATTTATGGATTGAAGCAAGCATCCAGGAGCTGGAATATCCGTTTTGATGAAAAAATCAAAAAGTTTAATTTCTCACAAAATCCAGACGAACCTTGTGAGTACAAGAAGGTTAGTGGGAGTGCAGTCGTGTTCCTAGTATTGTATGTCGATGACATACTACTTATAGGAAACGATGTTTCAATCTTACAGTCAGTGAAGGTTTGGTTATCCAAGACATTCTCCATGAAAGACCTGGGAGAAGCAACCTACATCCTCGGGATTAAGATCTATAGAGATAGATCGAAACGGTTGCTTGGTATTTCGCAGTCTACATATATAGACCGAGTGCTAAAGAGGTTTAGCATGTCGGAATCCAAGAAAGGTTTCTTACCCATCAGGCATGGGGTACACCTTTCGAAGTCTATGTGTCCGCGCACAAAAGACGAGAGGATTTGCATGAGTAAGATTCTCTATGCATCCGCAATAGGATCTATCATGTATGTTATGTTATGTACAAGGCCCGACGTATCGTACACTCTGAGTGTCACGAGCAGATACCAGTATGATCCAGGAATGGATCAATGGGTGACTGTTAAGACGATCCTTAAGTACTTAAGAAGAACTAAGGATGCGTTCCTAATATATGGAGAAGGGTACATGGTGATACGTGGGTATATGGATGCCAGCTCCAGACAGACAAGGATGATTCCATGTCTTTGTCTGGGTATGTATTCACCTGGAATGGAGGTGCAATAAGTTGGAAAGGTTCCAAGCTTGACACTATAGCGGATTCTGCCACTAAGGCAGAATACATTGCAGCTTTGGAAGCAGCAAAGGAAGTGGTTTGGATCAAGAAGTTCATCTCTGAACTTGATGTGGTCTCATTAATGATCCAAACATGTGCTTCCCCGCTATCATCTTATCAGAGAGATCATCAGTAGGAACGAAATACAAATCGAGAAAATTCCCACTAAAAGGAACTTAGCGGATCCCTTGACTAAGGCATTACCTCAAAATAAGTTTCAGGGTCATGTTCGAGCTTATGGTATTGGATACCGTAGCGATTGACATTAGGCCAAGTGGGAGTCTGTTAGTAATATATGAGAGATGTCCTAAGGCAATCGCCTTATGTATGAACCATTTATATGATAAATGAAGATTCACTATTTGAGTATACATGTTTTATGTATTTTATTGGATCTTAAACTCATTTACTGAATGTCCACGATACGATTCGCAGCATGAGAGAATTTATGATTGAATCACAACTAGTGAGTATCTCTGCATGTGTAATTGTGATGTATCGGAATTATCCCTAATCGATGAATTGATGGATTTGGACACCATCAATTCTGTCGAGACTAGCACGAGGTATACTCCTTGATGTATCAAGCGGTGATTCTCAACTTTGGTGGAGATATAGTGATGTCGGAGTTAATCGTGGATGCTAGTTATGGTAACTAGTTCATTGGAGTGACGGTAGTAAGACTTCATATGGTTCTCTGCATATATAGATATGTCAATGAAGTTCTTACTGTGGCTTAAGTGCGATGTTCCTTTGACTTGCGGTATTCAAGTCATCTTGATCATAAAGACTTATGCTTTGACATCTTAAGCAAGCATCTCTAAGAAGATGTGGACCGGGATGATTGGGTATAAGTCGAAGTGATCGAAGGTGTTTGAATAGCCTATAAAGGATTCACCACTCCTTGCGAGGAGATGTATACCCATGGCCTCTTGTCGGATTGTTACTAAAGTCTTTGGCCAAAGCATTACATGTTTAGAGTAAGGTACTCTTCGATACATGTGGAGTAACTAGAATCCGGCGTAGTCGACCCTAGTGGGGACTGACACTATAGACCATGTCCTGAACCAAGTGGGTATAAGATGAGTGAAGGGAATGGGGCACGATTCATTCGAGCTGCTGAAGGGTTTCAGAAATAGTTCTGGATCAACCGTTGATCTTTTCGATTAATTGGGGATCATGATATACTACTAGGTGCCACTCATGATCGTTCTATAATTAATGGTTAATTATAGACGGCCAACATAAACCGAGAACCTATTTGGTCACACGCACAACGAGTGTAATCCAAAGGATTTAAAATGAGCTTGAGAATGAGATTCTCAGACCGAGAGAAACTAGGTTTGGTTGGACCAAACATAAAGCGAGCATGAAATCGTTTCAGTCACAATGGAAGCGTGGATGGGCCGAGTCTTATGAAGACGTAATTGATGAACCAAAATGGTTTGGTTCTAATCCAATGGAGGAGAATAAACCAAAGGGTTTGGTTTATTTTAAACGAATGAACCAAAAGTTGGTTCGGTTCGTTTTAACTTAAAATAAACCATCATGGTTTGGTTTTTTTTAACTTATCTTAATGGAGCGGGTTAACGGGCCTAATGGTTATGATCCAATAACCATTAAGAGAATTAGTTCTCTATAAAAGAAAGCTTAAGGGATAATTAAGCCCTAATCCATAAACCCCTAGCCCTAAAGTTGCCGCCCACTTCCTTATTGGAGTTTTCGGCGCCAACCTCTTGCCGCTGCCCATAGCTCCTCCAACCGGCGTCCAGAAGGTAGCTTCCTTTTCCCTCGCCGGCGTCGAGCTGCTGCCGGTTAGTGCTCCGGAGATCTCCTTCAGGTTTGGCATCAAGGTGAGCTCTATCTTCCTTGGTTGGCCGGCGCCTATCACCTCCACCAAAGCTGTCCAGTTTTCTGGACAGCTTGTTCTCCTCTCGTCGGAGCGTCGTTTGGACGACGGTTAGAGCTCCAACAGTGGCTAACATACCGGGGATTCGATCTCTGGTAATTCTCTGAGGTGGAGGACGAAGGATTCGTCAATTGGTTGACGAATACCTCTCCGTAGAAGCGAGTTTTGAGAACTCGTATTAAGATCCGAATTTGGATTCGGATCGTGATCATCTCTCGATCACGTCGTCTTCAACACGAGGCTAGTAACCCGTACGAAGACGAAGCTCGTGGCTTAGCGAAGTCATCCCGAGGAACTCGGCGTGGATACGGATAGAGACGATTCTAGCGAGGATCGTTCTGGTTGATGTCATTCCCGCTACACGTCATACGAAAGGTATAACGTAGATAAATTTCCTTTTATTGCAAATTTAAATTTACGGTTATGTCTACACTTGTTGTAATATGCATGCGTGTGTTGTGTGTGTTCTAATAAATGTAGATTTATTATTTTTATTGCTTCCGCTGTGTTCATGTTTACGAAACGTGATCGAACACACACACGCCGCGGTGCTGAAAACCCAACAATATTGATATGTCATATATATGTTGCATGTTATGTTTGATATGTCATGTTATTGCTGCCATATTACATATGATATATGTTATGTTTGATATGTCATGTTTATGCTGTTATGTTACATATGATGTATGTTATGGTTGATATGTCATACATAGGTTGCATGTTATGTTGATATGTCATGTACATGTTGCTATGTTACATATGATGCATGTTATGTTTGATTAAGTCATATATATACATGTTATGCTGCTAAGTTATGGATGATACATGTTATGTCTACTTATGTTACTCATGCTACATGTTAAGTTGCTTACGCCATGTATGTTATATGTTATGTTGCTTATATGTTATGAATGTTACATGCCATGAATAATGTTGAGGTATGGTTTTTGTGAGTAGGACAGGATCTTACTAAGCCTATGTGCTTATAGTTATCTTTCCCTCGTACTGCAGATAAGGGTAAGGGATGGATAAACTAAAGGGAGCAGCAGGAGGGGCCATATGTGTGTGGTAGTGGCATGGTGGAGAAGATCCGTTATGTCCTCATATATATGTTTCCCCATGGTAATAACGTTATGGATGTCCTTGTTTATGTCTCCTTGTGATGATGATGTTTATGAACTTGAACTAAGTACTAAGTATCTATATATGTTATGATGCATGCTCTATGTTAATAAGAAGAAGTAAGGAAGATGTAAGAAGAAGTATGCATATATGTTATGATGCATACCCTAAGTTAAGAAGAAGAAGTATCTATATATGTCCATGCATGTTTATGTTGCAAAAGAAAAAAAAATATAAGTCTAAAGTCTTCCACTGTAAGAAGTACGAAATATGTATAAAGTCTTCCGCTGTAAGTAATGTATGTGTGTATGGTCGCGTCACGCGCCGCCCCTCTGGATTCTGGTTCGAAAAGGGCGGGCATGACAGGTGTATCCAAGAAGTTGATTCTCACTGACTGGAGACATTATGATGTCTGGAGTAAATAGTGGATGCTAGTTATGGTAACTAGTTCATTGGAGTGACCAGCTGTAAGACTTCATATGGTTCTCTGCATATATGGATATGTCAATGAAGTTCTTACTGCAGCTTAAGTGTAATGTTACTTTGACTTGCGCTATTCAAGTCATCTTGGTCATGAAGACTTATACTTTGACATCTTAAGCAAGCATCTCTGAGGAGATGTGGACCTGGGATAATTGGGTATAAGTCGAAGTGACCGAAGGTGTTTGAATAGCCTATAAAGGATTCACCAGTCCTTGTGAGGAGATGTATAGCCATGGCCTCTCATCGGATTGTTACTAAAGTCTTTTGCCAAAGCATTACATGTTTAGAGTAAGGTACTCTTGGATGCATGTGCAG
Source organism: Wurfbainia villosa (assembly GCA_025175895.1). Taxonomy (NCBI): domain Eukaryota; kingdom Viridiplantae; phylum Streptophyta; class Magnoliopsida; order Zingiberales; family Zingiberaceae; genus Wurfbainia; species Wurfbainia villosa. The sequence continues at coordinate 39,182,834 of CM045988.1, forward strand.
TAACTAGAATCCGTAAGACGAGAAAATGATGCTTGGGCTAGGTGTGACGTAGTCAACCTAGTGGGGACTAACACTATAGACCATGTCCTGAACCAAGTGGGTATAAGATGTGTGAAGGGAACGGGGCACGGATCATTGTAGCTGCTAAAGGGTTTCAGAAATGGTTCTGGATCAACTGTTGATTTTTTGATTAATTGGGGATCATGATGTACTAATAGGTGCCACTCATGATCGTTATATAATTAATGGTTAATTATAGATGACCAACATAAACTGAGAACCTTTTTGGTCAAATGCACAACGAGCGTAATCCGAAGGATTTAAAATGAGCTTGAGAATGAGATTCTCAGATCGAGAGAAACTATGTTTGGGTAGACCAAACAAGTAGCGAGCATGAAATTGTTTCAGTCACAATGGAAGCATGGATGGGTCAAGTCTTATGAAGACATTATGGATGAACCAAATTGGTTTGGTTCTAATCCAATGGTGGAGAATAAACCAAAGGGGTTTGGTTTGTTTTTAAACGAATGAACTAAAGTGTGTTCGGTTCATTTTAACTTAAAATAGACCAATGCGGTTTGGTTTATTTTAACTTAAGTTATTGGAGGGGGTTAACGTGTTTTGGTTATGAACCAATAACCGTTAGGAGAATGTGTTCTCTATAAAAACATGGCTTAAGGGTTTTTCGTGGATAACTTGTGTGTTGGAAACCCTAGCCACCCAAGCCCTTCTCCTCTTCTTGCCGCCCAACAAGGTTGCCGCCCAACCTTGCTGCTTCCACCGACGCCACTAGCTGTCACTGGCCACCTACTGCTGCCGGCGACCTTCCGACGACATCCCTTGGCTTCGGTGACCAAGGTGCAGCCGACCTTCCTCCTTTGGGCCGGCGTAAATCCTCCACCAATCTATCCGGTTTTCTGAACAACTTGTTTCCTTTTGTCGGAGCATCATTTGGACAGCATTTGGAGCTTCGATAGTGACTTCCTTACCAGGGATTGGATCTCTGATAATCCTCATAGGTGGAGGACCAAGGATTCGTCAATTGGTTGACGAATACCTCTTCGGAAAAAGCGAGTTTTGGGGACTTATTTTCGAATCCGAATTTTGATTCGGATTGTGATCTTCTCTCGATTACATCGTCTTTGACACAAGGCTAGTGACTCCTATGAAGACGAGGCTCATAGCTTGGCGAAGCTATCCCGACGGTACTCAACATGGATACAAATAGAGGCAATTCTTTCGAGAGTTGCTCCAGTTGATGTCATTTCCGTTACACGTAATACGTCAGGTATAACTAGCGTAATTTCCTTTTATTGCAAAATTTGAAACTGCGATTATGTCTACTAATGTTGTACTATGCATGCATGTGATGTGTGTGTTGTAATAAATTAGATTTATTTCTTTTTAATTCTTCCATTGTGCACATGTTTACGAAATATGTTCGAACACACACTCGCCGCGGTGCCGAAAATCCCAACAATGGTATCAGAGCCTAAGTTGTGTTTCGACATAATCATAAAATTATTTTGCTATAGTCATAATTGTATTTATGAAAATTTTCTACTTTTAGAAAGTTTAGAAGTATTTATAGAAATTTTCTAATTTTGGAAAGTATAGAAGTATTCATGGAAATCTTCTACTTTTGGAAAGTTTAGATGTATTTATGGAAATCAACACTTTCCATAAATAAAATATGTGATTAGATTTGAAAATTTATTTCCTAATTTAATCATGATTTGATTTGGGAAATCAAATCTAAAACATATTTTATTTCCATAAATAGTTTTAACAATTTAGGAAATTTATTTCATTTTGATAGCACATTTTGATAGTTGCATATATGTGATATACAATCGATATACATGATACCTACCATTGTAGCTATGAATGGCTTGTTGGACTCTCTCCAATCTATGTTGGATATCAGCCCATTCGGAGATGGACCTATGATCTCCCGAAGTGATTTTGGGATTTTAAAATTCAAAAAATGAATGAGATTTATGAATGTATGTTGATGCATTTTAAATCATCTTTCTCATATAAGCTCGTTTTGTATTTCTAGGTTAATCGATTAATCATGATGTCTTTGGATTTGCACTCTATTTTGAATTCAAATAAATTGACTGGGCCAATCTTCTTGGACTAGCTTAGAAACTTGAGAATTGTTCTCAAGGCGGAAAAGCTTACGAATGTCCTCGAAGTGCCTCTTCCCGCCCATCCTAGTGACGATGCAACTCCGGACCAATTGTTGTCCTATCAAAAACATGTGACTGATTCTGAACTGGCGAGTTGCATCATGCTAGCCGCGATGGTACTGGAGCTGCGGAAGCAGCATGAGCATATGGATGCTCATACCATAGTCCTTCATCTTTATGAGTTTGATGAGAAAGTGAGATTCGAAAGGTTTGAAATCTCCAAGCTCCTCTTCACCTCTGAGATGCAAGAAGGTTCATCTGTGGTATTTCTCAACATGCTGAAGACTGTGGAGCCTTATGTGAAGCATCATGAGCAAGGGATGGTGTTGTTAGTTGATTCCTCGAAGAAAGGTTCTAAGAGGAAGTCAAAGGAACAGTAGAAGGGGAAGAAGAAAAAGGCTAAAAAGGCAGAACCAGCTCAAAAGGGCACTTGCCATCATTGTAGCAAGGAGGCCATTAGCGAAGAAACTACAAGATTTATCTTGAGTCCATGAAGAAGAATAAGACATCAGATGCCCCATCTTCTCTAGATATCTTCGTTATTGATTGTCATTCTATTTCTTCAAACACTTGGGTATTGAATACTGAGTGTGGCTCACATATATGTAATGACATACATGAGCTAAGCAATAGAAGAAGACTCGTCAAGAATGAGTCAAATTTACGTGTTGTGAATGGAGCAAAGGTTGTTGCACTCACCATCGGAACATATTTGTTGAAACTCCTTATAGGACTTGTCTTAGAACAGGACAATTTCTTTTATGTTCCTTCGTTGATAAAGAACATCATTTCTATTTCTTGTTTGAATAGAAATTGGTACCATTTAACTTTTAGTAACAATTATTATTACATAACTTTGAATGGCGTTCTTTATGAGACTGGAACTTTAAGCAATGGTATTTATACGTTAGACGTATCCAGTGACATTTTCAATTTCGAAGCGAGCAACAAGTGTGCTCGAAAGGATAATCAATTAGACTCCTACATGTGGCATTGTCGTCTTGGCCATACAAGCAAGAAACGCATGTCCGAATTACACTGATGTGGAATTCTGGAATCGTTTGAATCTGATTCATTCGATACATGCGAATCATGCTTAAAAGGCAAGATGACCAAGTTACCTTTTACTATAAAAGGTGAACTGGTGGGAGAGTTTCTAGGTCAAATACATACTAATGTATACGGACCTATGTCAACTCAAGCTCTATGAGGCTATAGCTATTTCATTACCTTCACCAATGATCCCTCACGGTTTGGGTATGTGTTCTTGATGAAACACAAATTTGAAGCCTTTGAAAGGTTCAAAGAATACAGAAATGAAGTAGAGAAACATGACATGAGTATTAAAATACTTCGATCGGATCGAGGTAGTGAATACTTAAGTCAAGAGTTTCTAGATGCTAGTGAAAGCACTAGAGTCAATCATGTGATGATTGTTGTATGAACATTGTTGTATCATATTCTTATTTATAAAGACATTTCTTTATGGTTATTATACTTACTTGTATTGGTGCCAAATAACTAAGTATAATAACATCCTTGAGTAGAAGGTTCTTATCTATATCAATCGATTGGTTGAATCTATAATGAGATGATATAGAGAACACTACTCTTAATCATTCCTAGTCAAGTATTAATATTCAGGGACAATGTTAATGCAAAGAGACTAGCATGTAGGTCAACTCGATGACTTGATCTCACAAGTCATGGATATGAGATATCAAGTTGACACATGGGTATGCATTGGAGAATGTATACTGAATGACCCGCCATGAGAAAGTATCATGGATCGTTATATGAGTGTCATATACTTTCTCATGTAACTATTAGTATGACTATTAGTCCTTGGACCTGAAGTCACCATTGTTCCCTACATAAGGAGTTGCATACTTTGGCTTCGTCAAATGTCACCCGTAAATGGGTGGACTATAAAGGCGATTACTGGGTATGTAAAAAATTATGCAAAGGGATGTGAGTGATGTAGATGAGATCTATCCCTCCTATATGATGGGAGTGACATCATGATTCTTGATAGAGTGAGACCACTTAGTGCATGACCATGCCCAAATGAGTCAATATGAGATATTGAGCTCATTTGATTAGAGTGAGTCTACTTGGCGTTCAAGATATAGAATGTACAGAGGATGACACGGTCTATGCCTCAATTGTTCAATCTAGATGTCAAGGATAGAGGGGCATTGTCACATATTGTGAGAGTCACAATTAGTAGTCACAAAGGTGATGTTGGATCTCAACATTCTTGTAACTTGGGTAGCAATGATGTGTTGCTAGATACCGCTCATTGCTTATTTTTCTAAATCAGTTTAGGAGCATTGCCAACGTTACAAGAACCTATAGGATTACACATAAAGGGAAATTAGATGGAGATTAGGTTCATATGATGGACCTAGAGGATTAGGTTCATGTGATGAACCAAATTGAATTAAGAGTAATCCAAATTAGACTAATTGAGTTGGACTCAATTTGATTCAAGTGTTGAATGAGTCTAACTTGGATTTGATTCATTGAGTCAATTTAAACTAATTAATAGAGATTCATTAAATTAAAGTCACTTGAATCAAATGGTTGGATTTGATCAACCATGGGAGATAAGAGGTCAAGTTTGACTTGACTTGAGAGGGAAGATGAAAGGTCAAGTTTGACTTGACCAAATGCCACGTCATTGTGACTTGGCATGAGACTGACCAATGATGATGTTCTACATCATCATGGACACATCATGGGGTGCTAGCTCATGAGGGAGACCAAGAGCCATGGCTCTTGGTATTACATGGAGGTATTTAACCCTCCATGAAGTGGCCGACCACTTTAGTGATGTGCATTAGTGTGAAGTTAGTGGGAATTGACTTCATTTTCTTCCTTCCTCTTCTCTTGTGATCTCCCTCATCCTCCTTGCCGTGAGCTTCCTTGAGTGCTAGCACACTCTAAGTTGTTCGCTCCATCTTTTGTCCGTGTGGATACTTGTAGAGGAGTGTGCACTTGACACTCTACGAGATCCGACAAGCCGGTTGGAGGAGCGAGATAAGCGAAGGGCATTGCTACAAGAGTAATGCTCTTCACAAGTAGATCTAAGGTAGATCTAAGTTTTTCTTACCACGTACAGGTATTATTTTGTTTATATTCTCACGGATCCGTGGCTGACTTCCGAGGTTTCCACAACGCAAAAAGTGGTTTTTGTGGCTCGGATAGTCTAACAATGGTATCAGAGCCACGTGCGAAGCATGTATGTTTTTAGTTTTGTAATTTTTGTATTAGATATAAAAATTACAAATCTATAAGTTTCTGAAAATTTCCTATTTTATAGATTTTTTTGAGTATTTTTCTCAAAAAGTCGAAGCAATAAGTGTTGGGACACTTGTAGGCTTCAACCACCGAGAAAAACTCTTCGAAACGTTGAATTCTCGCTCTAGTCTTTTGGGACAGTGACTTAAGGCGTTGTAAGATCAAGATGGGATACTCACAAGATTCATTTTATGAGAAGGGGCGCTGCCCCTAACCCCGCAAGCGGCATTGCCCCGCGATCGCGCTCGGAAATCGCTTAGCGGGACTATTGCGGAGATGTGACTCATAAAATTGAAATAAAATAGGAAAAATTATAGAAATTTCTGTAAAATACATAATTTAGAATTATGTATGATACTGTGATGGTCATGGCCCAATAACCCCAATGTGATTGGATAAAATGTGTTGTAATTCATAATACGACTTGCGTGCCATTTTTATGTTGTGCATGTAGTATATGGTATGTGACCTGTGCATTGTGCCTCTCCTTTTAATATTCCTATTGTAAATAGTTTTTAGATTCGAATGTAACACGATTTTCATGTTCGTAATGTACAAAATGAAGCGGTGGAAGGTCCACTAGTAGACAGAGTTACGAGGAGGGTACCGATGACACATGACGATCAAAGGAGGTGCTTGGAGAAGCTGCTAACCCTAGGTTGACCGTCCGATCTTCTCATTGGCTTGAGAAGATTGTAGTAGGGCCATGACCTCATCACAATTTAATTATTATATATATATATATATATATATATATATATATATATATATATATATATATATATATATTTTCTTGTATGTTTGAGATGTATTATAGTAAATTTTTGCTTGTATGTATATGATGCATGCTAGGATATTTTACTTGTATGTATGAGATGCATGCTAGTATATTTTGCTTGTATGTATGTGATGCATGCTAGTGTAGGGTATTTAAGGCCTTAATGCATATATGATACACATTCATTATTAGATTAGATCTTAATCGAATCAACTCGAAATGCCTACCATGTTTTGATACCCATAACTACCTCAATAATTTGTTGTTATTGAATCTGCCAAAGCAGAGCAACGCATATTATCTTGGTAGGGTGCGGACTGACAATCTTAGTCCCGCCTATCACAGCTTGGGTGAGAATAAACTCAATTAGATTGAGTGAAACTAGTTAACTCAATTTGATCGAGTAAAACTATAGGCATATTCCAACGGTTGGAAAGATAGGATAAGATCACATTTATACTAAATCTTGGGCGATTTAGCTAAAGCTAACTCAATTTCTTTTGTAAATGTGGATCTTGATCCTATAAATAAGAGTTGCATAGAGATGTAATTGGTAATTTGTTAACTACCGATCATACTAAGTCTTGGGCGATTTAGTCAAAGCTAACTCAAGGCATAGTATGATGTGGATCTTGTCCCACGAGAATTATAGCTAGTTTGTATGAATCTAGTAATGTGGTTTGACCACATCCAAGACTCGATTCTACAAAAGTCCTATAATTCAGTGGGAGCATCATTTAATTAAAACCCTAATTAAATGATAAATGGAATATGATATTTACTTTCTGCATTATTTATGTTATAGATTGTCATGTCGTCAAACACGAACACTCTCTCCCTGCGTTCTGTCCTTGAGAAGGACAAGCTCAATGGAGCTAATTTCCTGGACTAGTAGAAGAATCTAAGAATTATTCTCACACAAGAAAGAAAATTATACGTCCTGGAGAAGCTCACGAGCTGACCGAGATGCTTACAAGAAGCATCAAGATGATGCATTAGATGTGTCATGCCTCATGCTCGCGACCATGAACTCTGAGCTTTAGAAGCAACATGAGTTCATGAATGCTTTTGATATGGTTGAACATCATCGTCAACTGTATCAAGGACAAGCTAGACATGAGAGATACGAGATCTCTAAGGCACTATTTTAGTGCAAGATGAAGATGGGACTCCCATAGGTTCATATGTACTCAAGATGATTAAGTACATAGAGAACCTACAGAGGTTGGGATTCCCACTTGGCCAAGAATTGGCCACTGACTTGATCTTGCAATCTTTGCCAGAAAGCTACAATAAATTTATCATGAATTACAACATTAATGAAATTGATAAGCCACTGCCTGAGATGCTTAGCATGTTGAGAACTGCTAAGCTCAACCTTAAGAAGGGAAAAACCGACTCCATTTTGATGGTGCAAAAGAAGAAAGGCAAGGCAAGCCTAAAGGTAAGGGAAAGTCCCAAGCCAAGGGCAAAGTCATGGCACTGAAACCGAAAGGAGGGGTGGCCAAGGAAGGGACTTTCTTCCACTATAAGGAAGCTGGACACTGGAAGCATAACTGCAAAGCATACCTGAAAGATCTTAAGAAGAAGAGAAGTGAGACTTCTACTTCAGGTATATATGTCATAGAATTCAATCTATCTATTTCTTCATCATGGGTATTAGATACCGGATGTGCATCTCACATTTGTACTAATGTGCAGGCGCTGAGAAATATCAGGGCATTGACGAAGGGCGAGGTGGACCTACGAGTAGGCAATGGAGCAAGGGTTGCTGCTGTTGCTGTAGAAACTTATTTTCTATCTCTGCTCTCTGGGCTTGTACTAGAACTAGATGAATGTTGTTAGGTGTTTGCTCTGACTAAGAACATAATTTCAGTTTCTTGTTTAGACAAGAAAGACTTTTCATTTATAATAAAGAACAAATGTTGTTCAGTTTATTTAAATGATATGTTCTATTGTAGTGCACCTCAGATGAACAGACTCTACATTCTAGACTTAGAGAGCCCCATCTATAACATAAGTACAAAAAGGTTCAAGTCAAATGAGTTGAACCGAACCTATCTCTGGCATTATCTCTTATCCCAGCTCCATAAGGATGGGCTACTTGACTTATTTGATTTTGAATCATATGAGACATGTGAGTCTTGCCTTCTAGGCAAGATGACCAAGACTCCTTTTAGTGGACACAGCGAGAGAGCAACAGACTTGTTAGGACTTATACATAGTGATGTATGTGGCCCTTTCAATGTTGCTGCTAGAGGTTGTTATAGGTAGTTTATTACATTTATTGATGACTTCAGTAGATATGGTTATTTTTGGTGCAATCGGCCCAGGTCACGTTTGACCAGGACTCGAGTTTGACTCGAGTGATGTTTTGATGTTTCGACAAAAACATATGACAATGTAATTGTCATTTGTTAAAGTCCAAGTCTTGAGTACTTGGCATTGGGAAAAGTCCAAGCATGGGTCTTGGAAATGTAAAGTCCAACATGGGTTGGCAAGGAAAGTCCAAGCATGGTCTTGGCATGAAAAGTCCAACATGGGTTGGCAAGGAAAGTCCAAGCATGGTCTTGGCATGCCAAGTCCAACATGGGTTGGCAAGTGAAAGTCCAAGCTTGAGTCTTGGCATTTGAGAAGTCCAAGGGGTTTGATATTGGCGGCGTAAAGTCCAAGCGGGAGTCTTGGCATCATAAGTCCAATGGTTGGCGGTGTAAAGTCCAAGCGGAGTCTTGGCGGCATAAGTCCAATGTGCCTTGGCGGTGTAGACACCGTTAGCATGACATAGCCGAAGGAAGCACCTGAAGGCTAGCGCGATGAATGAACAAGTCATGGATGACTTGGAGGGATCCGAGAGGCGTGAGGCTGATGGAGGTGGCTAGAAGGCTTAGGTCTAGGCTAAGGGTGGTCTAGCAAGTATGGGGGAACCATACTTGGATTAAAACCTCATGTTTGAGGTGTGCCAGTCGACTGGTGCCATGTGGCAGTCGACTGGACTGAGTCAACTAGGGTTTGATTGCGGGTTATGGCCTAGAAGTCGACTGCCAGAGGTGGCGGATCGGTGATGGCTCAGCGATCGGTGATAGTGTGATCGGTCGGTGGTGCTCGAAAAATCGACCCGCAGAATGGAGTCGAGACTCGGTCTAGTGAGGACTCCATCGATCGTGATGGTCTGTCGGTCGGTGATGGAAGGCCGTTGGACTTATCGGCGTGGATCTAGCCGTTGTCTCACGACAACGATGGCATCGATCGGTGATGGTCGATCGATCGGTGATCGACTTTCGACCTGAGTTGAAGCTATATGGAGCTCGTGATGGAGGGAAAAAAAGGTTTCTTTGAGGCGATTTGGGGCGATTTGTTGTTGCAAATCAGGGTCTCCAAGTTGATATCAAGCAACCAAGTGATCAAGCATTCAAGAGCATTTGTAAAGTGTTTTTCTTTACTAGTTTTGCTTTGTATTTCATTGTATTCGCTTGTAGCTTTTGATTATTGTTGTAATCATCCTGTACGTGGTTTCTCCGCCTCCGGATCGTTCCGAGAAGGAGTTTTTATTAGTGTTTGCGTGTGCATCACTAGAGCTCGTAGAGCTCGATCCGTGGAGTAGGAACCTTGAGGTTCCGAACCACGTTATATCATCGTGTTCGTGTGTGATTGTATATTTCGTTATTGCTTTCATTATCTATATTCCGTTGCGCTAACGAAATTTTAGACACGATCACGATCAAATTCCATCGTACGGACAAAATGCTATTCACCCCCCCCCCTCTAGCCGTTCCAATATTCCCAACAAGTGGTATCAGAGCCCGGGGCTCTTCTACGGACTAACCACCCGGAGCTAAGACTAAAGGCTAGAGGGTTAAGATGGAATTCCAAGACAAGCTTGGATGGGATATCAACACTCCACCTCCATATGATCCAGAAGATTTTCCGGCATGAAGAGCAAGAATGGAAACATTATTGATGATGAACATAGAGGATTGGTTCATCCTCGTTGAAGGCCTTAAACCCCCTAGGGATAAGAAGGGAAATGTCCTAAAATTGAAAAAGTGGACCCAAGAGCAACGCCAAAAGCTCAAGACCGAAATTAAGGTAACGAAACTTTTGGAAGATTTAATCCCTAATGATGTTTTGTGCAAGCTAGGGGATTACATGTATGCCGAGCTATGGAGAAAATTGGCAAGATTCCATGAGGAGAGTTCATCCTCAAGTGAAAGTGAGGAATCGGAAGTTGAGATGGAGTCAACTTCCGGATCGGAGAAAGAAGAAGTGGAAGAGATGGAAGAAGCATCTACTTCTAGGATTGAGGAGAGACCATCCTCTACACCGGAGCAACCTCAAGAAGAGCCTTCAACATCCGATCAAGATGAGGAAGCTCAAAATTCAACTCCGGCACCTACCACCACCCTAGGTAACTCAAACACTTTATCTTCCAATAAAAATCATATTATGTGTTTTGAGTATAGGGAATTTGGGTACTATAAGAGCAAGTGCCCAAAGAAGGTTAGGAAAGCTCCACCGGCACCAAAGGCCAAGGATGTCGGTCCCTCAAGTCAAAAGAGCAAGGAGCACATTATATGCTTCAAGTGCAACTCAAAGGGACATTATCGGAGTCAATGTCCAAGGGGAAAGAAGAAAGGGCAAGAAGGAGCAACACAAGTAGGGGGAGCCTCCAAGGCAAACCCTAAGATAAAATTTATTAATGCACCTTCAATTTCTAGGGATAAGAAGCATGCTAGGAATAATTTTAATAGTCTTGCTATTGTGCACGAAAAGCATGCTAAAAATAATAGATATATTTGCCTAGGAGCTAAGAGTGTTCACTTAGGAAATAAGAAGAAATTTGGGACTAATGTCCCTAAAAATATATTACCTAAGGAAAGCATTAAGAAAATAGGAGAACATCTAGGCTTTAATGTTAAGAAATCTAGACATATGCCTAGAAATAAAAATATCTCAAGAGAAAATGAAAAATCAAAAATTGAGATATTAGAAAAGGAAAATCAAGTCTTGAGATCAAGGCTTGCAAAACTTGAAAAGACCCTTAAGGTTATGCAAAATCAAATGCAAGGGTCAATTAGTCAAACTTCTAGGTCCAAAAGTCAAAAGTCAACCAAGGGCAAGCAAGGTTTGGGTCACAAACCTAAGCCTAAGGTGGCTTACCATAGTGTTCCATTTGATTATGGAACACTAACTAGGTCTAGGAAGACCAAGGTCAATAGGGAAGTCATCCCTAGAGTTGACCATGGTGTGTGCCTAGTGGCTAGGGTTTCTAGGAAACCTAGGGAAGCCACTAAGAAGGTTGCAAGGGGAGTTACCCCTAGAGTCAACCTAGGTAAGACCCAAATGACCAAGGCTAATAAGCCTAGAAGGGTCATTAGGAAGGTATCTAGGGAGGTTATCCCTAAGGAATACCTAATTAACCATAAAAGCTCAAATCGATTTTGGGTTCCTAAGAGCGTGATTGATTCACGCTAGATGGGTTAGGGTGTGCCAACCTTAAATGGATGGGTAGTTAACTCAACCATGGCAAAGGTGGCACTTTAGGTTATTTTCAAGGTTATGGATACCTTGGAAATAGATTTGAATTATCATCCTAAAAGATTTTAGGGTGTGCCAATATTATTTGAGAAGCTTGATAAAATGGTCAAATTGGCACAATTTAGGTTTAGAGGTCGTAGTGTGTCATTTTGGGTTTTTGGCACACTAGGGAGAAAAATAGAAATATGGCAAAATATAATTAATTATATGAAATAACAATTAATATTAAAATTTAGGTATTATTATACCTATATATTTTATATGCCATGCTTTGTTTGCCATATAACATGCCATGACATCATGCTTACTTTTAATCATTTTATATGTCATGTTTATGTTTTAGGATTAAGGTTTTAAATGCCATGTGTTTTTAGATTTTATCATATGTCATGACATCATGATCATTGACCATGTTTTAATAATGCTATTATTTCTGCCATGATCATACATTCATGCATTAACTTGATTAAAATTGATTTAAGGACTATGACATTACTTGAAGTCCCATTTATAAGGGAATCAAGTAGAGTTGCTTTAGAAGATGCATGAAACCCTAGTCTAGGGAGAACAAAACCCACATCTCACATCTAATTGACATGTATGTGTATTTATACACCATAGATACATATGAGATGCTAGGATATGAGTTAAGTTCAAGGTGCATAGTTTTTGCATCTAGATGAACTAAAACTCATCTAATTCTATTTGTGGATCATTGGTAAAGCTTGTGTATAAGTCATGTGCATAGAGCCCAAGGAATATGATCCAAAATAAGGTTTTGAAAACATTTTAAAATCATTTTGAAAAACCTTGGAGAAATCTATCTTTTGATAGCAATCACCATTGATGAAGTTGATACAAAATAGGGCCAAAACATTGAAAATTTCAATGGTTTTGAGTTTTGTATCAAATTCACTATTTTATGGGTAAAATAATTTTAAAATATTTTTCACCCATTGTATGTGTCATAAGTATTATCGTATGAACTTTCGTGATTTGTCGATAAGCGTATAATTATTTATGAATTTAAAACTTCGATTACGATAATCGAAATTGAAATTTGGTTATCGATCAGCCTACAGTGGCGATCGATTGATGAAATGTGTGATCATTGCTAGTGTAGTCATTGCCAAGGTGATTCGGAAAACTAGGTTTGGTTAGCCCGTGGTCAGCCATGGTAATGGTCCCTAACCACTCCTAACCCTAGGATATGCTTTGGGAAGCATTATAAAGGGTGAAAATCCATTGGATATGGATTAGGAGAGTTGTTTAGGGTTTGTATCAATGTTAAGGTGTTGGAAAGTTCAATGTTGAATTTCTAACCTTAATTTTGATGGTTTAGAGTTCCTATTGGCTTAGGGACTGCCCAAGGACATTGTTGGTGCAATGGTCAAGGGGGAGCAAGCCTTTAGGGGGAGATATCCATCTTGGGATGATGGATGTGTTTTTCTCCTTGAAGAAGAGAAGTTATTGGGAGAATATGACATCAATTGGGAAATTGATGGGACTTTTGAGAGACCCAATTTGGAAATTAGGAGAGTAAATAGGATTGTCTCTCTTGAGTGATATTGGACTTATCACTAGGAAGATGGTAGGCATCCTAAGTATTTTTGGACCAAGGGGAAGATTGTAAGATCTCATTGGGACATGAGACATTGACTCTCTTGGGGAGAAAACCTTTTTGATGTTAGTCAAAAAGGGGGAGAATGTTTGGGGGAGAACATTTGGAGAGTATTTACCAATTTGGGATAATTGGTAAGGGATTTGAGTTAGTGTTCTAACTCAATAATTTGTTTGGTTTTTGTCAAACATAAAAAAGGGGGAGATTGTTGGTGCAATCGGCCGAGGTCACGATTGACTAGGACTCGAGTTTGACTCGAGTGATGTTTTGATGTTTTGACAAAAACATATGACAATGTAATTGTCATTTGGTAAAGTCCAAGTCTTGAGTACTTGGCATTGGGAAAAGTCCAAGCATGGGTCTTGGCAATGTAAAGTCTAACATGGGTCGGCAAGGAAAGTCCAAGAATGGTCTTGGCATGAAAAGTCCAACATGGGTTGGCAAGGAAAGTCCAAGCATGGTCTTGGCATGCCAAGTCCCACATGGGTTGGCAAGGGAAAGTCCAAGCTTGAGTCTTGGCATTTGAGAAGTCCAAGGGGTTTGATATTGGCGGCGTAAAGTCCAAGCGGGAGTCATGGCAGCATAAGTCCAATGGTTGGCGGCGTAAAGTCCAAGCGGAGTCTTGGCGACATAAGTCCAATGTGCCTTGGCGGTGTAGACACCGTTAGCATGACATAGCCGATGGAAGCACGTGAAGGCTAGCGCGATGGATGAACAAGTCATGGATGACTTGGAGGGATCCGAGAGGCGTGAGGCTGATGGAGGTGGCTAGAAGGCTTAGGTCTAGGCTAAGGGTGGTCTAGCAAGTATGGGGGAACCATACTTGGGTTAAAACCTCATGTTTGAGGTGTGCCAATCGACCGTGTCATGTGGCGGGGCTGACCGACCGAGTCAACTAGGGTTTGATCGCGGTTATGGCCTAGCGCCGATCGCCAGAGGTGGGCAATGATCGATGGCTCGAGAGTCGACTTATCGTGTGATCACCGATCCGTGCTCGTGAAATTGGCCACGTATCGGAGTCGAGACTCGACCGTCGAGTGAGGACTCCATCATTCGATCGATGGTCACAATCGCCGACCGATGAAGGTTCCGCTTGGACTTATCCAGTGGATCTAGCCGCTGTCTCACGACAACAAGGGCATCACGATCGATGGTCCCGATCCCGATCGATCGACTTTTCCAAAGACAGTAAGCTATATATGGAGCTCGTGATGGAGGGAAAAAAGGGTTCTTTGAGGCTATTTGGGGCGATTTTGTTGGGTTTCCGGCACCGCGGTGTGTGTGTGTGTTCGATCATGTTTCGTAAACATGAGCACAGCGGAAGCAATTAAAATAATAAATCTATATTTATTACAACACATACAACACACGCATGCATATTACAACAAGTGTAGACATAACCGTAAATTAAAATTTGAAATAAAAAGAAAATTATCTACGTTATACCTTTCGTATGACGTGTAGCGGGAACGGCATCAACCGGAACGATCCTCGTAAGAATCGTCTCTATCCGTATCCACGCCGAGCTCCTCGGGATGACTTCGCTAAGTCACGAGCTTCGTCTTCATACGGGTTACTAGCCTCGTGTTGAAGACGACGTGATCGAGAGATGATCACGATCCGAATCCAAATTCGGATCCTAAAACGAGTTCTCAAAACTCGCTTCTCCGGAGAGGTATTCGTCAACCGTTTGACGAATCCTTCGTCCCCCACCTCAGAGGATTACCGGAGATCAAATCTCCGGTAAGTTAGCCACTGTCGGAGCACTAACCGTCGTCCAAACGATGCTCCGACAACAAAGAAACAAGCTGTCCAGAAAAACTGGACAGCTTTTGGTGGAGGAATAGAGGCCGGCCAAAGGAGATGTGGAGCTCACCTTATCACCGAACCCACAAGAGATCACCGGAGGGTCGCCGGAGCATCGCCGACTGAAGCTTGGATGTCGGCGGCAAGGAGGTGGCAGCAGCTCCATGAAGTTGGCGGCAACACCATGTTGGGCGACAACAACATGTTGGGCGGCTACAACTTGTTGGGCGGCAACAACTTCATTAGGGTTAGGGTTAGGGTTTAAGCCCTATTTTATAGAGAACTAATTCTCTTAATGGTTAATGGATGATATCCATAAAGCTCATTAACCCGCTCCATTAGGATAAGTTAAAATAAACCAAACCATGATGGTTTATTTTAAGTTAAAACGAACCGAACCAACTTTTGGTTCATTCGTTTAAAATAAACCAAACCCTTTGGTTTATTCTCATCCATTGGATTAGAACCAAACCATTTTGGTCCATCCATTATGTCTTCATAAGACACGGCCCATCCACGCTTCCATTGCGACTGAAACAATTTCATGCTCGCTTTATGTTTGGTCCAACCAAACATATTTATCTCTCGGTCTGAGAATCCCATTCTCAAGCTCGTTTTAAATCCTTTGGATTACACTCGTTGTGCGTGTGACCAAATAGGTTCTCGGTTTATGTTGGCCGTCTATAATTAACCATTAATTATAGAACGATCATGAGTGGCACCTAGTAGTACATCATGATCCCCAATTAATCAAAAAGATCAACGGTTGATCCAGAACTATTTCTGAAACCCTTCAGTAGCTCGAATGAATCGTGCCCCATGCCCTTCACTCATCTTATACCCACTTGGTTCAGGACATGGTCTATTGTGTCAGTCCCCACTAGGCTGACTACGTCACACCTAGCCCAAGTATCATTTCCTCGTCCTACGGATTCTAGTTACTCCACATGTATTGAAGAGTACCTTACTCTAAACATGTAATGCTTTGGCCAAAGACTTTAGTAACAATGCGACGAGAGGCCATGGGTATACATCTCCTCGCAAGGAGTGGTGAATCCTTTATAGGTTATTCAAACACCTTCGATCACTTCGACTTATACCCAATCATCCCGGGTCCACATCTTCTTAGAGATGTTTGCTTAAGATGTCAAAGCATAAGTCTCCATGATCAAGATGACTTGAATACCGCAAGTCAAAGGAACATCGCACTTAAGCCACAGTAAGAACTTCATTGACATATCTATATATGCAGAGAACCAGATGAAGTCTTACGGCTGGTCACTCCAATGAACTAGTTACCATAACTAGCATCCACGATTAACTCCGGACATCACTATGTCTCCAGCCAGTGAGAATCAGCTGCTTGGATACACCAAGGAGTATACTCGTTAGTCTCGGCTGTAATCGATGGTGTCCAGATCCATCAATTCATCGACTAGGATAATTCGATACATCACAATTACACATGTAGAGATACTCACTAGTTGTGATCCAATCACAAATTCTCTCATGCCGTGAATCACATCGTGACATTCAAGAAATGAGTTTAAGATCCAATCAAATACATAAACATGTATACTCAAATAGTGAATCTTCATTTATCATATAAATGGTTCATACATAAGGCATTGCCTTAGAACATCTCTCATATATTACTAACAGACTCCCACTTGGCCTAATGCCAATCGCTACTGTATCCAATACCATAAGCTCTAACATGACCTCAAACTTACTTGAGGTAATGCTTTAGTCAAAGGATCCGCTAAGTTCCTTTCAGGGAATTTTCTCGATTTGTATTTCGCTCCTACCGATGATCTCTCCGATAAGATGATAGCGGCACACATGTTTGGATCATTGATGAGACCACATCAAGTTCTAGATGAACTTATTGATCCAAACCGCCTTTGTCGCCTAAAGTCGCAACGATTCTCGCTTAGTGGCGTAATCCGCTATAGTGTCAAGCTTGGAACCTTTCCAACTTATTGCGCCCATTTTAGGTGAATACATACCTGCATCGAGACATGGAATCATCCTTGTCTCGTCTCGAGCCGCATCCGTGATACCCACACATCACCATGTACCCTTCTCTATATATTAGAACGCATCCTTAGTTCTTCTCAAGCACTTAAGGATCGCCTTAATAGCCACCCAATGATCCATTCCTCGATCGATCGATCGTATCCGCCGTGACACTCGTGAGCATACGATACATCGGGCCTCGTACATAACATAGCATACATGATAGATCCTATTGCGGATGCATAGGGAATCTTAATCATGCAAATCCTCTCGTCTTCTGTGCACGGACACATAGACTTCGAAAGGTGTACCCCATGCCTGATGGGTAAGAAACCTTTCTTGGATTCCGACATGCTAAACCTCTTTAGCACTCGGTCTATATATGCAGATCCGCGAAAGACCACAACTGCTTCGATCTATCTCTATAGATCTTAATCCCGAGGATGTAGGTTGCTTCTCCCAGGTCTTTCATGGAGAATGTCTTGGATAACCAAACCTTAACTGACTGTAAGATTGACACATCGTTTCCTATAAGTAATATGTCATCGACATACAATACTAGGAACACGACTTCACTCCCACTAACCTTCTTGTACACACAAGGTTCGTCTGGATTTTGTGAGAAATCAAACTTTTTGATCGTCTCATCAAAACGGATATTCCAGCTCCTGGATGCTTGCTTCAATCCATAAATGGATCGTCGCAACTTGCATACCTTGGTTTTATCAACCGATGTGAAACCCTCAGTCAGTATCATATACACGCCCCGAGCAGGTTTCCATTAAGGAAAGTTGTTTTCACATCCATCTGTCATATCTCATAATCATAATGAGCCGCTATGGCCAGGAGCATCCGAATGGATTTAAGCATAGCTACAGGCGAATAGGTTTCGTCATAATCAACACCTTGTTTTTTTGACGATATCCTTTCGCCACCAATCTAGCCTTATAGGTAATCACATTACCATCCATGTCGGTTTTCTTCTTGAAAACCCACTTGCACCCTATAGGCTTTATGCCTTCAGGTGGGTCAACCAAGTTCCAAACTTGGTTTTCATACATGGAATCCATTTCCGACTTCATGGCACCAAGCCACTTATCCTTTCTCGAACTTGTCGACTTCTTCATAACTGTAGGCTCCTCATCATCAATGAGTAACACGTCGCTCGATTCACTTACGAGAAATCCATATCTCTCGTGAATATTGCGTGTTCTACGCTAGATCTACGAAGATGTGGTGTTACAATAGGTCCAAATTGATTGCTCATCACTATGAGTTGTCTACAGTGCTTCACTGTATCTCATCAATGTCTATTTGAGTCTCTCGAGCCTCCTCAAGCTCGACGACACTCCCACTGTTTTCTTGCAAGAGAAACTCTTTCTCTAGAAACACAGTATGCCTTGAAACAAACACCTTTTGTTCCACAGGATGATAGAATTGGTAACCCCTTGTTTCCTTAGGGTATCCAATAAATAGACATTTATCAGACTTAGCATCCAATTTGTCTGATACAGTCCGCTTCACATAAGCAGGACAACCCCATATCTTCAAGTAAGATACATGAGGTTTCTTACTATTCCATATCTCATATGGAGTAGTTGAGACTACCTTGGTAGACATTCTGTTTAACAAGTAAACAGCTGTCTGAAGTGCATAGCCCCAAAAGGACTTGGGAAGAGTTGCATGATTCATCATTGACCTGACCATGTCCAACAAGGTCCGGTTACGCCTCTCAGATACACCATTATGCTGTGGTGTATAGGGCGGAGTCCATTGAGACAATATGCCATTGTCTCTTAGATAATCAAGAAACTCTTGACTTAAGTATTCACCACCTCGATCCGATCGAAGTATTTTAATACTCTTGTCATGTTGTTTCTCTACTTCATTTCTTAATTCTTTGAACCTTTCAAAGGCTTCAGACTTGTGTTTCATCAAGAACACATACCCAAACCGTGAGTGATCATCGGTGAAGGTAATGAAGTAGCTATAGCCTCCTAATGCTTGAGTTGACATAGGTCCACATACATCAGTATGTATTAGGCCTAGTAACTCTCCCACTGCTCACCTTTCCAAAAGGTAACTTAGTCATCTTGCCTTTTAAGCATGATTCGCATGTATCGTATGAATCCAATTCAACGATTCCAATTCCACATCGGTGTAATTCGACATGCTTCTTTGCTTATATGGCCAAGACGACAATGCCACATAGGAGTCTATTTGATTATCCTTTCGAGCACGCTGTTGCTCGCTTCGATATTGAAAATGTCACCGGATACGCCCAACGATAAATGTCATTGCTTAAAGTTCCAAATTCCATAAAGAACTCTATTCAAAGTTATGTAACAACAATTGTTACTAAAAGTCAATGGTACCCATTTCTATTTAAAAGAAATAGAAATGATGTTCTTTATCAACGAAGGAACATAAAAGCAATTGTCCGCTTCTAAGACAAGTCCTACAGGTGGAGTTCCAACAAATACGCTCCGATGGCGAGTGCAAGAACCTTTGCTCCATTCCCAACACGTAAATTTGACTCTCCTCGACGAAGTCTTCTTCTATTCCTTAGCCCATGTATGTCATTACATATATGTGAGCCACACCCAAAGATCAAATACCCAAGTGTCCGAGGAAATAGAATGACAATCAATAAAGAAGATTTCAAGAAGATGGGGCATCCGATGCCTTATCCTTCTTCACGACTCAAGATAAATCTTGCACTTTCTTCAAATGGCTCTCCTTGCCATAATGATGGCAAGTTTCCTTTGTGCTAGTTCTACCTTCTTAGCCCTTCTCTTCTTTCCTTCACGCTTCCTTTGACTTCCTCTTAGAACCTTTCTTCGAGGAATCAACTAACAAGACCGCCCCCTCGCTCATGCTTCTCGTAAGATTCCATAGTCTTCAAAGATATTGAGCAAGCTACACAGATGAACCTCCTAGCATCTCGAGGTGAAGAGGAGCTGAGACTTCAACCTTTCAATCTCACTTGCTCATCAACCAACTCACAAAGATGAAGGACTATATGAGCATCCATATGCTCATGCCGTTTTGGGTTCCATCATGGCTAGCATGATGCAACTCATTTGTTCGTAATCACTCACATGTTTCGATAGGCCAACAATTGGTCCAGAGTTGCATTAGATGGGCGAAGAGGCGCTCGAGGACATACATAAGCTTTTCCACCTTGAGAACAATTCTCAAGTTTCTAAGCTACCCAAGAAGTTCGGCCTACTAATTTATTTGAATCCAAAATGGAACGCAAATTCAAACACATCATGATCAATATATTAACTTAGAAATACAAAACGAGCATATATGAGAAAGATGATTTTAAAATGCATCAATATACATTTATAAATCCCATTCATTTTTCGAATTTCAAAAACCCCAAAATCACTTCGAGATCGTAGGTCCATCTCCGAATGGGCTGATATCCATCATAGTTATGAACAACCTTGGAGAGAGTCCAACAAGCCATTCATAACTACGATGGTAGGTATCATCTATACCGATTGCATATCCCGTATATGCAACTATCACAATGTGCTATCAACTAATTGAATGTTCACACATACATCGGGTTGTTAACACATTAACAAGTATGCATCATATGCATAGCACCCAACTTCACCTCCCTTTACATCGACTTGAGAGAGTCCAACAAGCCGATGTTCCTGTGTTAAAGCCAACCCATTAATCAGGACATAGTTTTAATATGGTTAGAGCGCATTCAACCAATTAGCCCAGCTTGGAGAGAGTCCAACAACCAAAGCTAACGATTGACCTCTGACTCTTACCATATTAGTATTAAACTATTCCATGGTTCGAACATATTCAGGTTCGAGCCGGGCTTGGAGAGAGTCCAACAACCCAAACAAGAAACAGAACTCTGGTTCTAACCATATTAATGGAAGGTGTAGGCTTTAATATTGATTAAGGGTTTTTATGTCTCATCCTCTTTGCATGCAAATAACTATTATCTACATGGCATGGCATACATGGCATACATCTACATGTCACGACACGCATGGCATAATGTTATGCATCTAATGCAATTACATGGCATACAATTATGTCATGTATATAATTTCCTTATATGTCATAACTATTTATGGAAATAAAATATGTTTAAGATTTGATTCTCCAAATCAAATCATAATTAAATTAGGAAACAAATTTCCAAATCTAATCACATATTTTATTCATGGAATTATTTGATTAAGGAAAATCTATTTAGGAAACCAATTTCCTAAATCATTAAAACTACTTATGGAAATAAAATATTTTAAGATTTGATTTCAAATCAAATCATGATTAAATTAGGAAACAAATTTCCAGAATCTAATCAAATATTTTATTTATGGAAAATATCAATTTCCATAAATACTTCCAACTTTCCAAAAGTGGAAGATTTCCATAAATACTTCTAGACTTTCCAAAATTGAAAATTTCCATAAATACTTCTAAATTTCCAAAATTAGAAAATTTCCAGAAATACATTATGACTATCGCAAACCAATTTTATGATTATGTAAAACACAACCTCGGGCTCGATACCATCATGGGTTTCCGCATCACGCAGGTGTGTGTTCGATCATGTTTCGTAAACATGAGCACAGCGGAAGCAATTAAAAATAATAAATCTATATTTATTACAACACACACAACACACGCATGCTATTACAACAAGTGTAGACATAACCGTAAATTAAAATTTGCAATAAAAGAAATTATCTACGTTATACCTTTCGTATGACGTGTAGCGGGAACGACATCAACCGGAACGATCCTCGTAAGAATCGTCTCTATCCGTATTCACGCCGAGCTCCTCGGGATGACTTCGCTAAGTCACGAGCTTCGTCTTCGTATGGGTTACTAGCCTCATGTTGAAGACGACGTGATCGAGAGATGATCACGATCCGAATCCAAATTCGGATCCTAAAACGAGTTCTCAAAACTCGCTTCTCCGGAGAGGTATTCGTCAACCGTTTGACGAATCCTTCGTCCCCCACCTCAGAGGATTACCGGAGATCAAATCTCCGGTAAGTTAGCCACTGTCGGAGCACTAACCGTCATCCAAACGACGCTCCGACAACAAAGAAACAAGCTGTCCAGAAAAACTGGACAGCTTTTGGTGGAGGAATAGAGGCCGCCAAAGGAGATGTGGAGCTCACCTTATCACCGAACCCACAAGAGATCACCGGAGGGTCTCCGGAGCATCGCCAGCTGAAGCTTGGATGCCGGCGGCAAGGAGGTGGCAGCAGCTCCATGAAGTGGGCGGCAACACCATGTTGGGCGGCAACAACATGTTGGGCGGCTACAACTTGTTGGGCGGCAACAACTTCATTAGGGTTAGGGTTAGGGTTTAAGCCCTATTTTATAGAGAACTAATTCTCTTAATAGTTAATGGATCATATCCATAAAGCCCGTTAACCCGCTCCATTAGGATAAGTTAAAATAAACCAAACCATGATGGTTTATTTTAAGTTAAAACGAACCGAACCAACTTTTGGTTCATTCGTTTAAAATAAACCAAACCCTTTGGTTTATTCTCATCCATTGGATTAGAACCAAACCATTTTGGTCCATCCATTATGTCTTCATAAGACACGGCCCATCCACGCTTCCATTGCGACTGAAACAATTTCATGCTCGCTTTATGTTTGGTCCAACAAAACATATTTTTCTCTCGGTCTGAGAATCCCATTCACAAGCTCGTTTTAAATCCTTTGGATTACACTCGTTGTGCGTGTGACCAAATAGGTTCTCGGTTTATGTTGGTCATCTATAATTAACCATTAATTATAGAACGATCATGAGTGGCACCTAGTAGTACATCATGATCCCCAATTAACCGAAAAGATCAACGGTTGATCCAGTAACTATTTCAAACCCTTCAAGAGTCTCGAATGAATCGTGCCCCATTCCTTCACTCATCTTATACCCACTTGGTTCTGACATGGTCTATTGTGTCACCCTCACTAGGCTGACTATGTCACACCTAGCCCAAGTATCATTTCCTCGTCCTACGGATTCTAGTTACTCCACATGTATCGAAGAGTACCTTACTCTAAACATGTAATGCTTTGGCCAAAGACTTTAGTAACAATCCGACGAGAGGCAATGGGTATACATCTCCTCGCAAGGAGTGGTGAATCCTTTATAGGCTATTCAAACACCTTCGATCACTTCGACTTATACCCAATCATCCCGGGTCCACATCTCCTTAGAGATGTTTGCTTAAGATGTCAAAGCATAAGTCTCCATGATCAAGATCACTTGAATACCGCAAGTCAAAGGAACATCGCACTTAAGCCACAGTAAGAACTTCATTGACATATCTATATATGCAGAGAACCATATGAAGTCTTACGGCTGGTCACTCCAATGAACTAGTTACCATAACTAGCATCCACGATTAACTCCGACATCACTATGTCTCCCAAAGGAGAATCACCGCTTGGATACACCAAGGAGTATACTGCTAGTCTCGACAGACTGATGATGTCCATCCATCAATTCATCGACTAGGATAATTTTGATACATCACAATTACACATGTAGAGATACTCACTAGTTGTGATCCAATCACAAATTCTCTCATGCCGTGAATCACATCGTGACATTCAGTAAATGAGTTTAAGATCCAATCAAATACATGAAACATGTATACTCAAATAGTGAATCTTCATTTATCATATAAATGGTTCATACATAAGGCGATTGCCTTAGGACATCTCTCATATATTACTAACAGATTTGCTGTTGCAAATCAGGGTCTCCAAGTTGATATCAAGCAACCAAGTGATCAAGCATTCAAGAGCATTTGTAAAGTGTTTTTCTTTACAATATCAAGACATTCCTATGAACTAGATTCAGCATACTTTGACAGCTCCAAGATGCTTTCTTAATGTGAATTTAATACGCCAGTTAATATTTACGCCGGGAACATTGTCCAACTTACGCCTCCATTTCTTGGTGAATACATCCTGAATAGCAATACGTAACTGAAACGAAGCACCGAACCACGTTATATCATCATGTTCGTGTGTGATTGTATATTTCGTTATTGCTTTCATTATCTATATTCCGCTGTGCTAACGAAATTGTAGACACGATCACGATCAAATTCCATCGTACGGACAAAATGCTATTCACTCCCCTCTAGCCGTTCCAATATTCCCAACAGTTATGTGTATCTGACGACACATAAGTCAGAATCCTTTGTAAAGTTCAAAGAATTCAAGAATGAAGTACAAAACTAGCTTGGCAAGAGTATTAAGATACTTCGATCAGATCGAGGTGGTGAATACCTTAGCCATTAGTTTCATGACTATCTAGCTGAGTGTGGGATTCTATCCCAACTCACTCCTCCTGGAACACCACAGTGGAATGGTGTATCCAAAAGGAGGAATCGTACCCTATTAGATATGGTACAATCTATGATGAGTCACACAGATCTTCCTATATCCTTTTGGGGATATGCTCTAGACACAATAGCCTTCACACTTTACCGTGTACCATCCAAGGCAGTAATAAAGACACCATATACGATATGGACAGGAAAAAATCCCAAGATGTCTTTCATGAGGATTTAGGATTGTGAGGCTTACATTCGACGTCAATTCTCAGAAAAATTGTGACCCAAATCTGATAAGTGCTATTTTGTTGGATATCCCAAGGAAATGAAGGAATATTACTTCTACATTCCCAGTCAACACAAAGTTTCTGTGGCAAAGACTGGGGTATTTCTAGAAAGGGATTTTATTTCTAGAAAAACTAATGGGAGTACTTTAGATCATGAAGAAATTCAAGATAAGGACCATAGCACTGAGGCCTTGATGGAGGTTGAACAGGAACCACAAAGTATTGTGGGTGATGATATTGTTGCACAAAGAGTTGTGGAACAACAACCTGTTCAGGTAGACCTACCTCTTCGCAGGTCTGATAGGGTACATCGTCAGCCTGAGAGATACTCATTTCTCTTGTCTGACCATGTTGATGTTATGCTCATTGAGAATGAGCCTACCTTTTATCAGGAAGCTGTGATGAGCCTAGATTTTGAGAAATGACTAGAGGCCATGAGATCCGAGATGGAATCCATGTACACCAACCAAGTATGGACTTTGGTTGATCCACTTGATGGTGTTAAACCCATTGGGTGTAAGTGGGTCTTTAAGAGAAAGACTGACATGGATGGACTTACGTATACCTATAAGGGTCGATTGGTGGCTAAAGGTTTCAAGCAAATTCATGGTATTGACTATGATGAAATCTTTTCTCCAGTTGTGATGTTTAAGTCTATTCGGATCATGCTTGCTATTGCAGCGTACCACGATTATGAGATCTAGCAGATGGATGTCAAAACTACATTTCTGAATGGAAACTTGCTCGAGGATGTGTACATGACACAACCTGAGGGTTTTGAAGATCCACAGCATACTGGCAAAGTATGCAAGCTGCAAAGGTCCATTTATGGGCTAAAGCAAGCTTTTCGGAGCTGGAATCTTTGATTCAATGATGCGATCAAATAGTTTGGTTTCATCAAGAATGAAGATGAACCCTATGTCTACAATAGGGTTAATGGGAACACATTTGTCTTTCTTGTATTGTATGTGAATGACATACTACTCATTGGGAATGACATTCCTTCGCTGCAGTATGTGAAGACTTGGTTGGGGACGTGCTTCTCAATGAAGGACTTAGGTGAAGCATCCTGTATTCTAGGGATCAAGATCTATAGAGATAGATCTAAGAGATTGCTTGGTCTAAGTCAAAGTACATATATTGACATGGTATTACTACGGTTTACCATACAGAATTCCATGAAGGGACTTCTGTCGATGTCACATGGTGTGAGTCTTTCGAAGACTCAAAGTCCCTCTTCTAGAGAGGAGAGAGATCGCATGGACAAGATCCCTTATGCATCTGCCATAGGATCTATCATGCACGTCATGTTATGTACTCGTCTTGACATCTTGTATGCTTTGAGCATGACGACCATATACCAGTCAGATCCAGGTAAGCGTCACTGGATAGCAGTCAAGAATATTCTTAAGTACTTGAGAAGAACTAAAGAATATTTCTTGATATTTGGAGGCGATGAGGAGCTAGCTGTAAAGGGTTACAGCGATGTCAGCTTCCAAACTGACCAGGATGATTATAGATCACAGTCAGGGTTCGTGTTTTGCTTGAATGGTGGCACTGTGAGCTAGAAGAGTTCGAAGCAAGACACAGTTGTTGATTCTACAAAAGAAGGTGAGTATATTGCTGCATCAGAGACAGCAAAGGAGGCAGTTTGGATCTGCAAGTTCATTACTGAGCTTGGGGTGGTTCCTAGCATAGCAGATCCTATAGAGCTTTATTGTGACAATAATGGAGCGATTGCGCAGGCTATGGAACCTCGCTCACACCAGTGGACCAAACACATACTACGACACTTCCATCTCATTCGAGAGATTATCGATAGAGGAGATGTGAAGATTTGCAAAGTATCCACAGAAGCTAAGATCGCAGATCCTTTGACCAAAGCTTTGGCACAGAAAAAGAATGATGGTCACACTAGGTCATTGGGTATTAGATACTACAGTGATTGGCACTAGTGCTTGTAGGAGATTGTAAGTGAAATCCCTAGAGCCAATCATGTGATGATTGTTATATGGACTTTATTGTATCATATTCCTATTTATAAAGGCATTTCTTTATGGTTATTATACTTACTTGTATTTGTGCCAAATAACTAAGTATAATAACGTCCTTGAGTAGAAGGTTCTTATCTATATCAATCGATTGGTTGAATCGATAATGAGATGATATAGAGAACACTACTCTTAATCATTCCTAGTCAAGTATTAATATTCAGGGACAATGTTAATGTGAAGAGACTAGCATGTAGGTCAACTCAATGACTTGATCTCACAAGTCATGGATATGAGATATCAAGTTGACACATGGGTATGCATTGGAGAATGTATACTGAATGACCCGCCATGAGAAAGTATCATGGATCATTTTATGAGTATCATATCCTTTCTCATGTGACTATTAGTATGACTATTAGTCCTTGGACCTGAAGTCACCATGGTTCCCTACAAAAGGAGTTGCATACTTTGTCTTCGTCAAACGTCACCCGTAAATGGGTGAACTATAAAGGCGATTACTGGGTATGTAAAAAATTATACGGAGGGATGTGAGTGATGTAGATGGGATCTATCCCTCCTATATGACGGGAGTGACATCATGATTCTTGATAGAGTGAGACCACTAAGTGCATGGTCATGCCGAAATGAGTCAATATGAGATATTAAGCTCATTTGATTAGAGTGAGTCTACTTGGCGTTCAAGATATAGATTATACAGAAAATGACACGGTCTATGCCTCAATTGGTCAATCTAGATGTCAAGGATAGAGAGGCATTGTCACATATTCTGAGAGTCACAATTAGTAGTCACAAAGGTGATGTTGGATCTCAACATTCTTGTAACTTGGGCAGTAATGATTTGTTGCTAGATACCGATCATTGCTTATGTTTCTAAATCAGTTTAAAAGCATTGCCAACATTACAAGAACCTATAGGGTCACACACAAAGGGCAATTAGATGGATATTAGGTTCATATGATGGACCAAGAGGATTAGGTTCATGTGATGAACCAAATTGGATTAAGAGTAATCCAAATTAGACTAATTGAGTTGGACTCAATTTGATTCAAGTGTTGAATGAGTCTAAATTGGATTTGATTCATTGAGTCAATTTAAACTAATGAATAGAGATTTTTTAAATTAAAGTGACTTGAATCAAATGGTTGGATTTGATCAGCCATGGGAGATAAGAGGTCAAGTTTGACTTGACTTGAGAGGGAAGATGAAAGGTCAAGTTTGACTTGACCAAATGCCATGTCATGGTGACTTGGCATGGGACCGGCCAATGATGATGTTCTACATCATCATGGACACATCATGGGGTGTCAGCTCATGAGGGAGACCAAGAGTCATGGCTCTTGGTATTACATGGAGGTATTTAACCCTCCATGAAGTGGCCGACCACTTTAGTGATGTGCATTAGTGTGAAGTTAGTGGGAATTAACTTCATCTTCTTCCTTCCTCCTCTCTTGTGATCTCCCTCATCCTCCTTGCCGTGAGCTTCCTTGAGTGCTAGCACACTCTAAGTTGTTCGCTCCATCTTTTGTTTGTGTGGATACTTGTAGAGGAGTCTACACTTGACACTCTACGAGATCCGGTAAGCCGTTTGGAGGAGCGGGATAAGCGAAGGGCGTCGCTACAAGGGTAATGCTCTTCACAAGTAGATCTAAGTTTTTCTTAACATGTACATGTATTATTTTGTTTATATTCACACAGATCCGTGGTCGACTTCCGAGGTTTCGGCAATGCAAAAAGCGATTTTTGCGGCTTGGAAAGTCTAACACTAGATTATCTAAGAGACAATTGTATATTGTCTCAATGGACTCCGCCATATATACCGCAGCATAATGGTGTATCTGAGAGGCATAACCGGACCTTGTTGGACATAGTCAGGTCAATGATGAATCATGCGAATCTTCCCAAGTCCTTTTGAGGCTATGCACTTCAGATAGCTGTTTACTTGCTAAATAGAATGCCAACCAAGGTAGTCTTCACTACTTCATATGAGATATGGAATAGTAAGAAACCTCATGTATCTTACTTGAAGATATGGGGTTGTCCTGCTTATGTGAATCGGATTATATCAGACAAATTGGATGCTAAGTTTGATAAATGTCTATTTATTAGATACCTTAAGGAAACAAGGGGTTACCAATTCTATCATCTTGTGGAAAAAAAGGTGTTTGTTTCAAGGCATGTTGTATTTCTAGAGAAAGAGTTTCTATTGCAAGAAAATAGTGGGAGTGTCGTTGAGCTTGAGGAGGCTCGAGAGACTCAAATAGACATTGATGAGACACCTGGTGAAGCACCACAACCGATAACTCATAGTGATAAGCCATCAACTGGACCTATTGTGACACCACATCTTCGTAGATCTGGTAGAACACATAACATTCCTGAGAGATATGTATTTCTCGTAAGTGAATCAAATGACGTGTAACTCATTGATGATGTGGAGCCTGTCAGTTATGAAGAAGTTCTGAAAAGTTCAGAAAGGGATAAGTGGCTTAACGCCATGAAGTCAGAAATGGATTCCATGTATGAAAATCAAGTTTGGAACTTGGTTGACCCACCTGAAAGCATAAAGCCTATAGGGTGTAAGTGGGTTTCCAAGAAGAAAACCGACATGGGTGGTAATGTGATTTCCTATAAGGCTAGATTGGTGGCGAAAGGATATCGTCAAAAGTAAGGTGTTGATTATGACAAGACCTATTCACATGTTACTATGCTTAGATGTATTCGGATGCTCCTGGCCATAGCGGCTCATTATGATTATGAGATATGATAGATAGAGGTGAAAACAGCTTTCCTTAATGGAAACCTACTCGAAGATGTGTATATGATATATCCTGAGGGTTTCACATCGGTTGATAAAACCAAGATATGCAAACTTCGACGTGTTGGTGCAGTGAGGCACCGAAATCGAACCTGTATTTTGATTATAGCAAAGACACAAAAGTTAAGTCTATTTTGTTTTCTCACGAGATGAATCGAGTGTGCAGAAGATTGATATAGCTGGAGCTGAAGGCTAGCGACACCCGGAGGAAGCCGCGGTGGTCGGGCGATACTCGAGTTACTTCGGAGGGAGCCGAAGGAATCGAGTGGAAGGCCGGAAGCAAAAGCGACACGTAAGTATCGAGGTAAGCTCGTGTGTGCGAGAGTAAGTATGGTCGTATCCTCTTTACGGGGATGATCTTAAGCGTAGATCCGACCAAAGACATCTTATAGATGGTCTAGGTCGAGATCGGATGGTCGACGACCATCGAAATTATATTTTTATTGAGCTAACTTTGACTTGCAGCAAGCATCATTGCCGGCTTGGAGGACTCCATTGTCGATCGTGTATCTAGAAGGTCATCGGCCGTCGATGCGCCATCGATCGGTGATGATGGCCATCGATCGTGATGGTCAATGATCAGATTCGAGGAGTCAAGGCTTATCACTCCACCTCAAAGCGGTTTGGTGTCCATTTGTGATTGGTTGAAGACCCACTCGAAAAGGGGCTCAAAGGCTATAAAAGGAGGGCGAAACCTAGGGTTTTAACAACAATTCTAAGCTTCCAAAAAGTCTCCGCAAAGCTACCGACAACAACGTGCTTCTTCTTCTCCGACGTCTAG
Source organism: Wurfbainia villosa (assembly GCA_025175895.1). Lineage (NCBI taxonomy): Eukaryota > Viridiplantae > Streptophyta > Magnoliopsida > Zingiberales > Zingiberaceae > Wurfbainia > Wurfbainia villosa. The sequence goes on from CM045988.1 coordinate 39,213,349, forward strand.
GTTTCATTTCCTTTATTTTTGTACGTCGGCTTTAATTTTAGTGTCGTTGCTCATTTACATTCTTTGAAGCTTTTTTATCGTAACGAGGAGAGGGGGAGTGTCCCTCTACCTCAAGTTCTTTTTGTATCGATTAACTCCTACCTCCAACGAGGAGGAGTTTGTTTAGTAATTTGCCCTCCGTACGTGGTCAAGGACCACTAGGGCCTTGGAGTAGTAGCCTTCGCCTACGAACCAAGTAAAACCCTTGTGTTGATTGTCTTTTTTATTTTTACATTTCCGCTGCAATTAATTAATTATCTCTCGAGTTTTAACGAAAGAAAAAGAAAAGGTTTTTCGCTATTCACCCCCCCTCTAGCGAACCGCATCGATCTAACAATTGGTATCAGAGCCGGGGGCACTTAGATTTGGTGAAACCACCAATCTAACATTTTTTTTCCAGATTTGTTTTTCATTTAAATTTTTCTCCCGCACTACTAATCCAAGACGAAGTCTTGGTACTCTTCGTTTGATTTTGTTTTGCAAGTATTCGCATTTGGAGTAGCCGACGGTCAAACGGGCATAACTTTTCGTACAAGTTGACCCACGACACGGTCTACTTACCAAATTGAAGCTCTCGCAGAGATCTACACTTCTTACACGGGTTTACCCCCGTAACAAGCTGTTTTCATCCTCAAAAATCGACGTTTAGTAGCCTTTCGGGGACATCGAAGGTTGTGAGTACTTACTTTTTATTTAGTTTCTTATTTCTTTGCTTAACTTTCTATTTTTCGTTTATTTCTTTTTATTTCCCGCACTACTAATCCAAGACGCAAGTCTTGGTACTTTTGTGTGTTTTTGTTGTTGCTAGGTTTTCATTTTAGTCTCCTTGTCTTTTTGTTCTAATGGCCCATCTCGAGGGTTTTAGCACCGTCCGACCTCCGTTTTACAACGGAGATGATTTCCGTTACTGGAAAGGTCGGATGGAATGCTTTCTCAAAACCCAAATCGAGATGTGGATCATAATCAAGCGGGTTTCACACTCCGACTAATGAAGTGGGTGACTCCTTGGATTATGATCAATGGACCAATGCAACAAAGCGACAAGTCGAGCCGATGCCAAGGCAACACAAATCCTCCAAATGCGGCTTGTCCAAGGAGGAGCTAAATCGCGTCGGCCCCTTCATAGCGCAAAGGATCTTTGGACAAAGCTAATCGAGTTACGAAGGATCGGATCAAGCTAAGGTTTGCAAAGCGTGATTTGTTATTCAATAAATTGTACACACTAAAAATGCAGGAACACAGTCAGCGCGCAACTCCACCCGTGTCCAAGACATAGTCAACAACCTACACATAATCGGGCAAAGGTCGAAAACCGACCTTATAAGGTATGTCCTAAACTCTTTTCCGAGGACTACCTTATGGGCATCCATGGTTGATGCCTATAAGGTCTCCAAGGACCTTTCTAAAATTAGGTTAGAGAACTCTTTTCGGATTTTGAATTACATGAACAATCCAACTCGGAAGAGAGGGTATAGCCTTGTTTGCGAGTTCAAAGAAGAAGAAAATCGCAAGCAAGCCACCACACCCGAGGAGGAAGATGAGCCCAAGAAGAAGTTGACCGGAGTTGATCAGAACTAATGAACCTAGCTCGAAGGATAGCCAAGGGGCGGCGAACTACGACTCGACCCAACCAAGGTAAACCTAAAAGTTCTAACATTAGGTGTTATGAGTGCAACAGGTTTGGACATATCAAGTCCGAGTGCCCCAAGCTCAACCACCAAGCACCTAAGCACAAGAAGGCCCTCAATGCGACATGGGAAGAAGCGTCATCCGAAGAAGACGAAGACCACGTCTTCATGGAGAAATCAATTAGTCGGAACACGGAGACCGAACCTGAACTTGAGTCAGAACCTGAGGATGACTCGGACTACGAAGCTACCTTCAAGTCAAGCCACGGATACGCATCCGGTTCAAAAGATACCCTTAAGGTGAGTCGAACTTTATTTAATACTTTACATAATACGGTTAGGTTTTTGTCTAGGAAGTTAGCTAAGTCCGAGTCCAAGGTCGAGACCCTTGTTGAGGAGGTTAAACTCCTCAAACACGAGGTCTCCCTAACCTCTTCGACTAGTCGAGTTCAAGAGAAGGACTCAACTCGAGTTGAAAAGCTCGAAGTTGAGAACTCTCTCTTGAAAAGTCAAGTCGAAGATCTTAGGAACACGTTGGAAAGGTTCACTTTGGGATCCAAAGGACTTGACCTCCTACTTGGATCTCAAAGGGCCGTGTACAACAAAGGCGGACTCGGGTTTAACTCAAACACGACTAATAGGTCGTATATGTCGATTGTAAGTCGACATAAGAAACATGTCCAAGCATGGGTCCCTAAGAACTTTTTGATTTCAACTCTAGGATCCAACCCGTACTGGGTTCCCAAGGACCAAATCCACTATGTGGATAGACCGAACCGATTCAACGGTCTAGGGGGAGCCAGTACAAAACATGTTTGTGCTTTAACTTAGAAATTGCATGTTTTAACTTAGAATGTTTGTGCTTTAACTTAGAAATTGCATGCTTTAACTTAGAAAGTTTGTACTTTAAAACTTGTAAACTCACTTAGAACAAAAACATAACCAACTAAAATTTTTCGAAAAGATTGAGCCTCGGGGAGCCTCTTTTCAAAAACATAACCAACTAAAATTCTTTGAAAAGATTGAGCCTCGGGGAGCCTCTTTTCAAAAATAACTAGTTAGACGAGGAAATAATTTTAGGTAAGTCAAGTCATCATTTTCTTGAAAATGGCTTTGTCTAAGGAAGTGGTCGATGATCCGATAAAAGAAGGCCCTGTGCCTCGCCACGACGGAAGCCATGATCTTGAAAAGGTAAACTTGACAAGCCTAGGGTTAAATCAAATCTAACATAAAATTACTTGAACCTAAATCACTTAATCAACTTAATTGAAGTCATCTCAAAATAAACACATAAGTATAACATGCTTGATCATATAGACTCGGTGAGATGACCTAGGGTTAACAACTTACAACCAATTTTCTTAACAAAATCTAACATCCAATCCAACCACCTTGTGTGTAGGATCAATGGATGTTGGACATTGCTCGACACATGGACCGGGGATCAACTCAAATTCGCAAAGCTTCGATTCAAGCGACAAGGATCGGTAGCCTTTGGGAATAACGGCAAGCTCAAAATCATCGGATCAGGTGATATCGAGCTTAACACGAATTTTGTTATTAAAAATGTATTACTTGTAGAGAATTTTGAATATAACTTACTTAGTGTAAGCCAATTGTGTGATAATAACTATAAGGTTATATTTCTAGAAAATGAATGCGTAATTAATACCAACGAAACCTCTAAAACAATTCTTAAAGGAACTAGAAATAACAACATTTATACGATCAACTTAACCAACTCCTCAACTAAGTGTCTTATGACACGGCAAGAGGAATCATGGTTGTGGCACCGACGACTCGGTCACTCGCACCCAAGACTCGTCCACAAGATGAGTCAGAGTGGCTTAGTCAGAGGCTTACCCAACCTCAACAATTTGGTTAATAAAATCTGTAATGCTTGTCAACAAGGAAAACAACCTAGGACACAAAACAAGTTAACTAACCAAGAACGAACCTCAAGTGTACTTGAGCTCCTGCATATGGATCTATTCGATTCACATGGAGCCAAGTCACTCAATAGAAGTCAATATTGCTTAGTCATTATTGACGACTACTCCAGGTTTACCTGGGTTAGGTTCATCAAACATAAAAATGATACCCTAGATCAATTAATCAATCTATTCAAATTAATTGAGAATCAAAAAGACCTTAAGGTTAAAAGACTTAGAAGCGATCATGGTGGTGAATTCGAAAATCAAAGGTTCACCGACTTCTGTAACCTAAACGGATACCACCATGAATTCTCTTGCCCTAGGACCCCTCAACAAAATGGCCTAGTGGAGTGGAAAAACCGAACTCTACAAGAAGCCGCTAGGACCATGTTGAACGAATACGACCTACCCGATAGGTTTTGGGTAGAAGCCGTGAGCACGACTTGCTATGTCAAAATAGGATCCTTATGGTAAAGAGGCACCTTAAGACCTCGTCGAGATTTATCACGATAAAATACCTAACATCAAGTACTTTAGGGTATTTGGGTGTAAGGTACATATCCTAAACACTAAGGATTACCTAGGAAATTTACATCCAAAACCCACGGAATCTTTCTAGGATGCTCGACTACAAGTAGAGCTTATAGAGTATATAACCACGACACCCTTAGAGTCGAGGAGACTATCAATGTAGTATTTGATGAAGGACATGAACCTACAAAACCCGGCAACCCCAATTAGCGAGCGATTCATACTAGACCTAACTCGATCCAGGAGATCGGTCTAGTGTTAATCTAACCTAGGTCAACCTAGTCACTCTATTGATCAATTGATAGATGACTCCAACCAAACTAGTGTTCAACCAAGTCACCCCATTGATCAAGCATTAGGTGACACAAACCCAACCCAATATAGGATTCAGACTAACCACCCTATCGATCAAGTGATAGGAGATCCTAATCTAGGAGTTCGAACTAGAGCATCCTATAGGAACCTTAGTCAAATTTCCTTAATTTCAAAGATAGAACCCAAATCAATTGAACAAGCTCTTCTTGATCCCGATTGGATTATTGCAATGCAAGAAGAGCTAGCTCAATTTACTAGGAATGAAGTGTGGGAATTAGTACCATCACCTAAAGACAAAACGATAATTGGAACAAGGTGGGTGTTTCGAAACAAGCTTGATGATAAAGGTGAAGTAGTTAGAAACAAGGCTAGGTTAGTCGCCAAAGGATTTAGCCAAGTCGAAGGCTTAGATTACGACGAAACCTATGCCCTAGTAGCTAGACTCGAATCCATTCGAATGTTGCTAGCTTATGCCGCACATCGAGGATTTAAGCTGTTTCAAATTGATGTTAAGTCGGCATTCCTAAATGGATACATTAAAGAAGAAGTTTATGTTAGCCAACCCCCCGGATTCGAAAATCTAGATAAACCCGACCATGTTCTAAAACTTAAGAAAGCTCTCTATGGACTTAAACAAGCTCCTCGAGCTTGGTACGAGAGACTTTCAATCCATCTTAAGTCAAAAGGGTTTAACCAAGGCTTAGTTGACCCAACTCTCTTTGTAAAAACCTTAGGTAAAGAAATATTCATAGGAGATATATAATTTTTGGAACCTCTAACTCACCTTTACTAAACGAGTTCGTTCACTCATGGAAAGTGAGTTCAAATGAACTTGGTAGGCGAGTTAAGTTTCTTTTAGGTCTACAAATTAAACAAACTAAGGATGGTATAAACCTATATCAACAAAAATACACTAAGGAGTTAATTAAAAGATTTGGAATGCAAGACGCTAAGGTAATAAACACCCCAATGGCGATAAATGTTAACATAGGAGAAGACCTAGAAAGTCAGTCCATTGTCTTAAAGTACTATAGGAGCGTAATAGGAAGTCTTCTATACTTAACTGAGTCGACCGACATCCTATTCAGTAAGAAGTATGTGCGCCAGGTTTCAAACCTGTGCTAAGGAGTCTCACCTAACCCTAGTTAAGCGTATCCTTAGATATCTAAAGGGTACACTTAATGTCGGTATTTGGTATCCTAGAACTACCGAGTTCGAACTAATCGGCTACTCCGATTCGGATTATGCCGGTAGTAAACTCGATAGAAAGAGCACGAGTGGTTGTTGTCAACTACTCGGCTCGAGTCTAGTGAGTTGGTGCAGTAGGAAGCAACATTGTGTTGCCTTATCTACCACCGAAGCCGAATACATCGCGATGGGTGAGTGTGTCACTCAACTTCTTTGGATGAAGCACACTCTCCGCGACTTTAAGTTAGACTTTACGAATACTAAACTTCACGTAGATAACATTAGTTCAATTAATCTTACCAAGAATCCAATATGTCACTCTAGGACCAAACATATAGAAGTCAAACACCATTTCATTCGAGAACATGTGGCCAACGGAGCCATACAACTCGAGTATGTCGAATCGAAATCTAACCTAGACTATTTACTAAACCCCTACCCGGCGAATTTAGTCTATTAAGACGAAAATTGGGCATGTGCGTAATAGAATAAGAACTTGCAAACTATATTTTCTTACTACTATTTCTTATTTTTCATTTTGATGGAACTAGCATAGGACATACCTTAGATAACATGCACCTATAGATTTAAGGAGCCAGTACATCTCACAACACATAGGACTAATGTGTTTGTGTACTTAGCCACGTAGATGGGCGTGAGATGTTAGAACCCTACTCCAGGTTCCAAGATGTAGATCAAGTGCGTCAATATGAACCTCGGAGTATAAATATGCAACTAATATTAACCAACTCTAAACAAGACTTGTTGATAATATCATTTCAATCAAGTCAAACTAGAGTTGAACATTTAGATGAATTATTTTCACATACTATTTTTAAAATCATCATGCTTGGACTTAGGGTTTTCTTAAAACCCCCCCACTTTTTCCTTGATTTATGTCAAAAGGGGGAGAAAAGGCCAAAGTTAAGGTTCAAGAAAAGGCCAAAGTTCAATTTCAAATTTTTGAAATTGATAACTTAACTTAAAACTTTGATTCGCCTAAGTTAAGGGAGTAAGGTTTAGGTTTCAACTCTTCGAAATTGAAAACTTTAAAGGCCCAAGTTAAGAAATCAAAAGTTAAACCTTTTGAATAATTAACCTTTTGACTTAACTTTTGATTACTTAACTTGCACTTATTTTTGACTCTAAGAAGCCTAACTTAACTTTTGTGTTTGGAGAACTAAAAGTCTTTTTCAAGTACTCACCCTCGGTCAAGGGGGAGGGTTCCTCTAAGGGGAGAACTTGAGAAATATTTTTACTACTCCTACTTTTGCTTCTTGTCTTTACTGTTTCATGCACTTAATTTCCTTAACTTTGTGTGTTTTTGCCATATATCAAAAAGGGGGAGATTGTTGGTGCAGTGAGGCACCGAAATCGAACCTGTGTTTTGATTATAGCAAAGACACAAAATTAAGTCTATTTTGTTTTCTCACGAGCTGAATCGAGTGTGCAGAAGATTGATATAGCTGGAGCTGAAGGCTAGCGACACCCGGAGGAAGCCGCGGTGGTCGGGCGATACTCGAGTTACTTCGGAGGGAGCCGAAGGAATCGAGTGGAAGGCCGGAAGAAAAAGCGACACGTAAGTATCGAGGTAAGCTCGTGTGTGCGAGAGTAAGTAAGGTCGTATCCTCTTTACGGGGATGATCTTAAGCGTAGATCCGACCAAAGACATCTTATAGATGGTCTAGGTCGAGATCGGATGGTCGACGACCATCGAAATTATATTTTTATTGAGCTAACTTTGACTTGCGAAGCATCGATTGCCGCTTGGAGGACTCGACGCAGTGTATCGGGCGATCGCTGAAGGTCATCAATCGATCGATGCCATCGATCGGTCGATGATGGCCATCACCGATCGTGATGGTCAATGATCAGATTCGAGGAGTCAAGGCTTATCACTCCACCTCAAAGCGGTTTGGTGTCCATTTGTGATTGGTTGAAGACCCACTCGAAAAGGGGCTCAAAGGCTATAAAAGGAGGGCGAAACCTAGGGTTTTAACAACAATTCTAAGCTTCCAAAAAGTCTCCGCAAAGCTACCGACAACAACATGCTTCTTCTTCTCCGACATCTAGGTTTCATTTCCTTTATTTTTGTACGTCGGCTTTAATTTTAGTGTCGTTGCTCATTTACATTCTTCGAAGCTTTTTTATCGTAACGAGGAGAGGGGGAGTGTCCCTCTACCTCAAGTTCTTTTTGTATCGATTAACTCCTACCTCCAACGAGGAGGAGTTTGTTTAATAATTTGCCCTCCGTACGTGGTCAAGGACCACTAGGGCCTTGGAGTAGTAGCCTTCGGCTACAAACCAAGTAAAACCCTTGTGTTGATTGTCTTTTTTATTTTTACATTTCCGCTGCAATTAATTAATTATCTCTCGAGTTTTAACGAAAGAAAAAGAAAAGGTTTTTCGCTATTCACCCCCCCTCTAGCGAACCGCATCGATCCAACACGACGGTCCATATATGGACTGAAGCAAGCATCCAAGTGCTGGAATATCCATTTTGATGAGACAATCAAAAAGTTTGATTTCTCACAAAATCCGGATGAACCTTGTGTGTACAAGAAGGTTAGTGGGAGTGCAGTCGTATTCCTAGTATTGTATGTCGATGACATATTACTTATAGGAAATGATGTTTTAGTCTTACAGTCAGTTACAATTTAGTTGTCCAAGACATTCTCTATGAAAGACCTGGGAAAAGCTGTAGGGATGTATACTGAAAAGTCTATCTTTTGTATGAACATCTTTATTTTGAAATAAGAATCACATGATCATTGTTTGCATATTTTTATGGTTATGCAATATTGTCTAATACTTTACATTATAGATAACATGGTGTGTGGTGTCACACAGGAGATCATGTTATCGACCCTTTGAAAAGTATAAGTAAAGGCTCACAACTGAGATGACTTTGGACAAACCATCAGAATGGTTGTAGTGTGATTTGGTATTGGTTTGTCTTGACCATAGAATCATACTAGTGCACTATGTGTGTATTGAGCAGGACCGACTTAGAGGTGATTCGATTTATTACTGACTACATAATCGAATCAGACCTCAAATATTATTTAGTACATGCTCTTAATCCCGATATAATAACGGGCACATACACTTAGTATTCATCTCTTTGATTTACCAATGGGTGAGATTTATAGATTATATCGATAGGCTCGGTAAGTTGGGAGATGATATTATTTATATGGTGTGTCGTTGATTATAAAAGAAAACCGTGTCCTATATATTAGGATGATGATGTCCCCTTGAGGAGCTAATAAGGTTCATCATGTAAACCCTGCAGGTGGACTTGGTCCGGCATGATGAAAAGGTTGAGTGGTACTACTCATGTAGTTAGATGTTGATCAATTAATGGTCAGTAAATTAATTAATCGATAGACATTCGAGATCTTAAACACGGGGAGAAAATGTACAAATAATATATGGAGCCCATATTATCATATGGGGTTTGGTGAGGCAGATCAATGATGATCTTTTAGTGGATTGGATCATCATTAGTGGATCGGACTTTATGTGGGCTTGATCCATGGGAGGCCAAGATTCAACTCCTCCTCATGGTCGCTAATATAGCCTATTAACACCTCATGAATCTTAGATCCAATGGATAGAAATAAAATTCTAAGATCCATAGGTATAGATTAAATCCCTAAGATCCGACGGTTGAGATTAAATCTCTAGATCCGACGGTTGAGATTAAATCCATAGAACCAATGAAGGAGATTAATTCATGACTTATCCCTAACTCTATAAAAGGAGGGCAAGGGAGTTGGCGTGAACATCATCCAAGAGAGCTAGGGTTTTTGGGCGGCAAGAGAAGGAATCCTAGTTGAGATAGGATTAGGATTAGGGTTTGGAGGCTAGGGCGGCACCAAATAAGGAAGGTTTTATCTTCTTCTTCTTCCTTCATTGGTTGGCATCCAGCATCTTTCCAGCCCCTTTCCAGCTCTTGGCTGGCGCCCAAAAGGCTCTATTCCCTTCTCCTTAGGTGGTGGAAACAAGATATAGGGTTTCACTTGTTGTCTTGGCCGGATTCCACCACAAAGTCCTCCTCCTAGTTGGCCGGCGGCAAGGTTTCTAATTGTTGTTAGGGCAATCTCTTGCCATGATAAAGTTTTGATGTGTGTGGCAAAGGGTTTAAGTTAGTTTGTTATGTTGATTTGATATGTGCATTGAAGTCGTGCAGGACTTAGTAATTCGCACATGGAGCCATGGTGAGTTTCACATCTCATGACTCGGTCCTTGAGTCGGTGAAGGATTGGTTTGCAGAAGCCGTGCGCTTGGAGCATCCGAGGGATCGTCGGACGAGGAGCTTGGAGTGAAGCCGGAGGAAGTAGACTTCAAGGCAAGAGACGCGAAGGAGAATTGTAGAGTCGTGCGCCTGATGCTGCCGAGGGACGTGGCCGCGAACGAAGAGAACTTCGAAGGCGAGGGACTCTGAGGGATGAGAGTGAGCGAATGTAACCCGAGAATGGGTAGTAGCTCATAGGTGAAACTTGGCCTTTTGGCTAAGTGTCGCAGTCGATGGTTCGATGGTCTAATGTGGATCGAGTTGATCGGTCATTGCCGCGACAGCGGTCGGTGATAATGTGATCGATCGACCGCCAAGGGACGGCGGCCGATCATGTACCGCTGCACGACGCAGAATGGAGTCGACCTCATTAAGGACTCGATTGATCGAGCACCAGTCCACTGATGGTAATATCACCGATCGTGATGCGATCCGCTGGATAAAATCCAGCGTGGAAAGTGGCAGTTATTGTGCAATGATACGAGGACCCGGTCGGTGATCGATTGAGGCATCGATCATTGCCTCTGTGTCAACGGGAAGAAACCCTCTTCCTCTATAAAAAGGAAGAGGATGGGGCTTTGGGAGGCTAATGCTTGAGTTCTAAACTTCTCCCAAAGTGCCATACACGATTCCCTACTCTTCTTACTTGTATTTACTTCAATCCTATTGTAAGAAGAGTGATCTTGATTGTAAAGGTTACCTCCACCTAGCTTGGTGCAAAGGAGAGACCAATAGTGATTGGCTTTGGCGGAGTGATTCACTGTGGACGAATCAGACCGTGGATTAGCGGCGTAGCCGTGAACCACATTACATCTCGGTGTTTGTATTGTTTATTTATCTTTTTCTTTTTCTTTATTTATATTTGTATATTCCGCTTGCGCTAACATTTTGTAGATGAGCAAAATACAACATCCAACGATTGAGGGCTATTCAACCCCCTTTAGCCGGCCGTTTCGATCCCCCAACAAGTGGTATCAGAGCGAGGTTGCTTGTCACCGAAGTAACCGCCGCAACAAGCTCTTCATCAAAAGATGGCCGGCTCAAACATTCATCCGCTGAAGTTCGAAGGGGAATTCGCTTGGTGGAAGAAGCGAATGGAGGTATTCTTTGAAACTGACTTTGAAATATTATTAATTATGGAAAACGGTTTCGAGTTGCCTAGGAACGAAGATGGGGAGCCATTGGAGAAATCGAGATGGAGCAAAAGACAAAGAGAGGAGTATTTGGCAAATTCAAAGCCCAAGCACCACCTATACAATGTACTCCCTCAACAAGAAGTCAACCGGATAGGAGAGTGTGCTGGCGCCAAGGAAATGTGGGAGAAATTAATAGAGATCCATGAAGGCACATCCGAGGCAAAGCTAGCAAGGAGAGATGTCCTTCGCTCCCAATTTTCCAATATCAAACTCGAAAAGAGAGAGAAGGTAAAATCCCTACACTCTAGATTTAAGGAAATTCTAACCGGTTTGACAAGTGTAGGTGAAAAACTCTCCAACCGGGATATGGTAATGAAGGCCATAGATGCCTTTCCCCGGTCCTCAAGATGGAGCTCCATGGTGGATTCATTTTACATCTCCAAGAACTTGGAGGTAAGTACCTTGGAGGAGTTTTTCTCAACAATGGAGCTCCACGAAACGAGGCTTGAAGGAATACAAGAAGAGCCAAGAATCCAACCTTCAAGAGGAGTAGCTTTGATGGCAAACAAGGGGAAGAAGAAGATGGAGATCCCCTCCTCCGATGATGATGAAGCCTCCTCCTCCTCCTCCATGGATAGCACGGAAGAAGCGTATATGGTAAGGAGGGTAAGACGTGCATTAAAAGATTTTAGATTTAATAAGTCTAATGATAGGAATAGAAGACCAAGGGGGAAGGTCATATGCTACAATTGTCAAGGGGAAGGACATATAAGGGATAATTGTCCTCTCCTAAACAAGAGCAAAGAAGAGAGGAAGAAGAAAGGAGAAAAGAAAAAGAAAAAGGTGAGTAAAAAGAAGGAAGAAGAAAAGAAGGCCAAGGAAAAAGGAAAGGCCATGGCTCTCAAAGCAAAGACATGGAATGATCTTGCTTCCTCATCCTCATCAGAAGAAGAAGAACATGTCTACTCAAATTTAGCACTAATGGATTTTGATGATTTGGATTGCTCCTCCTCCTCAAATGAAGAATCAAGCACAAGTGGGGAGAGCTTAAATGAAGGGGGAGCCTCCTCTACATCCTCATCCGAAGAAGAGGATTTGGTAAGTGAGGTAACAAATCTACCCCCTAAGCAAATTATGTCTATGATTTCTAGCCTCACTAAGAATTTATTTAGAGCTAAGAAGAAGAATAAAAGCATGCTAGATCAAATTAAGGATCTAGAAAATAAACTAGAAAAAGCATGCTTAAATGAAAATGAAAATATTTCTTCTAGCTTAAATGATCCATGCTCACATGAATATATCCCATTTAATGTTAGTGATGCATGTATGGATGAAAATAGGGCTCTAAGGGAAAAGGTAGATTACTTGACAAAAGCCCTAGAAAAATTTACTATAGGCTCCAACACCTTGAACATGATCATAGGGAGCCAAAGAGCTAGCTTCAACAAAAAGGGCCTAGGTTATAAAGAAAAGAAAAATGAAAAAGCCTACAAATGTCTAATTGCTAGGGGACAAGATAAGAAGAAGGTAATTGCTAGAAAATGGAACCCCAAGGAGTATCTAGTGAACCCCATAGGAAAGAATTTGTATTGGGTTCCAAAATCCATTCTTAAGGGTTAGGAAAACCCTAAAGTAGTCAACCATATGCAATTGACCTATATCATATTTTGGTTGACTTAGGATGGCGGGATAACATTTTTGAAATAGTGTTAGGTGATGATAACATGCCTATAAATAGATAATAATGTTTAAATCATGATAATTAATGAAATTACTATGAATATTTGCAATGATGATTTATGATTTTGAAATTTGGCACATCATCATGAGAAATAGGGTTAAATCATGTTTTAGGTGATACTTTGTTTATTATCATGACATAATACCTAATGCATGATAACAATTCATGAATACATGTGTTTCATGATCATAATATGAATTTAAGTCATATATATCTTTATGATCATGTTGAGTGTTAGGATGATACTTAACCTTGATAGAATTGTATGAATATAATGGTTAAGTATATACAAATACCCCCTAGGATGCATCTCACACTCACCATAGGCTACTTTGATTGAAAACTTAGCATGGGTGAGATGTTAGGATGATACAAATGTCCACTAATGCCTATGGCATTTAGATGGTCATTTAAGGTATCAAGATAGCAATAATAGACCAATCATGGGTAAGGCTTATGTTTAATTCATAGACATATTGCTCAAAGATCATGGTTGGATATTTCATATGTTTTCAAAACAATTTCATAATCTAAAATCTATGTATTCATGTTTTAAAACAATTGGAACCAAAACTAGGTGTTAAACTTGATACTCACATGATAAAAAACCTAGTGGTTTTTAAATCTTTTGGATTTTTGGCAAATACATGAAAATATAATGATTTTTCATGAAGACTTATTTTTCACTGATAAAGAATCTTACAAGAAATATGTTCCCCAAATTTCATGATTTTTCGAATTTTCTGGAATTTTTAATGCATTTCTGAAATTCGGTTCGAAAATCAGAAAGTTCTGAAATTCGCGTGCCAGTCGACTGGTAGTCTGAACCAGTCGACTGGTGGCCTGAAAATCAGACTAGTTAAGGCCGAATTCAGGTTTTTAGACTAATTTTTGGTATTTTCATTCTATTGGACTTGATGCCATGTGTTTATAACTTAGTATTAATCTTTCTGATGGTGATAAAGGGGGAGAAAATATTATGTTTAAGTTAATTATGATAGGGGGAGAATTTGTAGAGAGAGTTTCATGGATTAAGGGGGAGTTGCATGTTGCTATATCATGTTTATGTTTACATGCTTTCTTACCTTAGAAATTTTTATCAAATGTTCTCATCTAACTTAAACGAATTGCCACACATCAAAAAGGGGGAGATTGTTAGGGCAATCTCTTGCCATGATAAGGTTTTGATGTGTGTGGCAAAGGGTTTAAGTTAGTTTGTTATGTTGATTTGATATGTGCGTTGAAGTCGTACAGGACTTAGTAATTCGCACATGGAGTCATGGCGAGTTTCACATCTCATGACTCGGTCCTTGAGTCCGTGAAGGATTGCTTTGCGGAAGCCGTGCGCTTGGAGCATCCGAGGGACCGTCGGACGAGGAGCTTGGTGTGAAGCCGGAGGAAGTAGACTTCGAGGCAAGAGACGCGAAGGAGCATTGCAGAGCCGTGCGCCTGATGCAGGGGCGTGGCCGAGAGAACTTCGAAGGCGAGGGACTCCGAGGGATGAGAGTGAGCGAATGTAACCCGAGAAGGGGTAGTAGCTCATAGGTGAAACTTGGTCATTTGGCTAAGTGTCAGATGGGATTTCGACACGGTCATTGCCATGGAATGGCGATCGCTCAATCGATGGTTCGATCGGGGTGTAATGTGGTTGGATCAAATCGATGATCGATCATTGCAATGGTCGGTCGATTGATGGTGATCGATTAATCAAGGGGCCGATCGATGGCATGATGCACGGCGAGAATGGAGTCGACCTCGTTAAGGACTCGACTGATTGAGCACAAGTCGACTGATGGTAATATCAGTCGACTGATGCCGGTACCGTTGGATGAAATCCAATGTGGAAAGCGGTCGTTATTGGGCAACGGCTCTGAGGACCGAGGGCTTGTCCTCTATAAAAAAGAAGAGGATGGGGCTTTGGGAGGCTAATGCTTGAGCTCTAAACTTCTCCTAAAGTCCCATACATGATTCCCTACTCTTCTTACTTGTTTTTACTTCAATCCTATTGTAAGAAGAGTGATCTTGATTGTAAAGGTTACCTCCACCTAGCTTGGTGCAAAGGAGAGACCAATAGTGATTGGCTTTGGCAGAGTGATTCACCGTGGACGAATCGGACCATGGATTAGCGGCGTAGCCGTGAACCATGTTACATCTCGGTGTTTGTATTGTTTGTTTATCTTTTGCTTTGTCTTTATTTATATTTGCATATTTCTCTTGCGCTAACGTTTTGTAGACGAGTAAAATACGACATCCAACGATTGAGGGCTATTCACCCCCCTCTAGTCGGCCGTTTCGATCCCCCAACAATTGTTCCTTGTTGGTTGGTTTTAGGGAGGAGAAGAACTTTGTTTCTATTCTTCCTCTTGCTTTGAAAGAGCAAGGAAGGAAGATTGGTGATCTAGGAGCTTCGACTTACGGTAGATCGTCGCCCACACGACGTCTGAAAGGAGGAAGGCTATATATTAGAAGATCGAGAGGTATATCGATTCTCTAATCTTTATATGTTACATGTTTGTATTTGTTTTTCAATTATGAGCATGATATAAATCTGTATATGGCTAAATAATACTGGGATCCCGAGCATAAACACAAAAACCGGTGATCCGGACATCGTTTATTCCGCGGCTACTCATAGAATAGAGGATGGTCGCTTGAACAACTAGTTTGTTCAAGTGACCTCTCTAAACCAATAGCACGACGATGACTTGGTTGTTTGGGCAATCCTTTTTGTCTAGTATTAAATTTTTTTAATCCGGGGACATCGAGGGGATCGCCATGAACAAACGACCGAGGTGAAGTGGGAAGCGAAGTTTCCCCTCACGGACTCGATAAGCAAAACCCTTCAATTGGTATCAGAGCCAAGGTTTCTGATTTTGTGTGTTTAGGATTCAGTTAATTTTTATGCACTTTTCATGTATTATATGTGCCAGATAATAGGATACGCGTAGTTTAACTCTTTGGTTGCAGGCATAAGATCCGACTATTATGGTCATATTTGTGTATGTGTGTAAATATTTATTTTGTTGAATCCTCGGGGTTGACGAGGCTAGTATTTAGTTTTTCTAAATTAAATACGGCATTGTTTAGCCACTCTTTATTTTATTTTTCTTTCGATCTAGATTTCATGTACACTCCCTCGCGGAGTTTAGGATCGATGGATATAAATTAAAATAGGTTTTAGTCTCGGCTCGGATCTCCGGATGGCTCGTACATGGCGTAGGAGGAGCGGACGAGATGGCGATGCGAAGGGGGACATATTGAAGACAAAAGCCATAATAGTTGGAAAATAATTTATTTTTCATATTTATTGCCTTTTGTTTGATATGCATGTCGTAGGCTAAGAAAATTCCTCAATTCCAAATTACTAAGTGGGAGAGGGAAATTTTTTAAAAATTCCCACGGCCTCCATTACGATTTGACAAGTGATGCAAACAAACTTGCGCGTCGGCTCTGAGTGCCTTCTTCCATATCGGATGGGTTTTTTTGCGGATAACAAGGTCAAATATGGTTATAGGGAATTATCAAGGAGCGTGTGTACTTCCCCATCGGAAGGCACATAACCCGAGATAATTACCTTGGTACCGAGTAATGGTGAACACTTAGATACAAATATAAGTATCCTCCCCATCGAAGTCACTGCTTTTATTTGTAGGTCCAAAGAGGAACCAACATTTAATTTTACTTGTCAAAAAGTTAGGTTGACAAGATAGTAAAATTAATGGGTAAAACCTCCTCTTACAAATGCAGAATTCGTATACGTCCACACTATCATGACATACGATATTCTCGGTGTTTTGAGGTGTTGGTTGATTTTAAAATTTTATTGTTTGAGGAATCAATAATTTTTTTAAATCTAATGTTTTGATTTATGTGATTCTTAGGTTTTCTTTCAAAATGACTTTCAACCCACTTGTTGTGATACTGAAAGAGAATAAACTTACTGGACCCAACTATGTAGATTGGAAGAGGAATCTAGACATTGTCTTGACTGATGAGGAATACAAATATGTACTCCTCGAAGAGTGCCCTCCGAAGCCTATAGATGATTCTGGGGAAAAGGAGAGAGAGAGCTATAAGAAGTGGATCAAGGCCGATCAGATGGCGCGGTGTTACATTTTGGCATCTATGCCAAATATACTGCAACATCAGCATCAAGCCATGTCCACTGCTTATGATATGATGCTCAATCTCAAGGAGCTTTTGGACACGAGGTGGGCTGCGAGGCAAGAGGCCATGAAACTTGATGGCGACCACCATGATCGAGGAACACCCGTGAGGATCATGTTCTCAAGATGATGGCTCATTTGAATGAAATTTGGAGGTCCTAGGAGCTGAGATCGATGAAACCAGTCGATATCATGCTCAGTCTTCTACCTAGGAGTTTTGGCGGTTTTCGAACTACAACATGAACAAGAGGTTGTATTCGTTGGCGGAACTTCTGAACTCCAGTGGAGAGGACTATTTTGTCAGTGCTCGGTGCATGCCATAGTGACCCAAAGGTTTCTACTTCTAAGCGAAGGCAAGAAGAAGAAGAAACAAAGCTGGGCGAAGCAAGTGGGAGGTACTCGGGGAGGAGTAAAGAAGAAAGGCAAGTGCTTCACTTGTAAGCGGGACCTTTGGAAGAAGGATTGCCCTAACTGCAAGAACAAAGGTATATCTTTTGGTCTAGTCATTGAAACATGTTTAGCGGTGTTATCTACCGACACCTGGTGTGTAGATATGGGAGCCACTGATCATGTCTGCAATACTTTGCAGGGGTTCTAGAAACAGAGGCGGTTGTGGGAGATTACCGTGTACTTGGGCGATGCCACGAAGGTGGCGGCTATTGCAGTGGGAGACGTTCATTTATCTTTTTAGAAAAATAAACTTTTGGTTCTTAAGAATTGCCTTTATGTACCCTTATTTTGAAAGAATTTAATTTTAGTTTCTAAATTGTTTATGGATGGATATTTTATTTCTTTTAATGACAGAGTTGTTATAAGAAGGAATAGGGGCATTATCTATTCGAGTGCATTGATAGGAAATTTGTACACACTTGAACCAAAACCTCCCACGATGCAAATTGAAGTTAATAACTCATCTTCTAATTCCAATAAGAGAAAAGAACCTTCAAAGATGAACCAAACATATCTTTGGCATCTTAAGCTTGGTCACATTAACCTAAGCAGAATTCAAAGGTTGATAGCTGATGGACCTTTGGGTTCATTAGTTTTGGAGGATCTCCCAACCTGTGAATCTTGCTTGGAGGGTAAGATGACCAAGAGGCCTTTTAAGGCCAAGGGGTATACAGCCAAAGATGTGTTAGAATTGGTTCATTCTGATTTGTGTGGTCCTATGTCTATCCAGGCTAGAGGTGGTTTTGAGTATTTCGTCTCTTTTATAGATGATTACTCGAGATATGGATACATTTACCTTATGCACCGCAAGTCTGAATGCTTTGACAAGTTCAAAGAATTCAAGGCTGATGTGGAGAAATGTCAAGGTAAAAGTATCGAGACACTACGATCTGATCGTGGTGGTGAGTACCTCTTGGGAGAGTTTAGGAACTACTTATCAGAGGCTAGGATTCAATCCCAATTGACTGCACCTGGCACACCACAGCAGAATGGTGTAGCAAAGCGAAGGAATAGGACTCTTATGGAGATGGTTAGATCGATGATGAATTTTTCTGAGTTTCCAGATTCATTCTGGGGATAAGCTCTAGATACGACGGTGTACATTCTGAACTTGGTTCTATCTAAATCAGTGCCTTCTACTCCCACAGAATTGTGGATTGGGCGAAAGCCTAGTCTAAGACATATTCGGATATGGGGGAGTCCACCACATGTGCTGAAGGTAGATGCTGGTAAGTTGGAACCTCGTACAGAAGTATGCATGTTCGTTGGCTATCCTAGGGGAATGAAGGGTGGATTGTTTTATAGTCCTAGAGATCAGAGGGTGATCGTTAGCACGAACGCCAGATTTCTAGAGGAAGACTATGTGATGAGCCACAAGACCAAGAGTAAAATTGTTCTAGAGGAGTTAAAAGGGGAAGTCAATTCTTTAGTACCACCGGTACAAGAGGATATACCACAAGTCACTGCACCGCGTGTCACAGAGGATACACAGGTAATACCTCGTCGTAGTGGGAGGGTTGTGAGACAGCCTGATAGATTCATGTTCTTGGGAGAATCTTCTGATTTGGTCCCTGACGAACATGAACCTGATCCCTGGACATATGACGAGGCAATCCAAGATAAAGATGCAGTATCTTGGCAAAGTGCAATGAATGCTGAGATTGAATCTATGGATTCAAATCAGGGCTGGGAGCTAGTAGAACCACCCGATGGTGTAAAAACCATTGGATGCAAGTGGATCTACAAGAGAAAGAAAGGAATAGATTGGAAGGTTGAGACCTTCAAAGCGAGGCTTGTTGCGAAGGGGTATACTAAGAAAGAGAGTATCGATTATGAGGAGACCTTTTCGCCGGTAGCCATGCTTAAGTCTATCCGGATTCTCTTATGCATAGCATCTCATATGGATTATGAGGTGTGGCAGATGGATGTCAAGACAGCTTTCCTTAATGGAAGTCTTGAGGAAAACATCTAAATGAAGCAACTAGAGGGATTCATTGCTAAGGGCAAAGAGCATCTTGTATGTAAGCTTAATCGGTCGATTTATGGATTGAAGCAAGCTTCGAGGTCTTGAAACATCCGCTTTGATGAGGTAATCCGGTCTTATGGATTTATTCAAAGTTCGGATGAGTCTTGTGTATACAAGAGATGTGACGGAAACATAGTGGTATTTCTTGTACTATACGTAGATGACATTTTGTTGATTGGAAACAATATCAAGGTGTTATCGGACGTAAGGGTATGGTTGTCCAAACAGTTTGATATGAAGGACTTGGGAGAGGTGGGACACATCTTTGGGATCAAGGTTATAAGGGATCGCAGGAAAAGAATGTTGTGCTTATCCCAAGATTCATACATAGACACGATTTTGGATCGTTTTAGCATGCAAAACTCCAAGAAGGGTTTTCTTCCTTTCAGGCATGGAGTTCCTTTATCTAAGGAGATGTGTCCTAGATCATCTTAGGAGATAGAGGAGATGAAGGCGGTTCCTTATGCTTCGGCAGTAGGAAGCCTCATGTATGCGATGCTATGTACGAGATCAGATATCTGCTTTGCCGTGGCATGGTCAGTAGATATCAGAGTAATCGAGGATAGGGACATTGGACTGCGGTAAAGCATATATTGATGTACTTGAGAATGACTAGGGATTATATGTTGGTTTACCGGCAGACCAAATACACCCTGTGGGTTACACGGATTCCGACTTCCAATCTGATAGGGATAATAGTAAGTCTACCTCAGGTTTTGTGTTTACTTTGGGAGGTGGAACCATTGTATGGAGGAGTGTCAAGCAGAAATGCGTGGCAGACTCCACCAGGGAAGCTGAGTATGTGGCAGCCTCTGAGGCGGCCAAAGAAGCTATGTGGCTTAGGAACTTCCTGATGGACTTGGATGTGATTCCTGGTTTACCCAGAACTATCACAATTTATTTTGATAATAGTGGTACAGTTGTAAACTCGAAGGAACCACAAGCCCATAAGGCTAGTAAACACATAGAGCATAAGTACCACCTGATACGAGAAATCGTAAAGAGAGGAGAAGTTGTTGTGGCCAAGATTGCATCAGAGGATAACCTGGCAGATCCTTTCACTAAGGCCCTTCTGGCGAGAGCTTTTGATAGGCATGTGGAGGGAATGGGGATCAGATGTATGACAGTTTGAGGACAGCATAGTCTTTTAGTATAAGTGGGAGATTGTAGGGATGTATTTTGAAAAGTCTATCTTTTGTATGAACATCTTTATTTTAAAATAAGAATCACATGATCATTGCTTACATATTTTTATTGTTATGCAATATTGTCTAATACTTTACATTGTAGATAACATGGTGTGTGGTGTCATACAGGAGATCATGTTATCGGCCCCTTGAAATGTATAAGTAAAGGCTCACAACTGAGATGACTTTGGACAAACCATCGGAATGGTTGTAGTGTGATTTGGTCTTGGTTTGTCTTGACCATAGAATCACACTAGTGCACTTTGTGTGTATTGAGTAGGACCGACTTAGAGGTGATTCGATTTATTGCTGACTATATAATCGAATCGGACCTCAGATATTATTTAGTACATGCTCTTAATCCCGATATAATAAAGGGCACATATACTTAATATTCATCTCTTTGATTTACCAATGGGCGAGATTTATAGATTAAATCGATAGGCTCGGTAATTTGGGAGATGATATTATTTATATGGTGTGTCATTGATTATAGTAGGAAACCGTGTCCTATATATTAGGATGATGATGTCCCCTTGAGGAGCTCATAAGGTTCATCATGTAAACCCTGCAAGTGGACTTGGTTTGGCATGATGAAAAGGTTGAGTGGTACTACTCATGGAGTTAGATGTTGATCAATTAATGGTCAGTAAATTAATTAATCGATGGACATTCGAGATCTTAAACACGGGGATAAAATGTACAAATAATATATGGAGCGCATATTATCATATGGGGGTTGGTGACGTAGATCAATGATGATCCTTTAGTGGATTGGATCATCATTAGTGGATCGGACTTTATGTGGGCTTGATCCATGGGTGGCCAAGATCCAACTCCTCCTCATGGTCCCTAATGTATCCTATTAACACTTCATGAAGCTTAGATCCAATGGATAGAAACAAAATTCTAAGATCCATAGGTAGAGATTAAATCTCTAAGATCCGACGGTTGAGATTAAATCTCTAGATCCGACGGTTGAGATTAAATCCCTAGAACCAATGAAGGAGATTAATTCATGACTTATCCCTAACTCTATAAAAGGAGGGCAAGGGAGTTTCCGTGAACATCATCCAAGAGAGCTATGGTTTTTGGCCGGCAAGAGAAGGAATCCTAGTTGAGATACGATTAGGGTTTGTGTTTGGAGGCTAGGGCGGCACCAAATAAGGAAGGTTTTCTCTTCTTCTTCTTCCTTCATTGGCCGGAGTCCAACATCTTTCTAGACCCTTTCCAACTCTTGGCCGGTGCCCAAAAGGCTCTATTCCCTTCTCCTTAGGTGGCGGAAACAAGATATAGGGTTTACCCTGGTGTCTTGGCCGGATTCCACCACAAAGTCCTCCTCCTAGTTGGCCGGCGGCAAGGTTTCTAATTTTTCCTTGTTGGTTAGTTTTAGGGAGGAGAAGAACTTTGTTTCTATTCTTCCTCTTGCTTTGGAAGAGCAAGGAAGGAAGATTTGCGATCTAGGAGCTTCGACTTACGGTAGATCGTCGCCCACACGACGTCCGAATGGAGGAAGGTCATACATTAGAAGATCGAGAGGTATATCGATTCTCTAATCTTTATATGTTACATTTTTGTATTTGTTTTTCAATTATGAGCATGATATAAATATGTATATGGATAAATAATACTTGGATCCCGAGCATAAATACAAAAAATGGCGATCCGGACATCGTCTATTCCGCGGCTTCTCATAGAATAGAAGATGGTCGCTTGAACAACTAGTTTGTTCAAGTGACCTCTCTAAACGAATAGCACGACGATGACTTGGTTGTTTGGGCAATCCTTTTTGTCTAGGATTAAATTTTTTTAATCCGGGGACATCGAGGGGATCTCCATGAATAAACGACCAAGGTGAAGTGGGAATCGAAGTTTCCCCTCATGGACTCGATAAGCAAAGCCCTTCAAAAGCAACCTAGATCCTCAGGATTAAGATCTATAGGCATAGATCGAAATAGTTGCTTAATCTTTTGTAGTCTACATATATAGACCAAGTGCTAAAGAGGTTTAGCATGTCAGAATCCAAGAAAGGTTTCCTTCCCATCAGGCATGGGATACACCTTTCGAAGTCTATGTGTCCGCACACAGAAGACGAGAGGATTTGCATGAGTCAGATTCCCTATGCATCTGCAATAGGATCTATCATGTATGCTATGTTATGTACGAGGCCCGATGTATCGTATGCTCTGAGTGTCATGAGGAGATACTAGTCTGATCCAGGAATGGATCATTTGGTTGCTGTTAAGACGATCCTTAAGTACTTGAGAAGAACTAAGGATGCGTTCCTAATATATGGAGAAGGGGACATGGTGATACGTGGGTATACGAATGCCATCTTCCAGACAGACAAGGATGATTCCAAGTCTCAGTATGGGTATGTATTCACCTGGAATGGAGGTGCAATAAGTTGGAAAGGTTCTAAGCATGACACTATAGTGGATTCTGCCACTAAGACAGAATACATTGCAACTTCGGAAGCAGCAAAGGAAGTGGTCTGGATCAAGAAGTTCATCTCTGAACTTGATGTGGTCTCATCAATGATCCAAACATGTGCTTCGCCACTATCTTCTGATCAGAGAGATCATTAGTAGGAAGGAAATACAAATCGAGTAGATTCTCATTGAAAGGAACTTAGCGGATCCTTTAACTAAGGCATTACCTCAAAGTAAGTTTGAGGGTAATGTTAGACCTTATGGTATTTGATACCGTAGCAATTGGCATTACGCCAAGTGGGAGTTTGTTAGTAATATATGAGAGGTGTCCTATGACAATCACCTTATGGTTGTTCCATTTATTTGATAAATGAAGATTCACTATTTGAGTATATATGTTTTCATATATTTGATTGGATTGTAACTCATTTACTGAATGTCCACAATATAATTCACAGCATGAGAGAATTTGTGATTTGATCACAACTAGTGAGTATCTCTACATCTGTAATTGTGATGTATTGGAATTATCCCTAGACAGTGAATTGATGGATTTGGTCACCATCAATTCTATCAAGACTAGCATGAGGTATACTCCTTGGTGTATCCAAGCAGCTGATTCTCACTGGCTGGAGACATTGTGATGTCCAGAGTTAATCGTGGATGCTAGTTATGGTAACTAGTTCATTGGAGTAACCAGCTGTAAGACTTCATATGGTTCTCTACATATATGTATATGTCAATGAAGTTCTTACTGCAGCTTAAGTGTGATGTTCCTTTGATTTGCAGTATTCAAGTCATCTTGGTCATAAAGACTTATGCTTTGACATTTTAAGCAAGCGTCTCTGAGGAGATGTGGACCCGAGATAATTATGTATAAGTCGAAGTGACCGAAGGTGTTTGAATAGCCTATAAAGGATTCACCACTCCTTGTGAGGAGATGTATACCCATGACCTCTCGTCGGATTGTTACTAAAGTCTTTGGCCAAACCATTATATGTTTAGAGTAAGATACTCTTGGATACATGTGCAGTAACTAGAATCTGTAGAATGAGGAAATGATACTTAGGCTAGGTGTGACGTAGTCAACCTAGTGGGAACTAACACTATAGACCATGTCCTGAACCAAGTGGGTATAAGATGCATGAAGGGAACGGGGTACGATTCATTGTAGATGCTGAAGGGTTTCAAAAATGGTTCTGGATCAACCGTTGTTTTTTCGATTAATTGAGGATCATGATGTACTACTAGGTGCCACTCATGATCATTCTATAATTATGGTTAATTATAGACGACCAACATAAACTGAGAACCTATTTGGTCACACGCACAACAAGCGTAATCCGAAGGATTTAAAACGAGCTTTAGAATGAGATTCTCACATCGAGAGAAACTAGTTTTGGTTGGACCAAACAAGTAGCGAGCATGAAATTGTTTCAGTCGGAATAGAAGCATGGATGGGTCGAGGCTTATGAAGACATGATGGATGAACCAAATTGGTTTGGTTCTAATCCAATGGTGGAGAATAAACCAAAGGGGTTTGGTTTGTTTTTAAATGAATGAACCAAAGTTGGATCAGTTCGTTTTAACTTAAAATAGGCCAACGCGGTTTGGTTTATTTTAACTTAAATTATTGGAGTGGGTTAACGGGTTTTGGTTATGAACCAATAACCGTTAGGAGAATGTGTTCTCTATAAAAACATGGCTTAAGGGATTTTCGTGGATAACTTGTGTGTTTGAAACCCTAGCCACCCAAACCCTTCTCTTGCAGCCACCGACACCGACTGCCATCGCCACCTACTCTGGCGACCTTCCGGCGACATCCCTTGGCTCCGGTGACCAAGGTGCAGCCTACCTTCCTCCTTTGGGTCGGCGCAAGTCCTCCACCAAGCTGTCTAGTTTTTTGGACAGCTTGTGTTCCTTCTTGTCGAAGCATCATTTGAACGACATTTGAAGCTCCGACAGAGACTTCCTTACCGGGGATTGGATCTTCGGTAATCCTCATAGGTGGAGGACCAAGGATTCTTCAATCGGTTGACGAATACCTCTTCGAAGAAATGAGTTTTGGGGACTCATTTTCGGATCCAAATTTTAATTCGGATTGTGATCTTATCTTGATCACATTGTCTTTGACATGAGGCTAGTGACTCCTACGAAGACGAGGCACATAGCTTGGCGAAGCTATCCCGATGGTACTCGGTGTGGATACGGATAGAGGCAATTCTAGTGAGAGCCAAATAAAGAGGTATCGACCGACTGTAAGTCACTTATATTTACTCCCATTTGTTCCAAGGTTGACCAATATAGAATATCTACTGAGCTGCACGGGTCTACAAAAACCCTTCCCATATCAAAGTTAGTAATAATAGCCCGAATGACCAAGGCATCAATATGAGGGGTCATTACTGCCTCTAAGTCACTAGAATCAAAACCCAAAACAGGTCCTCTTCCTCTATGTAGAGTTGTCATAGATAAACCCTCCTCTCGGCTATGTCTTTTTCAAGCTCTGTTTGAGTCACCATTAGTAAAACCGCCAAAAATCATTTTAATAGGACCTCTTATAGGTGGTTGGCTTGCAGGCATTATTCTATCAGGAACCACTTCTCTTGCTTACATAGGGTGTACAGGTCAATTAATAGGAGGCCTTAGCTGATTTCCTCTACCATAATTTCTTCCCCAAGTCCTCTATTGATAAGGGTATGGATTCATCACCATATTCCTAACTCGAGGATTATATCCCATAAGTCTCTGTAGCTCTGAATTTAATTGCTAACAGTCTTGAGTGCTATGTCCATAATCCTGATGATAAGAATAGAAAATAGAAGATCGCAATCTTCTAGGCCCACTGCAGCTCCGAAAGGTCTTCTTAGTAATTATTGTTCCTCATAGATATTCATGGATCTTTTCTTAGAAATCCTTAATTGAGGAGAATACATAGGCTTCTCCTGAGTGGTTCTTACCCATTCAACCCGTCTCTCTGTAACTTCTGCCATATGATAATCTCGAGAATTCTGTAGAGATTTCTTAGCATCCTTCAGATTAATAAATTTCTCTGCTCGGGCTAATAAAACATCAAAATCTATAGGAGGTTTCATAACTAAAGATTTGAAGAAATCTCCTTCCCTCAACCCTTGAGTAAATGCTCCAAATATTATGTCAGACTCTATAGCAAGAATTTCCTGCGTAGTCTGAGTGAATCTTTGCACATATTGCCGAAGGGTCTCCTACTCCCTCTGTTTAAGATTAAAAAGACTTAACGGTTGAGGCAAATACTTTTTAGAAATAGAAAATTGCCTTAGAAATAATTCTAAAAAATCTTTAAAGGAAGTAATACTTTGCAATTTTAGAGTGTTAAACCATTGTTGAGTAGGCCCTACCAATGTAGTAAGAAACACTCTACATTTAACTCCCTCAGTATATCGATATAACAATGCTGTGTTCTCAAACCTGCCCAAATGATCCTTAGGATATGAGGAACCATTGTATTCAGGCATGTGTGAAACCCGAAAGTGTCGAGGCAATTCTTCATTTAATATATCCTGTGTAAAGTGATTTTACTCTTCTATTTTTGAAATATTACTTACAAAAGGAAAACCTTTATCAAACTGTTCTCTCCCAAGAGGAGCTACATATGGATTCTTTCCCTTGGATTGCCTACGGACAGAGGCAACATTCTTTAATCGACGAGAAGCTCGTACAAATTCTTCATCAGAATCTCCAGAAATGTCATCCTCCTTCACATCTCTAGGGGTGACTCTCTGTGACATCTGATCCATCATAGCAACCACCACTTGCATAAGATCTTCTCTGCATAAGGGCTCACAATGTCTTCTTCTAGTGCTCCCTTTAAAAGTACTAGATGTAAATTTCTCCTCCTCCACCTGCTCCTTCATTGTCCTCCTAGTGTTCACCATCATGACTTTTTATTTAAGTTCTCACAGACGACACCAATTTGATGGTGTTCACATCTTCGACTTACTAAGATCTCCCTCCCCCTTCTTATGGATCTCTTTTGATGGCCTCAAACACAGAAACTCCTAGCTAGATCTATCACCAAAGAGTGTTAGAGATGGGCCAGATTCTCGACGCAACCCCTCCGACGCTCAAGTCAGAAATAATAGGATGAAGAAAGTAGAAATGTAGAAAGAATGAAGAAGTGAGAAGAAGATCTTTGAGATACCGAATAGCGAAGAAATAATCATTTCCTTTCTCTTCCACCTCTGCCCCTTTTATAGATGATTTGTCCCATCTTCTCCTTGAATTTGAATTTACTTTAATACCCTTACCAAGCTATCAGATGTAACAACTTTTCCCCTCCTTTTCAAAATATCTTCTTTGAATCCCTTATATGCTCTATATTTCCCTACCAAGTATTAAATAAAATATAGAAACAAATGACAAAATATATTATATTTATCATCCCCAAACCCTTCCTACTTCTCTTCATACTCCGGAATACCCATTCCTTCTTATTTCATCATATTCAAAAAAAACCCTCAGAACTCATACATGGCTCGAGAAATAAGCATACTGCTCGGGAAATACACTGGCTACTCGAGAATCATATACACTGATCTACCAATACAACACTTCTATGAGCAACATTGTCCCGTGCCACCCTACTGGGCTTAGAAAATATACTGTCTACTCGGGAAACACATACACTGATATATCAATACAACACTTCTCTGAGCAACACTGTCCCGTGCCACCCTATTGGGCTCAGGAAACATACTGTCTGCTTGGGAACCACATACACTAATCTGTCAATACAACCCTTATCTCTGAACAACACTATCCCATGTCACCCTACTGGGCTCGAGAAACATACTGACTGCTCGAGAAACACATACACTAATCTGTCAATACAACACTTCTCTGAGCAATACTATCTCGTGCCACCCTACTAGGCTCTGGAAACATACACTACCTAAGACACACATCCATGGCTCAGAAAATGCTCACACTACTCGACAAATCTTCTAATCTGATCAGAAAAACCCTGACCCCATCACAAATGATTGCAGAGTTTAATCCAATAATGAAAAAACACCTCCAATGAATTAAAGACCATGATACTTGATAATGTCAGGGATTCCAGGGAAGTTTAAGTAAGACCAGTACAATTCTAGGGCAGTATAAGCGATTACAGTGCAGTCTAAGTAAGGCTAGTACAATTCCAAGGCGGTATAAGTGATTCCAGGGCAGTCTAAGTAAGGTCAGTACAATTCCAAGGTTGTATAAGCGATTCCAAGGTAGTCTAAGTAAGGCCAATACAATTACAGGGCAGTATAAGCGATTCCAGGGCAGTCTAAGTAAGGCCAATATAATTCCAGGCCAGTATAAGCGATTTTAGTGTAGTCTAAGAAAGACCAATATAATTCCAGGGCAGTATAAGTGATTCTAGGGTAGTCTAATAAGGCCAGTACAATTCCAGGGTAGTATAAGCGATTCCAGGGCAGTCTAAGCATGGCCAGTACAATTCCAAGGTAGTATAAGTTATTTTAATGTAGTCTAAGTAAGGCCAGTATTGTTCCAGGGCGGTATAAGCATTTCCAGAGCACTATATGTATTTTAAGGATAGTATAAGTGGTTTCAGAGCAGTTCTAGGGCAGTATCTGTGTTCCCAGGGTAGTTTGGATAGGTTCAGAGTATTGTATGTATTTCTAGGATGGTATAAGTAGTTCCAGTATAGTTACAAGGCGGTGTCTATGTTCCCAGTGTAGTTTGGATAGGTTCAGAGTACTATATGTATTTCCAGGATGGTATAAGTAGTTCCAGTATAGTTCTAGGGCAGTATCTGTGTTTCCAGGGCAGTTTGGATAGGTTTAGAGTACTATATGTATTTTTTAGGATGGTATAAGTAGTTCCAATAGAGTTCCAAGGCAGTATCTGTGTTCTAGGGCAGTTTGAATAGGTCCAGAGTACTATATGTATTTCCAAAATGATATAAGTAGTTCCAGTATAGTTTCAGGGTAGTATCTATATTCCCAAGGCAGTTTGGATAGGTCCAGAGTACTATATGTATTTCCAGGATGGTATAAGTAGTTCTAGTACAGTTTGTTAGGGATCGTTTGGAAGCTAGAGGGGGGGTGAATAGCGTCAATGGAATTCTTTCGCGTTCGTGTCTACAATTTCGTTAGCGCAGCGGAATATAGATATAATACAATAACGAAATGGACAAGCACACACAAAGACATGAAGATT
Organism: Wurfbainia villosa; assembly: GCA_025175895.1. NCBI lineage: Eukaryota > Viridiplantae > Streptophyta > Magnoliopsida > Zingiberales > Zingiberaceae > Wurfbainia > Wurfbainia villosa. Next base: position 39,242,629 of record CM045988.1, read on the forward strand.
TAACGTGGTTCGGAACCGCACGATTCCTACTCCACGGATCGGGTTCGTTCGAACCCTAGCGATGCCAATCACACACCACTATAATAATAACTCCTTCTCGGAATAGTCCGGAGGCGGAGAAACCTCGTACAATTAATCTTACAACAATAAGATACTAATACAAGCAATTACAATAATGAAATACAATGCAAGTAAAGAAAACTACTTTACAATTGCCTTTGGATTGCTTGATTGCTTGGTTGCTTGAAATCACCTTGGAGACCCTGATTTGCAACAGCAAATCGCTTCAAAACCCTCAAGAAACCGAGTGGTTTTTCCTCCATCACGAGCTCCATATATAGCTTCAACCTGTGCTGGAAAAAGTCGATCAGTCGATTGATCGGGACCATCAGTCGACTGATGCCACAATTGTCATGAGACAATGGCTAGATCCACGCTGGATAAGTCCAACGGAACCTTCATCAGTCGACTGATCATGACCATCAGTCGACTGATGGAGCCTTTACTCGACCAGTCGAGTCTCGACTCCATTCTGTGCCCGAAATACCGAGCACCAGTCGACTGATCACACGATCAGTCGACTGCTCGAGCCATCAGTCGACTGCCAACCTATGGCAGTCGACTGCTAGGCCATTACCCGCAGTCAAACCCTAGTTGACTCGGTCCAGTCGACTGCCACATGACACCAGTTGACTGGCACACCTCAAACATGAGGTTTTAACCCAAGTATGGTTCCCCTATACTTGCTAGATCACCCTTAGCCTAGACCTAAGCCTTCTAGCCACCTCCATCAGCCTCACGCCTCTCGAATCCCTCCAAGTCATCCATGACTTGTTCATCCATCGCGCTAGCCTTCAGGTGCTTCCGTCGGCTATGTCATGCTAACGGTGTCTACACTGCCAAGGCAATTTGGACTTACGCCGCCAAGACTCCACTTGGACTTTACGCCGCCAACCATTGGACTTATGCTGCCAAGACTCCCGCTTGGACTTTACACCGCCAATATCAAACCCTTGGACTTCTCAAATGCCAAGACTCAAGCTTGGACTTTCCCTTGACAACCCATGTTGGACTTTTCATGCCAAGACCCATGCTTGGACTTTTCATGTGCCAAGTGTCCCACTTGGACTTTCCATGCCAAGTACTCAAGACTTGGACTTTACCAAATGACAATTACATTGTCATATGTTTTTGTCGAAACATCAAAACATCACTCGAGTCAAACTCGAGTCTTGGTCAATCATGACCTGGGCCGATTGCACCAACAATCTCCCCCTTTTTGATGTTTGACAAAAACCAAATAAATGATTGAGTTAGAATACTAACTCAAATCCTTTACCAATTATCCCAAATTGGTAAATACTCTCCAAATGTTCTCCCCCAAACATTCTCCCCCTTTTTGACTAACATCAAAAAGGTTTTCTCCCCAAGAGGGTTAATGTCTCATGTCCCAATGAGATCTTACAATCTCCCCCTTGGTCCAAAAATACTTAGGATGTCTACCATCTTCCTAGTGATAAGTCCAATATCACTCAAGAGAGACAATCCCATTTACTCTCCCAATTTCCAAATTGGGTCTCTCAAAAGTCCCATCAATTTCCCAATTGATGTCATATTCTCCCAATAACTTCTCCTCTTCAAGTAGAAAAACACATCCATCATCCCAAGATGGATATCTCCGCCTAAAGGTTTTCTCCCCCTTGACCATTGCACCAACAATGTCCTTGGGCAGTCCCTAAGCCAATAGGAACTCTAAACCATCAAAATTAAGGTTAGAAATTCAACATTGAACTTTCCAACACCTTAACATTGATACAAACCCTAAACAACTCTCCTAATCCATATCCAATGGATTTTCACCCTTTATAATGCTTCCCAAAGCATATCCTAGGGTTAGGAGTGATTAGGGACCTTTACCATGGCTGAACACGGGCTAACCAAACCTAGTTTTCCCGAAATCAGCCTTGGCAATGACTGACTCACCTACCAATGATCACACTCATCACCGATCGCCACTCAGTAGAGCGATCGATAATCAAATTTCAATTTCAGCTTATCGAATCGAGTTTTGGAAATTCATAAATAATTATACGTTTATCGACAAATCCTGAAAGTTCATACGTATAATACTTATGACACATAGAATGGGTGAAAAATATTTTAAAATTATTTTACCCATAAAATAGAAAAATTGATACAAAATCCAAAAGTGACTAAAAACTTTAAAGTTTAAGCTCACTTTGTATCAATCTCATCAATAGTGATTGCTATCAAAAGATAGACTTCACCAAGGTTTTTGAAAATGATTTTAAAATGTTTTCAAAACCTTATTTTGGATCATATTCCTTGTACACATGCTTTCCCAATGATCCACAAATAAAATTAGATGAGTTTTAGTTCATCTAGATGCAAAAACTATGCACCTTGAACTTAACTCATATCCTAGCATCTCACATGTATCTAGGGTGTATAAATACACATACATGTCAATTGGATGTGAGATGTGGGTTTTGGTTCATTTAATCTAGGGTTTCATGCATTTTTCTAAGGCAACCCTACTTGATTCCCTTATAAATGGGATTCCAAGTCATGCCATTGTCCTTAAATCAATTTCAATCAAATTATCTTAAATGCATGAGTGATTATGGCATTAGAAATGATATAGATAAACACATGCTCATAATCATGATGTCATGGCATAATATGAAATCTAAAAACACATGACATTTAAAACCTTAATCCTAAACATGAACATGACATATAGAATCATAGAACTAGGCATGATGTCATGACATGGCATATGGCAATCAAAGCATGGCATATAAAATATATAGGTATAGTAGTACCTAAATTTTAATATTAATTGCCATTTGATATGGTTAGATATATTTTTCCATATTATCATTAATCTCCTAATTAGCCAACAACCCAAAATGGCACACTAACACTCTAAACCCTAATTGTGCCAATTTGATCATTTTATCAAACTTCATAACTAATATTGGCACATCCTAGAATCTTTTAGGATTATAATTCAACCCTATTTCCAAGGTATCCATAACCTTGAAAATAACCTAAAATGCCACCTTTATCATGATTGAGTTAACTACCCATCCACTCAAGGTTGGCACATCCTAAGCCCACCTAGCATGAATCAATCATGCTCTTAGGAACCCAAAACTGATTTGAGCTCCTAGGGTTAATTAGGTATTCCTTAGGGATAACCTCCCTAGATACCTTCCTAATGACCCTCCTAGGCTTGTTAGCCTTGGTCATTTGGGTCTTACCTAGGTTGACTCTAGGGGCAACTCCCCTTGCAACCTTCTTAGTGGCCACCCTAGGTTTCCTAGAAACCCTAGCCACTAGGCACACCCTTTGGTCAACTCTAGGGATGACTTCCCTATTGACCTTGGTCTTCCTAGACCTAGTTTGTGTCCCATAATCAAATGGAACACTATGGTAAGCTACCTTAGGCTTAGGTTTGTGACCCAAACCTTGCTTGCCTTTGGTTGACTTTTAACTCTTAGGTCCTTGGTGTTGACTTTGTCTTTTGGACCTTTGACTTTGACCATTAGACCCTTTAAATTGGTTTTGTATATTCCTAAGGGTCTTTTCAAGTTTTTCAAGCCTTGACCTCAAGGCTTGATTTTTCTTTTCTAATATCTCAATTTTTGATTTTTCATTTTCTCTTGAGATATTTCTATTTCTAGGCATATGTCTAGATTTCTTAGCATTAAAGCCTAGATGTTCTCCTATTTTCTTAATGCTTTCCTTAGGTAATATATTTTTAGGGACATTAGTCCCAAATTTCTTCTTATTTCCTAAGTGAACACTCTTAGCACCTAAACAAAAGTATTTATTTCTATTAGCATGCTTTTCATGGCAAATTGCAAGAGAATTAAAATTCCTAGCATGCTTTTGACTTTTAAATTTAGAAGATGCATTATTGAAATATACCTTAGGGTTTGGCATGGAGGCTCCCCCTACATGTATAGCTCCTTCTTGGGTCTTTTTGCTCCCCCTAGGACATTGATTTCGGTAATGCCCCGGTTGCCGGCACTTGAAGCAAATGACTTGCTCCTTGCTTTTCTTGGCATTGGGAACACCGGCTTCATTGACTATTTGTGCCAGTGGAGCTTTCCTAATCTTCTTTGGACATTTGCTCTTGTAATGCCCATACTCCCTACACTCAAAGCACATTATATGAATTTTATTATTATTTGAAATGCTCGAGTTACCTAGGTCCGTGGTGGATGGTGCCGGAGTTAGATTTTGAGCTTCTTCATCTTGACCGGATGTTGAAGGCTCTTCTTGAGGTTGCTCCGGTATAGAGGATGGTCTTTCCTCCTCAATCCTAGAAGTGGATGCTCCTTCCACTTCTTCTACCTCTTCTTTCTCCGATCCGGAAGTTGACTCCATCTCAACTTCAGATTCCTCACTTTCACTTGAGGATGAACTCTCTTCATGGAATCTTGCCAATTTTCTCCATAGCTCCTTGGCATACATGTAATCCCCTAGCTTGCACAAAATATCATTAGGAATTAAATCTTCCAAAAGTTTCGTTACCTTAACTTCGGTCTTGAGCTTTTGGCGTTGATCTTGGGTCCACTTTTTCAATTTTAGGACATTTCCCTTCTTATCCCTAGGGGGTTCAAGGCCTTCAATGAGGATGAACCAATCCTCTATGTTCATCATCAAGAATCTCCACGCCGGAAAATCTTCTCGGTCGTATGGCGGTGGAGTGTTGATATCCCATCCAAGCTTGTCTTGAAATTCCATCTTCACCCTCTAGCGTCTTGCTCCCGGTTGTTAATTCGTTGAAGAGCAACCTGGCACTGATACCACTTGTTAGGGATCGTTTGGAACCTAGAGGGGGGGTGAATAGCGTCAATGGAATTCTTTCGCGTTCGTGTCTACAATTTCGTTAGCGCAGCGGAATATAGATATAATACAATAACGAAATGGACAAGCACACACAAAGACACGAAGATTTAACGTGGTTCGGAACCGCACGGTTCCTACTCCACGGATCGGGTTCGTACGAACCCTAGCGATGCCAATCACACACCACTATAATAATAACTCCTTCTCGGAACAGTCCAGAGGCGGAGAAACCTCGTACAATTAATCTTACAACAATAAGATACTAATACAAGCAATTACAATAATGAAATACAATGCAAGTAAAGAAAACTACTTTACAATTGCCTTTGGATTGCTTGGTTGCTTGAAATCACCTTGGAGACCCTGATTTGCAACAGCAAATCGCTCCAAAACCCTCAAGAAACCGATTGGTTTTTCCTCCATCACGAGCTCCATATATAGCTTCAACCTGTGCTGGAAAAAGTCGATCAGTCGACTGATCGGGACCATCAGTCGACTGATGCCACTGTTGTCGTGAGACAACGGTTAGATCCACGCTGGATAAGTCCAACGGAACCTTCATCAGTCGACTGATCATGACCATCAGTCGACTGATGGAGCCTTCACTCGACCAGTCGAGTCTCGACTCCATTCTGTGCCCGAAATACCGAGCACCAGTCGACTGATCACACGATCACCGATCGCTGAGCCATCACGATCGCCAACCTATGGCGATCGCTAGGCCATTACCTACACCAAACCCTAGTTGACTCGGTCCACCGATCGCCACATGGCACCGGGCCGACCGCACACCTCAAACATGAGGTTTTAACCCAAGTATGGTTCCCCCATACTTGCTAGATCACCCTTAGCCTAGACCTAAGCCTTCTAGCCACCTCCATCAGCCTCACGCCTCTCGAATCCCTCCAAGTCATCCATGACTTGTTCATTCATCGCGCTAGCCTTCAGGTGCTTCCGTCGGCTATGTCATGCTAACGGTGTCTACACCGCCAAGGCACTTTGAACTTACGCCGCCAAGACTCCGCTTGGACTTTATGCCACCAACCATTAGACTTATGCTGCCAAGACTCCCACTTGGACTATACGCCGCCAATATCAAACCCTTGGACTTCTCAAATGCCAAGACTCAAGCTTGGACTTTCCCTTGCCAACCCATGTTGGACTTTTCATGCCAAGACCCATGCTTGGACTTTTCATGTGCCAAGTGTCCCACTTGGACTTTCCATGCCAAGTACTCAAGACTTGGACTTTACCAAATGACAATTACATTGTCATATGTTTTTGTCGAAACATCAAAACATCACTCGAGCCAAACTCGAGTCATGGTCAATCGTGACCTGGGCCGATTGCACCAACACAGTTCCAATGCAGTATCTATGTTCCCAGGGCAGTTTTGATAGGTTCAAAGTACTATATGTATTTCCCAGATAGTATAAGGAGTTCTAGTGCAATTCCAGGGCAGTAATTATATTTCCAGGGTGGTATAAGCATTTCTAGAGCACTATGTTCAGTTCCAAGGCAGGGTAAGCAAGTCCAAGGCAGTGCTAGAGTAGGATGTGTAATGCAAGACCAGGGGATGTATTTCCAGGGTAGTGTGAATAGTGTCAGGGTTGTATGAGCTGCGCTAGGGCAATTTGTGTAATTTTAGGTGAATAATTAATTCCAGAACCGTACGAGGCTTCCAGGGCAATATAAGCACTTCCTGGACAGGATAATTCCAGAGCAGTTAGCGTAGTTCTAGAGTAGCTTGAATCATTACCAGGGCAATTAGCACATATTTCGAGTGGGACTCTGTTTGCAGTAAGAAATAGGGCGAAGAAGGGTGCAAGGTAATGGTGAAAGGTTGAGGGGTGGTTAGGTTGATATAATCACATGTATCTTTATATTCTGTTTAAGGTTAACATGTGGCATGATATATTTTTGAATCAGGAGCGGGAAAAGCGGTTAGGAGGACAACTGGGCAAAGGGGCATTTACATACATTCACTATTAAGAGAAGGCAGGGGGGGGGGGGGTTAGGGGCTTCGCCTATAAAAGGAGTAGGAGATGACAGAATCAGGGATGGTTGTTTTCTTCTCCATTTGATATCATTGAGATCTCTTTTTTTTTTCCAATTCAGTACTTTCTTCTCATACTCGTACTGACTTTATCGTCAGAGTGGCTGCGTCGGGAAGTCGACCAACCCTTAATGTTTCTCAGTGTAGTAGATTTAGCTCAACCCCAAAGATCACAATTAACTCTTCTGGTTGATCTTTCTTCTCCAATTCTCTTTCTTGGTGTTAGACCCAGTGGTTCGCAAGGAAAGGGGGGATCTTGAGGATCCAAAGAAGCAAGGAACATTAAATTGGCACCGTCTGTGGGAACCTGAATGAAAAGTCATGATGGTCAATACTAGAAGGACAATGAAGGAGCTAGCAGAAAGAGAGAGATTTGTTTCTAGTACTTACCAGGGGGTACTAGTAAAAGGTAATGGGAACCTCTGTATGAGGATCTTATGTAGATTACGGCGGAGATGATGGACCAGATGTCACAAAGGGCTACCCCAAAGAAGGTTAAAGAGGATATCTCTGATAGTGAATCTAAGGAAGAGGGAGGTAAAATTTCTCAGTTAAAGAAAGGTTCGGGTGCTTGTAAAAAAGGAAAAGGGAAGGAGAAATGTGTGGCTTCTCTGAGAGATGTAACGTTAGATGAGGAGGGTTCTACTGTAGGGACTATTGTACAAATAGAGGAGGAAACTCCTTTTGTCGAAAGTATTTTAAATGATGAATTACCCCGACGATTGAGTCTTCCTCAGATATTTGAGTATGTGTGGTTCTTCTGATCTTAAGGATCATTTAAGAAAATTTGAGAATGCTTCTTTGTTATATCGCTATACTGATGGGGTCAAATGTCGAGTATTCCTTACTACTTTGACAGGATCGGCAGAACAATGGTTTAGTGATTTGAAGCCGAAAAGTATTGCATCTTTTAAGGATTTCTCCACACTATTTGTAAGGAATTTTTCCAATGCTAAGAAATATTTGCCTCAGCCCTTGAGTCTTTTTGATCTTAAGTAAAGAGAGCCAGAAAGTTTGCGGCAATATGCACATAGATTTACACAAGCCGCTTGCGAGATTCCTGTAGTAGAGCCAGGTATGATGATGGGAGCTTTTACCCAGGGGCTTAGAGAGGGGGACTTCTTTAAATCTCTAGCTAAGAAGCCTCCTGTAAGCTTCGAAGATTTACTATCCCGGGCTGAGAAGTTCATTAATTTAGAAGATGCTCAGAAGTCTCAGCGAACTTTATAGGATTTCAGGATAGTGGAAAGAAAAGAGGGAAGAATTGAATGGGTAAGGCCTACGCGACCTGTAGGAGACAGAGCTTTATATTCTCCCCTACCCCAGTTCTCCAGGGAAAGAGCTATGAATATTTGTATAGGGTAGAGGTTGTTGCGGAGACCCTTTGGGGCTGAAAGAGGGCCTAAGAGATTGTCATCTCCTACTTTCTGTGATTTTCATCAAGAATATGGGCACAATACTCAAAATTGTCAGTAGTTGGACTTGGAATTGAAGAGAATTATGGGAGCTCACCATCATATTCGAAATTTAGTCATGAATCCGGCTCCTTATCAGCATGGGTTTGGAGGAAGAAATTATGGAAGAGGTAATCCCATACCCCTTATGAATATACCAGTGCAGCAGGTACAGATTAGGGAAATAGTGCCTGATCGGGTTGAACCTTCTAATCAACCCCCCGTAAGGGGTTCCATCAATATGATATCTGGGGGCTCCACTAATGGGGATTCTAATAGGGCATGGAAAAGACACAGTAGGGAAGAATATGTAGCTATGACGATCCTGCTCAGGGCCAGAGGACCTATAATAGGTTTTGGTGATAATGATTGAGGGGGAGTGCTAACTCCTCATACTGATGTTCTGGTCATTCGAGCTCTTATTGCCAATTTTGATGTGGGAAGAGTTTTTGTAGACGTGGGCAGTTCAGTAGATATTCTGTATTGGGCAACTTTGGAATATATGGGAGTTGTCGTTACTGACCTGCAACCAGTGGCAACCTCTGTTTGGGTTTTCTAGGCATGAAGTGCAACCGATGGGCTAGATTAAGTTACCTTTATCCCTGGGAGAAGAGCTTAGGAGAAAGACAATGCTTATCAACTTTAATATAGTGGATATGCCTTCTTCCCACAATGCTATTCTAGGAAGACCTATTTTGAGCAGTTTAAAGGTTGTGGCATCGCCTTACCATCAGAAGCTTAAGTTTCCTGTGGGAAGCGAAGTAGGAGAGATAAGAGGTGACCATCATCTTTCCCGCCGTTGATATGTGGATGCCATTAGGATAGGACAAAAGGGAAAATTTGGTAGTAAGTCTCTGCAGCAGTCTAAGTATGGGGATACAATGTGTTTCGTTCAAAAGGGGGTTGCAGAGGAAATAGGAGAATCTGATAAAGAGGCAATTATATTGGATGATAAGTGTGTTGAACATATTTCCTTTATGGCTCGGGATCTTCCTGTGCAACTTAAAGCAAATCTAATACAATGTCTTATTAAAAATAGGGATATTTTCTCATGGTCCCCATAAGACTTGTCAGGAATTTATCCTAACATTATGAAGCATAAATTGTATATTTCACCTACGACAATTCCTATAAAACAGAAGCGTCGACATTTTGGAGGAGTAAAGGATTCCATCATTAAAAAAGAAGTGGGTAAATTGCTGAAGGCTGGGCATACTAGAGAAGTACAGTATCCAACTTGGTTATCTAATGTGGTCCTAGTGCCTAAGCCATCGGGAAAATGGAGAATGTGTGTGGACTTTAGAGATCTTAACAAAACTTGTCTTAAGGATTGTTATCCTCTGCCCCGTATTGACTAGTTAGTGGATTCTACCACTGGGCGTCAATTTATTTCGATGATTGATGCTTATCAGGGGTACCATCAAATACCATTAGCCAAGGAGGATCAGAATAAGGTCAGTTTTATTATGCCCGAAGGAACTTTCTGTTATGTAGTCATGCCTTTCGGGTTAAAATATTGTCGGGGCCACTTACCAGAGGCTAATGGATAAGATCTTTGAAAAATAGCTGGGAATAAATGTGGAGGTGTATGTAGATGATATTTTAGTTAAAACTCTGCATTTCGAGCAGTTAATACCTAATTTGGAGGAAACCTTCGATACTTTGCGTCAATATAAAATGAAATTGAATGCAGAAAAGTGTGTTCGGGGTGACACAGGGTCATTTTTTAGGTTATGTGGTTATTGAGCAAGGTATAAAGGCTAATCCTATTAAGATTGAGGCTATTCAGTAGATGTAACCACCAAGAAATTTAAAAGAGGTACAAAGGTTATTAGGTAGGATTACTACCCTGTCCAGATTCATATCCCGATTGGTGGCTAGGAGCCTCCCTTTCTTTAAGATATTAAAGAGGGTTGCGCGGTTCCAGTGGGATGACCATTGTGATAAAGCCTTCCAATCCTTGAAGGAATATTTAGTGGAACCGCCTTTTTTTAGCTAAACCTCAGCCAGGAGAGGTGTTGTGGGTATATTTGGCTCTTTTAGAGGCTCTTGTAAGTTCAATATTGGTTCGAGAGGACAAAGGGCAGTAACATCCAATCTATTATATTAGTTATCTGTTAAAAAGGGCTGAGGTTCGATATACTAATTTAGAGAAATTGACCTGGGGTCTGGTTCTGACTGCTCGAAGGTTGCGACCCTAATTTTTTTATCTCATCCTTAAGTGATACTCACTGATACTCCTCTGGGAAGAATACTTACACATCTGGAAGCTACAGGTAAGCTTATTAAGTGGGCTACGGAGCTCAATGAGTATGACATTACTTATCAGCCTCATACTTCTATCAAAGCGCAAGCCTTAACTGATTTCTTAGTATAGACCATGCATAAGGAAGAATATGAGCCATGGAGGTTACATGTAGATGGATCTTCTAGAAAAGAGGGTTGTGGGGTAGGAATAGTTCTGATTTCACCACAGGGGGAAGAAGTTAATCTAGCAGTTAGATTGCATTTCAAATCCACCAATAATGAGGTTGAATATGAGACTTTGTTGATAGCTTTGTAGGCTACTAGAAATATCGTGACATAATTGCACAGATTGAGTTATTGCCACAGAACGAAGGAGTAAGAGATGTGATTGAAGATGATTGAAGGAGAGAGTTAATTTAATTTTTTACGGATAAAAAGGTGGCAAATGATTTTGTAAAGGTGCGGCAATTTAAGCAGCAAGTTAGTTGTTTCTGCATGGTAAAGGAAATTTTGTATAAAAGAACTTATGTGGGGCCTCTATAACGAGTTTTGGGGAAAATAGAAGTTGATTATATATTGAAGGAGGTTCATGAAGGGGCTTGTGGTAGTCATATAGGAGGGCGGGCATTAGCTCGAAAGGTGTTATTGGCTGGGTACTTTTGGCCTACCCTGATCAAAGACTCTGTGCAGTTAGTATGACAGTGCGAGAGCTGTCAGAGGTGTTGGGATGCACACTGAAAAGTCTATCTTTTCTATGAACATCTTTAGTTTTGAAATAAGAATCACATGATCATTGTTTGCATATTTATGGTTATGCATATTGTCTAATGCATTACATTGTAGATAACATGGTGTGTGGTGTCACACGGGAGATCATGTTATCAGTTCCTTGTAAAGTATAAGTAAAGGCTCACAAACGAGATGGTTATGGACAAACCATTGGAATGGTTGTAGTGTGATTTGGTATTGGTTTGTCTTGACTATAGAATTACACTAGTACACTTTGTGTGTATTGAGCAGGACTGACATAGAGGTGATTCGATTTATTGCTGACTACATAATCGAATCGGACCTCAAATATTATATTGTACATGCTCTTAATCCCGATATAATAACGGGCACATATACTTCGTATTCATTTCTTTGATTTACCAATGGGCGAGATTTATAGAGTAAATCGATAGGCTCGGTAAGTTGGGAAATGATATTATTTATATGGTGTGTCATTGATTATAGGAGGAAACCGTGTCCTATATATTAGGATGATGATGTCCCCTTGAGGAGCTCATAAGGTTCATCATGTAAACTCTGTAGGTGGACTTGGTCCGGCATGATGATAAGGTTGAGTGGTACTACTCATGGAGTTAGAAGTTGATTAATTAATTGTCAGTAAATTAATTAATCGACGAACATTCGAGATCTTAAACAAGGGGAGATATATGTACAAATAATATATGGAGCTCATATTAACTTATGGGGGTTGGTGAGGTAGATCAATGATAATCCTCTAGTGGAATAGATTATCATTAATGGATCATACTTTATGTGGGCTTGATCCATTGGGTGGCCAAGATCCAACTCCTTCTCATGGTCCCTATTGTAGCCTATTAAAACCTCATGGAGCCTAGATCCGATGGTGGAAGATGAAAATCTAGATCCGACGGTGGAGATTAAATCTTTAGATCCGACGGTTGAGATTAATTCTCTAGATCCAACGGTTGAGATTAAATCCCTAGAACCGACGGTGGAGATTAAAGGGAGGCTTGAGCCCAACTCTATAAAAGGAGGCTAGGGGTGGGAGGCAAGGAAGGGGCAAGAGGGGATTAGGGTTTGGGATGCTAGGGCATGGAGGCTTGGGCGGCCACAATTTTGGAATGTGTTTCCTTTCTCTTCTTCTTCTTGGCCGGCGCCCAAACTTGCTTCTCCTCTCCTTGGCCGGCATCCAAGCTCTTCTTCCTCTTCTTCTTGGCAGGTGGAAACAAGGGTTAGGGTGATTCCTTGGAGCTCTTGGTCGGTGCCCACCTTCCCCTCTCTTTGGGCTGGTGGCAAGCTTCAAGTTGGGACCTTGTTGGTTGGTCCTAGATAGAGGAGAGTCTTGATTATATACTTCCTCTCGTTCGGAGCGAGTAAGGAAAGGAAGATCGTGATCTAGGAGGCTTCGACTTTTGGAAGATCGTCGCCCACACGACGTCCAAAAGGAGGAAGGACATACAATAGAAGATCGAGAGGTATAAATTTTGTTTTATTTTCCTTTTGTTTTTTTGTATGTTGTATGTTTATGTTATGAGGCTAATTTACTTGGACCCTAAATACAAATGCAAAACTGGCGATCCGTACATCGTCTATTCCGCCGCTATTCGGAGAATAGAGGTAGGTTGCTTGAACAACAAGTTTGTTCAAGTGACTACTCTAATCGAATAGCACGACGATGAAACGATAGCTTGGGTAATCCCTCCTTGTCAAGGATAAATTTTTTTATCTGGGGACGTAGAAGGGATCGCCATGAACAAGTGACCGAGTTGAAGTGGGAAACGAAGTTTCCTACCTTCAAGTGGTATCAGAGCCACGGTTTCCGATTTTGTGTGTTTAGGATTCAGTTATTTTATGCACTTATCATATATTATATGTGCCGGATAATAGAAGGATGTGCATAGGTTAACTTTTCGGTTGCAGGCATAGAAACCAACTATTATGGTCATATGTGTGTATGTGACTGTATGTGTGTAATTATATATTATATAAATCCTCGAGGTTGACGAGGGTAATATTTAATTTTGTATTTAAATAAGGCATTTTTTAGCCACTCTTTTTATTTTAGTTTACTTTCGATCTAGATTTCATGTACACTCATTCATGGAGTATAGGATCGATCGATGTAAATTAAAATAGTTAGTCTCGGCTCGGATCTCCGGATGGCTCGTACATGGCGTAGGGAGGAGCGGACGACATGGTGATACAACAGGAGGCATATTGGAGACAAAAGCCATAATAGTAGGAAAATATTTCTTTTTCATATTTATTGCTTATTGTTTGATATGCATGTCGTAGGCAAGAAAATTCCTCAATTTTAAATTACTAAGTGGGAGAGGGATATTTTTATAAATTCCCACGGCCTCCATTACGATTTGACATGTGAAGCAAACAAACTTGTGCGTCGGCTCTGAGTGCCTTCCTTCACATCAGATGAGTTTGTTTGCAGATCACAAGGTCGAATATTATTTTAGGAAATTATTAAGGAGCGTGTGTACTTCCCCATCAGAAGGCACATAATTAGATACAAATTATCGGAGTCACTTATATACAAATATAAGTATCCTCCCCATCGGAGTCACTGCTTTTATTTGTAAGGCCGAAGAGGAACCAACAATTAATTTTATTTGTCAAAAAGTTAGGTTAACAGGATAGTAAAATTAATGGGTAAAACCTCCTCTTACAAATATAGAATTTGTATACGTCCATACTATCGTGGCATACGATATTCTTGGTGTTTTGAGGTGTTGGTTGATTTTAAAATTTTATTGTTTGAGGCATCAATTATTTTTTGAAATCTAATGTTTTGATCTATGTGATTCTTAGGTTTTTTCAAAATGACTTTCAACCCACTTGTTGTGATACTGAAAGAAAATAAACTTACTGGACCCAATTATGTTGATTGGAAGAGGAATCTTGACATTGTCTTGACTACTGAGGAATACAAATATGTACTACTCGAAGAGTGCCCTCCTAAGCCTGCGGATGATTCTGGGGAAAAGGAGGAGAGTTATAAGAAGTGGGTTAAGGCTGATGAGATGGCTCGATGTTACATTTTGGCATCTATGTCAAATGTACTGCAACATCAGCATCAAGCCATGCCCACTACTTATGACATGATGCTAATCTCAAAGAGCTTCACTTGTGTGCTATTCGTCAGACTGCTTAGGCGTAGGCCATCATTGGCCAAAAGGTTTCTACTTCTAAGCCGAAAGGCAAGAAGAAGAAGAAACAAGCTGGGGCAAAGGTGGCGGGAGGAACTCAGGGAGGAGTGAAGAAGCTGAAAGGCAAGTGCTTCACTTGTAAGCAGACTGGACACTGGAAGAAGGACTGCCCCAACTGCAAATAGAACAAAGGTATATCTTTTGGTCTAGTCGTTGAAACATGTTTAGCATTGTTATCTATCGGCACTTGGTGTGTAGATACGAGAGCCACTGATCATATCTGCAATACTTTGCAGGGGTTCCAGGAAACCAGACGACTAGCTGAAGGGGAGTTTATCGTATACTTAGGTGATGCCACGAAGGTGATGGCTGTTGCAGTGGGAGATATTTATTTTTCTTTTGAGAGGAATAAATTTTTGGTTCTTAAAAATTGCCTTTATGTACCTTTATTTAGAAAGAACTTGATTTCGGTTTCTAAATTGTTTATGGATGGATATTCTATTTCTTTTAATGATAGAGTTGTTATAAAAAGGAATAGGGAGGTTATCTATTCTGGTGCATTGATAGGAAATTTGTATACACTCGAACCAAAAGCTCCCACAATGTAAATAGAAGTGAATAACTCATCTTCTAATTCCAATAAGAGAAAAGAACCTTCGAAGATGAACCAAACATATCTTTGGCATCTTAGGATAGGTCATATTAACCTAAGTAGAATTCAAAAATTGATAGCTGATGGACCTCTGGGTTCATTAGTAGTGGAAGATTTCCCAACCTGTGAATCTTGCTTGGAAGGTAAAATGACCAAGAGGCCTTTCAAGGCCAAGGGGTATAGAGCCAAAGATGTGTTGGAATTGGTTCATTCTGATTTGTGTGGTCCTATGTCTATCCTGGCTAGAGGTGGTTTTGAATATTTCATCTTTTTTATAGACAATTCTTCAAGATATGGATACATTTACTTGATGGGCCGCAAGTCTGAATGCTTTGACAACTTAAAAGAATTCAAGGCTGATGTGGAGAAACATCAAGGTAAAAGTATCAAGACATTACGATCTGATCGTGGTGGTGAGTACCTCTTGGGAGAGTTTAGGAGTTACTTATCAGAGGTTGGGGTTCAATCCCAATTATCTGCACTTGGAACACCCCATCAGAATGGTGTAGAAGAGCGAAAGAATAGGACTCTTATGGAGATGGTTAGATCAATGATGAGTTATTCTGAGTTGCCAGAATCGTTCTGGGGATATGCTCTAGATACGGCAGTGTATATTCTAAACTTGGTTCCATCTAAATCAGTGCCTTCTACTCCCACAGAATTGTGGACTGGGCGAAAGCCTAGTCTAAGACATATTCAGATTTGGGGGAATCTAGCACATGTGCTGAAGGCAGATGCTGGTAAGTTGGAACCTCGTACATAAGTGCGCATTTTCGTTGGCTATCCTAGAGGAATGAAAGGTGGTTTGTTTTATAGTCCTAGAGATCAGAGGGTGATCATTAGCACGAACGCCAGATTTCTAGAGGAAGACTATGTGATGAACCACAAGCCCATGAGTAAGATTGTTTTGGAGGAATTGAAAGGGGAAGTCACTACTTCAGTACCACCGGTACAAGAGGATATACCACAAGTCACTGCAATGCGTGTCACAAAGGATACACAGGTGATATCTCATCATAGTGGGAGGGTTGTGAGACAGCCTGATAGATTCATGTTCATGGGAGAATCTTCTGATTTGATCCCTGGCGAACATGAACCTGATCCCTGGACATATAACGAGGCAATCCAAGATAAAGATGCGGTATCTTGGCAAAGTGCAATGAATGCTGAGATTGAATCTATGGATTCAAATCAGGTCTGGGAGCTAGTAGAAAGACCCAATGGTGTAAAAACCATTGGATGCAAGTGGATCTACAAAAGAAAGAGAGGAATAGACGGGAAGGTTGAGACCTTCAAAGCGAGGCTTGTTGCGAAGGGGTATACTTAGAAAGAGGGTATCAATTATGAGGAGACCTTTTTGCCGGTTGCCATGCTTAAGTCTATTTGGATTCTCTTATGTATTGCTGCTCATATGGATTATGAGGTATGACAGAAGGATGTCAAGACAGCTTTCCTTAATGGAAGTCTTGAGGAAAACATCTATATGAAGCAACCAGAGGGATTCATTGCAAAGGGCAAAGAGCATCTTGTGTCCAAGCTTAATCGGTCCATTTGTGGATTGAAGCAAGCTTTGAGGTCTTGGAACATTCGTTTTGATTAGGTAATCCAGTCTTATTGATTTATTCAAAGCCCGGATGAGTCTTGTGTATACAAGAGATGTGATGGAAATGTAGTGGTATTTATTGTACTATACGTAGATGACATTTTGTTAATTGGCAACAATGTTAAGGTGTTATTGGACGGAAGGGTATGATTGTCCAAACAGTTTGATATGAAGGACTTGGGAGATGTGGGACACATCCTTGGGATCAAGGTTATAAGGGATCACAGGAAAAGGATGTTGTGCTTATCTCAAGCTTCATACAAAGACACCATTATGGATCGTTTTAGCATGCAGAACTCCAAGAAGGGTTTTCTACCTTTCAGGCATGGAGTTCCTTTATCTAAGGAGATGTGTCCTAGAACATCTGAGGAGATAGAGGAGATGAAGGCGGTTCCTTATGCTTCAGCAGTAGGAAGCCTCATGTATGCGATGCTATGTACGAGACCGGATATCTGCTTTGCCATGGGCATGGTTAGCAGATATCAAAGTAATCCAAGACAGAGACATTGGACTGTGGTAAAACATATATTGAAGTACTTGAGAAGGACTAGGGATTATATGCTAGTTTACCAGGCAGACCAATTACTCCCTGTGGGTTACACAGATTTTGACTTCGAATCAGATAGGGATAACAGTAAGTCTACCTCAGGTTTTGTGTTTACTTTGGGAGGTGGAGCCATTGTATGGAGCAGTGTCAAGTAGAAATGCATGGCGGACTCTACCAGGGAAGCTGAGTATGTGGCAGCCTCTGAGGCAGCCAAAGAAGTTATGTGGCTCAAGAACTTCTTGATGGACTTGGATGTGATTCCTGGTTTGCCAAGAACTATCACAATTTATTTTGATAATAGTGGTACAGTTGCAAACTCGAAGGAACCACGAGCCCATAAGGCAAGTAAACACATAGAACGCAAGTACCACCTGATACGAGAAATCGTAAAGTGAGGAGAAGTTGTTGTGGCCAAGATTGCATTAGAGGATAACCTGGAAGATCCTTTCACTAAGGCCCTTCCAACGAGAGCTTTTGATAGGCATGTGGAGGGAATGGGAATAAGATGTATAGCAGTATGAGGACAGCATAGTCTTCTAGTATAAGTGGGAGATTGTTGGGATGTATACTGAAAAGTCTATCTTTTGTATGAACATCTTTAGTTTTGAAATAAGAATCACATGATCATTGTTTGCATATTTATGGCTATGCATATTATCTAATGCATTACATTGTAGATAACATGGTGTGTGGTGTCACACAGGAGATCATGTTATCAGTTCCTTGTAAAGTATAAGTAAAGGCTCACAAACGAGATGGTTATGGACAAACCATTGGAATGGTTGTAGTGTGATTTGGTATTGGTTTGTCTTGACCATAGAATTACACTAGTACACTTTGTGTGTATTGAGCAGGACCGACATAGAGGTGATTCGATTTATTGCTGACTACATAATCGAATCTGACCTCAGATATTATGTTGTACATGCTCTTAATCCCGATATAATAACGGGCACATATACTTAGTATTCATTTCTTTGATTTACTAATGAGCGAGATTTATAGAGTAAATCGATAGGCTCGGTAAGTTGTGAAATGATATTATTTATATGGTGTGTCATTGATTATAGGAGGAAACTGTGTCCTATATATTAGGATGATGATATCCTCTTGAGGAGCTCATAAGGTTCATCATGTAACCCTGCAGGTGGACTTGGTCTGGCATGATGATAAGGTTGAGTGGTACTACTCATGGAGTTAGAAGTCGATTAATTAATTTTCAGTAAATTAATTAATCGTCGAACATTCGAGATCTTAAACACGGGGAGATATATGTACAAATAATATATGGAGCCCATATTAACTTATGGGGGTTGGTGAGGTAGATCAATGATAATCCTCTAGTGGAATGGATTATCATTAATGGATCGGACTTTATGTGGGCTTGATCCATTGGGTGGCCAACATCCAACTCCTCATGGTCCCTATTGTAGCCTATTAAAACCTCATGGAACCTAGATCCGATGGTGGAAGATGAAACTCTAGATTCGACGGTGGAGATTAAATCTTTAGATCCGACGGTTGAGATTAATTCTCTAGATCCGACGGTTGAGATTAAATCCCTAGAACCGCGGTCGAGATTAAAGGGAGGCTTGAGCCCAACTCTATAAAAGGAGGCTAGGGGTGGGCGGAAAGGAAGCGGCAAGAGGGGATTAGGGTTTGGGTGCCTAGGGCTTGGAGGCTTGGGCGGCCACAATTTTGGAAAGTTTTTCCTTTCTCTTCTTCTTCTTGGCCAGTGCCCAAACTTGCTTCTCCTCTCCTTGGCCAGCGTCCAAGCTCTTCTCCTTGGCCGGTGGAAACAAGGGTTAGGGTGATTCCTTGGCGCTCTTGGTTGGTGCCCATCTTCCCCTCTCTTTGGGCTGGCGGCAAGCTTCAAGTTAAGAGCTTGTTGGTTGGTCCTAGATAGAGGAGAGTTTTGATTATATACTTCCTCTTGTTCGGAGCGAGCAAGGAAAGGAAGATCGTGATCTAGGAGGCTTCAACTTTTGGAAGATCGTCGCCCACACGACGTCCAAAAGGAGGAAGGACATACAATAGAAGATCGAGAGGTATAAATTTTGTTTTGTTTTCCTTTTGTTCCTTTGTATGTTGTATGTTTATGTTATGTGGCTAATTTACTTGAACCCCGAATACAAATGCAAAAATCGGCGATCTGTACATCGTCTATTCCGCGGCTATTCGGAGAATAGAGGTAGGTTGCTTGAACAACAAGTTTGTTCAAGTGACTACTCTAATCGAATAGCACGACGATGAAATGATAGCTTGGATAATCCCTCCTTGTCAAGAATATATTTTTTTATCCTGGGACGTATAAGGGATCGCCATGAACAAGGACCGAGTTGAAGTGAGAAGCGAAGTTTCCTACCTTCAAGTGGCACCATAATTGGCAGCATCAGCCGGCTGAATGTATGAAGGTAGTGGTTGCAGCTTATCCTTTTGATCAATGGGGTATGGATATAGTTGGGCCCTTTTCGGTCGGGATTGGTCAGAAGAAGTTCTTGTTGTTGTCTATAGATTACTTTTCTAAGTGGGTGGAAGCTGATCCTTTGGCCCGTATCACTGAGAAGATTGTATTAAAATTCTTATGGAAAAATATTGTATGTCGCTTTGGTATCCCAAGGAGGTTGATATCTGACAATGGGCGGCAGTTTCAGGGTAAGAAATTAGCAAAATTGTGCCAAGATTTTAAAATTCAATAGGCATTTACATCTGTGGCTTATCCCTAACGTAACGGGCAAGTGGAGGTGACTAATAGGGAATTGGTGCATGGATTAAAAACTAAGTTGGAGCATGTTGGAGGAAGTTGGGTGGAAGAATTGCCTAGTGTTTTGTGGTCTTTTCAAACTACTACCAGGAGAGCCACAGGAGCCACTCCATTCATTATGGTATATGGGTCAGAGGCTGTGTTACCCATAGAAGTGGGAATAGAATCTGCACATGTATTAAACTATCTCCCGAACGATAATAGCACAACTAGAAATATGGAGTTGGATTTTATTCAAGAAAAGTGGGATATGGTTGTGTATAATGCTAAAAGATTTAGGTCATAGGTGATGAAAGCTTATAATAAAAAGGTAATGCCTCGTTCTTTCAGGTGGGAGATTTTGTACTAAAGAAAGTGCTACCCGAAGGATCCAAGGGCAAGCTGGGACCTAAGTGGGAAGGACCTTTTCAAGTTGAAAGTCGAGCAAGAGTGGGGGCCTATTATTTGAAGGATGCCTAACGAAGATTATTGTCAAGGCCTTGGAATGTATATCATTTGCGACCCTATTTTAGTGGATAAAGTTGTTGTGAAATTTGCATTTTTAATTTTTAGAAAAAAGGTGTGCCGTAGACATTCTATTGTTGTATAAGTGTATCTGCTAGTTTTATCATTAACTTTAGGAAAAGTTTGATTTCGTTTTTGGAAAAAGATTTTTACGTTACTTGTAAGACCAGAGCATTGTACAAATTTTTGAAAGGATATCCTGATAATGGAAATTTTTGCTGTTATGCGATACATAGAACTTAACATATCAAAAGGAAAATACATAGTCTTGCATAAAAAAGAAAAGGCTCAAAGAATATTTGCATATAAAGGAAACTAGGGAGAGAACGAACCCACATATGAGTCTTCCCCAATTGTCGCGAGAGTGTTTTCTTCTGAAGCTGGCAGTGGGTTGGTTGAGCTCGTTGTTGCAATATAGGGGGACGCCATAGACGATTCCCAAAGGAGGAGAATGGGGAACGAAAGGGCCCTGTAAAATGTCTAGGGCGATATGCGAAGGTGGCTGTGGAATGAGTTGGTGATTCGGTGGAGGTTGTGTCAGAACTGATGAGAATAGGGTAGGAAGGAGAGGCCATGACAGGAGGAAGGATTAAAGGAAAAGAAGAAGGGGGAAGATGAAGGAGGGGGATGGGGAGTTCGGGCTTTATAGGATTGAGGAAAAAGGTAAGGGAATAAGGGAGGGTGTTGAAGGGTTATAAATGATTTTGAGGGGGTTGGAGAATTTAAGGGGTTATTAATGAAAATAGTGGCGTCTGGGGAATATAAGTCTTGCAATTGACGTGTTGTTTACATAAAATAGTGGCCTGTTTTCTGTAGTAGCGATGTTGTTAAAGAAGGGTTATTTTGGTAATAAAGTTTGTTTGAAGGGGCATTTATTTCCTGGGCAGTTTTAACGAACATTTATTTTCTGAGTGGTTTTATTCTAGTTAGGATGTTATAAAGCGTGGTTAACTATGCCTTGGATTTAATCAGAGGAAATATGTTGTGATAATTTATTACAAAAAATTGGTAAAACAAAGTTAAAGGGGTACAAAACATATTTTATCATGAGGAGGAAAGGGAAAAGATAGTAACTCAGGGGGAGTACGATCAATGGTACTGCCCATATCTAAAAAACTAAGAGAGTGCCCAGATGGAGGATAGGTGACTGCTTTGAATTGTGCGGTGCAGTCCTGGAAGCCTCATTATAGAATGGCAAATCCTCTATCTAGAAATAGATCGTTGATGGCAGATGAAGTCCACAGGAGTTCTTGAGCAGTACTGTTTCTTTCGGAAAGTGGTCAGGATTTCATGATATCCAGCATATTCTGTAGGAAGATGGTCTGGAATTGAAGAGCTGATAATTCTGCTCGATCGCCTTGGGCTTTTATAAGAGAGGTCTGCAATTCTCTTTCGAGTCGATAGTAGGCTTGTTGTAATGATGATTCTCTTATTTGATACTCCTGTATTTCCTTGTTTAGAATGTCAGTATATTGAATCCATTGATTATTTAAATGGCTTACGTTGTTGATGCCCTGAAAAAGAAAGTATTAGTATGGAGAAGAGAAAGCTATAGGAAAATAATGTACTAACCTCGTTAATACTGGAGAGTAGTGAATCTGGGAGATCGGGTATGGAAAAGGAGGAAAAGGGTGTCGGAGGAGTTTGGCAAATAGGAGGCTGAAGAAGTGTTAGTTGACGAGAAGGAGGTGGAATAGCATTATTGGGGGATGATGTGGTATTTTGGTTAGTAGCTTGTAAAAGGAGAGAATCTGAAATATGGGATGTAAGTTAAAATTTTGCAAATATAACAATAATATACAAAAATGAAGTAGAGGATGGGGGGCTTACCAAGCGTGCCAGTCAATTGTAGAGGGTAGCTATTTCAAATAAGTAACATTGCAGATTTGGTTAAGAGATGGGTTAAGTCAAATTGCTCCTCTGAGAAGGATAAGGTAATCATTTGATATTCTTCATTGTCTCGATAGGAGCCTAGGGAGGGTTAAGGAGGAAGAGTTGTTAGCCAGGTGGAGGGGAAGGGGTAAGGGGAAGTGGAGTCCACGAAGAAGTAATGTTCTTTCAAGCCTTTATGGGAGGAGAGGACACCTGTGAGAAATTGGAAGTGTAATCGGGCTTGGAAGTAAAATATACCTATCTTAGATGATTTTATTTGAAAAAAGAAATGGAAAAGGAAGGTTGAGGGAGTAATCGATAAAAATGAGATGGTAAGGTAAAAACCTAGCATAAATCGAAAAGAGTTGGGGCTTAATTGGTTTAGGGGAATTGAAAAGTATTCCAATATTTCAAGAATAAAGGGGTGAATGGGTAAGAATAAACCAGCTTATATCTGCTCCATGAAGAAGGCTTTGGTGCGTCCAAGAGGGTGATGAGAGCGTTCAATTGAATTAGTTGCGATAATATGATAACCGGAGGGTAGTTGTAAGCGAGAGGAGAGAGATTGACAATGTTCCCTTGTTATTTTGAAGCAGGTGGAAGCGAACCATGATCAGGGGATTGAGGTAGTAGGCTGTATCTTTTGGAAATTAAGGGACAGTGAAGATGGAGGAGGTTCTTGGCAGGTGATGTGAGCAAAACATATAGGATTTTAGGAGTAGTTTTTGCTCACATCTAGTTATATTTTGTGTTAGTTTCATGCATATGTTACTTTGTTTTTGCATGCATTTCCTATTTTCTAGTTCGGAGGTTTGCTCGTTGTTCTTTTGAATGCAGGTTGGCTTTTCGGGCAAAAAAGATGCATTTTCGGAGCGAAAGAAGGACATTTCATGCTAGACGCAGAGTGGGACACGACCAGGGCGTGTTGATTCAAATGGTCGTGTCCGATGGGCGAAGATTAGCACACCAGGGCCACACACGGCCTGGCTGTGTGGAAACACACGGGCGTGTGGCGGCCCGATGGAGTTGCGCGACTAGGGTTTTTTCTCGATTTCGCAGCGGTCCGAGGCGACATCTATATAAGGATGGCTCCGCCCAAACCCTAGGGAGGAGGCATGATGGCTAGGACGGCATGCCGAAGCCCTAAAAGGCTTCGGTAACTCGCAGCGGGGAGGAGGAACGCCGCTGGAGGTCCACAACTTGCAATACAACACCGGAGAGAAGATCACAATGCATTGTATATTTCTATTTCTGTGCTTTATCTTTTTTTTTTTGTATTTGAACTCCAACATGTTTTGTGATTCTTCCTTCGTATTCATGGAGAAGTACTTCTGATTCTAGGATTAGGGAGTAGCTTGAGTTCATATACAATGTCGGTTCATATTAAATTCTGGCCAAAAGTTTGATATTGATAGTTGGTAGTTGTTCTCTATTTACTTTCGTGAATTTGGCTTTCTTTCCGCTGTGCTTAGACGATACGAGGTGGTGACAGCCCTCGCAATCTATATTTAGGAGGTTTGATCAAGGAACCTAGGGGTAAACATGACCTCCCGTAACTGTGGGGAGAAGGGAGCGGTGGAATCGGAAATGGTCCACCGCAAGGATTGATTTGGCATTCCCGTACCCTCTATCCCATCCTTTTGGGTGAGGATAGCTCCCGGTGAATGCGGCGGCTTTGTGGGAGAGTGTATGATGTCCCTTCCCCAAAACCGTAGGTAGACGTTTAGAATATGCCAATTAACAACATTGTTATATGGTACTCAAGTGAAACCAAAGTCCTAGAATCTCCTTTTCAAGACCTCGACACCCTCTTTTCCTCCTCCGTGTGACACCGCACTGAGTAGGGTCCTCCAATAGTCCTCACCAACCGACTCTTTCTGAGATTCCGTCCGAACAATCGAAACCACTTAGCATATTGGTACTCGAATCCAAGTCCCTGTGGGATCGATAATCTTTATTACTTGACGACATCCGTGCACTTGCAGCCGTTTAGCGCGAGCGCGCACTTTGAGTCTTCAACGATCTCCATCGTGGGATTTAAGGTCGCGACCATGCGCATCAAGTTTTTGGCACCGTTGCCAGGGAGTGTCGATTCGATATCAATTCGAACTGTGGTAGATTGGATCGGACTTAGGATTAGACTATTTTTTTGCTTTACTTTCTTATTAGTTTACTTTATTCGCTTTAATTTTATTTTCCATATTTAGATTTAGTTTTTATTTTCGGTAGTAGTTTCCTGTTTACTTATTCCATCTTAGGTTTTCATTTGCTAGATTTATTTATTTTCTGCTTTTAGCATTAGGTTAGCACTCTTACTTTTGTGTGTTGGTTCATCGTATGCTTAGAAGACTAGGATCAGAAGGTCTAATTCCGATCGATTTAGAGATTGAGTGGACCTTTCACCGTCGGAGAGCAGCGCAACGAAAGATGGAAGATCAAGCTACATCTGAGATGAATATAGGTATCCGACCTCTGCAGGACTACGCAACTCCTAGTGCTAGAGGATTCCGGCCGAACATAGCTTGACCATCAATTTCGGCAAATAACTTTGAGCTGAAGTCGACACTTATACATATGGTTCAGCAGAGCCAATTCGAGGGACCTGCAACTGAAGACCCGAACCGGCATCTTCAGGCTTTTCTCGAAATCTGCTCAACTATTAAACTGAAGGGGGTCCCTTCTGACGCGATCCGCCTGAGCCTGTTCCCGTTTTCACTGTGAGATAAGGCTAAGGCATGGCTTCACTCTTTACCTTCTGGCAGCATCATCACATGGGAGCAGTGTGAGCAGCAGTTTCTGAATAAATACTTCCCACCAAGTAAGAATGCTCACATGTGCCACCTTATCACTAGCTTTCGCCAGAAGGACGGGGAGTCCTTATTCGAAGAGTGGGATCGCTACAAGGGGCTACTTTACCAATGCCCACACCATGGACTGGAGAGGTGGCTGATGATCCACATTTTCTATAATGGGATTGCTTATGCCACGAAGATGTCCCTAGATTCTACCGCAGGAGGAGTTCTAATGAACAAGACCATAGAGGAGGCGGAAGAGCTTATTGAAAAGGTGGCCCAAAACCACCATCAATGGGCCTCCGAACGTGGTCAACCCACGCCTGCAGTGGGACGTTACACTGTCAACTCCATGGACCACCTTTCAGCGAGGATGGATGCACTAAGCAGACGGTTTGAATCTTTGAATCCTTCATCTGCATGCACGGCCATTGATTTTGGAGAAGGAGCGGCAGCGTATCATGAGGACCAATATGTAGGGCAGGGGACTACAGACGAGCAGATTGAGCATTGTGATGCGATTGGGGACTATGATCAAAGGCCCCATAACCTGTACTCTAATACCTACAATCCCGGATGGAGGAGTCACCCAAATTTCTCCTACAAAAATAACTAGAGAAACCCCCAACCATCCGATGCAGACCTTGGCAACAATGAGGGCAATGGGCGACCACAGTCAGTGAACAAATGATGGAGGACTTCATCGCTACCCAATCTAAGGCCAATGAGGAATTTCGTCACCAGCATCAAAAGTCTGAAGAAGCACTGAGAGACTTGAAGGCCACCGTTGACAGCCTTGCAAGTCATACCAGGATGTTGGAGACTCAAGTGGCCCAAATAGCCCAATCCGTGTCACAACCTGTGAAGAACTCTTCGGCAAGCCAAGGAAAGGAGGAAGGAGTAGAGCAAAGTAGCCAATTCGCCAAGGGGTGTGCAACCATGATTTCCACCCTACCTGACCAAACTGAG
Source organism: Wurfbainia villosa (assembly GCA_025175895.1). Classification (NCBI taxonomy): domain Eukaryota; kingdom Viridiplantae; phylum Streptophyta; class Magnoliopsida; order Zingiberales; family Zingiberaceae; genus Wurfbainia; species Wurfbainia villosa. The sequence continues at coordinate 39,268,887 of CM045988.1, forward strand.
TTTGAAGAGAAAATCCCAGTACAGCTTGAGGACCCTGGTGAATTCGTTATTCCCTGCTCGATTTATCGGGAGAGTTTCGATGAAGCGCTATACGACTTGGGGTCATCAGTCAGTGTGATGCCCTATGTATATTTTCTGAAGATGGGACTGAGCGGGCTCCAACCAGCGAATCTTGGTATTCGTATGGGGGATGACTCAGTGAAGGAGCCCAATGGCCTGCTACCACACGTTCCTATGATGATTGAAGATTTTGTGATACCCACGGACTTCATCATACTGGACACAGGACTGAATCCCCAGAATCCTATCATTCTGGGAAGGCCTTTCTAGCAACCACATGGGTGTACATAGATGTGAAGGCACACCGGATCTCCCTTGAGGTAGACAGGGAGATCATTCTTTTCAGCCTTTTGGAGCAAAGAGCTCCTTACTTTGATGGCTTCATGATTAGTAGATTGAAGCCGGAACCTCCAGATGCAGATCCCGAGATGGATGAATGGAGGTTCACTGAACCACCGGAGACGAGTTGATAGAAGAGTGAGGTCGAGCTAAATGATCTTAAACAAAGCGCTTCTTGGGAGGCAACCCAAGTTTAGTTGTAGATTTCCCTATTTTCTATTGCATTGCATACATGTGTTAGATTTTAGTTTTGATTTCCATCACATTTAGAGTTAGGAATAGAAAAGAACTTTGCTAGGCAAAAATGAAACCCATATTAGTCTACACGGCGAAGTGTATGAACAAATTCGGGCATGGTGTATGAAAGGGGCAAAAAATGGGGGCACACGGCCCGGCCGTGTGTTTTCCCACGGTCGTGCCCGCTTGACCAGAGGTGCACACGGCCTGCCCGTGTGTTTTCACACAGTCGTGGTGCGCGAGGTTAAAAGGGGTGAGTCGTGTGTTTTCACCTCATTTGCGTCGTGTGCTTCAAAAGTTCTTGCCCTAGCCATGTGATTTCGCTTTCCTCTTCCTCTAGAAGCATTTTCAACCTCTTTAGAAGCCAAAAGGAGCAAGGATGAGGAGAACCAAGACCGTAACATCCCGATCCGATGCCTCAGAGCGACGAACAAGAAGAGCCGATGCTCCTCAAACTCCGGAAGAGGGTAACGCCCTACCCCCTCTAATTTTTCGCAATAATGAGCATAGAGATTGGTTTAATATGCTCTCTACTTGTAAACTTACTGCTACTAGGTACTTAGATGAGGATTTGCTAGGATCTTTAGGTTTGTTGGGTGACATGCACACCCTATTTGCAAAAATGGGGTGGGATGAGATTATGGGAATAAGACACCTAACCTACCCTAGGATTGTTTTGGAATTTTTGAGTTCTTTAGAGGCGTAAGTTTTAACGGGTAGAGAGAGCGAGGAGGGTAGGATAACTTTTAGACTTTTTAATATTGAGCATGAGTGGACCCTTCACCAATGGAACTCATGCTTTGGCCTGCCAAGTGGGGGAGAGAGAAGAATCCCTAATGGGTACAACTCTCGTTTGATTTGGACTGAGTTGACAGGGGAGCACGTTTATGACCCTTCTAGGGCCAAAGTGTCGCGCCTCCAAAACCCCGTCTTTCGATACCTTCACCGTGTCATGGCCAGTACTATATTTGGTAGTGGAGAGAGTGACGGTGTAGTGAGAGCTAGTGAGCTGCTTTGCCTATGGGACATACTACAAGAAAGGAGTAGCATTGATGTAGGGTCCCACTTCATGAGACACTTAGTGAAGATGGGCAAAGCAACACGCGGAGAGATCCATGTGGGAGGCCTACTTACCCACATTTTTTATAGGATGAGGTACGACTACACAACATTGGAGAGTATAGAGGGGAGCCCTAGGATCAACCTAGGAGTATGCATGGCCATGAAGATGATTGTAAGAGAAGGAGACTCCTTATGCTTTGTAAGGAAAAATCTTATGACCCTTAGGCTCGCCAACCCGGATCGTACCACCATCGTTATACGAGCCAATTGGCGCTTAGACCTGATAGTGGAGTCCCTCCACATGAGGGACCATCTACATCAGCGCCTATCTCTCCACCTTTATACCACTCTCCCTCCAGTCCACACATACATAGGAGCCCACCCAGTCCACGTCGACATGAGCCTACACCTACGCCACCATCTTTTTCTACTTTTGAGTAGGATGCAGGTACATCGGCATATGATTTCTCGGAGTTCTGATCGTGCCTCGACGACATCTACACTGAGCAGCAGATGCAGGGGCAGCAATGGGAGGAGTAGAGCGCCTACCATCAGACGAACTTCTAGGGATTCCAGGAGCATTTCCAGTGGGAAAGGAGTTCTACGATGAGGCCCGCATATACTTCCAGGAGGAGGCTGCTCGTCGCCAGGATAAGGCAGCTTACCGCAGGGAGATGCGGCAACATATGCACACCCAGCAGGCATAGTGGGCTAGGGAGGAGGAGCACCAAGCAATTGCTGCATCCACTAGCTCTCAGATCGACCACATGTATATGTGGCATCAGTGGCTCAGCAACATGTTCTCCTAGGATCAAGAGATGCCCAGGCTCCCAGACTTTCCACCTCGTCCACCATATTAGAGGTATACTTTTGTTTAAGTCTGGGGGGGACCCCAAAATCTATTTTGTTTTGTTTTCCTAGTAGTAGTTTCTTTTCTGGTATTTTCATTTGTTCATGCATGCATGAGTTGTTTAGTTCCCTTCAGTATTTAATTTTTGGTGTCTGGAAAGTTACCTCAGTAGTATTTTTGAAAGATGCTTGCATGAATTGTTCCCAGAGGTAGCTTGACTCCATTTATCTTGTGGTATTTTATTCTATGTGCTCTATTGAATGTTCTAGACTTACACTGATTAGCTCTATTTTTGCACTTACACATGTCGAACAGTCTAACAGGGAGAATATAGTACATACCTAGTTATGATTCACTTCAATAGTCTAGTACTTTGGAATCCATAGGTGACTCTAGGTTTAGTATTTTAGTTATTGGAGATGCTCGGATTGTGTAAGCCCATTCAAAAAAATCAAAATCCCTGTGAGCTGAAAAAAAATTATGGGATAAAAAATAGTTGTCGTGGGTAGAAATGGCTGTTGGATCGAAGCGGATCGCTAGAGGGGGGGGGTGAATAGCGATAAAAACTTTTCTTTTAAAACGTTCGATAGACAATTAAACGCAGCGGAAATGTAAATAAAACCTAAATGAGACAAATAGTTTTTTTACTTGGTTCGTAGCCTTCGGCTACTACTCCAAGGCCCTAACGGTCCTAGACCGTGTACGAAGGGCAATTCACTAAAACACTCCTCCTCGTTGAAGGTAGGAGTTTTACGATTACAAAAGCCTTCGAAGCAAAAAGATAGAGAGACAAACCCTCTCTTCTATTAAAGTAAAATGCAACGAAAAACCTCGATTGAAAAGAATTGCAATATTGAAAGCAATAACAAATTAAGATTATACCAACAACTAAACAAAAGAAAATTTAAGCTAGGGTTGTTGGCAGCACTTCGTTGTTGTAGAGTCGTCGGAGAGTTGCAGCGTAACGGAGGCTTTTGAGCACTTAGAATTGAGGATGAAACCCTAGGTTTGGCCCTCCTTTTATAGCCTTTGAGCCCCTTTTCGAGAGGAACCCTAGCCAATCAAATTTGAGCACAACTCCCCTTGAAATTTGGTGATAAGCCTTGACTCCTCGAATCTGATCATTGACCATCGATGAAGGTCATCATCGATCGATAAGACATCGGTCAGTGTTGACTAGCGATCTAATGACGGTCCAGTCCTCGGGCAATGATCGATGCTAGCTGCAAGGCAAAGTTAGCTCAAAGAAAACATTATTTCGACGGCCTCCGACCGTCCGATCTCGACCTAGACCACCTATGAGATGTCTTGGGTCGGATCTACGCTTAAGTCTCTCCCCGTAAAGAGGATACGACCTCACTTACGCTCGCACACACGAGCTTACCTCGATACCTACGTGTTGCTTTTGCTTCCGGCCTTCCACTCGACTCCTTCGGCTCTCTCCGAAGTCACTCGAGTGTCGCCCGACCACCGCGGCTTCCTCCGGGTGTCGCTAGCCTTCACTCGGCTATAGCAATTTTACACCTTTCAATATGAGCTTAACTTTGTATCGTTTGCTATAATCAAAACTCGGGTTCGACTTAGGTGCCTACTGCACCAACAATCTCCCCCTTTTTGATTTATGGCAAACCCACATACAAAGTTAAGAAAATTAAGCGCATTGAGAAAAATGAACAAGAGATATGCATGAATGAGCAGGAGTATAAAAACTCTTTTTCAAGTGCTCCCCCTTGAGGAATCCTCCCCCTTGACCGAGGGTGAGTACTTGAGAAAGAGTTTTAACTCTCCCCCTTGATGTTTGCTACTAAAAAAAAAAAAAAAATTAAGTAACCGAAATTACTTAATATTGGCCATAGTATTTAAAATAAGTTTAAGTTAAGAAATCAAAGGATTGATTTCTTAACCTTGGCCTTTACTTCCGTTTTGTTAACAAGTTAACTTAAAGTTAAGTAATTTAACTTTTGTATTGTTAACAAAAACAAGTTAACTAAATGTGTTTAAATTGACCCCTTAACTTTGGCCTTTTTCTCCCCCTTTTGCCGTATATCGAAAAGAGTGAGGGGTGTGTGGAAAACAAAATAAGTATTAATTTTAAAGTCCAAACATGTTCCACATTATTTTGAAAATAATATACTGAAAATAAGTTCATCTATAAAATGTTCGACTCATATTTGGCTTGATTGATATGAAAGATCAACTAGTCCTGGTCAGAGTCGGTTAGTATGTATGATTATACTCCGTGGTTCATAGCGATGTACTAGCTCTACATCTGGAACCAGGAGTAGGGTCCTAACATCTCACGCCCATCTACGTGGCTAAGTACACAAACACATTAGTCCTATGTGTTGTGAGATGTACTGGCTCCTTAAATCTATAGGTGCATGATATCTAAAGTATGTCCTATGCTAGTTCCATCAAAATGAAAATTAAGAAATAGTAGTAAGAAAATATAGTTTGCAAGTTCCTATTCTATTACGCACATGCCCAATTTTCGTCTTAATAGACTAAATTCGGCTTCGGGTAGGGGTTTAGTAAATAGGTCTGCTAGGTTAGACTTTGATTAGATGTACTCGAGTTGTATGGCTCCGTTGGCCACATGTTCTCGAATGAAATGGTGTTTGACTTCTATATGTTTGGTCCTAGAGTGACATATTGGATTCTTTGTAAGATTAATTGAACTAATGTTATCTACATGAAGTTTAGTATTCGTAAAGTCTAACTTAAAGTCGCGGAGGGTGTGCTTCATCCAAAGAAGTTGAGTGACACACTCACCCATCGCGATGTATTCGACTTCGGTGGTAGATAAGGCAACACAATGTTGCTTCCCTCGCACCAACTCACTAGACTCGGTAGTAGTTGACAACAACCACTCGTGCTCTTTCTATCGAGTTTACTAGCGGCATAATCCCGAATCGGAGTGGCCGATTAGTTCGAACTCGGTAGATCTAGGATACCAAATACCAACATTAAGTGTACCCTTAGATATCTAAGGATCGGCTTAACTAGGGTTAGGTGAGACTCCTTAGCACAGGTTTGAAACACAGGCGCACATACTTACTGAATAGGAGATATCGACTGGCATGATTAAGTATAGGAGACTTCTATTACGCTCCTATAGTACTTTAAGTCAATGGACTTACTTTCTAGGTCTTCTCTATGTTAACATTAATCGCCATTGGGGTGTTTATTATCTTAGCGTCTTGCATTCCAAATCTTTTAATTAACTCCTTAGTGTATTTTTGTTGATATAGGTATATACCATCCTTAGTTTGTTTAATTTGTAGACCTAAAAAAGAAACTTAACTACTACCAAGTTCATTTGAACTCACTTTCCATGAGTGAAAGCGAACTCGTTTAGTAAGGCTGAGTTAGAGGTTCCAAAAATTATATCGTCTACGTAAATTTGAGCTATGAATATTTCTTTACCTAAGGTTTTTACGAAGAGAGTTGGGTCAACTAAGCCTTGGTTAAACCCTTTTGACTTAAGATGGATTGAAAGTCTCTCGTACCAAGCTCGAGGAGCTTGTTTAAGTCCATAGAGAGCTTTCTTAAGTTTTAGAACATGGTCGGGTTTATCTAGATTTTGAATCCGGTTGGCTAACATAAACTTCTTCTTTAATGTATCCATTTAGGAATGCCGACTTAACATCCATTTGAAACAGCTTAAATCCTCGATGTGCTATAGGTATATACCATCCTTAGTTTGTTTAATTTGTAGACCTAAAAAGAAACTTAACTCGCCTACCAAGTTCATTTCGAACTCACTTTCCATGAGTGAAATGAACTCGTTTAGTAAGACTGAGTTAGAGGTTCCAAAAATTATATCTTCTACGTAAATTTGAGCTATGAATATTTCTTTACCTAAGGTTTTTACGAAGAGAGTTGGGTCAACTAAGCCTTGGTTAAACCCTTTTGACTTAAGATGGATTGAAAGTCTCTCGTACCAAGCTCGAGGAGCTTGTTTAAGTCCATAGAGAGCTTTCTTAAGTTTTAGAACATGGTCGGGTTTATCAAGATTTTCGAATCTGGGCGGTTGGCTAACATAAACTTCTTCTTTAATATATCCATTTAGGAATGCCGACTTAACATCCATTTGAAACAGCTTAAATCCTCGATGTGCGGCATAAGCTAGCAACATTCGAATGAATTCGAGTCTAGCTATTGGGGCATAGGTTTCGTCGTAATCTAAGCCTTCGACTTGACTAAACCCTTTGGCGACTAACCTAGCCTTGTTTCTAACTACTTCACCTTTATCATCAAGCTTATTTCGAAACACCCACCTTGTTCCAATTATCGTTTTGTCTTTAGGTGGTGGTACTAATTCCCACACTTCATTCCTAGTAAATTGAGCTAGCTCTTCTTGCATTGCAATAATCCAATCGGGATCAAGAAGAGCTTGTTCAATTGATTTGGGTTCTATCTTTGAAATTAAGGAAATTTGACTAAGGTTCCTATAGGATGCTCTAGTTCGAACTCCTAGGTTAGGATCTCCTATCACTTGATCGATAGGGTGGTTAGTCTGAATCCTAGATTGGGTTGGGTTTGTGTTACCTAATGCTTGATCAATGGGGTGACTTGGTTGAACACTAGTTTGACTCGGATCACTTGTCACTTGGTCGACAAGAGAAGTTGGTTGATGTGGATTAGACTCGATCTCAGGGTCGGAGATGAGTTTGGTATCAGTGGGCTCAACACTTGGGGTCATTAAGGGTTTTGTAGGTTCGGGTACTTCATCGAACACTACATTAATAGCCTCTTCGACTTTAAGGGTATCGTGGTTATATACCCTATAGGCCCTACTCGTGGTTGAGTATCCTAAGAAGATTCCGGTGGAGGTTTTGGATTCGAATTTCCTTAGGTGGTTCTTAGTGTTTACGATATGTACTTTACATCCAAATACCCTAAAGTACTTGATGTTGGGTACTTTATTGTGATAAATCTTGTACGAGGTCTTAAGGTGCCTCTTTACCATAAGAATCCTATTCTGGACATAGCAAGCCGTGCTAACGACTTCTGCCCAAAACCTATCAAGTAGGTCGTATTTGTTCAACATGGTCCTAGCAGCTTCTTGTAGAGTTCGGTTTTTCTGCTCCACTAGACCATTTTGTTGAGGGGTCCTACGGCAAGAGAATTCATGGTGGTATCCGTTTAGGTTACAGAAGTCGGTGAACCTTTGATTTTCGAATTCACCACTATGATCGCTTCTAAGTCTTTTAACCTTAAGATTTTTTTGATTCTCGATTAATTTGAATAGATTGATTAATTGATCTAGGGTATCATTTTTATGTTTGATGAACCTAACCCAGGTAAACCTGGAGTAGTCGTCAATTATGACTAAGCAATATTGACTTCTATTGAGTGACTTGGCTCCATGTGAATCGAATAGATCCATATGCAGGAGCTCAAGTACACTTGAGGTTCATTCTTGGTTAGTTAACTTGTGTTGTGTCCTAGGTTGTTTTCCTTGTTGACAAGCATTACAGATTTTATTAACCAAATTGTTGAGGTTGGGTAAGCCTCTGACTAAGCCACTCTGACTCATCTTGTGGACGAGTCTTAGGTGCGAGTGACCGAGTCGTCGGTGCCACAACCATGATTCCTCTTCCTGTGTCATTAGACATTTGGCTGAGGATTCGATTAAGTTAATTGTATAAATGTTATTTATCCTAGTTCCTTTGAGTATTGTTTTAGCTGTTTCATTTGTTTTGATTACACATTCATTTTCTAAAAATACGACCTTATAGTTATTGTCACATAATTGGCTTACGCTAAGCAGGTTATATTCAAAATTTTCTACAAGTAATACATTTTTAATAACAAAATTCGAGTTAAGCTCGATATCACCTGATCCGATGATTTTGAGCTTGCCGTTATTCCCAAAGGCTACCGATCCTTGTTGTTTGAATCGAAGCTTCGTGAATTTGAGTTGATCCCCGGTCATGTGTCGGGAGCAACCGCTGTCCAACATCCATTGATCCTACACACAAGGTGGTTGGATTGGATGTTAGATTTTTTTAAAAAAAAAATTGGTTGTAAGTTGTTAAACCTAGGTCATCTCACCTGTGTCTATATGATCAATCATGTTATACTTATGTGTTTTTTGTGAGATGACTTCCAATTAAGTTGATTAAGTGGATTTAGGTTCAAGTAATTTTATGTTAGATTTGGATTTAACCCTAGACTTGTCAAGTTTACCTTTTCAAGATCATGGCTTCCAGGTCGTGGCGAGGCACAGGGGCCTTCTTTTATCGGATCATCGACCACTTCCTTAGACAAAGCCATTTTCAAGAAAAAAATGACTTGACTCACCTAAGACTATTTCCTAGTCTAACTAGTTATTTTTGAAAAGAGGCTCCCCGAGGCTCAATCTTTTCGAAGGATTTTAGTTGGTTATTTGAAAAGAGGCTCCCCGAGCCTCAATCTTTTCGAAAGATTTTAGTTGGTTATGTACGTGTTCTAAGTGAGTTCACAAGTTTCAAAAAAAAGAAAAAAAAAAACAAAAAAAAAAATCTAAGCATGCAATTTCTATGTTAAAACACAAACAAATTTTGTACTAGCTCCCCCTGGACCGTTGAGTCGATTCGGTCTATCCAGATAGTGGATTTGGTCCTTGGGAACCCAGTACGGGTTGGATCCTAGAGTTGAAATCAAAAAGTTCCTAGGGACCCATGCTTGGACATGTTTCCTATGTCGACTTACAATCGACATATACGACCTATTAGTCATGTTTGAGTTAAACCCTAGTCCAGCCTAGTTGTACACGGCCCTTTGAGATCCAAGTAGGAGGTCAAGTCCTTTGGATCTCGAAGTGAACCTTTCCAACGTGTTCCTAAGATCTTCGACTTGACTTTTCAAGAGTGTGTTCTCAACTTCGAGTTTTTCAACCCGAGTTGAGTCCTTCTCTTGAACTCGACTAGTCGAAGAGGTTAGGGAGACCTTGTGTTTGAGAAGTTTGACCTCCTCAACCAAGGTCTCGACCTTGGACTCGGACTTAACTAATTTCCTAGACAAAAACCTAACCGTATTATGTAAAGTATTAAATAAAGTTCGACTCACTTTAAGGGTATCTTTTGAACCGGATGCGTATCCGTGGCTTGACTTGAAGGTAGCTTCGTAGTCCGAGTCATCCTCAGGTTCTGACTCAAGTTCAGGTTTGGTCTCCGTGTCTGACTCAATCGATTTCGCCATGAAGATGTGGTCTTCATCTTCTTCGGATGACGCTTCTTCCCATGTCGCGTTGAGGGCCTTCTTGTGCTTAGGTGCTCGGTGGTTGAGCTTGGGGCACTCGGACTTGATATGTCCAAACCTGTTACACTCATAACACCTAATATTAGAACTTTTAGGCTTACCTTGGTTGGGTCGAGTCGTGGCTCGCTTTCGTCCCTTCCCTATCCTTCGAGCTAGGTTCATTAGTTCGGCAGTCAATTCCGGGTCAACTTCTTCTTCGGACTCATCTTCCTCCTCGGTTGGTGGTGGCTTGCTTGCGATTTTCTTCTTCTTTGAACCTGCAAACAAGGCTATACCCCTCTCGGGTTTCGAGTTGGATTGCTCATGTAATTCGAAATCGGAAAATAGTTTATCTAACCTAATTTTAGAAAGATCCTTGGAGACCTTGTAGGCATCGACCATGGATGCCGACAAGGTAGTCCTCGGAAACGAGTTTAGAACATACCTTATAAGGTCATGGTTTTCGACCTTTTGCCCGATTGCGTGTAGGTTGTTGACTATGTCTTGGACACGGGCGTGGAGTTGCATCGCGGACTCGTGTTTCTGCATTTTTAGTGTGTACAATTTATTGAAGAACAAATCGCATTTGCAAACCTTAGCTTGATCCGATCCTTCGTGTAACTCGATTAGTTTTGTCCAAAGATCCTTTGCGCTTATGAAGGGGCCGACGCGATTTAGCTCCTCCTTGGATAGGCCGCATTGGAGGATTTGTGTTGCCTTGGCGTCGGCTTCGACTTGTCGTTTTGTCGCAATGGTCCATTGATCATAATCCAAGGAGTCACCCACTTCATTAGTCGGAAGTGTGAAACCCGTTTGGATTATGATCCACATCTCGATTTGGGTTTTGAGAAAGCATTCCATCCGACCCTTCCAATAACGGAAGTCATCTCCGTTGTAAAACGGAGGTCGGACGGTGCTAAAACCCTCGAGATGGGCCATTAGAACAAAAGACACAAGTAGACGAAGACGAAGAAACTAGCAACGACAAAAACACAAAGAAAAGTACCAAGACTCGCGTCTTGGATTAGTAGTGCGAGAGAAAACTTAACAAAGCGAAATAAATAGAAATAAACAGAATTAAAAGAACAATAAATCTGTAAAAATGGCTAGATTTGTGGTTTCACCAAATCTTAGCAACCCCCGGCTCTGATACCAATTGTTGGATCGAAGCGGATCGCTACAGGGGGGGTGAATAGCGATAAAAACTTTTCTTTTAAAACATCGATAGACAATTAAACGCAGCGGAAATGTAAATAAAACCTAAATGAGACAAATAGTTTTTTTACTTGGTTCGTAGCCTTCGGCTACTACTCCAATGCCCTAACGGTCCTAGACCGTGTACGGAGGGCAATTCACTAAAACACTCCTCCTCGTTGGAGGTAGGAGTTTTACGATTACAAAAGCCTTCGAAGCAAAAAGATAGAGAGACAAACCCTCTCTTCTATTAAAGTAAAATGCAACGAAAAACCTCGATTGAAAAGAATTGCAATATTGAAAGCAATAACAAATTAAGATTATACCAACAACTAAACAAAAGAAAATTTAAGCTAGGGTTGTTGGCAGCTCTTCGTTGTTGTAGAGTCGTCGGAGAGTTGCAGCGTAACGGAGGCTTTTGAGCACTTAGAATTGAGGATGAAACCCTAGGTTTGGCCCTCCTTTTATAGCCTTTGAGCCCCTTTTCGAGAGGAACCCTAGCCAATCAAATTTGAGCACAACTCCCCTTGAAATTTGGTGATAAGCCTTGACTCCTCGAATCTGATCATTGACCATCGATCATTGAAGGTCATCATCGATCGATGGCGACATCGATCAGTCTTGACTCTCAGCGATCAGCGATTGTGGCGATCGAGTCCTCCAAGCTGGCAGTCGACTGATGCTAGCTGCAAGGCAAAGTTAGCTCAAAGAAAACATTATTTCAACGGCCTCCGACCATCCGATCTCGACCTAGACCACCTATGAGATGTCTTGGGTCGGATCTACGCTTAAGTCTCTCCCCGTAAAGAGGATACGACCTCACTTACGCTCGCACACACGAGCTTACCTCGATACTTACGTGTTGCTTTTGCTTCCGGCCTTCCACTCGACTCCTTCGGGTCTCTCCGAAGTCACTCGAGTGTCGCCCGACCATCGCGGCTTCCTCCGGGTGTCGCTAGCCTTCAGCTCCTGCTATAGCAATTTTCTGCACACTCGGTTCAGCTCGTGAGATAACAACATGAGCTTAACTTTGTATCGTTTTCTATAATCAAAACTCAGGTTCGACTAAGGTGCCTACTGCACCAACAATGGCTAGGTGCCCCTTTGAGACCGAGTTAGGTTACTGGGGAAACACCTCCCAATTTCTCTCAATACCGAGCACGCCTTTGAGACTTTATGCTAGCTCAAGGGAACGACCCTCGCTTTGGGCAGGTAAGTGCCTAAGAGCCGGAAACCTTAGGAAAGCTATGGGTTGACAACTTAACTCACCATGGAACGGGCATCTCCTAAGAATAATTCGCCTAGCACGAGCACGAGGAGCTAACTTAGTGAATTTTTAGAACATATCTATTTTGCTTTGATTGCAAATACCACCTGATAAATTCAGTTAGCATGTTCATTATAGAAAAATATCTTTTTAAAATTTTATTGCAATGAGGTTTGCTTGAGGACAAGCAAAGATTTAAGTCTGGGGGAAGTGATGTGAGCAAAACATATACGGTTTTAGGAGTAGTTTTTGCTCACATCTTGTTATATTTTACGTTAGTTTCATGCATATGTTACTCTATTTTTGCATGCATTTTCTATTTTCTAGTTCGGAGGTCTGCTCGTTGTTCTTTTGAATACAGGTTGGCTTTTCGGGCGAAAAAGATGCATTTTCGGAGCGAAAGAAGGACATTTCATGCTAGACACAGAGTGGGACATGGCTAGGGCATGTGGATTCACACGGCCATGTCCGATGGGTGAATATCAGCACACCAGGGCCGCACATGGCCTGGCCATGTGGCGGCCCGATGGAGTTGCGCGACTAGGGTATTTTTCCCAATTTCACAGCAATCCGAGGCGACGTCTATATATGGATGGCTCCACCCAAACCCTAGGGAGGAGGCACGATGGCTAGGATAGAATGTCGAAGCCCTAAAAAGCTTCAGTAACTCGTAGCGGGGAGGAGGAATGTCGCTGGAGGTCCACAACTTGCAATACAATGCCGGAGAGAAGATCACAACGCATTGTATATTTCTATTTCTGTGCTTTATCTTTTTTTTTGTATTCGAACACCAACATGTTTTGTGATTCTTCCTTCGTATTCATGGAGTAGTACTTCTGATTCTAGGATTAGGGAGTAGCTTGAGTTCATATACAATGTTGGTTCATAATAATTTCTAGCCAAAAGTTTGATATTGACAGTTGGTAGTTGTTCTCTATTATACTTTCGTGAATTTGGCTTTCTTTCCACTGTGCTTAGATGATACGAGGTGGTGACACCCCTCACAATCTATATTTACGAGGTTTGATCAAGGAACCTAGGGGTAAACCTAACCTCCCGTAACTGCGGGGAGAAGGGAGCGGTGGAATCGGAAACGATCCACCGCAAGGATTGATTTGGCATCCTCGTACCCTCTATCCCATCCTTTTAGGCGAGGATAGCTCCCGGTTAATGCGACGGCTCTGCGGGAGAGTGTATGATGTCCCTTCCCCAAAACCGTAGGTAGACGTTTAGACGATGCCAATTGAAAACATTGTTATATTGTACACAAGAAAAACCAAAGTCCTAGAATCGCCTTTTCAAGACCCCGACACCCTCTTTTCCTCCTCCGTGTAACACCGCACTGAGTAGGGTCCTCCGATAGTCCTCACCAACTGAATCTTTCTGAGATTTCGTCCAAACAATCAAAACCACATAGCATATTGGTACTCGAATCCCAGTCCCTATGGGATCGATAATCTTTATTACTTGGCGACATCCGTGCACTTGCGGGCATTGAGCGCGAGCGCGCACTTTGAGTCTTCGACGGTCTTCATCGCGGGATTTAAGGTCATGACAGATGTGTTGTTTTCCGCAAGTGTACGGTTGTCGTCAAGTAATAAAAATATCGATCCCACAGGGATTGGGACAATTACCGAATGATCGTGATACCAGGTTATCTAGTGAATCGATTTGTGGTTTAAGCAAAGAACCTGAGCAGCCAAGAACAACGAATGATAAGAATGAGCTGAAAGTCAAGAGTTGAGGAGAATCTCAGGATATGGGTTTCACTACGTCAACGATTTATAAGGTGATTTAATTCTTTCCTACCCCTATTAGAGTTGTTTTGATGGAACCTATCCTAAGGTAAATCAACCGCCCCTTTCGAGGTCTATGCTAACTGTACCTATCAAACTCAATTTACCTGTCACGGTGTTCGAGCATAGGGGATCATAATCAGCTAAGGGGACCTGTCACGAGACCCCCGCAAACCTCCCTATGTCTTACCTCTGTTACTTGGTAAAAACTGGATTTGATAGATCCATTAAGTCCATAAGAGTTCCTCTAGAGTCAAATTTCCTCTTCACGGTAGGTTTGCACACAGGACCATAATCAGCTAAGGGGACCTGTCACGAGACCCCCGCAAGACCTCATAGATACACTACCGCTACTTGGCAGGAGTTATTCCCTTGTTGGTTCTGGGTTTCTGGAACTCGGGTTCACCGTTAGGTACTTCCCCTTAGCTCCTTAGGTTTATCAATAAGAATCCAAAAGAACCAGATCAAAACAAACAATAGTTCAAGTAGTATAGATTACATCATCCATCATAAATCGTCAAGGGCTACTCCCCCATCCTAAGATTACAAGACACTACTCCATAGTCTGGCAGGAATTGCTAGAGAAAGAAATTACGATACTTAGTGCCATCTGCGTTCCTCTGTCGTCGACTCCTTCTTTTGTACTTCTTCTGTCGTCCTCTTTGACCACCCGCCGTCCCCTCTTTAGGGTTAGGATATCCCTTCTTTTATAGCCTTGGCCTCCTCTTTTATATAAGGCAAAAGATTTTCCTTTAATTGAGATGAAGATCATGGATCTTGCAGAAAAGGAAATCTGGAGTCAGGACAACACGCCCGTGCCAAGTGAGGGCACAGGTGTGTCGCGGGCTTCCCACAAGGCGTGCTGCGCTTGACTTTGGGCGTGTTGAAGGCTGAACTGGGCGTGTTGAACGCTGGAACTCCTGACACAAACGTGTCGCTGATAACACGCCTGTGTTGTCTTGATACGTTGGTCGTGTCAACACTTTGACTGGGGCGTGTCGGCTGCTGAACCAGGGCGTGTTGAAGGCTGAACTGGGCGTGTTGAACATTGGAACTACTGACACGGACGTGTCGCTGATAACACACCTGTGTTGTCTTGATACGGAGGTCGTGTCAACACTTTGACTGGGGCGTGTCGGCTGTTGAACCATGGCGTGTTGAAGGCTAGACTGGGCGTGTTGTTTTGATATGCCTGCTTCTTTGCCCTGTTAACACAACAACACCCAAAAGCAGTCTCTTTGTCCAAAATATGCTAAACTTAACTAAATCATGATAAAATACATGCCTAGAACATGAAATGAGATAAAATGCATGCATATGGAGTAGTGAAAATATAGCATGATTTACACAAATCAAAAATCCCCTAGTCCTAAACTTTTGCTTGTCCTTAAGCAAAGAAAACTCAAAAGACAGCTTAATTATGGAAATGCTAGACACCATCCAGAAGTATACAATCTGATCTTAATCTTTTCAAATCATTCCTAGTTGCCAAGATTGAAAGATCCCTATATAGTGCATGTGAAAAGTTGGACTAAAGTCATTGGACACCAATCCTGATTTGACATCCCTTCTATCGTAGGGCATTCTTATTTCGGGCATAGAGGCACTTACCTGCCTTAATGCATGGATCATCCTTACCTATCATCAAAAGGTCTCAAAGGAGCACTTTCTAAGAAGAGAGAAGGAAAGGAATGTTAGGAATCGTTGGAATAGCTAGAGGGGGGTGAATAGCATTTTTCGGGTTCTACAAGAAGATTAGCGGAAGCAAACACAATAATATATGTAAAAACAAAATCAAATGCAAACAAGGCCTTTTACGTGGTTCAGAGATAACGCTCCAACTCCACGGCGATCCTTGAGGTGGATCAATCCAAGCAAATCCACTAATGAGCTTTCTTTACACCACAACTCCTCTTCTTTACAAAAGATGTTGATCTAAGCTTAGAGAGAAGAGGAGATTTAAATCACTTAGAAAGCTAAAGAATTTGTGGAGGCTGTTGAGAAAGGTTGGAGAATAAGCATTAACCCCAAAAACCTCCACCAGCCCTCTTTTTATAGAGAAGAGGCTGATTTTCCCATTGGAGCCCGATCGATCGGTGATGTACAACATCGATCATTCTACGTTGAACCGAATAGCGGATTCGGGGATTGTAGTCGTTTCATCCAACGACACTTTCATCGATCGGTGATCCCTCCATCGATCTGATCCTCCATCACCGATCGTGATGGAGTGATCGATCAGTGATCACGGCCGCGATCGAGTGCGACTCCATTCGTGCTCGTTTTATGTCTATCGATCGTATCGTCACTTGGCGATCGGTGATTGTAACATCACCGATCGCTTAGTCACGGCGATCGCGTCGAGTTTCATCGACTGGTCGAGCACGACGGTCCGATCGATACATCGTATCAGTCGACTGATACTTACCAAGTGTGAATATTTCACACTTGATTTCACTCCCTAGACCTAGACTTAACCTCCTAGCTCTTCCTTAAGCCTTCTGCCTTCAGGATCCCTCCGAGTCAGTGACTTGTTCATCCTTTGCGCCTTGCTTCCAAGAGCTTTCTTTAGTTTTGTCATGTCTAGAGTTTTCCTTTGCCAAAGCGTGCTTGGACTTTACGCCGCCAAGTCTACATGCTTGGACTTACGCTGCCAAGACTTGCTTTTGGACTCCCTTTACCAAGATCCGTTTGGACTTAATGCTGCCAAGACAACATGCTTGGTCTTATGCCGCCAAACCTTTACCTTGGACTCTTCTTTCACCAAGTCTTCATACTTGGATTTTCCTGTTACTTAAACATCATCATAATTTAGATCACAAATTGTTGCCTAACTTAGATGATTATCCAAAACATCAAAACATAAAATGCTTGGGGCATTGTTGCACCAACAATCTCCCCCTTTTTGATGTTTGACAATCATTTAAGTTAGGTCTTTTAAAGATACGCATATTATCACATCATGTATTCAATTCCAATTCTAACTTAAACATTTCTTCTCCCCCTTTGACATACATCAAAAAGAGAAGAAAGATAAAAACATATATATCATGAAAGAGTGTGTAACAATCTTGAAATAAGGCATAGATTTAAAGACTGAACTCCCCCTTAATTCAAGATATAAAATACATGTGGAGCTAAAGTCATCAAACAATTTGAAAGTTTAAAACCTAACTTTGCACCAACAATGTAAATTTTTAGAGGAGAAAGATATATTTTGTGAAACTCCCTCTAAAACATGGCATTAAACAGTCATACACGTTGTTTAGACTCAATACTATCATGCTATTGCTTTAGGATATCAACACTACCCTAAACCTTAGAAAATGAGACTGATTTTCCGAACCAATGATCGCTATACCGTAATACTTAAAAATCACCTTTTGCACTAAATTCAGAAATGCGTCAGAAATTCTAGAAACCTCGAAAAATCATGAAAATTTGTGTACACATTTCTGAAATCATAATTTATCAAGGAAAAATATTTTGAAAAAAATTATATGTTTTCCAGATTTCAATATTGATACAAATTTGGAAACTAGCAAGAAGTTCTAAAATTTTGCAAACTTTGTATCACTTTTGTGTTTCACTTGAAAATAGTTTTTCAAAGTATGATAAACATAGTTTAAAATATGTTTTATTTGACATTTCCAATCATGTTCTTGGAGCTATATGCACATCATTTGTGTATAAGCCTTCCCAATGATTGGTCCAATTAAGGATTAATGTCTCTAGATGACACTTTGGTCCATAGTAATGCATCATAACAAGCATGATGAACCAAGTGCATCTTCCTATCATCTCACATGTTGTCTAGGTGGCTCAATACAAAAATCATTGTTTCATAGGTATTTTGTGAGATGGTTAAAGGTATAAAACCTAGTATTTCTATAGAATCATGCAAACCTACACCTTCACTCAACCAAGCACATTCCAAGTTCTCTCCTAAGTGATGAAAATTCTACTTTGGGGAGAGCCTTGGTGAATATATCGGCTAAGTTGGACTTGGATTCAATATAATTGAGCTCAATATCCCCCTTAGCCACATGGTCTCTAATGAAGTGATGCTTCACTTCAATGTGCTTGGTCCTAGAGTGATGCACCGGATTTTTGGTCAAGTTAATGGTGCTTACATTATCACAAAATACTTTCATGTTGGAGTAAGATAGCTCATAATCTTTTAGGGTATGTTTCATCCATAAGAGTTGAGCTACACAACCACCCATAGCCACATATTCGGCCTCGGTGGTGGATAAAGCAACACAAGGTTGCTTCCTACTACTCCAACTCACTAGGGAAGACCCAAGGAATTGGCATCCACCACTAGTACTCTTCCGATCCAATTTGCAACCGGCATAATCGGAATCGGTGTACCCAATTAAATCAAAAGACATAGTCCTAGGGTACCATAGACCTACATTTAGTGTGCCCTTGACATATCTTAAAATTCTTTTAACGACAACTAAATGAGATTCCTTAGCACATGATTGATACCTAGCACACATACCAACCGCAAATAATATGTCGGGTCTACTAGCGGTTAAATACAAGAGGCTACCAATCATGCTCTTATAAAGGGTAAGATCTATTTGTTTTCCTTCACTATCACTATCTTTTTTGGTATTGGTTG
Organism: Wurfbainia villosa; assembly: GCA_025175895.1. NCBI lineage: Eukaryota > Viridiplantae > Streptophyta > Magnoliopsida > Zingiberales > Zingiberaceae > Wurfbainia > Wurfbainia villosa. The sequence continues at coordinate 39,287,549 of CM045988.1, forward strand.
CCATTGGAGTTGACACTACCTTAGCACTTTCTAAACCAAATTTCTTAATCATTTCCTTAGCATATTTGGTTTGATAAATGTAAATTCCTTCACTAGTTTGTTTAACTTGCAAACCTAGGAAGAAATTTAATTCTCCAACTAGACTCATCTCAAACTCTTTTTCCATATTTTGAATAAAGTCTTGAAGAAGCTCATCATTTGTTGACCCAAAGATAATGTCATCAACATACACTTGGGCTACAAAGATGTCCTTAGATGTTGACTTTATAAAGAGAGTTTGATCTATACTACCCCTTTTGAAATCCTTAGAGATTAGGAAAGTTGACAATCTTTCATACCAAGCCCGGGGAGCTTGTTTTAAACCATATAAGGCTTTCCTAAGCTTGTAGACATGGTTTGGGTAGTCCATATTTTCAAACCCGGGAGGTTGTTCTACATACACCTCTTCCTTAATAAACCCATTTAGGAATGCCGATTTGACATCCATTTGATGGAGTTTGAAACCCATATAAGAGGCATATGCTAAAAGTATTCTAATGGACTCTAATCTAGCAACCGGGGCATATGTTTCATCATAATCAAGTCCTTCAACTTGATTAAAACCCCTTGCAACTAATCGTGTTTTATTTCTAGTGATATTCCCTTGGTCATCTAGTTTGTTCCTAAAAACCCATCTTGTAGTAATAATTGTGTTTTCACTTGGTCTAGGAACTAACTCCCACACTTGACTCCTATCAAATTGAGCCAATTCATCTTGCATTGCTAAGATCCAATCCGGATCAAGTAATGCATCTTTAATGTTTTGGGCTCAATTTGAGAAATTAAACTATATGACTAGTGGGGTCCCTATGGAATGACCTAGTCCTAACTCCTTGAGATAATTCACCCACAATTTGATCTAATGGGTGACTTTGATGAACTCTTATGGTTCTAGGAGGTGTATCAAGTTGAGTTTGATCATGATTAACTTCAATCCTAAGTTCATCATCGGAGTCATCCCTTACTCCCCCTTGATCCAATCCTCCCCCTTGATTAATACCTCCTAAGTTTAAATCTTGAAATTGTTTGGTAATTTCTTGATTTTCATTATTTATGTCATCATCAATAGGGGATTTTCTAGGGTATGTATTTGAAGTTTCATCAAATTGAACATTTGATGATTCTTCAATCTTTTGAGTCCTTTTATTGTAAACTCTATATCCTACACTAGTGGATGAGTATCCAACTAGGATTCCCTCATCCGCTTTGGACTCAAATTTACTTAGGTTATCTTTGGTATTTAAGATATAGACTTTAAATCCAAAGACCTTAAAATAATGAATTGTTGGAATTGTACCATTCCACAATTCAAATGGAGTTTTTCCTAAAAACCTATGAATTAATACCCTATTTTGGATATAGCAAGTGGTATTAACCGCTTCCGCCCACAAGTAGCTAGGTAAGGAATATGCATTAAGCATTGTCCTAGCCACTTCTTGTAGGGCACGATTTTTTCTTTCCACAACCCCATTTTGTTGGGGTGTTCTAGGACAAGAAAATTCATGCTTGTACCCTTGTTCTAAGCAAAAAGTTGAAAAGTTAGAATTCTCAAACTCTCCACCATGATCACTACGGATCCGGTTGATTTTGAGTTTTCTTTCATTTTCTACTCTTTTGCTAAATCCTATGATTATTTCTAAGGTTTCATCCTTATTTTTCAAGAAAAACACCCAAGTAAACCTAGAAAAATCATCTACTCTTACCAAGCAATATTTACTACCAATTATAGATGGGGTACTATGGCAATCAAATAAATCCATATGTAGTAATTCTAATGGTAAAGCGGTACTAAGTAAATTTTTACCTTTGTGTGATGTTTTTGATTGTTTCCCTTCTTGACAAGCATCACACATCTTGTCCTTGAGATATTTGACTCTAGGCAATCCTTTGACTAGCTTCAATTTTGCTATTTTGGCTATATTCTTCATGTTTATGTGACCTAGTCTCCTATGCCAAAGCCAACTTTCTTCCTCTTTTGCAATAAGACACTTAGTGGAAGGATTAGTAGCATAAGATAAATCAACATAATATATATTTGATTTTCTAAAGCCTACTAACATGCAATAATTTATAGTTTTGTGTCTTATAAAGCATTTTGAGGAATCAAACTTAACATCAAAATTTGCATCACATAATTGGCTTACACTAAGTAAGTTAAATTTCATATTTTTAACTAATAGAACTTTATGAATAGCAAGATGAGGAGATACCTCAATGATGCCCTTTCCTAGAATTTTAAGTTTACCGCTATTGCCAAATGACACTTTTCCTTTGCTAGTATGGTTGATAGTGGAGAATTTTCTCTCATCCCCGGTCATATGCTTTGAGCACCCACTATCAACTATCCATAAGCTTGGTTCTTCTACCTATATCACATGAAAAACACAATCCTTAGGTACCCAAATCTTAGGACCACTAGCATCAATTATAAATTTTTTAGGTACCCATGCTTTTCTCCCCTTGCTTTTAATCATGGATTTTCTACTAACTAGGGATGCAAATGCTACCTCTTTCTCCTTAGGTCTATATCCTAAACCGGCCTTATTGTAAATTGCCCTTTGGTCCTTAATAATCATATCTAGATATTTAGAACCATTGGTGAACTTTTCTAGGCATGTTCTTAATTTACTTATTTCTTTTCTTAACTCATCATTTTCATCCCTAAGAGTACAATCATTATCACTAGATGATTTATCACATGATGCATCTATATTCTTAAATGATTTGATTTCTAATTTTAGATCCTTAATCCTAGTTTTTTATCTATTTAAAGCATTTTGTAAACATGCAATAGTCTTATAAAGTAAATCTACTTTGGGTGAGTCATTTACCTCATCATCATCACTTGATAATGATTCATCACTTTAAGAGGAAGAAGACTCCTCGCTTGAGCTTCCGGTTTCTTCCAATGCCATGAGGGCTAAGTTCCGGGTTGAATGGCAAACTTCTTCATCGTCGGTAGACTCCTCCATACTTAGAGTATCCTACGTTTGTGCCATCATCGCCTCCTTCTTCTTCTTTTCCTTCTTTTCCTTCTTCTTCTTATCCTTCTCCTCCTTTTTCTTTAGTTCCGGGCAATTTGGCTTTATGTGCCCTTTCTTGTTGCAACCAAAACACATCACATTAGAAATAGAATTTGAATTGTTAGAAGATTTACCTCTTGAGGATTGAAACATCCTCTTCACATCTTTCTTGGTGAGCCTCCTTGACTTCCCACCAAATTTCTTGATGTAGTGTGCTACCTCACTTGCCGACAACTCATCCTCACTACTTGATGAGTCCTCCTCGGATTCGGATGAGGAAGACACCTCCTTCTTTTCCTTTTTCTTCTTCTCCTTCTTTCCTACAAAAAGAGCTATACCCTTCTCTTTGGATGAAGTGTTAGCTTGTTCATGCAATTGAAATTCACAAAATAACTCATCTAATTTAACTAATGAAAGATCCCTAGAAACCTTATAGGCATCTACCATTGAGGCCCATAAGGTGGTCCTAGGGAAGGCTTGTAGTACATACCTCACAAGGTCTCGGTTGTCGACCTTTTCACCTATAACGTGTAGTCCGTTGACTACTTCCTTGAAGTGCCCGTGCATTTGGCTCACGGTTTCGTTTGTCTTCATAGTGAAGCTTTGGAGTTGGCCAATCAAAAGGTCCCTCTTGGCCCTTCTTGTCTCTTTGGATCCTTCATTGAGTTCGATGAGCTTCTCCTAAAGCTCTTTTGCGGAATTGAATGGCCCAACCTTAGAAAGTTGCTCCTTGGATAGACCACATTGAAGTGTGGTCGTTGCTTTTGCATTTGCTTGTGCTTTCTTGGCCATCTCTCTTGTCCAATCCTTTGTCGGTAGTGGTGCTCCGAATTCATTGACCGGCTTCTCAAAACCATCTACAACACTAAACCAATTTTCAATATCTTTCATTAAATAATACTCCATCCTACCTTTCCAATATCCAAAATCGTTGCCGTCGAAGAACGGAGGCCTCGCCGTGCTATACCCCTCTTGAAATGCCATCTTTGCTCCGGTTGATTGCTAGATCTTCTGATGCGATCCGGGCTCTGATACCACTTATTAGGAATCGTTGGAATAGCTAGAGGGGGTGAATAGCATTTTTCGGTTTCTACAAGAAGATTAGCGGAAGCAAACACAATAATATATGTAAAAACAAAATCAAACGCAAACAAGGCCTTTTACGTGGTTCGGAGATAATGCTCCTACTCCACGGTGATCCTTGAGGTGGATCAATCCAAGCAAATCCACTAATGAGCTTTCTTTACACCACAACTCCTCTTCTTTACAAAAGATGTTGATCTAAGATTAGAGAGAAGAGGAGGAGATTTAAATCACTTAGAAAGCTAAAGAATTCGTGGAGGCTGTTGAGAAAGATTGGAGAATAAGCATTAACCCCAAAAACCTCCACCAGCCCTCTTTTTATAGAGAAGAGGCTGATTTTCCGTGAGCCGTCGATCCGATCGATGTACAAAGATCACGATCATTGGCGTGGTTAACGGCTTCTGAATAGCCGGATTTGCGGGATTCAGAGTCGTTTCATCCAACGGCACTTTCATCAGTCGACCGATCCTCCATCGATCGATGGAGTGATCGAGAGTGATCACGGCGCTGAGTCGCGACTCCATTACGTGCTCGTTTTATGTCTATCGATCGCATGTTGGCGGTGACGATTGTAACATCATCGATCGCCTTGTCACGGCGAATGATCGCTGGTCGGTTTCATCGACTCGATCGAGCACTGACCCGATCGGTGATACATCGTATCAGTCGACTGATACTTACCAAGCGTGAATATTTCACACTTGATTTCACCCCCTAGACCTAGACTTAACCTCCTAGCTCTTCCTTAAGCCTTGCGCCTTCAGGATCCCTCCGAGTCCGTGACTTGTTCGTCCTTTGCGCCTTGCTTCCAAGAGCTTTCTTTGGTTTTGTCATGTCTAGAGTTTTCCTTTGCCAAAGTGTGCTTGGATTTTACGCCGCCAAGTCTACATGCTTGGACTTACGGTGCCAAGACTTGCTTTTGGACTCCCTTTGCCAAGATCCGTTTGGACTTAATGCTGCCAAGACAACATGCTTGGTCTTATGCCGCCAAACCTTTACCTTGGACTCTTCTTTCACCAAGTCTTCATACTTGGATTTTCCTATTACTTAAACATCATCATAATTTAGATCACAAATTATTGCCTAACTTAGATGATTATCCAAAACATCAAAACATAAAATGCTTGGGGCATTGTTGCACCAACAAGGAATTATAGAGAGCATTTCCCTAGTAACTAGTTTGTCTCGAAGGGGCACCTTTTAGGTGTTTCCCCAGTAACTACTTGGTCTCAAAGGGGTGCTTGAAAACAATTCCAATTTTTTTTTTTTAAACAAACATACTTCTAGTGAAAGTGTTTCTCCAGTAACCAAGTTGCGCAGGCAAGTCTCCAATGGAAAATCGAGTACTCGTCCGATATGGGGGATTTAAATCTTTTCTTTGGATACCTCAGACCTATAGACCGTGTTAGAAGTGAAATAGGGTTCTTATCAAATAGGCAAAAAGGAATATCATGATCCGACCAATGTTGAGTTATATTACGCTAGATGATATAAAAATGCACTGTTATGATATATGAAAAGATGCAAACAAAATAGAAGTAACCAAACTAAAAATCTAAGTAGAGACAAAATAAACAGTAAAGGATGTGCATCGAAACTCACAAAATAGTTCAAGGTGGTCAATGGTCATCTTCTTCGCTACTAGCATCCTCCTCTGTCCACTTACGTCGCTGCTCCTGGTAAAATTCCCTAGACTCCTGTCGAAATCTATCATCATCTTCCCTCCGGGCGGACTCAGCAGTGAAAAACTCATCACCTCTCCTGTAAAAATCAGCTGCCCTGTCCAAATGTTGTGTCACATTACGATGGTGCTCCTCTGTAGCTTGGGCATACCGATCCCACATACCTATGTACGAGGTATGTTCGACCCTGAAAGCTTCGAATGATGATCGGAATCCTGAAAAATCAAAAGAAGAGTACCCTACAAAAACATTGTCAGTAGGAAACCGTGGGGGTTCAGGAGTCGAATGTGATGGCTCACGGGCTATGTGAGATGGCTCTCTAGGAGGGGGTGATGGAGCATGGGCAGTGGGGGTAGGAAAGGGTTCCTAGACATCTCTAAAAAGCCAATTGGATGAATTACGTACAGTCATCCGCTCAGGATTTGGAAGAGGGATTTTAATTCCATTTCTTAACACCAAACGATACCCCTCGTCAAATGCCTCAATGATCTTCATATTTATACAAGCATCCAAATCCAATCTAGGGCTAGCAGGACAATATTCAAGGTCATCCAAATCACATCCTAAGGCTACAACAATCCTAGTGATAATACCACCTATGACTATGACTCCGAATGGGCTATTACTAACCTTAACTAAATGTCTAACCATATGGGCTTTAGAATCAATATTAACTTCATTTAGCATGGCCCATAAAAATTGTAACTCACTCTGCCTAGCCACCCTTGCACTATCATATCTTCCCGAGATTGTATTAGCCATAAATCTAAGGAGATAATGGAAAGTAGGATTAGGGATGTTAAATGATTTAGACCTAGATGCATCATAAGGGCGAGGGTCATCAGAAATTAATCTCCAAAATTGATGATCAATAAAATGTCTATGAATTTGCATCTCCCCTCCGCTAGGAAAATCAAATATCGTATTAAAATCACTTAAAGAAAGGGTAAACTCATGGTTCATTAATCTAAATTTTATTTTTCCTTCCTCACAATCCTTTCCTTGCAGTATTTCAGCAGACAGGGAGCTAAGGAATTCAAGAGTGATGCTAGGGTAAGTAAGATGATGGTGCGTGATAAACTCGGTCCAGCCTATCGTATTGGTTAACAAAGTTATGTCATCTCTTAACCCTAGGGTGGTCAACATGTAGAAGTCTATAGTTCTTGTAGATACTAACTTCCTTTTTTTTCAAGCTTACTGAATTTAGTCTTCATAACATCATCTCTAAAAACAATTCCATATGGATGGCAAGAGGTCGGAGGAGGATCGTTACCCAAATCCTGAGCTTTTCTTTTGCCCTTGTCCTTTGCCGCAGAGGAAGAAGCTCCTCCTCTAGTCTTCACTCGCTTGCTCATGGCGTTGGGAGGGAGAGATAGCAGGTTAGCTCCTCGGCTGCTTGAGAGAGAGACCGGCGGCGGCTACTTCAACCTTGTATCGTGAGTGGAAAATTAGGGCATGCTAGGGCCGGCTTTAGAGGGATATACGCAGCATAGGCGTGTCCGGCATTCTCTTACGCATGTACCTGACCCGTTTAAGCGTGACATAGGCGTGCTCCGTCTCCCTAGGTGTGCCACAGTCCAGCCCAGACGTGCCACAGGTAAGAAAGGTGTGACACGGGCGTGCTCAGCTGCACGCCCGACCTGTGTTGTCTTCGGGTAACCTCAACACGCCTGTGTCGTTCGGCACAGGCGGGTCGTGTCAACATGGCACGCAGTGGCATGTATCCTGTAAACATGAAAAAAAATAAAAATAGAATAAATAATAAAATAAAATAACTAAAAAAATGAAAATAGCTTGGGTTGCCTCCCAAGAAGCGCTTATTTAAGGTCGTTAGCTTGACCCCTCAGTTACTCCCTAGTTTTGGGGATATGGCTTGAGGAGTATGCTCTGCCCCTCCTCATCTCCAATCAGCTCAACAGAATTGTTTACGAAGTATCTCTTAAGTCTTTGACCATTTACTTTGAAAATTCCCGTAGACTCACTAGATATATCAATAGCTCCATGAGGATAAACTTTTCAACTCGATATGGCCCCGACCATCTGGATTTCAGCTTCCCAGGAAAGAGTTTCAATCTTGAGTTGAATAGTAATACCAAGTCTCCTTGATGGAATTCTCTGCGCATGATATTCTTGTCATGCCACCTCTTCGTTTTCTCCTCGTAAGACCTTGTATGTTCATAAGCATCAAGGCGTAGTTCTTCAAGTTTTCTTTTCTCTCCGGCTTTCTTCAGGTCAAAATTAAGCCATTTAATTGCCCAATATGCCCTGTGCTCTATTTCAACTGGAAGATGACATGGTTTTCCATAAACTAATCGAAACGGAGTCATTCCAATGGGTGTCTTGTAGGCAGTTCGATAGGCCCATAGAGCATCGTCAAGTCTTAAAGACCAATCCTTCCTTGATCTTGATACGGTTTTCTCCAAGATAGTCTTGATTTCCCTATTTGAAACTTCTACTTGCCCGCTCGTTTGTGGATGATATGGTGAGGCTAGTTTATGGGTTACTCCATACTTCTTGAGAAGACTTTCAAATTGTCTTTCGATAAAGTGTGAGCCTCCATCACTTATTCGCTCTGTATTCCAAATCTTGGAAATATTATACTCTTAAAGAGCTTAATGACTGTTTTGCATCACAAGAGGGGGATGGTAGAGCCTCAACCCATTTAGACACATAGTCCTGCTACGATATAGGTATTTTTATAGGAAGTAGGGAAGGGTCCCATATAGTCAATTCCCCAGACGTCGAACAATTCGACTTCCAATATCAAATTTTGAGGCATCTCATGTCTCCTTGATACGTTCCCGGTCCTTTGACAGCGGTCACAAGTCATCACATAATTCCGAGAGTTTCTAAAAATATGAGGCCAATAAAATCTTGCTTGCAAAACCTTTGCCGCAGTCTTGTCCTTGCTCGTGTGACCTCCATATGCAGAAGAATGACAGTGATACAATATATCCTCAATCTCTTCTTCGAATATGCATCTTCGATATATAGCATCCGCCCCTTGCTTGAACAGGAATGGTTCGTCCCACACATAATGCTTTACATCCGAAAGGAACTTCTTCCTCTGATGATAACTCATGTGAGAAGGTATTATCCCGCAAGCTAGGTAGTTGGCAAAATCAGCATACCACGGAGCCTTGATTGTTCTAACCGCTAGTAGCTGCTCATCTGGAAAGAAATCATTTATAGCAAGATCATCGACTCTTCCCGCATTTGATTCTTGATGAAGCCTCGATAGATGGTCTGCAACTACGTTCTTCGTTCCTTGCTTGTCTCGAATTTCCAAGTCAAACTCTTGTAGGAGAAGTATCCACCGGATAAGTCTTGGCTTAGATTCTTTTTTACTCAGCAAGTATCTTATGGCTGTGTGATCTGTATAAACTATCACCTTCGTCCCTATGATATAAGATCTGAACTTGTCAAAAGCAAATACTATAGCCAAGAGTTCCTTCTCTGTGGTAGCATAATTCATTTGTGCTTCATCCAATGTTTTACTACCGTAGTAGATTGCATACACCTTGCGATCCTTCCTTTGTCCTAACACTGCGCCCACAGCAAAATCACTTGCATCACACATAATTTCAAAAGGGAGACTCCAATCTGGAGGTTGCATTATTGGGGCGGTTGTTAATGCTTCCTTTAACCTGGAAAATGCATCAAGACAAGGATTATCAAAGTGAAATACAGCATCTTTAGCAAGCAAATTAGTTAATGGCTTTGAAATTTTTGAGAAGTCCTTGATGAACCGTCGGTAGAACCCCGCATGTCCTAGGAAACTATGCACTCCCTTGACATCAGTTGGAGGAGGCAACTTCTTGATCACTTCAGTTTTAGCAATATCCACCTCGATACCACGGTGTGAAACTAGGTGTCCAAGTACTATGCCTTCTCGCACCATGAAGTGGCACTTCTCCCAATTAAGCATTAAATTCATTTCCTCGCATCTCTGCAATACCTTGACCAAATTAGATAAACACATATCAAAATTTGCACCATATACAGAAAAATCATCCATGAATACTTCCATTATATTCTCGATCATATCAGAAAAAATTGAAGTCATACACCTCTGAAAAGTGGCGGGTGCATTGCATAGTCCAAAAGGCATTCTCCTGAAAGCAAAAGTACCATATGGGCAGGTGAAAGTTGTTTTCTCTTGGTCATTAGGATAAATAGGGATTTGATAGAAACCGGAGTATCCATCTAAGTAACAGAAATGCGAGTGTTTTGCCAACCGGTCTAGCATTTGGTCAATAAATGGGATGGGAAAGTGGTCCTTTCTAGTTTCCTTATTCAATTTCCTATAATCAATACACATTCTCCATCCCGTAACAGCTCTAGTGGGGATTAACTCATTCGTAGCATTCCTTATTACCGTTATCCCCCCTTTCTTTGGCACAACATGGACAGGACTTACCCATTCGCTATCGGATATTGGATAGATAATTCCTGCATCTAGCAATTTCATGACCTCTTTCTTGACTATCTCTTTCATGGCTGGGTTCAGCCTTCTTTGATGCTCTATAGAGGTTTTAAAATTGTCTTCTAGTAGAATTCTGTGCATGCAAACCGATGGACTAATTCCCCTAATGTCATCAATCTTGTATCCAATGACATTCTTATGTGTTTTCAATACCTCAATCAGTTTTTCGGTCTCTGCATTGCTCAGATTAGCATTAATGATCACAGGGTAAGTAGAGTTTTTGCCAAGAAATTCATACCTGAGTGTCGATGGAAGAGGCTTAAGTTCTACTTGTGGTGTGAGGTTGGGGTCGGAAATCTCCAGCTCTTTATCCTCAAAATCACCTCCGAGCTTATTAAGATGAGTTTGTCCTGGTGCTCCTTCTAGTGCTATTGACTAGAAACTGTCAATCCTGCAACAAACATCAAAAATAGAGGGTTGTTTAACAGCTTTTGAAAGGTCAAATTCAATTTTGTCGTTTCCAAATGCAAGTGAGAGTTTGTGGTTCTTGACATCTATCATTGCCCCTGCAGTAGCCAAGAAAGGTCTCCCCAAAATGAGTGGAATACATGGGTCTTCATCCATGTCTAGTACTACAAAATCTGCAGGAATAATAAAATTTCCCACCTGCACTGGTACATCTTCTAAGATTCCCAAAGGATATCTAATGGAGCGATCGGCTAACTGCAAGGCCATAGTAGTTAGTTTCATTTCTCCCAAATCCAATTTCTTGCATATGGAAAGAGGTATCAGATTTACACTGGCGCCCAAATCGTAAAAAGCCTTATCAAAATTTGAGTCATTAATTATGCAAGGGATAGAAAAGCTACCTGGATCATTTAGTTTGGGAGGTACCATGTTCTTAATTAAAGCGCTGCACTCCTCAGTAAGAGCCACTATTACATGCTCCTCGACTTTTCTTTTATTGGTTAAGATGTCCTTCAAGAACTTGGAGTATGTAGGCATTTGTTGAAGAGCTTCTATAAAAGGTATATTGATATACAGCTTCCTAATTACCTCAAGGAACTTACCAAATTGTTCATCCAATTTTTCCTTAATCAGCCTTTGAGGGAACGGGATAGGGGGCTTATATGTTCTTGGTTCCTTATTCGACACGCCTATGTCGTTTGGCACAGGCTGGGCGTGTTGGCTGCTAGAGTGACCCGGCAAGGGTGTGTCGGCTGACATGCGCTCGTGGGCCTCAGGCGTGTTGAACAACACGCCCTGGGTCAGGGTGTGTCGGCTTCCTTTTCTATTCAACCCAGGCGTGCTGCTGTCTTCTTCCAACTCTGACACGCTCGTGTCCTTTAGCACAGGGGCCTCTTGTTGAGCTCTGTCTCCTTGTAAAATCCTTCCACTTCTCAAACTTATGGAATTACAATGCTCAGCTGGGTTTACTTCTGAATTTCCAGGAAATCTGCCCGGCGTCCTTGATGTTGAGCTGGCAATTTGGGAAATTTGATTTTCCAGCATTCTTGTGTGATTAGTCAAATTATCAACCTTGCCTCCCAATTGCTTGATTGCCTCGGTATTAATTTGATGTTGCCGATTTGATTCTACAATATGCTGTCGAAATTCATCATTTATCTTCCCCTAACACGTAATAAAATTTTCCATCATCTTTTCTAAGCTCGACTTGGGTCCTGGCTGAAATCCCGAAGGTGCTCCAAAACTGTTCTGTCCAGAAGAATTTTGGTTAGCTCTATACAAAAAGTTGGGATGATTCCTCCAACCGGGATTGTACGTGTTCGAGTAAGGGTTGCCACCATTAGACTTCTGATTAAAATTATTTAGTGCATCTACTTGCTCAATCCCAACTTCCGATGATGGTGCGTGTAGGATTTGGCAGTTCATCGCTACATGTCCTATTACACCACAGATCTCGCAAGTGACATTAGATGAGTTTACAGCTGATACATTAAAATGTTCGAGCTTTTGAGTTAACGCATCGACTTTTGCACTGAGTAGATCAAGGGTACTTACCTCAAACTTACCTGGCATTTTAGTTTGATATCCTCGTTTTGTAGCCCATTGGTGAGAATTCATTGCCACATTCTCGATGATCTCAAAAGCTTCATCCAATGTTTTGTTCATAAGAGCTCCTCCTGCAGTAGAATCAAGAGAAACTTTAGTAGCATACGAGATTCCATTGTAGAAAGTATGAAAAATGAGCCACTTCTCCAGCCCATGATGAGGGCATTGTTGTAGTAATCCCTTAAATTTGTCCCATGCTTCAAATAATGTTTCTCCATCCTTTTACGCAAAATTAGTGATTTGATGACGAAGACTTGCAGTTTTGCTGGGTGGAAAATACTTGTCTAAAAATCTTTGCTCTAGCTGATCCCAGGTAGTTATGCAATCTGCTGGAAGAGAGTGTAGCCAGGCTCTAGCTTTGTCCCACAATGAGAAAGGAAACAAGCGCAATCTAATAGCATCAGCTGAGGCTCCATTCAGTTTTAAAGTCTCACAAAATTCCAAAAATACTTCCAAGTGCAGATTTGGATCTTCAGTGGGTGCTCCTCCGAATTGATGTTGTTGGACCATGGATAGTAGAGCCGGTTTTAATTCAAAATTGTTCGCTTCAATAGGGGGTCTTCTAATACTCGATCTCAATCCCCTTGTACTAAGTGCTGCATAATCCCTTAAAGGTTTATTCTCGTTCAGTCAGCCTATGTCATCGATTGTTTTCTGAGGTTCTTTGAAATCGTCTTCTAGCAAGGAAAGTTCTCTCTATCTCAGGATCAATATCGAGAATTTCCCTATTAAGTCTGTGCATGCAACAACAAGAGAGGCTCCCAAAACAAGAATTCAGAATAGACACAAAGAATAGGAACAAAAACAGAAATCTAGATTAACTAAATCACGCTCAATTAAATATTGAGTGCCATTCCCCGGCAACGGCGCCAAAAACTTGATGTGTTGTTTTCCGCAAGTGCACGGTTGTCGTCAAGTAATAAAAATATCGATCCCACAGGGATTGGGACAATTACCGAATGATCGTGATACCAGGTTATCTAGTCAATCGATTTGTGGTTTAAGCAAAGAACCTGAGCAGTCAAGAACAACGAATGAGAAGAACAAGCTGAAAGTCAAGAGTTGAGGAGAATCTCAGGATATGGGTTTCACCACGTCGACGATTTATAAGGTGATTTAATTCTTTCCTACCCCTATTAGAGTTGTTTTGATGGAACCTATCCTAAGGTAAATCAACGGCCCCTTTCGAGGTCTACGCTAACTGTACCTATCAAACTCAATTTACCTGTCACGGTGTTCGAGCATAGGGGATCATAATCAGCTAAGGGGACCTGTCACGAGACCCCCTCAAACCTCCCTATGTCTTACCTCCATTACTTGGTAAAAACTGGATTTGATAGATCCATTAAGTCCATAAGAGTTCCTCTAGAGTCAAATTTCCTCTTCACGGTAGGTTTGCACACGGGACCATAATCAGCTAAGGGGACCTGTCACGAGACCCCCGCAAGCCCTCATAGATACACTACCGCTACTTGGCAGGAGTTATTCCCTAGTTGGTTCTGGGTTTCGGGAACTCGGGTTCACCGTTAGGTACTTCCCCTTAGCTCCTTAGGTTTATTAATAAGAATCCAAAAGAACCATATCAAAACAAACAATAGTTCAAGTAGTATAGATTACATCATCCATCATAAATCATCAAGGGCTACTCCCCCATACTAAGATTACAAGACACTACTCCATAGTCTGGCAGGAATTGCTAGAGAAAGAAATTATGATACTTAGTGCCATCTGCGTTCCTCTGTCATCGAATCCTTCTTTTGTACTTCTTCTGTCGTCTTCTTTGACCACCCGCCGTCCCCTCTTTAGAGTTAGGATATCCCTTCTTTTATAGCCTTGGCCTCCTCTTTTATATAAGGCAAAAGATTTTCCTTTAATTGAGACGAAGATCGTGGATCTCGCAGAAAAGGAAATCCGGAGTCAGGACAACACGCCCGTGCCAAGTGAGGGCACAGGCGTGTCGCGGGCTTCCCACAGGGCGTGCTACGCTTGACTTGGGGCATGTTGAAGGATGAACTGGGCGTGTTGAACGCTGGAACTCCTGACACGGACGTGTCACTGATAACACGCCTGTGTTGTCTTGATACGCCAACCATGTCAACACTTTGACTGGGGCATGTCGGTTGCTGAACCAGAGCGTGTTGAAGGCTGAACTGGGCGTGTTGAATGCTGGAACTCCTGACACGGACGTGTCGCTGATAACACACTTGTGTTGTCTTGATACGCCGGTCGTGTCAACACTTTGGTAGGCATGTCACGAACAGGCATGTTGAAGGTCGGATCAAGGCGTGTTGTTTTGATACGCCTGCTTCTTTGCCTTGTTAACACAAAAACACCCAAAACCTGTCTCTTTGTCCAAAATATGCTAAACTTAACTAAATCATGATAAAATACGTGCCTAGAACATGAAATGAGATAAAATGCATGCATATGGAGTAGTGAAAATATAGCATGATTTACACACATCAATGACCATGCGCATTAGTAGGGTTTGAGGAGGAAAAGGTTTTGTATTTATAGAGGAGATGAGGGGGGAAATGGGAGAAAAATATTAGCTTTTCCGACTAGTTGTAGTGAGGTGAGGAGTTGAGGATGGGGTGGTGTAAGTTTGTTAGGGTATAAATATAGGGTAGGTGAAAAATTCAATGGTTAACAGGGTAAGATGGGGTATAATGGTTTTTGTTATAGAGAAAGGTGGTGGGGTAATTTTTGAATGACAAGGGAGAATTTTTGATACAAAATGGATGGAAGATGTTTGGTTGTTGTTCAAATAAATGAATGATATAGTGAAAATGTTCCTTTTTATCCATAGGTTGGCAGTATAATTAATATAGGGTATATTTTTTATGAAGAAGGTCGAGGAACCTGAATAAGAGCAATATAGGATAATGTAAATATGGACATGTTTCATAAAATAGATATTCATTGTCAAAGACATTCAGAATGTATACAAGACTGATTTGGAAAGCTAAAATATGATTCTTCAAATATATTACAAGAAGAGGGGGCTATTGTTCTGAATCAGTGTCAGAATCAGTCATTAAGGCCTCTGGAGGAATGTTGTTGTACGTCTCTTCCAGGTCGATCTTATGGTAGGGGGCGTCAGGGATGAAATATTTCTTCTCGTTTGCCTAGTGTAGTGCACCTTCGATGCCTCTTTGGAAGTACTTGCTTAATTGCTTAGAGAATCTTTTCATAAGTCAGGTCTGTTCTCTCGCCCATCTCTCGCCTTCTATTTCTTTTAGTTTAGATATTTCATGGTGAAGTTGGTTGGCTCTGGTAAGGTGGTCGTGGGCAGTAGTAGCTAGTACATTGAAGTGTTGCCTCAGAATGTCAAATTTGAAGTTAAATTCATCTAGGCTACCAAAGACAGTTGCTTTTAAATTCTTGTGAACATCTATGATGTCTTCTAGGGGTTGAAACAAGTCACCGGAATGAAGGTGCCAGTTGCTCTCCTTTTGTTTCCATTGGGAGAGCTCAATTTGTTTGTGTGATATGGTTTGCTCTGATATGCTGAGTTGCTCCTGTAGTCGCTTGATATGGGTTGCCTTTAGGTTTAGATCTTTTTCATTTGTGGATAGTTGGTCCCGGTCAGCAGAAAAGGATGCGAACTGGAGTTGTAGCCAGTTTATTTGTTATTGAAGCTCGTTCTCCCTGGTTGCTCGGTTGGGGGAGGAAGGAGAATCAGTCTATATACCTAAGTGGTGTATGATTTTTGTAAAATTAGCTGGAATGTTTGGGGCATAATAACATGTGGAGGGGGCTCTGTTGCAGGGGTGGAAAGTTGGTTGAGCTGGTTCTGATGGTCAGTGTACCATTGCTCAAAAGCTTCAAGTCTCAAGGTACTCTAAAATTTGGAAAGGGATATGTAAAAACAAGCCATTAAGCATGTGAAATTAAGACATTAAGTAACAAACTTACTATTTGGAGACTTTCTTTCAACTCTTGAATGAAAATTGGAATGTCAGTCTTTGGAGGGGGGGGGATGAGGAGGTTGTTGGGGAGGTGAAGTTGGTATGGAAATAAGGCTATCTGGTGGAGTACTAGAGGAAAAAATTGAAGAAAGAGGAGCTGAAGATGGTATAATGGGAAGAGCAGAAAGAAGGTGGTTAGGGTCAGAATCTGCTATAGACTATACTAGTAAGTCCAAAGGGGTGGAGGATGTAGGATCAGAGGGAGGATGGTTGATGGAAAGTAAGGGTTTGTGTGGTTTATGAAGGAGTAAAGAGATCAGAGGACAATCGTCTTCTGAAGGGGAAGAGGAAGAGGGAGAGGAGGAAACATCAATGGGTTCAATGGGTGTATCAGAGGGAGGACTGGGTGTAGGTGAATTAGGTGATGAAAGAGGATTCAAGGAGGGAACAATGGAAATAGGATTTGAGGAAAATGTGGGAATGATGAAAGGAAAAGGCGGTGTTAAGGGGGGGGGGGGTTGATCTAGTTCATCTGAAGTGATAATGGGGACTCGCGTTAATATGGGAGAAACATGTGCCAAAGAAATATGTCATATTGTTATGAATGGTGAGCATATTGGTTGTAAGTAAATAAAGGTTGAGTAGAGGTTGCTTACTGAGGTAAGGGGTTCAAAGGTGGAAAATGATGTAGTATCTGACCTTTTTCTTTTCTTCTGCTTGAGGGCCAAGCTCTTAGCGATGGATGTGTCCATCATGTCTTCTGCAAGGATAAAAGGTGATTAGGAATTATCAGTACAGTAAGAATGTAAATTTTGAAAGTAATAGTTTAATTTTTGGCATAGAGTGGCAATGTTAAGAGGTTGTGCAGGTTTTTAACTGGGGGAGTTTTTGATACATGGTGCTGGGAAAATATGATCAGAAAACATTATATGTTGCTAATTTTCAGGTTGTGGAGTAGAATGCCAGTATTTTCTGTAAAGACAATTATTGTATAAAAAATAAAGGGAAGCTTACCAATGGGATGAGCGTCCAGTGAAGGTATGGGAGATAGCCCGTAATAGGATAAGATGGGCTCCTTTATGAGCTCTATGATGCTGAAATATTTGTTCTTTAGCTTGGCTTCGATAGAGGGGAAGTCAATATTGGTCTTAATGGTTTTTAGGTCGGGGAGATCTGGAAGGGCAGTTTTCCAGCAAGAGGAAAAGGGTAGAGGAGGATCTACAACAATAAAGAAATATAGCTCTTTCCAGCCCTTATGGGGAGAAGGTATGTCGGTTAGGAACTGGTAACCTTGATGGGTCATGAAATAGAAAATGTCATGATCAGCAATTTTCAAGTGATAAAGACAGTGGAATATGTGGGGGTACTTGTGGGATGTTCAGATGATGGAAGATGATGATGGTGCCAACTAGGATGCGAAGGGAGTTGGGTGTTAGTTGGTTAACTAGAATGCCGTAAAAAAAAGAGGATGTGGTAGAGAGATCTTGGGAGGGGGAGGGGGAGACGGAGACCACCTTCCAGTTGCCCCGTGAATAGTGTGTTGGTTCTGGTCGAAGGTAGATGAGGGTGCTGAGATTGATTGGGGATGATGATGGTGGTGTTTTTGGGGAGGTATTTGTGGTCACGGCGGAAGAAAGCATGTTTGAGGGTGAGTTAGCTGGTTGTAGTTTCGTACCAGGGAGCGATGGAGGATAAGGAGGCCATGGCGGAAAAGGAGTTGTCGGAGAAATGGGAGTTTCGGGGGAAGGGGTTAGGGTTTTTGGGAAAGACCATAGGGAAGCGATGGGGAGTTAGCGGAAGTAAGAGGGGTATATGGTAGTTAAGCATGCGGTACTTTAAAGTATTTTTAATGGACAATTTTGGAGAAATTTTTTTCCTTGTTTTTGGTGGTTAATATGGTATTAGGAAGTTTATGAGAGTGATTTTGGAAGGTTATTAATTCTTCTGGAAGATTTCAGGGTATCTGATGATTTTTGATAGAAGGGTAGGATGTGTTTATAATCTTGGATTGGGATATATGTTATACAAAAACTCACATTCTTTTTGGCAGTTGTGAGTGATGTTGATGTGGACGGTTACTATGCTTGTTAGAGGTTCCTTCTTGCTGGTATCAACGGTATTATTTTCTAAGGTATGGTAAATTTTGTGCTATTTCTTTTAAGTGTTGGAAACTAATTTAGGCTCCATGCCTACTATAACAGCCTAAGGGCTAAATAGCTTTATGCCCCCAAGGGGAACTATAGCGCCTCTATATGGCATATATAAAGGATCCTTATGGCTCTACTATAACATCCTAAGGGCTAGGTAGCTTTATGCCCTTACGGGGAACTATAATGCCAAATATAATGGGCAAGTAACATGCTAACGCGGCTCAACGCCTCTTACAATATTCTAAGGCATAAACGCCTCTTACAATATTCTAAGGCATAAGAGCCTCCTACAATGTTTTAAAGAATATACACATGTAATATCTTAAGGGTGAAATATTAAACATGATGGGTCATGGTACGGTGCTTCATATGATATGTAGGGATGCTTATGGCCTATGTCAGTATGGTGGATATTATGGAGGATTAATATGATAATGTTTGCACATTCATGGAAATTTGTAAAACTTCATTCGACTTTACTCTTTAGTTTTACTAAAGAGTGGGAACTTATGATGTGTAGGAGGTCTTTTTTCAAGTTGAGATGGAGAAATTTTTTGTAGACACTTGTAAAACTTCATTCGACTTTGCTCTTCAGTTTTACTAAAGAGGAGGAACTTATGATGGGGTCGGGGATTCCAGGATAGTCTAAGTAAGGCCAATACAATTCCAGGGTAGTATAAGCGATTTCAGGGAAGTCTAAGTAAGGCCAATACAATTCAAGGGCAGTATAAGCGATTCCAGGGCAGTCTAAGTAAGGCCAGTACAATTCTAGGGTAGTCTAAGAAAGGTCAGTATAATTCCATAGCAGTATAAGTGATTCCAGGGTAGTCTAAGTAAGACCAGTAAAATTCCAGGGCAGTATAAGCGATTCTAGGGCAATCTAAGTAAGGTTAGTACAATTCCAGGGCAGTATAAGAGATTCCAGAGCATTCTAAGTAAGGCCAATACCATTCCAGGGCGGTATAAGCATTTCCAGAGCACTTTATGTATTTCTAGGACATTATAAGTCGTTTCAGAGCAGTTCTAGGATAGTATCTGTGTTCCCAGGGTAGTTTGGATAGGTTCAGAGTATTGTTTGTATTTCTAGGACAGTATAAATAGTTCTAGTATAGTTACAGGGCAATATCTGTGTTTCCAGGGTAGTTTGGATAGGTTCAGAGTACTATATATATTTCCAAGATGATATAAGTAGTTCTAATACAGTTCTAGAGCAGTATCTATGTTCCCAGGGTAGTTTGGATAGGTTCAGAGTACTATATGTATTTTCAATATGGTATAAGTAGTTCCAGTACAGTTCTAGGACCGTATCTGTGTTCCCAAGGTAGTTTGGATAGGTCCAGAGTACTATATGTATTTCAAAGACGGTATAAGTAGTTCCACTACCGTTTCAGGGCAGTATATGTGTTCCCAAGCTAGTTTGGATAGGTCCATAGTACTATATATATTTTCAGGACGGTATAAGTAGTTCCAGTACAGTTCCAGGGCAGTATTTGTGTTCCTAGGGCTGTTTGGATAGGTTCATAGAACTATATGTATTTCCAGAATAGTATAAGGAGTTCCAGTGCAATTCTAGGGCAGTAAGTATATTTCCAGGGTTGTATAAGCATTTCCATAGCACTATGTGTAGTTCTAGGGCAGGGTAAGCAAGTCCAGGGCAGTGCTAGAGCAGGATGTGTAATGCAAGGCCAGGGGATGTATTTTCAGAGCAGTGTGAATAGTGCTAGGGTTGTAAGAGCTGCAACAGGGTAGTTTGTGTAATTTTGTGTCAATAATTAATTCCAAAACCGTACGAGGTTTCCAGGGCAATATAAGCGCTTCCTGGGCAGGATAATTTCAGAGCAATTAGCGTAGTTCTAGAGTAGCTTGAATCATTATCAGGGCAATTAGCACATCTTTCGAGCGGGGCTCTATTTGCAATAAGAAATAGGGGGAAGAAGGGTGCAAGGTAATGGTGAAAGGTTGAGGGTGGTTAGGTTGATATAATCACATGTATCTTTATATTCTATTTATGGTTAACACTGTTAGTGAAAGCCCTAGAGTCGATCATGTGATGATTGTTGTATGGACTTGTTGTATCATATTTCTATATATATCTATAAAGGCATTGCTTTATGGTTATTATACATACTTGTATTGGTGCCAAATTACTAAGTATAATAGCATCCTTGAGTAGAAGGTTCTTATCTATATCAATTGATTGGTTGAATCGATAAAGAATGATATAGAGAATACTACTATTAATCATTCCTAGTCAAGTATTAATATTCAGGGACAATGTTAATGTGAAGGGACTAGCATGTAGGTCAACTCGATGACTTGATCTCGCAAGTCATGGATATGAGATATCAAGTTGACACATGGGTATGCATTAGAGAATGTATACTGAATGACCGGCCATGAGAAAGTATCATTGATCGTTATATGAGTGTCATATACTTTCTCATGTGACTATTAGTATGACTATTAGTCCTTGGACCTGAAGTCACCATGGTTCCCTACATAAGGAGTTACATACTTTGGCTTCAAACTTCATCCGTAAATGGGTGGACTATAAAGGCAATTTATGCGGAAGGATGTGAGTGAT
Organism: Wurfbainia villosa; assembly: GCA_025175895.1. Taxonomy (NCBI): domain Eukaryota; kingdom Viridiplantae; phylum Streptophyta; class Magnoliopsida; order Zingiberales; family Zingiberaceae; genus Wurfbainia; species Wurfbainia villosa. The sequence continues at coordinate 39,308,520 of CM045988.1, forward strand.
GTAGATGAGATCTATACCTCCTATATGATGGGAGTGACATCATGATTCTTGATAGAGTGAGACCACTAAGTGCATGACCATGCCCAAATGATTCAATATGAGATATTGAGCTCATTTGATTAGAGTGAGTCTACTTGGAGTTCAAGATATAGATTGTACAAAGGATGACACGGTCTATGCCTCAATTGGTCAATCTGGATGTCAAGGATAGACGAACATTGTCACATATTGTGAGAGTCACAATTAGTAGTCACAAAGGTGATGTTGGATCTCAACATTCTTGTAACTTGGGTAGCAATGATGTGTTGCTAGATATCGCTCATTGCTTATGTTTTTAAATCGGTTTAGGAGCATTGCCAACGTTACAAGAACCTATAGGGTCACACACAAAGGGAAATTAGATGGAGATTAGGTTCATATGATGGACAAAGAGGATTAGGTTCGTGTGATGAACCAAATTAGATTATGAGTAATCCAAATTAGACTAATTGAGTTGGCCTCAATTTGATTCAAGTGTTGAATGAGTCTAATTTAGATTTAATTCATCGAGTCAATTTAAACTAATGAATAGAGATTCATTAAATTAAATTGACTTGAATCAAAGGTTGGATTTGATCAACCATGGGAGATAAGAGGTCAAGTTTGACTTGACTTGAGAGGGAAGATGAAGGGTCAAGTTTGACTTGACCACATGCCACTTCATGGTGACTTGGCAAAAGGGGCCGGCCAATGATGATGTTTCACATCATCATGGACACATCATGGTGTTCCACCTCATGAGGGAGACCAAGAGCCATGGCTCTTGGTATTACATGGATCTATTTAACCCTCCATGAAGTGGCCGGCCAAATGAATGGGGTTAGTGGTGAATTGAATGTTGGATTGAATTCATCTTCTTCCTTCTCCTCTTCTTGCTCTCTGCCTCATCCTCCATTGGCGAGGCTTCCTAAGGGTGCTAGCACACTCTAAGTGGTCTTCTCCACCTTTTGTCCATGTGGATACGTGTAGAGGAGTGTACACTTGACACTCTACGAGATTCGACAACCATTTGGACGAGCGGGATAAGCGAAGGGCATCGCTACAAGGGTAATGCATTTCTCATGTAGATCTAAGGTAGATCTAGGTTTTCTAAACATGTACATGAATTTATTTTGTTTATCTTTGTACAGATCCGTGGCCGACATCCGAGGTTTTCGCAACGCAAAAAGTGGTTTTTGCGGCTTGAAGAGTCCAACAGTGGTATCAGAGTCACGTGTGAAGCATGTACATGTTTGTTTTGTAATTTTTGTATTAGATAATAAAAATTAAAGATCTATAAGTTTCTTTAATTTTCTTAATTTTATATATTTTTGTGAGCATTTTTCTCGTAGAGTCGAAGCAATAAGTGTTTGGACACTTGTAGGCTTCAACCACCGAGAAAAACTCTCCGAAACGGCAAAGTCTCGCTTTAGTCTTTTGGGACAGTGACTTAAGGTGCTGTAAGATCAAGATGGGACACTCGCAAGATTCATTTTTGTGAGAAAGGGTGCTGCCCTTAACCCCTCAAGGGGCATTGTCCCATAATCGCGCCCAAAAATCGCTTAGCGGGACCATTGCGGAGATGTGACTCATAAAATTTAAAATAAAATAGCAAAAATTATAGAAATTTATGTAAAATACATAATTTAGAATTATGTATGATATTGTGATGGTCATGGCCCAAAAACCCCAATGTGATTGGATAAAATTATGTTGTAATTCATAATAAAGCTTGCACGCTATTTTTGTGTTGTGCATGTTGTATAAGATATGCGACCTACGCGTCGTGCCTCTCTTATTATATTCCTGTTGTAAATAAATTTTAGACTCGAATGTAACTCGAGTTTCATATTTGTGTTGGTGCAGGGGCACTAGATAATCGAACCTGTGTTTTGATTATGGCAAAGACACAAAGTTAAGTTTATATCGTTATCTCACGAGCTATCGAGTGTACAGAAAAGTATTAAAGCTGGAGCTGAAGGCTAGCGACACCAGGAGGAAGCCGTGGTGGTCGGGCGACACTCGAGTGACTTCGGAGGGAGCCGAAGGAATCGAGTGGAAGGCCGGAAGCAAGAGCTACTATCGAGGTAAGCTCGTGTGAGTGAGATATTGTAAGGTCGTGTCCTCTTTACGGGGATGACCGTAGGCGACGATCCGACTAAGACTTCCTGTGGAAGGTCTAGGTCGAGATTGGACGGTTAGAAACCATCGTACTTATCATTTTCCGAGCTAACCTCTTCTGCGAAGTGTAGCCCGAGTCATTCGGACATGGAAGCTCGTGCCCATGCCCATCGATCGATGGGAGGCATCGATCGTGATGGCAACGATTCAGCTTTTGCGCTAGGTCAAAACGGATAACGTTTGACGCGGCCACTTCGCGATAAAAATTTGGAAAAATTCATGATCCGTTCTAAAGAAATAGGAGACAAATTCAGAGGCTAAAGTCTATAAAAGGAGGGGAGGATTCATCTCCAAAGATCATCAATTTTATTCATCAAGTGCTCCTACAACGCCAACGCTCCAACACCGTCATAACGCCGACGCGACGCCAAGTTCCAATCTTCTTCGTCGGCAGCAGATTCAAGTAATATTTTTGATATTGTATTCCTTGGTTTTCTTCATAACGAGGTGAGGTAGGCTTGTTGCCTCATCCTCGTATATTCGGTTTTGTGATCGTTGTCTCCTACCTCCAACGAGGAGGAGACGTTATAGTGCTTTGCCCTCCGTACGCGGTCTAGGACCGATAGGCCCTTGGAGTAGCAACCGCCGGGTTGTGAACCAAGTAAAATAAACGTGTCATTTTATTTTCCGCTGCTTACTCGCTTACTCGTGCCTTAACGAACGATTACGAACGAAAGATTTTCGATCGCTATTCACCCCCCCCCCCCCCTCTAGCGATGCTTTTCGATCCAACAATTTGTAATGTACAAAATGAAGCGATGGAAGGTCCACTTGTAGACGGAGTTACGAGGAGGGTGCCGACGACACATGGCGGTCAAAGGAGGCACTTGCAGAAGCCGCTAACCCTAGGTTGACCGTCCGATCTTCTCATTGGCTTGAGAAGATCGTAGTAGGGTCATGACCTCATCACAAATTAATTAATGAGTATATATATATATATATATATATATATATATATATATATATATATATATATATATATATATATATATTGTTTTTTCTTGTATGTATGTGATGCATGCTAGTATAGGGTAATTAATGCCTTATTTTTTTTGCTTGTATGTATGTGATGCATGCTAGTATAAGGTAATTAATGCCTTAATGTGTATATGATACACATTCACGATTACATTAGATCTTAATCAAGTCAACTCGAAATGCCTACCAAGTTTTGATACCCATCACTACCTCGATCATTTGTTGTTGTTGAATCTGCCAAAGCAGAGCAATGTATATTATCTTGGTAGGGTGCGGAGGGACAATCTTGGTCCCGCCTATCAAAGCTTGGGTGAGAATAAGCTCAATTAGATTGAGTGAAACTAGTTAACTCAATTGGATCAGGTAAAACTATAGCCATATTCCAATGGTTGAAAAGATAGGATACGATCACATTTACACTAAAGCATGGGCGATTTAGCCAAAGCTAACTCAAGTTCTTTTGTAAATGTGGATCTTGATCCTATAAACAAGAGTTGCATAGAGATGTAATTGGTAATTTTTTACCTACCAATCATACTAAGTCTTGGGCGATTTAGCCAAAGCTAACTCAAGGCGTAGTATGATGTGGATCTTGTCCCGCGAGAATTATAGCTAGTTTGTATGAATCTAGTAGTGTGGTTTGACCACATCCATGACTCGATTCTAAAAAAGTCCTATAATTCAGTGGAAGCATCATTTAATTAAAGGTCTAATTAAATGATAAATGGAATATGTATTTACTTTCTGCATTATTTATATTGTAGATTGCCATGTCATCAAACACGAACACTCTCTCCCTGCGTTCTGTCCTTGAGAAGGACAAGCTCAATGGAGCTAATTTCCTAAACTAGTACAGGAATCTAATAATTGTTCTCACACAAGAAAGAAAACTGTACGTCCTGGAGCAGCCCATTCCGGAAGCACCTCCTTCCATTGCCTCGTGAGCTGACCGAGATGCTTACAAGAAGCATCAAGATGATGCATTAGATGTGTCATGCCTCATGCTCGCGACCATGAACTCTGAGCTTCAAAAGCAACACGAGTTGATGAATGCTTTTGATATGGTTGAACATCTTCGTCAACTGTATCAAGGACAAACTAGGCACGAGAGATACGAGATCTCTAAGGCACTGTTTCAGTCCAAGATGCAAGATGGGACTCCCATAGGTCCATATGTACTCAAGATGATTGGGTACATAGAAAACCTACAGAGGTTGGGATTCCCACTTGGCCAAGAACTGGCCACTGACTTGATCTTGCAATCCTTGCCAAAAAGTTACAATCAATTTGTCATGAATTACAACATGAATGAAATTGATAAGCCACTGCCTGAGATGCTCAGTATGTTGAGAACTGTTGAGCTCAACCTTAATAAGGCAAAGCCCGACTCCATTTTGATGGTGCAAAAGAAGAAAGGCAAGGGCAAGCCTAAAGGTAAGGGAAAGTCCCAAGCCAAGGGAAAAGGCAAGGCACTGAAACCTAAAGGAGGGGTGGCCAAGGAAGGGACTTGCTTCCACTGTAAGGAAGCTGGACACTGGAAGCGGAACTGCAAAGCATACCTGGAAGATCATAAGAAAAAGAGAAGTGAGACTTCTACTTCAGGTATATATGTTATAGAAGTCAATCTATCTATTTCTTCATCGTGGGTATTTGATACTGGATGTGCATCTCACATTTGTACTAATGTGCAAGCGCTGAGAAATAGCAGGGCATTGACGAAGGGTGAGGTAGACCTACGAGTAGGCAATAGAGCAAGGGTTGCTGCTGTCGTTGTAGGAACTTATTTTCTATCTCTGCCCTTTGGGCTTGTACTAGAATTAGATGAATGTTGTTATGTGCCTGCTCTCACAAAGAACATCATTTCAGTTTCTTGTTTAGACAGGAAAGGCTTTTCATTTATAATAAAGAACAAATGTTGTTCTATTTATTTAAATGATATGTTCTATTGTAGTGCACCTCTGATGAACGGACTCTACATTCTAGACTTAAAGAATCCCATCTATAACATAAGTACCAAAAGGTTCAAGTCAAATGAGTTGAACCAAACCTATCTCTGGAATTGTCGCTTATCCTTGCTCCATAAGGATGAGTTGCTGGACTCATTTTATTTTGAATCATATGAGACATGCGAGTCTTGCCTTCTAGGCAAGATGACCAAGACTCCCTTTAGTGGACACAGTGAAAGAGCAACAGACTTGTTAGTACTTATACATAGTGATGTATGTGGCCCTTTCAATGTTGATGCTAGAGGTGGTTATAGGTACTTCATTACATTTACTGATGACTTCAGTAGATATGGTTGTGCATCTGATGACACATAAGTTAGAATCCTTTGAAAAGTTCAAAGAATTCAAGAATGAAGTACAAAACCAGCTTGTCAAGAGTATCAAGATACTTAGATCATATCGAGGTGGTGAATACCTTAGTGATGAGTTTCGTGACTATCTAGCTGAGTGTGGGATTTTATCCCAACTCACACCTCCTGGAACACCACAGTGGGATGGTGTATCCAAAAGAAGGAATCGTACCCTATTAGATATGATACGATCTATGATGACTCACACAGATCTTCCTATATCCTTTTGGGGATATGCTCTAGACACAGCAGCCTTTACACTTAACTGTGTTTCATCCAAAGTTGTGATAAAGTCACCATATATGATATGGATAGGGAAAAATCCCAAGATGTCTTTCATGAGGATTTGAGGTTGTGAGACTTATGTTCGACGTCAAGTCTCAGACAAACTGGGACCCAAATCCGATAAGTACTATTTTGTTGGATATCCCAAGAAAATGAAGGGATATTACTTCTACATTCCCAGTGAACACAAAGTGTTTGTCGAAAAGACTGGGGTATTTCTAGAAAGGGACTTTGTTTCTAGAAAAACTAGTGGAAGTACATTCGATCTTAAAGAAATTCAAGATATGGACCATAGCACTGAGGGTGAGATGGAGGTTGGACAAGAACCACAAAGTGTTGTGGATGATGAGATTGTTGCACAAAGAGTTGGGGAACAACAACCTGTTCAGGTAGACCTACCTCTTCGTAGGTCTGATAGGGTACGTCGTCAACCTGAGAGATACTCATTTCTCTTATCTGACCATGATGATGTTATGCTCGTTGAGAATGAGCCTACCTCCTATCAGGAAGCTGTGATGAGCCTAGATTCTGAGAAATAGCTAGAGGCCATGAGATCCGAGATGGAATCCATGTACACCAACCAAGTATGGACTTTGGTTGATCCACTTGAAGGCGTCAAACCCATTGGGTGTAAGTGGGTCTTTAAGAAAATGACTGACATGGATGGACTTATGCATACCTATAAGGGTCGATTGGTAGCTAAAGGTTTCAAGCAAATTCATGGTATTAACTATGATAAAACCTTTTCTCCAGTTGCGATGTTTAAGTCCATTCGAATCATGCTTGCTATTGCAGCATACCACGATTATGAGATCTGATACATGGATGTCAAAACCACATTTCTGAATAAAAACATGCTCGAGGATGTGTACATGACACAACCTGAGAGTTTTGTAGATCCACAGCATACTGGCAAAGTATGCATGATGCAAAGGTCCATTTATGGTCTAAAGCAAGCTTCTCGGAGCTAGAATCTTTGATTCGATGATGCAATCAAACAGTTTGGTTTCATCAAGAATGAAGATGAACCCTGTGTCTACAAGAGGGTTAATGGGAACATAGTTGTCTTCCTTGTATTGTATGTGGATGACATACTACTCATTGGGAATGACATCCCTTTGCAACAGTCTGTGAAGACTTGGCTGGGAAAGTGTTTCTCAATGAAGGACTTAGGTGAAGCAGCCTGTATTCTAGGCATTAAGATCTATAATGATAGATCTAAGAGATTGCTTGGCCTAAGTCAGAGTACATATATTGAAACGGTATTACTACGGTTTGCCATGCAGAATTTCAAGAAGGGATTTCTGCCGATGTCACATGGTGTGAGTCTTTCGAAGACTCAAAGTCCCTCTTATAGAGAGGAGAGAGACCGCATGGATAAGATCCCTTATGCATCTTCCATAGGATCTATCATGTACGTCATGCTATGTACTCGTCCTGATGTCTCGTATGCCTTGAGCATGACGAGCAGATACCAGTCAGATCCAGGTGAGCGTCACTAGATAGTGGTCAAGAATATTCTTAAGTAGTTAAGAAGGACTAAAGAATATTTCTTAATATTTGGAGGCGATGGGGAACTAACTGTAAAGAGTTACAGTGATGCCAGCTTCCAAACTGATAAAAATGATTATAGATTACAGTTAGGGTTCGTGTTTTGTATGAATGGTGGCGCTGTGAGTGTTGGGATCTTTGTAATGGCTAGAGGGGGGGGGTGATTAGCCTTTCTTCGTTTCTACAAAATACGTTACCGGAAGCAATACAAATACAAATGTAAATAAGAATACGAAACAAGAAAACAAAGCTAACACCCGATGTACGTGGTTCGGAGATAACGCTTCTACTCCACGGTAATCCGTAAGGTGGATTAGCCCTAGCCAATCTTCACTAAAACCTCCTTTGGAAGGTGGAGAAACCTTGTCTTACAATGCACTCCTCTTCTTTACAATGATGGAAGATTAAGATTAGAGAAGAGGAGGTTTATAATCAAAAAAATACTTGGAGAAAACTTGGTGAGCACGAGGGTGTAGATAGGAATGAGAGCACTAACTCCACCAAGCTCCCCAAGGCCCCTTCTTATAGAAGAGAGGTTGTTTTTCCCGTTGAGCTTTGATCAGTCGACTGATGATCACCATCAATCGACTGCCGTCGAAGCTAACGTCTTCTGACAAAGCGGATCCGCGAGGATTCTCAGCCGCCATTTTCAACGGGAGGCCTATCAGTCGACTGATCCCTCCATCGGTCGAATGGTGGAGTGATCAGTTGAGTGATCAAAGCAGCAGTCGAGTGAGACTGCATTCTGTGGCAAATTTTTCCTTGATCAGTCGACTGCTGCCTTTGGCAATCGACTACCATGACCAAGTCGGCCGTCGATCGGGTTTCACGGACTGATCGAGCGCCGACCCGATCGTGATACATCGTATCAGTCGAATGATACTCATCAAGTATGAATACTTCATACTTGATTTTACCCCCTAGACCTAGACTTGACCTTCTAACTCTTCCTTCAGCCTTGCGCCTGCCTTCAAGAGTTTCCTTCGGCCTCGTCATGTCTTGGGTCGCCAAACGCTTCGACTTTACGCTGCCAAGACTACAAGCTTGGACTTTTGCTGCCAAGACTTTACTTTGGACTTCCTTTGCCAAGGTTCACTTGGACTTTACGCTGCCAAAACTATAAGCTTGGTCTTACGCTGCTAAGTCCATCCTTTGGACTTCCTTTGCCAAGATCATACTTGGACTTCCTTTACCAAGGTTCACTTGGACTTTACGCTGCCAAGACTACAAGCTTGGTCTTATGCTGCCAAGTCCGTCCCTTGGACTTTCCTTGCCAAGATCATACTTGGAATTCTCTTTTACCAAGTCTTCATCCTTGAATTTTCCCTGTTACTTAAACATGTTTACAATTAGATCACAAAGCATTGCCTAACTTAGATGATTTAACCAAACATCAAAACATATATAAATGCTTGGGGCATTGTTGCACCAACAATATCCCCCTTTTTGATGTTTGGTAAACATTTAAGTTATGTCTTTACATAATCATAATATGAATTCTAACTTAAACATTCCTTCTCCCCCTTTGACATGCATCAAAAAGAGAAGGATTCATAAATTTCATGAAAGAATTAAGATTGTTGTATCTTGGACTGAGGTATAAGATTGATATTAAGCTCCCCCTTAATCCAAGATATACTTTATGAAGTGTGAATAACGTTTGAGGCAAAGCATAACAAAAGTTCAAAAGTTAAGTCCTAACTTTGCACCAACAATGTAAGCTTGGGGATGAAAACGATATATTTTATGAAACTCCCCCTAAAACACTGTATTAAGCAATCCTAAAAGTTTGTTTATACTCAATATTATCATGCTATAGTTTTAGGACATCAAAGATTCACTAAATATCAGAAAATGGAGCTATTTATCATAAAACATAGCGTATCAGTCGACTGGTTTCTGAACCAGTCGACTACTAAGTCTGAAATCCGAATTTCAGCCTTTTTAGTCCAAATTCAGAAATGCTGTAGAAATTCCGGAAATCTCAAAAAATTATGAAATTTTGCGTACATATTTCTGGAATCATTATCTATCAAGGAAAAATAATTTGAAAAATTTATGTTTTCTAGATTTCAAGATTGATACAAATTTGAAAACTAACAAAAGTTCTAATAATTTTGCAAACTTTGTATCACTTTTGTCTTCCACTTGAAAACTGATTTTCAAAATATGATGAACATAGTTTAAAATATACATTATTTGGAATTTCCAACCATGTTCTTAGAGCTATGTATTCATTACTTGAATACAAGCCTTCCCAAGGATTGGTCCATGATGTATTCATGTCTCTAGGTGTGTCATTGGCTCATAGTAATGCATTATAACAAGCATGATGAGCCAAGTACACCTTTCCTATCATCGCACATGTTCCTAAGTGTCTCAATACAAAAAAAATCAAGGTTTCTTAAGGCTTTTTGTGAGATGCATCAAGGTATAAAGCTAACATATAAATATGGGATCATGCAAACCTAGAATTTTACTCTACAAAGCACATACCAAGCTCCCTCCTTAATGATGAAAATTCGGTTTCGGGAAGAGCTTTGGTGAAGATATCGACAAGGTTGGACTTAGATTCTACATAATTAAGTTCAATGTCCCCTCTTGCCACATGATCTCTTATGAAGTGATGTTTCACTTCAATATGTTTGGTCCTAGAGTGATGTACCAGATTTTTGGTCAAGTTGATGGTACTCACATTGTCACAATAAACTTTAATGTTAGAGTAGTGTAGCTCATAGTCCTCAAGAGTATGTCTCATCCAAAGTAATTGAGCTACACAACCACCCATAGCCACATATTCGGCTTCGGTGGTTGATAATGCAACACAATGTTGCTTCCTACTACTCCAACTAACTAGGGAGGACCCAAGAAATTGGCATCCACCACTAGTACTCTTCCTATCCAATTTGCAACCGGCATAATCGGAATCGGTATAGCCAAGCAATTCAAAAGACCTAGTCCTAGGATACCAAAGTCCTACATTTAGGGTGCCTTTAATATATCTTAAAATTCTTTTAACAGCTACTAAATGTGATTCTTTGGCACAAGATTGGTCTCTTGCACACATACCTACCTCAAATAAGATATCGGGTCTACTAGCGGTTAGGTATAGTAGGCTACCAATCATACTCTTATAAAGTTTAAGATCAATTGATTTACCATCATGATCACTATCTATTCTAGTGCTAGTGGCCATAGGAGTGGTTACAATTTTGGCATTTTCCAAACCAAATTTCTTGATCATTTCATTTGCATATTTGGTTTGATAAATGTGAATCCCTTCATTGGTTTGCTTGACTTGTAACCCTAGGAAAAAGTTATGCTCTCCAACTAAACTCATTTCAAATTCATTCTCCATGTTTTTTATAAAGTCTTGAAGAAGATCATCATTTGTGGACCCAAAAATAATGTCATCAACATATACTTTGGCTATGAAGATATCCTTTAATGTTGACTTTATGAACAAGGTTTGATCTACTTGGCCTCTTCTAAAATCCTTAGAAATTAAGAAGGATGACAATCTTTCATACCATGCCCGGGGAACTTGTTTTAACCCATATAACACTTTCCTAAGCTTTTATACGTGGTTTGGATAATCTAGATTTTCAAACCCGGGTGGTTGTTCTACATATACTTTTTCCTTAATATAACCATTTAGGAATGTCGATTTAACATCCATTTGATAAAGTTTAAATCCCATATAGGAAGCATATCCTAAAAGAATTCTAATAGACTCCAACCTAGCAACCGGAGCATAAGTCTCATCATAGTCAAGCCCCTCAACTTGATTGAATCCCCTAGCAACCAACCTAGCCTTATTTCTAGTGATATTTCCTTTGTCATCTAGCTTATTCCTAGAGACCCATCTTGTAGTAATTATGGTGCAATCATTGGGTCTAGGAACTAACTCTCATACTTGACTCCTTTCAAATTGAGCCAATTCATCTTGCATTGCAAAAATCCAATCCGGATCATATAATGCTTCATTGATCGATTTGGGCTCAATTTGTGAAATAAGAGCAACTTGACTAGTAGGAACTCTATGAAATGACCTAGTTCTTACTCCTTGAGATAGATCTCCTACTACTTGGTCAAGTGGATGATCTTGATGAATTCTTATGGTTCTAGAAGGGGTTTCAAATTGATCATTGTTATCTTCTACCCTCCTTTCATCATCGGAATCTCATCTTCCTCCCCCTTGATCATTACCCCTTATGGTCAAATTTTGAAGTTTTTGGGTAATGTCTTGATTATTGTCATTAATATCCTTATCAATGGAGGACTTTCTAGGGTAGGTACTAGTGGTTTCATCAAATTGAACATTTGAGGACTCCTCAATCCCTTGGGTTCTCTTATTGTAGACTCTATATCCTCTACTTGTAGATGAGTATCCAACTAGGATTCCCTCATCCGCTTTGGATTCAAATTTTCCTAAATTATCTTTGGTGTTTAAAATATAAACTTTACATCCAAAGACTTTGAAATAATGAATTGTGGGAATAGTCCCATTCCATAATTCAAATGGTGTCTTTCCTAAAAACCTATGGATTTGAACCCTATTTTGGATATAGCAAGCGGTATTAACCACTTCCGCCCACAAGTAGCTAGGTAGAGAATATGCATTAAGCATAGTCCTAGTCGCCTCTATTTTTGCATGCATTTTCTATTTTCTAGTTCGGAGGTCTGCTCGTTGTTCTTTTGAATGCAGGTTGGCTTTTCGGGCGAAAAAGATGCATTTTCGGTGCGAAAGAAGGACATTTCATGCTAGACACAGAGTGGGACACGACCAGGGCATGTGGATTCACACGGCCATGTACGATGGGTGAATATTAGCACACCAGGGCCGCACACGGCCTGACCATGTGGCGGCCCGATAGAGTTGCACGACTAGGGTTTTTTCACGATTTCACAGCAATCTGAGGCGACGTCTATATATGGATGGCTCCACCCAAACCCTAGGGAGGAGGCACGATGGTTAGGATAGCATGTCGAAGCCCTAAAAAGCTTCAGTAACTCGTAGTAGGGAGGAGGAACGTCGCCGGAGGTCCACAACTTGCAATACAATGTCGGAGAGAAGATCACAACGCATTGTATATTTCTATTTCTGTGCTTTATCTTTTTTTTTGTATTCAAACACCAACATGTTTTGTGATTCTTCCTTCGTATTCATGGAGTAGTACTTCTGATTCTAGGATTAGGGAGTAGCTTGAGTTCATATACAATGTTGGTTCATATTAATTTCTGGCCAAAAGTTTGATATTGACAGTTGGTAGTTGTTCTCTATTATACTTTCGTGAATTTGGCTTTCTTTCCACTATGCTTAGACGATACGAGGTGGTGACACCCCTCACAATCTATATTTAGGAGGTTTTATCAAGGAACCTAGGGGTAAACCTGACCTCCCGTAACTGTGGGGAGAAGGGAGCGGTGGAATCGGAAACGGTCCACCGTAAGGATTGATTTGGCATCCTCGTACCCTCTATCCCAACCTTTTAGGCAAGGATAGCTCCCGGTGAATGCGACGGCTCTGCGGGAGAGTGTATGATGTCCCTTCCCCAAAACCGTAGGTAGACGTTTAGACGACGCCAATTGAAAACATTGTTATATTGTACACAAGTGAAACCAAAGTCCTAGAATCACCTTTTCAAGACCCCGACACCCTCTTTTCCTCTTCCGTGTAACACCGCACTGAGTAGGGTCCTCCGATAGTCCTCACCAACTGACTCTTTCTGAGATTTTGTCCGAACAATCAAAACCACTTAGCATATTGGTACTCGAATCCCAGTCCCTATGGGATCGATAATCTTTATTACTTGACGACATCCGTGCGCTTACGGGCATTGAGCGCGAGCGCGCACTTTGAGTCTTCGACGGTCTTCATCGTGGGATTTAAGGTCATGACCATGCTCATCAGTAGGGTTTGAGGAGGAAAAAGTTTTGTATTTATAGAGGAGATGAGGGGGGAAATGGGAGGGAAATAATAGCTTTTCCGACTAGTTGTAGTGAGGTGAGGAGTTGAGGATGGGGTGGTGTAAGTTTGTTAGGGTACAAATATAGGGTAGGTGAAAAATTCAATGGTTAACAGGGTAAGATGGGGTATAATGGTTTTTGTTATAGAGAAAGGTGGTGGGGTAATTTTTGAATGACAAGGGAGGTTTTTTGATACAAAATGGATGGAAGATGTTTGGTTGTTGTTCAGATAAATGAATGATATAGTGAAAATGTTCCTTTTTATGCATAGGTTGGCAGTATAATTAATATAGGGTATATTTTTTATGAAGAAGGTCGAGGAACCTGAATAAGAGCAATATAGGATAATGTAAATATGGACATGTTTCATAAAATAGATATTCATTGTCAAAGACATTCAGAATGTATACAAGACTGATTTGGAAAGCTAAAATATGATTCTTCAAATATATTACAAGAAGAGGGTCATGGATTCTATTTCTCTTCCAAATATTAATTTCCGCTTATATGATCCATTCTCATGCTTCTATTTTCTACAATAAGACTATGCTCTTTCCTCATCTGTAATCTTTGTTGTTATCATCCGTGACTGCTAAAGACTTTACCATAACTCAAGGTAAACCCCAATCGCTTATCACATACGATATCAAAGATCCTCCACGAACTGAAATCGCCATACTATAACCTATCCAAATGATCAACAAACTTTAGATGGAGCAATACGTTCGTAAGGTGGTCGTGGGCAGTAGTAGCTAGTACATTGAAGTGTTGCCTCATAATGTTGAATTTGAAGTTAAATTCATCTAGGCTACCATAGACAGTTGCTTTTAAATTATGGTGAACATCTATGATGTCTTCTAGGGGTTGAAACAAGTCACCGGAATGAAGGTGCCAGTTGCTCTCCTTTTGTTTCCATTGGGAGAGCTCAATTTGTTTTCGTGATATGGTTTGCTCTGATATGCTGAGTTGCTCCTGTAGTCGCTTGATATGGGTTGCCTTTAGGTTTAGATCTTTTTCATTTGTGGATAGTTGGTCCGGCTCAGCAGAAAAGGATGCGAACTGGAGTTGTAGCCAGTTTATTTGTTGTTGAAGCTCGTTCTCCCTGGTTGCTCAGTTGGGGGGAGGAAGGAGAATCAGTCTATATACCTAAGTGGTGTATGATTTTTGTAAAATTAGCTGGAAGGCTTGGGGCATAATAACATGTGGAGGGGGCTCTGTAGCAGGGGTGGAAAGTTGGTTGAGCTGGTTCTGATGGTTAGTGTACCATTGCTCAAAAGCTTCAAGTATCAAGGTACTCTAAAATTTGGAAAGGGATGTGTAAAAACAAGCCATTAAGCATGTGAAATTAAGACATTAAGTAACAAACTTACTATTTGGAGACTTTCTTTCAGCTCTTGAATGAAAATTGGAATGTCAGTCTTTGGAGGAGGGGGGGGGAATGAGGAGGTTGTTGGGGAGGTGAAGTTGGTATTGTTAGTAATATATGAGAGATGTCCTAAGGCAATCGCCTTATGTACGAACCATTTATATGATAAATGAAGATTCACTATTTGTGTATACATGTTTTATGTATTTGATTGGATCTTAAACTCATTTACTGAATGTCCACGATATGATTCACAGCATGAGAGAATTTGTGATTGGATCACAACTAGTGAGTATCTCTACATGTGTAATTGTGATGTATCGGAATTATCCCTAGTCGATGAATTGATGGATTTGGACACCATCAATTCTGTCAAGACTAGCACGAGGTATACTCCTTGGTATATCCAAGCAGCTGATTCTCACTGGCTGGAGACATAGTGATGTCCGGAGTTAATCGTGGATGCTAGTTATGGTAACTAGTTCATTGGAGTGACCAGCCGTAAGACTTCATATGGTTCTCTGCATATATAGATATGTCAATGAAGTTCTTACTGTAGCTTAAGTGCGATGTTCCTTTGACTTGCGGTATTCAAGTCATCTTGATCATGGAGACTTATGCTTTGACATCTTAAGCAAACATCTCTAAGGAGATGTAGACCCGGGATGATTGGGTATAAGTCGAAGTGATCGAAGGTGTTTGAATAGCCTATAAAGGATTCACCACTCCTTGCGAGGAGATGTATACCCATGGCCTCTCGTCGGATTGTTACTAAAGTCTTTGGACAAAGCATTACATGTTTAAAGTAAGGTACTCTTCGATACATGTGGAGTAATTAGAATCCGTAGGACGAGGAAATTATACTTGGGCTAGGTGTGACGTAGTCAGCCTAGTGGGGACTTACACTATAGACCATGTCCTGAACCAAGTGGGTATAAGATGAGTGAAGGGAATGGGGCACGATTCATTCGAGCTGCTGAAGGGTTTCAGAAATAGTTCTGGATCAACCGTTGATCTTTTCGATTAATTGGGGATCATGATGTACTACTAGGTGCCACTCATGATCGTTCTATAATTAATGGTTAATTATAGATGGCCAACATAAACCGAGAACCTATTTGGTCAAACGCACAACTAGCGTAATCCAAAGGATTTAAAACGAGCTTGAGAAAGAGATTCTCAGACCGAGAGAAACTAGGTTTGGTTGGACCAAACATAAAGCGAGCATGAAATCGTTTCAGTCGCAATGGAAGCGTGGATGGGCCGAGTCTTATGAAGACGTAATGGATGAACCAAAATGGTTTGGTTCTAATCTAATGGAGGAGAATAAACCAAAGGGTTTGGTTTATTTTAAACGAATGAACCAAAAGTTGGTTCGGTTCGTTTTAACTTAAAATAAACCATCATGGTTTGGTTTATTTTAACTTATCTTAATGGAGCGGGTTAACGGGCCTATTGGTTATGATCCAATAACCATTAAGAGAATTAGTTCTCTATGAAAGAGGGCTTAATGGATAATTAATCCCTAATAGAAGAGCCCTAAACCTAGTTGCCACCCACCTCCTCTCCTTGGAGTTTTCGGCGCCAACTCCATTGCTGCCCAGCCCTTGTGCCGCCGTCCAGCTCCTTGCCGGCGTCCAAGCTTCAGCCGGTGAACCCTCCGGCGACCCTCCGGTGATCTTCCTAGGCCTCGGTGAAAAGGTGAACACTCGGCTTCCTTGTTTTGACCGGCGCCTACTCCTCCACCAAGCTGTCCAGTTTTCTGGACAGCTTCTTCTCCTCTCGTCGGAGCGTCGTTTGGACGACGGTTAGAGCTCTGACAGCGGCTAACTTACCGTGGATTCGATCTCCGGTAATCCTCTGAGGTGGACGAAGGATTCGTCAATTGGTTGACGAATACCTCTCCGGAGAAGCGAGTTTTGAGAACTCGTATTAGGATCCGAATTTGGATTCGGATCGTGATCATCTCTCGATCACATCGTCTTCAACACGAGGCTAGTAACCGCACGAAGACGAAGCTCATGGCTTAGCAAGTCATCCCGAGGAACTCGGCGTGGATACGGATAGAGACGATTCTAGCGAGGATCGTTCCGGTTGATGCCGTTCCCGCTACACGTCATAAGAAAGGTATAACGTAGATAAATTTCCTTTTATTGCAAATTTAAATTTACGGTTATGTCTACACTTGTTGTAATATGCATGCGTGTGTTGTGTGTGTTGTAATAAATGTAGATTTATTATTTTTATTGCTTCCGCTGTGTTCATGTTTACGAAACATGATGGAACACACACACGCCGCGGTGTCGGAAACCCAAACAAGTGGTATCAGAGCCCAGGTTGTGTTTCGACATAATCGTAAAAATGGTTTTGCGATAGTCATAACGTATTTCTGGAAATTTTCTAATTTTGGAAATTTAGAAGTATTTATGGAAATTTTTCAATTTTGGAAAGTCTAGAAGTATTTATGGAAATCTTCCACTGTTGGAAAGTTGGAAGTATTTATGGAAATTGATATTTTCCATAAATAAAATATTTGATTAGATTCTGGAAATTTGTTTCCTAATTTAATCATGATTTGATTTGGGAAATCAAATCTTAAAATATTTTATTTCCATAAGTAGTTTTAATGATTTAGGAAATTGGTTTCCTAAATAGATTTTCCTTAATCAAATAATTCCATGAATAAAATATGTGATTAGATTTGGAAATTTGTTTCCTAATTTAATTATGATTTGATTTGGAGAATCAAATCTTAAACATATTTTATTTCCATAAATAGTTATGACATATAAGGAAATTATATACATGACATAATTGTATGTCATGTAATTGCATTAGATGCATAACATTATGCCATGCGTGTCGTGACATGTAGATGTATGCCATGTATGCCATGCCATGTAGATAATAGTTATTTGCATGCAAAGAGGATGAGACATAAAACCCTTAAACAATATTAAAGCCTACACCTTCCATTGATATGGTTAGAACCAGAGTTCCGTTTCTTGTTTGGGTTGTTGGACTCTCTCCAAGCAGCCAACTCGAACAGAACATGTTCAAACCATGGAATAGTTTAATACTAATATGGTAAGAGTCGAGGTCAATCGTTAGCTTTGGTTGTTGGACTCTCTCCAAGCTGGGCTAATTGGTTGAATGCGCCTAACCATATTAAAACTATTTCCGATTAATGGGTTGGCTTTAACCCGAGCATCGGCTTGTTGGACTCTCTCCAAGGTCGATGTAAAGGGAGGTGAAGTTGGGTGCTATGCATATGATGCATACTTGTTAATGTGTTAACAACCCGATGTATGTGTGAACATTCAATTAGTTGATAGCACATTGTGATAGTTGCATATACGTGATATGCAATCAGTATAGTTGATACCTACCGTCGTAGTTATGAATGGCTTGTTGGACTCTCTCCAAGGTTGTTCATAACTATGATGGATATCAGCCCATTCGGAGATGGACCTACGATCTCCCGAAGTGATTTTGGGGTTTTTGAAATTCGAAAAATGAATGGGATTTATAAATGTATATTGATGCATTTTAAAATCATTTTCTCATATATGCTCGTTTTGTATTTCTAAGATTGAACATGATGTCTTTGAATTTGCGTTCCATTTTGGATTCGAATAAATTGACTGGGCCGAGCTTCATGGACTGGCTTAGAAGCTTGAGAATTGTTCTCAAGGTTGAAAAGCTTGCAAATGTCCTCGAAGCGCCTCTTCCATCGTTCTAGTGACGATGCAACTCGACCAATTGTTGGCCTATCAGAAACATGTGAGTGATTCTGAACAAATGAGTTGCATCATGCTAGCCGCGATGGAACCCAAGCTACGAAAGCAGCATGAGCATATGGATGCTCATATCGTAGTCATTCATCTTTGTGAGTTGGTTGATGAGCAAGTGAGATTCGAAAGGTTCGAAGTCTCAAAGCTCCTCTTCACCTCTGAGATGCTAGAAGGTTCATCTGTGGTACTGCTCAATATGCTGAAGACTGTGGAGTCTTCTGAGAAGCATGAGCAGGGGTCGATGATATTAGTTGTTTCCTAGATGAAAGGTTGTAAGAGTAAGTGAAGGAAACAGCAGAAGGGAAAGAAGAGAAAGGCTAACAAGGTAGAACTAGCACAAAAGGAAACTTGCCATCATTATGGCAAGGAGAGCCATTTACGAAGAAAGTGCAAGATTTATCTTGAGTCCGTGAAGAAGAATAAGGCATCGGATGCCCCATCTTCTTCAGATATCTTCGTTATTGATTGTCATTCTATTTCCTCAAACACTTGGGTATTGGATACTGGGTGTGGCTCACATATATGTAATGACATACATGGACTAAGGAATAGAAGAAGACTCGTCAAGGGAGAGTCAAATTTGCGTGTTGGGAATGGAGCAAAGGTTGCTGCAGTCGCCATTGGAACGCATTTGTTGAAACTCCCTACAGGACTTGTCTTAGAACTGGACAATTGCTTTTATGTTCCTTCGCTGATAAAGAACATCATTTCTATTTCTTGTTTAAATAGAAATGGGTACCATTTGACTTTTAGTAACAATTGTTGTTACATAACTTTGAATGGAGTTCTTTAAGGGACTGGAACTTTAAGCAATGGTATTTATACGTTGGACGTATCCAGTGACATTCGCAATATCGAAGCGAGCAACAAGCGTGCTCAAAAGGATAATCAAATAGACTCCTACTGTGGCATTGTCATCTTGTCCATATAAGCAAGAAACACATGTCCGAATTACACCGATGTGGAATTCTGGAATCATTTGAATTGGATTCATACGATACATGCGAATCATGCTTAAAAGGCAAGATGACTAAGTTACCTTTTATAGGAAAAAGGTGAACGAGTGGGAGAGTTGCTAGGCCAAATACATAGTGATGTATGTGGACCTATGTCAACTCAAGCTTTAGGAGGCTGTAGCTACTTCATTACCTTCACCAATGATCACTCACGGTTTGGGTATGTGTTCTTGATGAAACACAAGTCTGAAGCCTTCGAAAGTTTCAAAGAATTCAGAAATGAAGTAGAGAAACAACATGACAAGTGTATTAAAATACTTCGATCGGATCGAGGTGGTGAATACTTGAGTCAGGAGTTTCTTGATTGCCTAAGACACAATGGTATATTGTCTCAATGGACTCTGCCCTATACACCACAGCATAATGGTGTATCTGAGAGCGAATCGATCTTGTTGGACATGGTCAGGTCAATGATGAATCATGCGACTCTTCCCAAGTCCTTTTGGGGTTATGCACTTCAGACAGCTGTTTACTTGTTAAACAGAATGCCTACCAATGTAGTCTCAACTACTCCATATGAGATATGGAATAGTAAGAAACCTCATGTATCTTACTTCAAGATATGGGGTTGTCCTGCTTATGTGAAGCGGACTGTATCAGACAAATTGGATGCTAAGTCTGATAAATGTCTATTTATTGGATACCCTAAGGAAACAAGGGGTTACCAATTCTATCATCCTGTGGAACAAAAGGTGTTTGTTTCAAGGCATGTTGTGTTTCTAGAGAAAGAGTTTCTCTTGCAAGAAAACAGTGGGAGTGTCGTCGAGCTTGAGGAGGCTCGAGAGACTCAAATAGACATTGATGAGATACCTGGTGAAGCACAACAGCCGATAACTCATAGTGATGAGCAATCGGCTGGACCTATTGTAACACCACATCTTCGTAGATCTGGTAGAACACGCAATATTCCTGAGAGATATGGATTTCTCGTAAGTGAATCGAACGACGTGTTACTCATTGATGATGAGGAGCCTACCAGTTATGAAGAAGTGTTGACAAGTTCAGAAAGGGATAAGTGGCTTGGTGCCATGAAGTCGAAAATGGATTCCATGTATGAAAACCAAGTTTGGAACTTGGTTGACCCACCTGAAGGGATAAAGCCTATAGGGTGCAAGTGGGTTTTCAAGAAGAAAACCGACATGGATGGTAATGTGATTACCTATAAGGCTAGATTGGTGGCGAAAGGATTTCTTCAAAAACAAGGTGTTGATTATGACGAAACCTATTCGCCTGTAGCTATGCATAAATCCATTCGGATGCTCCTGGCCATAGCGGCTCATTATGATTATGAGATATGGCAGATGGATGTGAAAACAACTTTCCTTAATGGAAACCTGCTCGAGGACGTGTATATGATACAGCCTGAGGGTTTCACATCGGTTGATAAAACCAAGGTATGCAAATTGCGACGGTCCATATATGGATTGAAGCAAGCATCCAGAGTCGAATATCCGTTTTGATGAGACAATCAAAAAGTTTGATTTCTCACAAAATCCAGACGAACCTTGTGTGTACAAGAAGGTTAGTGGGAGTGCAGTCGTATTCCTAGTATTGTATGTCGATGACATACTACTTATAGGAAACGATGTTTCAATCTTACAGTCAGTGAAGGTTTGGTTATCCAAGACATTCTCCATGAAAGACCTGGGAGAAGCAACCTACATCCTCGGGATTAAGATCTATAGAGATAGATCGAAACGGTTGCTTGGTCTTTCGCAGTCTACATATATAGACCGAGTGCTAAAGAGGTTTAGCATGTCGGAATCCAAGAAAGGTTTCCTACCCATCAGGCATGGGGTACACCTTTCGAAGTCTATGTGTCCGCGCACAGAAGACGAGAGGATTTGCATGAGTAAGATTCCCTATGCATCCGCAATAGGATCTATCATGTATGCTATGTTATGTACGAGGCCTGATGTATCGTATGCTCTGAGTGTCACGAGCAGATACCAGTCTGATCTAGGAATGGATCATTGGGTGGCTGTTAAGACGATCCTTAAGTACTTAAGAAGAACTAAGGATGTGTTCCTAATATATGGAGAAGGGTACATGGTGATACGTGGGTATACAGATGCCAGCTCCAGACAGACAAGGATGATTCCATGTCTCAGTCTGAGTATGTATTCACCGGGAATGGAGGCGCAATAAGTTGGAAAGGTTCCAAGCTTGACACTATAGCAGATTCTGCCACTAAGGCAGAATACATTGCAGCTTTGGAAGCTGCAAAGGAAGCGGTTTGGATCAAGAAGTTTATCTTTGAACTTGAAGTGGTCTCATCAATGATCCAAACATGTGTTTCGCCGCTATCATCTTATCAGAGAGATCATCAGTAGGAATGAAATACAAATCGAGAAAATTCCCACTGAAAGGAACTTAGCGGATCCCATGACTAAGGCATTACCTCAAAATAAGTTTGAGGGTCATGTCCGAGCTTATGGTATTGGATACCGTAGCGATTGGCATTAGGCCAAGTGGGAGTCTGTTAGTAATATATGAGAGATGTCCTAAGGCAATCGCCTTATGTACGAACCATTTATATGATAAATGAATATTCACTATTTGAGTATACATGTTTTATGTATTTGATTGGATCTTAAACTCATTTACTGAATGTCCACGATACGATTCACAGCATGAGAGAATTTGTGATTGGATCACAACTAGTGAGTATCTCTACAGGTGTAATTGTGATGTATCGGAATTATCCCTAGTCGATGAATTGATGGATTTGGACACCATCAATTCTGTCGAGACTAGCACGAGGTATACTCCTTGGTGTATCCAAGCAAACCGATTCTCACCGGGCCGAGACATAGTGATGTCCGAGTTAATCGTGGATGCTAGTTATGGTAACTAGTTCATTGGAGTGACCACCGTAAGACTTCATATGGTTCTCGCATATATAGATATGTCAATGAAGTTCTTATCAGGGCTTAAGTGCGATGTTCTTCGACTTATGATTCAAGTCATCTTGATCATGGAGACTTATGCTTTGACATCTTAAGCAAACATCTCTAAGGAGATGTGGACCCGGATGATTGGGTATAAGTCGGCGTGATCAAGGTGTTTGAATAGCCTATAAAGGATTCACCACTCCTTGAGGAGATGTATACCCATGGCCTCTCGTCGATTGTTACTAAAGTCTTTGGCCAAAGCATTACATGTTTAGAGTAAGGTACTCTTCGATACATGTGGAGTAACTAGAACTGTGAGACGAGGAAATGATACTTGGGCTAGGTGTGACGAATACTTAGTGGGGATCGATACACTATAGACCATGTCCTCAACCAAGTGGGTATAAGATGAGCGAAGGGAATGGGGCATTCATTCGAGCATCAAGGGTTTCGTAAATAGTTCTGGATCAACCGTTGATCTTTTCGATTAATTGGGGATCATGATGTACTACTAGGTGCCACTCATGATCGTTCTATAATTAATGGTTAATTATAGACGGCCAACATAAACCGAGAACCTATTTGGTCACACGTATAACGAGCGTAATCCAAAGGATTTAAAACGAGCTTGAGAATGGGATTCTCAGACCGAGAGAAACTAGGTTTGGTTGGACCAAACATAAAGCGAGCATGAAATCGTTTCAGTCGCAATGGAAGCATGGATGGGCCGAGTCTTATGAAGACGTAATGGATGAACCAAAATGGTTTGGTTCTAATCCAATGGAGGAGAATAAACCAAAGGGTTTGGTTTATTTTAAACGAATGAACCAAAAGTTGGTTCGGTTCGTTTTAACTTAAAATAAACCATTATGGTTTGGTTTATTTTAACTTATCTTAATGGAGCGGGTTAACGGGCCTAATTGTTATGATCCAATAACCATTAAGAGAATTAGTTCTTTATAAAAGAGGGCTTAATGGATAATTAATCCCTAATCCAAACCCTAGCCCTAGAGTTGCCGCCCACCTCCCTTGAGTTTTCGGGCGCCAACCCCATTGCCGCCAGCTTGTTGTGCCGCTGCCCATCCTCCTTGCCGGCCCAAGCTTCAGCCGTGAACCTCCGACCTCCGTGATCTTCCTAGGCCTCGTGAAAAGGTGAGCACTTGGCTTCCTTGTTTTGGCCGGGCGCTTACTCTTTCCACCAAGCTGTCCAGTTTTCTGACAGCTTTTTCTCCTCTCGCCGGAGCGCCGCTTTGGACGACGGTTAGAGCTCGACAGCGCTAACTTACCGGGATTCGATCTCCGTAATCCTCTGAGGTGGAGGACGGCGATTCGGCCAATTGGTTGACGAATACCTCTCCGAGAAGCGAGTTTTGAGAACTCGTGACAGGATCCGAATTTGATTCGGATCGTGATCATCTCTCGATCACGCCGCCTTCAACACGAGGCTAGTAACCCGCATTTAAGACGGCTCGTGGCTTAGCGTCATCCCGAGGAACTCGGCGTGGATACGGATAGAGACGATTCTAGCGAGGATCGCTCCGCTGATGCCGCTCGCTACACGTCATACGAAAGGTATAACGTAGATAAATTTCCTTTTATTGCAAATTTAAATTTACGCTTATGTCTACACTTGTTGTAATATGCATGCGTGTGTTGTGTGTGTTGTAATAAATGTAGATTTATTATTTTTATTGCTTCCGCTGTGTTCATGTTTACGAAACATGATCGAACACACACACGCCGCGGTGCCAGAAATCCAAACAGGTATGGAAACATGGTTATCTGGTGGAGTACTAGAGGAAAAAATTGAAGAAAGAGGAGTTGAAGATGGTATAATGGGAAGAGCAGAAAGAAGGTGGTTAGGGTCAGAATCTGCTATAGACTATACTAGTAAGTCCAAAGGGGTGGAGGATGTAGGATCAGGGGGAGGATGGTTGATGGAAAGTAAGGGTTTGTGTGGTTTATGAAAGAGTAAAGAGATCAGAGGACAATCGTCTTCTGAAGAGGAAGAGGGAGAGGAGGAAACGTCAATGGGTTCAATGGGGGTATCAGAGGGAGGACTGGGTGTAGGTGAATTAGGTGATGAAAGAGGATTCAAGGGGGGAACAATGGAAATAGGATTTGAGGGAAATGTGGGAATGATGAAAGGAAAAGGTGGTGTTAAGGGGGGGGGGGGGGGGCGGATTGATCTAGTTCATCTAAAGTGATAATGGGGACTTGCGTTAATATGGGAGAAACTTGTGCCAAAGAAATATGTCATATTGTTACGAATGGTGAGCATATTGGTTGTAAGTAAATAAAGGTTGAGTAGAGGTTGCTTACTGAGGTAAGGGGTTCAAAGGTGGAAAATGATGTAGTATCTGACCTTTTTCTTTTCTTCTGCTTGAGGCCCAAGCTCTTAGCGATGGATGTGTCCATCATGTTTTCTGCAAGGATAAAAGGTGATTAGGAATTATCAGTACAGTAAGAATGTAAATTTTGAAAGTAATAGTTTAATTTTTGGCATGGAGTGGCAATGTTAAGAGGTTGTGCAGGTTTTTAACTGGGGGAGTTTTTGATACATGGTGCTGGGAAAATATGATCAGAAAACATTATATGTTGCTAATTTTCAGGTTGTGGAGTAGAATGTCAGTATTTTCTGTAAAGACAATTATTGTATAAAAAATAAAGGGAAGCTTACCAATGGGATGAGCATCCAGTGAAGGTATGGGAGATAGCCCGTAATAGGATAAGATGGGCTCCTTTATGAGCTCTATGATGCTGAAATATTTGTTCTTTAGCTTGGCTTCGATAAAGGGGAAGTCAATATTGGTCTTAATGGTTTTTAGGTCGGGGAGATCTGGAAGGACAGTTTTCCAACAAGAGGAAAAGGGTAGAGGAGGATCTACAACAATAAAGAAATATAGCTCTTTCCAGCCTTTATGGGGAGAAGGTATGTCGGTTAGGAACTGGTAACCTTGATGGGTCATGAAATAGAAAATGTCGTGATCAGCCATTTTCAAGTGATAAAGACAGTGGAATATGTGGGGTACTTGTGGGATGTTCAGATGATGGAAGACGATGATGGTGCCAACTAGGATGCGAAGGGAGTTGGGTGTTAGTTGGTTAACTGGAATGCCGTAAAAAAAAAGAGGATGTGGTAGAGAGATCTTGGGAGGGGGAGACGGAGACCACCTTCCAGTTGCCCCGTGAATAGAGTGTTGGTTCCGGTCGAAAGTATATGAGGGTGCTGAGATTGATTGGGGATGATGATGGTGGTGTTTTTGGGGAGGTATTTGTGGTCACGGCGGAAGAAAGCATGTTTGAGGGTGAGTTAGCTGGTTGTAGTTTCGTACCAGGGAGCGATGGAGGATAAGGAGGCCATGGCAGAAAAGGAGTTGTCGGAGAAATGGGAGTTTCGGGGGAAGGGGTTAGGGTTTTTGGGAAAGACCATAGGGAAGCGATGGGGAGTTAGCGGAAGTAAGAGGGGTATATGGTAGTTAAGCATGCGATACTTTAAAGTATTTTTAATGGACAATTTTGTTGGATCGAGAAGCGTCGCTAGAGGGGGGGGGGTGAATAGCGATCGTAAATCTTTTCTTTTTCGTTCGTTCAATACGCAAAGTAAGCACAGCGGAAAATAAATGAACACGTTTATTTTACTTGGTTCACAACCCAGCGGTTGCTACTCCAAGGCCCTATCGGTCCTAGACCGCGTACGGAGGGCAAAGCACTAAAACGTCTCCTCCTCGTTGGAGGTAGGAGACAACGATTACAAAAACCGAATACACGAGGATGAGGCAACAAGCCTACCTCACCTCGTTATGAAGATAAAAAACACAGAATATAATATCAAAAATATTACTTGAATCACGCGAAAGAAGATCCGAGGTCGCGTCGGCGTTATGGCGGTGTTGAAGCGCGTTGGCGTTGTAGGAGCACTTGATGAATAATTGATGATCTCGAGATGAATCCTCCTCCTTTTATAGACTTTAGCCTCTGAATTTGTCTCCTATTTCTTTGGAACGGATCATGAATTTTTCCAAATTTTTTATCGCTGGCGTCACAAACGCGTTATCCGCTTTGACCTAGCGCAAAGTAATCGCCATCCGCCGATCGATGCCTTCATCACCGATCGATGGATCGATCGATGCATCTCATCGATCGACTAATAACGATCGCCCAATGTCCAAAGTGATCACCGCTAACCAAGAGATTAGCTCGGAAAATGATAAATACGACGGTTTCTAACCGTCCGATCTCGACCTAGACCTTCCACAGGAAGTCTTAGTCGAATCGTCGCCTACGGTCGTCCCCGTAAAGAGGACACGACCTTACAATCTCTCACTCACACGAGCTTACCTCGATAGTAGCTCTTGCTTCCGGCCTTCCACTCGATTCCTTCGGCTCCCTCCGAATTCACTCAAGTGTCGCCCGACCACCACGGCTTCCTCCGGGTGTCGCTAGCCTTCAGCTCCAGCTTTAGTACTTTTCTGCACACTTGATTTAGCTCGTGAGATAACAATATAAACTTAACTTTGTGTCTTTGCCATAATCAAAACACAGGTTCGATTATCTAGTGCCCCTGCACCAACAAATTTTGGAGAAATTTTTTTCCTTGTTTTTGGTGGTTAATATGGTATTAGGAAGTTTATGAGAGTGATTTTGGAAGGTTATTAATTCTTCTGGAAGATTTCAGGGTATCTGATGATTTTTGATAGAAGGGTAGGATGTGTTTATAATCTTGGATTGGGATATATGTTATACAAAAACTCACATTCTTTTTGGCAGTTGTGAGTGATGTTGATGTGGACGGTTACTATGCTTGTTAGAGGTTCCTTCTTGCTGGTATCAACGGTATTATTTTCTAAGGTATGGTAAATTTTGTGCTATTTCTTTTAAGTGTTAGAAACTAATTTAGGCTCCATGCCTACTATAACAGCCTAAGGGCTAAATAGCTTTATGCCCCAAGGGGAACTATAGCGCCTCTATATGGCATATATAAAGGATCCTTATGGCTCTACTATAACATCCTAAGGGCTAGGTAGCTTTATGCCCTTACGGGGAACTATAATGCCAGATATAATGGGCAGGTAACATGCTAACGCGGCTCAGCGCCTCTTATAGTATTCTAAGGCATAAATGCCTCTTACAATATTCTAAGGCATAAACGCCTCTTACAATATTCTAAGGTATAAGAGCCTCCTACAATGTTTTACGGAATATACCCATGTAATATCTTAAGGGTGAAATATTAAACATGATGGGTCGTGGTACGGTGCTTCATATGGTATGTAGGGATGCTTATGGGCTATGTCAGTATGGTGGATATTATGGAGGATTAATATGATAATGTTTGCACATTCATGGAAATTTGTAAAACTTCATTCGACTTTACTCTTTAGTTTTACTAAAGAGTGGGAACTTGTGATGTGTAGGAGGTCTTTTTTCAAGTTGAGATGGAGAAATTTTTTGTAGACACTTGTAAAACTTCATTCGACTTTGCTCTTCAGTTTTACTAAAGATGAGGAACTTATGATGAGGTCGGGGATTCCAGGACAGTCTAAGTAAGGCCAATACAATTCCAGGGTAGTATAAGTGATTTCAGGGCAGTCTAAGTAAGGCCAATACAATTCAAGGGCAGTATAAGCGATTCCAGGGCAGTCTAAGTAAGGCCAGTACAATTCTAGGGCAGTCTAAGTAAGGTCAGTATAATTCCATAGCAGTATAAGTGATTCCAGGGTAGTCTAAGTAAGACCAGTAAAATTCCAGGGCAGTATAAGCGATTCTAGGGCAATCTAAGTAAGGTTAGTACAATTCCAGGGCAATATAAGCAATTCCAGGGCATTCTAAGTAAGGCCAATACCATTCCAGGGCGGTATAAGCATTTCCATAGTACTTTATGTATTTCTAGGACAGTATAAGTGGTTTCAGAGCAGTTCTAGGATAGTATCTGTGTTCCCAGGGTAATTTGGTTAGGTTCAGAGTATTGTATGTATTTCCAGGACGGTATAAATAGTTCTAGTATAGTTACAGGGCAATATCTGTGTTTCCTGGGCAGTTTGGATAGGTTCAGAGTACTATATGTGTTTCCAAGATGATATAAGTAGTTCCAATACAGTTCTAGAGCAGTATCTATTTTCCCAGGGTAGTTTGGATAGGTTCAGAGTACTATATGTATTTTCAGAATGGTATAAGTAGTTCCAGTATAGTTCCAGGACCATATCTATGTTCCCAAGGTAGTTTGGATAGGTCCAGAGTTCTATATGTATTTCCAAGACGGTATAATTAGTTCCACTACCGTTTTAGGGCAGTATATGTGTTCCCAAGCCAGTTTGGATAGGTCCATAGTACTATATATATTTTCAGGACGGTATAAGTAGTTCCAGTACAGTTCCAGGGCAGTATTTGTGTTCCCAGGGCCGTTTGGATAGGTTCATAGCACTATATGTATTTCCAGAATAGTATAAGGAGTTCCAGTGAAATTCTAGGGCAGTAAGTATATTTCCAGGGTTGTATAAGCATTTCCATAGCACTGTGTGTAGTTCTAGGGCAAGGCAAGCAAGTCCAGGGCAGTGCTAGAGCAGGATGTGTAATGTAAGACCAGGGGATGTATTTTCAGAGCAGTGTGAATAGTGCTAGGGTTGTAAGAGTTGCACCAGGGCAGTTTGTGTAATTTCGTGTCAATAATTAATTCCAAAACCGTACGAGGTTTGCCGGGTAATATAAGTGCTTCCTAGGAAGGATAATTTCAGAGCAATTAGCGTAGTTCTAGAGTAGCTTGAATCATTATCAGGGAAATTAGCACATCTTTTGAGCGGAACTCTATTTGCAGTTAGAAATAGGGGGAAGAAGGGTGCAAGGTAATGGTGAAAGGTTGAGGGTGGTTAGGTTGATATAATCACATGTATCTTTATATTCTATTTATGATTAACACTGTTAGTGAAAGCCCTAGAGTCGATCATGTGATGATTGTTGTATGGACTTGTTGTATCATATTTCTATATATATCTATAAAGGCATTGCTTTATGGTTATTATACTTACTTGTATTGGTGCCAAATTACTAAGTATAATAGCATCCTTGAGTAGAAGGTTCTTATCTATATCAATTGATTGGTTGAATCGATAAAGAATGATATAGAGAATACTACTATTAATCATTCCTAGTCAAGTATTAATATTCAGGGACAATGTTAATGTGAAGGGACTAGCATGTAGGTCAACTCGATGACTTGATCTCGCAAGTCATGGATATGAGATATCAAGTTGACACATGGATATGCATTAGAGAATGTATACTGAATGACCCGCCATGAGAATGTATCATGGATCGTTATATGAGTGTCATATACTTTCTCATGTGACTATTAGTCCTTGGACTTGAAATCACCATGGTTCCCTACAAAAGGAGTTACATACTTTGGCTTCGTCAAACATCACCCGTAAATGAGTGGACTATAAAGGCAATTTATGCGGAAGGATGTGAGTGATGTAGATGGGATCTATACCTCCAATATGATGGGAGTGACATCATGATTCTTGATAGAGTGAGACCACTAAGTGCATGATCATGCCCAAATGATTCAATATGAGATATTGAGCTCATTTGATTAGAGTGAGTCTACTTGGAGTTCAAGATATAGATTGTACAAAGGATGACATGGTCTATGCCTCAATTGGTCAATCTGGATGTCAAGGATAGACGAACATTGTCACATATTGTGAGAGTCACAATTAGTAGTCACAAAGGTGATGTTGGATCTCAACATTCTTGTAACTTGGGTAGCAATGATGTATTGCTAGATATCGCTCATTGCTTATGTTTTTAAATCGGTTTAGGAGCATTGCCAACGTTACAAGAACCTATAGGGTCACACACAAAGGGAAATTAGATGGAGATTAGGTTCATATGATGGACAAAGAGGATTAGGTTCGTGTGATGAACCAAATTAGATTAAGAGTAATCCAAATTAGACTAATTGAGTTGGACTCAATTTGATTCAAGTGTTAAATGAGTCTAATTTAGATTTAATTCATCGAGTCAATTTAAACTAATGAATAGAGATTCATTAAATTAAATTGACTTGAATCAAATGTTGGATTTGATCAACCATGGGAGATAAGAGGTCAAGTTTGACTTGACTTGAGATGGAAGATGAAGGGTCAAGTTTGACTTGACCAAATGCCACTTCATGGTGACTTTGCAAAAGGGGCCAGCCAATGATGATGTTCCACATCATCATGGACACATCATGGTGTGCAACCTCATGAGGGAGACCAAGAGCCATGGCTCTTGGTATTACATGGATGTATTTAACCCTCCATGAAGTGGCCGGCCAAATGAATGGGGTTAGTGGTGAATTGAATGTTGGATTGAATTCATCTTCTTCCTTCTCTCCTTCGTGCTCTCTCCCTCATCCTCTATTGCCGAGACTTCCTAAGGGTTCTAGCACACTCTAAGTGGTCTTCTCCACCTTTTGTCCGTGTGGATACGTGTAGAAGAGTGTACACTTGACACTCTATGAGATCCGACAACCATTTGGACGAGCGGGATAAGCGAAGGGCGTCGCTACAAGGGTAATGCTCTTCTCATGTAGATCTAAGGTAGATCTAGGTTTTCTAAACATGTACATGAATTTATTTTGTTTATCTTCGTACAGATCCGTGGCCGACTTCCGAGATTTCCGCAACGCAAAAAGCGGTTTTTGAGGCTTGAAGAGTCCAATAGTGGTATCAGAGTCACGTGCGAAGCATGTACATGTTTGTTTTGTAATTTTTGTATTAGATACGAAAAATTACAGATCTATAAGTTTCTGTAATTTTCCTAATTTTATATATTTTTGTGAGTATTTTTCTCGTAGAGTCGAAGCAACAAGTGTTTGGACACTTGTAGGCTTCCACCACCGAAAAAACTCTCCGAAACGGCAAAGTCTCACTTTAGTCTTTTGGGACAGTGACTTAAGGTGCTGTAAGATCAAGATGGGACACTCGCAAGATTCATTTATTTGAGAAAGGGCGTTGCCCTTAACCCCTCAAGGGGCATTGTCCCGTAATCGCGCCCGAAAATCGCTTAGCGGGACTGTTGCGGAGATGTGACTCATAAAATTGAAAATAAAATAGGAAAAATTAAAGAAATTTATGTAAAATACATAATTTAGGATTATGTATGATATTGTGATGGTCATGGCCCTAAAACCCCAATGTGATTGGATAAAATTATGTTGTAATTCATAATACGACCGCGCACTATTTTTATGGTCAGTGTATGTTGTATATGGTATGTGACCCAAGGTCATGGCCTCTTCTTATTAATATTCCTGTTGTAAATAAATTTTAGACTCGAATGTAACTCGAGTTTCATATTTGTAATGTACAAAATGAAGCGGTGGAAGGTCCACTTGTAGACGGAGTTACGAGGAGGGTGCCGACGACACATGGCGGTCAAAGGAGACACTTGGAGAAGCCGCTGACCCTAGGTTGACCGTCCGATCTTCTCATTGGCTTGAGAAGATCGTAGTAGGGTCATGACCTCATCACAAATTAATTAATGAGTATATATATATATATATATATATATTGTTTTTTCTTGTATGTATGTGATGCATGCTAGTATAGGGTCATTAATGCCTTATTTGTTTTTGCTTGTATGTATGTGATGCATGCTAGTATAAGGTAATTAATGCCTTAATGTGTATATGATACATATTAACGATTAGATTAGATTAGATCTTAATCAAGTCAACTCGAAATGCCTACCAAGTTTTGATACCCATCACTACCTCGATCATTTGTTGTTGTTGAATCTGCCAAAGCAGAGCAATGTATATTATCTTGGTAGGGTGCGGAGGGACAATCTTGGTCCCGCCTATCAAAGCTTGGGTGAGAATAAGCTCAATTAGATTGAGTGAAACTAGTTAACTCAATTGGATCAGGTAAATCTATAGGCATATTCCAATGGTTGAAAAGATAGGATACGATCACATTTACACTAAAGCTTAGGAGATTTAGCCAAAGCTAACTCAAGTTCTTTTGTAAATGTGGATCTTGATCCTATAAACAAGAGTTACATAGAGATGTAATTGGTAATTTTTTACCTACCAATCATACTAAGTCTTGGGCGATTTAGCCAAAGCTAACTCAAGGCGTAGTATGATGTGGATCTTGTCCCGCGAGAATTATAGCTAGTTTGTATGAATCTAGTAGTGTGGTTTGGCCACATCCATGACTCGATTCTAAAAAAGTCCTATAATTCAGTGGGAGCATCATTTAATTAAAAGTCTAATTAAATGATAAATGGAATATGTATTTACTTTCTGCATTATTTATATTGTAGATTGCCATGTCATCAAACACAAACACTCTCTCCCTGCGTTCTGTCCTTGAGAAGGACAAGCTCAATGGAGCTAATTTCCTGAACTAGTACAGGAATCTAATAATTGTTCTTACACAAGAAAGAAAACTGTACGTCCTGGAGCAGCCCATTCCGGAAGCACCTCCCGCCATCGCCGCTGATGACAAAGATGCTTACAAGAAGC
Organism: Wurfbainia villosa; assembly: GCA_025175895.1. NCBI lineage: Eukaryota > Viridiplantae > Streptophyta > Magnoliopsida > Zingiberales > Zingiberaceae > Wurfbainia > Wurfbainia villosa. Next base: position 39,341,445 of record CM045988.1, read on the forward strand.
ATCAAGATGATGCATTAGATGTGTCATGCCTCATGCTCGCGACCATGAACTCTGAGCTTCAAAAGCAACACGAGTTGATGAATGCTTTTGATATGGTTGAACATCTTCATCAACTGTATCAAGGACAAACTAGGCACGAGAGATACGAGATCTCTAAGGCATTGTTTCAATCCAAGATGTAAGATGGGACTCCCATAGGTCCATATGTACTCAAGATGATTGGGTACATAGAGAACCTACAGAGGTTGGGATTCCCACTTGGCCAAGACCTGGCCACTGACTTGATCTTGCAATCATTGCCAGAAAGTTATAATCAATTTGTCATGAATTACAACATGAATAAAATTGATAAGCCACTACCTGAGATGCTTAGCATGTTGAGAACTGCTGAGCTTAACCTTAAGAAGGCAAAACCTGACTCCATTTTGATGGTGTAAAAGAAGAAAGGCAAGGGCAAGCCTAAAGGTAAGGGAAAGTTCTAAGCCAAGGGAAAAGGCAAGGCACTGAAACCTAAAGGAGGGGTGGCCAAGGAAGGGACTTGCTTCCACTGTAAGGAAGTTGGACACTGGAAGCGGAACTGCAAAGCATACCTGGAAGATCATAAGAAAAAGAGAAGTGAGACTTCTACTTCAGGTATATATGTTATAGAAGTCAATCTATCTATTTCTTCATCGTGGGTATTTGATACTGGATGTGCATCTCACATTTGTACTAATGTGCAAGCGCTGAGAAATAGCAGGGCATTGACGAAGGGCGAGGTAGTCCTACGAGTAGGTAATAGAGCAAGGGTTGCTGCTGTCGTTGTAGGAACTTATTTTCTATCTCTACCCTTTGGGCTTGTACTAGAATTAGATGAATGTTGTTATGTGCCTGATCTCACAAAGAACATGATTTCAGTTTCTTGTTTAGACAAGAAAGGCTTTTCATTTATAATAAAGAACAAATGTTGTTTTGTTTATTTAAATGATATGTTCTATTGTAGTGCACCTCTGATGAAAGGACTCTACATTCTAGACTTAAAGAATCCCATCTATAACATAAGTACCAAAAGGTTCAAGTCAAATGTGTTGAACCAAACCTATCTCTGGCATTGTCGCTTATCCTAGCTCCATAAGGATGAGTTGCTGGACTCATTTGATTTTGAATCATATGAGACATGCGAGTCTTGCCTTCTAGGCAAGATGACCAAGACTCCCTTTAGTAGACACAGCGAAAGAGCAACAGACTTGTTAGGACTTATACATAGTGATGTATGTGACCCTTTCAATGTTGCTGCTAGAGGTGGTTATAGGTACTTCATTACATTTACTGATGACTTCAGTAGATATGGTTGTGCATCTGATGACACATAAGTTAGAATCCTTTGAAAAGTTCAAAGAATTCAAGAATGAAGTACAAAACCAGCTTGGCAAGAGTATCAAGATACTTAGATCATATCGAGGTGGTGAATACCTTAGCGATGAGTTTCGTGACTATCTAGCTGAGTGTGGGATTCTATCCCAACTCACACCTCCTGGAACACCACAGTGGGATGGTGTATCCAAAAGAAGGAATCGTACCCTATTAGATATGATACAATCTATGATGAGTCACACAGATCTTCCTATATCCTTTTGGGGATATGCTCTAGACACAACATCCTTTACACTTAACTGTGTTTCATCCAAAGCTGTGATAAAGTCACCATATATGATATGGATAGGGAAAAATCCCAAGATGTCTTTCATGAGGATTTGAGGATGTGAGGCTTATGTTCGACGTCAAGTCTCAGACAAACTGGGACTCAAATCCGATAAGTGTTATTTTGTTGGATATCCCAAGGAAATGAAGAGATATTACTTCTACATTCCCAGTGAACACAAAGTGTTTGTGGAAAAGACTGGGGTATTTCTAGAAAGGGACTTTGTTTCTAGAAAAACTAGTCGAAGTACATTTGATCTTGAAGAAATTCAAGATATGGACCATAGCACTGAGGGCGAGATGGAGGTTGGACAAGAACCACAAAGTGTTGTGGATGATGAGATTGTTGCACAAAGAGTTGGGGAACAACAACCTGTTCAGGTAGACATACCTCTTCGTAGGTCTGATAGGATACGTCATCAACCTGAGATATACTCATTTCTCTTATCTGACCAAGATGATGTTATGCTCGTTGAGAATGAGCCTACCTCCTATCAGGAAGCTGTGTTGAGCCTAGATTCTGAGAAATGGCTAGAGGCCATGAGATCCGAGATGGAATCCATGTACACCAACCAAGTATGGACTTTGGTTGATCCACTTGAAGGTGTCAAACCCATTGGGTGTAAGTGGGTCTTTAAGAAAAAGACTGACATGGATGGACTTATGCATACCTATAAGGGTCGATTGGTAGCTAAAGGTTTGAACCAAATTCATGGTATTAACTATGATGAAACCTTTTCTCCAGTTGCGATGTTTAAGTCCATTCGCATCATGCTTGCTATTGCAGCATACCACAATTATGAGATCTGGTAGATGGATGTCAAAACTGCGTTTCAGAATAAAAACTTGCTCGAGGATGTGTACATGACACAACCTGAGAGTTTTGTAGATCCACAACATACTGGCAAAGTATGCAAGATGCAAAGGTCCATTTATGGTCTAAAGAAAGCTTCTCGGAGCTAGAATCTTTGATTCGATGATGCAATCAAACAGTTTGGTTTCATCAAGAATGAAGATGAACCCTGTGTCTACAAGAGGGTTAATGGGAACACAGTTGTCTTCCTTGTATTGTATGTGGATGACATACTACTCATTGGGAATGACATCCCTTTGCAACAGTCTGTGAAGACTTGGCTGGGAAAGTGTTTCTCAATGAAGGACTTAGGTGAAGCAGCCTATATTCTAGGCATCAAGATCTATAGAGATAGATCTGAGAGATTGCTTGGCCTAAGTTAGAGTACATATATTGACACGGTATTACTACGGTTTGCCATGCAAAATTTCAAGAAGGGATTTCTGCCGATGTCACATGGTGTGAGTCTTTCGAAGACTCAAAGTCCCTCTCATAGAGAGGAGAGAGACCACATTGATAAGATCCCTTATGCATCTGCCATAGGATCTATCATGTACGTCATGCTATGTACTCGTCCTGATGTCTCGTATGCCTTGAGCATGACGAGCAGATACCAGTCAGATCCAGGTGAGCATCACTAGATAGTGGTCAAGAATATTTTTAAGTAGTTAAGAAGGACTAAAGAATATTTCTTGATATTTGGAGGCGATGGGGAACTAGCTGTAAAGAGTTACAGTGATGCCAGCTTCCAAACTGATAAAAATGATTATAGATTACAGTTAGGGTTCATGTTTTGTATGAATGGTGGCGCTGTGAGTGTTGGGATCTTTGTAATGGCTAGAGGGGGGGTGATTAGCCTTTCTTCGTTTCTACAAAATACGTTAGCGGAAGCAATAAAAATACAAATGTAAATAAGAATACGAAATAAGAAAACAATGCTAACACCCGATGTACGTGGTTCGGAGATGACCCTTCTACTCCACGGTAATCCGTAAGGTGGATTAGCCCTAGCCAATCTTCACTAAAACCTCCTTTGGATGAACCAAGGTGGAGAAACCTTGTCTTACAATGCACTCCTCTTCTTTACAATGATGGAAGATTAAGATTAGAGAAGAGGAGGTTTATAATCAAAAAAATACTTGGAGAAAACTTGGTGAGCACGAGGGTGTAGCTACGAATGAGAGCACTAACTCCACCAAGCTCCCCAAGGCCCCTTCTTATAGAAGAGAGGCTGTTTTTCCCGTTGGGCTTTGATCAGTTGACTGATGATCACCATCAGTCGACTACCGTCGAAGCTAACGGCTTCTGACTATGCGGATCCATGGGGATTCTCAGCTGTCATTTTCAACGGGAGGCCTATCAGTCGACTGATCCCTCCATCGATCGACTGGTGGAGTGATCAGTCGAGTGATCAAAGCAGCAGTCGAGTGAGACTGCATTCTGTGGCAAATTTTTCCTGATCACCGATCGCGCTTTCGCCTGACCGATCGCGAACATCGGGCCGATCGATCGTCGTGGTTTCACCCGACTCGCCGAACGCCGATCACCGACCGATACATCGTATCAATCGACTGATACACATCAAGCATGAATACTTCATACTTGATTTTACCCCCTAGACCTAGACTTGACCTTCTAACTCTTCCTTCAGCCTTGCGCTTGCCTTCAAGAGTTTCCTTCGGCCTCATCATGTCTTGGGTCGCCAAACGCTTGGAATTTACGCTGCCAAGACTACAACCTTGGACTTAACCTGCCAAGACTTTACTTTTGACTTCCTTTGCCAAGGTTCACTTGGACTTTACGCTGCCAAAACTACAAGCTTGGTCTTACGCTGCCAAGTCCATCCCTTGGACTTCCTTTGCCAAGATCATACTTGGACTTCCTTTGCCAAGGTTCACTTGGACTTTACGCTGCCAAGACTACAAGCTTGGTCTTATGCTACCAAGTCCGTCCCTTGGACTTTCCTTGCCAAGATCATACTTGAACTTCTCTTTTACCAAGTCTTCATCCTTGGATTTTCCCTGTTACTTAAACATGTTCACAATTAGATCACAAAGCATTACCTAACTTAGATCATTTAACAAAACATCAAAACATATATAAATGCTTGGGGCATTGTTGCACCAACAATCTCCCCCTTTTTAATGTTTGGCAAACATTTAAGTTAGGTCTTTACATAATCATAGTATGAATTCTAACTTAAACATTCCTTCTCCCCCTTTGACATGCATCAAAAAGAGAAGGATTCATAAATTTCATGAAAGAATTAAGATTGTTGTATCTTGGACTGGGGTATAAGATTGATATTAAGCTCCCCCTTAATCCAAGATATACTTTATGAAGTGTGAATAACGTTTGAGGCAAAGCATAACAAAAGTCCAAAAGTTAAGTCCTAACTTTGCACCAACAATGTAAGCTTGGGGATGAAAAGGATATATTTTATGAAACTCCCCCTAAAACACTGCATTAAGCAATCCTAAAAGTTTGTTTATACTCAATATTATCATGCTATAGTTTTAGGAAATCAAAGATTCACTAAATATCAGAAAATGGAGCTATTTATCAGAAAACATAGTGTATCAGTCGACTGGTTTCTGAACTAGTCAACTGCTAAGTCTGTAATCCGAATTTCAGCCTTTTTAGTCCAAATTCAGAAATGCGGTAGAAATTCCAGAAATCTCGAAAAATTATGAAATTTTGCGTACATATTTCTGGAATCATTATCTATCAAGGAAAAATAATTTGAAAAATTTATGTTTTCCAGATTTCAAGATTGATACAAATTTGAAAACTAACAAAAGTTCTAATAATTTTGCAAACTTTGTATCACTTTTGTCTTCCACTTGAAAACTGTTTTTCAAAATATGATGAACATAGTTTAAAATATATATTATTTGGAATTTACAACCATGTTCTTAGAGCTATGTATTCATTACTTGAATTCAAGCCTTCCCAATGATTGGTCCATGATGTATTCATGTCTCTAGGTGTGTCATTGGCTCATAGTAATGCATCATAACAAGCATGATGAGCCAAGTACATCTTTCCTATCATCTCACATGTTCCTAAGTGTCTCAATACAAAAAAAAATCAAGGTTTCTTAAGGCTTTTTGTGAGATGCATCAAGGTATAAAGCTAACATATAAATATGGGATCATGCAAACCTAGAATTTTACTCTACAAAGCACATACCAAGCTCCCTCCTTAATGATGAAAATTTGGTTTCGGGAAGAGCTTTGGTGAAGATATCGGCAAGGTTGGACTTAGATTCTACATAATTAAGTTCAATATCCCCTCTTGCCACATGATCTCTTATGAAGTGATGTTTCACTTCAATGTGCTTAGTCCTAGAGTGATGTACCAGATTTTTGGTCAAGTTGATGGTACTCACATTGTCACAATAAACTTTAATGTTAGAGTATTGTAGCTCATAGTCCTCAAGAGTATGTCTCATCCAAAGTAATTGAGCTACACAACCACCCATAGCCACATATTCGGCTTCGATTGTTGATAAAGCAACACAATGTTGCTTCCTACTACTCCAACTAACTAGGGAGGACCCAAGAAATTTGCATCCACCACTAGTACTCTTCCTATCCAATTTGCAACTGGCATAATCAGAATCGAAATAGCCAAGCAATTCAAAAGACCTAGTCCTAGGATACCAAAGTCCTACATTTAGGGTGCCTTTAATATATCTTAAAATTCTCTTAACAACTACTAAATGTGATTCTTTGGCACAAGATTGGTATCTTGCACACATACCTACCTCAAATAAGATATCGGGTCAACTAGCGGTTAGGTATAGTAGGCTACCAATCATACTCCTATAAAGTTTAAGATCAATTGATTTACCATCATGATCACTATCTATTCTAGTGCTAGTGGCCATAGGAGTGGTTACAATTTTGACATTTTCCAAACCAAATTTCTTGATCATTTCATTTGCATATTTGGTTTGATAAATGTGAATCCCTTCATTGGTTTGCTTGACTTGTAACCCTAGGAAAAAGTTAAGCTCTCCAACTAAACTCATTTCAAATTCATTCTCCATGTTATTTATAAAGTATTGAAGAAGATCTTCATTTGTGGACCCAAAAATAATGTCATCAACATATACTTGGGCTATGAAGATATCCTTTAATGTTGACTTTATGAACAAGGTTTGATCTACTTGGCCTCTTCTAAAATTCTTAGAAATTAAGAAGGATGACAATCTTTCATACCATGCCTGGAGAGCTTGTTTTAACCCATATAACGCTTTCCTAATCTTATATACGTGGTTTGGATAATCTAGATTTTCAAACCCGAGTGGTTGTTCTACATATACTTCTTCCTTAATATAACCATTTATGAATGCCGATTTAACATCCATTTGATAAAGTTTAAATCTCATATAGGAAGCATATCCTAAAAGAATTCTAATAGACTCTAACCTAGCAACCGGAGCATAAGTCCCATCATAGTCAAGCCCCTCAACTTGATTGAATCCCCTAGCAACCAACCTAGCCTTATTTCTAGTGATATTTCCTTGGTCATCTAGCTTATTCCTAAAGACTCATCTTGTAGTAATTATGGTGCTATCATTGGGTCTAGGAACTAACTCCCATACTTGACTCCTCTCAAATTGAGCCAAATCATCTTGCATTGCAAAAATCCAATCCGGATCATGTAATGCTTCATTGATCGATTTGGGCTCAATTTGTGAAATAAGAGCAACTTGACTAGTAGGAACTCTATGAAATGACCTAGTTCTTACTCCTTGAGATAGATCTCCTACTACTTGGTCAAGTGGATGATCTTGATGAATTCTTATGGTTCTAGAAGGGGTTTCAAATTGATCATTGTTATCTTCTACCCTCCTTTCATCATCGGAATCTCATCTTCCTCCCCCTTGATCATTACCCCTTATGGTCAAATTTTGAAGTTTTTGGGTAATTTCTTGATTATTGTCATTAATATCCTTATCAATGGAGGAATTTCTAGGGTAGGTACTAGTGGTTTCATCAAATTGAACATTTGAGGACTCCTCAATCCCTTGGGTTCTCTTATTGTAGACTCTATATCCTCTACTTGTAAATGAGTATCCAACTAGGATTCCCTCATCCGCTTTGGATTCAAATTTTCCTAAATTATCTTTGGTGTTTAATATATAAACTTTACATCCAAAGACTTTGAAATAATGAATTGTGGGAATAGTCCCATTCCATAATTCAAATGGTGTCTTTCCTAAAAACCTATGGATTTGAACCCTATTTTAGATATAGCAAGTGGTATTAACCGCTTCCGCCCACAAGTAGCTAGGTAGAGAATATGCATTAAGCATTGTCCTAGCCGCCTCTTGTAGGGCACAATTTCTTCTTTCCACCACCCCATTTTTTTGGAGTGTTCTAGGACAAGAGAACTCATGTTTGTACCCTTGCTCTAAACAAACTTGTGAAAATTTAGAGTTCTCAAACTCACCACCATGAACGGATCCGGTTGATTTTGAGACTCTTTTCATTTTCAACTCTTTTAATAAATCCTATGAGTATTTTTAAGGTATCATCCTTATGTTTCAATAAATAGACCCAAGTATACCTAGAAAAATCATCTACTATGACTAAACCATATTTGTTACCATTTAAAGAAGGAGTACTATGGCAATCAAATAAGTCAAGATGCAATAGTTCTAACGGTAAAGAGGTATTAGTTAAGGTTTTACCTTTGTGTGATCCCTTTGTTTGTTTTCCTTCTTGGCATGCATCACACATTTTGTTCTTGACATACTTGATCTTTGGTAGCCCTTTGACCAACTCCAATTTGGCTACCTTGGCTATGTTTTTCATGTTGATGTGCCCCAATCTCCTATGCCATAGCCAACTTTCTTCTTCTTTTGCAATAAGACACTTAGTAGAAATGTTAGAAGCGTATGAAAGATCAACGTAATAAATATTTGATTTCCTATATCCAACTAACATACAATCATTTAATTATATCTAATCATGCATTTAGAAGATTCAAAAGAAACATGGTAGCTTGCATCACAAAGTTGACTAACACTTAATAAATTAAATTTCATATTTTCAACTAGTAAAACTTTGTGAATGACAATTGTTAGGGCAATCTCTTGCCGTGATATGGTTTTGATGGTGTGGCAAAGGGTTTAAGTTAGTTTGATATGTTGATGTGATATGTGCGTTGAAGTCGTGCAGGACTTAGTAATTCGCACATGGAGCCGTGGCAAGTTTCACATCTCATGACTCGTGCCTTGAGTCGGTGAAGGATAGCTTTGCGGAAGCCGTGCGCTTGGAGCATCCGAGGGACCGCCGGACGAGAAGCTTGGAGTAAAGCCGGAGGAAGTAGACTTCTAGGCAAGAGACGCGAAGGAGCATTGCAGAGCCGTGCGCCTGATGCTGCCGAGGGACGTGGCCGAGAATGAAGAGAACATCGAAGGAGAGGGACTCCGAGAAATGAGAGTGAGCGATTGTAACCCGGGGAAGGGTAGCTCTTAGGTGAAACTTGGCCATTTGGCCAAGTGTGGATGGGTTTTCCGACACGATCGCTGCCATGTCATGGTCGGCTCTCGAAGTCGAGTGAGTTCGATTTGGTATCATTGGGATTGGCGCGATCGCCATCGTGGCGATCATTGCCGATACCATCGGATCGCTGAAGGCGATCGGTGATAGATAAGGGTTCGACCGCGAAGTAGCCGGGGCAATCGACTACGGAGCGTGATGATGAGGTCCATCGATCATTGCCAAGAGTTCCGCTGGACTACACGGTCGGGATCACGTGTTCGAGATCGAATGGCGGAAGCAGGAAGAAGTTAGCCTCTCTATAAAAGAGAGGGTGTAAGCCTTTGAGAGGCTAATGCTCATACTCAAACAATCTTCCTAGTGCCCCCTGAGCTCTAAACTCTTCTTACTTGTCTTTACTTCAATCCTATTGTAAGAAGAGTGATCTTGGTTGTAAAGGTTACCTCCACCTAGCTTTGTGCAAAGGAGAGACCGATAGTGATTGGTTTTGGCGGAGTGATTCACCGTGGACGAATCAGACCGTGGATTAGCGGCGTAGCCGTGAACCACGTTATATCTCGGTGTTTGTATTGCTTGTTTTATTGTTTGTCTTTTGCTTTGTATTTGTATATTCCGCTTGCGCTAATCTTTTGTAGACGAGCAATTTACGACGTCCAACGTACGAGGGCTATTCACCCCCCTCTAGCCGGCCATATCGATCCCTTACAAGTGGTATCAGAGCCGAGGTTGCTTGTCACCGGACTAACCGCCGCAACAAGCCCTACATCAAAATGGCCGGCTCCAACATCCATCCTCCTAAGTTTGAAGGAGAATTCGCTTGGTGGAAGAAGCGAATGGAGGTATTTTTCGAAACGGATTTTGATATAATGATTACAATGGAATCCGGTTTCGTTTTGCCTAGGGATGAAGAGGGGAAGCCAATAGAGAAGTCTAGGTGGACCAAGAGGCAAAGAGAGGAGCACCTTGCAAACTCCAAAGCCAAGCACCATCTCTACAATGTGCTCCCTCAACAAGAGATTAACCGGATCGGAGAATGTGCTAGCGCCAAAGAAATGTGGGAGAAGCTTATAGAACTCCATGAAGGCACATCCGAGGCCAAGCTAGCAAGGAGAGACCTCCTCCGCTCCCAATTATCCAATATAAAACTAGAAAAGGGAGAAAAGGTAACCTCACTACACTCTAGGTTTAAAGAAATTTTAATTGGGCTAACAAGTGTAGGTGAGAAGCTATCAAACCGGGATATGGTAATGAAGGCCATAGATGCCTTTCCCCGGTCCTCAAAATGGAGCTCCATGGTGGACTCATTTTATATCTCCAAGAACCTAGAAGTGAGCACCTTGGAGGAATTCTTTTCAACCATGGAGCTTCACGAAACTAGGCTTGAGGGAATACAAGAGGAGCCTAGAATTCAACCCTCAAGAGGAGTAGCATTATTGGCAAGTAAGGGGAAGAAGAAGATGGAAATCCCCTCCTCCTCCGATGACGAAGCGTCTTCCTCCTCCTCCATGGATAGCACTGAAGAAGCCTATATGGTAAGGAGGGTAAGACGTGCATTTAAGAATTTTAGATTTGATAAATCTAATGATAGGATGAGAAGATCAAGGGGGAAGGTTATATGCTACAATTGCCAAGGAGAAGGGCACATAAGGGACAATTGTCCTCTCCTAAACAAGAGCAAGGAAGAGAAGAAAAAGAAAGAAGAGAAGAGGAAGAAGAAGAAGGGGAGCAAGAGAAAGGAAGAAGAAAAGAAAACAAAGGAGAAGGGAAAGGCTAAGGCTCTCAAGGCAAGGACTTGGGATGATCCATCCTCATCCTCCTCCTCATCATCGGATGAGGAGAATGCCTTTGTCACCAATTTGGCCTTGATGGCCTTTGATGATTTGGATTGCTCTTCATCCGAAAATGAAGAATCAAGCTCAAATGGGGAGAGCTCAAATGAAGGGGGAGCTTCCACATCCTCATCATCCGAAGAAGAAGAGGACATGGAAACTATGGTAACGAATCTCTCACCCAATAAAATAGTTTCTATGATTTCTAGCTTAACTAAGGACTTATTTAGAGCTAAGAAGAAGAACAAAAGCATGCTAGATCAAATTAAGGACCTAGAACAAAAATTAGAAAAAGCATGCTTAAATGAAAATGAAAATATTTCTTCTAGCTTAGATGATGCATGCTCACATGATTATATGCCTTTAAATGTTAATGATGCATGCATAGAGGAAAATAGGGCATTAAGGGAAAAGGTAGATTACTTAACCAAAGCCCTAGAGAAATTCACAATTGGCTCCAACACCTTAAATATGATCTTAGGGAGCCAAAGAGCTAGTTTCAACAAGAAAGGCCTAGGCTACAAGGAAAAGAAAAATGAAAAGGCCTACAAATGCCTAATAGCAAGGGGACAAGATAAGAAGAAGATAATAGCTAGAAAATGGATCCCCAAGGAATACTTAGTGAACCCAATAGGAAAGAATCTATTTTGGGTTCCAAAATCCATCCTTAAGGGTTAGAATAACCCTAGGGTAGTCAACCATATGAACTTGACCTATATCATAATTTGGTTGACTTAGGATGACGGGACAACATTTTTTTTTAGATAGTGTTGGGTGATGATAACGTACCCATAAATAGGTAATAATGCTTAAATCATAATGATTGATGTAATTGCTATGTATGTTTTAAATCATGATTTATGATTTTGAAATTTGGCACGTAATCACTAGAAATAGGTTTAAATCATGCTTTAGGTGATAATTTGTTTATTATCATCATATAATACCTAATGCATGACTATTATTTGATGGATACATGAGTTTCATGATCATAATGTAGAATTGATTGGTATATGTCATTATGATCATGTAGGATGTTAGGTTGATACTTAACCATGATAGAATTGCATGAATATATGGGTTAAGTATATACAAATACCCCCTAGGATACATCTCATACACACTATAGGCTAACTTGATTGCAAACTTAGCATGGGTGAGATATTAGGATGATACAAATGTCCACTAATGCCTATGGCATTTAGATGGTCATTTAAAGTATCAAAATAGCAATAATAGACCAATCATGGGGAAGGCTTATGTTTAATTCATAGACATATTGCCCAAAGATCATGGTTGGATATATCATATGTTTTCAAAACAATTTCTTACCCTAAAATAAATGTATTCATGTTTTGAAACAATTGGATGCAAAACTAGGTAGCTAACTTGATACTAGAATGATCAAAAACCTAGTGGTTTTTAGAACTTTTGGATTTTTGGCAAAAACAAGAAAATATAATGAGTTTTCATGAAAAACTATTTTTCCTTGATAGATATACTTAATAGAAATATGTTCCCCAAATTTCATGATTTTTCAAATTTTCTGGAATTTATAATGCATTTTAAATTCGTCCGAAAATCGAAATATGGATTCATTGTGCCCGATCATACCATCTTGATAGCGATCATTGGTGGCTATAAATCAGAATATTGAAGGCCGAATTCAGTTTGTAAACCTCCTACAAGTGGTAGAAATATACTTGATGCCACCAAAAAGTGGTAGAAATATACTTGATGCCATGAGCTTATAACTTAGTGTTAATCTTTTTGATGGTGTCAAAGGGGGAGAAATAAGTATGTTTAAGTTAATCACATTAGGGGGAGAAATATATTGTAGGGGGAGAAATATATCATAAGGGGAGAAAATTTGCATAGAGAATTTCATGGATTAAGGGGGAATTGCATGTTGTTATATCATGTTTATCTTTACATGCTTTCTTACCTTAGAATTTATATCAAATGTTTTTACCTAACATAAACGGATTGCCACACATCAAAAAGGGGGAGATTGTTAGGGCAATCTCTTGCCGTGATATGGTTTTGATGGTGTGGCAAAGGGTTTAAGTTAGTTTGATATGTTGATGTGATATGTGCGTTGAAGTCGTGCAGGACTTAGTAATTCGCACATGGAGCCGTGGCAAGTTTCACATCTCATGACTCGTGCCTTGAGTCGGTGAAGGATAGCTTTGCGGAAGCCGTGCGCTTGGAGCATCCGAGGGAACGCCGGACGAGAAGCTTGGAGTAAAGCCGGAGGAAGTAGACTTGTAAGCAAGAGACGCGAAGGAGCATTGCAGAGCCGTGCGCCTGATGTTGTCGAGGGACGTGGCCGAGAATGAAGAGAACTTCGAAGGCGAGGGACTCGGAGAAATGAGAGTGAGCGATTGTAACCCGGGGAAGGGTAGCTCTTAGGTGAAACTTGGCCATTTGGCCAAGTGTCGGATGGTTTTCGACACGATCATTGCCATGTCATGGCGGCCGATCGCTCTAATCAGTGAGTTCGATTGGTATACGACCGATCGGATTGGCGGCGGTCGGCGCGCCATCGATGGGCGATCGCCAAGACCATCGGTCGGACTGGCGGCGATCGATCGATAGATAAGGGTTCGCCAGCGAACGAGCCGTGGCCCGGCGTCGACTACGGAGGCGCGATCGTGATGAGGTCCATCGATCGGCCAGAAGAGTTCCGTTGGACTACAGCGGTCGGGATCCGGCGTGTTCGGAGGCCATTGTAGTAATGAGCGGTCGCCAAGCGGCGATCGGTGATGGCGGCAGGAAGAAGTTAGCCCTCTCTATAAAAGAGAGGTGTAAGCCTGAGAGGCTAATGCTCATACTCCAAACAATCTTCCTAGTGCCCCACAAGCTCTAAACTCTTCTTACTTGTCTTTACTTCAATCCTATTGTAAGAAGAGTGATCTTGGTTGTAAAGGTTACCTCCACCTAGCTTTGTGCAAAGGAGAGACCGATAGTGATTGGTTTTGGCGGAGTGATTCACCGTGGACGAATCGGACCGTGGATTAGCGGCGTAGCCGTGAACCACGTTATATCTCGGTGTTTGTATTGCTTGTTTTATTGTTTGTCTTTTGCTTTGTATTTGTATATTCCGCTTGCGCTAATCTTTTGTAGACGAGCAATTTACGACGTCCAACGTACGAGGGCTATTCACCCCCCTCTAGCCGGCCATATCGATCCCTTACAACAATTTTGGGGGATACCTCAATTGTACCTCTACCTAATATCTTGAGTTTTCCACTATTTCCAAAAGACACCGCTCCCTTCTTCACATACTTAATTGTGGAGAACTTGCTCACATCCCCGGTCATGTGTGTTGAGCAACCGCTATCCACAATCCACATATCTTGCTCTCCTACCTAAATCACATGAAAAACACAATCTTTTGGTACCCAAACATTTGGACTGGTAGCATTAAGTAAAAACTTCTTAGGTACCCATGCTTTCTTAACCTTACCCTTAATGGTTGCTTTCCTATTAATACTTGAAATATAAGCAACTTCTTTTTCTTTTGACTTATATCCTAAACCGGCCTTGTTGTAACCGGCTCTTTGTCGGCTAATGATCATGTCAAGATATTTTGAGCCATTTGTAAATTTTTCTAAGCATGACTTTAATTCACTAACCTCATCCTTAAGTTTGTCATTTTCTTCCTTAAGTATGCAAGAGTCAACATGTGAAGGTTTTTCATTCCTAATGGCCTTTAATTCTACCTTCATGCTTCTAACCTTAGATTTAGACTTATCTAGAGCCTCTTTAAGATAAGCAATTGATTTATAAAGAAGCTTAACTTTTGGAGAGTTCATTACCTCATCGTCACTAGATGACGATTCATCACTTGAAGAGTCTTCTTCTTGGCTTGATGTACCGGAGTCATCTCCTTGAGCCATAAGTGCCACATGGCGTGTGATGTGGCAAAGCTCATCATCGGAGGAGGAATCTTCAACACTCGGTGTGTCCCATGTGATTTGAGCCATCATGGCCTCCTTCTTCTTCTTTTCCTTCTTATCCTTCTTTTTCTTTTCTTTTTCTTCCTTCTTCTTTAGCTCCGGGCAATTTGTCTTTATGTGCCCCTTCTTATTGCAAGCATGGCAAATCACATTATTATTAAAATTTGAATTACCACTAAACTTACCTATTGAAGAATGGGACCCCTTCCTTGCTTCTCTATTCTTGAAGTCCTTTGATTTTCTATAGAGCTTCTTGACAAAGTTGGCCATCTCACTAGATGAGTCTCCATCACTACTTGAATCATGCTCCGACTCGAATGATGATGAGACTTCTTTCCTTTCTTTCTTCTTCTTTTCCTTCTTTTCAACAAATAGAGCTAAACCTTTTTCCTTAGAGGACATGTTAGTTTGCTCATGCAATTCAAACTCACAAAATAATTCATCAATTTTAATTTGAGAAAGATCCCTAGTTACCTTAATATCATCAACTATAGAAGTCCATAGAGAAGTTCTAGGAAATGCTTGGAGAATATACCTTACCAAATCCCGGTTGTCAACTCGCTCACCTATGATGTGGAGTCCATTCACAATCTCCTTAAACCTTCCATGCATTTGGCTTACGGTTTCATGCATCTTCATTTGGAAGGCTTGAAGTTGTCTAATTAGCAAGTCCTTCTTGGCCCTCTTTGACTCCTTGGATCCTTCATTTAGCTCAATGAGCTTTTCCCATAATTCCTTGGCGGATTCGAAAGGCCCCACCTTGTTGAGTTGCTCCATTGTAATACCGCATTGGATGGTGAGTACCGCCTTTGCATTTGATTCGATCCTCTTATTCTTTTACCTTGTCCAATCCTTGCTTGGAATAGGGTTTCCATGTTCATCTACCGGTTCCTCAAAGCCATCTACAATGCTATGCCAAATTTCAATATTACTCATTAGATAATACTTCATCCTACCTTTCCAATATGCAAAGTGACTCCCATCGAAGAGCGGTGGCTTGGCGGTGTTATATCCCTCTTGAAGAGTCATTGATGCCTTGGTTGATGGTGAAATCTTCCAAGCTATCCGGGCTCTGATACCACTTGTTGGGATCTTTGTAATGGCTAGAGGGGGGGTTGATTAGCCTTTCTTCGTTTCTACAAAATATGTTACCGGAAGCAATACAAATACAAATGTAAATAAGAATATGAAACAAGAAAACAATGCTAACACCCGATGTATGTGGTTCGGAGATGACGCTCCTACTCCATGGTAATCCGTAAGGTGGATTAGCCCTAGCCAATCTTCACTAAAACCTCCTTTGGATGAACCAAGGCGGAGAAACCTTGTCTTACAATGCACTCCTCTTCTTTACAATGATGGAAGATTAAGATTAGAGAAGAGGAGGTTTATAATCACAAAAATACTTGGAGAAAACTTGGTGAGCACGATGGTGTAGCTAGGAATGAGAGCACTAACTCCACCAAGCTTTCCAAGGCCCCTTCTTATAGAAGAGAGGTTGTTTTTCCGGTTGGGCTTTGATCAGTCGACTGATGATCACCATCAGTCGACTGCCGTCGAAGCTAACGACTTCTGACAAACGGATCCACCGGGATTCTCAGCCGCCATTTTCAACGGGAGGCTTATCAGTCGACTGATCCCTCCATCAGTCGACTGGTGGAGTGATCAGTCAAGTGATCAAAGCAGCAGTCGAGTGAGACTGCATTCTATGGTGAATTTTTCCTTGATCGATCGGCTGCCTTTAGCGATCGATCGCAACATCGATCATTGTCATGACCAAGGCCGATCGATCATCGTGGTTTCACCGACTCGATGAAACGCCTGACCAATCGACTGATACATCATATCAGTCGACTGATACTCATCAAGTATGAATACTTCATACTTGATTTTTTCCCCTAGACCTAGACTTGACCTTCTAACTCTTTCTTCAGCCTTGCACCTGCCTTCAAGAGTTTCCTTCGGCCTCATCATGTCTTGGGTCGCCAAATGCTTGGACTTTACGCTGCCAAGACTACAAGCTTGGACTTATGCTGCCAAGACTTTACTTTGGACTTCCTTTACCAAGGTTCACTTGGACTTTACGCTGCTAAAACTACAAGCTTGGTCTTACGCTGCCAAGTCCATCCCTTGGACTTCCTTTGCCAAGATCATACTTGGACTTCCGTTGCCAAGGTTTACTTGGACTTTACGCTGCCAAGACTACAAGATTGGTCTTATGCTGCCAAGTCCGTCCCTTGGACTTTCCTTGCCAAGATCATACTAGGACTTCTCTTTACCAAGTCTTCATCCTTGGATTTTCTCTGTTACTTAAACATGTTCACAATTAGATCACAAAGCATTGCCTAACTTAGATGATTTAACCAAACATCAAAACATATATAAATGCTTGGGGCATTGTTGCACCAATAGTGAGCTGGAAGAGTTCGAAGCATGACACAGTTACTGATTCTACAATATTGTTGCATCAGAGGTAGCAAAGGAGGCAGTTTGGATCCGCAAGTTCATTACTGAGCTTGGGGTGGTTCCTAGCATAGCAGATCCTATAGAGCTCTATTGTGACAATAATGGAGTGATTGCACAGGCTAAGGAACCTCGCTCACACCAGCGGACCAAACACATACTACGACGCTTCCATCTCATTTGAGAGATTATCGATAGAGGAGATGTGAAGATTTGCAGAGTACCCACAGAGGCTAACGTCGCAGATCCCTTGACCAAGGCTTTAGCACAAAAAAAGCATGATGGTCACACTAGGTCATTGGGTATTAGATACTACAGTGACTGGCACTAGTGCTAGTGGGAGATTGTTAGTGGAAGCCCTAGAGTCGATCAAGTGATGATTGTTGTATGGACTTGTTGTATCATATTCCTATATATATCTATAAAGGCATTGCTTTATGGTTATTATACTTACTTGTATTGGTGCCAAATAACTAAGTATAATAGTGTCCTTGTGTAGAAGGTTCTTATCTATATCAATCGATTGATTGAATCAATAATGAGATGATATAGAGAATACTACTCTTAATCATTCTTAGTCAAGTATTAATATTCAGGGACAATGTTAATGCGAAGAGACTAGCATGTAGGTCAACTCGATGACTTGATCTCGCAAGTCATGGATATGAGATATCAAGTTGACACATGGGTATGCATTAGAGAATGTATACTGAATGACCCGCCATGAGAAAGTATCATGGATCGTTATATGAGTGTCATATACTTTCTCATGTGACTATTAGTCCTTGGACCTGAAATCACCATGGTTCCCTACAAAAGGAGTTACATACTTTGGCTTCGTCAAACATCACCCGTAAATGAGCGGACTATAAAGGCGATTACTGGGTATGTAACAAATTATGTAGAGGGATGTGAGTGATGTAAATGGGATCTATCCCTCCTATATGACGGGAGTGACATCATGATTCTTGATAGAGTGAGACCACTAAGTGCATGGCCATGCCCAAATGAGTCAATATGAGATATTGAGCTCATTTGATTAGAGTGAGTCTACTTGGAGTTCAAGATATAGATTGTACAAAGGATGACACAGTCTATGCCTCAATTGGTCAATCTGGATGTCAAGGATAGACGAACATTGTCACATATTGTGAGAGTTACAATTAGTAGTCACAAAAGTGATGTTGGATATCAACATTCTTGTAACTTGGGTAGCAATGATGTCTTGCTAGATATCGCTCATTGCTTATGTTTTTAAATCGGTTTAGGAGCATTGCCAACGTTACAAGAACCTATAGGGTCACACACAAAGGGCAATTAGATGGAGATTAGGTTCATATGATGGACAAAGAGGATTAGGTTTTTGTGATGAACCAAATTGGATTAAGAGTAATCCAAATTAGACTAATTGAGTTGGACTTAATTTGATTCAAGTGTTGAATGAGTCTAATTTTGATTTGATTCATTCAGTCAATTTAAACTAATGAATAGAGATTCATTAAATTAAATTGACTTGAATCAAAGGTTGGATTTGATCAATCATGGGAGATAAGAGGTCAAGTTTGACTTGACTTGAGAGGGAAGATGAAGGGTCAAGTTTGACTTGACCACATGCCACTTCATGGTGACTTGGCAAAAAGGGCCGGCCAATGATGATGTTTCACATCATCATGGACACATCGTGGTGTGCTACCTCATGAGGGAGACCAAGAGCCATGGCTCTTGGTATTACATGGAGATCTATTTAACCCTCCATGAAGTGGCCGGCCAAATGAATGGGGTTAGTGGTGAATTGAATGTTGGATTGAATTCATCTTCTTCCTTCTCCTCTTCTTTCTCTCTCCCTCATCCTCCATTGGCGAGGCTTCCTAAGGGTTCTAGCACACTCTAAGTGGTCTTCTCCACCTTTTGTCCGTGTGGATACGTGTAGAGGAGTGTAAACTTGACACTCTACAAGATTCGACAACCATTTGGACGAGCGAGATAAGCAAAGGGCATCGCTACAAGGGTAATGCATTTCTCATGTAGATCTAAGGTAGATCTAGGTTTTCTAAACATGTACATGAATTTATTTTATTTATCTTTATATGGATCCGTGGCCGACTTCCGAGATTTTCGCAATGCAAAAAGCGGTTTTTACGGCTCAAAGAGTCCAACAAACATGTGGCAGGTGATATTTTTGAATCAGGAGTGGGAAAAGCGGTTAGGAGGATAGCTGGGCAAAGGGGCATTTACGTACATCCACTATTAATAGAATTGAGGGGGGGCTTCGCATATAAAAGGAGCAGGAGATGATGGAATCGGGGATGATTATTTTCTTCTCCATTTGGTATCTTTGAGATCTATTTTCTTTTCCAATTCAGTACTTTTCTTCTCATACTCATACTGACTGGATTGTTGGAGTGGTCACGTCGAGAAGCCTGCCAACCCTTAACGTTTATCAGTGTAATAGATTCAGCTCAACCTCGAAGATCACAAGTAACTCTTCTGGTTGATCTTTCTTCCCCAGTTCTCTTTCTTGGTGTTAGACCCAGCGGTTCACAAGGAAAGGGGGGATCTTGAGGATCTAAAGAAGTAAGCACCATCAATACTTATACTACATATCTCGATTATAGAATTCAAAATGAGTTGATACAGATGTTGGAAAGTAAGGTAAGAGAAACAATACTTGCAAAGGTTAGACAAGCAAAATATTTTCAATCATATTAGATTGTACTCCTGATATTAGTGACAAGGAGCAAATGCCCGTTGTCATATAATGTTTAGATGATTTAGAAAGTTCTACAAATGTAGAAGAATATTGGATGAAATTTTTAGAGATTGATGACACTTCAGTACTTGGGCTTTTTATGCATCTTAAAAATATTTTAGTCAATCTTGAGCTTGATATTGATGATATTAGAGATCAAGGATATGATAATTGATCTAATATGAAAGGAAGACATAAAGGTGTACAAAAAAGCTTATTTCAAATGAATCCCAAAATTTTTTTATACTCCTTGTGGTAGTCATAGTCTTAATTTAGCTTTGTATGACATGACGAAGGTTGTCCTATGGCTATGTCATTTTTTGGAGTGATACAATGGATCTATACATTGTTCTCCTCTTCTACCAAATGACGGAAGATTTTTAAAGGTCATGTGAAGGGTTTGATAGTTAAGTCATTGTCACAAACACGTTGGGAAAGTCATGTTGAGAGTGTTAAAGCTATAAAGAAGCAAATTAAACAAATAAAAGACGTTTTGTATGCCTTGACAAATTATAGAAAATATATGAAAAAGAAGAGTGATGCCGAGTGTTTAGCGTTATATGAACTTGAGAATTTTGAATTCTTGGTTGGTGTGATAATTTGTTATAAGTTGTTGCATGCTATTAATATTGTGAGCAAATTTCTTCAATCTGAAGATATGTATATTGATATTGTCATCAAACTTTTATGAGGAATTATTTTTGTTGGTGCAATCGGTCCAGATCATGATTGACAAGACTCAAGTGGGACTCGGATAGTGTTTTGATGCTTGACAATGGGTTTGACAATGAGATTGTCAATGTGTTTATTAATATGATTTGAACATATGACTAGTGGATGATTGGGATATCCAAGGTCATATGGGAGAGATTGTTATGAGGCGATTGTTGGAGCAATCGATCTTAGATAAAGGTTGACCTAGCTCGAGTGAGACTCAAGTGGAAGTCTAAGTTTGGAGACTTGGCAAGGAAAGTCCAAGTAGGCAAAGGAGAAGTCGAAGTATGGATACTTGGTATGGAAAAGTCCAAGGATGTAGTCTTGGTCGTGTAAGTCCAAGTGTTTAGTCTTGGCGGTGAATGTCAAAATATGGATATTTGGCAAAGGAAAAGTCCAAGGGTGTAGTCTTGGCTATGTTAGTCCAAGTGTGTAGTCTTGACGATGAAAGTCCAAGCATTGAGACTTGGTAATGGAGAAGTCTCGGAGGCGCAACCTCTTGGCAAAGTTGACCTAATGGCATGACATAATCGATAGAAGCACCTAAAGGTTAGCAGGAAGGATGAATGAGTCATGGAGGACTCGGATGCACCCTAAGAGCATGAGACTGATGGAGGTGGTTAGAAGGCTTATGTTTATGCTAAGGGTGAGTATCAAGTATGAAGAGATCATACTTGAGTTAAACCTCATGTTTGAGGTTTATCAGTCGATTGGTTGTATTGTCTAGTCAATTGGTCGAGTGCACGATACTCAGCAGACCTAGTTGACTCGAGTAGTCAATTGGGGTTATGACCCGATCGACTAGTTGAGTAGTCGACTAAGGCTTGACTGTCGACCTATGGCTTTGACAGTCGACTGGTGGCTTGCACCAGTTGACTAACCACTTGCAGTCGACTACCATGGATGGGCAGTCAACTGACCATAAGTAGATAGGGCACAAAAGGTCTCATAGTCAACTGGTCAGTTGACTGATGGTAATGACAGTCAACTACTCAAGTGTTTGTTGAGTAGAATCCTATGTGGATTAGTCTGTTGTGAGACAATGAATATGCGACCAGTCAAATGAGACTTTTGGCAATCGATTGGGAGGTAAAAAATCAACCCGATGCAGGATATAAAGGAGGTTGTGATGGAGGGTTGAAGGTTGCCGATTCTTGGAGCATTTGGAGGGAGAACACTACTGCTTTCCAGACATTCAAAGCGACTCAAAGCAATCAAAAGATCATGTGATCAAAAGCATACTTGTAAAGTGTTTTGTTTTGTATTCTTTCATTTTCTTTGTATTTGGTTGTTGTACTTATAAACTCATTATAAGAGGTTTCTCCACCTCCGGATTATTTTCGAGAAGGAGAAGTTCATAGTGGTAGTGTGCATCACTAGAGCTTGACCGTGGAGTAAGAACTAGGGTCCCGAACCACGTAAAATCCTTGTGTTGTGGTGTGTGTTTGCTTGTATCACATTTTGTTTTTGTTTATATTCTATTTCCGCTGCATATTACTAACGATTGTAGACAAGTGCGACCACGAATGAATCGGTGAATTGATCGATGCTATTCACCCCCTCTAGTGCATCCAATGGTTCCCAACAAGTGGTATCAAAGTGAGGACGCTCTTCAGGGACTAATTGCCAAGAGAGAAAAAGCACTAGAGGAGTAAAGAATGATGGAGTTGCCCAATGACGGGCTTGGATATGACATCAACGCTCTACCCGTCTTCGTCTGTGATGATTTTCGGTATTGGAAAAGTAGAATGAAACATTTTCATATGTGTAATATAGAAGATTGGTTCATTATTGTAGATGGGTTTGAACCTCCAAGGGATCCAAAAGGGTGGATTTATTAAGAAAAAAAGATGGACCGAGGAGAAACTTTAAAAATCTGAGATCAATGATAAGATAGGCAAAATGTTAGTTAAATTAATACCTAAAGATATTTTGGCCAAGATAGGTGGCTATAAGGACGCAAGAGATTTACAGAACAACTTGGTCAGGTTCCATGAAGAACTTTCACCGACCTAAGATGATAAAGAAGAATCCAAGGAAGAGAGCTCATCACCTCAAGAGCTTGATGAGTCAGAGGTTGAAAGATGTTCAACGCCCGAATCGGAAGAAGAAATTAAGGAGGCTTCCACCTTTAGGATAAAGGGGAGATTAGGCCTTCAATGCCATAGCAAGAGAAGGAATCCTCTACATCTGGAGAAACTCAAGAACAAGCTCAAGACATCCATATAGGTAACTCAAGCACAATTTGTAAAAATAAAAATCATATTATGTGTTTTAAAACTAGGGAACAAGGGCCCTATAAGAGCAAGTGTCCAAAAAGAGTCAAGAAGACGACTCAAGCACTTAAGGCCAAGGTGAAGACCAAGGAAGCCGGATCCCCGATACGAAAAAAGAAAGAGTATATAGTATGCTTTCGGTGCCAACAAAAGGGGCACTATAGAAGCCAATGTCCAAGGGGGTGTCATCCTAAGAAGGATAAAGGAGAACCTTCATATGTAGGGGGAGCTAAGGCAAACCTTAAGCTAATATTTAATAATTCTCTTCTAATTATTAGTGATAAGAAGGATGCTAGGAATCTATCACATAATTTACTTGCAATTGTTAATGATAGGAAGCATGCTAATAACAAATATTTTTGTTTAGGTGCTAACTATTGTAATATTAGGCCTAAGGATAATTCTTGGTCAATCCCACCTAAGGATAACAAGAACCTAGACATTAATCCAAAGAAGACTAGATATATAGCTAGGAAGAGAAATGTCCAAAAGAAAAATGAAACATCAAAAATTGAGAAATTAGAGTTAGAAAATCTAACTTTAAGGTCAAAGCTTGAGAAAATGGAAAAGACTCTTAGGAAGATGAAAATGCATTTAAAGGGTCTTATGGGAAAAATCAAGGGTCTAACAAACAATCCTTAGTGAAGGTAGGAAACTTCGCTTCCCACTTCAACTCGGTCGCTTGTTCAAGGCGATCCCTTCTACGTCCCCGGATAAAAAAATTTATCCTTGACAAGAGGGATTACCCAAGCAACTGTTTCATCATCGTGCTATTCGATTAGAGTAGTCACTTGAACAAACTTGTTGTTCAAGCAACCAACCTCTATTCTATGAATAGCCGCGGAATAGACGATGTACGGATCACCGGCTTTTGTATTTATACTCGGGGTCCAAGTTATATTAGCCACAAAATAGAATATATCATGCATATATAATTGAAAACAATCATAAACATGTTACATAAGAAAATAGACAAGTATTATACCTCTTGATCTTCTATCATATGTCCTCCCTCTTTTTGGACGTCGTGTGGGCGATGATCTACCAAAAGTTGAAGCTCCTAGATCACCAATCTACCTTCCTTGCTCACTCCGAACAAGAGGAAGAATAGAAAAAAAACTCTCCTTCTTTCAACCAACCACCAAGCTCCAAGGTTGGTGCTTGCCACTGGCCAAGAAGGATTGGGTGAAGAAGATGGATGCCGGCCAAGAGCTCCAAGGGAAGACCCTAAGCCTTGTTTCCACCGGCCAAGGAGAAGAGAAGGAGGAGGTTTGAATGCCAGCAAGGGGAGAGGAGAAAGAGATGGGCGCCGGCCACCTAATGGAAGAAGAAGAAGAAGGAAATAAATTCCTTATTTTTGGTCGCCCAAAGCAAACTCCAAAACTTTAGCCTTCAAGCTCCTTGCTGCCCCAACCCTAATCCCTCTTCAATTGTGTTTGTCAGCCACCCCTTTGCCTCCTTTTATAGAGTTAGGGATAAGCCTTATTTTAATCTCCACCATTGGTTCTAGGGATTTAATCTCAACCGTCGGATCTCGAGAATTAATCTCAACCATCGGATCTAGACATTCAATCTCTACCATTGGTTCTAGAGTTTTGTTTTCATCCATTGGATCTAGGCTTCATGAGGTTTTAATAGGCTACAATAGGGACCATGAGGAGGAGTTGGATCTTGGCCACCCAATGGATCAAGCCCACATAAAGTCCGATCTATTAATGATAATCCAATCCACTAAAGGATTATCATTGATCTACCTCACCAACCCCCATAAGTTAATATGGGCTCCATATATTATATGTATATTTTCTCCCCGTGTTTAAGATCTCGAATGTCTGTCGATTAATTAATTTACTGACCATTAATTAATCAACTTCTAATTCCATGAGTAGTACCACTCAACCTTTTCATCTTGTCGGACCAAGTCCACCTGCAGGGTTTACATGATGAACCTTATGAGCTCCTCAAGGGGACATCATCATCCTAATATATAGGACACGATTTCCTCCTATAATCAATAGCACACCATATAAATAATATCATTTCCCAACTTACCGAGCCTATCAATTTAATCTATAAATCTTGCCCATTGGTAAATCAAAGAAATGGATATTTAGTATATGTGTCCGTTATTATATTGGGATTAAGAGCATGTACAATATAATATCTGAGGTCCAATTCGATTATGTAGTCAGCAATAAATCGAATCACCTCTAAGTCGGTCCTGCTCAATACACACAAAGTGTACTAGTGTGATTCTATGGTCAAGACAAACCAATACCAAATCACACTAAAACCATACCAATGGTTTGTCCAAAGTCATCTCGGTTTTGAGCCTTTACTTATACTTTACAAGGAGCCGATAACATGATCTCCCGTGTGACACCACACACCATGTTATCTACAATATAATGTATTAGACAATAATCATAACCATAAATATGCAAACAAGGATCATGTGATTCTTATTTCAAAATAAAGATGTTCATACAAAAGATAGACTTTTCAGTATACATCCCAACAATCTCCCACTTATACTAAAAGACTATGCTGTCCTCAAACTACCATACATCTGATTTCCATTCCCTCCACATGCCTATCAAAGGTTCTCACCGGAAGGGCCTTTGTGAAAGGATCTGCTAGGTTATCCTCCGATGCAATCTTGGCCACAGCAACTTCTCCTCTCTTTACGATTTCTCGTATCAGGTGGTACTTGCGCTCTATGTTTTTACTTGCCTTATGGGCTCGTGGTTTCTTCGAGTTTGCAACTGCACCACTATTATCACAATAAATTGTGATAGTTCTGGGCAAACCAGGAATCACATCCAAGTCCATTAGGAAGTTCTTGAGCCACACAGCTTCTTTGGCCGCCTCAAAGGCCACCACATACTCAGCTTCCATGGTAGAGTTCGCCACGCATTTCTGCTTGACACTCCTCCATACAATGGCTCCACCTCCCAAAGTAAACACAAAACCTCAGGTAGACTTACTGTTACCCATATCTGATTGGAAGTCGGAATCTGTATAACCCACAGGGAGTAATTGGTCTGCCTGGTAAACTAGCATATAATCCCTAGTCCTTCCCAGGTACTTCAATATATGCTTTACCGCAGTCCAATGTTCGTGTCCTAGATTACTCTGATATCTGTTGATCATGCCCACGGCAAAGCAGATATCTGGTCTCATACATAGCATCGCATGCATGAGGATTCCTATCGCCGAAGCATAAGGAACCGCCTTCATCTCCTCTATCTCCTCAGATGTTCTAGGACACATCTCCTTAGATAAAGGAACTCCATGCCTGAAAGGTAGAAAACCTTTCTTGGAGTTTTGCATGCTAAAACGATCCATAATAGTGTCTATGTATGAAGCTTGAGATAAGCACAACATCCTTTTCCTGCGATCCCTTATAACCTTGATCCCAAGGATGTATCCCACTTCTCCCAAGTCCTTCATATGAAACTGTTTGGACAACCATACCCTTACGTCCAATAACACCTTGACATTGTTGCCAATTAACAAAATGTCATCTACGTATAGTACAAGAAATACCACTACGTTTCTGTCACATCTCTTATATACACAAGACTCATCCGGACTTTGAATAAATCCATAAGACTGGATTACCTCATCAAAGCGGATGTTCCAAGACCTCGAAGCTTGCTTAAATCCATAAATGGATGGATTAAGCTTACATACAAGATGCTCTTTTCCCTTCGCAATCAATCCCTCTAGTTGCTTCATATAGATGTTTTCCTTAAGACTTCCATTAAGGAAAGTTGTCTTGACATCCATCTGCCACACCTCATAATCCATATGAGCTTCAATGCATAAGAGAATCCGGATAGACATAAGCATGGCCACCGACGAAAAGGTCTTCTCATAATCGATACCCTTTTTCTGAGTATACCCCTTCGCAACAAGCCTCACTTTGAAGGTCTCAACCTTCCCTTCTATTCCTCTCTTTCTTTTGTAGATCCACTTGCAACCAATGGTTTTTACACCATCGGGTGGTTCTACTAGCTCTCAGACCTGATTTGAATCCATAGATTCAATCTCAACATTCATTGCACTTTGCCAAGATACCATATCTTTATCTTGGATTGCCTCGTCATATGTCCAGGGATCAGGTTCAGGTTCGCCAGGGACCAAATCAAAAGATTTTCCCAAGAACATGAATCTATCAAGCTGTCTAACAACCCTCCCACTAAGATGAGGTATCACCTGTGTATCCTCTGTGACAAAAGGTGTAGTGACTTATGGTATATTCTCTTGTACCAGTGGTACTGAAGAAGCGACTTCCCCTTTTAATTCCTCCAGAAATATCGTACTCATGGGCTTGTGGTTCATCACATAGTCTTCCTCTAGAAATCTGGCGTTCGTGTTAACGATCACCTTCTGATCTCTAGGACTATAAAACAAACCACCTTTCGTTCCCCTAGGATAGCCAATGAACATGCGTACTTTTGTATGAGGTTCCAACTTACCAGCATCTGCCTTCAACACATGTGTTGGACTCCCCCAAATCCGAATATGTCTTAGACTAGGCTTTCGCCCAGTTCACAATTCTGTGGGAGTAGAAGGCACTGATTTAGATTAGACCAAGTTCAGAATATACACTGTTGTATCTAGAACATATCCCAAAAACAAATCTGGCAACTCAGAATAACTCATCATCGATCTAACCATCTTTAAAAGAGTCATATTCCTTTGGTCTGCTACACCATTCTGCTAGGGTGTGCCAGGTGCAGACAATTGGGATTAAATCTCAGCCTCTGATAAGTAATTCCTAAACTCTCCCAAGAGGTACTCACCACCACGATCAGATCGTAGTGTCTTGATACTTTTACCTTGACATTTCTCCACATCAGCCTTGAATTCTTTGAACTTGTCAAAGCATTCAGACTTGCGGCGCATCAAGTAAATCTATCCATATCTCAAATAATCTTCTATAAAAGAGACGAAATACTCAAAACCACCTCTAGCCTGGATAGACATAGGACCACACAAATCAGAATGAACCAATTCTAACACATCTTTGGCTCTATACCCCTTGGCCTTAAAAGTCCTCTTGGTCATTTTACCCTCCAAGCAAGATTCGCAGGTTGGGAAATCTTCCACCACTAATGAACCCAGAGGTCCATCAGCTATCAACCTTTGAATTCTGCTTAGGTTAATTTAACCAAGCCTAAGAAGCCAAAGATATGTTTGGTTCATCTTCGAAGGTTCTTTTCTCTTATTGGAATTAGAAGATGAGTTATTAACTTCTATTTGCATCGTGGGAGATTTTCGTTCAAGTGTGTATAAATTTCCTATCAATGCACCCGAACAGATAATCTCTCTATTCCTTTTTATAAAAACTCTGTCATTAAAAGAAATAGAATATCCATCCATAAAGAATTTAGAAACTGAAATTAAATTCTTTTTAAATAAAGGTACATAAAGGCAATTCTTAAGAACCAAAACTTTATTTTTCTCAAAAGATAAATAAATGTCTCCCACTGCAATAGCCGCCACCTTCGTGGTATCGCCCAAGTATATGGTAATCTCTCGCTCAGCCAGTCGTCTGGTTTCCTGGAACCCCTGCAAAGTATTGCAGACATGATCAGTGGCTCCCGTATCTACACACCAGGTGCTGGTAGATAACACCGCTAAACATGTTTCCACGACTAGACCAAAAGATATACCATTGTTCTGGTTGCGGTTGGGGTAGTCCTTCTTCCAGTGTCCAGTCTGCTTACAAGTGAAGCACTTGCCTTTCGGCTTCTTCACTCCTCCCTGAGTTCCTCCCACCGCCTTTGCCCCAGCTTGTTTCTTCTTCTTCTTGCCTTTCGGCTTAGAAGAAGAAACCTTTTGGGTAACCATGGCATGCGCCTGAGCACTCTTGCTAAATAGCCCCTCTGCCGCCAGGAGTTCTGTCAGAAGCTCCGCCAACGAATACAACCTCTTGTTCATGTTGTAGTACAAACGAAACTGCTCAAAACTCCTAGGTAGAGACTGGAGAATGATATCGACCTGGGTTTCCCCATCGATCTTGTCACGCCCGCCCTTTCCAAGGCTCCGGAGGGGCGGCGCGTGACGCGATCGTAGATACATACATTACAGTGGAAGACTACATATACTTCTTACAGTGGAAGACTTTAAACTTTTTTTTTTCTTTTAAACATAAACATGCATCATCATTTCATAGATACTTCTTCTTAAACATAGAGCATGCATCTTTATTTCATAAGTACTTAGTGCTTAGTTCAAGTCCATAAAGAGAATCGTCTTAAGGCAAAAACATGCATAAGGAACATAACAGATCTCCTCCACCATGCCACTACCACACACACTTTGCCCCTCCTGCTGCTTCCTTCAGTTTAGCCACCCTTTACCCTTATCTACAGTAGAAGGGAACATAAACTATAAGCACATAGGCTTAGTAAGATCCTGTCCTACTCACAAAACCATACGTCAATCATTAAACATAGAGTAGTGACATGATCATATAACACATGTAAGCATAACCTTCACATAAACATACAAAGACATATAATCAAACATAACATGCATATAACATACTGGAACATAAGCATAGCATTCGTATAAAAATAAAAGATCATAAGCAAGCATAACATGTAAACGTACAAGAACATAAGCAGGTATAACATGAATATAACAAGAACCTAAGCAGGCATAACATAAATATAAACGTCATAGAACATAGGCAAGCATCACATGAATATAATAAGAACATAAGTAGGCATAACATAAAGATATATGCAGGATGCTCTTTGAAAACATATCTTATAGGTATTATACATAAATCTCAACATATTGGGCCCGACATTGTACCACATCATCATCATCATCATAGCGCGCATCCCTAATAGACCCGAGATAGCTAATCCCAAACCCACTAGAGTACTAGGCCCATACTAAGTCCGTCGGCCTAGGGGCAGCATAACAGAAGCCCATCCTAAGCTCGTACTTATGACCGTCGGCCTAGGGCATCTGGGAGCCCATCCCGTACTGAGTCCGTACTACGACTGTCGACCTAGGGGCACATAGGAGCCCATCCCTTGGACCTTATTAGGGTCCTGGTACAAGCCATGCAGAAAGTAAAATACATATCATGCTTCTTATCATAACATATTATATTTCATTTCATAAACATATCATGTTCCTTATCATGTTTCCTCTTCATATCATAACGTATTTCTTCTTCATAACATATCGTATTGCTTCTCATAACATATTTCTTCTTCATAACATATCATACATCATAACATATTTCTTCTTCATAACATATCATATGGATTTTATAACATATTTCTTCTTCATAACATATCATATTTCTTTTCATGCATATCATGTTCCTTCTTTATAAAACATCATACATTCATACAATCACAAGGTAATGAGCATAACATGATCATACATTTAACATGGTAATGAGCAAAAATTTATCATGCATCCCTACTATTGATATAGACATATGGTAGTGACCTAACCAATCATGCTAAACCACTTGAGCAAGGACCCCTTAACATCATGTTAACATCACACACATATAGGGCATGACATAAGGCATAAACATCATGAACAAGTATACATGGAGTGACCTAAACTTCATGGAGCTCTATCAAAGTTTTAAACACCAAACAACTTATATATGGTCTAACTAACCACATGTTAATTCTTTAACATATAAAGCATGGCATGGGAGGGCACTTAGGATTTTAAATAAGCCTTGGCCGAGAGTTCCAAGACAACCTAAGATCCATTTCTTAAATCTAGCTTAGCTTTCACATGTTACCTATATCTACATTCAAAACATAACATGGTAATTTATAGATCATAGCATGATAGGCCTAAATGGGTCTTGGCCAAATGGTTTAAAAGGACATAAGGTTCAACCACTTAACTCTAGGTTAGCCAACAACATGTTATATTCATCTAACATCAAAAGTTATCATGAACTTATCTAAACATGGCATAGAAACACATTAGGGGTCTTGGCCGAATAGTTCAAAGGAATTAGAGGCTCAACCACTTAACTCTAGGTTATGTTATCTTCACCTAACATCAAAAGTTATCATGAACTCATCTAAACATGGCATAGAAAACACATTAGGGGTCTTGGCCGAATGGTTCAAAGGGCTTAAAGGCTCAACCACTTAACTCTAGGTTAGCCAACAACATGTTATCTTCATCTACCATCAAAACATAGCATGAACCCATCTATATCATGCCATAGAACATGACATGACATCAACATGACATGAACTCATTTAAAACCTAGCAAAGAACATGTTATCTTCATCTAACATCAAAACATAGAATAAACTGTAGGGGTTTTGCCCCGGAAGCTCTCATACCAATTTAATGGTTTTAGCTTATCGAGTCCGTGAGGGGAAGCTTCGCTTCCCACTTCACCTCGATCGTTTGATCATGGTGATCCCTTCGATGTCACCGGATTAAAAAAAATTTAATCCTATACAAAAGCGATTGCCCAAACCACCAAGTCATCGTCGTGTTATTCGTTTAGAGAGGTCACTTGAACAAACTAGTTGTTCAAGCAACCATCCTCTATTCTACGAGTAGCCGCGGAATAGACAATGTCCGGATCGTCGGGTTTTGTGTTTATGCTCGGGATCCAAGTATTATTTAGCCATATATAGATTTATATCATGCTCATAAATGAAAAACAAATACAAACATGTAACATATAAAAATTAGAGAATCGATATACCTCTCGATCTTCTAATGTATGTCCTTCCTCCTTTCGGACGTCGTGTGGGCGACGCTCTACCAAAAGTCGAAGCTCCTAGATCGCAAATCTTCCTTCCTTGCTCTTCCAAAGCAAGAGGAAGAATAAAAACAAAGCTCTTCTCCTTCCTATGGGCAACCAACAAGCAACAAGGAGAATGCTTGCTGCTGGCCAACAAGGAGAAGGAGATAATGGTGGAAACCGGCCAAGACACCAAGGGAAAACCCTATATCTTGTTTCCACCACCTAAGGAGAAGGAGAAGGGGTCTTTGGATGCCTCCCAAGGGCTGGGATAGAGCTGTGGGCGCCGGCCACCAAAGGATGAAGAAGAAAGAAACCTTCCTTATTTGGTGCCACCCAAGCCTCCAAAACCCTAAACCTCCAAACCCTAATCCTAGCTCTCCTTATGGTCGGCCATGGAAGTGGGGAATAAGATTAGGATGAGCTCAAGCCAAGGTAGAGGGAAGATGGAGAAACCGGCCACACCTTAGGAAGAAGAAGAAAAACACCTCCCAATGTTGTCGCCCACCCATGACTCCAAAAACCCTAGCCACCCAAACCTAATCCTAAACCAACTAGGATTTCTAGCCTCCAAAGGAAGCAAACCATAATCCCCTTAAGCCATGCTCTTAGATGAAAGGGAGAATGTTGGACGCTGGCCAAAACCAAGGAGAGTAGAGGGAAGAAAGGTGCCGGCCACCATAAGGAAGAAGAAGAAGAAGAAGAAGCATCTTTCCTTAATTGTGGCCACCCAAAACCCTAAATCTCCAAAGCCCTTGCCGCCCAACCTAAGCCCCCTTTTTTCTTCCATTGTATTGCCGCCCACCCTTAAGCAAATATTTATAGAGTTTGGCTTAAGGCTTGATTTAATCTCCTCCATTGGTTCTAGGGATTTAATCTCAACCGTCGGATCTAGAGATTTAATCTCAACCGTCGGATCTAGAGATTTAATCTCTACCTTTGGATCTAGAGTTTTGTTTCTAACTAATTGATCTAAGCTTCATGAGGTGTTAATAGGCTACATTAGGGACCATGAGGAGGAGTTGGATCTTGGCCACCCATGGATCAAGCCCACATAAAGTCCGATCCACTAATGATGATCCAATCCACTAAAGGATCACCATTGATCTACCTAACCAACCCCCATATGATAATATGGGCTCCATGCATTATTTGTACATTTTCTCCCCGTGTTTAAGATCTCAAATGTCCGTCGATTAATTAATTTATTGACCATTAATTAATCAACATCTAACTCCTTGAGTAGTACCACTCAACCTTTTCATCATGCCGGACCAAGTCCACCTGCAGGGTTTACATGATGAACCTTATGAGCTCCTCAAGGGGACATCATCATCCTAATATATAGGACACGATTTCCTCCTATAATCAACAGCACACCATATAAATAATATCATCTCCCAACTTAACGAGCCTATCGATTTAATCTATAAATATCCCTCATTGGTAAATCAAAGAGATGAGTATTAAGTATATGTGCCCATTATTATATCGGGATTAAGAGCATGTACTAAATAATATATGAGGTCCTATTCGATTATGTAGTCAGCAATAAATCGAATCACCTCTATGTCGGTCCTGCTCAATACACACAAAGTGCACTAGTGTGATTCTATGGTCAAGACAAACCAATACCAAATCACACTACAACCATTCCGATGGTTTGTCCAAAGCCATCTCGGTTGTGAGCCTTTACTTATACTTTACAAGGAGCTGATATCATGATCTCCCATGTGACACCACACACCATGTTATCTACAATGTAACGTATTAGACAATATGCATAAAAATATGCAAACAATGATCATGTGATTCTAATTTCAAAAATAAAGATGTTCATACAAAAGATAGTTTTTTCAGTATACATCCCTACAATCTCCCACTTATACTAAAAGACTATGTTGTCCTCATACTGCCATACATCTGATTCCCCATCCCTCCACATGCCTATCAAAGCTCTCGCTAGAAGGGCCTTAGTGAAAAGGGTCTACCAGGTCATCCTCTGATTCAATCTAGGCAACAGCAACTTCTACCTCCTTTACGATTTCTCGTATCAGGTAGTACTTGCGCTCTATGTGTTTACTTGCCTTATGAGCTCGTGTTTCCTTCGAGTTTTCAACTGCACCATTATTATCACAATAAATTGTGATAGTACTGGGCAAACTAGGAATCACATCCAAGTCCATCAGGATATTCCTGAGCCACATAGCTTCTTTGGCCGCCTCAGAGGCTGTCATATGTTAGGACCCTTGGAATGGCTAGAGGGGGGTGATTAGCCTTTCTTCTTTTCTACAAAAATGTTAGCGGAAGCAATACAAAATATAAACACAAATCAAAGCAAGAACAAGGCTAACACCCGATGTACGTGGTTCGGAGATGACGCTCCTACTCCACGGCAATCCGTAAGGTGGATTAGCCCTAATCAACCTTCACTATAACCTCCTTTGGATGAACCAAGGTGGAGAAACCTTTCTTACAATGCTCTCCTCTTCTTTACAATGATGGATGATCAAGAACAAGAGAAGAGGAGGATTTAAATCACTAAAAAACACTTGGAAGGCTTGGTGAGCACGAGAGTATGGTTAGGAGCAAGAGCACTAGGTTCACCAAGCTCCCCATGGCCCCTTTTAATAGAAGAGGGGCTGTTTTTCCGTGCCGATCACGACCGATGCATACCATCGATCATCGCCGGCCAACGGCTTCAAACGCGATCTCCGCGGAGATTCAGACCGCAATCTCCAATGGCGGTGATCGACCGATCCCTCCATCACGATCGATGGGGTGATCGACCGAGTGATCAAGCGCGCGAATGAGTGAGACTGCATTCTATGGTGATATTTCCCTTGATCACCGATCGATGCCCTTGGCGGTCGATCGATCGCGATATCGATCGCTTCGATCAAGGCGGTCGATCGATGGTCGTGGTTTCACCGACTTAGTCGAATGCGCCCGATGCGATCGATACATCGATCACGATCGATACTCATCAAGTATGAGTAATTCATACTTGATTTTATTCCCTAGACCTAGACTCAACCTTCTAGCTTCTCATTAAGCCTTGCGCCTTCAGGATCCCTCCGAGTCCGCGACTTGTTCATCCTTTGCGCTTTGCTTCCAAAAGCTTCCTTCGGTTTCGTCATGTCTTGGGTTGCCAAATGCTTGGACTTTACGCCGCCAAGACTACAAGCTTGGACTTATGCTGCCAAGACTTTACTTTGGACTTCCTTTGCCAAGGTTCACTTTGGACTTTATGCTGCCAAGACTACAAGCTTGGTCTTATGCCGCCAAGTCCATCCCTTGGACTTCCTTTGCCAAGATCATACTTGGACTTCCTTTGCCAAGATCATACTTGGACTTCCTTTTACCAAGTCTTCATCCTTGGATTTTCCTGTCACTTAAACACATTCGTAATTAGATCACAAGATATTGCCTAACTTAGATGATTAGCCAAACATCAAAACATATAAATGCTTGGAGCATTGTTGCATCAACAATCTCCCCTTTTTTGATGTTTGACAATCATTTAAGTTAGGTCTTTAAAGATACACACATAATCATCTAACTTAAGCATTCCTTCTCCCCCTTTGACATACATCAAAAAGAGAAGGATGAAAGAATTTAGAATGTTGGATCTTGGACTAAGGTATTAGATTGAAATTAAGCTCCCCCTTAATCCAAGATAGGATGTAAATTAAATTTGAAGCAAAGAATAATCTAAAATTCAAAAGTTAAATCCTAACTTAGCACCAACAATGGTTTTGGGGATAAGCGGATAGAATTTATTGAAACTCCCCCTAAACTACTGTATTAATCAGTCCTAAAACTCGTTTATACGCAATATTATCATACTAGAGTGTTAGGACATCAAAAATACACCAAATATCAGAAAATGGAGCTTATTTATTCGAATCAACTGATCGCTACGCCAAATCGAAATTTCACTTTTTCACATTTTAGAAATGCGAGAAAATTCCAGAAATCTCGAAAAATCACGAAATTTTGCGTACATATTTCTGAAATAATACTATATTAAGGAAAAATAATTTGAAAAATATATGTTTTCCAGATTTCAAGATTGATACAAATTTGGAAACTTACAAAAGTTCTAAAGAATTTTCAAACTTTGTATCACTTTTGTGATTTAATTGAAAACTGTTTTCCAAAATATAATGAACATGGTTTAAAATATATATGATTTGGAATTTCCAACCATGTTCTTAGAGCTATGTACTCATTACTTGAATACAAGCCTTCCCAATGGTTGGTCCATAATGTATTTATGTCTCTAGGTGTGTCATTGGCTCATAGTAATGCATCATAACAAGCATAATGAGCCAAGTATACCTTCCCTATCATCTCACATGGTTCTAAGTGTCTCAATACAAAAATCAAGGTTTCTTAAGGCTTTTTGTGAGATGCATCAAGGTATAAAGATAACATATAAACATGGGATCATGCAAACCTAGAATTTTACTCTACAAAGCACATACCAAGCTCTCTCCTTAAAGATGAAAATTCATTTTTGCGAAGAGATTTGGTGAAGATATCGGCAAGGTTGGACTTAGATTCTACATAATTAAGTTCAATGTCCCCTCTTGCCACATGATCTCTTATGAAGTGATGTTTCACTTCAATGTGCTTGGTCCTAGAGTGATGTACCGGATTTTTGGTCAAGTTGATGGTACTCACATTATCACAATAAACTTTAATGTTAGAGTAGTGTAGCTCATAGTCTACAAGAGTATGCATCATCCAAAGTAATTGAGCTACACAACCACCCATAACCACATATTCGGCTTCGGTGGTTGATAAAGCAACACAATGTTGTTTCCTACTACTCCAACTAACTAGGGAGGACCCAAGAAATTGACATCCACCACTAGTACTTTTCCTATCCAATTTGTACCCGGCATAATCGGAATCGGTATAACCAAGTAATTCAAATGACTTAGTCCTAGGATACCAAAGTCCTACATTTAGGGTGCCTTTAATATATCTTAATATTCTTTTGACTGCTACCAAATGTGATTCTTTGGCACAAGATTGGTATCTTGCACACATACCTACCGCAAATAAAATGTCGGGTCTACTAGCGGTTAGGTATAGTAAGCTACCAATCATACTCCTATACAGTTTAAGATCAATTGATTTACCTTCATGATCACTATCTATTCTAGTGCTAGTGGCCATAGGAGTGGTTACAATTTTGGCATTTTCCAAACCAAATTTCTTGATCATTTCATTTGCATATTTGGTTTGGTAAATATGAATACCCTCATTGGTTTGTTTGACTTGTAAACCTAGGAAAAAGGAAAGCTCTCCAACCAAACTCATTTCAAATTCATTTTCCATATTTTTTATAAAGTCTTGAAGAAGATCATCATTTGTTGACCCAAAAATGATATCATCAACATATACTTGGGCTATGAATATATCTTTTAACGTTGACTTTATAAACAAAGTTTGATCTACTTGGCCTCTTCTAAAATCCTTAGAAATTAAGAAGGATGACAATCTTTCATACCATGCCCGGGGAGCTTGTTTTAACCCATATAATGCTTTCCTAAGCTTACATACATGATTTGGATAATCTATGTTCTCAAATCTGGGTGGTTGCTCTACATATACTTCCTCCTTAATAAAACCATTTAAGAATGCCGATTTAACATCCATTTGGTAAAGTTTAAATCCCATGTAGGAAGCATACCCTAAGAGAATCCTAATAGATTCTAACCTTGCAACCGGGGCATAAGTCTCATCATAGTCAAGCCCCTCAACTTGATTGAATCCCCTAGCAACCAACCTAGCTTTATTTCTAGTGATATTTCCTTGATCATCTAGCTTATTCCTAAAGACCCATCTTGTAGTAATTATGGTGCTATCATTGGGTCTAGGTACTAATTCCCACACTTGACTTCTCTCAAATTTAGCCAATTCATCTTGCATTGCCAAAATCCAATCCGGATCATGTAATGCATCATTGATCGATTTGGGCTCAATTTGTGAGATAAGAGCAACTTGACTAGTAGGTCTATGAAATGACCTAGTTCTTACTCCTTGAGATAGATCTCCTACTACTTGGTCAAGTGGATGATCTTGATGAATTCTTAGGTTTCTAGAAGGGATTTCAATTTCATCATTGTTATCTTCCACCCTTCTTTCATCATCGGAGTCTCCTCTTCCTCCCCCTTGATCATTACCCCTAATGGTCAAATTTTGAAGTTTTTAGGTAATGTCTTGATTATTGTCATTAATATCCTTATCAATGGAGGACTTTCTAGGGTAGGTACTAGTAGTTTCATCAAATTGAACATTGGAAGACTCCTCAATCCCTTTGGTTCTCTTATTGTAGACTCTATACCCTCTACTTGTGGATGAGTATCCAACTAGGATTCCCTCATCCGCTTTTGATTCAAATTTTCCTAAGTTATCTTTGGTGTTTAGAATATAAACTTTACATCCAAAGACTTTGAAATAATGAATTGTGGGTATAGTCCCATTCCATAATTCAAATGGTGTTTTTCCTAAAAACCTATGGATTTGAACCCTATTTTGGATATAGCAAGCGGTATTAACCGCTTCCGCCCACAAGTAGCTAGGTAGAGAATATGTAATAAGCATAGTCCTAGCCGCCTCTTGTAGGGCACGATTTCTCCTTTCCACCACCCCATTTTATTGGGGTGTTCTAGGACAAGAGAACTCATGCTTTTACCCTTGCTCTAAACAAAATTGTGAAAATTTTAGATTTTCAAATTCACCACCATGATCACTACGGATCCGGTTGATTTTGAGACTCTTTTCATTTTCAACCCTTTTACTAAATCCTATGATTATTTCTAAGGTATCATCCTTATGTTTCATAAAATAGACCCAAGTATCCCTAGAAAAATCATCTACTATAACCAAACAATATTTATTACCATTTAAAGATGGAGTACTATGGCAATCAAATAAGTCAAGATGCAATAATTCTAATGGTAAAGAGGTATTGGTTAGGGTTTTACCTTTGTGTGATGCCTTTGTTTGTTTTCCTTCTTGGCATGCATCACACAATTTGTTCTTGACATACTTGATCTTTGGTAGCCCTTTGACCAACTCTATCTTGGCTACCTTGGCTATGTTTTTCATGTTGATATGCCCCAATCTTCTATGCCATAGCCAACTTTCCTCTTCTTTTGCAACAAAACACTTAGTAGAAATGTTAGAAGCATATGAAAGATCAACATAATAGATGTTTGATTTCCTATATCCAACTAACATACAATCATTTAATTGCTTGTGTTTAATCATGCATTTAGAGGATTCAAAAGAGACATGATAGTTTGCATCACAAAGTTGACAAACACTTAATAAATTAAATTTCATATTTTCAACTAGCAATACTTTGTGAATAACAATTTTAGGGGATACCTCAATTGTACCTCTACCTAATATCTTGAGTTTTCCACTATTCCCAAAGGACACCGCTCCTTTCTTCACATATTTAATTGTGGAGAACTTGCTCACATCCCCGGTCATATGTGTTGAGCAACCGCTATCCACAATCCACATACCTCGCTTTCCTACCTAAATCACATGAAAAACACAAGCTTTTGGTACCCAAACATTTGGACCGGTAACATTAAGTAAAAACTTCTTAGGTACCCAAGGTTTCTTAACCTTACCCTTAATGGTTGCTTTCCTATTAATTAATGAAATATAAGCAACTTCTTTTTCTTTTGGCTTATATCCTAACCTGGCCTTGTTATAAACCGCTCTTTGTCTACTAAGAATCATATCAAGACACTTTGAGCCATTTGAAAATTTTTCTAAACATGCTTTCAATTCACTAACCTCATCCTTAAGTTTGTCATTTTCTTCCCTAAGCATGCAAGAGTCAATATGTGAAGGCTTTTCATTCCTAATGGCCTTTAGTTCTACCTTCATGCTCTTAACCTTAGATTTTGACTTATCTAGAGCTTCTTTAAGATAAGCAATTGATTTATAGAGAAGCATAACCTTGGGAGAATTCATTACCTCATCGTCACTAGATGACGATTCATCACTTGAAGAATCTTCTTGACTTGATATGCCGGAATCATCTTCTAATGCCATGAGTGCCACAAGGGGAGTGATGTGGCAAAGCTCATCATCGGATGAAGAGTCTTCAACACTTGGTGTGTCTCATGTGGTTTGAGCCACCATGGCCTCCTTCTTCTTCTTTTCCTTCTTGTCCTTTTTTTTCTTTTCCTTTTCCTCCTTCTTCTTTAGCTCCGGACAATTCGGCTTTATATGCCCCTTCTTATTGCAAGCATGGCAAATCACATTATTGCTAAAACTTGAATTACCATTAAATTTAACTTTTGAGGAATGAGACCCCTTCCTTGCTTCTCTATTCTTGAACTCTCTTGACTTTCTATAAAGCTTCTTGACGAAATTTTCCATTTCACTAGATGAGTCCCCATCGCTACTTGACTCATCCTCTGACTCGGATGATGATGATGCTTCTTTTCTTTCCTTCTTCTTCTTTTCTTTCTTGTCCTTCTTTTCAACAAATAGAGCTAAACCCTTTTCCTTAGAGGACATGTTAGTTTGCTCATGTAATTCAAACTCACAAAATAATTCATCAATTTTAATTTGAGATAAATCCCTAGTTACCTTAATGGAATCAACTATTGAAGTCCATAAAGAATTTCTAGGAAATGCTTGTAAAATATACCTTACCAAATCCCGGTTGTCAACTCGCTCACCTATGATATGGAGTCCGTTTACAATTTCCTTGAACCTTCCATGCATTTGACTTACGGTTTCATGCATCTTCATTTGGAAGGCTTGAAGTTGTCCAATTAAGAGGTCCTTCTTGGCCCTCTTTGATTCCTTGGAACCTTCATTTAGCTCAATGAGCTTTTCCCATAGCTCCTTGGCCTATTCAAAAGGCCCCACCTTGTTGAGTTGCTCCATTGTGACGCTGCATTGGATGGTGAGGACGGCCTTTGCATTTGATTCAAATTTCTTGTTTATTTCTCTTGTCCAATCCTTGCTTGGAATAGGATGTCCATGTTCATCCACCGGTTCCTCGAAGCCATCTACAACACTATGCCAAATTTCAATATTACTCATAAGATAGTACTTCATCCTACCTTTCCAATACGCAAAATGACTCCCATCGAAGAGCGGTGGCTTGGCGATGCTAAATCCCTCTTGAAGAGCCATTGATGTCTTGGTTGATGGTGAGATCTTCAAAGCTATCCGGGCTCTGATACCACTTGTTAGGACCCTTGGAATGGCTAGAGGGGGGGTGATTAGCCTTTCTTCTTTTCTACAAAAATGTTAGCAGAAGCAATACAAAATATAAACACAAATCAAAGCAAGAACAAGGCTAACACCCGATGTACGTGGTTCGGAGATGACGCTCCTACTCCACGGCAATCCGTAAGGTGGATTAGCCCTAATCAACCTTCACTAGAACCTCCTTTGGATGAACCAAGGTGGAGAAACCTTTCTTACAATGCTCTCCTCTTCTTTACAATGATGGATGATCAATAACAAGAGAAGAGGAGGATTTAAATCACTAAAAAACACTTGGAAGGCTTGGTGAGCACGAGAGGATAGTTAGGAGCAAGAGCACTAGGTTCAAGCTCCCCATGGCCTTTTATAGAAGAGGGGCTGTTTTCCCATTGGCGTCGATCGATCGGTGATGCATACCATCGGTCATTGCCTCGGCTCCAACGGCTCAAACGCGATCTCCGCGGAGATTCGTAGCCGCAATCTCCAACGGCCAGGTGATCAGTCGACTGATCCCTCCATCAGTCGACTGATCCCTCCATCAGTCGACTGATGGGGTGATCAGTCGAGTGATCAAGGCAGCAGTCGAGTGAGACTGCATTCTGTGGCGATATTCCCCTTGATCAGTCGATGCCCTTGGCGATCGGCCGATCACGATATCGATCGACTACTCGATCAAGGCGGCCGGTGATGGTCGAGTTTCACCGACTTAGTCAAACGCTGACGATCGATTGATACATCGTATCAGTCGACTGATACTCATCAAGTATGAGTAATTCATACTTGATTTTATTCCCTAGACCTAGACTCAACCTTCTAGCTTCTCATTAAGCCTTGCGCCTTCAGGATCCCTCCGAGTCCGCGACTTGTTCATCCTTGGCGCTTTGCTTCCAAAAGCTTCCTTCGGTTTCGTCATGTCTTGGGTTGCCAAATGCTTGGACTTTACGCTACCAAGACTACAAGCTTGGACTTATGCAGCCAAGACTTTACTTTGGACTTCCTTTGCCAAGGTTCACTTTGGACTTTATGCTGCCAAGACTACAAGCTTGGTCTTATGCCGCCAAGTCCATCCCTTGGACTTCCTTTGCCAAGATCATACTTGGACTTCCTTTGCCAAGATCATACTTGGACTTCCTTTGCCAAGATCATACTTGGACTTCCTTTTACCAAGTCTTCATCCTTGGATTTCCCTGTCACTTAAACACATTCGTAATTAGATCACAAGATATTGCCTAACTTAGATGATTAGCCAAACATCAAAACATATAAATGCTTGGAGCATTGTTGCACCAACATCATATACTCAGCTTCCATGGTGGAGTCCGCCACGTATTTTTGCTGGACACTCCTCCAAACAATGGATCCACTTCCCAAAGTAAACACAAAACCTAAGGTAGACTTACTGTTATCCTTATCTGATTGGAAGTCGCAATCCATGTAACTCACAGGGAGTAATTGGTCTAGCTGGTAAACTAGCATATAATCCCTAGTCCTTCTCAGGCACTTTAATATATGCTTTACCGCAGTCCAATGTCCTTGTCTGTATTTTTTGGATATCTGCTGACCATGCCCACGGCATAGCAGATATTAAGTCTCGTACATAGCATTGCATACATGAGGCTTCCTACTGCCGAAGCATAAGGAACCGCCTTCATCTCCTCTATCTTCTCAGATGTTCTATGACACATCTCCTTAGATAAAGGAACTGCATGCCTGAAAGGTAGAAAACCTTTCTTGGAGTTCTGCATGCTAAAACGATCCATAATCGTGTCTATGTATGAAGCTTGGGATAAACACAACATCCTTTTCCTGCGATCCCTTATAACCTTGATCCCAAGGATGTGTCCCACCTCTCCCAAGTCCTTCATATCAAACTGTTTGGACAACCATACCCTTACGTCCGATAACACCTTGATATTGTTGCCAATCAACAAAATATCATCTACATATAGTACAAGAAATACCACTACGTTTCCGTCACATCTCTTGTATACACAAGACTCATCCGGACTTTAAATAAATCCATAAGACTGGATCACCTCATCAAAGCGGATGTTCCAAGACCTCGAAGCTTGTTTCAATCCATAAATGGACAGATTAAGCTTACATACAAGATGCTCTTTGACCTTAGCAATGAATCCCTCTGGTTGCTTCATGTAGATGTTTTCCTCAAGACTTCCATTAAGGAAAGCTGTCTTGACATCCATATGCCACACCTCATAATCCATATGAGCTGCTATGCATAAGAGAATCCGGATAGACTTAAGCATGGCTACCGGCGAAAAGGTCTCCTCATAATCGATACCCTCTTTCTGAGTATACCCCTTCGCAACAAGCCTCGCTTTGAAGGTCTCAACCTTCCCATCTATTCCTCTCTTTCTCTTGTAGATCCACTTGCATCCAATGGTTTTTACACCATCGGGTGGTTCTACTAGCTCCCAGACATGATTTGAATCCATAGATTCAATCTCAGCATTCATTGCACTTTTCCAAGATACTGCATCTTTATCTTGGATTGCCTCATCATATGTCTAGGGATCAGGTTCATGTTTGCTAGGGACCAAATCAAAAGATTCTCCCAAGAACATGAATCTATCAGGCTGTCTCACAACCCTCCCACTACGATGAGGTATCACCTGTGTATCCTATGTGACACGTGGTGCAGTGACATGTGGTATATCCTCTTGTACCGGTGGTACTAAAGAAGTGACTTCCCCTTTTAACTCCTCCAGAACAATTTTACTCTTGGGCTTGTGGCTCATCACATAGTCTTCCTCTAGAAATCTAGCATTCATGTTAATGGTCACCCTTTGATCTCTAGGACTATAAAACAATCCACCCTTTTTCCCCTGGGATAGCCAACGAACAAGCGTACTTTTGTACGAGGTTCCAACTTACCAGCATCTTCCTTCAGCACATGTGCTGGACTCTCCCATATCCGAATATGTCTTAGACTAGGCTTTCGCCCAGTTCACAACTCTGTGGGAGTAGAAGGCACTGATTTAGATGGAACCAAGTTCATAATATATACCGCCGTATCTAGAGCATATCCCTAGAATGAATCTGGCAAGTCAGAAT
Source organism: Wurfbainia villosa (assembly GCA_025175895.1). NCBI lineage: Eukaryota > Viridiplantae > Streptophyta > Magnoliopsida > Zingiberales > Zingiberaceae > Wurfbainia > Wurfbainia villosa. Next base: position 39,385,604 of record CM045988.1, read on the forward strand.
AACTCATCATCGATCTAACCATTTTCATAAGAGTCCTTTTCCTTCGCTCTGCTACACCATTCTGCTGGGGTGTGCCAAGTGCAGTCAATTGGGATTGAATCCCAGCCTCTGATAAGTAGTTCCTAAACTCTCCTAAGAGGTACTCACCACCACGATCAGATCGTAGTGTTATCCATATCTTGAATAATCGTCTATGAAAGAGACGAAATATTCAAGACCACCTCTTTCCTGGATAATCATAGGACCACACAAATCAGAATGAACCATCTCCAACACATCTTTGGCTCTATACCCCTTGGCCTTAAAATGCCTCTTGGTCATCTTACCCTCCAAGCAAGATTCACAGGTTTGGAGATTCTCCACCACTAATGAACCCAAAGGTCCATCAGCTATCAACCTTTGAATTCTTCTTAGGTTAGTGTGACAAAGCCTAAGATGCCAAAGATATGTTTGGTTCATCTTCGAAGATTCTTTTCTCTTATTGGAATTAGAAGATGAGTTATTAATTTCAATTTGCATCGTGGGAGGTTTTGGTTCAAGTGTGTACAAATTTCCTATCAATGTACCTAAACAGATATTCTCCCTATTCCTTTTTATAACAGCTCTGTCATTAAAAGAAATAGAATATCCATCCATAAATAATTTAGAAACTGAAACTAAATTCTTTCTAAATAAAGGTACATTAAGGGAATTTTCCAGAACCAAAGTTTTATTTTTTTGAAGTGGAAAATAAAACTTCTCCCACTGTAATAGCTGCCACCTTCATGGCATTGCCCAAGTAAATGGTAATCTCTCCCTCAGCTTGTTGTTGGGTTTCCTGGAACCCCTGCAAAGTGTTGCAGACATAATTAGTGGCTCTCGTATCTACACACCAGGTGTCGGTAGATAACACCGCTTATCATGTTTCAATGACTAGTCCAAAGGATATATCTTTGTTCTGCTTTGGATTGGGATAGTCCTTCTTCTAATGTCCATCTTGCTTGTAAGTGAAGTACTTGTCTTTCGGCTTCTTCACTCCTCCATGAGATCCTCCCACCACCTTTTCTCCACCTTGTTTCTCCTTCTTCTTGCCTTTCGGCTTAGAAGTAGAAACCTTTTTGAGCAACCATGGCTTGAGGACTCTCTTCGAAGAGTGCATACTTGTACTCCTTAGCAGATAAGACAATATCTAGATTCTTTTCCAATCAACATTTTTTGGGTACAGTAAGTTTATTTCCTTTAGTATCATAGTAAGTGGACTGAAAGTCATTTTTGAAAATCCTAAAAATCACATAGATCATTACTGTATATTTCAAAAAATTATTGATTCCTCAAACAATAAAATTTCAAAATCAACCAACACCGAGAATATCGTATGCCACGATAGTGTGGACGTATACGAATTCTACATTTGTAAGAGGAGGTTTTACCCATTAATTTTACTATCTTGTCAACCTAACTTTTTGACAAGTAAAATTAATAGTTGGTTCCTCTTTGGCCCTACAAATAAAAGCAGTGACTCCGATGGGGAGGATACTTATATTTGTATCTAAGTGTTCACCATTACTCAGTACCAAGGTAATTATCTTGAGTTATGTGCCTTATGATGTGCAAGTACATACGCTCTTTAATAATTTCCTATAACCATATTCGACCTTGTGACCCGCAAACAAACTCATCCGATGGGGAGGAAGGCACTAAGAGCCGACGCGCAAGTTTGTTTGTATCACTTGTCAAATCATAATGGAGGCCGTGGGAATTTTAAAAATTCCCTCTCCCACTTAGTAATTTAAAATTGAGAAATTTTCCTAGCCTACGACATGCATATCAAACAAAAAGCAATATATAGGAAAAATAAATTATTTTCCAACTATTATGGCTTTTGTCTTCAATATGACTCCCGTCGCATCGCCATCTCGTCTGCTCCTCCTACGCCATGTACGAGCCATCCGGAGATCCGAGCCGAGAATAAAACCTATTTTAATTTACATCCATCGATCCTATACTCCACGAGGGAGTGTACATGAAATCCAGATCGAAAGTAAAATAAAATAAACAGTGGATAAACAATGCCATATTTAATTTACAAAAACTAAATACTAGCCTCGTCAACCCCGAGGATTTAACAAAATAAATATTTACACACATACAATCACATACACACATATGGCCATAATAGTCAGATCTTATGCCTGCAACCAAAGAGTTAAACTACGCATATCTTACTATTATCCGGCACATATAATATATGAAAAGTGCATAAAAATTAACCAAATCCTAAACACACAAAATCGGAAACCTTGGCTCTGATACCAATTGTAGGGGGTTTGCCCTGGAAGCTCTCATGCAAATTTAATGGTTTTAGCTTATCAAGTCCGTGAGGGGAAGCTTCGCTTCCCACTTCACCTCTATCGTTTGATCATAGCGATCCCCTCGATGTCCCCGGATTAAAAAAAAAATTAATCCTAGACAAAAGGGATTGCCCAAACCACCAAGTCATCGTCGTGCTATTCGTTTAGAGAGGTCACTTGAACAAACTAATTGTTCAAGCGACCATCCTCTATTGCCATGCATTCGCTTGAGAGGTCACTGGAACAAACCTCATGGTTCATCTTAGCAATTTCATTCTACAGTAGCCATGAATACTATGTCAATACGTGCAACTGAACGAAGTAAAACAAATACAAACATGTTACATATAAAAATTAGAGAATCGATATACCTCTCGATCTTCTAATGTATGTCCTTCTTCATTTCGGACGTCGTGTGGGCGACGCTCTACCAAAAGTCGAAGCTCCTAGATCACAAATCTTCCTTCCTTGCTCTTCCAAAGCAAGAGGAAGAATTAAAACAAAGCTCTTCTCCTTCCTATGGTCAACCAACAAGCAACAAGGAGAATGCTTGCTGCCGGCCAACAAGGAGAAGGAGATAATGGTGGAAACCGTCCAAGACACCAAGGGAAAGCCCTATATCTTGTTTCCACCACCTAAGGAGAAGGAGAAGGGGTCTTTAGATGCCGCCCAAGGGTTGGGATAGGGCTGTGGGCGCCGGGCACCAAAGGATGAAGAAGAAAGAAACCTTCCTTATTTGGTGCCACCCAAGCCTCCTAAACCCTAAGCCTCCAAACCCTAATCCTAGCTCTCCTTATGGCCGGCCATGGAAGTGGGGAAAAAGATTAGGATGAGCTCAAGCCAAGGTAGAGGGAAGATGGAGGAACCGGCCACACCTTAGGAAGAAGAAGAAAAACTCCTCCCAATGTTGCTGCCCACCCATGACTCCCAAAACCCTAGCCACCCAAACCTAATCCTAAACCAACTAGGATTCCTAGCCTCCAAAGGAAGCAAACCCTAATCCCCTTAAGCCATGCTCTTAGATGAAAGGGAGAATGTTGGACGCCGACCAAAACCAAGGAGAGTAGAGGGAAGAAAGGTGCCATCCACCATAAGGAAGAAGAAGAAGAAGAAGAAGCATCTTTCCTTAATTATGGCCACCCAAAACCCTAAATCTCCAAAGCCCTTGCCGCCCAACCTAAGCCCCCTTTTTTCTTCCATTGTATTTCCGCCCACCCTTAAGCCAATATTTATAGAGTTAGTCTTAAGGCTTGATTTAATCTCCTCCATTGGTTCTAGGGATTTAATCTCAACCGTTGGATCTAGAGATTTAATCTCAATCGTCGGATCTAGAGATTTAATCTCAATCGTCGGATCTAGAGATTTAATCTCTACCTTTGGATCTAGAGTTTTGTTTCTAACCATTGGATCTAAGCTTCATGAGGTGTTAATAGGCTACATTAGGGACCATGAGGAGGAGTTGGATCTTGGCCACCCATGGATGAAATCCACATAAAGTTCGATCCACTAATGATGATCCAATCCACTAAAGGATCATCATTGATCTACCTCACCAACCCCCATATGATAATATGGGCTCCATATATTATTTGTACATTTTCTCCCAGTGTTTAAGATCTCGAATGTTCGTCGATTAATTAATTTACTGACCATTAATTAATCAACATCTAACTCCTTGAGTAGTACCAATCAACCTTTTCATCATGCCGGACCAAGTCCACCTGCAGGGTTTACATGATGAACCTTATGAGCTCCTCAAGGGGACATCATCATCCTAGTATATAGGACACGGTTTCCTCCTATAATCAATGGCACACCATATAAATAATATCATCTCCCAACTTACCGAGCCTATCGATTTAATCTATAAATCTCGCCCATTGGTAAATCAAAGAGATGAGTACTAAGTATATGTGCCCGTTATTATATCGGGATTAAGAGCATGTACTAAATAATATCTGAGGTCCGATTCGATTATATAGTCAGCAATAAATTGAATCACCTCTAAGTCGGTCCTGTTCAATACACACATAGTGCACTAGTGTGATTCTATGGTCAAGACAAACCAATACCAAATCACACTACAACCATTCCGATGGTTTGTCCAAAGTCATCTCGGTTGTGAGCCTTTACTTATACTTTACAAGGAGCTGATAAAATGATCTCCCATGTGACACCACACACCATGTTATCTATAATTTAACGTATTAGACAATATGCATAAAAATATGCAAACAATGATCATGTGATTCTTATTTTATAAATAAATATGTTCATACAAAAGATAGACTTTTCAGTATACATCCCTACATAAACTCATCTAAAACCTAACATAGAAAAACACATTAGGGTTTCAAAGAGACTTGGCCGAGAGTTCATTGGGGTTTTTGAGGTCAAACACTTAACCTAGCCTATTTAGCAACCCATCATCAGCATATTCATACAAGGTATGGCATGGATCCTCATTGAAAACTCAAGTAAAGGTCTTGGACGAATGGTTCATGAAGAGTTTGACATAACAACATCAATCGAAAAACTACTTGTATGCAGGTGAGGGGATACTTACATCCTTCACTTTGCTATTAGTTGGAAGATACCCTAAGGGATGCCAAACCTAAAGCCTTCTTCTTGCTTGGATAGATCTTGGAAAAATGGAAAGGGAGAGGGGTAGGTTTCGGTGAGGAAGAAGAAGAGAAGGAGAGGAGAAGTGGAGAATGAGAAATGACTTTTCTCTTGTCTTCTCATTCCCTATTTATTCTCTTGAAGTGTCCCTTAGTCTCCCTTACCCCTAACTATAATTTTCCATATTCCTCTAATAGGACAAACCTGCTGGGCTTCTGATTATTGGATGCATCTTTAGGGCTTAGGTATCTACTAGAGGTTTGGGGTTCAATTCCTAGGCCATGCATCCTTTTAGGCTCTATTTCTTTTATTTTTGAAAGAGCCCACATAAAACCCATTATAATCATGCCAAAAATTCTTGTAAAATTACTAGGAATTTTATAGGCATTACAGATCTCAGCTCCAAGGACTTCCAACTCATTTAAATGAGCCATCATCTTGAGAACATGATCCCTCACGGGTGTTCCCTCGATCAATGTGGTCGTCATCAAGTTCCTCATGGCTTCCTGCCTAGCAGCCCAATTCTAGTGTCTGAAAAGTTCTTTGAGATTGAGCATCATGTCATAAGTAGTGGGCATGGCTTGATGCTGATGTTGCAGTACATTTGACATAGATGCCAAAATGTAACACCGCGCCATCTCATCGGCCTTAATCCACTTCTTATAACTCTCCTTCTCCTTTTCACCAGAATCATCCGCAGGCTTAGGAGGGCACTCTTCGAGGAGTACATATTTGTATTCCTCAGCAGTCAAGACAATGTCAAGATTCCTCTTCAAATCAACATAGTTGGGTCCAGTAAGTTTATTCTCTTTCAATATCACAACAAGTGGGTTGAAAGTCATTTTGAAAGAAAACCTAAGAATCACATAGATCAAACATTAGATTTCAAAAAATTATTGATTCCTCAAACAATAAAATTTTAAAATCAACCAACACCTCAAAACACCGAGAATATCGTATGCCACGATAGTGTGGACATATACGAATTCTACATTTGTAAGAGGAGGTTTTACCCATTAATTTTACTATCTTGTCAACCTAACTTTTTGACAAGTAAAATTAATAGTTGGTTCCTCTTTGGCCCTACAAATAAAAGCAGTGACTTAGATGGGGAGGATACTTATATTTGTATCTAAGTGTTCACCATTACTCGGTACCAAGGCAATTATCTCGGGTTATGTGCCTTCTGATCGGGAAATACATACGCTCCTTAATAATTTCCTATAACCATATTTAACCTTGTGATCCACAAACAAACTCATCCGATGGGGAGGAAGGCACTCAGAGCCAACGTGCAAGTTTGTTTGCATCACATGTCAAATCGTAATGGAAGTCGTGGGAATTTATAAAAATATCCCTCTCCCACTTAGTAATTTAAAATTGAGGAATTTTCTAGCCTACGACATGCATATCAAACAATAAGCAATAAATATGAAAAATAAAAATTTTCCAACTATTATGGCTTTTGTCTTCAATATGTCTCCCGTCGTATCGCCATCTCGTCCGCTCCTCCCTACGTCATGTACAAGCCATCCGGAGATCCGAGCCGAGAAAAAATATTTTAATTTACATCCATCGATCCTATACTCCACGAGGGAGTGTACATGAAATCTAGATCGAAAGTAAACTAAAATAAAAGGAGTGGCTAAACAATACAGTATCTAATTACAAAAATTAAATACTAGCCTCGTCAACCCCGAGGATTCAACAAAATATACAATTACACACATACAATCACATACACACATATGACCATAATAGTTGGATCCTATGCCTACAACCAAAGAGTTAACCTACGCATATCCTACTATTATCTGACACATATAATATATGAAAAGTACATAAAAGTAACCGAATCCTAAACACACAAAACCGAAAACCGTGGCTCTGATACCACTTGAAGGAAGGAAATTTCGCTTCCAACTTCAACTCGGTCGCTTGTTCAAGGCGATCCCTTCTACGTCCCTGGATAAAAAAATCTATCCTTGACAAGAGATATCATTTCCCAACTTAATGCCTATCGATTTAACCCATAAATTCGGCCATCGAAAGCAATACGTAACTGTTCAAGCAACCAACCTCTATTCTACGAATAGCAGCGGAATAGATGATGTATGGATCGCTGGCTTTTGTGTTTATGTTTGGGGTCCAAGTTATATTAGCCACAAAACAGAATATATCATGCATATATAATTGAAAACAATCATAAACATGTAACATAAGAAAATAGACAAGTATTATACCTCTCGATCTTCTATCGTATGTTCTCCCTCCTTTTGGACGTCGCGTGGGCGACGATCTACCAAAAGTTGAAGCTCTTAGATCACCAATCTTCCTTCCTTGATCACTCCGAACAAGAGGAAGAATAGAAACAAAACTCTCCTTCTTTCAACCAACCACCAAGCTCCAAGGTTGGTGCTTGCCGCCGGCCAAGAAGGATTGGGTGAAGAAGATGGATGCTGGCCAAGAGCTCCAAGGGAAGACCCTAAGCCTTGTTTCCACCGACCAAGGAGAAGGGAAGGAGGAGGTTTGGATGTCGGCAAGGAGAGAGGAGAAAGAGATGGGCGCCGACCACCTAATGGAAGAAGAAGAAGAAGGAAATAAATTCCTTATTTGTGGCCTCCCAAAGCAAACTCCAAAACCCTAGCCTTCATGCTCCTTGCCGCCCCAACCCTAATCCCTCTTCAATTGTGTTTTCTGCCCACCCCTTTGCCTCCTTTTATAGAGTTAGGGATAAGCTTTGTTTTAATCTCCACCATTGGTTCTAGGGATTTAATCTCAACCGTCGGATCTCGAGAATTAATCTCAACCGTCGGATCTAGAGATTCAATCTCTACCATTAGTTCTAGAGTTTTGTTTTCATCCATTGGATCTAGGCTTCATGAGGTTTTAATAGGCTACAATAGGAACCATGAGGAGGAGTTGGATCTTGGCCACCCAATGGATCAAGCCCACATAAAGTCCAATCCATTAATGATAATCCAATCCACTAAAGGAAGCGGTTTGACTGGTTAGTCTATCGGAATCCTCGTGTGCATCTCTACCATTGTCAGCACCGCCCATCGCGATAACAATGGAGCAATAGTAGAGGTGCTTAGGCTAAGAGCTGAGGTCCTCATGTGAGATCTAAGTTCCAAAATACCTAGTTCATATAAAGATTTAGACTTTACTGCATCGACTCTCCTCAAACAAGTCTTCATCTCGTGAAGAGAACTGTCAGGAATGTAGCTTGGTACTGAATACAAGGTATCAGATCAAAGATTCCCAGCAATACGTAAACTGAAATAAATAATATCATTTCCCAACTTACTGAGCCTATCGATTTAATCTATAAATCTCTCCCATTGTTAAATCAAAGAAATGGATATTAAGTATATGTGCTCGTTATTATATCAAGATTAAGAGCATGTACAATATAATATCTGAGGTCTGATTCGATTATGTAGTCAGCAATAAATCGAATCACCTCTAAGTCGGTCCTGCTCAATACACACAAAGTGTACTAGTGTGATTCTATGGTCAAGACAAACCAATACTAAATCACACTACAACCATACCAATGGTTTGTCAAAAGCCATCTCGGTTGTGAGCCTTTACTTATACTTTACAAGGAGCTGATAACATGATCTCCCGTGTGACACCACACACCATGTTATCTACAATGTAATGTATTAGACAGTATGCATAACCATAAATATGCAAACAAGGATCATGTGATAATTATTTCAAAATAAAGATGTTCATACAAAATATAGACTTTTCAGTATACATCCCAACACTTAGGTCTTAGGAGGCAAGATGCATCCATGGATAAGAATGGTTTGGGTCATAAATCTAAGTCCAAGAAGAAAATGTCATATTACCATAGTGTTTCATTTGACTATGGAACTACCCTTAGGTGTACAAATGCCAAGGTAACAAGGGAGGCAATCCCTAGAGTTAACATTGAGAAGACCACAAATACCAAGACTTTTAAGCCTTGGAGAATCATTAGGAAGATATATACTAAGGGAGGTTATCCCTAGTGAGTACCTTGTAAACCCAAGGAGCTCCAATAGGTATTGGGTTCCTAGGAGTGTGATCCCTTCACGCTAGATTGATTTAGAGTGTGTCAACCTTGAATGAATGGGTAGTTAATCTAACCATAGTAGAGTTGACACTTTAGGGCATTTTCAAGGTAATGTGATACCTTTGAAATGAGTTTAGAAATTAATCCTAAAAGATTTTAGAATGTGCCAATAGATTTAATAGAGGATGAAAAATTGATCAAAATTGGTACAAGTTTAGAGTCAAAAGTTTGTCATTTTAGGTTGTGGCACACTTGGGAGTTTGAGTCATTATGGCAATTTGATCTTAATTTTAGAAAATAGCAAATTAAATTTTAAGACTTAGGTATTTCTATACCTTTACCTTATAATATTTGTCATGCCTTGTTTGTCATATGTCACGTCATGACATCATGCTTAATATGATCATTTAAAATGTCATGATAGTACTTAGAGTAATTAATGTCATACTAATACTTAATAAAATTTTATATCATGTCATGACATCATGAATCATGAGCAAATGTCTTAAATTATGAAAATTATTTATCTCATGATCATATTAATGCATCGAATTAGATTTAAGGATAAATGACATTATTTGATGTCCTAGATAAAAGAATCAAATTGGATTTGCCTAGATAGATATGCACGAACCCTTAGATTTAATCCACAACTCACAAAACCCATAGGATGATATGTGTGTGTATTGATACACCATAGACACATGTAAGATGTTAGGGATATGAGTTAAGTTCATGTTCTTGTAATGGTACATCAATAAGAACATCGAACTCATTAAATCATAAGGATGAATCATGAGGAAAGCTAATATACAAGTCATGTGTCTTGAGTCCATTGACCATGATTCAATATAAGATTTTGAAAATATTATAAAATCATTTTATAAAACCTTCGTGAAGTCTATCTTTTGATAGCAATAACCATTGATAATATTGACACAAAGTTAGACAAAACATTGAAAGGTTTTAATGTTTTTGAATTTTGTATCAATTTTTCAAAATAATGGTTATTTTGATTTAAAATTATTTTTCACCCATTGTATTTAGCATAAGTAATATGTTTATGAAATTTCATGATTTTTTCGAAACCTACGAAATTAATTATGCATTTTTGAATTTCATTAATGAAAAATTATTTTCTACAATTGTAGAAACCAACCGACTGGCTCTTGGAGACGTCGACTGGTAGTAGTGCAGTCGATTGGTTTCTGATTTCAGTCGCTTTTCGTGTCTGATATTAGTTGAACAAGGTTTGTTTAGTCATTTATCAGCACCCCTATGAACCCTAACCTATCCTAACCTTATGGAATGCTTGTACAAGCATTGGAACAATGAAATTTTCATTGAAAATGATTAGGAGCGTTAGTTAGGGTGGAGTATCAAATTTTAAGGGAGGTTAAAGTTCAAGTTTGAACTTTTTCCTTTATTTTTGATTGTTTAAGTTTCTTATAGGCTTAGGGACTCTCTAAGGACATTGTTAGTGCAATGATCAAGGAGGAGTAAGCCTTTAGGGGGAGTTTATTCATCAAGGGATGATGGATGTTTTTAATGGGGGAGAATGAGATTTGCCTTCATTTAGTGATAAAGGTTGTATCACTGAGGATAATGAAGGCATTTAGGATGATTTTAGACCAAGTGGGAGAATATAGAATCTCATTGAAGATGAAACATTGAAAACTTTAGTAGGCTTTTTGATGTATGCCAAAGGGGGAGAAATAAGAGTTTAAGTTAGGTAAACCTTCATTATGCTTTGGCATAAGAAGAGTTAAGTTGGGATTATACGATAGTCTAACTTAAAGGTGTTGTCAAACATCAAAAAGGGGGAGATTGTTAGTACAATAGACCTAGGTCACAATTGATCAGACTCGAGTGGGACTTGAGTAGTGTTTTGATGTTTGACAATGGATTTGACAATGGGATTGTCAATGTGTTTATTATTATAGTTTGACCATATGTTGTCTATATGACTAGTGGATGATGGAGATATCTAAGGTCATATGGGGGAGATTGTTATGAGGCGATTGTAGGAGCAATCGACACCCAGGTCAAGTTTGACCTAGCTCGAGTGAGACTCGAGTGGAAGTACAAGTTTAGAGACTTGGCAAGAAAAGTCCAATTATAGAAACTTGGAAATGGAGAAGTCCAAGTATGGATATTTAGCATAGAAAAGTCTAAGGGTGTAGTCTTGGTCGTGTAAGTCCAAGTATGTAGTTTTAGCAATGAAAGTCCAAATATGGATATTTGGCAAAGGAAAAGTCCAAGAGTGTAGTCTTGGTCATGTAAGTCCAAGTGTGTAGTCTTGGCAGTGAAAGTCTAAGCATTGAGACTTGTCAATTGAGAAGTCTTGGAGGCATGACCTCTTGGCAAAGTAGATCCGATGGCATGACATAGCCGATGGAAGCACCTGAAGATTAGCACGAAGAGTGAATGAGTTGATGTAATTTAAAGGTGTCCTAAGACAATCTCCTTAGAAGTTATTAATAAAATTCACTATTTGAGTATACATTATTTATATATTTGATTGGATCTTAAACTACTGAAATCCATAATACGATGCATGACATGAAAAAAATTATGATTAGATCACAATTAGTGGGTATCTTATCATGTGTAATCATGTAAGTATTAAAACTATCCCTAGTCGATAAATTGATGAGATTGGACATCATCTATTTTATGAGACTAGCACATGTTATGCTCCTTGGTTTATCTAAGCATTCGGTACTCTTTGAATGGAAGTATAGGGATGTTGATAGTGAACATGTGGATGCTAGTTATGGTAACTAGTTCATTGGAGTGACCTACTATGAGACTTTAGATGGTCCTATATGTCATTGAAGACCTCATTGTAGCTATAGTGCAAGCTTCCTTAAACTTGAGGTATTCAAGTCACCTTGATCATGGTGTCTTATACTTTGACTTCCTCGTAGCCATCTGTTGGGTTTCCGGCACCGCGGCGTGTGTGTGTTCGATCATGTTTCGCAAACATGAGCACAACGGAAGCAATTAAAAATAATAAATCTATATTTATTACAACACACACAACACACACATGTATATTACAACAAGTGTAGACATAACCGTAAATTAAAATTTGCAATAAAAGAAAATTATCTACGTTATACCTTTCGTATGACGTGTAGAGGGAACGGCGTCAACCGGAACGATCCTCGTAAGAATCGTCTCTATCCGTATCCACGCCGAGCTCCTCGGGATGACTTCGCTTAGTCACGAGCTTCGTCTTCGTACGGGTTACTAGCCTCGTGTTGAAGACGACGTGATCGAGAGATGATCACGATCCGAATCCAAATTCGGATCCTAAAATGAGTTCTCAAAACTCGTTTCTCCGGAGAGGTATTCGTCAACCGTTTGACAAATCCTTCGTCCTCCACCTCAGAGGATTACCGGAGATCAAATCCCCGGTAAGTTAGACGCTGTCGGAGCACTAACCGTCATCCAAACGACGCTCCGACAACAAAGAAACAAGCTGTCCAGAAAAACTGGACAGCTTTTGGTGGAGGAATAGAGGCCGGCCAAAGGAGATGTGGAGCTCACCTTATCACCGAACCCACAAGAGATCACCGGAGGGTCGCCGGAGCATCGCCGGCTGAAGCTTGGATGTCGGCGGCAAGGAGGTGGCAGCAGCTCATGAAGTTGGCGGCAACACCATGTTGGGCGGCAACAACAAAAGGAGGCAAGGGTTGGGCGGCCAAGACTTCATTAGCTTTAGGGTTAGGGTTTAAGCCCTATTTTATAGAGAACTAATTATCTTAATGGTTAATGGATCATATCCATAAAGCCCGTTAATCCGCTCCATTAAGATAAGTTAAAATAAACCAAACCATGATGGTTTATTTTAAGTTAAAACGAACCGAACCAACTTTTGGTTCATTCGTTTAAAATAAACCAAACCCTTTGGTTTATTATCATCCATTGGATTAGAACCAAACCATTTTGGTCCATCCATTATGTCTTCATAAGACACGGCCCATCCACGCTTCCATTGCGACTGAAACAATTTCATGCTCGCTTTATGTTTGGTCCAACCAAACATAGTTTCTCTCGATGCGAGAATCTCATTCTCAAGCTCGTTTTAAATCCATTGGATTACGCTCGTTGTGCGTGTGACCAAATAGGTTCTCGGTTTATGTTGGCCGTCTATAATTAACCATTAATTATAGAACGATCATGAGTGGCACCTAGTAGTACATCATGATCCCCAATTAACCTAAAAGATCAACGGTTGATCCAGAACTATTTCTGAAACCCTTCAGTAGCTCGAATGAATCGTGCCCCATTCCCTTCACTCATCTTATACCCACTTGGTTCAGGACATGGTCTATTGTGTGATCCCCACTAAGTGACTCGTCACACCTAGCCCAAGTATCATTTCCTCGTCCTACGGATTCTAGTTACTCCACATGTATCGAAGAGTACCTTACTCTAAACATGTAATGCTTTGGCCAAAGCCTTTAGTAACAATCCGACGAGAGGCCATGGGTATACATCTCCTCGCAAGGAGTGGTGAATCCTTTATAGGCTATTCAAACACCTTCGATCATTTCGACTTATACCGAATCATCCCGCGTCCACATCTCCTCGGAGATGTTTGCTTAAGATGTCAAAGCATAAGTCTCCATAATCAAGATGACTTGAATACCGCAAGTCAAAGGAACATCGCACTTAAGCCACGGTAAGAACTTCATTGACATATCTATATATGCAGAGAACCATATGAAGTCTTACGGCTGGTCACTCCAATGAACTAGTTACCATAACTAGCATCCACGATTAACTCCGGACATCACTATGTCTCCAGCCAGTGAGAATCAGCTGCTTGGATACACCAAGGAGTAGACCTCGTGCTAGTCTCGACAGAATTGATGGTGTCCAAATCCATCAATTCATCGACTAGGGATAATTCCGATACATCACAATTACACATGTAGAGATACTCACTAGTTGTGATCCAATCACAAATTCTCTCATGCTGTGAATCGTATCGTGGACATTCAGTAAATGAGTTTAAGATCCAATCAAATACATGAAACATGTATACTCAAATAGTGAATCTTCATTTATCATATAAATGGTTCATACATATGGCGATTGCCTTAGGACATCTCTCATATATTACTAACAGACTCCCACTTGGCCTAATGCCAATCGCTACGGTATCCAATACCATAAGCTCTAACATGACCCTCAAACTTACTTTGAGGTAATGCTTCGTCGAAAGGATCCGCTAAGTTTTTCGGTTGGAATTTTCTCGATTTGTATTTCGTTCCTACTGATGATCTCTCTGATAAGATGATAGCGGCGAAGCACATGTTTGGATCGTTGATGAGACCTTGGCTCTTTCGCCTGTGCAATTGCTCCATTGTTGTCACAGTAGACCGGTATTGCTTTAACAATGGCCGGAATCACACCAAGTTCATTGATGAACTTCTTGATCCAAACCGCTTCCTTTGCTCCTTCCAAAGCTGCAACGTATTTTGCCTTAGTGGCAGAATCCGCTATAGTGTCAAGCTTGAACCTTTCCAACTTATTGCGCCTCCATTCTAGGTGAATACATACCCAGACTGAGACATGGAATCATCCTTGTCTGTCTGGAGCTGGCATCCATATACCCACGTATCACCATGTACCCTTCTCCATATATTAGGAACACATCCTTAGTTCTTCTCAAGTACTTAAGGATCGTCTTAACAGCCACCCAATGATCCATTCCTGGATCGGACTGGTATCTGCTCGTGACACTCAGAGCATACGATACATCGGGCCTCGTACATAACATAGCATACATGATAGATCCTATTGCGGATGCATAGGGAATCTTACTCATGCAAATCCTCTCGTCTTCTGTGCGTGGACACATAGACTTCGAAAGGTGTACCCCATGCCTGATGGGTAGGAAACCTTTCTTGGATTCCGACATGCTAAACCTCTTTAGCACTCGGTCTATATATGTAGACTGCGAAAGACCAAGCAACTGTTTCGATCTATCTCTATAGATCTTAATCCCGAGGATGTAGGTTGCTTCTCCCAGGTCTTTCATGGAGAATGTCTTGGATAACCAAACCTTAAGCTAAGATTGACACATCGTTTCCTATAAGTAATATGTCATCGACATACAATACTAGGAACACATGCACTCCCACTAACCTTATTGTACACACAAGGTTCGTCTGGATTTTGTGAGAAATCAAACTTTTTGATCGTCTCATCAAAACGGATATTCCAGCTCCTGGATGCTTGCTTCAATACATAAATGGATCGTCGCAACTTGCATACCTTGGTTTTATCAACCGATGTGAAACCCTCAGGCTGTATCATATACACGTCCTCGAGCAAGTTTCCATTAAGGAAAGATGTTTTCACATCCATCTGCCATATCTCATAATCATAATGAGCCGCTATGGCCAGGAGCATCCGAATGGATTTAAGCATAGCTACAGGCGAATAGGTTTCGTCATAATCAACACCTTGTTTTTTTTTTTACGATATCCTTTTGCCACCAATCTAGCCTTATAGGTAATCACATTACCATCCATGTCAATTTTCTTCTTGAAAACCCACTTGTACCCTATAGGCTTTATGCCTTCAGGTGGGTCAACCAAGTTCCAAACTTGGTTTTCATACATGGAATCCATTTCCGACTTCATGGAACCAAGCCACTTATCCCTTTCTGAACTTGTCAGCACTTCTTCATAACTGGTAGGCTCCTCATCATCAATGAGTAACACGTCGTTCGATTCACTTACGAGAAATCCATATCTCGGGAATATTGCGTGTTCTACGGATCTATGAAGATGTGGTGTTACAATAGGTCGAGATTGCTCATCACTATGAGTTGGTTGTGCTCACCTATCTCATCAATGTCTATTTGAGTCTCTCGAGCCTCCTCAAGCTCGGCGACACTCCCTTTTCTTGCAAGAGAAACTCTTTCTCTAGAAACACATGCCTTGAAACAAACACCTTTTGTTCCACAGGATGATAGAATTGGTAACCCCTTGTTTCCTTAGGGTATCCAATAAATAGACATTTATCGGACTTAGCATCCAATTTATGCGTCTGATCCGCTTCACATAAGCGGGACAACCCCATATCTTCAAGTAAGATACATGAGGTTTCTTACTATTCCATATCTCATATGGAGTAGTTGAGACTACCTTGGTAGGCATTACATTTAACAAAGTAAGCGGTACATGCAAGTGCATAACCCAAAGGACTTGGGAAGAGTTGCATGATTCATCATTGACTGACCATGTCTAACAAGGTCGATTCGCCTCTCGGATACACCATTATCTTTGTGGTGTATAGGGAGTCCATTGAGACAATATGTCATTGTCTCTTAGATAATCAAGAAACTCTTGACTTAAGTATTCACCACCTCGATCCGTCGAAGTATTTTAATACTCTTGTCATGTTGTTTCTCTACTTCATTCTGAATTCTTTGAACCTTTCAAAGGCTTGGACTTGTGTTTCATCAAGAACACATACCCAAACCGTAGTGATCATCGGTGAAGGTAATGAAGTAGCTATAGCCTCCTAATGCTTGAGTTGACATAGGTCCACATACATCGGTATGTATTAGACCTAGTAACTCTCCCACTCGTTCACCTTTTCGGTAAAGGTAACTTAGTCATCTTGCCTTTTAAGCATGATTACATGTATCGTATGAATCCAATTCAAGCGATTCGAATTCCACATCGGTGTAATTCGGACATGCGTTTCTTGCTTATATGGCCAAGACGACAATGCCACATATAGGAGTCTATTTGATTATCCTTTCGAGCATGCATTGTTGCTCGCCGATATTGAAATGTCCTTTGGATCGTCCAAGCGTATAAACACCATTGCTTAAAGTTCCAATCCCATAAAGAACTCCATTCAAAGTTATGTAACAACAATTGTTACTAAAGTCAAATGGAAACCCATTTCTATTTAGACAAGAAATAGAAATGATGTTCTTTATCAGCGAAGGAACATAAAAGCAATTGTCGATTCTAAGACAAGTCCTAGGAGTTCCAACAAATGCGTTCGATGGCGAGTCACGGCGCTCCATTCCCAACACGTAAATTTGACTCTCTCCCTTGATGAGTCTTCTTCTATTCCTTAGCCCATGTATGTCATTACATATATGTGAGCCACACCCAGTATCAATACCCAAAGTGTCTAGAAATAGAATGACAATCAATAAAGAAGATTTACGAAGAAGATGGGGCATCGATGCCTTATCCTTCTTCATGGACTCAAGATAAATCTTGCACTTTCTTCATAAATGGCTCTCCTTGCCATAATGATGGCAAGTTTCCTTTTTGCTAGTTATACCTTCTTAGCCCTTCTCTTCTTTCCCTTTACATGTTCCTTTGACTTCCTCTTAGAACCTTTCTTGAGGAATCAACTATAACAACATCCCTACTCATGCTTCTCGGAAGACTCCACGGTCTTGACATATTGGCGATTACCACAGATGAACCTCCTAGCATCTCGAGAGGTGAAGAGGGCTTTGAGACTTGAACCTTTGAATCTCACTTGCTCATCAACCAACTCACAAAGATGAAGGACTACGATATGAGCATCCATATGCTCATGCTGCTTCGTAGCTTGGGTTCCATCGTGGCTAGCATGATGCAACTCATTTGTTGAATCACTCACATGTTTACGATAGGCCAACAATTGGTCGAGTTGCATTGTCACTAGGATGGCGGGAAGAGCGCGAGGACATACAAGCTTTTCACCTTGAGAACAATTCTCAAGTTTCTAAGCTAGTCGAAGTTCGGCCCGATCAATTTATTTGAATCAAAATGGAGCATAAATTCAAACACATCATGATCAATATATTAACTTAGAAATACAAAGCGAGCATATATGAGAAAGATGATTTTAAAATGCATCAATATACATTTATAAATCCCATTCATTTTTCGAATTTCAAAAACCCCAAAATCACTTCGGGAGATCGTAGGTCCATCTCCGAATGGGCTGATATCCATCATAGTTGTGAACAACCTTGGAGAGAGTCCAACAAGCCATTCATAACTATGATGGTAGGTATCATCTATACCGATTGCATATCACGTATATGCAACTATCACAATGTGCTATCAACTAATTGAATGTTCACACATACATGGGTTGTTAACACATTAACAAGTATGCATCATATGCATAGCACCCAACTTCACCTCCCTTTACATCGACCTTGGAAGAGTCCAACAAGCCGATGCTCGGGTTAAAAGCCAACCCATTAATCGGGACATAGTTTTAATATGGTTAGGCGCATTCAACCAATTAGCCCAGCTTGGAAGAGTCCAACAACCAAAGCTAACGATTGACCTCGGCTCTTACCATATTAGTATTAAACTATTCCATGGTTTGAACATATTCGAGTTAGTAGGGCTTGGAGAGAGTCCAACAACCCAAACAAAGCGAACTCTGGTTCTAACCATATTAATGGAAGGTGTGGCTTTAATAATTGATTAAGGGTTTTATGTCTCATCCTCTTTGCATGCAAATAACTATTATCTACATGGCATGGCATACATGGCATACATCTACATGTCACGACACATGGCATAATGTTATGCATCTAATGCAATTACATGGCATACAATTATGTCATGTATATAATTTCCTTATATGTCATAACTATTTATGGAAATAAAATATGTTTAAGATTTGATTCTCCAAATCAAATCATAATTAAATTAGGAAACAAATTTCCAAATCTAATCACATATTTTATTCATGGAATTATTTGATTAAGGAAAATCTATTTAGGAAACCAATTTCCTAAATCATTAAAACTACTTATGGAAATAAAATATTTTAAGATTTGATTTCCCAAATCAAATCATGATTAAATTAGGAAAAAAATTTCCAGAATCTAATCAAATATTTTATTTATGGAAAATATCAATTTCCATAAATACTTCCAACTTTCCAAAAGTGGAAGATTTCCATAAATACTTCTAGACATTCCAAAATTGAAAAATTTCCATAAATACTTCTAAATTTCCAAAATTTAGAAAATTTCCAGAAATACATTATGACTATCGCAAAACCATTTTTACGATTATGTCGAAACACAACCTGGGCTCTAATACCACTGTTGGGTTTCCGGCACCGCGGCGTGTGTGTGTTCGATCATGTTTCGCAAATATGAGCACAGCGGAAGCAATTAAAAATAATAAATCTATATTTATTACAACACACACAACACACGCATGCATATTACAACAAGTGTAGACATAACCGTAAATTAAAATTTGCTATAAAAGAAAATTATCTACGTTATACCTTTCGTATGACGTGTAGCGGGAACGACATCAACCGGAACGATCCTCGTAAGAATCGTCTCTATCCGTATCCACGCCGAGCTCGTCGGGATGACTTTGCTAAGTCACGAGCTTCGTCTTCGTACGGGTTACTAGCCTCGTGTTGAAGACGACGTGATCGAGAGATGATCACGATCCGAATCCAAATTCGGATCCTAAAATGAGTTCTCAAAACTCGCTTCTCCGGAGAGGTATTCGTCAACCGTTTGACGAATCCTTCGTCCTCCACCTCAGAGGATTACCGGAGATCAAATCCCCGGTAAGTTAGCCACTGTCGGAGCACTAACCGTCGTCCAAACGACGCTCCGACAACAAAGAAACAAGCTGTCCAGAAAAACTGGACAGCTTTTGGTGGAGGAATAGAGGCCGGCCAAAGGAGATGTGGAGCTCACCTTATCACCGAACCCACAAGAGATCAC
The DNA here is from genome assembly GCA_025175895.1 of Wurfbainia villosa. Classification (NCBI taxonomy): domain Eukaryota; kingdom Viridiplantae; phylum Streptophyta; class Magnoliopsida; order Zingiberales; family Zingiberaceae; genus Wurfbainia; species Wurfbainia villosa. Next base: position 39,405,387 of record CM045988.1, read on the forward strand.
CGGAGGGTCGCAGGATCGCACGGCTTGAAGCTTGGACCGCGGCAAGGAGGTGGCGCAGCTCCATGAAGTTGGCGGCAACACCATGTTAGGGTGGCACAACAAAGGAGGCTAGGGTTATCTTATAGAGAACTAATTCTCTTAATGGTTAATGGATCATATCCATAAAGCCCATTAACCCGCTCCATTAGGATAAGTTAAAATAATCCAAACCATGATGGTTTATTTTAAGTTAAAATGAACCTAACCAACTTTTGGTTTATTCGTTTAAAATAAACCAAACCCTTTGGTTTATTCTCATCCATTGGATTAGAACCAAACCATTTTGGTCCATCCATTATGTCTTCATAAGACACGGCCCATCCATGCTTCCATTGCGACTGAAACAATTTCATGCTCGCTTTATGTTTGGTCCAACCAAACATAGTTTCTCTCGGTCTGAGAATCCCATTCTCAAGCTCGTTTTAAATCCTTTGGATTACACTCGTTGTGCGTGTGACCAAATAGGTTCTCGGTTTATGTTGGCCGTCTATAATTAACCATTAATTATAGAGCGATCATGAGTGGCACCTAGTAGTACATCATGATCCCCAATTAACCGAAAAGATCAGCGGTTGATCGAACTATTTACGAAACCCTTGATGGCTCGAATGAATCGTGCCCCATTCCCTTCACTCATCTTATACCCACTTGGTTCGGGACATGGTCTATTGTGTCGATCCCCACTAAGTGACTATGTCACACCTAGCCCAAGTATCATTTCCTCATCCTACGGATTCTAGTTACTCCACATGTATCGAAGAGTACCTTACTCTAAACATGTAATGCTTTGGCCAAAGACTTTAGTAACAATCCAACGAGAGGCCATGGGTATACATCTCCTCGCAAGGAGTGGTGAATCCTTTATAGGCTATTCAAACACCTTCGATCATTTTGACTTATACCCAATCATCCCGGGTCCACATCTCCTTAGAGATGTTTGCTTAAGATGTCAAAGCATAAGTCTCCATGATCAAAATGACTTGAATACCGCAAGTCAAAGGAACATCGCACTTAAGCCACAGTAAGAACTTCATTGACATATCTATATATGCAGAGAACCATATGAAGTCTTACGGCTGGTCACTCCAATGAACTAGTTACCATAACTAGCATCCACGATTAACTCCGGACATCACTATGTCTCCAGCCAGTGAGAATCAGCTGCTTGGATACACCAAGGAGTATACCTCGTGCTAGTCTCGACAGAATTGATGGTGTCCAAATCCATTAATTCATCGACTAGGGATAATTCCGATACATCACCATTACACATGTAGAGATACTCACTAGTTGTGATCCAATCACAAATTCTCTCATGCTGTGAATCGTATCGTGGACATTCAGTAAATGAGTTTAAGATCCAATCAAATACATTAAACATGTATACTCAAATAGTGAATCTTCATTTATCATATAAATGGTTCATACATAAGGCGATTGCCTTAGGACATCTCTCATATATTACTAACACCATCTACATAGTAGATGTAACTCCAGGATTAATGGGTATGAGCCAAAGTGATCGAAGGTGTTTGAATAGCCCACAGAGGAATCACCACTCCTGATAAAGGAGATATATATCCTAGGCCTCTTATCAGGATTGTTACTTAGAAGTCTCTGGCCAAAGCAAACATGTTAAGAAGATGGTCTTCTTGGGAACTTGTAGGAGTGACTTGAATCCACATGACAAGGAAATTAACTTGGGCTAGGTGTGACATAGTCAGCCTAGTGGGGATGAACACATAGACCATGTCCTTAACCAAGTGCGTATAGGATGAGTGAAAGGAACAAGGCACTAACAACGGTAGCTGCTGAAGGGTTCAAAAATATTCTAAAGTTGATTTAGACTTTCCGATCAATTGGGAGTCATGATGTACTGCTAGGTGCCACTCATGATCTATTCATAATTAAGGGGGTAATTATGAATGACAAACATAATCGAGAACCTATTCCGTCATACGCATTACGGTTGATCTTGAGACGTAAAACAAGTTTGAGAATGAGATTCTCGATGAGAGAGGATATATCTAGTTGGACCAGATCAAGGAGTTGTGAAATGAAGGCTATGAAACCTTCTATGACCTTATTGGACTTAGCATGGCCATATCACATTTAAACAAAGTCAAACGGACCATACAGAGCCTCACATGATCGTGCCTAACCTCGCACGGGCCATACCTAACTCTAGACAAAAAATGATCAAAGTCTTTGTTGTGCCTAGAAGGACACATGGCTGGTTGTGTGTCCTGGCACAGCTGTGCCTTTTGGCATGGGTGACGGTGTGTAAGACACATGGCCATGTCGCGTCTCCATCATTTTTGGAGATTTTTTCTTATAGAAATTTCTTGGGTTGTTCTTATCTTAATTATAGAATAATTATTGTAAGATAAGTTCTGTATAAGCCTCCTAAGATGACCTAATCAAGAGATATATAAATATATCCCTTGGTAATCTTTCTCTAGGAGCTGTTTTAGGTTTTCCTTGGTAGTCGTCTCTCCCTATCTCTTCTTCTTTTGTCTCCATCGGTTGGCTAGCACTAATCAAAGACAAAGACTTGCTGCCCTAAGAGTTGTCTCAAGTGTTTCCGACATGGATACTGATAGAGGCAAGGCCTGTTCGTCTTGCTTGTGGTTTCGACGAATTCGAAAGAATCTCGAAGGTATAACTTCTCCTCTTCTTTTGCATGTTACATGTGATTATGCCAAAGCAAGTTTTCCTGCCCCCAAAGATGTCTGGGATGTAATAAAAATTATTTTATTCACTTTATTCCATTGCGCATGATCTCAGAATCTACAACATGAGTCATGGTGGAATCGGATGGACCCTGAGAGTGCAAGATTGATGGAAGTGGCTAGAAGGCTTAGATCTAAGCTAAGGGTGAGTATCAAGTATGAGGGGATCATACTTGGGTTAAATCTCATGTTTGAGTTTTAGCAGTCGACTGATCGAGTGCATGACACTTAAAATACCTAGTTAACTCGGGCAGTCGACTGAGGTTATGACCTAGTTGAGTGGTCAAGTAGTCGACTAAGGGTCAACTATCAACTTGTGGCTTTGACAGTCGATTGGTGGCTTGAACAAGTCAACTGACCACTAACAATCAACTGCCATGGATGGGCAATCGACTAGCCAAAAATGGATAGGGCACAAACGGAACCGCACAAATAAATAATCACATGGATGGCAATGACCGCCATAAATGGATAGAGCACAGAAGGTCCCGTAGTTGACTGGTCAATCGACTAATGGCTTGCCAAACGACTGATGGTAATGGCAGTCGGCTGTTCAGGTGTCCATTGAGCAATATTCTACGTGGATTAGACTGTTGTGAGACAACAGATATATGATCAGTCGATTGGGACTTTTGACAATTGACTGAAAGGTGGAAAATCAACTCAGTGTAGGATATAAACAAGGATGCAATGGAGGGTTGAAGGTTGTCAATTCTTGGAGCTTTTGGAAGGGAAATGCTACTTCTTTCCAGACTTTCAAAGCGACTCAAAGCAACCAAATGATCAAGCAATCAAAATCACACTTGTAAAGTGTTTTGTTTTGTATTATTTCATTTTCTTTGTATTTGGACGTTGTACATTTGAATAAACTCATTGTAAGAGGTTTCTCCTCCTCCAGATTATTTCCGAGAAGGAGAAGTTCATAGTGGTGGTGTGCATCACTAGAGATCAACTAAAGTTCGGCCATGGAGAAGGAACTAGAGTTCCGAACCATATAGTGAACGTTTGCTTGTATCGGATTTTGCTGTTCTTTATATTCTATTTCCGCTGTGTATTACTAGCGATTATAGACGAGCATGACCATGAATGAATCGGTGAATCGATCGATGTTATTCACCCCTTCTAGCACATCCAATGGTCCCCAACAATTTTATTTCTAGAAAGATTTAGAGAAAATAGTTATGATAAGGCCATGGATGAAGCTAAAGAAATGATCATTGAGATGTGTATTGAAGTTGTATTTCGAGAGAAATGTGTTGTTTGAAGAAAAAAGTAATTTGGTGAAAGTAACAATGAAGAAGTGACACAGTCAGTTGCAGAATCTTTTCGAATCAACTACTTTCTCTTTATAATTGATCAAGCTCATTCTTCTATGAAAACTTGATATGAATGATTTCAAAAATATGAAGAAATATTTGGTTTTTTGTTTAATCTGAAGAGGTTACAATGTGCAAATGATGAACCCTTATTAAGATCTTGCAAGATTCCTAAAAATTCTCTTACTCATAGAGGTTGTTCTAATATTAATGGGGATGATTTATTCTCTGAGTTGATATTCTTTAAGTGTTCATTACCAAAGAAGCAAAATCAACAATTGGTATAGTGAATTACTTGAAGAAAATGGATGGATATTTTCTAAATGCTCACATTGTTTATAAAATTTTGTCAACTATCCCGGTTACAGTAGCAAGTGTAGAATGAAATTTCTCAAATTTAAAGCTCATCAAAACTTTTTTTTTGATCAACCATGTCACAAGAAAGATTAAATGGGTTGACTATATTATCAATTGAGAAAGAAATTACTAAAAAAACTTGATTATATTGACTTGATTAGTATTTTTCACTCTAAAACTGTATGGTGATTTATTTTTTAGTGATCATTTTGGACATGTTTATCTTATTATTCGATTATAATAGACATATTTTGACTATTTCATATTGTTTATTTTTTAGATTGTATTGATTTAATTTAAAAAAATTATTATGGAACTAAAAGAATATGAACACATATTATGATTTAGGGGCCTTTTCTTAGTTACAATCAAGTCCAAAATTTGTTAGGATCCCTTATAAGGGTTCTTGCCTCTCTAGTCTCTACACACATAAAAATATCTTTTGTCAGACAATCTTTCCTTTAAAATTATCATCAGAGATGAATAGAAATTATCTGGTCTACTTTGATGGGTTTGAACTCTGAGTTCGAAAGGTTGAGCTAGGAGGGCAGACTACCAAGTTGGGTAGGTTGAACTTCCATGGAAGGTTGAACTGTTGAGTTGATCTTTTGTTCGACAATCTTTGCTTTAAAATTATCATCAGAGATGAATAGAAATTTATTGGAGGATCGTGGCCCACTTAGAAGGGGGATTGAATAACCCTTAATCATGCTTGACAAATTTCGATCGTTCTTGCATGCTTGTCCACAATGATTGTTAATATGCGTAGCGGAATAATAATAAAACAAAATAAAGATACAACACATACAAGAGACAATCGATATACATGGTTCAGAACCTTAGGGTTCCTACTCCACAGGGTAAGCTCAACGAGCTCGAGTGATGCACACACCACTACTCAAACTCCTTCTCAACAATAAGTCGGAGGTGGAGAAACCTCATACAAGAAATTACAAAACGTAATACAAAAGTAAACACAAAATTTAAAGACAATATGAAATACAAGTAAAGAAAAACTTTACAACACTTTTCTTTGATCACTTGCTTGTTGCTTGCTTTGGTTTGCTCTTGAAAGTCTGGAATGCAGCAGCAATTCCCCTCCAAAATCTCCCCAAAAATCGCTATGGAAAATCTCCCTATGCTCCTCCTTTTATGTTTGTCTCAGGCTAATTCTATGCCTAGCAGTCGACTGCTCATACCCATCATTCGACTGCTCCTATAGCTGTTGTGACGCAACGACTTAATCCACACTGAAAAAGTTATAACGAATACCTAGTAGTTGACTACTCATAGCCTCCAGTCGACTGCCAAACCCTAGTAGTCAACTCGAAAATATTTTGTGCCTGCATCCTCGACCAGCAATTGACTGCCAAGGCCATGCGACGTAGTCGAACGTTAGTCGACTCCCACCAGTCGACTGGTACATCACCCCAGTCAACTAGTAAACCTCAACCATGAGGTTTAAGCCAAGTATGATGCCCTCATACATGCTAGCCACCCTTAGACAAACCGAAGCCTTCTAGCCACCTCTACTAGTGAGCCTATCGGATCCCTCTATGTCATCCATGACTTATTCATCCATACGCTAGCCTCCAAGTGCTTCCTTCGACTATTGTCATGCTCTCAGTGTCTATACTGCCAAGGTACATATAGACTTATGCTCTCAAGACTACTGCTTGGCCTTACGCCGCCAAACCACCCCTTGAACTTCCCAAATGCCAAGTACCCATAACTTGGACTTTCATCACCAAGGCTACACACTTGGACTTACATGGACAAGGCTTCACACTTGGTCTTCCCTTGCCAACTCCATGTTGGACTTCCAATGCCAAACCCCATCCTTTGACTTTAACTGCCAAGGCTATACACTTAGACTTATGTGGCCAAGGCTACTCACTTGAACTTCCCATGACAATCACATGTCATATGTTTTATCTAACATCAAAATACCGCTTGAGTCAAACTCGAGTCTGACCAATCATACCTAGGTTGATTGCACCAAAAATCTCTACCTTTTTGATGTTTGACAAAACCACAAACACCTTTGAGTTACGTAACCTAACTCAAGTCTACCAATTATCTCCAATTGGCAATTCTCACATCTTGTGAGAATTCCAACTAACCTCAATTGGTACATTCTCCCCCTTTTTGACAAACATCAAAAAGATCTTCCCCAAGGGTGTCAATGTCTCATATCCTAATAAGATCTTAAAATCTCAGCCTTGGTCCAAAAACACATCTAGGATGCCTTCACTCTTCCTTGTGATAAGTCTCATATCACTTAAGAGAGGCAATCCCCCAATTCTCCTGCCATGAGGAGAAATACATCAATCATCCCAAGATGGATAACCTCTCCCTAAAGGCTTGCTCCCCCTTGACCATTGCACCAACAATGTCTTTAAAGAGTCTATAAGTCAATAGGAACACTAAAAAATTGAAATTGAGGGAAAAAAATTCAACATTGAACTTTCACCTCTCTTAAAATTTGAAACACATCCTAAACAATTCTCCTAATGCATATCCAATGGATTTTCATCCTTCCAATGCTCTCCAAAGCATATCCTAGGGGTAGGAGTAGATAGGGAGCCAAGAAATAGCTGAATATGGGATAAACAAATCTTGTTTACCTGAAATCAGCCCTAGTAGTCGACTCGACAAATACCAACGACTTCTTGATGCCATCGACTTTCATCCATGATATTTATCGACAGACTGTAGAAATCAGGCTTCAGAAATGAATTTATGAAATTTAGAAGTAAAAATATGTATTTTGAAAAATCTTGAAAATTCATACGTACATTACTTATAACAAACATTATGGGTGAAAAATAGTTAGAAAATAAAATACGAATAAAATAGTGAGATTGACACAAAGTTCAAAACTATTGAAATTTTTAATGTTTGACCCTACTTTGTATCACCTCCTTCAATGGTGATTGCTATCAAACGATAAACTTCACCAAGATTTTTCAAAATGATTTTGAAATAATTTTAAAAACCTTAATTCCTTTTCCTAACATCTCACTTGTATCAAAGTGTATGAAACACATACAAGTCAAGTTTTCTTGTGAGATGTGGGTTTTGGTTATTTATGTTTTGATGCAATTTTCTAGGCAACACTATTTGATTCCCTTATGCATGGGACTTCAAATCATGTCATTGTCCTTAACTTAATTTTAATTAATGCATGAATGATGATTATGGCATAAATGATAGCATAAATAAGCATGTGCCAATAATCATGATGTCATGACATGTAATTCTAACTTAAGCATAACATGACATTCCTAAGCATATATCATGACATTTTAATGTTAAAAAATAAATATGATGTCATGACATGGCAAGACAAATAAAGCATGGAAAGTATAAAATACCTAATTGTTAAGCCCAAATTTCTATAATTAGAATTAAATCGATTTTGCCTTAATAACACTTATCCCCCAAGTGTGCCAAAAACCCAAAATGGCACACCATGACTCCTAACACCTAGTTGTGCCAATTTAATCAATTTTCGACTTCTCAAAGAACATTGGCACATCCTAGAGTGTCAACTCTACTATGGTTAGGTTAACTACCCATCCAATTAGGGTTGATACACCCTAACCCATCTAGCGTGAATCGATTATGCTCCTAGGAACCCAATACCTATTGGAGCTCCTTGAGTTACCAAAGTATTCACTAGGGATAACTTCCCTAGATACCTTCCTAATGACCCTCTTTGGCTTTGAAGCCTTAGTTATTTGGGTCTTTCTTAGGTAACTCTAGGGGTAACTCCCCTTGTAACCTTCTTAGTGGCTTCCTTAGGTTTCCTTGAAACCTTAGCCACTAGACACCTAACTTGGTTAACCTTAGGGATGACTTTCCTATTAACCTTGGTTTTTCAAGACTTAGATATTGTTCCATAATTGAATGACACATTGTGGTAGGTCTTCTTGGGGTTAAGTTCGTGACTCAAACTTTTCTTACCCCTTGATGGTTCTTGCCCCCTAGAACCTAGATTTTGACCATTAGACCCCTTAAATGAGTTTGTCATTTTTGATAGGGTATTTTCCAATTTTTCAAGCCTTGACCTCAAGGCTTGGTTTTCTAATTCTAACTTTTCCAATTTTTATTTTTCATTTATCTTTTGGGAATGACGCTTCCTAGGCATATGCCTATGATTCTTGGGATTAATGCCTAGGTGGTTTTCTACCATCCTAATGGATTCACTAGGTAGAATGAGTCTAGAGTTATTAGTTCTAGAGTTGTCCTTAAGTAAATTAACATGCTTAGCACCTAAACAATAAAATCTATTATTTCTACTAGAATGCTTTTCTTGAGCAATAGCAAGAGTACAAAAATAATTTCTAGCATGATTTTAACCTTAGAAGTAGAAGGTGCATTAAAATATACCTTAGGGTTTGCTTTAGAAACTCCCCCTACTTGTGTAGCTCCTTCTTGCCCCTTCTTCCTCCCCCTAGAGTATGGGCTTCGGTAGTGTTTCCGTTGATTGCACTTGAAGCACACAATGTGCTCTTTGTTTTTCTTAGCGAAGATTCCAGCATCCTTCAATTTTTTTGAACTTTTGGAGCCAACACTTTCTCCTTAGCTAATTTTGGGCATTTTCTCTTGTAATGCCCGGCTTCCCTACACTCAAAGAAAATTATGTGATCCTTATTTTTATTAATTGCATTTGAGTTACTTAGAGCGATGGTAGGTGTCGGAGTTGATTTTTCATCCCTCCCCGAGGTTGAAGCATCTTCTTGTTCTTCCTCTTGCTCCGGTGATCTAACCTCTGATCCGGATGTTGAGCATCTTGAAGGGTTGGTTTCATTGATTCGTGAGAGGAAACTGCGCTTCCCACTTCACCTCGGTCGTTTGTTCATGGCGAACCCATCGATGGCCCCGGATTAAAAAAATTTAATCCTAGACAAAAGGGATTGCCCAAACAACCAAGTCATCGTCATGCTATTCGTTTAGAGAGGTCACTTGAACAAACTTGTTGTTCAAGCGACCAACCTCTATTCTATGAGTAGCCGCGGAATAGAAGATGTCCGGATCGTCGACATTCGTGTTTATGTTCGGGATCCAAGTATTATTTAGCCACAAACAGAATTATATCATGCTCATAATTGAAAAACAAAAACAAACAAGTTACAAAAGAGAATAGAGAATTGGTATACCTCTCGATCTTCTAATGTATGAATTTCCTCCTTTCGGACGTCGTGTGGGCGACGATTTACCAAAAGTTGAAGCTCCTAGATCGCCAATCTTCCTTCCTTGCTCGTTCCGAGCAAGAGGAAGAATAGAAACAAAGCTCTATTCCTTCTTTCAACCAACCAACAACCTCCAAGGATGGAGTTTGCTATCGGCCAAGAAGGAGGAGGAGATTAATGGTTGCCGGACAAAAGCTTCAAGTGAGGACCCTAAGCCTTTGTTCCACCAGCCAAGGAGAAGGAGAAGAGGGAGTTTGGATGCCGGCCAAGGGCTGCAACAGCTCCAATGGGCGCCGACAGCTTGTGGAAGAAGAACAACACAAGGAAAATCTTTCCTTATTAGGTGCCGCCCAAGCCCAAACACTAGCTCCTCTTCTTGCCTCCAACTCCAAAACCCTAGCTCCTCTTGATTTTCTAATCCACGCCAACCCCTTGTCCTCCTTTTATAGAGTTAGGGATAAGCCTCCTTTTAATCTCCACCATTGGTTCTAGGGATTTAATCTCAACCGTCAGATCTAGAGATTTAATCTCAACCGTCGGATCTTAGAGATTTAATCTCTACCTTTGAATCTAGAGTTTTGTTTCTATCCATTGGATCTAAGCTTCATGAGGTGTTAATAGGCTACAATAGGGACCATGAGAAGGAGTTGGATCTTGGCCATCCGTGGATCAAGCCCACATAAAGTTTGATCCATTAATGATAATCCAATCCACTAAAGGATTATCATTGATCTACCTCACCAACCCCAATAAGATAATATGGGCTCCATATATTATTTGTACATTTTCTCCCCGTGTTTAAGATCTCGAATGTCCGTCGATTAATTAATTTACTGACCATTAATTAATCAACATCTAACTCCATGAGTAGTATCACTCAACCTTTTCATCATGCCGGACCAAGTCCATTTGCAGGGTTTACATGATGAACCTTATGAGCTCCTCAAGGGGGCATCATCATTCTAATATATAGGACACAGTTTCCTCCTATAATCAACGGCACACCATATAAATAATATCATTTTCCAACATACTGAGCTTATCGATTTAATCTATAAATCTCGCCCATTGGTAAATCAAAGAAATGAATACTAAGTATATGTGCCCGTTATTATATCGGGATTAAAAGTATGTACTAAATAATATCTGAGGTCCGTTTCGATTATGTAGTCAGCAATAAATCGAATCACCTCTAAGTCGGTCCTGCTCAATACACACAAAGTGCACTAGTGTGATTCTATGGTCAAGACAAACCAATACCAAATCACACTACAACCATTCCGATGGTTTATCCAAAGCCATCTCGGTTGTGAGCCTTTACTTATACTTTACAAGGAGTTGATAACATGATCTCCCGTGTGACACCACACACCATGTTATCTACAATGTAATGTATTAGACAATATGCATAGTTATAAAAATATACAAACAATGATCATGTGATTCTTATTTCAAAATAAAGATGTTCATACAAAAGATAGACTTTTCAGTATACATCCCAACAATCTCCCACTTATACTAAAAGACTATGTTGTCCTCAAACTGCTAAACATCTGATCCCCATTCCCTTCACATGCCTATCAAAAGCTCTCGCCGGAAGGGCCTTAGTGAAAGGATCTGCCAGGTTATCCTCCGATGTAATCTTGGCCACAACAACTTCTCCTCTCTTTACAATTTCTAGTATCAGGTGGTACTTGCGCTCTATGTGTTTACTAGCCTTATGGGCTCGTGGTTCCTTCGAGTTTGCAACTGCACCACTATTATCACAATAAATTGTGATAGTTCTGGGCAAACTAGGAATCACATCCAAATCCATCAAGAAGTTCCTGAGCCACATAGTTTCTTTGGCAGCCTCAGAGGCTGCCACATACTCAGCTTCCATGGTGGAGTCCGCCAAGCATTTCTGCTTGACACTCCCCCATACAATGGCTCCACCTCCCAAAGTAAACACAAAACCTGAGGTAGACTTACTGTTATCCCTATCAGATTGGAAGTCGGAATCTGTGTAACCCACAGGGAGTAATTGGTCTACCCGGCAAACTAGCATATAATCCCTAGTCCTTCTCTGGTACTTCAATATATGCTTTACCGCAGTCCAATGTTCCTGTCCTCGATTAATCTGATATCTGCTGACCATGCCCACAGCATAGTAGATATCTGGTCTCGTACATAGCATCGCATACATGAGGCTTCCTACTGCCGAAGCATAAGGAACTACCTTCATCTCCTCTATCTCCTCAGATGTTCTAGGACACATCTTCTTAGATAAAGGAACACCATGCCTGAAAGGTAGAAACCCCTTCTTGGAGTTCTGCTTGCTAAAACGCTCCATAATCGTGTCTATGTGTGAAGCTTGGGATAAGCACAACATCCTTTTCCTGCGATCCCTTATAACCTTGATCCCAAGGATGTGTCCCACCTCTCCCAAGTCCTTCATATCAAACTGTTTGGACAACCATACCCTTACGTCCGATAACACCTTGATATTGTTGACAATCAATAAAATGTCATCTACATATAGTACAAGAAATACCACTACGTTTTTGTCACATCTCTTGTATACACAAGACTCATCCGGACTTTGAATAAATCCATAAGACTGGATTACCTCATCAAAGCGGATGTTCCAAGGACTCGAAGCTTGCTTCAATCAATAAATGGACTGATTAAGCTTACATACAAGATGTTCTTTGCCCTTCGCAATGAATCCCTCTGGTTGCTTCATATAAATGTTTTCCTCAAGACTTTCATTAAGAAAAGCTATCTTGACATCCATCTGCCACACCTCATAATCCATATGAGCTGCTATGCATAAGAGAATCCGGATAGACTTAAGCATGGCTACCGACGAAAAGGTCTCCTTATAATCGATACCCTCTTTCTGAGTATACCCCTTCGCAACAAGCCTTGCATTGAAGGTCTCAATCTTCCCATCTATTCCTCTCTTTCTTTTGTAGATCCACTTGAATCCAATGATTTTTACACCATCAAGTGGTTCTACTAGCTCCCAGACCTGATTTGAATCCATAGATTCAATCTCGGTATTCATTGCATTTTGCCAAGATGCTGCATCTTTATCTTGGATTGCCTCGTCATATGTCCAATGATCAGGTTCATGTTCGCCAGGGACCAAATCAGAAGATTCTTCCAAGAACATGAATCTATCAGGCTGTCTCACAACCCTCCCATTACGATGAGGTATCACCTGTGTATCCTCTATGACATGCAGTGCAGTGACATGTGGTATATCTTCTTGTACCGATGGTACTGAAGAAGTGACTTCCCCTTTTAATTCCTCCAGAACAATTTTACTCTTGGGCTTGTGGCTCATCACATAGTCTTCCTCTAGAAATCTGGCGTTCGTGCTAACGATCACCCTCTGATCTCTAGGAATATAAAACAAACCACCATTCGTTTCTCTAGGATAGCCAACGAACATGCGTACTTCTGTACGAGGTTCCAACTTACCAGCATCTGCCTTCAGCACATGTGTTGGACTCCCCCATATCCGAATATGTCTTAGACTAGGCTTTCGCCCAGTCCACAACTCTGTGGGAGTAGAAGGTACTGATTTAGATGGAACCAAGTTCAGAATGTACACCGCCGTATCTAGGGCATATCCCCAGAATGAATCTGGCAACTCAGAATAACTCATCATCATCTAACCATCTCCATAAGAGTCCTATTCCTTCACTCTGCTACACCATTCTACTTGGGTGTACCAGGTGCAGTCAATTGGGATTGAATCCCAGCCTCTGATAAGTAGTTCCTAACCTCTCCCAAGAGGTACTCACCACCACGATCAGATCGTAGTGTCTTGATACTTTTACCTTGACATTTCTCCACATCATCCTTGAATTCTTTGAACTTGTCAAAGCATTCAGACTTGCGGCGCATCAGGTAAATGTATCCATATCTTGAGTAATCATCTATAAAAGAGACGAAATACTCAAAACCACCTCTAGCCTGGATAGACATAGGTCCACACAAATCAGAATGAACCAATTCTAACACATCTTTGGCTCTATACCCCTTGGCCTTAAAAGGCCTCTTGGTCATTTTACCCTCTAATCAAAATTCGCAGATTAAGAATTCTTCCACCACTAATGAACCCAAAGGTCCATCAGCTATCAACCTTTGAATTCTGCTTAGGTTAATATGACCAAGCCTAAGATGCCAAAGATATGTTTGGTTCATCTTCGAAGGTTCTTTTCTCTTATTGGAATTAGAAGATAAGTTATTAACTTCAATTTGCATCGTGGGAGGTTTTGGTTCAAGTGTGTATAAATTTCCTATCAATGCACCCGAATAGATAATGCCCCTATTCCTTCTTATAACAACTCTGCCATTAAAAGAAATAGAATATCCATCCATAAATAATTTAGAAACTGAAATTAAATTCTTTCTAAATAAGGGTACATAAAGGCAATTCTTAAGAACCAAAAGTTTATTTTTCTCAAAAGATAAATGAACATCTCCCACTGCAACAGCCGCCACCTTCGTGGCATCGCCAAATTACACGGTAATCTCCCCCTCAGCCAGTCATCTGGTTTCCTGGAACCCCTGTAAAGTATTGCAGACATGATCAGTGGCTCCCGTATCTACACACCAGGTGCCGGTAGATAACACCACTAAACATGTTTCAACGACTAGACCAAAAGATATACCTTTGTTCTTGCGGTTGGGGCAGTCCTTCTTCCAGTGTCCAGTCTGCTTACAAGTGAAGCACTTGCCTTTCGGCTTCTTCACTCTTCCCTGAGTACCTCCCACTGCCCTTGCCCCAATTTGTTTCTTCTTCTTCTTGACTTTTGGCTTAGAAGTAGAAACCTTTTGGGTCACCATGGCATGTGCCTGAGCACTCTGACGAAATAGCCCCTCTGCGGAGTTCTCGGAAGTTACGCCTGAATACAACCTCTTGTTCATGTTGTAGTTCAGGTGAAACTGCTTAAAACTCTTAGGTAGAGACTAGAGTATGATATCGACCTGAGTTTCCCCATCGATCTATGCTCTGAGGACCTTCAGCTCATTCAAATGAGCCATCATCTTGAGAACATGATCACTTACGGGTGTTCCCACGATCATGGTGGTCGTCATCAAGTTTCTCATGGTTTCTTGCCTCGTAACCCGATTCTGGTGTCCGAAAAGCTCTTTGAGATTGAGCATCATGTCATAAGCTGTGGGCATGGTTTGATGCTGATGTTGAAGTACATTTGACATAGATTCCAAAATGTAACACCGCACCATCTCATCGGCCTTTACCCACTTCTTATAACTCTCTCTCTCCTTTTCCCCAGAATCTTCTGCAGACTTAGGAGGGCACTCTTCGAGGAGTACATATTTATATTCCTCAGCAGTCAAGACAATGTCTAGATTCCTCTTCCAATCAACATAGTTGGATCCAGTAAGTTTGTTCTCTTTCAGTATCACAGCAAGTGGGTTGAAAGTCATTTTGAAAGAAAACCTGAGAATCACATAAATCAAAACATTAGATTTCAAAAAATTATTGATTCCTCAAACAATAAAATTTTAAAATCAACCAACACCTGAAAACACCGAGAATATCGTATGCCACGATAGAGTGGACGTATACGAATTCTACATTTGTAAGAGGAGGTTTTACCCATTAATTTTACTATCTTGTCAACCTAACTTTTTGACAAGTAAAATTAATAGTTGGTTCCTCTTTTGCCCTACAAATAAAAGCAGTGACTCCGATGGGGAGGATACTTATATTTGTATCTAAGTGTTCACCATTACTCGGTACCAAGGCAATTATCTCGGGTTATGTGCCTTCCGATGGGGAAGTGCACACACTCTTTAATAATTCCCTATAACAATATTTGACCTTGTGAATTGCAAACAAACTCATCCGATGGGGAGGAAGGCACTCAGAGCCAATGCGCAAGTTTGTTTGCATCACTTGTCAAATCGTAATGGAGGACGTGGGAATTTATAAAAATTTCCCTCTCCCACTTAGTAATTTCATATTGAGGAATTTTCCTAGCCTACGACATGCATATCAAACAAAAAGCAATAAATATGAAAAATAAATTATTTTCCAACTATTATGGCTTTTGTCTTCAATATGTCTCCCGTCGCATCGCCTTCTCGTCCGCTCCTCCTACGCCATGTACGAGCCATCCGGAGATCCGAGCCGAGATTAAAATCTATTTTAATTTACATCCATCGATACTATAGTTCACGAGGGAGTGTACATGAAATCTAGATCGATAGTAAACTAAAATAAAAAGAGTGGCTAAACAATGTCGTATCTAATTTACAAAAAATTAAATACTAGCCTCGTCAACCCCGAGGATTCAACAAAATAAATATTTACACACATACAATCACATACACACATATGGCCATAATAGTCGGGTCTTATGCCTGCAACCAAAGAGTTAAACTATGCATATCCTACTATTATCCGGCACATATAATATATGAAAAGTGCATAAAAATTAACCGAATCCTAAACACACAAAATCGGAAACTTTGGCTCTGATACTAATTGAAGGGTTGGTTTCATTGATCCGTGAGAGGAAACTTCGCTTCCCACTTCACTTCGGTCGTTTGTTCATGAGGATTCCATCGATGTCCCCGGATTAAAAAAATTTAATCCTAGACAAAAGGGATTGCCCAAATAACCAAGTCATCATCGTGCTATTCATTTAGAAAGGTCACTTGAACAAACTTGTTATTCAAGCGACCAACCTCTATTCTATGAGTAGCCGCGGAATAGACGTTGTCTGGATCGCCGACTTTCGTGTTTATGTTCGGGATCCAAGTATTATTTAGCCACAAACAGAATTATATCATACTCATAATTGAAAATCAAAAACAAACATGTTACAAAAGAGAATAGAGAATCGGTATACCTCTCGATCTTCTAATGTATGACCTTCCTCCTTTCGGACGTCGTGTGGGTGACGATCTACCAAAAGTTGAAGCTCCTAGATCGCCAATCTTCCTTCCTTGCTCGTTCCGAGCAAGGGGAAGAATAGAAACAAAGCTCTATTCCTTCTTTCAACCAACCAACAACCTCCAAGGATGGAGTTTGTCGTCGGCCAAGAAGGAGGAGGAGATTAATGGTTGCCGGCCAAAAGCTTCAAGGGAAAACCCTAAGCCTTTGTTCCACCAGCCAAGGAGAAGGAGAAGAGGGAGTTTGGACGCTGGCCAAGGGCTAGAAGAGCTCCAATGGGCGCCGATAGCTTGTGGAAGAAGAACAACACAAGGAAAATCTTTCCTTTTTAGGTGCCGCCCAAGCCCAAACCCTAGCTCCTCTTCTTGCCGCCAACTCCAAAACCCTAGCTCCTATTGATTTTCTAATCCACGCCAACCCCTTGTCCTCCTTTTATAGAGTTAGGGATAAGCCTCCTTTTAATCTCCACCATTGGTTCTAAGGATTTAATCTCAACCGTCGGATCTAGAGATTTAATCTCAATCGTCGGATCTTAGAGATTTAATCTCTACCTTTGGATCTAGAGTTTTGTTTCTATCCATTGGATCTAAGCTTCATAGGTGTTAATAGGCTACAATAGGGACCATGAGGAGGAGTTGGATCTTGGCCACCTATGGATCAAGCCCACATAAAGTCCGATCCATTAATGATAATACAATCCACTAAAGGATTATCATTGATCTACCTCACCAACCCCCATAAGATAATATGGGCTCCATATATTATTTGTACATTTTCTCCCCGTGTTTAAAATCCCAAATGTCCGTCGATTAATTAATTTACTGACCATTAATTAATCAACATCTAACTCCATGAGTAGTACCACTCAACCTTTTCATCATGTCGGACCAAGTCCACCTGTAGGGTTTACATGATGAACCTTATGAGCTCCTCAAAGGGACATCATCATCCTAATATATAGGACATGGTTTCCTCCTATAATCAATGACACACCATATAAATAATATCATTTCTCAACTTACCGAGGCTATCGATTTAATCTATAAATCTCTCCCATTGTTAAATCAAAGAAATGAATACTAAGTATGTGTCCGTTATTATATCGGGATTAAGAGTATGTACTAAATAATATCTGAGGTCCGATTCGATTATGCAGTCAGCAATAAATCGAATCACCTTTAAGTCGGTCCTTCTCAATACACACAAAGTGCACTAGTGTGATTATATGGTCAAGACAAACCAATACCAAATCACACTACAACCATTTCGATGGTTTGTCCAAAGCCATCTCGGTTGTGAGCCTTTACTTATACTGTACAAGGAGCTGATAACATGATCTCCTGTGTGACACCACACATCATGTTATCTACAATGTAATGTATTAGACAATATGCATAGTCATAAAAATTTGCAAACAATGATCATATGATTCTTATTTCAAAATAAAGATGTTCATACAAAAGATAGACTTTTCAGTATACATCCCAATATATCTCTCAACTTTCGAGTCTTCACTTTCTTATGAGGATGAGCATTCTTCTTCGGCCTCCTTCTCCGATTGAGTTAGTTTGATATTTTCGTGGAATTTTACCAACTTTTTCCACAACTCCTTAGCATCCTAATATTTACCTAGCTTGGACAAAATATCGTAAGTATTAATTTCATTACATTTTCATTACCTTAACGGTTGTCATGAGTTATTGTTGTTGCTCCTCGATCCATCTTGATTTTTCAATTAGCTTACCTTCTTCATCCTTTGGTACTTCAAAACCATCTTCAATTGTTAGCATCATATCAAAATCGATTTCGAAATATACCTCAATTCTTTTCTTCCACCAAGAAAAGTCTCCTCCAAATTTCGGTGGACGAATGTTGATGTCTACCATTTGATTTGCTTATCACGACAGCAAGTCTGATGATAAGCTCCTCACTCTGATATCACTTGTTAGAGGATCGTGGCGGAGCTTGAAGGGGGGTTTGAATAGCCCTTAATTGTGCTTGACGGATTGCGATCGTTCTTGCGTGCTTGTCTACAATGATCGTTAATATGTGCAGCAGAATGATAATAAAACAAAATAAAGATACAACACTGATGTGAGAAAAACATATAGGGTTTTAGGAGTAGTTTTTTTCACATCCCGATGCATTTTATATTTGATTCTTGCATATTTCACTTTATTTTACATGCATTTCTTATTTTCTGGTTCAGAGATCTTCTCTTTGTACTCTTGTGTGCAAGACAACATTCTACGGAAAAAATGGCGCACTTTTGAAGCAAAAAGAAGGCATTTGGCAGCTAGAACAGAAGAACACACCCTGGCCCTCTTAATCCACACGACTCACGCCCCAGCACCACACACAACCTGGTCATGTGAATCCACAGAGTCATGTGGGATGGGCAATTTCGAACGATTCAATTATATTTCAGGTTTCGGAGAGATCCGATTTTATGTCTATATAAAGGAAGCTACGCCCAAACCCTAAGGGAAGGCCCAACGGTCGGGACGACACACCGGTGCCCTAAAAAGCAGTATCTATGTTCCCAAGGTAGTTTGGATAGGTCCAGAGTACTATATGTATTTCCAAGATTTTATAAGTAGTTCCAGTACCATTCCAGGGCAGTATCTGTGTTCCCAGGGCAGTTTGGATAGGTCTAGAGTACTATATATATTTCTAGGATGGTATAAGTAGTTCCAGTACAGTTACAGAGTAGTATTTGTCTTCCCAGGATAGTTTGGATAGGTGCAAAGTACTATATGTATTTCCAGGAAAGTATAAGGAGTTACAGTACAGTTCTAGGGCAGTAAGTATATTTCCAGGGTGGTATAAGCTTTTTTAGAGCACTATGTGCAGTTCCAGGGCAGGGTAAGCAAGTCCAGGCCAGTGCTAGAGCAGGATTTGTAATGCAAGACCAGAGGATGTATTTCCAGAGTAGTTGAATAGTGCAAGGGTTGTATGAGTTGCGGCAGGGCAGTTTGTGTAATTTTGAGTCAATAATTAATTCCAGAACCGTACGAGGTTTCCAGGGCAATATAAGTGCTTCCTGGGCAGGATAATTTCAGAGCAGTTACCATAGTTCTAGAGTAGTTTGAATAGTTGATAGGGCAATTAGCACATCTTCCGAGTTGGACTCTATTTGTAGTAAGAAATAGGGGGAAGAAGGGTGCAAGGTAACAGTGAAAGGTTGAGGGTGGTTAGGTTGATATAATCACATGTATCTTTATATTCTATTTAAGGTTAATACGTGGCAGAATATATTTTTGAATCAAGAGCGGGAAAAGCGATTAGGAGGATAGCTGGGCAAAGGGGCATTTACGTACATTCGCTATTAATAGAATGTGGGGGGGGGGGGGGCTTCACATATAAAAGGAGTAGGAGATGACGGAATCGGGGATGATTGTTTTTTTCTCCATTTGGTATCTTTGAGATCTCTTTTCTTTTCCAATTCAATACTTTTCTTCTAATACTCGTACTGACTTGATTGTTGGAGTGGCCGCGTCGGGAAGCCTGCCAACCCTTAACATTTCTCAGTGTAGTAGATTCAGCTCAACCCCAAAGATCACAAGTAACTCTTCTGGTTGATATTTCTTCCCCAGTTCCCTTTCTTGGCATTAGACCCAGCGGTTTGCAAGGAAAGGGGGAATCTTAAGGATCTAAAGAAGCAAGCACCATCAATACTTATACTACATATCTCGATTATAGAATTCAAAATGAGTTGATATAGATGTTGGCAAGTAAGGTAAGAGAAACAATACTTGAAAAGGTTAGACAAGCAAAATATTTTCAATCATATTAGATTGTACTCCTGATATCAGTCACAATGAGCAAATGTCCGTTGTCATATAGTGTTTAGATGATTTAGAAAGTTCTACAAAGGTAGAAGAATATTGGGTGAAATTTTTAGAGATTGATGACACTTCAGGACTTGGGCTTTTTATGCATCTTAAAAATATTTTAGTCAATCTTGAGCTTGATATTGATGATATTAGAGATCAAGGATATGATAATGGATCTAATATGAAAGGAAGACATAAAGGTGTACAAAAAAGCTTATTTCAAATGAATCCCAAAATTTTTTTATACTCCTTGTGGTAGTCATAGTCTTAATTTAGCTTTGTATGACAGACCGAAGGTTGTCCTATGGCTATGCCATTTTTTAGAGTGATACAATGGATCTATACATTGTTCTCCTCTTCTACCAAACGATGGAAGATTTTTAAAGGTCATGTGAAGGGTTTGATAGTTAAGTCATTGTCACAAACACGTTGGCAAAGTAATGTTGAGAGTGTTAAAGCTATGAACGAGAAAATTAAACAAATAAAAGACGTTTTGTATGCCTTGAAAAATTATAGGAAAGATATCAAAAAGAAGAGTGAAGCCAAGTCTTTAGCGTTATATGAACTTGAGAATTTTGAATTCTTGTTTGGTGTGATAATTTGGTATAAGTTGTTGCATGCTATTAATATTGTGAGCAAATATCTTCAATCTGAAGATATGTATATTGATATTGTCATCAAACTTTTATGAGAAATTATTTTTGTTGGTGCAATCCACCCAGATCATGATTGACAAAACTCGAGTGGGACTCGGGTAGTGTTTTGATGCTTGACAATGGGTTTGACAATGAGATTGTCAATGTGTTTATTAATATGATTTGAACATATAACTAGTGGATGATTGGGATATCCAAGGTCTTATGGGAGAGATTGTTATGAGGCGATTGTTGGAGCAATCAACCTAAGATCAAGGTTGACCTAGCTCAAGTGAGACTCAAGTGGAAGTCTAAGTTTGGAGACTTGGCAAGGAAAGTCCAAGTATGGATACTTGGCAAAGGAGAAGTCCAAGTATGAATACTTGGTATGGAAAAGTCCAAGAATTTAGTCTTGGTCGTGTAAGTCCAAGTGTTTAATCTTGGCGGTGAAAGTCCAAATATGGATATTTGGCAAAGGAAAAGTCCAAGGGTGTAGTCTTGGCTATGTAAGTCCAAGTGTGTAGTCTTGATGATGAAAGCCCAAGCATTGAGGCTTAGCAATGGAGAAGTCTCAGAGGCGCAACCTCTTGGCAAAGTAGACCTGATGGCATGACATAATCGATAGAAGCAGCTGAAGGTTAGCAGGAAGGATGAATGAGTCACGGAGGACTCGGATGGACCCTAAGGGCATGAGGCAGATAGAGGTGGTTATAAGGCTTATGTTTATGCTAAGGGTTAGTATCAAGTATGAGGAGATCATACTTGAGTTAAATCTTATGTTTGAGTTTTATCAGTCGATTGGTGGTATTGGCTAGTCAACTGGTCGAGTGCACGATACTCAGGAGACCTAGTTGACTCGAGCAGTCGATTGGGGTTATGACCCGATCGAATGGTTGAGTAGTAGACTACGGCTCGACTGTCGACCTATGGCTTTGGCAGTCGACTGGTGACTTGCACCAGTTGACTAACCACTGGCAGCCGACTGCCATGGATGGGCAGTCAACTGACCATAAGTGGATAGGGCACAAAATGGGCTCGTAGTCAACTGGTCAGTCGACTGATGGTAATGACAGACAACTACTCAAGTGTTTGTTGAGTAGAATCCTATGTGGATTAGTCCGTTGTGAGACAACGAATATGCAACCAGTCAAATGAGACTTTTGGCAATCGATTGGGAGGTAAAAAATCAATCTGATGCAGGATATAAAGGAGGTTGTGGTGGAGGGTTGAAGGTTGCCGGTTCTTGGAGCTTTTAGAGGGGGAACACTGCTGCTTTTCAGACATTCAAAGTGACTCAAAGCAATCAAAAGATCATGTGATCAAAAGCATACTTGTAAAGTGTTTTATTTTGTATTCTTTCATTTTCTTTGTATTTGGTTGTTGTACTTTTGTATAAACTCATTATATGAGGTTTCTCCACCTCTGGATTGTTTTCGAGAAGGATAAGTTCATAGTGGTAGTGTGCATCACTAGAGCTCGACCGTGGAGTAGGAACTAGGGTCTCGAACCATGTAAAATCCTTGTGTCGTGGTGTGTGTTTGCTTGTATCACATTTTGTTTTTATTTATATTCTATTTCCGCTGCATATTACTAACGATTGTAGACAAGCACGACCACGAATGAATCGGTGAATTGATCGATGCTATTCACCTTCTCTAGCGCATCCAACGGTTCCCAACAAGTGGTATCAAAGTGAGGACGTTCTTCAAGGACTAATTGCCAAGAGAGCAAAAGCACTAGAGGAGTAAAGAAGGATGGAGTTGCCCAATGACAGGCTTGGATATGACATCAATGCTCCACCCATCTTCATCTGTGATGATTTTCGGTATTGGGAAAGTAGAATGAAACATTTTTTTATGTGTAATATAGAAGATTGGTTCATTATTGTATATGGGTTTGAACCTCCAAGGGATCCAAAGGGTGGATTTCTTAAGAAGAAAAGATGGAGCGAGGAGAAACTTCGAAAATCCGAGATCAATGATAAGGTAGGCAAAATGTTGGTTAAATTAATACCTAAAGATATTTTGGCCAAGATAGGTGGCTATAAGGATGCAAGAGATTTACGGAACAACTTGGTCAAGTTCCATGAAGAACCTTCACCGACCTAAGATGATAAAGAATAATCCAAGGAAGAGAGCTCATCACCTCAAGAGCTTGATGAGTCAGAGGTTGAAAGATGTTCAACGCCCGAATCGGAAGAAGAAATTAAGGAGGCTTCGACCTTTAAGATTGAGGGGGAGATTAGGCCTTCAATGTCATAGCAAGAGAAGGAACCCTCTGCATCTGGAGAAACTCAAGAACAAGCTCAAGACACCCCTATAGGTAATTCAAGCACAATTTATAAAAATAAAAATCATATTATGTGTTTTAAGTGTAGGGAACAAGGGCACTATAAGAGCAAGTGTCCAAAAAGAGTCAAGAAGAGGACTCAAGCACTTAAGGCCAAGGTGAAGACTAAGGAGGTCAGATCCCCAATACGAAAATAGAAAGAGTATATAGTTTTCTTTCGGTGCCAACAAAAGGGGCTCTATAGAAGCCATTGTCCAAGGGGGAGTCATCCTAAGAAGGATAAAGGAGAACCTTCATATGTAGGGGGAGCTAAGGCAAACCTTAAGGTAATATTTAATAATGCTCTTCTAATTATTAGTGATAAGAAGTATGCTAGGAATCTATCACATAATTTACTTGCAATTGTTAATGATAGGAAGCATGCTAATAACAAATATTTTTGTTTAGGTGCTAACCATTGTAATATTAGGCCTAAGGATAATTCTAGGTCAATCCCACCTAAGGATAACATGAACCTAGACATTAATCCAAAGAAGACTAGATATATACCTTGGAAGAGAAATGTCCAAAAGAAAAATGAAACATCAAAAATTGGGAAATTAGAGTTAGAAAATCAAGCTTTGAGGTCAAAGCTTGAGAAAATGGAAAAGGCCCTTAGGAAGATGAAAATGCATTTAAAGGGTCGTATGGGAAAAATCTAGGGTCTAACAAACAATCCTTAGGTCTTAGGAGGCAAGATGCATCCATGGACAAGAATGGTTCGGGTCATAAATCTAAGTCCAAGAAGAAAATGTCATATTACCATAGTGATTCATTTGACTATGGAACAACCCCTAGGTGTACAAATGCTACGGTTACATGGGAGGCAATCCCTAGAGTTAACATTGAGAAGACCACAATGACTAAGACTTTTAAGCCTTGGAGAATCATTAGGAAGATACTAAGGGAGATTATTCCTAGTGAGTACCTAGTAAACCCAAGGTGCTCCAATAGGTATTGGGTTCCTAGGAGTGTGATCCATTCACGCTAGATGAATTTAGAGTGTGTCAACCTTGAATGAATGGGTACTTAATCTAACCATAGTAGAGTTGACACTTTAGGGTATTTTCAAGGTAATGTGATACCTTTGAAATGAGTTTAGAAATTAATTCTAAAAGATTTTAGGATGTGCCAATAGATTTAATAGAGGATGAAAAATTGATCAAAATTGGCACATGTTTAGAGTCAAAAGTGTGTCATTTTAGGCTGTGGCACACTTGGGAGTTTGAGTCATTATGGCAATTTGATCTTAATTTTAGAAAATAGCAAATTAAATTTTAAGATTTAGGTATTTCTCTACCTTTACCTTATAATATTTGTCATGACTTGTTTGTCATATGTCACGTCATGACATCATGCTTAATATGATCATTTAAAATGTCATGATAGTACTTAGACTAATTAATGTCATACTAATACTTAATAAAATTTTATATCATGTCATGACATCAAGAATCATAAGCAAATTTCTTAAATGATGAAAATTATTTATGTCATGATCATATTCATGCATCGAATTAGATTTAAGGAAAAATGACATTATTTGATGTCCTAGATAAAATAATCAAATTGGATTTTCCTAGATAGATATGCATGAGCCCTTAGATTTAATCCACGGCTCACAAAACCCATAAGATGATATGTGTGTGTATTGATACCCCATAGACACATGTAAGATGTTAGGGATATGAGTTAAGTTCATGTTCTTGTAATGGTACATCAATAAGAACTTCGAACTCATTAAATCATAAGGATGAATCATGAGGAAAGCTAATATACAAGTCATGTGCCTTGAGTCCATTGACCATGATTCAATATAAGATTTTGAAAATATTTTAAAATCATTTTATAAAACCTTCGTGAAGTCTATCTTTTGATAGCAATCACCATTGATAATATTGACACAAAGTTCGACAAAACATTCAAAGGTTTTAATGTTTTTGAATTTTGTATCTATTTTTCAAAATAATGGTTATTTTAATTTATATATATTTTTCACCCATTGTATTTAGCATAAGTAATATGTTTATGAAATTTCATGATTTTTTTTAAACCTATGGGATTACTTATGCATTTTTAAATTTCATTAATGAAAAATTATTTTCTGCAATTGTAGAAACCAATCGACTGGCTCTTGGAGCAGTCGACTAGTAGTAGTGTAGTCGATTGGTTTCTGATTTCAGTTGCTTGTCGTGTCTGATATTGGTTGAACAAGGTTTGTTTAGTCATCTATCAACACCCCTATGAACCCTAACCTCTCCTAACCCTATGGAATGCTTGTACAAGCATTGGAACAATGATATTTTCATTGAAAATGATTAGCAGCGTTAGTTAGGGTGGACTATCGAATTTTAAGAGAGGTTAAAGTTCAAGTTTGATCTTTTTACTTTATTTTTGATTGTTTAAGTTTCTTATAGGCTTAGGGACTCTCTAAGGACATTGTTAGTGCAATGGTCAAGGGAAGTAAGCCTTTACAGGGAGTTTATTCATCAAGGAATGATGGATGTTTTTAATGGGGGAGAATGAGATTTGCCTTCATTTAGTGATAAAGGTTGTATCACTAAGGAGAATCAAGGCATTTAGGATGATTTTAGACCAAGGGGGAGAATTTAGGATCTCATTGAAGATGAAACATTGAAAACTTTAGTAGGCTTTTTGATGTATGCCAAAGGGGGAGAAATAAGAGTTTAAGTTAGGTAAACCTTCATTATTCTTTGGCATAAGAAGAGTTAAGTTGGCCTTATAGTATAGTCTAACTTAAAGGTGTTGTCAAACATCAAAAAGGGGGAGATTGTTGGTACAATAGACTCAGTCATGATTGATCAGACTCGAGTAGTGTTTTGATGTTTGACAATGGGATTGTCAATGTGTTTATCAATATAGTTTGACCATATGTTGTCTATATGACTAGTGGATGATTGAGATATCTAAGGTCATATGGGGGATATTGTTATGAGGCGATTGTTGGAGCAATTGACTTTAGGTCAAGCTTGACCTAGCTTGAGTGAGACTTGAGTGGAAGTCCATGTTTGGATACTTGGCAAGAAAAGTCCAAGTATAGAAACTTAGAAATGGAGAAGTCCAAGTATGGATATTTAGTATAGAAAAGTCTAAGGGTGTAGTCTTGGCCGTGTAAGTCCAAGTATGTAGTTTTAGCGATGAAAGTCCAAATATGGATATTTGGCAAAGGAAAAGTCCAAGAGTGTGCTATTGGCCATGTAAGTCCAAGTGTGTAGTCTTGGCAGTGAAAGTCTAAGCATTGAGAATTGTCAATTGAGAAGTCTCGGAGGCATGACCTCTTGGCAAACTAGATCCGATGGCATGACATAGCCGATGGAAGCACCTGAAGATTAGCGTGAAGGGTGAATGAGTTGATGTAATTGAGAGGTGTCCTAAGACAATCTCCTTAGAAGTTATTAATAAAATTCACTATTTGAGTATACATTATTTATATATTTGATTGGATCTTAAACTACTAAAATCCATAATACGATGCATGACAATAAAGAAATTATGATTGAATCACAATTAGTGTGCATCTTATCATGTGTAATCATGTAAGTATTAAAACTATCCCTAGTCGATGAATTGATTAGATTGGACATCATCTATTCTATAAGACTAGCACATGTTATGCTCCTTGGTTTATCTAAGCATTTGGTACTCTCTGAATGGAAGCATAGGGATGCTGAGAGTGAACATGTGGATGCTTGTTATGGTAACTAGTTCATTGGAGTGACCTACTATAAGACTTCATATGGTCCTATATGTCGTTGAAGATCTCATTGCAGCTCGAGTGAAACATTCCTTAGACTTGAGATATTCAAGTTACCTTGATCATGGTGTCTTATACTTTGACTTCTTCGTAGCCATCTACATAGTATATGTAACTCTACGATTAATGGGTATGAGCCAAAGTGATCGAAGGTGTTTGAATAGCCCACAGAGGATTCACCACTCCTGATAAAGGAGATATATATCCTAGGTCTCTTGTCAGGATTGTTACTCAGAAGTCTCTAGCCAAAGCAAACATGTTAAGAAGATGGTCTTCTTGGGAACATGTAGGAGTAACTTGAATCCACATGACAAGGAAATTAACTTGGGCTAGGTGTGACATAGTCAGCCTAGTGGGGATGGACACATAGACCATGTCCTTAACCAAGTGGGTATAGAATGAGTGAAAGGAATAAGGCATGAACAACGGTAGCTCTTGAAGGGTACAAAAATATTCTGAAGTTGATTTAGACTTTCCGGTCAATTGGAGGTCATGATGTACTGCTAGGTGTCACTCATGATCTATTCATTATTAAGGGGTTAATTATGAATGACCAACATAACCGAGAACCTATTCCGTCACACACACTGCGGGTGATCTTGAGATGTAAAATAAGTCTGAGAATGAGATTCTCGATGAGAGAAGACATATCTAGTTGGACCAAATCAAGGAGTTGTGAAACGGAGGCTCTAGAAACTCCTATGACCTTATTGGACTTAGCATGGCCATATCACACCTAAACGAAGTCAAACAGACCATACAGAACCTCACACGACTGTGTCTAACCTGGCACGGTTCGTACCTGACTCTGGACAAAAAATCATCAAAGTCTGGGTTGTGCCTAGAAGGACACATGGTTGGTCGTGTGTCCTGGCACAATTGTGCCTTTTGGCATGGGTGACGGTGTGTAAGACACATGGCCATGTCGCGTCTCCACCGTTTTTGGAGATTTCTCTTATAGAAATTTCTTGGGTTGTTCTTACCTTAATAATAGGATAATTATGGTAAGATAAGTTCTGTTTAAGCCTCCTAAGATGACCTAATCAAGAGATATATGTTGGTTCAGGGGCACTAGAAAATCGAACCTTGGTTTTGATGATGGCAAAGATTCAAAGTTAAGCTATTTTGTTATCTCATGTGATATGCTAAATGTGCAGGAAGTGTTTAAGGTAAGCCAATGGTTGAGCGACATCCGGAGAATCTCAAGTTGAGAAACCGTGGTGGTCAGACGACACCAGGAGAACCTCGTGGAGTCGAGGAACCTCGGTGGTGACCGAAAGCTAAGCGATAAGTCAAGAGGACCAAAGGTAAGCTCCGTGTGTGGAGCGGTGGTAAGGACGCGTCCTCGGTTAGAGGACAATCCTAGGCGTCGATCTGACTAAGGCTTCCGGATGAATGCCGAAATCGAGATCGGACAGTCAAAGGACTGTCACACTGCATGGCATTATGCATCTATTGTGCTAATCTTGTATTGTAGGAATTCTCAAGTGCAGTAGTCAACTGGAGATGTCAGCAGTCGACCGAAGGAAGTCGACTGCTAAGAGGATCAGTCGACTGATGTAGATGAATCAGCCCAGTGCATAAGGTCAAAGAGATAAAGATTGATGTCGCCACCTCAGGATAAGATAAGCCGCCACCTCAAGATATGATAAGTTGCCGCCTCAAGATAAGATAAGCTGCCACCTCAAGATAAGATCCACGAGTTTTGGATCTGGATCGGGACAAATTCCAAGGTGCAAATCTATAAAAGGAGGGGAGGACTCAAACCCAAATTCAAGAATCTCTCAAGTGCGTCATCTTTTAATTAATTGTCGGTATTATTATTATATTTCTGTACTTAATTTGTATAAGGACCGGTAAGGTTGTTTACCGGCCTTATAATCATTGTAATCGTCTTGTCTCTTACCTTCAACGAGGAAGAGACTTTTAGTGATTGCCCTTCGGAAGCGATCAAGGATCGCAGGGCCTTGGATTAGCAGCAGGTGGGTTGTGAACCAAGTAAAAAAGCTTTGTGTCTTTCTTGTATTTATCTTTTGTTTTCCGCTGCGTACTTGGTTTTAATCGTCGAAAAAGAAAAGTTTTCACTAACGCTATTCACCCCCCCCCTCTAGCGTTTCAAATCGATCCAACAATTGGTATCAAAGCGGGGGCGCTCAGATTCGGTGCAACCATCGATTGAGCATTTTCTTTTCTTTATTTTTATTTTTTATTTTTAATTATCTCCCGCACTACTAATCCAAGACCAAGTCTTGGGACTTTTTGGTTTGTGTTTTTTTTGCGAGTATTAGAAGATCGTTGATCGAGCTAACCATGGAAGAGTATCGCTCAATGCCTAAAGGTAACAATGTCAATTTAAATTTAAAATTTCATATTATTTGTTTCAAGTGCAGAGAGAGAGGACACTATAAAAATAAGTGTCATACTTGTAAGACTCGAATGACACAACCGGCAGCAAAGGAGACACCATTGCCAGGAGTACGGAAGAACAAGGAGCACATCAAGTGCTTTGGGTGTGGAAGATTCGGTCACTACAAGAATCGATGTCCGGAGAAAAAGGTTAGTAAAATTAATAATTTTGAAAAGTTGAGTTTTAGAATAATTGATAATTTAGATAAATTGTGTAATTGTTGTCAATTAAATAATACAATTAATAATTCAACTAATAAAAAATTAATTAATTCAGATTTAATTAGTTTAAATAATAATAATAACAATATAATGGAAGAAAATGATCAATTTAATCTTACATTTGATAAAATTAACCAAGAGATTAATCAAATTTTTAGTTTAATTAACATAGATCTAGATCAAGTCAAGGATAAAACCAACCTAGGACTTAATCAGAACAATCAAAACCTTGATCAGAATAATCAAACCATACGACAGAATCATCAAATCCTAGATCTGATTAATCTATATAATTCCGAATTAAAAAATTTTGTTTTGAAAAATTCAACCATAAAAATTCGAAATTAACTTTAAAAAATTTCAAAGATAATCTAAATAATTCTAATAATAATTCTACCTTTAAAAACTCTAATAATCTTATCTTAAATAATTCTAATAATAATTCTCCCTTTAAAAACTCTAACAATCTTATCTTAAATAATTCTAATAATAATTCTACCTTTAAAAACTCTAGCAATCTTATATTAAATAATTCTAATAATAATTCTACCTTTAAAAACTCTATCAATCTTATCTTAAATAATTCTAACAATAATTCTACTTTTAAAAAGTCTAATAATCTTATCTTGAAAAAGTCTAATAATATTATTTTGAAAAATTATAATAATACTATTTTAAATAATTCACAATCTAACTTAATTAAAAATTCAAAATTAGTTAATCAAACCAATAAAATTAATTATAATAGAGTACCATTTGATTATACACAAATTAATAATCTAGCAATTAAACCTTCAACTTTTAAAAATTCAACTAATAAATATGTAGACTTGGGTTACAAGTCTAAGCTAACCAAAAATCAAGACACTAAAATTTGTAAACCTAATTATAATAAAGTATCTTATAACTATAGAACAGATAAAAGTCCACCCAAGAAAATAACCATTTCTTTAAATTGATTGAATGTAGCTTGCTCATGCATACATATCATTATCATGCTTATTTTGTCATGTCATACATACTAGTTTTAAATTAACTCTCATAGAATGGTTAGATAGGAAATAATTAATTAATCTTGACAACATAGTATCAGGACGCGGTGAGATGATAGTACGTTAAGGAAACGAAGTCAAGTGTATCCGAGTTAGATAAGGAGTATCTAGCTTGGTGCATTTAACTAAGTGGAACTAACTGAAGCTACCTCACCACATCCTAAACTATTTAGACCAGGACGTAACCCTAAGTGAATTAAGTGTGTAATTTCCTAAGTTGGCTTTGTCTAAGGAAGTGGTCGTTGTTCCGATCAAAGAAGGCCCATGTGCCTCGCCACGACCTGGAAGCCCTCTTTTGAAATGTTCACTTAACTAACTAAAGGTTAAATCTGAATCTAACCCAAGATTAATTAATTTCTAAGGCATTAAATTAAATTCATCTCACAATACCTATAAGGATAACTTGGTTGATCATATAGAATGGGTGAGATGGTAAGGACAACAAATTAAAAATGATTGAAAACGATTTCAAATTTTATATGCACATAAATAGATTCTTAAAACTATTCTTATTGGTTGCCATGATTATTGTGTGTAGTTATATGTAATTTTCAAAACAACTATGCTTCTTAAAATGATGGTTAGTTGACCAATACTGAAAATCTAAATCCTTAGGTCAACTTTAGATACCTAGACCCTTTGGACACTTAGGTGAGCCTTCCTTATGGCCAACAAGGATGTCCTAAGAGTTTATCAGTCAAAAGGGGAGACCCTCTAGATAAGCCTTCCTTGTGGCTAACAAGGATGTTAGGTTAAGGGGGAGGTTCTAATTGGATAATCATCATAGAAGTTGTTAAAAAATCTTTTTTTAAAAAAAATCACCAATACTTTCTAAATTTAAATCCTTCTTTTGATAATATGCCAAGGGGGAGAGAAGACTTAAGTTGGACAAACTTAGTATCTAGATACCTCCAGTTTGCCATAAAAACCAATAGACATGAGCCTTTAAAATGTTTTTTTTCTTTCTCAAAATTTTATAACAATGTTAAAGGTTAGGGGGTCACATTCTAACCTAGGATATACATTGTTGGTGAAGGATCTAGAAACCTAAACTCCTAAGTATTAAAGGAAGTTGAACATATTAAATCAACTTGATTAGCATGTTTAAAAATTCTATTTCTTGGCAATGTACCCAATATAAAGTTATTTTTGATATATGTAAAAGGGGGAGAGAGAATAAAGTTAAGAGGTTACTTACTTTATTCTTTCCCAAAAAGTAATTGTTTTTCAAAAATCACCTAGGGTTAAGGGGGAGGTACCCTTAAGGGGGAGGTTTTGAAAAATGACTGTTCAATGTTTACTGCTTATTTTCTCTTAACTTTGAATTGGTTTACCATAGATCAAAAAGGGGGAGATTGTTGGTGCAGGGGCACTAGAAAATCAAACCTTGGTTTTGATGATGGCAAAGATTCAAAGTTAAGCTATTTTGTTATCTCATATGATATGCTAAGTGTGCAGGAAGTGTTTAAGATAAGCCAAAGGTCGAGCGACATCCGGAGAATCTTAAGTTGAGAAACCGTGGTAGTCAGACGACACCAGGAGAACCTCGGGGAGTCGAGGAACCCTGGTGACCAAAGCTGCTTACAAGTCAAGAGGACCAAAGGTAAGCTCCGTGTGTGGAGCGGTGGTAAGGACGCATCCTCGGTTAGACGACAATCCTAGGCATCGATCCGACTAAGGCTTCCAGAGGAATGCCGAAGTCAAGATCGGACAGTCAAAGGACTGTCACACTGCATGGCATTATGCATCTATTGTGCTAATCTTGTATTGCGAATTAAAGGCAATGATCGCTAAGAGGATCAGTCGACTGATGTAGACGAATCAGCCCAGTGCACAAGGTCAAAGAGATAGAGATTGATGCCGCCACCTCAGGATAAGATAAGCTGCCACCTCATGATAAGATAAGCCGCCACCTCAAGATAAGATAAGATGCCACCTCAAGATAAGATCCACGAGTTTTGGATCTGGATCGGGAAACTTTCCAATGTGCAAATCTATAAAAGGAGGGGAGGACTCAAACCCAAATTCAAGAATCTCTCAAGTGCTCGTGCTCTCTACAACGCTACTCCGACCGTGCATCATCTTCTAATTAATTGTTGGTATTATTATTATATTTCTGTGCTTAATTTGTATAAGGACCGGTAAGGTTGTTACCAGTCTTATAATCATTGTAATCGTCTTGTAACCTACCTCCAACGAGGAGGAGACTTTTAGTGATTGCCCTTCGGAAGCGATCAAGGATCGCAGGGCCTTGGATTAGCAGTCGGTGGGCTATGAACCAAGTAAAAAAGCTTTGTGTCTTTCTTGTTTTTATCTTTTGTTTTCAGCTGCGTACTTGGTTTTAATCGTCGAAAAAGAAAAGTTTTCACTAACGCTATTCACCCCCCCCCCTCTTCTAGCATTTCAAATCGATCCAACAATATATACATAGATCCCTTAGTAATCTTTCTCTAGGAGTTATTTTAGATTTTTTTTGGTTGTCGTCTCTCCCTATCTCTTCTTCTCTTGTCTTTATCGATTGGCAAGAACTAATCAAAAATAAAGACTTGCTGCTCTAGGAGTTGTCTCAGGTGATCCCAATGTGGATATTTATTGAGGCAAGACCTGTTCGTCTTTCTTGTGGTTTCAACGAATTCGAAAGAATCTCGAAGGTATAACTTCTCCTCCTCTTTTGCGTGTTACATGTGATTATGTCAAAGAAAATTTTCCTGCCCCCAGGGATGTCTGGGATGTAATAAAAATTATTTTATTCTCTTTATTCCATTGTGCATGATCTCATAATCTACAACATGATTCATGGAGGAATCGGATGGACCCTGAGAGTGCAAGATTGATGGAAGTGGCTAGAAGGCTTATATCTAAGATAAGGGTGAGTATCTAGTATGAGGGGATCATACTTGGGTTAAATATCATGTTTAAGTTTTAGCAATCGACTAATCGAGTGCACGACACTTGAAAGACCTAGTTAACTCAGGCAGTTGACTGGGGTTATGACCCAGTTGAGTGGTCAAGTAGTCAACTAAGGCTCGACTGTCGACTTGTGGCTTTGAAAGTCGACTGGTGGCTTGAATCAGTCGACTGACCACTAATAATAAACTGCCATGGATGGGCAGTCGACTAGCCCAAAATGGATAGGGCACAAATGGGAACCAGTCGATTTGCCGCTAATAGTCAACTGCCATGGATGGGCAGTCGACTGGCCATAAAGGGATAGAGAATCGAAGATCTCATAGTCGACTGGTCATTCGACTAATGGATTGGCAGACGACTTATGGTATTGGTAGTTGGTTGTTCAGGTGTCTGTTGAGCAAATTTCTACGTGGATTAGTCCGTTGTGAGACAACAGATATATGACCAATCAACTGGGACTTTTGACAATCGACTGAGAGGTGGAAAATCAACTCAGTGCTGGATATAAAGGAGGATGTGATGGAGGGTTGAAGGTTGTCGATTCTTGGAGCTTTTGGAAGGGAAATGCTACTTCTTTTCAGACTTTAAAAGCGACTTAAAGCAACCAAAAGATCAAGCAATCAAAAGCACACTTATAAAGTGTTTTGTTTTGTATTCTTTCATTTTCTTTGTATTTGGTTGTTGTACATTTGAATAATCTCATTGTAAGAGGTTTCTCCTCCTCCGGATTATTTCCGAGAAGGAGAAGTTCATAGTGGTTGTGTGCATCACTAGAGATCAACTAAAGTTCGGCCATAGAGTAGGAACTAGAGTTCCGAACCATGTAAAATCCTTATGTTGTAGTGTATGTTTGCTTGTATCGCATTTTGCTATAGTTTTTATTCTATTTCTGCTGCGTATTACTAACAATTGTAGATGAGCATGACCATGAATGAATCGGTGAATCGATCGATGCTATTCACCCCTTCTAGCGCATCCAATGGTCCCCAACAATCTTATTTCTAGAAGGATTTAGACAAAATAGTTATGATAAGCCCATGGATGAAGCTAAAGAAATGATCATTGAGATGTGTATTGAAGTTGTATTTCGAGAGAAATGTGTTGTTTGAAGCAAAAAGTAATTTGGTGAAAGTAACAATGAAGAAGTGACACAGTCTGTTGTAAAATCTTTTCGAATCAACTACTTTCTCTTCATAATCGATCAAGCTCATTCTTATATGAAAACTCGATATGAATAATTTCAAAAATATGAAGAAACATTTGGTTTTTGTTCAATCTGAAGAGGTTACAATGTGCAAATGATGAAGCCTTATTAAGATCTTGCAAGATTCCTAAAAATTCTCTAACTCATACAGGTTGTTCTGATATTAATGGGGATGATTTATTTTTTGAGTTGATATTCTTGAAGTGGTCATTACCAAAAAAAGAAAAATCGACAATTGGTATAGTTAATTACTCGAAGAAAATGGATGGATATTTCCTTAATTCTCACATTGTTTATAAAATTTTGTCAACTATCCAGGTTATAGTAGCAAGTGTACAACGAAATTTTCCAAATTTAAAGCTCATCAAAACTTTTTTTTTTGATCAACCATGTCACAAGAAAGATTAAATGGATTTACTTTATTATCAATTGAGAAAGAAATTACTAAAAAAACTTGATTATATTGACTTGATTAGTATTTTTCACTCTAAAACTGTATAGTGATTTATTTTTAGTGATCATTTTGGACATGTTTATCTTAATATTCGATTATAATAGACATATTTTGACTATTTCATATTGTTTATTTTTTATATTGTATTGATTTATTTCAAAAAAATTATTATGGAACTAAAAGAATATGAACACATATTATGATTTAGGGGCCTTTTCTTAGTTACAATCAAGTCCAAAATTTGTTAGGATCCCTGATAAGGGTTCTTGCCTCTCTTGTCTCTACACACATAAAAATATCTTTTGTCGGACAATCTTTGCTTTAAAATTATCATCAGAGATGAATAGAAATTATCTGGTCTACCTTGATGGGTTTGAACTCTGAGTCAAGAAGGTTGAGCTAGGAGGGCAGACTACCAAGTTGGGTAGGTTGAACTTCCTAGGAAGGTTGAACTATTGAGTTGATCTTTTGTTGGACAATCTTTGCTTTAAAATTATCATCAGAGATGAATAGAAATTTATTGGAGGATCATGGCCCACTTAGAAGGGGGGTTGAATAACCCTTAATTGTGCTTGACAAATTTCGATCGTTCTTGCATGCTTATCGACAATGATTGTTAATATGTGCAACGGAATGATAATAAAACAAAATAAAGATACAACACACACAAGAGACAATCGATATACAAGGTTCAGAACCTTAAGGTTCCTACTCCACGGGGTAAGCTCAACGAGCTCGAGTGATGCACACACCACTACTCAAACTCCTTCTCGACAATAAGTCGGAGGTGGAGAAACCTTGTACAAGAAATTACAAAACGTAATACAAAAGTACAAACAAAATATAAAGACAATATGAAATACAAGTAAAGAAAAACTTTACAACACTTTGCTTTGATCACTTGCTTGTTGCTTGCTTTGGTTTGCTCTTGAAAGTCTGGAATACAGCAGCAATTCCCCTCCAAAATCTCCCCAAAAATCGCTATGGAAATCCTCCCTATGCTCCTCCTTTTATGTTTATCTCAGGCTGATTCTATGCCTAGCACTCGATTGCTCATACCCATCAGTTGACTTATCCTCTAGCTGTTGTGAGGCAATGGCTTAATCCACGCTGAAAAAGATCTAACGAATACCTAGCAGTCGAGTACTCATAGCCTCCAGTCGACTGCCAAACCCTAGTAGTCAACTCGAAAATATTCGGTGCCTGCATCCTCGACCAACAGTCGACTGCCAAGGCCATGCGATGCAGTCAAACGTTAGTCGACTCTCACCAATCGACTAGTAAACCTCAATCATGAGGTTTAACCCAAGTATGATGCCCTCATACATGCTATACACCCTTAGCCTAAACCTAAGCCTTCTAGCCACCTCTACTAGCGAGCCTATCGGATCCCTCCAAGTCATCCATGACTTGTTTATCCATGCGCGGATCCCTCCAAGTTATCCATGACTTATTCATCCATACACTAGCCTCCAGGTGCTTCCTTCGACTATTGTCATGCTCTCTGTGTCTATACTGCCAAGGTACATATGGACTTATGCTCTCAAGACTACCGCTTGGCCTTACGCCACCAAACCACCCCTTGGACTTCCCAAATGCCAAGTACCCATAACTTGGACTTTCATCACCAAGGCTACACACTTGGACTTACGTGGACAAGGCTACACACTTGGTCTTCCCTTGCCAACTCCATATTAGACTTCTAATGCCAAGCCCCATGTTTGGACTTTCACCGCCAAGGCTATACACTTAGACTTATGTGGCCAAGGCAACTCACTTGGACTTCCCATGACAATCACGTGTCATATGTTCTGTCTAATATCAAAATACTACTCGAGTCAAACTCGAGTCGGACCAATCATAACCTGGGCTGATTGCACCAACAATCTCCCTCTTTTTGATGTTTGACAAAACCACAAACACCTTTGAATTAGGTGACCTAACTCAAGTCTACCAATTATCCCCAATTGGCAATTTTCACATCTTGTGAGAATTCCAACTAACCCCAATTGGTACATTCTCCCCCATTTTGACATACATCAAAAAGGTCTTCCCTAAGGTTGTCAATTGTAGGAACATTGGTGACCGGCTAGAGGGGGGTGAATAGCCCTCAATCGTCGTACGGTGGAATACGATCGTTCTTGCGTGTTGCTTGTCTACAATTGTCGTTAATATACGCAGCGGAAACAATAAAAATAATAACAAAAATACAATCACATGCAATGCAAAAGATATACGTGGTTCGGAACCGAATGGTTCCTACTCCACGGGGTGAGCTCAACGAGCTCGTGTTATGTACACGGCACTAACAACACTCCTTCTTGACAACACGTCGGAGGTGGAGAAACCTCTCACAAGACATTACACTAAGTAATATGAAATACAAGCAATACAAAGACAAATACGAAATACACCTAAAGAACACTTTACAATGCTTGCTTTGAAACCTTTGCTTGTGGCTTGCTTTAGATGACTCTTGAAGGTCTGGAATGCAGCAACAATTTCCCTCCAAAAGCTTCATAAAAGTCTTGGCGAAATCCTTTATCTTGAGCTCCATTTATAACCGGCATCAAGTTGATTTCGCTCCCATCAGTCGACTCATCGTGACCATCAGTCGACTGATCGTGACCATCAGTCGACTAGTCTTGTAGCCGTTGTCTCACAATGACTCGATCCACGCTGGCCAAAAGCCAACGGATCCATCATCAGTCGACTGATCATGCCCATCAGTCGAGTACTGGCACGAGCACTCGACTGGAAGATATTCTGTGGCTGAAAATACCCCGATCAGTCGACTGATGGTGTTATCAGTTGACTGCCATCCCTCGACAGTCGACTGCTCAGCCAGACCCTGGTCAGTCGAAGACCAGTCGAACCCTAGTCGACTTGGAGCAGTCGACTGGCACCTATGCCAGTCGACTGATGTCGAGAAAAACCACAAACGCC
Source organism: Wurfbainia villosa (assembly GCA_025175895.1). Lineage (NCBI taxonomy): Eukaryota > Viridiplantae > Streptophyta > Magnoliopsida > Zingiberales > Zingiberaceae > Wurfbainia > Wurfbainia villosa. Next base: position 39,443,719 of record CM045988.1, read on the forward strand.
AAGTTGTTTGAGCATCCGACACTCAGTCTTAGCCACTTTGCCAAGTCCACCTCATCCCTCATGGAGTTCCCCACCGAAGCTCTCTTCCCTCGGCCTACGTCCCTCGGATACGCCAAGCGCACGACTTCGCAATGCCATCCTTCACGTCTCTTGCCCTCGAAGTATGCTTTCCTTGGGCCTCACTCCATTCGCTCCCCGTCTGGCGGTCCCTCGGATGCATCAAGCGCATGGCTTCGCAATGCCATCCTTCATCGACTCAAGGACCCCGAGCCTAGTGAACATGCCAAGTCCTCAAGACTTCCAAAATGCACCAAGCGCATGGCTTCGCAATGCATTTCTCACCAAGCACCAAGCGCACGGCTTCGCAATGCTTTGGACTTTTCCACACCAAGCCCCATGCTTGGATTTTCCATGCCAACTCTATGTTGGACTTTCCTATGACAATCCCATGTCATAAGTTTTGTCTATCATCAAAATACTGCTCGAGTCAAACTCGAGTCAACCCAAGCCGATTGCACCAACTGAAGGTTTTTTCTATGGAACCGAAGCTCTTATACCACTTGAGGGTAAAAAACTTTGCTTCCCAATTCAACTCGGTCGCTTGTTCATGGCGATCCCGTCTTCGTCGCGGGATAAAAAAAATTAATCCTAGACAAAAGGGATTACCCAAGCAACCGTTCCATCATCGTGCTATTCGATTAGAGTGGTCACTTGAACAAACTTGTTGTTCAAGCAACCAAACTCTATTCTATGATTAGTCGCGGAATAGACAATGTACGGATCACCAATTTTTGCATTTGTATTCGGGGTCCAAGTAAATTTAGCCACATAATAAAGTAAACAACCACATACATAATACAAAAGAACACAAATCAAAATAAACAAGATTATACCTATTGTTATACCTCTTGATCTTCTATTGCATGTCCTTACTCTTTTTGGACGTCGTGTGGGCGACGATCTTCCAAAAGTCGAAGCCTCCTAGATCACCAATCTTCCTTCCTTGCTCGCTCCGAACAAGAGGAAGTATAGAAACGAAACTCTTCTCTTATCTAGGACCCACCATCAAGCTTCAAGCTTGATGCTTGCCGCCGGCCCAAAGAGATGAAGATAGAAGTGTAGGCGCCGGCCAAAAGCTCCAAGGGAAGAATCCCTAGCTCTTGTTTCCACCGGCCAAGGAGAAGAAGAGGAATAGGTTGAGCGCTGGCCAAGGTAGAGGGGAGAAAGATGGGCGCCGGCAAGACCTTAGGAAGAAGAAAGAAGCTCTCCAATTGTTGCCGCCCAAGCCACACCTCAAACCCTAGCCGCCCAACCTAAACCCTAATCTTCCTAGATTTTCTTGCCGCCCAAGCTAAGGGAAGCAAAACCCTAATCTTCTATCCATTAGTTGCCTCCCAAGCCATTAGACCCCTTTTATAGAGCTAGGCTTAAGCCTCCTTTTAATCTCCACTGTCGGTTCTAGGGATTTAATCTCAACCGTCGGATCTAGAGATTTAATCTCAACCGTCGGATCTAGAGATTTAATCTCTACCGTTGGATCTAGAGTTTTGTTTTCCATCATTGGATCTAGGCTTCATGAGGTTTTAATAGGCTACAATAGGGACCATGAGGAGGAGTTGGATCTTGGCCACCCAATGGATCAAGCCCACATAAAGTCCGATCCATTAATGATAATTCATTCCACTAGAGGATTATCATTGATCTACCTCACCAACCCCCATAAGTTAATATGGACTCCATATATTATTTGTACATTTTTCTCCCCATGTTTAAGATCTCGAATGTCCGTCGATTAATTAATTTACTGACAATTAATTAATCAACATCTAACTCTATGAGTAGTACTACTCAACCTTATCATCATGCCAGACCAAGTCCACTTGCAGGGTTTACATGATGAACCTTATGAGCTCCTCAAGGGGATATCGTCATCCTAATATATAGGACACGGTTTCCTCCTATAATCAACGACACACCATATAAATAATATCATTTCCCAACTTACCGAGCCTATCGATTTACTCTATAAATTTTTCCCATTGGTAAATCAAAGAAATGAATACTAAGTATATGTGCCCATTATTATATTTGGATTAAGAGCATGTACAACATAATATCTGAGGTCCGATTCGATTATGTAGTCAAAAATTAATTGAATCACCTCTAAGTCGGTCCTGCTCAATACACACAAAGTGTACTAGTGTAATTCTAAGGTCAAGACAAACCAATATCAAATCACACTACAATCATACCAATGGTTTGTCAAAAGTCATCTAGGTTGTGAGCCTTTACTTATACTTTACAAGGAATCGATAACATGATCTCCCATGTGACACTACACACCATGTTATCTACAATGTAATGTATCAGACAATATGCATAACCATAAATATGCAAACAATGATCATGTGATTCTTATTTCAAAAAAAAAGATGTTCATACAAAAGATAGACTTTTCAGTATACATCCCAACACCAACAATCTTCCCCTTTTTGATGATTGACAAAAACTATCCCTCAAGTCTACCAATTATCCCTAATTGGCAATTCTCACATCCCAATGAGAATTCCAAACCCAATTGGTAACTTGGTAACTTCTCCCCCTTTTTGACATACATCAAAAAGGTCCTCCCCAAGAGTATGAATGTCTCATATCCCAATGACATCTTACAATCTCTCCCTTGGAGGAACACACGCCTACAATCTTTCTAGTGATAAGTCCCATTTCACTTAAAGAGAGGCAACTCAATTTTCCTCCCATGAGGAAAAGTACACATCCATCTTCCCATGATGGATACCTCCCCCTAGAGGCTTGCTCCCCCTTGACCATTGTACCAACAATGTCCTTGGAGAGTCCCTAAGCCAATAGGAACATTAAAAAAAATCAAAATTAAGGCAAAGTTCAACAATGAACTCTCATCCACCTTTAAATTGATACTCTCCCTAAACACTTCTCCTAATCCATATCCAATGGATTTCCACCCTTTTTAAAACTCTCCCAAGCATGTCCTAGGGTTAGGAGTGGTTAGGGGACCAAAAGATAGTTGAACATTGGCCTAACCACCAAGGTTTACCCGAAATCGAGTATCACGATCGAATCAGATATCGATCGACTCCACATCAGTGGCCTCCTGGCAATGATCGATAATCGTGATTTGTAGTTTTCTGATTTTCAAAAATTAATTTTTGAAATTCGTAAGTGAATATACATAAGTTGAAAAATATTCAAATTTTGTATGTATATTACTTATTACAATCATAATGGTTGAAAAATATTGGAAAATTATTTTACCCACAAATTAGTGAGATTGACACAAAGTTCAAAAGTTTAGAAAAGCTTCAATATTAAGCCCTCTTTGTATCATCTCATTCAATGGTGATAGCTATCAAAAGATAGACTTCACCAGGGTTTTTCAAAATGTTTTTAAAACCTTTAATTCATTTTTCCTAAATATCTCACTTGTATCTAGATGTGTAAAACACATACAAGTCGATTAATCTAGTGAGATATGGGTTTTTGTTCTTCAATGGTCTCATGGATATTCTAAGGCAATTCTACTTGATTCCCTTATGCATGGGACTTCAAGTCATGCCAATGGTCCTTAAATCAATTTTATTTTATGCATGATATGATTATGGCATAAATATGATATAACTAAGCATGTGCCAAAATCATGATGTCATGGCATGTGAAAGAAATTTTAGCATACATGACATATAAAAATAAGTCTAAACATGATCATGACATTTTTAGAGATAAAAATGAAAATGATGTCATGACATGGCAAGGCAAACAAGGCATGGCAATTATAAGATACTAAGGTATGAGATACCTAAGTGTTAAATTCAAATTGTCATTTCTAGGAATTAACTCCATTTTGCCTTAATACCAATTATCCCCATAGTGTACCAAAAACCCAAAATGGCACACAAATATTTCTAAGACCTATTTGTGCCAATATAATCATTTTTCAACTTCTCAAAGCATATTGGCACATCCTAATGTGTCAACTCACCATGGCTAGGTTAACTACCCATCCACTTAGGGTTGACACACCCTAACCCATCTAGCGTGAATCGATCACGCTCCTAGGAACCCAATACCTATTGGAGCTCCTTGGGTTAACAAGGTATTCACTAGGGATAACTTCCCTAGATACCTTCCTAATGACCCTTTTAGGCTTTGAAGCCATAGTCTTTTGGGTCTTTCTTAGGTCAACTCTAGAGGTAACTCCCCCAATGACCTTCTTAGTGGCTTTCTTGGTTTTTCTTAAGTCCTTAGCCACTAAACACACACCGTGACTAGTCTTAGGGATAACTTCCCTATTAGCCTTAGTTTTCCTAGACCTAGATGTTGTTCCATAATTAAAGGGAACATTATGATAAGTCTTCTTGGGCTTAGGTTTGTGACCCAAACATTCCTTACCCTTAGGCCATTCTTGAACCCTAGGTCTTGACTTTTGGGCATTTGACCCTTGAATAGAATTTTCTATAATCCTAAGGGTCTTTTCCATTCTCTCAAGTCTTGACCTAAAGACTTGGTTTTCTAATTCTAATTTTCCCAATTTTAATTGTTCATTAGGTTTTTGGGAAGGTCTCTTCTTCTTAGGCATGTGCCTAGACTTTTTGGGATTAATACCCAAATTTTCTTCTATTCTTCTAATTGATTCCCTAGGTAAAATAGTTCTAGTGTTATTGGTCCTAGGTTTATCCTTAGATAAATTTACATGCTTAGCACCTAAACAATTAAACTTATTATTTCTACTAGCATGCTTTTCATTAATAATTGCAAGAGAACTAAAATAAATTTTAGCATGTTTGTTAACCCTAGAAATTGGAGGTGCATTAACTAAATTTACCTTAGGGTTAGCTTTGGAAGCTTCCCCTACATGAGATGCCCCTTCTTGCATTTTCTTCCCCCTAGGGCACTGGCTTCGGTAGTGTCCCCGTTGGTTGCATTTTAAGCACACAATGTGCTCTTTGCTCTTAATTGTGGGGACTCTGGCATTTTTGGCTTTTGGTGCGGGTTGAACCTTCTTCACCTTCTTAGGACACTTACTTTTATAGTGCCCTTGTTCCCTATACTCAAAACATGTTATATGATTTTTATTTATAATAACAACACTTGAGTTACCTAGGGAATTTTCGCTTCTCCCGGATGTTGAAGCTTCTTCTTGAACTTGTTCTGGGATAGAAGGCCTCTCCTCCCCCTCAATGCTAGAAGTGGAGGTCTCCACCAAATCATCAACATCTTCGAATGTTGTGGGCAATTCTTCAACATCCTCGGATCCGGATGTTGATGGGCATTTTTCCTCTTCATGGACCAATGTGGGCTCTTCATGAAATCTTATCACCTTGTCCCATAGGTCCTTAGCATCCCTAAAATTACCTAGCCTAGACCAAATGTTGTTAGGAATCAAATCACTAAGTAATTCGATTACCTTGAGATTTGTCTTGAAGTCCTTGATTTGGTCTTGGGTCCACCTTGACTTCTCAATTTGCCTAATGCTTTAATCCCTAGGCAATTTGAAACCATTTTCTAAGATTAGCATAAAATAAAATCGATTTCTAGATATACCTCCATTTTTCTTCTCCACCATTGAATATCTCTTTCGAATTTTGGTGGTTGGAGGTTGTAGCCGACAATCTTTGATGTAGTGTTTGTTGTAGCGGTTAGTCCTCGACAAGCTACCTTGGCTCTAATACCACTTGTAGGAACATTGGTGGTCGGCTAGAGGGGGGTGAATAGCCCTCAATCGTCATACGGTGTGTTGGTGCAATCGGCCCAGGTCACGATTGACCTGGACTCGAGTTTGACTCGAGTGATGTTTTGATGTTCGACAAAAACATATGACAATGTAATTGTCATGGAAAGTTCAAGTGGAACACTTGGCATTTGGTAAAGTCCAAGTCTTGAGTACTTGGCATGAAAAGTCCAAGTGGGACACTTGGCACATGAAAAGTCCAAGCATGGGTCTTGGCAATGTAAAGTCTAACATGGGTTGGCAAGGGAAAGTCCAAGCATGGTCTTGGCATGAGAAGTCCAAGGGGTTTGATATTGGCTGCGTAAAGTCCAAGCGGGAGTCTTGGCAGCATAAGTCCAATGGTTGGCGGTATAAAGTCCAAGCGGAGTCTTGGCGGCGTAAGTCCAATGTGCCTTGGCGGTGTAGACACCGTTAGCATGACATAGCCGATGGAAGCACCTGAAGGCTAACGCGATGGATGAACAAGTCATGGATGACTTGGAGGGATCCGAGAGGCATGAAGCTGATGGAGGTGGCTAGAAGGCTTAGGTCTAGGCTAAGGGTGGTCTAGCAAGTATGGGGGCACCATACTTTGGCTAAAACCTCATGTGGTGCAATGTGACCGAGTCAACTAGGGTTTGATCTGGGAAGTGGTTTGGCGCAGGATCGCCAGAGGATGGCAATGATCGATGGCTCGAGGAGTCGATCGATTTCATGATCGGTCGACCGTGCTCGTGAATTCGCCACGCGAGTGTAGTCTCACTCGACCGCCGAGGACCGATCAGTGAGGACACCATCGCGATCGATGGGTTAGATCGATCGTGATGGTAGATCCGTTGGACTTATCCAACGTGGATCTAGCCGTTGTCTCACGACAACAGTGGCATCAGTCGACTGATGGTCCCGATCAGTCGACTGATCGACTTTTTCCAGCACAGGTTGAAGCTATAATAGGAGCTCGTGATAGAGGAAATTGGCATCGGTTTCTTGAGGGTTTTGGAGTGATTTGTTATTGCAAATCAGGGTCTCCAAGGTGATTTCAAGCAACCAAGCAATCAAGCAATCCAAAGGCAATTGTAAAGTAGTTTTCTTTACTTGCATTGTATTTCATTATTGTAATTGCTTGTATTTGTATCTTATTGTTGTAAGATTACTTGTAAGGGGTTTCTCCACCTCCGACTTGTGTCGAGAAGGAGTATTTGTGATTAGTGAGTGTGTTTGCATCACTAGAGCTCGTAGATCTTGATCCGTGGAGTAGGAACCGTGTGGTTCCGAACCACGTTAAATATTTGTGTTTGCGTGTTGTATATTTTGTTATCATTATTATCTTTCTATTTCTGCTGCGCTAATGAAATTGTAGAGACAACCGCGAACGAATTCCATCAACGAACGAACACTCGCTATTCACCCCCCCTCTAGCCATTACAAAGATCCTAACAAGTGGTATCAGAGCCCGGGGCTCTTCTACGGATTAACAACCCGAAATCAAGACACTAGAGGAAAAGATAGAAGTCCAAGAACAATTTGTTAGTTATAGCCCTAGAACCAATCATGTGTTGGTTGAATAGGGAACATTTTGTATCATATTCTACAAAGGCAAAGGATTGGTTATTATATTTACATCTTGCTTGTGCCAGCTAAATTAAATATAATAATGCCCTAGAAAAGTAGGTTCTTATCTATAGCACATCAATTGACAGAATTGATTATGAGAGGCTATAGAGAACACTTTCCTAAATGTTCCTAGTCAAGTATTAATATGCAAGGGCAATATTAATACATAAAGACTAGCATGTAGGTCAATTGATGACTTGATCTCACAAGTCATGGATATATGATATCAAGTTGACACATGGGTATATATTAGAGAATATATACTGAACTGACCCGCCATGAGAAAGTTTCATGGATCGTCATATGAGTGTCATAAACTTTCTCATGTGACTATTGGTATGAATAGTCCTCAAACCTGAAGTCACTACGGTTCCCTACATAAGGAGTTATGTACTTTGGTATCGCCAAACGTCACCCGTAACAGGGTGGACCATAAAGGCGATTACTGGGTATATAACAAATTATGCGGAGGGATGTGAGTGATGTAGATGGGATCTATCCCTCCCATATGACGGGAGTGATATCTGTGGGCCCCTTGATTGAGTAGAACTACTAAAACGCATGACCATGCTCGAATGAGTCAATATGAGATATTGAGCTCATTTGTTTGAGTTAGTTTACTCAGGGATCAAGAACCACATAGATTGATCGAGGATGACACAGACTATGCCACATTGGTCAATCTGATATCAAGGATAGAAGGACACGGTCATACATTATAGTAGTCACGGAAAGGTTAGTCGGATCTTGACTTATTTCGTAACTTGGGTAGCAATGATGTATTGCTAGATGCCGCTCATTGCTTGTGTATCTAAAAGAGCTTAGATCCACTGCCAACGTTATGAGAGCCTATAGGGTCACACACAAAGAGCATGATGATTAGAAGAATTAGTGCATTCTAGTTTGACTAGAACAATTTGGGAATGAGCTTAAGTACAAAATGGTTTTTGGACTTTAAGCTTAATGAGAATTTTAGCTTATTGATTTAATGAGATTAATTCAATATGCTAAGCTTAATTGATTTAATAAGATTAATTCAATATGTTACCTTATTGATTTAATGAGATTAATTCAATATGACAACATAAGCTTATTGGATTAATAAGATTAATTCAACATGCATGAATGCCACATAAGCATGCCACCTAAGCATGCCACATAAGCATGCCACCTAAGCTTGATGAGGTGGAAGGAGACAAAGGGTTTTGACCTTTGGATTTCCCGCACATGTGGCCGGCCAAACAAGGAGTGTAATTGATTGCATTGAATGTGTTAGGAGGTGAAAGGTTTTTCAATCCTATAAAACACCCCATGGGGTGGCCGGCCAAATGGTTGAAGCTTGAGGCTTGGAGAGAGCTTGGTGGTGAGAGCATTTGGTTGTGTGGCTTTTGTGAGTGTAGCAAGAAGAGTAGTCTTCTTCTTCCTTTCTCTTTTTCCCTACTTTCCTCTCCTTTAGGGACTTCTCTAGCAAGAAGTAAAGGAGAGCTCTTCTAGTTTTTTTTGTGAGACAAGAGCTTGCTCGTGTGGATACATATAGAGGCACGGACATTTGAACGTGCTAAAAGATCCAACAAACCCAAGGAGAAGCGGGATTACAAAGGGCACGCAACAAAGGTAATATTCTCCTATAAGATAGGTTTTGAGAAATTTATTTTTGTACGAGGTTTTCTTTCGCAAGGATCACTTGAAAGGGATCCTATTTTTCCGTTGTGCATATGCTATTTTTGCATACGAGATCCCTACAGTGGTATCAGAGCCACTTGCGAAAGATCGTATAAAAATAGGTTTTCTCTATTTTATATATGATATAGAAGTAGGATAAATTTTATTATGAGTTGATAATTGCATTAGCAATTTTTCAAACATAATAAAATATCCGATGTCTTTTAAAAGTTAAAATTGACATGTTGCATGGTTATGGCCTAGTCCCAAAAAGTTTGTGAATGTGTGTGTTGTAATTCTTAATACGGCCTGCATGTCGTGCCTTTTTCCTAAAATTCTTGTTGTAAAATTAGTTTAAGACTCGAATGTAACTCGAGTATTTCTCCTTTTGTAATATACACAACAAAGATGGAGGGTCCATTGGAAGATGATGTTACAAGGAGGAAGTCAACAACACAAGACAACCAAAAGGAAGCACTTGGGAGAAGATGCTATCCCTAGGTTGACCAATCAATCTTTTCATTGGCTTGAGAAGATTGTAGAATAAGGGCCATAACCATGACACGCTTAGTTTAATATGTATGTGATGCATGTTAATTTAGCTTGTATGTGATGCATGTTACTTTAGCTTATATGTGATGTATGCTAATATGTATGTGATGCATGTTTAAGTTTATATCTTAATAAGTCAAAAACGATATGCCTACCAAAGTTTGGTACTCACTACTTCCTCGATCATTTGTTGTTGGGTTTGCCAAAGCAAAGCAATGCATTTTATCTTGGAAGAGTGCGAGTGGACAATCGTGATGTCCCGCTATCAAACTTGGTTAAGACTTAATTAAGAAAGTAGAGGCATATATTAGCTTTGAACATAAGTTTTAAAAATTAGTTTTGTGTGATTTCCGAACATCAGCTTTGTCTTAGAAGTGGTCGTTGCTCCGATATCAAAGAAGGCCTCTGTGCCTCGCCACGACCTGGAAGCTGGTTTAGGAATAAGCACTAAACTAATCTAAACTTAACCAAAGCTATTAAAGAGTTACATCAGATGTAATTGGCAAAAGATTTCCTACCTAATCATACTATGTCTTGGGCGATTAGCCAAAGCTAACTCAAGACGAAGTATGATGTGGATCTTTATCCCATATAAATTTATAGCTAAATAGAAGCTAATGATGTAAGCAAAATGTGTTTGCCTACATCAATAATTAGCTCATATCAAAGCTATGAGAATTTAGTGGGAGCCTCATTTAATTAAAGGCCTAATTAAATGACTTAGGTATGATACTTAATTTTGCATTTTAATGTTGTAGATTACCATGTCATCTAACACGACACACCCCCTCAACTTGCGATCTGTCCTTGAGAAAGACAAGCTCAATGGAGCTAACTTTCTAGACTGGTATAGGAACTTGAGGATTATCCTCAAGCAAGAACGTAAACTGTATGTCCTAGAGCAGTCTATCCCTGAAACACCCACCCCTGCGGCCACTCGTGCTGAAAAGGATGCTTATAAGAAGCATCAAGATGACGCATTAGATGTGTCATGTCTTATGCTTGCCACCATGAACTCTGAGCTTCAGAAGCAACATGAGAACATGGATGCCTATGATATGGTTGAGCATTTGAAACAATTATATCAAGGACAAGCTAGGCATGAGTGTTTTGAAGTGTCTAAGGCTTTTTTTGCATGCAAGATGCAAGAAGGAACACCTGTAGGAACTCACGTACTTAAAATGATTGGGTACGTTGAGAACCTTGAAAGACTAGGTTTTCCATTGAGCCAAGAATTGGCAACCGATGTTATCCTGCAATCGCTGTCTAGGAAGCATATAATCAATTCGTCATGAATTATAACATGAATGAAATTGATAAACCTTTGCCTGAGATTCTCAGCATGTTAAGAACTGCTGAGCCAAATCTCAAAAAGAAAGTTAGTAACGTACTAATGGTCAAGAAGGGCAAAGGTAAGCGCAAAGGCAAGGGTAAGACCCAAGCCAAAGGCAAGGCCAATTCATCCACTTCAAAGGGTAAAGGTAAAGTACCTAAGGAAGGGGACTGTTTCCATTGCGGTGAGACTGGACACTGGAAGCGGAACTGCAAAGTATACCTTGAGGAAGTAAAGAATAAAAGAAGTGGGACTTCTGCCTCAGGTATACACGTTATAGAAGTTAGTCTATCTATTTCTTCTATATGGGTATTAGATACCGGATGTGCATCTCACATTTGTACTAATGTGTGGATTGAGAAATAGTAGACTAATGGCAAAGGCGAAGTGGACCTACGAGTAGGCAATGGCACAAAGTTGTTGTAATTTGTAGGAACATATTCTTTGTCTTTGCCCAGATTATCTTAGAACTAGAGGAGTGCTTTTATGTACCGCATTAATGAAGAACATAATTTCAGATCTTGTTTAGACAAGAAAAACTTTTCTTTTATAATAAAGGACAAATGTTGTTCCATTTATTTAAATGAAATGTTCTATTGTAATGCACCACTTATGAATGGTCTCTATGTTCTAGATTTAGAAAACCCAATTTATAACGTAAATACCAAATGGTTCAAATCGAATGATTTGAACCAAACATATCTCTGGCACTGTCGCCTAGGTCATATAAATGAAAAATGCATATCCCAACTCCATAAAGATGGATTATTGGACTCATTTGATTTTGAATCATATGAGGTATGCGAATCTTGTCTTTTAGGAAACATGACTAAAACTCCATTTAGTGGACATGGCAAGAGAGCGACAGACTTATTAGGACTCATACATACTGATGTATGTGGCCCTTTCAATGTCGAAGCCAGAGGAGGCTATAAGTACTTTATTACTTTCACTGATGATATGAGTAGATTTGGCTACATATATTTGATGAGACATAAGTCAGAATCCTTTGAAAAGTTCAAAGAATTCAAGAATGAAGTACAAAACCAACTTGGTAAGCGTATTAAGCTACTTCGATCAGATCGAGGTGGTGAATACCTTAGTCAAGAGTTTCGTGATCACCTGGCTGAGTGTGGGATAATATCCCAACTCACTCCACATGGAACACCACAATGGAATGGTGTATCTGAGAGGAGAAATCGTACTCTATTAGATATGGTACGATCAATGATGAGCCAGACTGATCTACCTACTTCCTTTTGGGGTTTAGCTCTAGAGACAGCCGCTTTCACACTTAATCGCTGCCCCATCAAAAGCCAGAAAAGACACCATATACGTATGGATCGGGAAGAGTCCCAAAATGTCTTTTATAAAGATTTGGGGTTGTGAAGCTTATGTTAGACGCCAAGTCTCGATAAACTAGGACCCAAATCAGATAAGTGTTATTTTATAGGATATCCCAAGGAAACTAAGGGATATTACTTTTACAATCCCACACTTGGCAAGGTGTTTGTTGCCAGAAATGCTATCTTTATAGAAAGAGAATTTATTTCTAGACAAACTAGTGGGAGTAAAATTCATCTTGAAGAAATTCAAGATGAAGATAACACTAAGGCTTCGATGGAAAATGAACAGGCACCACAAAGTGTTGTGGATGAAGAAATTGTTGCCCAAAGAGTTGTGGAGCAAACACCTGTTCAAGTATACCAACCACTTAGTAGATCTGACAGGATAACTCGTCAAACCCAGAGATATTCTTTTCTCTTGGACCACAACGGTGAAGTATTGCTTGTCGATCTTGACGAGCCTACATCCTATCAAGAAGCTATGATGAGCCCAGATTCAGAAATGGCTAGAGGCCATGAGATCCGAAATGGAATCCATGTACACTAACCAAGTATGGACCTTGGTTGATCCACAGGTAAAACCTATTGGGTGTAAGTGGGTCTTTAAAGTAAAGACTGACATGGATGGTAATAAGCATACCTATAAAGGTAGATTGGTGGCTAAAGGATTCAAACAAATTCATGGTATTGACTATGATGAAACCTTTTCGCCAGTTGCGATGCTTAAATCCATTCGGATCATACTTGCTATTGCAACCTACCACGATTATGAGATCTGGCAGATGGATGTCAAAACTGCTTTTCTGAATGGAAAGCTACTCGAGGATGTGTACATGACACAGCCTGAGAGTTTTAAAGATCCAAAGCATCCTGGAAAGGTATGCAAACTGCAAAGGTCCATTTATGGACTAAAGCAAGCCTCTCGAAGCTGGAATCTTCGATTCGATAATACAATCAAGGAGTTTGGTTTCATCAAGAATGAAGATGAACCTTGTGTCTACAAGAGAAATAGTGGGAGCATAGTTGTATTTCTTATCTTGTATGTAGATGACATACTTCTCATCGGAAATGATATTCCCTCACTCCAATCTATGAAGATGTGGTTAGGGAATTGTTTCTCGATGAAAGACTTAGGTGAAGCTGCCTATATTTTAGGCATCAACATCTATAGAGATAGATCTAAGAGATTACTTGGCCTAAGTCAGAGTACATACATTGATAAAGTGCTAGATCATTTTGCTATGCAAAATTCCAAGAAAGGATTTCTACCTTTATCACATGGTGTGAGTCTTTCAAAGACTCAATGTCCCTCTTCTACAGAGGAGAGAGATCGCATGGATAAGATCCCTTATGCATCTGCTATAGGGTCTATCATGTACGTCATGCTTTGTACTCGTCCTGACGTCTCGTATGCTTTGAGCATGACGAGTAGATACCAGTCGGATCCAGGTGAAAGTCACTGGATAGCAGTCAAAAATATTCTTAAATACTTACGAAGAACGAAAGAATATTTCTTGATATTTGGAGGCAATGAGGAGCTAACTGTAAAGGGTTATAGTGATGCAAGCTTCCAAACAGAAAAGGATGACTATAGATCGCAATCGGGGTATGTGTTTTACCTGAATGGTGGAGTTGTGTCGGAAGAGTTCGGCGAGACACGATTCTTGATTCTACAATGAGCCGAGTATATTGTCGTCGATGCGGAAAGGAGGCTGTTTGGCTCCGCAAGTTCATCAGTGAACTTGGGGTACTTCCTAGCATTGCAGATCCAATAGACCTCTATTGTGACAACAATAGGGCTATTGCACAGGCTAAGGAACCTCGATCATATCACCGGACCAAACACATACTACGGCGCTTCCATCTCATTCGAGAGATCATCGATAGTGGAGTTGTGAGGATATGCAGAGTACCGACAGAAGCTAACATCGCAGATCCATTGACCAAGGCTTTGGCACAGAGGAAGCATGATGGTCACACTAGGTCACTAGGTATCAGATATTATAGTGATTGGTACTAGTGCTAGTGGGAGATTGTTAGTTATAGCCCTAGAACCAATCATGTGTTGGTTGAATAGGGAACATTTTGTATCATATTCTATAAAGGCAAAGGATTGGTTATTATATTTACATCTTGCTTGTGCAAGTTAAATTAAATATAATAATGCCCTAGAAAAGTAGGTTCTTATCTACAGCACATCAATTGGCAGAATTGATTATGAGAGGCTGTAGAGAACACTTTCCTAAATGTTCCTAGTCAAGTATTAATATGCAAGGGCAATATTAATACATAAAGACTAGCATGTAGGTCAATTGATGACTTGATCTCACAAGTCATGGATATATGATATCAAGTTGACACATGGGTATATATTAGAGAATATATACTGAACTGACCCGCCATGAGAAAGTTTCATGGATCGTCATATGAGTGTCATAAACTTTCTCATGTGACTATTGGTATGAATAGTCCTCAAACCTGAAGTCACTACGGTTCCCTACATAAGGAGTTATGTACTTTGGTATCGTCAAACGTCACCCGTAACAGGGTGGACCATAAAGGCGATTACTGGGTATATAACAAATTATGCAGAGGGATGTGAGTGATGTAGATGGGATCTATCCCTCCCATATGACTGGAGTGATATCTGTGGGCCCCTTGATTGAGTAGAACTACTAAAATGCATGGCCATGCTGTTGGGTTTTTCCGAGCCGCAAAAACCGCTTTTTGCGTTGCGGAAACCTCGGAAGCCCCCGGCCAAGGATCCGTGCGAAGTATAAAAATTATAATTACATGTATGTGCTTACAGAAATCCTAGATCTACCTTAGATCTAAGAGGTTAGAACGTTACCCTCATCAAGGAGTTCGCTTATCATCGTCAAAAACCTTGGAACTACGAGTGTCAAGTGCACACTCCTCTATGGTATCCACACAAGCAATAGGTGGAGAAAAAGACACTTGAGTGTGCTAGCACTCCTCTATAGTGTCTCGGCAAGATGAGGTTGGAGAGGGAGAGCTTGAGAGAAAAAAATTCCCAAGGAAGAAGATGATGTTATGGAGAGTTACACAAAAATGAATTTCACCCATGATAAAGTGTTGAGCCACATTATGGAGAGGGAGTTACATGCATGCATGTAACTCCCATGTTTGGTCTCCCTCATGAGGTGGCACCAATTGACAAAGTCAATGATGATGTGGAGTATCATCATTGGCTGCCTAGTCATCATCATGACATGGCATTTGGTCAAGTCAAACTTGACCTTTCATCTTCCCTCTCAAGTCAAGTCAAACTTGACCTCTAATCTCCCATGGTTGATCAAATCTAACCACTTGACTCAAGTCAATTTATTGAATCTCTATTCATTAATTTAAATTGATTTGATGAATCAAATCTCAATTAGACTCATTCAACACTTGAATCAACTTGAGTCTAACTCAATTAGTCTAATTTGGATTACTCTTAATCCAATTTGGTTCATCCCATGAACCTAATCCTCATGGTTCATCTTATGAACCTAAGCTCCATCTAATTGCTCTTATGTGTGTGACCCTATAGGTTCTTGTAACGTTGGCAATGTCCCTAAACCGATTTAGGAACATAAGCAATGAGCGGTATCTAGCAACACATCATTGCTACCCAAGTTACAAGAATGTTGAGCTCCAACATCACCTTTGTGACTACTAATTGTGACTCTCACATGTGACAATGTCCCTCTATCCTTGACATCTAGATTGACCAATCGAGGCATAGACCGTGTCATCCTCGCAATCTAAATCTTGAACTCAAGTAGACTCACTCTAATCAAATGAGCTCAATATCTCATATTGACTCATTTGGGCATGGCCATGCACTTCGTGGTCTCACTCTATCAAGAATATCGATGTCACCCCGTCATATAGGAGGGATAGATCCCATCTACATCACTCACATCCCTCATAATTATATTACATACCCGATGAATCGCCTTTATAGTCCACCCATTTACGGGTGGCGTTCTGCTACAGCACATCAAGTCATTCTTATGAACCATGGTGACTTGGTCTAAGGACTAATAGTCATACTAATAGTCACATGAGAAAGTATATGACACTCATATAACGATCCATGATACTTTCTCATGGCGGGTCATTCAGTATACATTCTCCAATGCATACCCATGTGTCAACTTGATATCTCATATCCATGACTTGTGAGATCAAGTCATCTTGTTGACCTACATGCTAGTCTCTATGCATTAACATTGTCCCTGAATGTTAATACTCAACTAGGAATGATTAAGAGTAGTGTTCTCTATATCATCTCATTATCGATTCAACCAATCGATTGATATAGATAAGAACCTACTACTCAAGGACATTATTATATTTAGTTATTTGGCACCAATACAAGTAAATATAATAACCATGCCTTTATAAATAGGAATATGATACAATAAAGTCCATACAACAATCATCATATGATTGGCTCTAGGGCTTTCACTAACACATGCTCGAATGAGTCAATATGAGATATTGAGCTCATTTGTTTGAGTTAGTTTACTCAGGGATCAAGAAACACATAGATTGATCGAGGATGACACGGTCTATGCCTCATTGGTCAATCTGATATCAAGGATAGAAGGACATAGTCATACATTATAGTAGTCACGGAAAGGTTAGTCTGATCTTGACTTATTTCGTAACTTGAGTAGCAATGATGTATTGCTAGATGCCGCTCATTGCTTATGTATCTAAAAGAGCTTAGATCCACTTCCAACGTTATGAGAGCCTATAGGGTCACACACAAAGAGCATGATGATTAGAAGAATTAGTGCATTCTAGTTTGACTAGAACAATTTGGGAATGAGCTTAAGTACAAAATGGTTTTTGGACTTTAAGCTTAATGAGAATTTTAGCTTATTGATTTAATGAGATTAATTCAATATGCTAAGCTTAATTGATTTAATAAGATTAATTCAATATGTTACCTTATTGATTTAATGAGATTAATTCAATATGACAACATAAGCTTATTGGATTAATAAGATTAATTCAACATGCATGAATGCCACATAAGCATGCCACCTAAGCATGCCACATAAGCATGCCACCTAAGCTTGATGAGGTGGAAGGAGACAAAGGGTTTTGACCTTTGGATTTCCCCCACATGTGGCCGGCCATTATGTTTCAATGCAATTGATTGCATTGAATGTGTTAGGAGGTGAAAGGTTTTTCAATCCTATAAAACACCCCATGGGGTGGCCGGCCAAATGGTTGAAGCTTGAGGCTTGGAGAGAGCTTGGTGGTGAGAGCATTTGGTTGTGTGGCTTTTGTGAGTGTAGCAAGAAGAGTAGTCTTCTTCTTCCTTTCTCTTTTTCCCTACTTTCCTCTCCTTTAGGGACTTCTCTAGCAAGAAGTAAAGGAGAGCTCTTCTAGTTTCTTTTGTAAGACAAGAGCTTGCTCGTGTGGATACATATAGAGGCACGGACATTTGAACGTGCTAAAAGATCCAACAAACCCAAGGAGAAGCGGGATTACAAAGGGCATGCAACAAAGGTAATATTCTCCTATAAGATAGGTTTTGAGAAATTTATTTTTGTACGAGGTTTTCTTTCGCAAGGATCACTTGGAAGGGATCCTATTTTTCCGTTGCGCATATGCTATTTTTGCATACGAGATCCCTACACAATTAGGATGGGACATCAACACACCGGTCCCTTATTCATCCTATGGACGAGAAGGCTTCAATTCTTGGAAGAAAAGGATTGAAGATTTTTTGATGATGAAAGATTTTGAGGGGTGGTCCCTATTAATTGAAAGATTTGAGTTTCCAAGAGGACCAAAAGGTAGATTCCTCAAAAGGAAGAGATGGTGTGAAGATCAAATTCAAGCATTCGAGAAAAACGTAAAGGTAGTAAATTTTATTTTTGATTTGGTCCCTAATGATATTGTGTGTATGGTAGGGGACTTTATGGATGCTAAGGAGTTATGGAGCCAAGTGGAAAAGCTCCATGAAAACTCATCATCGGTCCAACAAGAAGAAGAAGAAGAGGTGGAAGAAATATCCACTTCTAGAATTGAGGAGGAGAGACCATCTACACTGGAGCAACCTCAAGAAGAGCCTTCAGCATCTGGTCAAGATGAGGAAGCTCAAAATTCAACTCCGGCACCTACCATCACCCTAGGCAACTCAAGCATATGTGTTAATAATAAAATGCATATAATATATTTTGAGTGTAGGGAAACCGGGCACTACAAGAGCAAGTGCCCAAAGAAGGTTAAGAAAGCTCCTCCGATGCCCAAAAGTCAACAAAAGTCAAAAGATGCCGGTTTCCCAAGTCAAAAGAGCAAGGAGCATGTTATATGCTTCAAGTGCAACTCAAAGGGGCATTACCGGAGTCATTGCCCAAGGGGGAAGAAGAAAGGGCAAGAAGGAGCAACACAAGTAGGGGGAGCCTCCAAGGCAAACCCAAAGGTAAAATTTATTAATGCACCTTCAATTTCTAGGGATAAGAAGCATGCTAGGAATAATTTTAATAGTCTTACTATTGTACATGAAAAGCATGCTAGAAATAATAGACATATTTGTTTAGGTGCTAAGAGTGTCCACTTAGGAAATAAGAAGAAATTTGAGACTAATGTCCCTAAAAATATTTTACCTAGGGAGTCTATCAAGAAAATAGGAGAACACCTAGGTTTCAATCCTAAATGGACTAGGCATATGCCTAGGAAGTCAAATGCCCAAGGATTAAATCAAAATTCTAAAATTGGGCAACTAGAAAAGGAAAATCAAGTCTTGAGGTCAAGGCTTGAAAAGATGGAAAAGGCCCTTGCAAAAATGCAAAATCTATTTCAAGGGTCAAGAGGTCAACATGTAGGGTCTAGAAGTCAAAGCCTAGAGTCAAATGGTCAAAAATCAAGACCTAGGAAATTAGATTCATCCAAGGGCAAACCTAACCCCAAGGAAACCTATCACAATGTTCCATTTGATTATGGAACTAAACCTAGGAAAACTAAGGTCAATAGGGAAGTCATCCCTAGAGTTGACCAAGGGTTGTGCCTAGTGGCCAAGGTTGGTAAGAAACCTAGGGTGACCACTAAGAAGGTTGCAAGGGGAGTTACCCCTAGAGTCAACCTAGGTAAGACCAAAATGACCAAGGCTAATAAGCCTAGGAGGGTCATTAGGAAGGTATCTAGGGAGGTTATCCCTAAGGAATACCTAATTAACCCTAGGAGCTCAAATCGGTTTTGGGTTCCTAAGAGCGTGATTGATTCACGCTAGGTGGGTTTAGGGTGTGCCAACCTTGATTGGATGAGTAGTTAACTCAACCATGGTAAAGGTGACACTTTAGGATATTTTCAAGGTTATGGTTACCTTGAAAATACATTTGAGCTTTAATCCTAAAAAGATCATAGGATGTGCCAATATTAATTATGAAGTTTGATAAAGTAATCAAATTGGCACAATTTAGGTTTAGCGGTTAGTGTGCATTTTGGGTTTTTGGCACACTAGGGAAACTAGTGATAATGTGGCAAAATATATTTAATCACAACAAATGGCAACTAATATTAAAATTTAGGTATTATTATACCTATATATTTTATATGCCATGCTTTGTTTGCCATATGACATGTCATGACATCATGCTTATTCTTAATCATTTTATATGTCATGAATATGCTTAGGTTAAGGATTTAAGTGTCATGTGTTTTTAGATTTTATCATATTCCATGACATCATGATCATTGGTCATGCTTAATTATTTCTATCTTTATGTCATGATCATTTCATGCATTTAATTGATTAAAATTGAACTAAGGACAATGGCATGACTTGGAGTCCCATTTATAATGGAATCAAGTAGGGTTGTCTTAGAAGATGCATGAAACCCTAGTTTAAATGAACCAAAACCCACATCTCACATCCAATTGACATGTATGTGTATTTATACACCCTAGATACATGTGAGATGCTAGGATATGAGTTAAGTTCAAGGTGTATAGTTTTTGCATCTAGATGAACTAAAACTCATCTAATTTCAATGGTGGATCATTGGGAAAGCTTGTGTACAAGTCATGTACATAGAGCCCAAGGAATATGATCCAAAATAAGGTTTTGAAAACATTTTAAAATCATTTTGAAAAACCTTGGTGAAGTTTATCTTTTGATAGCAATCACCATTGATGAGATTGATACAAAGTGAGCCAAAAACTTAGAAGTTTTCTTCACTTTTGAATTTTGTATCAATTTCAATATTTTATGGGTAAAATATTTTTCAAACATTTTTCACCCATTGTATTGGTCATAGATATTATACGTATCAATTTTCATGATTTTTCGATAAACGTATAATTATTTATGAATTCCCAAATCTCATTTCGATATAAATCGGATTTTGATTTCAGCTTATCACCAATCGCTCATAGTGGCAATGATCGATAGTTCTGATCCGATTTCTGAATCACTCGACTGATTGCCTAATTTTGGGATAAACAAGCTTGTCTAACCCGATTTCGGCTGCGGTTAAGCTCCCTAGCCACTCCTAACCCTAGGATATGTTTTGAGAAGCATGATGAAGGGTGAAAATCCATTGGATATTGATTAGGAGAGTTGTTTAGGGTTTGTATCAATGTTAAGGTGTTGGAAAGTTCAATGTTGAATTTCTAACCTTAATTTTGATGGTTTAGAGTTCCTATTGGCTTAGGGACTTCCCAAGGACATTGTTGGTGCAATGGTCAAGGGGGAGCAAGCCTTTAGGGGGAGGTATCCATCTTGGAGTGATGGATGTGTTTTTCCTTCTTCTTGAAGGGGAAAAGGTTATCAATTGGGAAAATTGATGGATTTTTAGAAACCCAATTTGGAAATTGGGAGAGTGTATAGGATTGCCTCTCTTGAGTGATATGGGACTTATCACTAAGAAGATGGTAGGCATCCTGGGTATTTCTGGACCAAGGGGGAGATTGTAAGATCTCATTGGGACATGAGACATTGACCTCCTTGGAGAGAAAACCTTTTTGATGTTAGTTAAAAAGGGGGAGAATGTTTGGGGGAGAACATTTAGAGAGTGTTTACCAATTTGGGATAATTGGTAAGGGAATTGAGTTAGTGTTCTAACTCAATGATTTGTTTGGTTTTTTGTCAAACATCAAAAACGGGGAGATTGTTGGTGCAATCGGCCCAGGTCACGATTGACCAGGACTCGAGTTTGACTCGAGTGATGTTTTGATGTTTGACAAAAACATATGACAATGTAATTGTCATGGAAAGTTCAAGTGGAACACTTGGCATTTGGTAAAGTCCAAGTCTTGAGTACTTGGCATGAAAAGTCCAAGTGGGACACTTGGCACATGAAAAGTCCAAGCATGGGTCTTCGCAATGTAAAGTCCAACATGGGTTGGCAAGGGAAAGTCCAAGCATGGTCTTGGCATGAGAAGTCCAAGGGGTTTGATATTGGCTGCGTAAAGTCCAAGCGGGAGTCTTGGCAGCATAAGTCCAATGGTTGGCGGCGTAAAGTCCAAGCGGAGTCTTGGCGGCGTAAGTCCAATGTGCCTTGGTGGTGTAGACACCGTTAGCATGACATAGCCGATGGAAGCACCTGAAGGCTAACGCGATGGATGAACAAGTCATGGATGACTTGGAGAGATCCGAGAGGCATGAGGCTGATGGAGGTGGCTAGAAGGCTTAGGTCTAGGCTAAGGGTGGTCTAGCAAGTCTGGGGGCACCATACTTGGGCTAAAACCTCATGTTTGAGGTGTGCCAGTCGACTGGTGTCATGTGGCAGTCGACTGGACCGAGTCAACTAGGGTTTGATCGGAAGTAGCCTGCGCATTGCCAGAGGATGGCAGTCGACTGATGGCTCGAGGAGTCGACTGATTTCATGATCAGTCGACTGGTGCTCGAGAATTTGGCCACAGAGTGTAGTCTCACTCGACCGCTGGGACCAGCAGTCGAGTGAGGACACCATCAGTCGACTGATGGGTTTGATCAGTCGACTAATGGTAGATCCATTGGACTTATCCAGCGTGGATCTAGCCGTTGTCTCACGACAACAGTGGCATCAGTCGACTGATGGTCCCGATCAGTCAACTGATCGACTTTTTCCAGCACAGGTTGAAGCTATAAAAGGAGCTCGTGATGGAGGAAATTGGCATCGGTTTCTTGAGGGTTTTGGAGCGATTTGTTGTTGCAAATCAGGGTCTCCAAGGTGATTTCAAGCAACCAAGCAATCAAGCAATCCAAAGGCAATCGTAAAGTAGTTTTCTTTACTTGCATTGTATTTCATTATTGTAATTGCTTGTATTTGTATCTTATTGTTGTAAGATTACTTGTAAGGGGTTTCTCCACCTCCGACTTGTGTCGAGAAGGAGTATTTGTGATTAGTGAGTGCGTGTGCATCACTAGAGCTCCTAGAGCTCGATCCGTGGAGTAGGAACCGTGTGGTTCCGAACCACGTTAAATATTTGTGTTTGCGTATTGTATATTTTGTTATCATTATTATCTTTCTATTTCCGCTGCGCTAATGAAATTGTAGAGACAACCGCGAATGAATTCCATCAACGAACGAACACTCGCTATTCACCCCCCCTCTCGCCATTACAAAGATCCTAACACGGTGGAATACGATCGTTATTGCATGTCGCTTGTCTACAATTGTCATTAATATACGCAGCGGAAACAATATAAATAATAACAACAATACAATCACATGCAATACACAAAATATACGTGGTTAAGAACCGAATGGTTCCTACTCCACGGGGTGTGCTCAACGAGCTCGTAACAACACTCCTTCTCGACAACACGTTGAAGGTGTAGAAACCTCTCACAAGCAATTACACTAAGTAATATGAAATACAAGCAATACAAAGACAAATATGAAATACACGTAAAGAACACTTTACAACGCTTGCTTTAGATGGCTCTTGAAGGTCTGGAATGCAGCAGCAATTCCCCTCCAAAAGCTTCACAAAAGTCTTGGCGAAACCCTCCATCTTGAGCTCCATTTATAACCCGCATCATGCTGATTTCATGCCCATCAGTCGACTAATCATGACCATCAGTTGACTAGTCCTATAGCCGTTATCTCACAATGACTCGATCGACACTGACCAAAAGCCAACGGATCCATCATCAGTCGACTGATGATGCCCATCAGTCGACTGATTATCCCATCAGTTGAGTGCTAGCGCGGGCACTCGACTGGAAGACATTCTTAGCAAAAACACCCCGATCAGTCAACCGATCTCATCACCGATCGATGATGTTATCACGACTATCATCCTCGATCGATTGCTCACCCATACCCGTCACCGAACACACCAAACCCTAGTCGACTTGGAGCAATCGACTGGCACCTATGTCAGTCGACTGATGTCTAGTAAAATCTCAAACACCAAGTTATTTGAGCATCTGACACTCAGTCTTAGCCACTTGGCCAAGTCCACCTCATCCCTCATGGAGTTCCCCACCGAAGCTCTCTTCCCTCGGCTTACATCCCTCGGATGCGCCAAGTGCACGACTTCACAACGCCATCCTTTGCGTCTCTTGCCCTCGAAGTATGCTTTTCTTGGGCCTCACTCCATTCGTTCCCCGTCCGGTAGTCCCTTGGATGCATCAAGCGCACGACTTCGCAATTCCATCCTTCACCGACTCAAGGACACCGAGCCTAGTGAACTTGCCAAGTCCTCAAGACTTCCCAAATGCACCAAGCGCATGACTTCGCAATGCATTTCTCACCAAGCACCAAGCGCACAGCTTCGCAATGCTTTAGACTTTTCCACACCAAGCCCCATGCTTGGATTTTCCATGCCAACTCTATGTTGGACTTTCCTATGACAATCCCATGTCATAAGTTTTATCTATCATCAAAATACTGCTCGAGTCAAACTCGAGTCAACCCAGGCTGATTGCACAAACATCAATGTCTCATATCCCAATGAGATCTTAACATCTCAACTTTGGTCCAAAAACACATCTAGGATGCCTTCACTCTTCCTAGTGATAAGTCTCATATCACTTAAGAGAGGCAATCCCCCAATTCTCCTCCCATGAGGAGAAATACATCCATCATCCCAAGATGGATAACCTCCTCCTAAAGGCTTGCTCCCCCATGACCATTGCACCAACAATATCCTTGGAGAGTCTCTATGTCAATAGGAACACTAAACAATTGAAATTGAGGGCAAAGATTCAACATTGAACTTTCACCTCCCTTAAAATTCGATACACACCCTAAACAATTCTCCTAATCCATATCCAATGGATTTTCACCCTTCCAATGCTCTCTAAAGCATATCCTAGGGGTAGGAGTAGTTAGGGAACTAAGAAATAGTTGAATATGGGCTAAACAAATCTTGTTTAACCGAAATCAGCCCCGGTAGTTGACTCTGAAAGTCACTTGTAGACTGCCCTTAACGCCAGTCAACTTCCATCCATAGCAGTCAACTGATTTCTGTACTGTGTATAAATCAGACTTCAGAAACGAATTTATGAAATTCAGAAGTAAAAATATTTATTTTGAAAAATCTTGAAAATTAATACGTACATCACTTATAACAAACATTATGGGTGAAAAATAGTTAGAAAATAAAATACTCATAAAATAGTGAGATTGACACAAAGTTTAAAACCATTGAAATTTTCAATGTTTGACCCTACTTTGTATCACCTCCTTCAATGGTGATTGCTATCAAAAGATAGACTTCATCAAGGTTTTTCAAAATAATTTTGAAATAATTTTAAAAACCATAACTCCTTTTCCAAAAATGTCACTTGTATCTAAGTGTATGAAACACATACATGTTAGGATGTATACTGAAAAGTCTATCTTTTGTATGAACATCTTTATTTTGAAATAAGAATCACATGATCATTGTTTGCATATTTATGATGATGCATATTGTCTAATACATTACATTGTGGATAACATGGTGTGTGGTGTCACACGGGAGATCATGTTATCGGATTCTTGTAAAGTATAAGTATAGGCTCACAACCGAGATGACTTTGGACAAACCATTGGCATGGTTGTAGTGTGATTTAGTATTGGTTTGTCTTGACCATAGAATCACACTAGTACACTTTGTGTGTATTGAGCAGGACCGACTTAGAGGTGATTCGATTTATTGCTGACTACATAATCGAATCGGACCTCAGATATTATATTATACATGCTCTTAATCCCGATATAATAACGGGCACATATACTTAGTATTCATTTCTTTGATTTACCAATGGGCGAGATTTATAGATTAAATCGATAGGCTCGGTTAGTTGGGAAATGATATTATTTATATGGTGTGTCGTTGATTATAGAAGGAAATCGTGTCCTATATATTAGGATGATGATGTCCCCTTGAGGAGCTCATAAGGTTCATCATGTAAACCCTGCAGGTGGACTTGGTCCGGCATGATGAAAAGGTTGAGTGGTACTACTCATGGAATTAGATGTTGATTAATTAATGGTCAGTAAATTAATTAATCAACGGACATTCTAGATCTTAAACACAGTGAGAAAATGTACATATAATATATGGAGCCCATATTAACTTATGGGGGTTGGTGAGGTAGATCAATGATAATCCTTTAGTGGATTGGATTATCATTAATGGATCGAACTTTATGTGGGCTTGATCCATTGGGTGGCCAAGATCCAACTCCTCCTCATCGTCCCTATTATAGACTATTAAAACCTCATGAAGCCTAGATCCAATGGATGAAAACAAAACTCTATATCCAAAGGTAGAGATTAAATCTTTTGATCCGACGGTTGAGATTAAATCTCTAGATCTGACGGTTGAGATTAAATCCCTAGAACCAATGGTGTAGATTAAAACAAGGCTTATCCCTAACTCTATAAAAGGAGAGGAGGGGGTGGGCGGCAAGATGAATCCCATTAGAGATAGGATTAGGGCAAGGGGAGGCAAGCATTAGGGATTAGGGTTTAGGTGTTGGCGGCACCAAATAAGGAAAAGTTTTCCTTATCTTCTTCTTCTTCCTTGGTGGCCGGCACCCATACAACCCTCCCCTCCCTTGGCCGGCGTCCAAACCAGCCCTTCTCCTTCTCCTTGGCCGGTGGAAACAAGACTTAGGGCCTTCCCTTGGAGTCTTGGCTGGTTTCCATCATATTCTTCTTCTCTTTCTTGGCCGGCGGCAAGCACCAAGCTTGGAGCTTGGTGGTTGGTTGAAAGAAGGAGAAGTGCTTTGTTTCTTAGTCTTCCTCTTGTTCGGAGCAAGCAAGGAAGGAAGATTGGTGATCTTGGAGCTTCAACTTTTGGTAGATCGTCGCCCACATGACGTCCAAAAGGAGGAAGGACATACGATAGAAGATCGAGAGGTATAATACTTGTCTATTTTCTTATGTAACATGTTTATGATTGTTTTCAATTATATATGCATGATATATTCTGTTTTGTGGCTAATATAACTTGGACCCCGAACATAAACATAAAAGTCGGCGATCCGTACTGTTGGAGATCGGATGGCCGGCTAGAGGGGGGTGAATAGCCCTTTTCGTTTGGATGCCGGTATTTGCTCGTCTACAAAACTAATTAGCGCAAGCGGAAGACTAATAAAGACAAGAAAATAGAAATATGAGAAAACAAACGCTAACAAAGAATGTAACATGGTTCACGGCTACGCCGCTAATCCACGATCCCCAATTCGTCCTCGGTGAATCACTCCGCTAAACCAATCCACTAAATGGTCTCTCCTTTGCACCAAGCTAGGTGGAGGTAACCCTTACAATCAAGATCACTCTTCTTACAAATAGAATGGAGTAAAAGCGAGTAAGAAGAGTTTAGAGCTTGTGGGGCACTAGGAAGATCACTTGGAGCATAAGCATTAGCCTCTTAAAGGCTTACACCCTCCCTTTTTTATAGAGAGGGCTATTTCCTTCCCGTTACTACAACGGCCTCCGAACACGCCGGATCCCGACCGCTAGTCCAACGGAACTCTTGGCAATGACCGATGGACTCATCACGATCGCCGCTCCGTAGTCGATCGCCTACCGGCTACAACGGCTCGTGGTCGAACCCTATTGACCGCCATCGCCGCTTTCAATACGATCGATGGTCTTGGCAATGATCGCCCACGATGGCTGATCATCGCTGGCCAATCCATACTGTGATACCAATCGAACTCACTCGACGAGCAATGACCGCCATGACATGGCAATGATCGTGTCGAAAACCCATCCGACACTTGGCCAAATGGCCAAGTTTCACCTAAGAGCTACCCTTCCCGGGTTACAATCGCCACTCATCTCTCTGAGTCCTCGCTCGAAGTTCTCTTCGTTCTCGCCACGCCCCTCGGCGATCAGCGACGGCTCTGCAATGCTCCTTCGGCCTCTTGCCTCAAGTCTACTTCCTCCGGCTTCACTCCAAGCTTCGTCCGGCTGGTCCCTCGGATGCTCCAAGCGCACGGCTCGTAAAGCTATCCTTCACCGACTCAAGGCACGAGTCATGAGATGTGAAACTCGCCACGGCTCCATGTGCGAATTACTAAGTCCTGCACGACTTCAACGCACATATCAAATCAACATATCAAACTAACTTAAACCCTTTGCCACACCATCAAAACCATATTACGGCAAGAGATTGCCCTAACAATCTCCCCCTTTTTGATGTGTGGCAATCCGTTTAAGTTAGGTAAAAACATTTGATATAAATTCTAAGGTAAGAAAGCATGTAAAGATAAACATGATATAACAACATGCAACTCCCCCTTAATCCATGAAACTCTCTATGCAAATTTTCTCCCCCTATCATATATTTCTCCCCCTAAAATATATTTCTCCCCCTAAAATAATTAACTTAAACATAATTATTTCTCCCCC
Organism: Wurfbainia villosa; assembly: GCA_025175895.1. Taxonomy (NCBI): domain Eukaryota; kingdom Viridiplantae; phylum Streptophyta; class Magnoliopsida; order Zingiberales; family Zingiberaceae; genus Wurfbainia; species Wurfbainia villosa. The sequence continues at coordinate 39,471,784 of CM045988.1, forward strand.
TTTGACACCATCAAAAAGATTAACACTAAGTTATAAGCTCATGGCATCAAGTATAAAGAGAAACATACACTAAAATCAGTCAAAACCTGATAAAATCAGGTTATCAGATTTGTTCATAGCCCATCAATCGATCGCTATCAAGATGGGCAATGACCGCACAAAAGAATCCGAATTTCTGATTTTCTGGATGAATTTCAGAAATGCACTATTAATTCCAGAAAATTCAAAAAATCATGAAATTTGGGGAACATATTTCTTTTAAGTATATCTATCAGTGAAAAATAGGTTTTCATGAAAAATCATTATATTTCTACATATTTTCCAAAAATCCAAAAACTTTAAAAACTACTAGGTTTTTGATCATAAGAGTATCCATTTTAACACCTAGTCTTGCATCCAATTATTTCAAAACATGAATACATGTATTTTAAAGTAAGAAATTGTTTTAAAAACATATGACATATCCAACCATGATCTTTGGGCAATATGTCTATGAATTAAACATAAGCCTTCCCCATGATTGGTCTATTACTGCTATTTTGATACTCTAAATGACCATCTAAATGCCATAGGCATTAGTGGACATTTGTATCATCCTAATATCTCACCCATGCTAAGTTTGCAATCAAGTTAGCCTATAGTGAGTGTGAGATGCATCCTAGGGGGTATTTGTATATACTTAACCAATATATTCATGCAATTCTATTTTGGTTAAGTATCAACCTAACAACCTACATGATCATAATGACATATATGATTTAATTTCACATTATGATCATGAAATGCATGTTTTCATCAATTTATAACCATGCATTAGGTATTATGTGATGATAATAAACAAATTATTACCTAAAGCATGATTTAAACCTATTTCTCATGATGATGTGCCCAATATCAATATCATAAATCATGATTACACATATGCATAGAAATTACATTAATCATCATGATTTAAGCAATATTATCTATTTATGGGCACGTTATCATCACCCAACACTATCAAAAAAATGTTGTCCCGTCATCCTAAGTCAACCAAAATATGATATAGGTCAAGTTCATATGGTTGACTACCCTAGGGTTATCCTAACCCTTAAGGATGGATTTTGGAACCCAAAATAAATTCTTTCCTATTGGGTTCACTAAATACTCCTTGGGGATCCATTTCCTAGCAATTACTTTCTTTTTATCTTGTCCCCTAGCTATTAGGCATTTATAGGCCTTTTCATTTTTCTTTTCTTTGTATCCTAGGCCTTTCTTATTGAAACTTGCCCTTTGGCTCCCTAAGATCATGTTCAATGTGTTCCAAATCCATCAATTCATCGACTAGGGATAATTCCGATACATCACAATTACACATGTAGAGATACTCACTAGTTGTGATCCAATCACAAATTCTCTCATGCTGTGAATCGTATCGTGGACATTCAGTAAATGAGTTTATGATCCAATCAAATACATAAAACATGTATACTCAAATAGTGAATCTTCATTTATCATATAAATGGTTCATACATAAGGCGATTGCCTTAGGACATCTCTCATATATTACTAACATTTTCTTAGGAGAAGCTTTCGTTACCATAGTTTCCATATCTTCTTCTTCTTCTTCGGATGAGGAGGATGTAGAAGCTCCCCCTTCACTTGAGCTCTCTCCTCTTGAGCTTGATCCTTCATTTTCGGAGGAGGAGCAATCCAAGTCATTAAAGGCCATCAAGGCCAAATTGGTGACAAAGGCATTCTCCTCATCCGATGATGATGAGGAGGATGAGGATGGATCATCCCAAGTCCTTGCCTTGAGAGCTTTAGCCTTTCCCTTTTCCTTTGTCTTCTTCTCCTCTTCCTTGTTTTTCTTGCTCCCCTTTTTCTTCTTCTTTTCTTCTTTCTTTTTCTTTTCTTCCTTGCTTTTGTTTAGGAGGGGACAATTGTCCCTTATGTGCCCTTCTCCTTGGCAATTGTAGCATATGACCTTCCCCCTTGGTCTTCTATTCCTATCATGAGATTTATCAAATCTAAAATTCTTAAATGCACATCTTACCTTCCTTACCATGTAGGCTTCTTCGGTGCTATCCATGGAGGAGGAGGAGGCTTCATCGGATGAGGAGGAGGGGACTTCCATCTTCTTCTTCCCCTTGTTTGCCATCAAAGCCACTCCTCTTGAGGGTTGAATTCTAGGCTCCTCTTGTATTCCTTCAAGTCTAGTTTCGTGGAGCTCCATTGTCGAGAAAAATTCCTCCAAGGTACTTACTTCCAAGTTCTTGGAGATGTAAAATGAATCCACCATGGAGCTCCACTTTGAGGACCGGGGAAAGGCATCTATGGCCTTCATTACCATATCCCGGTTTGATAGCTTCTCACCTACACTTGTTATCCCAATTAAAATTTCTTTAAACCTAGAGTGTAGTGAGGTTACCTTTTCTCCCTTTTCTAGTTTTATATTGGATAGTTGGGAGCGGAGGAGGTCTCTCCTTGCTAGCTTGGCCTCGGATGTGCCTTCATGGAGTTCTATAAGCTTCTCCCACATCTCTTTGGCGCTAGCACATTCTCCGATCCGGTTGATCTCTTGTTGGGGGAGCACATTGAAAAGATGATGTTTTGCCTTTGAGTTCGCAAGGTGCTCCTCTCTTTGCTTCTTAGTCCATCGTGATTTTTCGATTGGTTCACCCTTTTCATCCCTAGGCAACTCGAACCCATTTTCCATTATTAGCATAATATCAAAATCGGTCTCGAAGAATACCTCCATTCTCTTTTTCCACCAAGAGAATTCGCCGTCGAACTTCGGTGGGTGGATGTTTGAGCCGGCCATTTTGAAAATTGCTTGTTGTGGCGGTTAGTCCTCGACAAGCTTTCCTTGGCTCTGATACCACTTGTTGGAGATCGGATGGCCGACTAGAGGGGGGTGAATAGCCCTTTTCATTTGGATGCCGGTATTTGCTCGTCTACAAAACTAATTAGCGCAAGCGGAAGACTAATAAAGACAAGCAAATAGAAATATGAGAAAACAAACGCTAACAAAGAATGTAACGTGGTTCACGGCTACGCCGCTAATCCACGGTCCCCAATTCATCCTCGGTGAATCACTCCGCTAAACCAATCCACTAAATGGTCTCTCCTTTGCACCAAGCTAGGTGGAGGTAACCTTTACAATCAAGATCACTCTTCTTACAAATAGAATGGAGTAAAAGCGAGTAAGAAGAGTTTAGAGCTTGTGGGGCACTAGGAAGATCACTTGGAGCATAAGCATTAGCCTCTTAAAGGCTTACACCCTCCCTTTTTATAGAGAGGGCTATTTCCTTCCCGTTGGCCGCCATCAGTCGACTGCTGGCCTTGGCAGTCGACTGCCGTCACTACAACGGCCTCCGAACACGTCGGATCCCGACCGTTGTAGTCCAACGGAACTCTTGGCAGTCGACTGATGGACCTCATCGGCCGATCGCCGCCCGTAGTCGATCGCCTACGGCTACGAACGGTTCGTGGTGAAACCCTATTGACTACCGATCACGCTTCAGCCGATCGATGATCTGTAGTCGATCACTGGCCACAATCCGGGATCGTATACCACTGAACTCACTAACTTGGCGATGCCGATCGCCATGACATGGCAGTCGACTGGTGTCGGAAAAACCCATCCGACACTTGGCCAAATAGCCAAGTTTCACCTAAGAGGTACCCCTTCCCCGGTTACAATCGCTCACTCTCATCTCTCGGAGTCCCTCGCCTTCGAAGTTCTCTTCGTTCTCGGCCACGTCCCTCGGCAGCATCAGGCGCACGGCTCTGCAATGCTCCTTCGCGTCTCTTGCCTCGAAGTCTACTTCCTCCGGCTTCACTCCAAGCTTCTCGTTCGGCGGTCCCTTGGATGCTCCAAGCGCACGGCTTCCGTAAAGCTATCCTTCACCGACTCAAGGCACGAGTCATGAGATGTGAAACTCGCCACGGCTCCATGTGCGAATTACTAAGTCCTGCACAACTTCAACGCACATATCAAATCAACATATCAAACTAACTTAAACCCTTTGCCACACCATCAAAACCATATTACGGCAAGAGATTGCCCTAACACGTACATCATCTATTTCGCGGCTATTCGTAGAAAAGAGGTTGGTTGCTTGAACAAGTTTGTTCAATTGACTACTTTAATCGAATAGAACGACGATGAAATGGTTGCTTGGGTAATCCCTCTTGTCAAGGATAAATTTTTTTTATCCAGGGATGTAGAAGGGATCGCCATGAACAAGCGATCAGAGCTTAAGTGGGAAGCGAAGTTTCCTACCCTTCAAGTGGTATAAGAGCTTCGGTTCTAGGAAAAACCCTTCAATACAAGTCAAGTGTTCTTGTGAGATGTGGGTTTTGGTTATTTACGTGTTCATGCAATTTTTTAGGCAACACTATTTGATTCCCTTATGTATGCGACTTCAAATCATATCATTGTCCTTAACTTAATTTTAATTAATACATGAATGATGATTATGGCATAAATGATAGCATAAATAAGCATGTGCCAATAATCATGATGTCATGGTATGTGATTCTAACTTAAGCATAACATGACATTCCTAAGCATATATCATGACATTTTTATGGTTAAAAATAAATATGATGTCATGACATGGCAAGGCAAATAAAGCATGACAAGTATAAAATACCTAATTGTTAAGCCCAAATTGCTATAATTAGAATTAAATCCATTTTGTCTTAATAACACTTATCCCCCAAGTGTGACAAAAACCCAAAATGACACAGCATGACTCCTAACTCCTAGTTGTGCCAATTTAATCAATTTTCAACTTCTCAAAGCACATTGGCAAATCCTAAAGTGTCAACTATACCATGGTTAGGTTAACTACCCATCCACTTAGGCTTGACACACCCTAACCCATCTAGCATGAATCGATCACGCTCCTAGGAATCCAATACCTATTGGAGCTCCTTGGGTTAACAAAATATTCACTAGGGATAACTTCCCTAGATAGCTTCCTAATGACCCTTTTTGGCTTTGAATCCTTAGTCATTTGGGTCTTTCCTAGGTAACTCTAGGGGTAACTCCCCTTATAACCTTTTTAGTGGCTTCCTTAGGTTTCCTTGAAACCATAGCCACTATACACCTACCTTGGTTAACCTTAGGGATGACTTCCCTATTAACCTTGGTTTTCCTAGACCTAGATATTTTTCCATAATTGAATGACACATTGTGGTAGGTCTTCTTGGGGTTAAGTTTGTGACTCAAACTTTTCTTGCCCCTTGATGGTTCTTGCCCTTTAGAACCTAGATTTTGACCATTTGACCCCTTAAATGAGTTTGTCATTTTTGATAGGGTATTTTCCAATTTTTCAAGCCTTGACCTCAAGGCTTGGTTTTCTAATTCTAACTTTTTCAATATTTATTTTTCATTTATTGTTTGGGAATGACACTTCCTAGGCATATGTCTATGTTTCTTGGGATTAATGCCTAGGTGGTTCTCTACCTTCCTAATGGATTCCCTAGGTAGAATGAGTCTAGAGTTATTAGTTCTAGATTTGTCCTTAAATAAATTAACATGCTTAGCACCTAAACAATAAAATTTATTATTTCTACTAGCATGCTTTTCTTGAGCAATAGCAAGAGTACTAAAATAATTTCTAGCATGCCTTTTAACCTTAGAACTAGAAAGTGCATTAAAATATACCTTAGAGTTTGCTTTAGAAGCTCCCCCTACTTGGGTAGCTTCTTCTTGCCCCTTCTTCCTCCCCCTAGAGCATTGGCTTCGGTTGTGTTTCCATTGATTGCACTTGAAACACACAATGTGCTCTTTACTTTTCTTAGCGAAGATTCCGGCATCCTTCAATTTTTCTTGAACTTTTGGAGCCAACACTTTCTCCTTAGCTAATTTTGGGCATTTTCTCTTGTAATTCCCGACTTCCCTACACTCAACTTTAATTTTCTCTTGCTTCAGTGATCTAACCTCCGATCCGGATGTTGAGCATCTTTCAACTTTCGAGTCTTCACTTTCTTGTGAGGATGAGCATTCTTCTTCGGCCTCCTTCTCCGATTGAGTCGGTTTGAGATTTTCGTGGAATTTTACCAACTTATTCCACAACTCCTTAGTATCCTAATATTTACCTAGCTTGGACAAAATATCATAAGGTATAAATTTTATTACATTTTCATTACCTTAACAGTTGTCTTGAGTTATTGTCGTTGCTCCTCGATCCATCTTGATTTTTCAATTAGCTTACCTTCTTCATCCTTTGGTACTTCAAAACCATCTTCAATTGTTAGCATCATATCAAAATCGATTTCGAAATATACCTCAATTTTTTTCTTCCACCAAGAAAAGTCTCCTCCAAATTTCGATGGACGAATTTTGATGTTGACCATTTGATTTGCTTATCACGATAGCGAGTCCGATGATAAGATCCTCACTCTGATACCACGTGTAAGAGGATTGTGGCACGGATTGAAGAGGGGTTTGAATAGCCCTTAATTGTGCTTGACGAATTTTGATCGTTCTTGCGTGCTTGTCTACAATGATCGTTAATATGCGCAGCGGAATAATAATAAAACAAAATAAAGATACAGCACTGATGTGAGCAAAACATATAGGGTTTTAGGGGTAGTTTTTGTTCACATCCCGATGCATTTTATATTTGATTCTTGCATATTTCACTTTATTTTGCATGCATTTCCTATTTTCTGGTTCGGAGATCTTCTCTTTGTACTCTTGTGTGCAGGACAACATTCTACGGGGAAAATGGCACACTTTTGGAGCAAAAAGAAGGCATTTGGCAATTAGAACAGAAGGACACACACCCTGGCCCTATTAATCCACACAGCTTATGCCCCAGCACCACACACGGCTTGGTCGTGTGAATCCACACAGTCGTGTGGGATGGGCGATTTCGATGAGATTCAGTTATTTTCCAGGTTTTAGAGAGATCCGACCTTATGTCTATATAAAGGAAGCTATGCCCAAACCCTAGGGGGAGGCCCAACTGCGGGGACGACACACCGGTGCCCTAAAAAGTACTGAAAACTCACAATGGGGAGGAAGGAAGTCGCTCGAGGATCAAGTTCTGCACTTCGGTGCTAGAGAGAAGAGCCACATTGCATTGTAATTCACGTTCCTTGTGTAATTTACATTATTTCTATGAATTCAATTATGCTTTGTGTTTCTCTTCTCATATTTATGGAGTAGATTCTCCTATTCTAGGATTAGGGTGTAGTTTGTGTGCGTATAACATGTTATTTCAAATATATTTCAGTTCTTGAGATTATATTTGCAATTAGTGATTGTTTAGATCGATAGCTATTTGTTTTGGTCTTCTATTTACTGTGTGTAGCTGATACGAGGGGTGACAACCCTCGTATCAAATATTTAGGAGAATTAAGGAGGAACCTAGGGGTTGGCCTCATCTTCGGTAACCGTAGATAGAAGGGTGTGAGAGAGTCAAAAACGAGACATGTTCTGATTCATCACAGGGATTGATTCAGCATCCTCGTACCACCTACCCCGTCCTAAAGCCAGGGGTTGACTGGTATGGCAAAGGTAGTTTCCGATAGATGCGAAAGCTCATCGGGGAAGTGTATGATATCCCTTTCACAAAATCGTAGTTAGAAATCTAGATGATATTTAATTGATAGTGTGCTTTGCGACACACAGGCGAAACTGGAGTCCTAAAATCCCATTCAAAGACTCGTAGCGAACCTTCTCTTTCTCCGTGTGACATCAAACTTGAGTTAAGTCCACCATCAACCTCTCATTTGTAAACCCTAGGATTCCCAATCCGAATAACAACACGTCCACTGGACAAATCGATAATCGAAATCTCAGTCCCTGTGGGATCGATGTTCTTTATTACTTGACGACATCTATGCACTTGCGAGTGTTGAGCGTGAGCATGCGCTTCGAGTCCTTGATGATTCCCATCGCAAGATTTGAGGTCGTGTTCAAATGTATCATGTTTTTTGTGCCATTGCCTGGTATTATTGATTCAATATGGAATCGAAAGTGGATAGTTGGATCGGACTTAGGGTAGATTTGTCTTCTTATTTTTTTCCTTATTTTAATTATTTTAGTTTTAGATTTTTAATTATTTAAATTTAGTTTAGATTAATTTTAGTACACATCTTGCTTTATTTCAGTTTTTTTAGTTTTTCTTCATCTGGTTTAGTGCTCCAATTTAATTTAGTACTAATTTAGATCTTAATTTTCTTCTAGCTTTAGTTATTTTCTAACAGTTTTTCTTTTAGTTATTTTTTTAGCATTTTTTTAAGACTCTTGCCAAGGCACTGCTCTTCCTTTCCTTGTATATATTTTTTTGTATATAAAAATGTATGTTTTTACTCATGATTATGGTCAATTTAATGTTGTGAGTTTCAGTAACATTTATTGTGAGCATTGTGGTGAAATGTGGCATACCATTAATAATTGTCTGGATATATTTGAACCTTCAAAATTTGAACAAGAAGATGTCACCTATGATTACAACCAGTGGCCACGAGATGAAGCCTATTTATATAATTATGACCCTGCATACTTGAACCCTCAATATTATTTCCCAAGTGAGCACGAGAACTATGAATCACCATGTGAATTTTATCCAGAACCAAGTCCCCACTTAGAAGCCTTGCTAGCCAATTTTACTAGGGAATGTGAGGAGCATAGCTGACAATTTTTGGAGATTATGCAACGAGATCTAGCAAGAGAAGAAACCAAACGACGAGAAGGTGGCTTTGATGACTGGATTACACCTAATATGGCAGAGACTCATTTTGAGCGAATGGATGAGGAAGATGTAGATGACATAGGAAGTAAAGAAGGGCAATCCATGCAATCACCACTTGAAGAAGAACTTGAGGATTATATAATTGATACTTTAATCAAGGAGTGCATTGCTTCAATCAAAACACCTCCTAACCTCAAGAATCTAGAAGAGCCTACCTTAAACCTCACCAAAACTTTAGTTACCAATAGCGAAGCTCTTTTAGTGATTTATAATGATAAAATTTCATTCGACATAATAGAATTTACTAATCAATCTTTTGGTGAGAATGCCCATGGTGAGTTACATTATTTATAACATTTGGACAAAATGGAATATTATGATAAAACTCCTGATAATTTTGTGAAGATAAGCAAGTTCAATCTTGAACCAAGGAAGGAAGCTAGTAAATATCTTACCCCTCCACGAGCAAGATTTAAGAGATGTGGTGATGATAGACCATAAGGGAGGAGGCATAAAGTGAGCAAATATCTTACTCCCCCATGAGCAAGGTTCAAACGCATCAAGAAGGGGAGGAAGAAAAATATCCTTGGGCCACTAGAACCAAGATAAGATGCAGGAGTACAGTTAAGCTAAAAACCTTAAACAAGCGCTTCTTGGGAGGCAACCCAAGTTCAATTTTACATGTTTTTAATCTTTCTGCATTCATGTGTATAATCTAGATTTTGATTTATGGTCACTTATGTTTTTGCAAATAGTTTAGGATTAGAAAGAACTTGCTAGGAAGAAGAAAAAATCATTTTGAGCCCACCTAGTCCAAGATGAGAACCTGCACCTGCACCACCATTTTTGTTCTACTCTTGAGCAAGATGCAAGTACAGCCGCCTATGACTTCTCCAAGTTCTGATCATGCCTCGAGGACATATATGCCGAGCAGCAAACACAGAAGTAGCGATGGGAAGAGTAGAGCACTTACACGCAGGTGGAGTTTCATGGCTTTGTTGGTGCAGTGAGGCACCGAAATCGAACCTGTGTTTTGATTATAGCAAAGACACAAAAGTTAAGTCTATTTTGTTTTCTCACGAGCTGAATCGAGTGTGCAGAAGATTGATATAGCTGGAGCTGAAGGTTAGCGACACCCGGAGGAAGCCGCGGTGGTCGGGCGATACTCGAGTTACTTCGGAGGGAGCCGAAGGAATCGAGTGGAAGGCCGGAAGCAAAAGCGACACGTAAGTATCGAGGTAAGCTCGTGTGTGCGAGAGTAAGTAAGGTCGTATCCTCTTTACGGGGATGATCTTAAGCGTAGATCCGACCAAAGACATCTTATAGATGGTCTAGGTCGAGATCAGATGGTCGACGACCATCGAAATTATGTTTTTATTGAGCTAACTTTGACTTGCGGAAGCATCGGATCGCCGCTGAGGACTCACCGCGTATCGCCGATCACAGGTCATCAATCGATCGATGTCGCCATCACGATCGATGATGGCCATCACCGATCGATGGTCAATGATCGATTCGAGAGTCAAGGCTTATCACTCCACCTCAAAGCGGTTTGGTGTCCATTTGTGATTGGTTGAAGACCCACTCGAAAAGGGGCTCAAAGGCTATAAAAGGAGGGCCAAACCTAGGGTTTTAACAACAATTCTAAGCTTCCAAAAAGTCTCCGCAAAGCTACCGACAACAACGTGCTTCTTCTTCTCCGACGTCTAGGTTTCATTTCCTTTATTTTTGTACGTCGGCTTTAATTTTAGTGTCGTTGCTCATTTACATTCTTCGAAGCTTTTTTTATCGTAACGAGGAGAGGGGGAGTGTCCCTCTACCTCAAGTTTTTTTGTATCGATTAACTCCTACCTCCAACGAGGAGGAGTTTGTTTAGTAATTTGCCCTCCGTGCGTGGTCAAGGACCACTAGGGCCTTGGAGTAGTAGCCTACGGCTACGAACCAAGTAAAACCTTTGTCTCTCTTGTTTTTACATTTACATTCCGCTGCGATTAATTATCTCTTGAGTTTTTAACACGAACATCGAAAAAGAAAAATTTTCTATCGCTATTCACCCCCCCCCCCCCTCTAGCGCTCAAATCGATCCAACAGGCTTATGGGAGAACTTCCAACGGGCTGAGGAGTTCTACGACAAGACCCGTATATACTTCCAGGAGGAGGCTGCCCACCTCAATGAGGAGGTTGCCTACCATCGGAAGGTCAGGCAGCATATGCATGCCCAGCAGGCACAGTGGGCCCGGGAGGAGGAGCACAGAGCAACCGTTGTATCCACCAGCTCTCAGATCGATCACATGTACTGTGACATCAGAGGCTCAGCATCAGATTCTCCCAGGATCCCGAGATGTCGAGGCTACCAGACTTTTCACCTCGGCCATCATATTATAGGTATAGCTTCATATAAGTCTGGGGAGCCCCAAGTTTTGATTTATTTTGTTTCTAGCAGTAGTTTATTTCCTAATATTTTCACTTTAGTTTTAGTTAGCATTCATTTATTCATGCATAGTGTGTTTAGTTTCTTTCTGCACTTAGTTTTTGTTATCTTTAAGTTGCCTCAATAGTATTTTTAAAGTTACTTTCATGAGTTGTTCCCATAAGTAACTTAACTTCATTTATCTCGTGGTATTTTATTTTATTTGCTCTAATGAATGTTCTAGACTTACACTAGTTAGCTTTTATTTTTACACCTATACATGTCAAACATTTTGAAAGGGAGAATCTAGTATGTATCTAGTTATGATTCATCTCAATAGTCTTGTACTTTAGAATCTATAGGTGACTCTAGATTTCGCATTTTAGTTACTGGAGATGCTCGGATGATGGAAGCCCATTCGGAAAAATCAAAATCCCAAGAGAGAAAGAAAAGAAAAAGAAAAAAATGGAATAAGAAAATAAAAAAAGAGCGAAAGAAAAAGATAATGAGAAAAATTGAAAAAAAAAAAGATTATGAGGGATAAAAAATAATTGTCATGGGTGGAAATAGTTAGGTACCCTTTGAGACTAAGTTAGGTTATTGGGGAAACACCAACCAATTTCTCTCAATACCAAGCACACCTTTGAGACTTTGTGCTAGATCTAGAGAACGACCCTCGCTTTGGGTAGGTAAGTGCCTAAGAGTCAGAGACCTTAGGAAAGCTATAGGATGATGACTTAACTTACCATGGAATGAGTATCTCCTAAGAAGATTCGCTTAGCACATGCACGAGAAGCTAACTCAGTGAATTTTTAGAACATATCTATTTTGCTTTGATTGCAAATATCACTTGATAAATCTAGTTGACAAGCTAAGTATGGAATGATGCTTTTTAAAATTTCATGGCACTGAGGTTTGCTTAAGGACAAGCAAAGACTTAAGTCTGGGGGAATTGATGTGAGCAAAACATATAGGATTTTAGGAGTAGTTTTCGATCACATCCCGTTGCATTTTATATTTGATTCTTGCATATTTCACTATATTTTGCATGCATTTTCTATTTTCTAGTTTGGAGATCTTCTCTTTGTACTCTTGTGTGCAAGACAACATTCTACGGGGAAAATGACGAACTTTTGGACCAAAAAGAAGGCATTTGCCAGCTAGAACAGAAGGACACACACCCTGACCCTATGAATCCACACGGCTCGTGGCCCAGCGCCACACACAGTCGTGTGGCGCTGGGTGATTTCGATGCGATTCAGTTATTTTCAAAGTTTTAGAAAGATCTAGCCTGATGTCATATAAAGGAAGTTACACCCAAACCCTAGGGGGAGGCCCGACGGTCGGGACGACACACTGGTGCCCTAAACAACACAGGAAACTCACAACATGGAGGAAGGAAGTAGCTCGAGGATCAAGTTCTGCACTTCGACGCCAGAGAGAAGAGCCACATTGCATTATAATTCACGTTCCTTGCACAATTTGCATTATTTATATGAATTCAATTATGCTTTGTGTTTCTCTTCTCGTATTTATGGAGTAGATTCTCCTATTCTAGGATTAAGGAGTAGTTTGTGTGCGTAGAACATATTATTTCAAATATATTTTTGTTCTTGAAATCATATTTGCAATTGGTGATTGTTTAGATCAATAGCTATTTGTTTTGGTCTTCTATTTACTGTGCGTAACCGATACGAGGGGTGACAACCCTGGTATCAAAGATTTAGGAGAATTAAGGAGAAGCCTAGGGGTTGGCCTCATCTTCGGTAACCGTAGATAGAAGGGTGTGATAGAGTTAGAAACGAGACACGTTTCAATTCATCATAGGGATTGATTCAGCATCCTCGTACTGCCTACCCCATCCTAAAGCCAGGGGTCAACCTGGTATGGCAGAGGTAGTTCCTGATAGATGCGAAAGCTTATCAGGAAAGTGTATGATGTCCCTTCCACAAACCCGTAGTTAGAAATCTAGATGACATTTAATTGATAGTGTGCTATGCGACACACTGGCGAAACCGAAGTCCTAGAATCCCATTCAAAGACTCATAGCAAACCTTCTCTTCCTCCGTGTGACACCGTACTCGAGTTAAGTCCATCATCAACCTCTCATTCATGAACCCTAGGATTCCCAATCCGAACAACAACACATCCACTAGACAAATCGATACTCAAAATCTCAGTCCCTATGGGATCGATATTCTTTATTACTTGACGATATCTGTGCACTTACGGGCATTGAGCGCGAGCACACACTTTGAGTCCTCGACGATTCCCATCGCGAGATTTAAGGTCACGTTCGCGTGCATCAAACACACACAAGAGACAATAGATATACGTTGTTAGGAACTTTAGGGTTCCTACTCCATGGGGTGAGCTCAACGAGCTTGAGTGATGCACACTACTACTCAAACTCTTTCTCGACAATAAGTTGGAGGTGGAGAAACCTCATACAAGCAATTACAAAACGTAATACAAAAGTACAAGCAAAATACAAAGACAATATGAAATACAAGTAAAGAAAAACTTTACAACACTTTGCTTTGATCACTTGCTTGTTGTTTGCTTTGGTTTGCTCTTGAAGGTCTAGAATGCAGCAGCAATTCCCCTCCAAAATCTCTCTAAAAATCATTGTGAAAATCCTCCCTAAGCCCCTCCTTTTATGCTTGTCTTGGACTGATTTCGTGTCTAGCAATCAACTGCTCATGCCCATCAGTCGACTGCTCCTGTAGACGTTGTGAGGCAATGTCTAATCTACACTGGAAAAGTTCCAACGGATACCTAACAATTGACTGATAAGACCCATCAGTCGATTGCTCAAAGCCACCTATCGATTGTCAAACCCTAGCAGTCGACTCGAAAATATTATATGCCCGCGTCTTTGACCAACAGTCGACTGTCCAAAGTTGGCAGTCAACTGCCAAGGCCATGCAACGCAGTTGAACGTCAGCCGACTCGCACCAGTCGACTGGTACATCACCTCAGTCGACTGGTAAACCTCAACCATGAGGTTTAACCCAAGTATAATGCCCTCATACTTGCTAGACACTCTTAGCCTAGACCTAATCCTTCTAGCCACCTCTACTAGCCTCGTGCCTATCGGATCCCTCCAAGTCATCCATGACTTGTTCATCCATACTCTAGCCTCCGGGTGCTTCTTTCGGCTATTGTCATGCTCTCGATGTCTATACTGCTAAGGTACATATGGACTTACACTCCCAAGACTACCGCTTGGCCTTACATCGCCAAACCACCCCTTGGACTTCCCAAATGCCAAGTACCCATGACTTGGACTTTCACCGCCAAGGCTACGCACTTGGACTTACGTGGCCAAGGCTACACACTTGGTCTTCCCTTGCCAACTCCATGTTGGACTTCCAAGGCCAAGCCCCATGCTTGGGCTTTCACCGCCAAGGCTACACACTTGAACTTATATAGCCAAGGCTATTCACTTGAAGTTCGTATGACAATCACATGTCATATGTTTTGTCTAACATCAAAATATTGCTTGAGTCAAACTCGAGTCCGGTCAATCGTAACCTGGGTCGATTGCACCAATAAAATTATCTGGTCTACCTTGATGGGTTTGAACTCTGAGTTAGGAAGGTTGAGCTAGGAGGCTAGACTACCAAGTTGAGTAGGTTGAACTTCCTAGGGAGGTTGAACTATTGAGTTGATCAAGTGGTCAAGTTGCCAAATCTAGAAGTGTGATGAGTATTGTTGAGGTTTGTGATACACGTAGTTTTCTTAAAGTAGATTTGCCCTCTCTCTGATAATACTAGTGGTTTATATAGATGACTATTTTCAATGATACAATAGTTCAACCACATTAACAACTAAACACATACTACTTATGGTGAACTAAATAGTATTCAAATGCTCTCACCAAGAGAGCTTCTAGGTAGAAATTAAGGTTTTTAGATGGCTAATATAATGTAATTGAGAGGTGTTCTAAGACAATCGCCTTATAAGTTATTAATAAAATTCACTATTTGAGTGTACATTTTCTATGTATTTGATTAGATCTTAAATTCTTATACTAAAGTCTACAATACGAAACATAAAATGAGAGAAATTGTGATTGGATCACAATTAGTGGGTATCCCATCATGTGTAATTATGTAAGTATTGAAACTATCCCTAGTCGACGAATTGATGAGATTGGACTTTGTCAATTCTGTGAGACTAATACATGTTTTGCTCATTAGTCTATCCAAGCATTCAGTACTCACTGAATGGAAGAATAAGGATGCTGAGAGTGAACATGTGAATGCATGTTAGGGTAACTAGTTCATTGAAGTGACCTACTATGAAACTTCATATGGTTTGTTATTTCGATGAAGTTTCAATGCAACTCACATGCGAGTTTCCTTGAACTTGAGGTATTCAAGTCACCTTGGTCATGATGCTTTATACTTTAACTTCTTCGTAGCCATCTCCATAGGAGGTATAACTCCGGGATGATTGGGTATAAGCCAAAGTGATCGAAGGTGTTTGAATAATCCACAGAGGATTCACCAATCCTTATAAAGGAGATGTATACCCTAGGTTTATTTGTCAGAATTGTTACTCAGAAGTCTCTAGCTTGAGCAAGCATGTTAAGAAGACAATCATGTGACCTCCATTTTGGCGTGTTATCGTATGAACATTTTCTAGATTTTCTTACCTTAATTATGAGATAATTATGGTAAGATAAATTCTGTTTAAGCCTCCTAAGATGCCCTAATCAAGAGATGTATAAATAGATTCTTGATAATCTTTGGAGGATGATCTATCTTAGAATTCTTAGTAGCCATTTTTGCTCTTTGTCCCTCTCTCGTCTTTGTCGGTTGGTTAGCATCAATCGGAGACAAAGACTTGCTACTCGTAGAGTTATCTTAGGTAATCTCGACGTGAATATAGATAGAGGCAAGGTTTGTGATCCTTTCTCGTGGTTTCGACAGATTCGATGAGAATCTCGAAGGTATAATTTCTCTTCTCCTTTCTTTCATTGTGACTTTGTCAAAGCAAGAGATCTTGGCCCCAGGGGATGTCTGGGAGGAAATAAAAATTATTTTATTTATCTCTTCAGCTGCATTTGTTTTCCTAGAATCTCCAACATAATATTCGACTATTTCAAGTGCTCTATGGATATGTTTACATTTCAATGCCTCCAAATTGCAAGAGCTCTCTTCTTCTTCCTTCATGTTTTCAAAACTCTTTTAGAAAGCTTTTATCTTGAAAAGTTCTAACAATAAAGCAGATTATTGGAAATATAATATATTCCGTTAGGAAAATGAATGGAATGGGGATGAAAAGGGGCTTCCATACGAAGGAGTTTTAGTCCCATATTAGTAATTGGGAGGTAAATTAGTTGATTTATATTGAATCACAACATCTATAATTGTGAACACATATGGGTAAGATGTTCTCTCTCATGCACTCGCTTGCAAGGCATTCAAATCTAGGGCTTGAATTATACTGCACCTAGATAACTCATATGCGAGTGTGATCTGTGTGAGTCGAATGTTGGATCAGTTGAGGCAAAATTTGCTCAAGTGAATCAACTTACGTTTTGCCACCCAAATTCATTTTGTTGCTTACTCAAATGCGTAACATACACATTAATTAACGATCTTAAATGGTTGAATAATTAATGATGATTTTGTAATCACCTAAATGAAATGACCAACTATTAATGGTTGGGGGTTGACATTTCAAACCGGGAAGGCAAAGGAAATAAATGGCCTTTACTTAGTCATTAATTGGATGTTATATATCTGAGCTTATATAAGGAGGCTACAATCTCAGGCAAAGTGGAAAACAATATAGACTAGCTTCTCATCCAACTTAGTTCTCCTGCATTCTTTTCCTCCCTGCTGAGCGACTTGCTCGACAACTCTTCCATGATAATGTTTGGGTATATGCTTAGTTCATTGTGAATAATCTATATGCTTGGTTGTGTAGTGGTTTTGCCATTGTATTATGAAAAAATATGTGTCCATTGTAACCTTAAAGTACTATTGGAGGGGACAAATATATTTTAAGAATATTGTATCAAACATAGGCCTCAACTACTCTTTCTACTCAGCAACTCGGTCACTGGGGCTACACGACCACTTGGGAGAGCCAACTACTCAGCAACTAGATCACTTATGCAACTTAGTGACTCAATCGTTCGGGCAACTCTGTCACTCGGAACACTCGATGACTCGGCCACTCGGGTGACTCGGCGACTTGGGCACTTAGCTAGCTCGACTACTTAGGTAACTTCGCAACTCAAACACTCTATCAGGTCAACCACTCAGGCATCTCAACACTCAATGACTCAATGACTCATCCAGTTCGGTCACTTAGGTAGCTTGGCACTCGGCTGCTCAGTTACTCAATCAACTTGGGTACTCAGCCAGCTTGGCTATTCGACACTAAACAACTCAATCACTCAACTAAGAAGAGTGCCATCTTCACAATAAATTTGAATCATTTCATAAATTTAAATTCATATTATTCCTATGAAACTCTGACCATCATTTCGGGTTGCACACACATAGAAATCAATTGGATATAATACAATCTAGACTCTAGATTTATATCTCACTTGTGAGAGGGCACATGAAAAAGTATCTCTCATCCAAACACATTCACATCATCATCAAAAGTTGTGATTCAATATAAACTAATAATGTTGCCCAAAAATTTCAATGTGGGATTAAACTCTCATTTGTATTGAAATCTATTTTTTCCATTCACTTTTCTAACTGTTTTTTCCTCTTTCTCCAAAAAAAACATTGATTACCTTATATGAATTACAATAATTGTGTTTTTCAGTTGGGACAAAAACTACTTAATGTTGATGATAATGATTAGTTAAATTAATTATCTGTCATTGAAAGTTGCATTTGATGTTACTACTGTTAGACAATCTTACTAATTTAAAATTGTTATCATAGTTACAAGGAATAATTTAAATTAAAATTATTGGAAATAAATAAGACTTATCTATCAAGATGGCCTAATGCATAAGTTACCGATCTAGGACAGCTACGCTAGTGAGCTATGCTTAGTTGGGACAAGGAAGGTTGATTTGTCAAAGTTGTCGAGTGGCCCCGAGCAGGTCAAGTTGCCAAGTAAATCGAGTGGCCCCAAGGAAGCTGAGTTCGTCAAGCTGTCGAGTGCCTCGATGAAGGGAATTACTTCTCCCGCTTCGGTCGCTTGTGCAAGGCGATCCTATCACATGTCCCCGGATTAAAATTTTATTCATTAAAACTAATCCGGATGGAGATGGATTACCCAAGCAACCGATTCATCATCGTGCTATTCGATTTGAGTAGTCGCTTGAACAAACTTATTTTACAAGCAACCTAACTCTTTTCCTTGATTAGCCGCGGAATATATGATGAACGGATCGCCGGATTTTGTGTTTATCATCAGGGTCCATGTTAATCAATAACATACAAAATACAAAAGAACTAGAATCAAAACTAAAGAAGATTATACCTCTTGTTTTACCTCTTGATCTTCTATTGTATTCCTATCCTTCTCTTGGATGTCATGTGGGCGACGATCTTCCAAGAATCAAAGCCTCCTAGATCTCTTATCTTCTCTTCCTTGCTCGCTCCGAACAAGGGAAGATAAAACTCCCTTCTTCTCCTTACTTGTGCCGACCACCAAGGCCTCCTCTTCTCCTTGCTTGTGCCGACCACCACAACTCCAAGACTTGGTGTCCGCCGGTCCTAGGAGAGTAGAAAAAGAAAGAGAACCTTCCTCCTTGTGTTGTCGCCGGGCCTAGGTGAGGAAGAATAAGAAGCGTCGGCCTTTGCTTGAAGGAAGGAGCGCTGACCCTAAAGAGATGAAGAAGAGGCGCCGGCTAAATCTTAGGAAGAGAGGAAAAAAAAACCCTAAACCTCTTCCACTTGTTGTCACCGCCCAAAGCCAACTCCAAACCCTAGAACTTCATTTTTGCCCAAGCCTCTTCCCTTTCTTATATAGATCTAGGCTTCATGAGGTATTTATAATAGACTACAATAGGGAACATGAGGAGAAGTTGGATCTTGGCCACCCAATGGATCCGAACCACACAAAACCCGATCCATTAGTGATGATCTATTCCACTAGAGGATGATCATTGATCTACCTCACCAACCCCCATAAATAAATATGGGATCCACATATTATTTGTACAAAATATCTCTCCGTGTTTAAGATATCGAATGTCCATTAATTAATTAAATTACTGACAATTTAATTAATTAATATCTAACTCGATGAGTAGTATCACTCATCCTTATCATCATGTTGGACCAGGTCCACTTGCAGGATTTACATGATGAACCTTATGAGCTTTTCAAGGGGGCATCATCATCCTAGTATATAGGACACGATTTCCTCCTATAATCAATGGCACACCATATAAAAATATTATTTCCCAACTTACCAGGCCTATCGATTTAATACATAAATCTCGCCCATTGGTAAATCAAAGAAATAAATACTAAGTGCATATGCCCGTTATTATATCGGGATTAAGAGCATGTACACCATAATATCTGAGGTCTGATTCAAATATATAGTCAATATAAATTGAATCACCTCTAAATCGGTCTTGCTCAATACACAAAGTGTACTAGTGTAATTCTATGGTCAAGATAAACCAATACCAAATTACACTACAACCATGCCAATGGTTTGTCCAAAACCATCTTGGTTGTGAGCCTCTACTTATACTCTACAAGAAACGGATAACATGATCTTCTGTGTGACACCACACATCAAATTATCTACAATGTAACGTATCAGACAATATGCATAAATATAAAATGCAAACAATTATCATGTGATTCTTATTTCAAAATGAAGATGTTCATACAAAGGCTAGGCTTTCAGTATACATCCCAACAATCTCCCACTTATACTAAAAGGCTATGCTGCCATTAAACCGCCATACATCTGATTCCCATTCCCTCCACATGTCTATTAAAAGCTTTCACTGGAAGGGCCTTAGTGAAAGGATCTGACAGGTTATCCTCTGATGCAATCTTGGCGATAATAACTTATCCTTGCTTTACGATTTCTCGTATCAGGTGGTACTTGCACTCTATGTGTTTACTTGCCTTATCGGCTCATGGTTCCTTCGAGTTTGCAACTGCACCATGTTTATCACAATAAATTGTGATAGTTCTGGGCAAACCAAGATTCACATCCAAGTCCATCAATAAGTTCCTGAGCCATACTACTTCTTTGCCTGCCTCAGAGGCTGCCACATACTTAGCTTCCATGGTAGAGTCCACCACGCATTTCTGCTTGACACTCCTCCATATAATGGCTCCACCTCCCAAAGTAAACACAAAACCTGAGGTAGACTTACTGTTATCCCAATCTGAATGGAAGTCAAAATCTGTGTAATCCACAGGGAGTAATTGATCTGCCTCGTATAGTAGCATATAATCTCTAGTCCTTCTCAGGTACTTCAATATATGGTTTACCGCAGTCCAATGTCCCTATCCTGGATTACTCTAATATCTGCTAACCATGCCCACGACAAAGCAGATATTCGGTCTTGTACATAACATAACATAACATACATGAGGCTTCCTACCGCCGAAGCATAAGGAACCGCCTTCATCTCCTCTATCTCCTTTGATGTTCTAGGACATATCTCTTTAGATAAAGGTACTCCATGCCAAAAAGATAGAAAACCATTCTTGGAGTTCTGCATGCTAAAATGAGCTAAAATAGTGTCTATGTATGAATCTTGAGATAAGCACAACATCCTTTTCTTGCGATCCCTTATAACCTTGATCCCAAGGATGTGTCCCACTTCTCCCAAGTCCTTAATATCAAAATGTTTGAACAACCATACCCTTACATCTGATAATACTTTGACATCGTTGCCAATGAGCAAAATGTCATCTACATATAGTACAAGAAATACCACTATGTTTCCGTCACATCTCTTGTATACACAAGACTCATCCGGACTTTGAATAAATCCATATGACTGGATTACTTCATAAAAGTGGATGTTCCAAGATCTCGAAGCTTGCTTCAATCCATAAATGGACCGATTAAGCTTGCACACAAGATGCTCTTTTCCCTTTGCAATGAATCCCTTTGGTTGCTCCATATAGATGTTTTCTTTAAGACTTCCACTAAGGAAAGCTGTCTTGACATCCATTTGCCAAACCTCATAATCAATATGAACAGCAATAGATAAGAGAATCCGGATAGACTTAAGCATGGCTACCGGCAAAAAGGTCTCCTCATAATCGATACCCTCTTTCTGAGTATACCCTTTCGTAACAAGCCTTGCTTTGAAGATCTCTACCTTCCTGTCTGATCCTCTCTTTCTTTTGTAGATCCACTTGCATCCAATGACTTTTACACCATTGGGTGGTTCTACTAGCTCCCAGACCTGATTTGAATCCATAGATTCTATCTCAGAATTCATCGCCCTTTGCCAAGATACCGCATCTTTATCTTGGATTGCCTTGTCATATGTCCAGGGATCAGGTTTATGTTCGTCAGGGACCAAATCAAAAGATTCTCGCAAGAACATAAAACTGTCAGGTTGTCTAACAACCCTCCCACTATGAAGAGGTATCACCTGTATATCCTCTGTGACACACTGTGCAGTCACTTGTGGTATGTCCTCTTGTACCATTGGTACTGAAGTAGTGACTTCCCCTCTTAATTCCTCCAGAACAATCTTGCTCATGGGCTTGTGGTTCATCACATAGTCTTTCTCTAAAAATCGGGTATTTGTGCTAACGATCACCCTCTGATCTCTAAGACTATAGAACAAACCACCTTTCATTCCTCTAGGATAGCCTACGAATAGGCGCACTTCTGTACAAGGTTCCAACTTACCAGTATCTCCCTTTAGCACGTGTGTTGGACTACCCCAAATCCAAATTTGTCTCAGACTAGGCTTTCGCCTAGTCCATAATTCTATGGGAGTAGAAGGTACTGATTTAGATGGTACTAAGTTCAGAATATACACTGCTGTTTCCAGAGGATACCCCCGAAACGAATCTAGTAACTCAGAATAACTCATCATCGATCTAATCATCTCTATAAGAGTCCTATTCCTTCGCTCTGCCACAACATTCTGTTGGGGTGTACCAGGTGCAGACAGTTGGGATTGAATCCCAGCCTCTGATAAGTAACTCCTAAACTCTCCTAAGAGGTACTCACCACCACGATCAAATCGTAGTGTCTTGATACTTTTACCTTGACGTTTCTC
The DNA here is from genome assembly GCA_025175895.1 of Wurfbainia villosa. Lineage (NCBI taxonomy): Eukaryota > Viridiplantae > Streptophyta > Magnoliopsida > Zingiberales > Zingiberaceae > Wurfbainia > Wurfbainia villosa. Next base: position 39,494,111 of record CM045988.1, read on the forward strand.
CATATCAGCCTTGAATTCTTTGAACCTGTCAAAGCATTCAGACTTGTGGCGCATCAAGTAAATGTATCCATATCTTGAATAATTTTCTATAAAAGAGACGAAATATTCAAAGTCACCTCTATCCTGGGTAGACACAGGACCACACAAATCAGAATGAACCAATTCCAACACATCTTTGACTCTATACCCCTTGGCCTTAAAAGGCCTCTTTGTAATTTTACCTTCCAAGCAAGATTCTCAGGTTGGGAAATCTTCCACTACTAATGAACCCAAAGGTCCATCAACTATCAACCTTTGAATTCTACTCAGGTTAATATGACCTAACGTTAGATGCCAAAGATACGTTTGGTTCATTTTCGAAGGTTCTTTTCTCTTATTAGATTTTAAAAATGAGTTATTTATTTCTATTCGCATCGTGGGAGCTTTTGGTTAAAGAGTATATAAATTTCCTACCAATGCACCAGAACAGATAATCTCCCTATTCCTTTTTATAACAACTTTGTCATTAAAAGAAATAGAATATCCATTCAAAAATAATTTAGAAACTGAAATCAAATTTTTTCTAAATGAAGGTACATAAAGGAAATTTCTCAGAACCAAAGTTTTATTCCTACTAAAAGATAAATAAACATCTCCCACTGCAATAGTCGCCACCTTTGTAGCATTACCCATGTAGACGGTAATCTCTCCCTCAGCTAGTCGTCTGGTTTCCTAGAACCACTGCAAAGAGTTGCAGACATGATCAGTGGCTCCCATATCTAAATATCAAGTACTGGTAGATAACACCGCTAAACATGTTTCAACAACTAAACCAAAAGATATACCTTTGTTATGCTTTCGATTAGGGCAGTCTGCCTTCTAATGTCTAGTCTGCTTGCAAGTGAAGCACTTGCCTTTCGGCTTCTTCACTCCTCCCTGAGATCCTCTATCCACCTTTGCTACACCTTGTTTCTTCTTCTTCTTGCCTTTCAGCTTAGAAGTAGAAACCTTTTGAGCAACCATGGCTTGAGAACTCTGATGAAAAAGTCCCTCTGCCGCCTGGAGTTCTTTCAGAAGCTCCGCCAATGAATACAACCTCTTATTCATGTTGTAGTTGAGGCAAAACTACTCAAAACTCCTAGGTAGAGATTAGAGAATGATATCAACCTGGGTTTCCCCATCAATCTTCGCTGCAAGGACTTCGAACTCATTTAAATGATCCATCATCTTGAGAACATGATCCCTCACGAGTGTTCCCTCAACCATGGTGGTCGTCATCAAGTTCCTCATAGTTTCCTGCCTAGCAGCCCGATTCTGGTGTCTGAAAAGTTCTTTGAGATTGAGCATCATGTCATAGGCAATATTCATGGCCTAATGTTGATGCTGCAATACATTTGACATAGAAGCCAAAATGTAACACTCGCCATCTCATCAGCCATGATCCACTTCCTATAACTCTCTTTCTTCTTTTCACCAGAATCATCCGTAGCCTTAGGAGGACACTCTTTGAAAAGTACATATTTGTACTCCTCGGCAGTTAAGATAATGTGAAGATTCCTTTTCCAATCAACATAGTTAGGTCTAGTAAGTTTGTTTTCTTTCAGAATCACAACAAGTGGGTTGAAAGTCATTTTGAAAAACCTAAGAATCACATAAATCAAAACATTAGATTTCAAAAATTTATTGATTCCTCAAATAATAAAATTTTAAAATCAACCAACACCTCAAAACACCGAGAATATCATATGTCATGATAGTGTGGATGTATACAAATTCTACATTTGTAAGAGGAGATTTTACCCATTAATTTTATTATCCTGTCAACCTTACTTTTAGACAAATAAAATTAATAGTTGGTTCCTCTTCGGCCTTACAAATAAAAGCAGTGACTCTGATGGGAAGGATACTTTTATTTGCATCTAAGTGTTTACCATTACCCGCTACTAAGGCAATTACCTCGGATTATATGCCTTCCGATGGGGAAGTACACATGCTCCTAAATAATTTCCTATAACCATATTTGACTTCAAACTCATTCGATATGGAGGAAGGCACTCAGAGCCAACGTGCAAGTTTGTTCGCATCACATGTCAAATTGAAATGGAGGCCGTGGGAATTTAAAGAATATCCCTCTCCCACTTAGTAATTTAAAATGGAAGAATTTTCTCAAACACACAACATGCATATCAAACAATAAGCAATAAATATGAAAAAAATATTTTCCAACTATTATGGCTTTTATTTTCTAATATGCTTCCCATCGTGTCGCCACCTCGTCCGCTCCTCCCTTTACCATGCTCTAGCCAAAAGGGGATCCGAGCTGAGATAAACTATTTTAATTTATATCCATCGATCCTATACTCCACGAAGGAGTGTACAATATATCTAGATCGAAAGTAAATTAAAATGAGTGGCTAAATAATACCGTATTTAATTATAAAAATTAAATACTAATTATCCTCGTCAACTCTGAGGCTTCAAATAAATAATTACAATCACACACACACAATCACATACATCCATATAGCCATAATAGTTGGATCTTATGCCTGCAAGAAAAAAGTTAGCCTACGCACATCCTACTATTATTCGGCATAAAATATATGATAATTGCATGAAAGTAACCGAATCCAAAACACACAAAACCAGAAACCGTGGCTCTGATACCACTTGAAGGGAATTGCTTCCCCCTCTTCGGTCACTTGTGCATGGCGATCCTATCACACGTCCCCGGATTAAAATTTTATTCACTAAAACTAATCCGGACAGAGATGGATTACCCAAGCAACCGATTCATCATCGTGCTATTCGATTTGAGTAGTCGATTGAACAAACTTGTTGTCCAAGCAACCTAACTCTTTTCCTCGATTAGCTGCAGAATAGATAATGAACGGATCGCCGATTTTTGTGTTTATCATCAGGGTCCATGTTAATCAATAACATACAAAATACCAAAGAACTAGAATCAAAACTAAACAAGATTATATCTCTTGTTTTACCTCTTGATCTTATATTGTATTCCTATCCTCCTCTTGGACGTCGTGTGGGCGACGATCTTCCAAGAATCAAAGCCTCCTAGATCTCTTATCTTTTCTTCCTTACTCGCTCTGAACAAGGGAAGATAAAACTCCCTTCTTCTCCTTACTTGTGTCGGCCACCAAGGCATCCTCTTCTCCTTGCTTGTGCCAATCACCACAACTCCAAGAGTTGGTGTCCGCAAGCCCTAGGAGAGGAGAAAAAGGAAGAGAACCTTCCTCCTTGTGTTGCCGCCGGCCCTAGGTGAGGAAGAAGAAGAAGCACCGGCCTTTGCTTGAAGGAAGGAGCCGCGACCCTAAAGAGATGAAGAAGAGGCGCCGACTAAACCTTAGGAAGATAGGAAAACAAAAACCCTAAATCTCTTCCACTTGTTGTCGTCGCCCAAAGCCAACTCCAAACCCTAGAACTTCATTTTCGCCCAAGCCTCTTCCCTATCTTATATAGATCTAGGCTTCATGAGGTATTTATAATAGGCTACAATAAGGACCATGAGGAGGAGTTGGATCTTGGCCACTGAATGGATCCGAACCACACAAAACCTGATCCATTAATGATGATCCATTCCACTAGAGGATCATCATTGATCTACCTCACCAACCCCCATAAATAAATATGGGCTCCACATATTATTTGTACAAAATATCTCCTCGTGTTTAAGATATCGAATGACCATTAATTAATTAAATTACTGACAATTTAATTATTTAATATCTAACTCCATGAGTAGTACCACTCATCCTTATCATCATGTTGGACCAAGTCCACCTGCAGGATTTACATGATGAACCTTATGAGCTCCTCAAGGGAACATCATCATCCTAGTATATAGGACACGGTTTCCTCCTATAATCAACGACACACCATGTGAATAATATTATTTCCCAACTTACCAAACCTATCGATTTAATACATAAATCTCGCCCATTGATAAATCAAAGAAATAAATACTAAGTACATGTGTCCATTATTATATCGGGATTAAGAGCATGTACACCATAATATCTGAGGTCTGATTCAATTATATAGTCAGTATAAATTAAATCACCTATAAATCGGTCCTGCTCAATACACACAAAGTGTACTAGTATAATTCTATGGTCAAGATAAACCAATACCAAATTACACTACAACCATGCCAATGGTTTGTCCAAAACCATCTTGGTTGTGAGCCTCTACTTTTACTCTACAAGGAACTGATAACATGATATTCTGTGCGACACCACACACCATGTTATTTACAATGTAACATATCAGACAATATGCATAAATATAAAATGCAAACAATGGTCATGTGATTCTTATTTCAAAATGAAGATGTTCATACAAAGGCTAGACTTTTAGTATACATCCCAACACTCAAGTAGCTGAGTGCTCGAGAAGGTTTATTATCCATGTCTACTAAGTGTCGAACTACTATATTGGCTAGGTAGGGAGGCTAAATTGAAAGGCTAGGCGATATTGTATGCTCCTTATATAAGGGCCATTAATGCGTTCACATCACACTAACATATGACTCATCTAGATCAATGCAACCTAAGCCCTAAATTTGTATCCCCTTGTGGGAGCACACATAAGAGAAAATCTTTCCATATACATGTTCACAATATTCAAAGTTATGATTTAATATAAACTTAACTTTCAAGCCACTCAACCCCCATATTAGACTAAATTCCCTTGTAACTCCCTTGTAAATGGGTGTCCATTTCCATCCATCTTTTCTTTCCATCCACATTTCCAACCACTCTAGCCTTCAGAATTTTGTTAGAAACAAAAGATATGACTTCTTTTATGTGCACATCTAAAGATAGGTACATGGCTACACTCTTGATCAAATTAAGGGCGAGTCAATTCTGATGCTTGCAGTGAACTTTACTAGATATGTGAGTTCATCATCCTCAAGTAAACCATTTCCACTTTGTTATTTCATAACAAGAGATACCCCTTATTACATGGAAGACACCCTATTTATATACAAAGTTAGGGCTTATTCAACGGAATAAATCAAACCATATCCTAAGAATAAATCCACCTCTGTCCTAGGAAATAATTATCCCTAACTATATTTACAATATTCTAACACTCCCCCTCAAGCTAAAGAATATAAATTATATGCACCCATCTTATTACATATGTAGTCAATTCGAGGACCTCTCAGTGACTTAGTAAGTATATCTGCTAGTTGATCATGTGAGTTGACAAAACTAGTAGATATTTCTCCAGATATGACTCTCTCTGATAAACTGACAGTCGACTTCAATATGATTTATCCTCAAATGAAAAATTAGATTTGAGGTGATATGCATGGTGACCTGGTTATCACATATAAGTGACATTTGTGTAACATCTCCAAATCTTAGCTTTTGGAGCAACTATTTGGGCCATATAAGCTCTTGACTTGCTATAGCCATAGCTCGATACTCTGCTTTTGCACTGAATCTTGCCACAACATTTTGCTTTTTGCTTTTCCAAGAAACAAGATTATCTCTGATAAATATACAAAAGCCACAAGTAGATCTCCTATCAATGGGAAATCTTGCCCAGTCTGCATTAGAATACTCTATGACTCAAGTATGTCCATTATCTTCGTACAAAAGACCCTTTCATAGAGTGCCTCTTGTAGGGTGTTCGCTATCGGAGGCTCATTGGCTCCCATGTCCCCGGATTAAAATTTTCACTAATGAAAGATTTAATCCAGATGGGATGAGCTTCCTTAGCACAACCTATTCATCGTCGTGCTAACAACTTGAGTGGTCGCTTGAACAAACTAGTTGTTCAAGCAACACAACTCTTCTAGTTGGTTAGCCGCGGAAGAGACGATGGATGGATCGCCGGTTTTTGTGTTTGTCTTCGGGGTCCATGATTATACAATATATATTCACACACACACATGCATAATCAAAACAAATAAGAACATGCTCAGATCTGTACATAAAGTTAAAATAACTTTATACCTTACGATCTTCTATCGTATGTCCTTTCCTTCTCGTGGACGACGTGTGGACGAAGATCCTCCACGAGTAGAAGCCTTCTAGATCGAGTTCTCCTCTTCCTTGTCCGCTGCAAACAAAGAGAAGAACCACAAATACCTTTCCTATTTAGAACCGGCCACCAAGCTAGGAAGTTTGATGCAACCGCCGACCAAGGAATGAATAGATGAGGCACCGACCACCAATACAAAGGGAACCGTCGGCCACCTTGGAAATAGGAGGAAGATGATCTTGCCGGACACCAATGGGAGGAGAACCGCCGGCAAAGGAAGAAGAGAGTGGCTAATGTGAAGGGCGCTGGCCAAGGAATGCTTGAAGGAGGTGGGCGCCGGCAACAATTTTGGATGAAGATGGTTGCCACCCAACCTTACTCCAAACCCTAGCCGCCCAACTCTTTCCAAACCCTAATCCCAATTTGAATTATCTTGATCATTGCTGCCCAACCCTAAGCATCTATTTATAGAATAGGGCTTAAGCCTCCTTTAATCTCATCCGTCGGATCTAGGGATTTAACCTCCACCGTCGGATCTAGGGTTTTATCCCAACCGTCGGATCTAGGGTTTCATCTCAACCGTCGGATCTAGGATTTCATCCTAATCGTCGGATCTAGGATTTCATCCCAACCGTCGGATCTAGGGTTTCATCCCAACCGTCGGATCTAGGGATTTGATCTCAACCGTCGATTCTAGGGTTTCATCCGAACCATCGGATCTTAGGGATTTAATCCCAACCGTTGGTTCTAGGGTTTCATCCTAACCATCGGATCTTAGGGATTTAATCCTAACCGTTGGTTCTAGGTTTTGTTTTACATTCTTGGATCTAGACTTCACAAGGATTATATTAGGCTATGATAGGGACCATAAGGAGGAGTTGGGTCTTGGCCACCCGATGGATCGGAACCACACATACTTGATCCATCAATGATGTTCCATTCCACTAGAGGATCATCATTGAACTACCTCACCAACCCCCATAAATTAATATGGGCTCCATATATTATTTGTACAATAATCTCCCCGTGTTTAAGATATCGAATGTCCGTCAATTAATTGATTTACTGACCATCAATTAATTAACATCTAATTCCTCGAGTAGTACCACTCTACCTTATCATCATCTTGACTAAGTCAACCAGCTGGGTTTACATGATGAACCTTATGAGCTCCTCAAGGGGACATCATCAACCTAATATATAGGACACGGTTTCCTCCTATAATCAACGGCACACCATGTAAATAATATTATTTCCCAACTTACCGGGCATATTGATTTAATCCATCTAAATCTCACCCACTGGTAAATTAAAAAAATAAATACTAAGTACATGTGCCCGTTATTATATCGGGATTAAGAGCATGTACAACATAATATCCGAGGTCCAATTCAATTATGTAGTCAGTACTAAATTGAATCACCTCTATGTCGGTCCTACTCAATACACCTAAGTGTACTAGTGTAACTCTATGTTCAAGATAAAATAATACCAAGCTACACTACAACCATGCCAATGGTTTGTCCAAAACCATCTTGGTTGTGAGCCTCTACTTATATTTTACAAGTCGATAACATGATCTTCTGTGCCACACCAAGCACCATGTTATCTACAATGTAAAATATTAGACAATATGCACACATATATAATGAATATATAAAATGCAAACAATGATCATGTGATTCTTATTTCAAAATAGAATGTTCATACAGAAAAGAGCTAGGCTTTCAGTGTACATTCCAACACCTCTGATATATCAAACAATGTGAATCACCACGTACCAATGTTCTTTACATGGAGAGTTGAGAAACTAACTTACTTCACTTATTGCAAATGAGATATCTGGATGAGTAACAGTAATGTAGCTTAGTCTACCTACTAATTGTAGGGATGTATACTAAAAAGTCTATCTTTTGTATGAACATCTTTATTTTGAAATAAGAATCACATGATCATTGTTTGCATTTTATGGTTATGCAATATTGTCTAATACATTACATTGTAGATAACATGGTGTGTGGTGTCACACGGGAGATCATGTTATCGGCTCCTTGTAAAGTATAAGTGAAGGCTCACAACCGAGATGGCTTTGAAAAAACCATCGGAATGGTTGTAGTGTGATTTGGTATTGGTTTGTCTTGACCATAGAATCACACTAGTGCACTTTGTGTGTATTGAGCAGGACCGACTTAGAGGTGATTCGATTTATTGCTGACTACATAATTGAATCGGACCTCAGATATTATATTGTACATGCTATTAATCCCGATATAATAACGGGCACATATACTTAGTAGTCATCTCTTTGATTTACCAATGGGTGAGATTTATAGATTAAATCGATAGGATCGGTAAGTTGGGAGATGATATTATTTATATGGTGTGTCGTTGATTATAGGAGGAAATTGTGTCCTATATATTAGGATGATGATGTCCCCTTGAGGAGCTCATAAGGTTCGTCATGTAAACCCTGCAGGTAGACTTGGTCCGGCATGATGAAAAGGTTGAGTGGTACTACTCATGGAGTTAGATGTTGATTAATTAATGGTCAGTAAATTAATTAATCGATGGACATTCGAGATCTTAAACATAGGGAGAAAATGTACATATAATATATGGAGCCCATATTAACTTATGGGGGTTGGTGAGGTAGATCAATGATAATCCTTTAGTGGATTGGATTATCATTTATGGATCGGACTTTATGTGGGCTTGATCCATGGGTGCCCAAGATCCAACTCCTCCTCATGGTCCCTATTGTAGCCTATTAACACCTCATGAAGCTTAGATCCAATGGATGAAAACAAAACTCTAGATCCAAAGGTAGAGATTAAATCTCTAGATCCGACGGTTGAGATTAAATCTCTAGATCCGACGGTTGAGATTAAATCTCTAGATCCGATGGTTGAGCTTAAATCCCTAGAACCAATGGTGGAGATTAAATCAAGCCTTAAGCCTAACTCTATAAATATGGGCTTGAGGGTGGGTGGCAAGAATTAATTAGAGGAAAGGGGGCTAGGGTTTTGGGCGGCAAGGGCAAGGGATGCTTAGGGTTTTGGGTGGCCACAATTAAGGAAAGATGTTTTCTTCTTCTTCTTCCTTGAGTTGGCCAGCGCCCTGTTAGTAATATATGAGAGATGTCCTAAGGCAATCGCCTTATGTATGAACCATTTATATGATAAATGAAGATTCACTATTTGAGTATACATGTTTCATGTATTTGATTGGATCTTAAACTCATTTACTGAATGTCCATGATACGATTCAAAGCATGAGAGAATTTGTGATTGGATCACAACTAGTGAGTATCTCTACATGTGTAATTGTGATGTATCGGAATTATCCCTAGTCGATGAATTGATGGATTTGGACACCATCAATTCTGTCGAGACTAGCATGAGGTATACTCCTTGGTGTATCCAAGCAGCTGATTCTCACTGGCTGGAGACATTGTGATGTCCGGAGTTGATCGTGGATGCTAGTTATGGTAACTAGTTCATTGGAGTGACCAGCCGTAAGACTTCATATGGTTCTCTGCATATATAGATATGTCAATGAAGTTCTTACTGTAGCTTAAGTGCGATGTTCCTTTGACTTGCGGTATTCAAGTCATCTTGATCATGGAGACTTATGCTTTGACATCTTAAGCAAACATCTCTAAGGAGATGTGGACCCGGGATGATTGGGTATAAGTCGAAGTGATCGAAGGTGTTTGAATAGACTATAAAGGATTCACCACTCCTTGCGAGGAGATGTATACCCATGGCCTCTCGTCGGATTGTTACTAAAGTCTTTGGCCAAAGCATTACATGTTTAGAGTAAGGTACTCTTCGATACATGTGGAGTAACTAGAATCCGTAGGATGAGGAAATGATACTTGGGCTCGGTGTGCGTGAGTCGGCCTAGTGAGGGTGACACAATAGACCATGTCACGAACCAAGTGGGTATAAGATGAGTGAAGGAATGGGGCACGAATCATTCGAGCTCTTGAAGGGTTTGAGAAATAGTTACGGATCAACCGTTGATCTTTTGGTTAATTGGGGATCATGATGTACTACTAGGTGCCACTCATGATCGTTCTATAATTAATGGTTAATTATAGACGGCCAACATAAACCGAGAACCTATTTGGTCACACGCACAACGAGCGTAATCCAAAGGATTTAAAACGATCTTGAGAATGTGATTCTCAGACCGAGAGAAACTAAGTTTGGTTGGACCAAACATAAAGCGAGCATGAAATCGTTTCAGTCGCAATGGAAGCGTGGATGGGCCGAGTCTTATGAAGACGTAATGGATGAACCAAAATGGTTTGGTTCTAATCCAATGGAGGAGAATAAACCAAAGGGTTTGGTTTATTTCAAACGAATAAACCAAAAGTTGGTTCAGTTCGTTTTAACTTAAAATAAACCATCATGGTTTGGTTTATTTTAACTTATCTTAATGGAGCGAGTTAACGGGCCTAATGGTTATGATCCAATAACCATTAAGAGAATTAGTTCTCTATAAAAAAGGGCTTTAGGGTTTGTTAAGCCCTAATGAAGAGGCAACCCTAGTTTGGCCGCCCACCTCATCTCCCCTTTTGAGTTGGCGCCAACTTCTCTTGCCGCCTAGCCCATAGCTCCTCCAACCGGCGTCCAGAAGGCTGCTTCCTTCCTCCTCGCCGGCGTCAAGCTGCTGCCGGAAGAGTTCCGGCGATCCTCCTTAGGTTTGGCATCAAGGTGAGCACTTGGCTTACTTTGTTGGCCGGCGCCTATCTCCTCCACCAAGCTGTCCAGTTTTCTGGACAGCTTCTTCTCCTCTCGTCGGAGCGTCGTTTGGACGACGGTTAGAGCTCCGACAGCAGCTAGCTTACCGGGGATTCGATCTCCGGTAATCCTCTGAGATGGAGGACGAAGGATTCATCAATCGGTTGACGAATACCTCTCCGGAGAAGCGAGTTTAGAGGACTCGTTTTGGATCCAAATTTGGATTCGGATCGTGATCATCTCTCGATCACGTCGTCTTCAACACGAGGCTAGTAACCCGTACGAAGACGAAGCTCGTGGCTTAGCGAAGTCATCCCGAGGAACTCGGCGTGGATACGGATAGAGACGATTCTAGCGAGAATCGTTCCGGTTGATGCCGTTCCCGCTACACGTCATACGAAAGGTATAACGTAGATAAATTTCCTTTTATTGCAAATTTAAATTTACGGTTATGTCTACACTTGTTGTAATATGCATGCGTGTGTTGTGTGTGTTGTAATAAATAGGAGTATTTATTATTTTTATTGCTTCCGCTGTGTTCATATTTACGAAACATGATCGAACACACACACGCCGCGGTGCCGGAAACCCAACAGTGGTATCAGAGCCCAGGTTGTGTTTCGACATAATCGTAAAAATGGTTTTGCGATAGTCATAATGTATTTCTAGAAATTTTCTAATTTTGGAAATTTAGAAGTATTTATGGAAATTTTTCAATTTTGGAAAGTCTAGAAGTATTTATGGAAATCTTCCACTTTTGGAAAGTTGGAAGTATTTATGGAAATCGATATTTTCCATAAATAAAATATTTGATTAGATTTGGAAATTTGTTTCCTAATTTAATCATGATTTGATTTGGGAAATCAAATCTTAAAATATTTAATTTCCATAAGTAGTTTTAATGATTTAGGAAATTGGTTTCCTAAATAGATTTTCCTTAATCAAATAATTCCATGAATAAAATATGTGATTAGATTTGGAAATTTGTTTCCTAATTTAATTATGATTTGATTTGAAGAATCAAATCTTAAACATATTTTATTTCCATAAATAGTTATGACATATAAGGAAATATATACATGACATAATTGTATGTCATGTAATTGCATTAGATGCATAACATTATGCCATGCGTGTCGTGACATGTAGATGTATGCCATGTATGCCATGCCATGTAGATAATAGTTATTTGCATGCAAAGAGGATGAGACATAAAAACCCTTAAACAATATTAAGGCCTACACCTTCCATTAATATGGTTAGAACCAGAGTTCCGTTTCTTGTTTGGGTTGTTGGACTCTCTCCAAGCCCGGCTCGAACCCGAATATGTTCAAACCATGGAATAGTTTAATACTAATATGGTAAGAGTCAGAGGTCAATCGTTAGCTTTGGTTGTTGGACTCTCTCCAAGATGGGCTAATTGGTTGAATGCGCTCTAACCATATTAAAACTGTTGGGTTTTTCCGAGCCGCAAAAACCGCTTTTTGCGTTGCGGAAACCTCGGAAGCCTGGCCACGGATCCGTGTGAAGTATAAAAATTATAATTACATGTATGTGCTTACAGAAATCCTAGATCTACCTTAGATCTAAGAGGTTAGAACGTTACCCTCGTAGCGACGCCCTTCGCTTATCCCGCTCGTCCAAAAGTTCGCCGGAACTCGAGAGTGTCAAGTGCACACTCCTCTATGGTATCCACACAAGCAATAGGTGGAGAAATGCCTTAGAGTGTGCTAGCACTCCTTAGGAATTTTGGCCAAAGAGAGGGATGGGATCGGGTGAGGTTGCGAGGAAAGGTTCCATGGTTGAAGATGACGTAATGAGCGTAACTCACCAAATGAATTCACCACCCATAACCCCTACGTGGCCGGCCACTTCATGGAGGGGGTTACATGCATGCATGTAACTCCCATGACCCTTGGTCTCCCTCATGATGTGGTACCAATTGACCAAGTCAATGATGATGTGGAGCACCATCATTGGCGGCCATCACCTAGTCATCATCATGACATGGCATTTGGTCAGTCAAACTTGACCTTTCATCTTCCCTCTCAAGTCAAGTCAAAGCTTGACCTCTAATCTCCATGGTTGATCAAATCTAACCACTTGACTCAAGTCAATTTAATTTAATGAATCTCTATTCATTAATTTAAATTGATTTGATGAATCAAATCTAAATTAGACTCATTCAACACTTGAATCAACTTGAGTCTAACTCAATTAGTCTAATTTGGATTACTCTTAATCCAATTTGGTTCATCCCATGAACCTAATCCTCATGGTTCCTCATATGAACCTAATCTCCATATAATTGCTCTTATGTGTGTGACCCTATAGGTTCTTGTAACGTTGGCAATGTCCCTAAACCGATTTAGGAACATAAGTAATGAGCGGTATCTAGCAACACATCATTGCTACCCAAGTTACAAGAATGTTGAGCTCCAACATCACCTTTGTGACTACTAATTGTGACTCTCACAATATGTGACAATGTCCCTCTATCCTTGACATCTAGATTGACCAATCGAGGCATAGACCGTGTCATCCTCGGTACAATCTAAATCTTGAACTCCAAGTAGACTCACTCTAATCAAATGAGCTCAATATCTCATATTGACTCATTTGGGCATGGTCATGCACTTCGTGGTCTCACTCTATCAAGAATATCGATGTCACCCCTATCATATAGGAGGGATAGATCCCATCTACATCACTACATCCCCTCCGCATAATTGCTACATACCCAAGTAATCGCTTTATAGTCCACCCATTTACGGTGACGCTTCGACTAAGCCAAAGTATGCAACTCCTTATGTAGGGAACCATGGTGACTTCAGTCTAAGGACTAATAGTCATACTAATAGCCACATGAGAAAGTATATGACACTCATATAACGATCCATGATACTTTCTCATGGCGGGTCATTCAGTATACATTCTCCAATGCATACCCATGTGTCAACTTGATATCTCATATCCATGACTTGTGAGATCAAGTCATCGTGTTGACCTACATGTTAGTCTCTACGCATTAACATTGTCCCTGAATGTTAAAACTTGACTAGGAATGATTAAGAGTAGTGTTCTCTATATCATCTCATTATCGATTCAACCAATCGATTGATATAGATAAGAACCTACTACTCAAGGACATTATTATATTTAGTTATTTGGCATCAATACAAGTAAATATAATAACCATGCCTTTATAAATAGGAATATGATACAATAAAGTCCATACAACAATCATCACATGATTGGCTCTAGGGCTTTCACTAACAATCTCCCACTAGCACTAGTGCCAATCACCGTAGTATCTAATACCCAATGACCTAGTGTGACCATCATGCTTTTTCTGTGCCAAAGCCTTGGTCAAGGGATCTGCGATGTTAGCCTCTGTGGGTACTCTGCAAATCTTCACATCTCCTCGATCGACAATCTCTAATGAGATGGAAGCACCGATATATTCGCCTCACTGTAGAATCAATAATCGTGTCCTCGCTGAACTCTTCCACCACAAGCTACCTATTCAAGCAAAACACGAACCTTGACTGCGATCTATAATCATCCTGGTCAGTTTGGAAGCTGGCATCGCTGTAACCCTTTACAGCTAGCTCCTCATCGCTTCCAAATATCAAGAAATATTCTTTAGTCCTTCTTAAGTACTTAAGAATATTCTGATCGCTATCCAGGACGCCACCGATCCGATCGTATCTACTCGCCATGCTCAAAGCATACGAGACATCGTGATTTAGTACACAAGATGTATGCATATGATAGATCTATAGCGGATCGTAAGGGATCTTATCCATGCGTCTCTCTCCTCTCTAGAAGAGGGACTTTGAGTCTTGAAAGACTCACACCATGTGACATCGGCAAGTCCTTTCTTGGAATTGCATGGCAAACCAAGTAATACTGTGTCAATGTATGTACTCTGACTTAGGCCAAGCAATCTCTTAGATCTATCTCTATAGATCTTGATGCCTAGAATACAGGCTGCTTCACCTAAGTCCTTCATTGAGAAGCACGTACCAAGTCTTCACTATCAGCGAAGGGATGTCATTCCCAATGAGTAGTATGTCATCCACATACAATACAAGGAACACAACTGTTTCCCATTAACCCTCTTGTAGACACGGGGTTCATCTTCATTCTTGATGAAACCAAACTGTTTGATCGCATCATCGAATCGAAGATTCCAACTCGAGAAGCTTGCTTTAGCCCATAAATGGACCTTTGCAGCTTGCATACCTTCCCAGTATGCTGTGGATCTACAAAACCCTCAGGTTGTGTCATGTACACATCCTCGAGTAAGTTTCCATTCAGAAACGCGGTTTTGACATCCATCTGCCAGATCTCATAATCGTGGTATCTTTGCAATAGCAAGCAAGATCGAATGGACTTAAACATCGCCCTTTGGAGAAAGGTTTCATCATAGTCAATACCATGAATTTGCTTGAAACCTTTAGCCACCAATCGCCCTTATAGGTATCGTAAGTCCATCCATGTCGTCTTTCTCCTAAAGACCCACTTACACCCAATGGGTTTGACCCTTCGTGGATCAACCAAAGTCCATACTTGGTTAGTGTACATGGATTCCATCTCGGATCTCATGGCGTCAGCCATTTCTCGTAATCTGGGCTCATCACAGCCTTCACGATAGGAGGTAGGCTCATTCTCAATGAGCATAACGTCATCATGGTCGAAAGAGAAATGAGTATCTCTCAGGCTGACGACGTACCCTATCAGACCTGCGAAGAGGTAGGTCTACTTGAACAGGTGGTTGTTCCATAACTCTTTGTGCAACAACCTCATCACCCACAACACTTTGTGGTTCCTGTTCAACCTCCATCAAGGCCTCAGTGCTATGGTCCTTATCTTGAATTTCTTCAAGATCGAAGGTACTCCCATTAGTTTTTCTAGAAACAAAATCCCTTTCTAGAAAAACCCAGCCTTTGCCACAAACACTTTGCCGATTGGGAATGTAGAAGTAATATCCCTTTGTATCCTTGGGATATCCAACAAAATAGCACCTATCGGATTTGGGTCCCAGTTTGTCTGAGACTTGACGTCGAACGTAAGCCTCACAACCCCAAATCCTCATAAAAGACATCTTGGGATTTTTCCCTGTCCATATCGTATATGGTGTCTTTACCACAGCCTTGGATGGTACACGGTTAAGGGTAAAGGCTGCTGTGTCCAGAGCATATCCCCAAAAGGATATAGGAAGATCTGTGTGACTCATCATAGATCGTACCATATCCAATAGGGTACGATTCCTCCTTTCGGATACACCATTCCACTGTGGTGTTCCAGGAGGAGTGAGTTGGGATAGAATCCCACACTCAGCTAGATTGTCACGAAACTCATGGCTAAGGTATTCACCACCTCGATCTGATCGAAGTATCTTAATACTCTTGCCAAGCTGGTTTTGTACTTCATTCTTGAATTCTTTGAACTTTTCAAAGGATTCAGATTTATGTGTCATAAGATACACATAACCATATCTACTGAAGTCATCAGTAAATGTAATGAAGTACCTGTAACCACCTCTAGCAGCAACATTGAAAGGACCACATACATCACTATGTATAAGTCCTAACAAATCTGTTGCTCTTTCGCTATGTCCACTAAAGGGAGTCTTGGTCATCTTGCCTAAAAGGCAAGACTCGCATGTATCATATGATTCAAAATCAAATGAGTCTAGCAGCCCATCCTTATGGAGCTGAGATAAGCGACTCTCATTTATGTGACCTAAGCGACAATGCCAGAGATAGGTTTGGTTCAACTCATTTGACTTGAACCTCTTGGTACTTATGTTATAGATAGGGCTCTCTAAGTCTAGAAAGTAGAGTCCGTTCATTAGAGGTGCACTACAATAGAACATATCATTTAAATAAACTGAACAACACTTGTTCTTTATTATAAATGAAAAACCTTTCTTGTCCAAACAAGAAACTGAAAAGATGTTCTTAGTTAAGGCAGGCACATAACAACATTCATCTAATTCTAGTACAAGCCCAGAGGGCAGAGATAGATCATAAGTTCCTACAGCAACAGCAGCAACCCTTGCTCCATTGCCTACTCGTAGGTCCACCTCGCCCTTTGTCAATGCCTTGCTATTTCTCATTTTTGCACATTGGTATAAATGTGAGATGCACATCCGGTATCTAATACCCATGATGAAGAAATAGATAGATTGACTTCTATAACATTTATACCTGAAGTAGAAGTCTCACTTCTCGTCTTCTTAAGATCTTCCAGGTATGCCTTGCAGTTACGCTTCCAGTGTCCTACTTCCTTACAGAAGAAGCAAGCCCCTTCCTTAGCTACCCCTCCTTTGGGTTTAAGTTCTTTGCCTTTGCCCTTGGCTTGGGACTTTCCCTTACCTTTAGGCTTGCCCTTGCCTTTCTTCTTCTGCACCATCAAAATGGTGTCAGATTTACCCTTCTTAAGGTTAAGCTCTGCAGTTCTCAACATGCTGAGCATTTCAGGCAATGGCTTATCAATTTCATTCATGTTATAATTCATGACAAATTGATTGAAGGCTTGTGGCAAAGATTGCAAGATTAGGTCAGTGGCCAGCTCTTGGCCAAGTGGGAATCCCAGCCTTTGTAGGTTTTCTACGTACCCAATCATCTTGAGTACATATGTACCTACGGGAGTCCCTTCTTGCATTTTGGACCCAAATAATGCCTTAGAGACTTCATATCTCTCATGCCTAGCTTGTCCTTGATATGGTTGACGAAGATGTCCAACCATATCATAAGCATTCATGAACTCGTGTTGCTTCTGAAGCTCAGAGTTCATGGTCACGAGCATTAGACATGACACATCTAATGCATCATCTTGATTCTTCTTGTAAGCATCTTTGTTAGCTCGCAAGACATTGGCAGGAGGTGCCTCCGAAATGGGCTGCTCCAGGACGTACATCTTCCTTTCTTGGGTGAGAACAATTCTCAAGTTCCTGTACCAGTCCAGGAAATTTGCTCCATTGAGCTTGTCCTTCTCAAGGACGGATCGCAGAGAGAGAGTGTTCGTGGTTGTCGACATAGTTATCTACAACATACAATGCAGAGAATTAATATCATATTCCTTTTATCATTTAATTAGGCCTTTAATCAAATGATGCTCCCACTGAATTATAGGAATTTTGTAGAATCAAGTTATGGATGTGGTCAAACCACATTATTAGATTCAAACAAACTAGCTATAATTCTTAGTGACAAGATCCACATCATACTAAGCCTTGAGTTAGCTTTGCAAATCGCCCAAGACTTAGTATGATGGGTAACACATTACCGATTACATCTCTATGCAACTCTTGTTTATAGGATTAAGACCCACATTTACAAAAGACCTTGAGTTAGCTTTGGCTAAATCGCCCAAGATTTAGTGTAAATGCGATCTTAACCTATCTTTCCAACGATTGGAATATGCCTATAGTTCTACTCGATCCAATTGAGTTAACTAGTTTTGCTCAATCTAATTGAGCTTACTCTAACTCGAGTCGTGATAGGCGGGACCAAGATTGTCCCTCCGCACCCTACCAAGATAATATGCGTTGCTCTGCTTTGGCAGATTCAACAACAACAAATGATCGAGGTAGTGATGGGTATCAAGGCTCGGTAGGCATTTTTCGAGTTGATTCGATTATGATCTAATCTAATCGTAATGTGTATCTTATACGCATTTAGGCCTTTATTATCCTATATTAGCATGCATCATATACATACATTAATTATTCTAGCATGCATCATATACATACAAGAAAATTAACCTAGCATGCATCATATACATACAAACATTTTTCTACTAGCATGCATCACATACATACAAGCAAAATCAATTAAATATACATATATATATATCAACATATATATATATCATTAAATGTGATATAGTCATGGCCCTACTATGATCTTCTCAAGCCAATGAGAAGATCGGACGGTCAACCTAAGGCTAGTGGCTTCTCCAAGCGCTTCCTTTGACCGCCATGTGTCGTCGTCACCCTTCTCGTAATCTCATCTTCGAGTGGACTTTCCACCGCTCCATTTTGTACATTACAAATATGAAACTCGAGTTACATTCAAGTCTAAAACTATTTACAACTAGAATATTAAAAGAATAGGTGCGACGCACAGGTCGCAAACACTTTACAACACGCCTGACCACACAAAACTGACGCAGGCCGTATTATGAATTACAACACACATAATCCAATCCAATTGGGTTATTGGGCCATGACAATCACAGAATTATACATAATTCTAAATTATGTATTTTTTACAGAAAATTTCTATAATTTTTCCTAATTTATTTTGAATTTATGAGTCACCCCTCCGAAACGGTCCCGCTAAGCGGTTTCCGGGCGCGATTGCGGGGCATGGCCCCTTTCGGGGATAGGGGCAGCGCCCCTACTCGCAAAATAAACTTTGCGAGTGTCCCTACAATGATCTTACAGCGACTTAAGTCGCTGTCCCAAAAACCTAAAGCGAGAACTCGCCGATTCGGAGAGTTTTTCTCGACGGTTGAAGCCTACGAGTGTCCCAACACTCGTTGCTTGACTCTTCACGAGAAAAATACCCAAAAATTCTATAAAATAAGAAAATTTACAGAAACATATAAATCTGTAATTTTTATATCTAATATAAAAACTACAAAAACGAAACACATACATGCTTCGCACGTGGCTCTGATACCACTGTTGGGTTTTTCCGAGCCGCAAAAACCGCTTTTTGCGAAACGGAAGCCCGACCCGCGGATCCGTCGCAAGTATAAAAATTATAATTACATGTATGTGCTTACAGAAATCCTAGATCTACCTTAGATCTAAGAGGTTAGAACGTTACCCTCGTAGCGACGCCCTTCGCTTATCCCGCTCGTCCAAAAGTTCGTCGGAACTCGAGAGTGTCAAGTGCACACTCCTCTATGGTATCCACACAAGCAATAGGTGGAGAGAAATGCCTTAGAGTGTGCTAGCACTCCCTTAGGAATTTCGGCCAAAGAGAGGGATGGGAGAGGGAGAGCTTGAGAGGAAAGGTTCCAAGGTTGAAGATGAAGTAATGAGAGTAACTCACCAAATGAATTCACCACCCATAACCCCTAAGTGGCCGGCCACTTCATGGAGGGGGGGGGGGGGTTACATGCATGCATGTAACTCCCATGACCCTTGGTCTCCCTCATGATGTGTCACCAATTGACCAAGTCAATGATGATGTGGAGCACCATCATTGGCCGGCCATGCCTAGTCATCATCATGACATGGCATTTGGTCAAGTCAAACTTGACCTTTCATCTTCCCTCTCAAGTCAAGTCAAACTTGACCTCTAATCTCCCATGGTTGATCAAATCTAACCACTTGACTCAAGTCAATTTAATTTAATGAATCTCTATTCATTAATTTAAATTGATTTGATGAATCAAATCTCAATTAGACTCATTCAACACTTGAATCAACTTGAGTCTAACTCAATTAGTCTAATTTGGATTACTCTTAATCCAATTTGGTTCATCCCATGTACCTAATCCTCATGGTTCATCATATGAACCTAATCTCCATCTAATTGCTCTTATGTGTGTGACCCTATAGGTTCTTGTAACGTTGGCAATGTCCCTAAACCGATTTAGGAACATAAGCAATGAGCGGTATCTAGCAACACATCATTGCTACCCAAGTTACAAGAATGTTGAGCTCCAACATCACCTTTGTGACTACTAATTGTGACTCTCACAATATGTGACAATGTCCCTCTATCCTTGACATCTAGATTGACCAATCGAGGCATAGACCGTGTCATCCTGGGTACAATCTAAATCTTGAACTCCAAGTAGACTCACTCTAATCAAATGAGCTCAATATCTCATATTGACTCATTTGGGCATGGCCATGCACTTCGTGGTCTCACTCTATCAAGAATATCGATGTCACCCCGTCATATAGGAGGATAGATCCCATCTACATCACTCACATCCCTCCGCATAATTAGTTACATACCCAATCGCTTTATAGTCCACCCATTTACGGGTGACGTTTGACGAAGCCAAAGTATGCAACTCCTTATGTAGGGAACCATGGTGACTTCTGGTCTAAGGACTAATAGTCATACTAATAGCCACATGAGAAAGTATATGACACTCATATAACGATCCATGATACTTTCTCATGGCGGGTCATTCAGTATACATTCTCCAATGCATACCCATGTGTCAACTTGATATCTCATATCCATGACTTGTGAGATCAAGTCATCTTGTTGACCTACATGCTAGTCTCTATGCATTAACATTGTCCCTGAATGTTAATACTCGACTAGGAATGATTAAGAGTAGTGTTCTCTATATCATCTCATTATCGATTCAACCAATCGATTGATATAGATAAGAACCTACTACTCAAGGACATTATTATATTTAGTTATTTGGCACCAATACAAGTAAATATAATAACCATGCCTTTATAAATAGGAATATGATACAATAAAGTCCATACAATAATCATCACATGATTGACTCTAGGGCTTTCACTAACAAAAACTATGTCCCGATTAATGGGTTGGCTTTAACCTGGAGCATCAGCTTGTTGGACTCTCTCCAAGGTCGATGTAAAGGGAGGTGAAGTTGGGTGCTATGCATATGATGCATACTTGTTAATGTGTTAACAACCCGATGTATGTGTGAACATTCAATTAGTTGATAGCACATTGTGATAGTTGCATATATGTGATATGCAATCGGTATAGTTGATACCTACCGTCGTAGTTATGAATGGCTTGTTGGACTCTCTCCAAGGTTGTTCATAACTATGATGGATATCAGCCCATTCGGAGATGGACCTACGATCTCCCGAAGTGATTTTGGGGTTTTTGAAATTTGAAAAATGAATGGGATTTATAAATGTATATTGATGCATTTTAAAATCATCTTTCTCATATATGCTCATTTTGTATTTCTAGGTCAATGATGAGCATATGGATGCTAATACTATGGTCTTCCATCTTCATGAGTTGTTCGATGCAAGCGAGATCCAAAAGGTTCTGTCTCTAGGCTCCTCTTCACCACGAAGATGCAAGAAGGTTCATCTCAGAGTGCTTTGTGCTAAAGATGAACGGGTACATCGAGCGGCTAGCTACCCTCGGTTTTGTGATGGATCATGAGTTAAGTATTGACTTAATTCTGCATTGTTTGCCCAAGAGTTTCTCGTAATTTGTGATGAACTATCGGATGAACAAATTGGAATCCACTATTCCTGAGCTCCTCAATATGCTGAAGACTGTGGAGCCTTCTGTGAAGCATGAGGAGAAGGCGGTTCTGTTAGTTGATTCCTCAAAGAAAGGTTCTAAGAGGAAGGCAAAAGAACAGAAGAAAGGAAAGAACAAAAAGGCAAAGAAGGCGGAACCAGCACAAAAGGGCACTTGCCATCACTGTGGCAAGGAAGGCCACTGGCGAAGAAACTGCAAGATTTATCTTGAGTCCATGAAGAAGAAGAAGGCATCCGATGCCCCATCCTCTTCAGGTATCTTCGTTATTGATTGTCATTCTATTTCCTTGGACACTTGGGTATTGGATACTGGGTGTAGCTCACATATATGTAATGACATACAGGGGCTAAGGAATAGAAGAAGACTTGTCAGAGGGGAGTCAAATTTGCGAGTTGGCAATGGAGCAAAGGTTGCTGCGGTCGCCATCGGAACTTATTTGCTGAAGCTCCCTAGTGGACAGTTCTTAGAACTAGACAATTGCTATTATGTTCCTTCTCTAATAAAGAACATTGTTTCTATTTCCTGTTTAAATATAAATGGTTTCCATTTGATGTTTAGTAACAATTGTTGTTATATAACTTTAAATGGCATACTTTATGGAACTGGAACCTTGAGTAATGGCATTTATACGCTTGGACGATCCAAAGGACATTTTCAATATCGGGCGAGCAACACGCTGCTCGAAAGGATAATCAAATAGACTCTATATGTGGCATTGTCGCTTGGCCATATAAGCAAGAAACGCATGTCCGAATTACACCGATGTGGAATTCGAATCGCTTGAATTGGATTCATACGATACATGAATCATGCTTAAAAGGCAAGATGACTAAGTTACCTTTTTGGAAAAGGTGAACGAGTGGGAGAGTTACTAGGTCTAATACATACCGATGTATGTGGACCTATGTCAACTCAAGCATTAGGAGGCTATAGCTACTTCATTACCTTCACCGATGATCACTCACTTTGGGTATGTGTTCTTGATGAAACACAAGTCCAAGCCTTGAAAGGTTCAAAGAATTCAGAAATGAAGTAGAGAAACAACATGACAAGAGTATTAAAATACTTGATCGGATCGAGGTGGTGAATACTTAAGTCAAGAGTTTCTTGATTATCTAAGAGACAATGGCATATTGTCTCAATGGACTCTATACACCACAACATAATGGTGTATCCGAGAGGCGAATCGACCTTGTTGGACATGGTCAGTCAATGATGAATCATGCAACTCTTCCCAAGTCCTTTGGGGCTATGCACTTCGCATAAATTATTTGTTAAATGTAATGCCTACCAAGGTAGTCTCAACTACTCCATATGAGATATGGAATGGTAAGAAACCTCATGTATCTTACTTGAAGATATGGGGTTGTCCCGCTTATGTGAAGCTGATCATCGCATAAATTGGATGCTAAGTCCGATAAATGTCTTGTTGATACCCTAAGGAAACAAGGGGTTACCAATTCTAT
Organism: Wurfbainia villosa; assembly: GCA_025175895.1. NCBI lineage: Eukaryota > Viridiplantae > Streptophyta > Magnoliopsida > Zingiberales > Zingiberaceae > Wurfbainia > Wurfbainia villosa. The sequence goes on from CM045988.1 coordinate 39,517,577, forward strand.
CATCCTGTGGAACAAAAGGTGTTTGTTTCAAGGCATGTGTTTCTAGAGAAAGAGTTTCTCTTGCAAGAAAACAAAGGGGAGTGTCGCCGAGCTTGAGGAGGCTCGAGAGACTCAAATAGACATTAATGAGATACCCGGTGAAGCACAACAACGACAACTCATAGTGATGAGCAATCTACCGGACCTATTGTAACACCACATCTTCGTAGATCCGTAGAACACGCAATATTCCCGAGAGATATGGATTTCGTAAGTGAATCGAACGACGTGTTACTCATTGATGATGAGGAGCCTACCGCTTATGAAGAAGTGGCCGACAAGTTCGTAAAGGGATAAGTGGCTTGGTGCCATGAAGTCGAAATGGATTCCATGTATGAAAACCAAGTTCGAACTTGTTGACCCACCAAGGCATAAAGCCTATAGGTGCAAGTGGGTTTTCAAGAAGAAAACCGACATGGATGGTAATGTGATTACCTATAAGGCTAGATTGGTGGCGAAAGGATATCGCCAAAAGCAAGGTGTTGATTATGACGAAACCTATTCGCCTGTAGCTATGCTTAAATCCATTCGGATGCTCCTGGCCATAGCGGCTCATTATGATTATGAGATATGGCAGATGGATGTGAAAACAACTTTCCTTAATGGAAACCTGCTCGAGGACGTGTATATGAGATAGCCTGAGGGTTTCACATCGATTGATAAAACCAAGGTATGCAAATCATGACGGTCCATTTATGGATTAAAGCAAGCATCCAGAGTCGAATATCCGCTTTGATGAGACGATCAAAAGTTTGATTTCACAAAATCCGCATTTAACCTTGTGTGTACAAGAAGGTTAGTGGGAGTGCAATGTGATTCTAGTATTGTATGTCGATGACATACTTACTTATAGGAAACGATGTTTCAATCTTACAATAAAGGTTTGGTTATCCAAGACATTCTCCATGAAAGACTGGGAGAAGCAACCTACATCCTGGGATTAAGATCTATAGAGATAGATCGAAACGTTGCTTGGTCTTTCGCTACTACATATATAGACCGAAAAGCAAAGAGGTTTAGCATGTCAATCCAAGAAAGGTTTCTTACCCATCGTGCATGGGGTACACCTTTCAAGTCTATGTGTCCGCGCAGTAAGACGAGAGGATTTGCATGAGTAAGATTCCCTATGCATCCGCAATAGGATCTATCATGTATGCTATGTTATGTACGAGGCCCGATGTATCGTACGCTCCGAGTGTCACGAGCAGATACCACCGATCCAGAATGGATCATTGGTGTTAAGACGATCCTAAGTACTTGAGAAGAACTAAGGATGTGTTCCTAATATATGGAGAAGGGTACATGGTGATACGTGGGTATACGGATGCCTCCAGACAGACAAGGATGATTCCATGTCTCAGTCTGGGTATGTATTCACCTAGAATGGAGGCGCAATAAGTTGGAAAGGTTCCAAGCTTGATGCTATAGCGGATTCTGCCACTAAGGCAGAATACATTGCGACTTGGAAGCAAAGAAGGAAGCGGTTTGGATCAAGAAGTTCATCTCTGAACTTGATGTGGTCTCATCAATGATCCAAACATGTGCTTCGCTATCATCTTATCGAGAGAGAGATCATCGAGGGAACGAAATACAAATCGAGAAAATTCACCGAAAGGAACTTAGCGATCCTTGACTAAGGCATTACCTCAAAATAAGCTCGAGGGTCATGTTAGAGCTTATGGTATTGGATACCGTGAGCGATTGGCATTAGGCCAAGTGGGAGTCTGTTAGTAATATATGAGAGATGTCCTAAGGCAATCGCCTTATGTATGAACCATTTATATGATAAATGAAGATTCACTATTTGAGTATACATGTTTTCATGTATTTGATTGGATCTTAAACTCATTTACTGAATGTCCACGATCGATTCACAAAGATGAGAGAATTTGTGATTGGATCACAACTAGTGAGTATCTCTACATGTGTAATTGTGATGTATCTAATTATCCCTAGTCGATGAATTGATGGATTTGGACACCATCAATTCACGAGACTAGCACGAGGTATACTCCTTGGTGTATCCAAGCAAATGATTCTCACCGGGCCGGAGACATAGTGATGTCCGGAGTTAATCGTGGATGCTAGTTATGGTAACTAGTTCATTGGAGTGACCACCGTAAGACTTCATATGGTTCTCTCGCATATATAGATATGTCAATGAAGTTCTTACTGTGGGCTTAAGTGCGATGTTCCTTTGACTTGCGGTATTCAAGTCATCTTGATCATGGAGACTTATGCTTTGACATCTTAAGCAAACATCTCTAAGGAGATGTGGACCCGGGATGATTGGGTATAAGTCGAAGTGATCGAAGGTTTTTGAATAGCCTATAAAGGATTCACCACTCCTTGCGAGGAGATGTATACCCATGGCCTCTCGTCGGATTGTTACTAAAGTCTTTGGCCAAAGCATTACATGTTTAGAGTATGGTACTCGATACATGTGGAGTAACTAGAACTGTAGGACGAGGAAATGATACTTGGGCTAGGTGTGACGAGTCACTTAGTGGGATCGACACTAATAGACCATGTCCTGAACCAAGTGGGTATAAGATGAGTGAAGGGAATGGGGCACGAATCATTCGAGCTGCTGAAGGGTTTCAGAAATAGTTCTGGATCAACCGCTGATCTTTTCGGTTAATTGGGGATCATGATGTACTACTAGGTGCCACTCATGATCGCTCTATAATTAATGGTTAATTATAGACGCCAACATAAACCGAGAACCTATTTGGTCACACGCACAACGAGCGAATCCAAAGGATTTAAAACGAGCTTGAGAATGGATTCTCGCATCGAGAGAAACTAGTTTGGTTGACCAAACATGAGCATGAAATCGTTTCAGGCGCAATGGAAGCGTGGATGAGCCGTGTCTTATGAAGACATAATGGATGGACCAAAATGGTTTGGTTCTAATCCAATGGAGGAGAATAAACCAAAGGGTTTGGTTTATTTTAAACGAATGAACCAAAAGTTGGTTCAGTTCGTTTTAACTTAAAATAAACCTTCATGGTTTTCCGCCAGCTCAGAATCTGCCACATGCTTCTGATAGACCAACATTTGGTCTGGAGTTGCATCGTCCTTAGGACGGTCAGGAAGACGCTCTTCAAGGACATATGCAAGCTTTTCCGCCTTGAGAACAATTCTCAGGTTTCTAAGCTACTCCAGGAAGTTAGGCCCAGTCAGTTTGTTCGAATCCAAAATAGTGCGCAAATTCAAAGATGTCATGATCAATTTATTGACCTAGAAATACAAAACGAGCATATATGAGAAAATGATTTTAAAAATGCATCAATATACATTTATAAATCCCATTCATTTTTCGAATTTCAAAAACCCCAAAATCACTTCGGGAGATCGTAGGTCCATCTCCGAATGGGCTGATATCCATCATAGTTATGAACAACCTTGGAGAGAGTCCAACAAGCCATTCATAACTACGACGGTAGGTATCAACTATACCGATTGCATATCACGTATATGCAACTATCACAATGTGCTATCAACTAATTGAATGTTCACACATACATCGGGTTGTTAACACATTAACAAGTATGCATCATATGCATAGCACCCAACTTCACCTCCCTTTACATCGACCTTGGAGAGAGTCCAACAAGTCGATGCTCCAGGTTAAAGCCAACCCATTAATCGGGAAATAGTTTTAATATGGTTAGAGCGCATTCAACCAATTAGCCCAGCTTGGAGAGAGTCCAACAACCAAAGCTAACGATTGACCTCTGACTCTTACCATATTAGTATTAAACTATTTCATGGTTTGAACATGTTCGGGTTCGAGCCGGGCTTGGAGAGAGTCCAACAACCCAAACAAGAAACGGAACTCTGGTTCTAACCATATTAATGGAAGGTGTAGGCTTTAATATTGTTTAAGGGTTTTTATGTCTCATCCTCTTTGCATGCAAATAACTATTATCTACATTGCATGGCATACATGGCATACATCTACATGTCACGACACGCATGGCATAATGTTATGCATCTAATGCAATTACATGGCATACTATTATGTCATGTATATATTTCCATATATGTCATAACTATTTATGGAAATAAAATATGTTTAAGATTTTATTCTCCAAATAAAATCATAATTAAATTAGGAAACAAATTTCCAAATCTAATCACATATTTTATTCATGGAATTATTTGATTAAGGAAAATCTATTTAGGAAACCAATTTCCTAAATCATTAAAACTACTTATGCAAATAAAATATTTTAAGATTTGATTTCCCAAATCAAATCATGATTAAATTAGGAAACAAATTTCCAGAATCTAATCAAATATTTTATTTATGGAAAATATCAATTTTCATAAATACTTCAAACTTTCCAAAAGTGGAAGATTTCCATAAATACTTCTAGACTTTCCAAAATTGAAAAATTTCCATAAATACTTCTAAATTTCCAAAATTAAAAAATTTCCAGAAATACATTATGACTATCGCAAAACCATTTTACGATTATGTCGAAACACAACCTGGGCTCTGATACCCTTTGTTGGGTTTAGACCATGGCGTGTGTGTTCGATCATGTTTACGTAAACATGAATACAGTGAAGCAATAAAAATAATAAATCTACATTTATTACAACACACACAACACACATGCATATTACAACAAGTGTAGACATAACCGTAAATTAAATTTGCAATAAAGGAAATTTATCTCGTTATACCTTTGTATGGCGTGTAGCGGAGCGGCATCAGCGGAGCGATCCTCGCTAGAATCGTCTCTATCCGTATCACGCCGAGTTCCTCGGGATGACTTTGCTAAGCCACGAGCCGTCTTCGTGCGGGTTACTAGCCTCGTGTTGAAGGCGCGTGATCGAGAGATGATCACGATCCGAATCCAAATTCGGATCCTAATCGAGTTCTCAAAACTTCGCTTCTCGGAGAGGTATTCGTCAACCAATTGGCCAGATCGCCCGTCCTCCACCTCAGAGGATTACGGAGATCAGAATCCCGGTAAGTTAGCGCTGTCGGGCTCTAACCGTCGTCAAGCGGCGCTCCGGCGGAAGGAGAACAAGCTGTCAGAAAACTGGACAGCTTTGGTGGAAGTGATAGGCGCCCGGCCAAAACCAAGGAAGATAGAGCTCACCTTGATGCCAAACTTGAAGGAGATCACGGAGCACTCTTCCGGCGGCAGCAGCTCGGCGCGGCGAGGAAAAGCAACCTTACGGGGACGCCGGTTGGAGCAACAATGGCGGCGGCAATGGAGTTGGCGGCAATGAGGGTTGGGCGGCAACTCCTTGCTAGGGCTTGGATTAGTTAGGGCTTAACAATCCCTTAAGCCCTCTTTTATAGAGAACTAATTCTCTTAATGGTTAATGGATCATATCCATAAAGCCCGTTAACCCGCTCCATTAAGATAAGTTAAAATAAACCAAACCATGATGGTTTATTTTAAGTTAAAACGAACCGAACCAACTTTTGGTTCATTCGTTTAAAATAAATCAAACCCTTTGGTTTATTCTCCTCCATTGGATTAGAACCAAACCATTTTGGTCCATCCATTATGTCTTCATAAGATACGGCTCATCCACGCTTCCATTGCGCCTGAAACGATTTCATGCTCGCTTTATGTTTGGTCCAACCAAAACTAGTTTCTCTCGGTCTGAGAATCCCATTCTCAAGCTCGTTTTAAATCCTTTGGATTACGCTCGTTGTGCGTGTGACCAAATAGGTTCTCGGTTTATGTTGGCCGTCTATAATTAACCATTAATTATAGAACGATCATGAGTGGCACCTAGTAGTACATCATGATCCCCAATTAATCGAAAAGATCAACGGTTGATCCAGAACTATTTCTGAAACCCTTCAGCAGCTCGAATTATTCGTGCCCCATTCCCTTCACTCATCTTATACCCATTTGGTTTAGGACATGGTCTATTGTGTCAGTCCCCACTAGGTTGACTACGTCACACCTAGCCCAAGTATCATTTCCTCGTCCTACGGATTCTAGTTACTCCACATGTATCGAAGAGTACCTTACTCTAAACATGTAATGCTTTGGCCAAAGACTTTAGTAACAATCCGACGAGAGGCCATGGGTATACATCTCCTCGCAAGAAGTGGTGAATCCTTTATAGGCTATTCAAACACCTTCGATCACTTTGACTTATACCCAATCATCCCGGGTCCACATCTCCTTAGAGATGCTTGCTTAAGATGTCAAAGCATAAGTCTCTATGATCAAGATGACTTGAATACCGCAAGTCAAAGGAACATCGCACTTAAGCCACAGTAAGAACTTCATTGACATATCTATATATGCAGAGAACCATATGAAGTCTTACGGCTGGTCACTCCAATGAACTAGTTACCATAACTAGCATCCACGATTAACTCCGGACATCACAATGTCTCCAGCCAGTGAGAATCAGCTGCTTGGATACACCAAGGAGTATACCTCGAGCTAGTCTCGACAGAATTGATGGTGTCCAAATCCATCAATTCATCGACTAGGGATAATTCCGATACATCACAATTACACATGTAGAGATACTCACTAGTTGTGATCCAATCACAAATTCTCTCATCTTTGTGAATCGTATCGTGGACATTGATAAATGAGTTTAAGATCAATCAAATACATAAAACATGTATACTCAAATAGTGAATCTTCATTTATCATATAAATGGTTCATACATAAGGCGATTGCCTTAGGACATCTCTCATATATTACTAACAGACTCCCACTTGGCCTAATGCCAATCGCTATGGTATCCAATACCATAAGCTTGAACATGACCCTCAAACTTATTTTGAGGTAATGCCTTAGTCAAGGGATCCGCTAAGTTCCTTTCAGTGGGAATTTTCTCGATTTGTATTTCGTTCCTATTGATGATCTCTCTGATAAGATGATAGCGGCGAAGCACATGTTTGGATCGTTGATGAGACCTTGGCTCTTTCGCCTGTGCAATTGCTCCATTGTTGTCGCAGTAGACCGGTATTGCTTCAACAATGGCCGGAATCACACCAAGTTCATGAACGAACTTCTTGATCCAAACCGCTTCCTTTGCTGCTTCCGAAGCTGCAATATATTCTGCCTCAGTGGTAGAATCCGCTACAGTCTCTTGTTTGGAACTTTTCCAACTCACTGCGCCCCCATTCAAGGTGAACACGTATCCAGACTGAGACCTGGAATCATCCTTGTCTGTCTGGAAGCTAGCATCCGTATACCCGCGTATCACCATGTCCCCTTCTCCATATATTAGGAACACATCCTTAGTTCTTCTCAAGTACTTAAGGATCGTCTTATACCCAATGATCCATTCCTGGATCAGACTGGTATCTGCTCGTGACACTCAGAGCATACGATACATCGGGCCTCGTACATAACATAGCATACATGATAGATCCTATTGCGGATGCATAGGGAATCTTACTCATGCAAATCCTCTCGTCTTCTGTGTGCGGACACATAGACTTCGAAAGGTGTACCCCATGCCTGATGGGTAAGAAACCTTTCTTGGATTCCGACATGCTAAACCTCTTTAGCACTCGGTCTATATATGTAGACTGCGAAAGACCAAGCAACCGTTTCGATCTATCTCTATAGATCTTAATCCCGAGGATGTAGGTTGCTTCTCCCAGGTCTTTCATGGAGAATGTCTTGGATAACCAAACCTTCACTGACTGTAAGATTGAAACATCGTTTCCTATAAGTAGTATGTCATCGACATACAATACTAGGAACATGTTGCACTCCACTAACCTTCTTGTACACACAAGGTTCGTCTGGATTTTGTGAGAAATCAAACTTTTTGATGGTCTCATCAAAACGGATATTCCAGCTCCTGGATGCTTGCTTCAATCCATAAATGGACCGTCGTAATTTGCATACCTTGGTTTTATCAACCGATGTGAAACCCTCAGGCTGTATCATATACACGTCCTCGAGCAGGTTTCCATTAAGGAAAGTTGTTTTCACATCCATCTACCATATCTCATAATCATAATGAGCCGCTATGGCCAGGAGCATCCGAATGGATTTAAGCATAGCTACAGGCGAATAGGTTTCGTCATAATCAACACCTTGCTTTTGACGATATCCTTTCGCCACCAATCTAGCCTTATAGGTAATCACATTACCATCCATGTCGGTTTTCTTCTTGAAAACCCACTTGCACCCTATAGGTTTTATCCCTTCAGGTGGGTCAACCAAGTTCCAAACTTGGTTTTCATACATGGAATCCATTTTCGACTTCATGGCACCAAGCCACTTATCCCTTTCTGAACTTGTCAGCACTTCTTCATAACTGGTAGGCTCCTCATCATCAATGAGTAACACGTCGTTCGATTCACTTACGAGAAATCCATATCTCTCAGGAATATTGCGTGTTCTACAAGATCTACAAAGATGTGGTGTTACAATAGGTCCAGCCGATTGCTCATCACTATGAGTTGTCGGCTGTTGTGCTTCACCAGGTATCTCATCAATGTCTATTTGAGTCTCTCGAGCCTCCTCAAGCTCGACGACACTCCCACTGTTTTCTTGCAGAGAAACTCTTTCTCTAGAAACACGACATGCCTTGAAACAAACACCTTTTGTTCCACGATGATAGAATTGGTAACCCCTTGTTTCCTTAGGGTATCCAATAAATAGATATTTATCAGACTTAGCATCCAATTTGTCTGATACAGTCCGCTTCACATAAGCAGGGCAACCCCATATCTTCAAGTAAGATACATGAGGTTTCTTACCATTCCATATCTCATATGGAGTAGTTGAGACTACCTTGGTAGGCATTACATTTAACAAGTAAAATTTATGCGAGTGCATAACCCCAAAAGGACTTGGGAAGAGTCGCATGATTCATCATTGACCTGACCATGTCCAACAAGGTCCAGTTACGCCTCTCAGATACACCATTATGCTGTGGTGTATAGGGCGGAGTCCATTGAGACAATATACCATTGTCTCTTAGGTAATCAAGAAACTCCTGACTTAAGTATTCACCACCTCGATCCGATCGAAGTATTTTAATACACTTGTCATGTTGTTTCTCTACTTCATTTCTGAACTCTTTGAACCTTTCAAAGGCTTCAGACTTGTGTTTCATCAAGAACACATACCCAAACCGTGAGTGATCATCGGTGAAGGTAATGAAGTAGCTATAGCCTCCTAATGCTTGAGTTGACATAGGTCCACATACATCAGTATGTATTAGACCTAGTAACTCTCCCACTCATTCACCTTTTCCAGTAAAAGGTAACTTAGTCATCTTGCCTTTTAAGCATGATTCGCATGTATCGTATGAATCCAATTCAAACGATTTCAGAATTCCACATCGGTGTAATTCGGACATGCGTTTCTTGCTTATATGGCCAAGACGACAATGCCACATATAGGAGTCTATTTGATTATCCTTTCGAGCACGCGTGTTGCTCGCTTCGATATTGAAAATGTCACTGGATACGTCCAACGTATAAATGCCATTACTTAAAGTTCCAGTTCCATAAAGTATGCCATTCAAAGTTATATAACAACAATTGTTACTAAACGTCAAATGGAAACCATTTCTATTTAAACAAGAAATAGAAACAATGTTCTTTATTAGAGAAGGAACATAATAGCAATTGTCCAGTTCTAAGACTAGTCCACTAGGGAGTTTCAGCAAATAAGTTTCGATGGCAACCGCAACAACTTTTGCTCCATTGCCAACTCGCAAATTTGACTCCCCTCTGACAAGTCTTCTTCTATTCCTTAGCCCTAGTATGTCATTACATATATGTGAGCTACACCCAGTATCCAATACCCAAGTGTCTAAGGAAATAGAATGACAATCAATAACGAAGATACCTGAAGAGGATGGGGCATCGGATGCCTTCTTCTTCTTCATGGACTCAAGATAAATCTTGCACTTTCTTCGCCAGTGGCCTTCCTTGCCACAGTGATGGCAAGTGCCCTTTTGCGCTGGTTCCGCCTTCTTTGCCTTTTTGTTCTTTCCTTTCTTCTGTTCTTTTGCCTTCCTCTTAGAACCTTTCTTTGAGGAATCAACTAACAGAACTGCCTTCTCCTCATGCTTCACAGAAGGCTCCACAGTCTTCAGCATATTGAGGAGCTCGGGAATGGTGGATTCCAATTTGTTCATCCGATAGTTCATCACAAATTGCGAGAAACTCTTGGGCAAATAATGCAGAATTAAGTCAATACTTAACTCATGATCCATCACAAAACCGAGGGTAGCTAGCCGCTCGATGTACCCGTTCATCTTTAGCACAAACTGCACTACAGATGAACCTTCTTGCATCTTCGTGGTGAAGAGGAGCCTAGAGACCTCGAACCTTTCGGATCTCGCTTGCTCATCGAACAACTCATGAAGATGGAAGACCATAGTATTAGCATCCATATGCTCATGCTGCTTTTGCAGCTCAGGTACCATCGCCGCTAGCATGATGCAACTCGCCAGCTCAGAATCTGCCACATGCTTCTGATAGACCAACATTTGGTCTGGAGTTGCATCGTCCTTAGGACGGTCAGGAAGAGGCTCTTCAAGGACATATGCAAGCTTTTCCGCCTTGAGAACAATTCTCAGGTTTCTAAGCCAGTCCAGGAAGTTAGGCCCAGTCAGTTTGTTCGAATCCAAAATAGTGCGCAAATTCAAAGATGTCATGATCAATTTATTGACCTAGAAATACAAAACGAGCATATATGAGAAAATGATTTTTAAAAAATGCATCAATATACATTTATAAATCCCATTCATTTTTTGAATTTCAAAAACCCCAAAATCACTTCGGGAGATCGTAGGTCCATCTCCGAATGGGCTGATATCCATCATAGTTATGAACAACCTTGGAGAGAGTCCAACAAGCCATTCATAACTACGACGGTAGGTATCAACTATACCGATTGCATATCACGTATATGCAACTATCACAATGTGCTATCAACTAATTGAATGTTCACACATACATCGGGTTGTTAACACATTAACAAGTATGCATCATATGCATAGCACCCAACTTCACCTCCCTTTACATCGACCTTGGAGAGAGTCCAACAAGCTGATGCTCCAGGTTAAAGCCAACCCATTAATCGGGAAATAGTTTTAATATGGTTAGAGCGCATTCAACCACTTAGCCCAGCTTGGAGAGAGTCCAACAACCAAAGCTAACGATTGACCTTTGACTCTTACCATATTAGTATTAAACTATTCCATGGTTTGAACATGTTCGGGTTCGAGCCGGGCTTGGAGAGAGTCCAACAACCCAAACAAGAAACGGAACTCTGGTTCTAACCATATTAATGGAAGGTGTAGGCTTTAATATTGTTTAAGGGTTTTTATGTCTCATCCTCTTTGCATGCAAATAACTATTATCTACATTGCATAGCATACATGGCATACATCTACATGTCACGACACGCATGACATAATGTTATGCATCTAATGCAATTACATGACATACTATTATGTCATGTATATATTTCCTTATATGTCATAACTATTTATGGAAATAAAATATGTTTAAGATTTGATTCTCCAAATCAAATCATAATTAAATTAGGAAACAAATTTCCAAATCTAATCACATATTTTATTCATGGAATTATTTGATTAAGGAAAATCTATTTAGGAAACCAATTTCTTAAATCATTAAAACTACTTATGCAAATAAAATATTTTAAGATTTGATTTCCCAAATCAAATCATGATTAAATTAGGAAACAAATTTCCAGAATCTAATCAAATATTTTATTTATGGAAAATATCAATTTTCATAAATACTTCAAACTTTCCAAAAGTGGAAGATTTCCATAAATACTTCTAGACTTTCCAAAATTGAAAAATTTTCATAAATACTTCTAAATTTCCAAAATTAAAAAATTTCCAGAAATACATTATGACTATCGCAAAACCATTTTACGATTATGTCGAAACACAACCTGGGCTCGATACCCTTTGTTGGGTTTAGATCATGGCGTTGTGTGTTCGATCATGTTTCGTAAACATGAACATAAGCGGAAAAATAATAAATCTACATTTATTACAACACACACAACACACGCATGCATATTACAACAAGTGTAGACATAACCGTAAATTAAAATTTGCAATAAAAGGAAATTTATCTACGTTATACCTTTCGTATGACGTGTAGAGGGAACGGCATCAATCGGAACGATCCTCGCTAGAATCGTCTCTATCCGTATCCACGCCGAGTTCCTCGGGATGACTTCACTAAGCCATGAACTTCGTCTTCGTACGGGTTACTAGCCTCGTGTTGAAGACGACGTGATCGAGAGATGATCACGATCCAAATCCAAATTCGGATCCTAATACGAGTTCTCAAAACTCGCTTCTCCGGAGTGGTATTCGTCAACCAATTGACGAATCCTTCGTCCTTCACCTCAGAGGATTACCGGAGATCGAATCCCCGGTAAGTTAACCGCTGTCGGAGCTCTAACTGTCGTCCAAACGATGCTTCGACGAGAGGAGAAGAAGCTGTCTAGAAAACTGGACAGCTTTGGTGGAGGTGAGAGGCGCCGGCCAACCAAGGGAGATAGAGCTCACCTTGATGCCAAACTTGAAGGAGATCACCGGAGCACCAACCGGCAGCAGCTCGACGCCGGCGAGGGGGAAGGAAGCAACCTTCTGGATGCCGGTTGGAGCAGCAATGGGCGGCGGCAATGGGTTAGGCATTAATGAGGGGTCAACTCCTTGCTAGGGCTTGGATTAGTTAGGGCTTAACAATCCCTTAAGCCCTCTTTTATAGAGAACTAATTCTCTTAATGGTTAATGGATCATATCCATAAAGCCCATTAACCCGCTCCATTAAGATAAGTTAAAATAAACCAAACCATGATGGTTTATTTTAAGTTAAAACGAACCGAACCAACTTTTGGTTCATTCGTTTAAAATAAACCAAACCCTTTGGTTTATTCTCCTCCATTGGATTAGAACCAAACCATTTTGGTCCATCCATTATGTCTTCATAAGACACGGCTCATCCACGCTTCCATTGCGCCTGAAATGATTTCATGCTCGCTTTATGTTTGGTCCAACCAAAACTAGTTTCTCTCGGTCTGAGAATCCCATTCTCAAGCTCGTTTTAAATCCTTTGGATTACGCTCGTTGTGCGTGTGACCAAATAGGTTCTCGGTTTATGTTGGTCGTCTATAATTTACCATTAATGATAGAATGATCATGAGTGGCACCTAGTAGTACATCATGATCCCCAATTAACCAAAAAGATCAACGGTTGATCCAGAACTATTTCTGAAACCCTTCAGCAACTCGAATGATTCGTGCCCCATTCCCTTCACTCATCTTATACCCACTTGGTTCAGGACATGGTCTATTGTGTCAGTCCACACTAGGCTGACTACGTCACACCTAGCCCAAGTATCATTTCCTCGTCCTACGGATTCTAGTTACTCCACATGTATCAAAGAGTACCTTACTCTAAACATGTAATGCTTTGGCCAAATACTTTAGTAACAATCCGACTTGAGGCCATGGGTATACATCTCCTCGCAAGGAGTGGTGAATCCTTTATAAGCTATTCAAACACCTTCGATCACTTTGACTTATACCCAATCATCCCGGGTCCACATCTCCTTAGAGATGCTTGCTTAAGATGTCAAAGCATAAGTCTCTATGATCAAGATGACTTGAATACCGCAAGTCAAAGGAACATCGCACTTAAGCCATAGTAAGAACTTCATTGACATATCTATATATGCAGAGAACCATATGAAGTCTTACGGCTGGTCACTCCAATGAACTAGTTACCATAACTAGCATCCACGATTAACTCCGGACATCACTATGTCTCCAGCCAGTGAGAATCAGCTGCTTGGATACACCAAGGAGTATACCTCGTGCTAGTCTCAACAGAATTGATGGTGTCCAAAACCATCAATTCATCGACTAGGGATAATTCCGATACATCACAATTACACATGTAGAGATACTCACTAGTTGTGATCCAATCACAAATTCTCTCATGTTGTGAATCGCATCGTGGACATTCAGTAAATGAGTTTAAGATCCAATCAAATACATAAAACATGTATACTCAAATAGTGAATCTTCATTTATCATATAAATGGTTCATACATAAGGCGATTGCCTTAGGACATCTCTCATATATTACTAACAGTCTGCACCTGGCACACCCCAGCAGAACGGTGTAGCAGAGCGAAGGAATAGGACTCTTATGGAGATGGTTAGATCAATGATTAGTTATTCTGAGTTGCCAGATTCGTTCTGGGGATATGCTCTAGATACGGCGGTGTACATTCTGAACTTGGTTCCATCTAAATCAGTGCCTTCTCCTCCCACAGAATTGTTGACTGGGCAAAAGCCTAGTCTAAGACTTATTCGAATATGGGGGAGTCCAGCACATGTGCTGAAGGAAGATGCTGGTAAGTTGGAACCTCGTACAGAAGTACACATGTTCGTTGGCTATCCTAGAGGAACAAAGGGTGGTTTGTTTTATAGTCCTAGAGATCAGAGGGTGATCGTTAGCATGAACGCCAGATTTCTAGAGGAAGACTATGTGATGAGCCACAAGCCCAAGAGTAAAATTGTTCTGAAGGAATTAAAAGGGAAAGTTACTTCTTCAGTACCACTGGTACAAGAGGATATACCACAAGTCACTGCACCGCGTGTCATAGAGTATACACAAGAGATACCTCGTCGTAGTGGGAGGGTTGTTAGACAGCCTGATAGATTCATGTTCTTGGGAGAATCTTCTAATTTGGTCCCTGACGAACATGAACTTGATCCCTGGACATATGACGAGGCAATCCAAGATAAAGATGCAGCATCTTGGCAAAGTGCAATGAATGTTGAGATTGAATCTATGGATTCAAATCAGGTTTGGGAGCTAGTAGAACCACCCGATGGTGTAAAAACCATTGGATGCAAGTGGATCTACAAGAGAAAGAGAGGAATAGATGGGAAGGTTTAGACCTTCAAAGCAAGGCTTGTTGCGAAGGGGTATACTCAGAAAGAGGGTATCGATTATGAGGAGACCTTTTCACCGGTAGTCATGCTTAAGTCTATCCGGATTCTCTTATGCATAGCAGCTCATATGGATTATGAGGTGTGGCAGATGGATGTCAAGACAGCTTTCCTTAATGGAAGTCTTGAGGAAAACATCTATATGAAGCAACCAGAGGGATTCATTGCTAAAGGCAAAGAGCATCTTGTGTGTAAGCTTAATCGGTCCATTTATGGATTGAAGCAAGCTTTGAGGTCTTGGAACATCCGCTTTGATGAGGTAATCCAGTCATATGGATTTATTCAAAGTCCAGATGAGTCTTGTGTATACAAGAGATGTGACGGAAACATAGTGGTATTTCTTGTACTATACGTAGATAACATTTTGGTGATTGGCAACAATATCAAGGTGTTATCGGGAGTAAGGGTATGGTTGTCCAAACAGTTTGATATGAAGGACTTGGGAGAGGTGGGACACATCCTTGGGATCAAGGTTATAAGGGATCGCAGGAAAAGGATGTTGTGCTTATCCCAAGCTTCATACATAGACACTATTATGGATCATTTTAGCATGCAGAACTCCAAGAAGAGTTTTCTACCTTTCAGGCATGGAGTTCCTTTATCTAAGGAGATGTGTCCTAGAACATCTGAGGAGATAGAGGAGATGAAGGCGGTTCCTTATGCTTCGGCGATAGGAAGCCTCATGTATGCGATGCTATGTACGAGACTAGATATCTACTTTACCGTGGGCATGGTCAGTAGATATCAGAGTAATCCAAGACAGAGACATTGGACTGTGGTAAAGCATATATTGAAGTACCTGAGAATGACTAGGGATTATATGCTAGTTTACCAGGCAGACCAATTACTCCCTGTGGGTTACACGGATTCCAATTTCCAATCTGATAGGGATAACAGTAAGTCTACCTCAGGTATTGTGTTTACTTTGGGAGGTGGAGCCATTGTATGGAGGAGTGTCAAGCAGAAATGCGTGGCGGACTCCACCATGGAGGCTGAGTATGTGGTAGCCTCTGAGGCAGCCAAAGAAGTTGTGTGGCTCAGGAACTTCCTGATGGACTTGGATGTGATTCCTAGTTTGCCCAGAACTATCACAATTTATTGTGATAATAGTGGTGCAGTTGCAAACTCGAAGGAACCACGAGCCCATAAGGTAAGTAAATACATAGAGCACAAGTACCACCTGATAAGAGAAATCGTAAAGGAGATAGAAGTTGTTGTCACCTTGATTGCATCAGAGGATGACCTGGTAGACCTTTTCACTAAGGCCTTTCTAGCGAGAGCTTTTGATAGCCATGTGGAGGGAATGGGAATCAGATATATAGCAATATGAGGACAGCATAGTCTTTTAGTATAAGTGGGAGATTATAGGGATGTATACTAAAAAGTCTATCTTTTGTATGAACATCTTTATTTTAAAATAAGAATCACATGATCATTGTTTGCATTTTATGGTTATGCAATATTGTCTAATACATTACATTGTAGATAACATGGTGTGTAGTGTCACACGGGAGATCATGTTATCGACTCCTTGTAAAGTATAAGTGAAGGCTCACAACCGAGATGGCTTTGGACAAACCATCGGAATGGTTGTAGTGTAATTTGGTATTGGTTTGTCTTGACCATAGAATCACACTAGTGCACTTTGTGTGTATTGAGCAGGACTGACTTAGAGGTGATTCGATTTATTGCTGACTACATAATCGAATCGGACCTCAGATATTATATTGTACATGCTCTAAATCCCGATATAATAACGGGCACATATACTTAGTAGTCATCTCTTTGATTTACCAATGGGCGAGATTTATAGATTAAATCGATAGGCTCGGTAAGTTGGGAGATGATATTATTTATATGGTGTGTCGTTGATTATAGGAGGAAACCATGTCCTATATATTAGGATGATGATGTCCCCTTGAGGAGCTCATAAGGTTTGTCATGTAAACCCTGCAGGTGGACTTGGTCCGGCATGATGAAAAGGTTGATTGGTACTACTCATTGAGTTAGATGTTGATTAATTAATGGTCAGTAAATTAATTAATTGACGGACATTCGAGATCTTAAGCACGGGGAGAAAATGTACATATAATATATGGAGCCCATATTAATTTATGAGGGTTGGTGAGGTAGATCAATGATAATCCTTTAGTGGATTGGATTATCATTTATGGATCAGACTTTATGTGGGCTTGATCCATGGGTGGCAAAGATCCAACTCCTCCTCATGGTCCATATTGTAGCCTATTAACACCTCATGAAGCTTAGATCCAATGGATGAAAACAAAACTCTAAATCCAAAGGTAGAGATTAAATCTCTAGATCCAACGGTTGAGATTAAATCTCTAGATCCGATGGTTGAGATTAAATCCCTAGAACCAATGGTGGAGATTAAATCAAGCCTTAAGCCTAACTCTATAAATATGGGCTTGAGGGTGGGCGGCAAGAATTAATTAGAGGAAAGGGGGCTAGGGTTTTGGGCGGCAAGGGCAAGGGAGGCTTAGGGTTTTGGGTGGCCACAATTAAGGAAAGATGTTTTCTTCTTCTTCTTCCTTGAGGTGGTCGGCGCACTTCTTCCCTATTCTCTCCTTGGTTTGTCCGGCATCCAACCTTCTCCCCTTTATCTATGTCTTAGGAGATTAAGGTTTGCTTCCTTAGGTGGCAATGAATCCTAATTGAGATAGGATTTAGGTTGGGCGGCTAGGGTTTGAGAGGGTTCTTGGGTGGCAACTATGGAGGGTTTTCTTTCTTCTTCCTAAGGTGATTGTCAGTGGCCATAAGTCTCCTCTTTACCTTGGCCAGAGCTCAATCTATTCCTCTTATTCTCCTTGGCCGGTGGAAACAAGAGCTAGGGATTCTTTCCTTGAAGCTTTTGGCCGGCGCCCACACTTCTAATCTTTATCTCTTTGGGCCGACAACAAGCATCAAGCTTGGAGCTTGATGGTTGGTCTTAGATAAGGGAAGAGTTTAGTTTTTATGATCTTCCTCTTGCTCGGAACGAGCAAGGAAGGAAGATTGGCGATCTAGGAGCTTCGACTTTTGGAAGATCGTCGCCCACATGACGTCCAAAAGGAGGAAGGACATACAATAGAAGATCAAGAGGTATAACAAGAGGTATAATCTTGTTTATTTTGATTAGTGTTCTTTTGTATTATGTTTATAATTGCTTTTCAATTATATGCATTTTTTGTCTGGATGTTTTCTTTATGTATGTGACTAAATAATACTTGGATCTCGAACATAAACACGAAAGCTAGCGATCCGAACATCGTCTATTCCGCGGTTACTCGTAGAATAGAGGTTGGTCGCTTGAACAACAAGTTTGTTCAAGTGACCTCTCTAAACGAATAGCACGACGATGACTTGGTTGTTTGGGCAATCTCTTTTGTCTAGGATTAAATTTTTTAATCCAGGGACATCGATGGGATCGCCATGAACAAGCGACCGAGGTGAAGTGGGAAGCAAAGTTTCCCCTCACAGATCAATGAATCCAAACCTTCACTAATCGTCTGTATCATTCAGGATCTGGTAGAGGCTCTCCCTGAATTGGCAAGAGCTTGAGATTAGGATTCATAGGGTTGTCAACTGTCTTTGAGTTTAACATTCTTGTTTCTTCTAGAATATTCATTGCATACTTTTTTTGGGATATAATGATTTGATTTCTGGACTGTGCTACTTCTATCCCCAAGAAATACTTAAGTCTGCCAAGATTCTTTGTCTAGAAATGTTTGAAAAGATGTTGTTTCACCTATGAGATCTCGAGATGGTCACTACCTGTAATAACAATGTCATCAACATAAACCACTAGGTAGATGCAACCAGTAAATGAGTGGTGATAAAAAATAGAATGGTCGGCCTCACTTCGAGTCATGCCGAACTATTGAATTACAATACTGAACCTACCAAAACATGCTCTGGGTGACTGCTTGAGACCATATAAAGATTTCCATAAGTGACACATAAGACCAGAAGACTCCCCCTAAGCAAAAAAACACAGAGGTTGTTCCATGTAGACTTCTTCGAGTAGGTCACCATGTAAGAATGCAGTCTTGATGTCCAACTGATAAAGAGGCCAGTGTCGAATCGCAGCAATGGACATGAATAAGCATATAGAGGGCATCTTGGCAACGGGAGAAAAGGTGTCTCCATAATCCAATCCGAAGATCTGAGTATAACCTTTAGCAACAAGACGAGCCTTAAGCCGATCAACCATTCTATCTAGACCAATCTTCACGGTATATAACCATCGACAACCAACAACTGACTTTTCTGGTGGCAGAGGAATGAGGTCCCAAGTCCCACAGCTCTGTAATATTAGTAATATATGAGAGGTGTCCTAAGACAATCACCTTAGGGTTGTACCATTTATTTGATAAATGAAGATTCACTATTTGAGTATACATATTTTTATGTATTTGATTGGATCTTAAACTCATTTACTGAATGTCCACGATACGATTCACAACATGAGAGAATTTGTGATTGGATCACAACTAGTGAGTATCTATACATGTGTAATTGTGATGTATCGGAATTATCCATAGTCGATGAATTGATGGTTTTGGACACCATCAATTCTGTTGAGACTAGCACGAGGTATACTCCTTGGTGTATTCAAGCAGCTGATTCTCACTGGCTGGTGGGGATGTCCGGAGTTGATCGTTGATGCTAATTATGGTAACTAGTTCATTGAAGTGACCAGATTTAAGACTTAATATGATTATCTACATATATGGATATGTCAATGAAGTTCTTACAGCAGCTTAAGTGTGATGTTCCTTTGACATGCGGTATTCAAGTCATCTTAGACATGAAGACTTATGCTTTGACATCATAAGCAAGCATCTCCGAGGAGATATGGACCCAGGATGATTGGGTATAAGTCGAAGTGGTCGAAGGTGTTTGAATAACCTACAGAGGATTCACTGCTCCTTGCGAGGAGATGTATACCCTGTGGCCTCTTGTCGGATGTTACTAAAGTATTTGGCCAAAGCATTACATGTTTAGAGTATAATACTCTTGAATACATGTGCAGTAACTAGAATCTGGAGGACGAGGAAGTGATACTTGGGCTAGGTGTGACGTAGTCAACCTAGTGGGGACTAACATAATAGACCATGTCTTGAACCAAGTGGGTATAAGATGAGTGAAAAGAATGAGGCGCGATTCATTGTAGTTGCTGAAGGGTTTCAGAAATGGTTCTTGGATCAACCGTTGATTTTTTAGTTAATTGGGGATTATGATATACTACTAGGTGCCACTCATGATCGTTCTATAATTAATGGTTAATTATAGATAGCCAACATAAATCGAGAACCTATTTGATCACACGCACAACGAGCATAATCCGAAGGATTTAAAATGAGTTTGAGAATAGGATTCTCAGATCAAGAGAGACTAGGTTTGGTTGGACCAAACAAAGAGAGAGTATGAAATGGTTTAGTCACATCAGAAGGATGGATGGGCCATGTCTTTTAAAGATATGATGGATGAATCATATTGTTTTGGTACTAATCCAATGGTGGAAAATAAACTAAAGTGGTTTGATTTGTTTTAAACGAATGAACCAAAGTTGGTTCGGTTCATTTTAACTTAAAATAGACCAATGCGGTTTGGTTTATTTTAGCTTAAGTTATTGGAGTGGATTAGCTGGTTTTGGTTATGAACCAATAACCGTTAGGAGAATGTGTTCTCTATAAAAATACGTCTTAAGGGTTTTGTGATTGATTGATACAACTTTGCATTTGAAAACCTTAGCCTCCTTTCCTTCTCCTCTTCTTCTCCTTGTCGCAGCCCACCTTTGTGCCGCCGCCACCCAAATGAGCTACTACCTCTCCTCACTGCCAGCCATCCACCAGCCACTGGCATCTCTTGGGCCACCCTCAGTCATCGGCCAACTTTCCTTGGCCGCCGGTGACCAAGGAGTAACCGGCCAAGCCTTTGCCCGACCCCTTCTTCCTCCACTACAAGCTGTCCAATTTTAGATAGCTTGATCTCCTTCGCGTGGAGAGGTCGTTTGGTTGGTGTTTTGTTCTCCGACAGTGGTCTACTTGCTGGGGATTGGATCTTCAGCAATCCTCATAGGTGGAGGGTTAAGTTTTCGTCAAACGGTTGATGAAAACTGCTTCCGATAAGTGAGTATGTGAAACTCATTTTTGGGATCCGAATTTATTTTGGATTATGATCGTCTCTCGGATTACATCGTCTTCGATATGAGGCTAGTGACTTTTGTGAAGATGAGGCTCATGGCTTTGTGAAGCTATCCTGACGATACTCGGCATGGGTACAAATAGAGGTGATTCTAGCGAGGGTCGCTACAGTTGATGTCATTCCCGTTATACGTAATACGTCAGGTATACTTAGTATAAGTTTCCTTTTATTGCAAAATTTTAAATAGTGATTATATCTACACATGTTGTATCCTGCATGTGTGTGATGTGTGTGTTGTAATAAATTAGATTGATCGCTTTTATTGCTTCCGCTGTATGCATGTTTACGAAACGTGTTTGAACGCACACTCGCCGCGGTGTCGGGGAAACCCAACAGTAGTATCAGAGCCACACTGTGTTCCGACATAATCATAAAATTGTTTTGCGATAGTCATAATTGTATTTATGGAAATTTTCTACTTTTGGAAAGTTTAGAAGTATTTATGGACATTTTTTACTTTTGAAAAGTTTAGAAGTATTTATGGAAATTTTCTACTTTTGGAAAGTTTAGAAATATTTATGAAAATTAACACTTTCCATAAATAAAATATGTGATTAGATTTAAAAATTTATTTTCTAATTTAATCATGATTTGATTTGGGAAATCAAATCTAAAATATATTTTATTTCCATAAATAGTTATGACAAATAAGGAAATTCAAATTGGAAATTTTCTAATATGATTAGAAAATTACAATTTAGGAAAAAAATTTCCTAAATTAAATTTTATTTTTTTTAATCAACACTTTCCATAAATAAAATATGTGATTATATTTGGAAATTTATTTCCTAATTTAATCATGATTTGATTTGGGAAATCAAATCTAAAACATATTTTATTTCCAAAATAATTATGACAAATAAGGAAACTATTTGTACATGTCATAATTGTATGTCATGTAATTGTATTAGATGCATATCATTATGTCATACGTGTCATGACATGTAGATGTATGTCATGTGTGTCATGTCAAGTAGATAATAGTTGTTTGCATGCAAAGAGGATGAGACATTAAATCCCTTACCCAATATTAAAGTCTACACCTTCCATTAATATAGTTAGAACCAGAGTTCCATTTCTTATTTGGGTTGTTGGACCCTCTCCAAGCCCGGCTCGAACCTGAACATATTCAAACCATTGGAATAGTTTATTACTAATATAGTAAGAGTCAGAGGGCAATCGTTAGTTTGGGTTGTTGGACTCTCTCCAAGCCTGGCTAATTGATTGAATGCACTCTAATCATATTAAAACTATTTCTCGATTAATGGGTTGGCTTTAACCTGGAGCATCGGCTTGTTAGACTCTCTCCAAGGTCGATGTGAAGGGAGGTGAAGTTGGGTGTTATGCATATGATGCATGCTTGTTAATGAGTTAACAACCCGATGTATGTGCGAACATTCAATTAGTTAATAGCACATTGTGATAGTTTCATATATGTGATATGCAATCGGTATACTTGATACCTACCATCGTAGCTAAGAATGGTTTGTTGGACTCTCTCCAAGGTCATTCTTATCTATGTTGGATATCAACCCATTTGGAGATGGACCTACGATCTCCCAAGTTGATTTTTAGGGTTTTAAAATTCGAAAAATGAATGGGATTTTGTAAATGTATGTTGATGCATTTTAAAAATCATTTTCTCATATATGCTTGATTTGTATTTCTAGGTTAATCAATTGATCATGACATCTTTGAATTTGTGCTCGATTTTGGATTCAAATAAATTGACTGGGACAAACTTCTTGGACTGGCTTAGAAACTTGAGAATTATTCTCAAGGTGGAAAAGCTTACGTATGTCCTTGAAGAGCCTCTTCCCACCCGTCCGAAGGACGATGCAACTCCGGATCAATTGTTGGCCTATCAGAAATATGTGACTGATTCTGAACTGGTGAGTTACATCATTCTAGCCACGATGGCACCCAAGCTTCAGAAGCAACATGAGCATATGGATGCTAATACCATAGTCTTCCATCTTCATGAGTTGTTTGATGAGAAAGCGAGATTCAAAATGTTTGAAATCTCCAAGATCCTCTTCACCTCTAAGATGCAAGAGGGTTCATTTGTGGTGCAATTTGTGCTCAAGATGAATGGGTACATTGAGCGGCTGGCTACACATAATTTTGTGATGAACTACCGGATGAACAAGATTGAAACCACAATTCCTGAGCTCCTCAATATGCTAAAGACTGTGGAGCCTTCTGTGAAGAATGAAAAGAAGACGGTGATGTTAGTTGATTCCTCGAAGAAAGTTCTAAGAGGAAATCGAAGGAACAGCAGAAGGGGAAGAAGAAGAAAAAGGCTAAAAAGGCAGAACCAGCTCAAAAGGGCACTTATCATCATTGTGGCAAGGAAGGTCATTGGCAAAGAAATTGCAAGATTTATCTAGAGTCCGTGAAGAAGAAGAAGGCATCTGATGCCCCATCTTCTTCATATATCTTCGTTATTGATTGTCATTCTATTTCCTTAGACACTTGGGTATTGGATACCGAGTGTGGTTCACATATATGTAATAACATACATGAGCTAAGGAATAGAAGAAGACTCGTCAAGGGAGAGTCAAATTTACGTGTTGGCAATGGAGCAAAGGTTGTTGCACTTGCCATCTGAACGTATTTGTTGAAACTCTCTACAGGACTTGTCTCAGAACTGGGCAATTGCTTTTATGTTTCTTCGTTGATAAAGAACATCATTTTTATTTCTTGTTTAAATAGAAATGGGTACCATTTAACTTTTAGTAACAATTATTGTTACATAACTTTGAATGTCATTCTTTATGGAACTGGAACTTTAAGCAATCATATTTATACGTTAGGCATATTCAGTGACATTTTCAATATCGAAGCAAACAACAAGCGTGCTTGAAAAGATAATCAATTAGACTCTTACATATGACATTGTCGTCTTGGCCATGTGAGCAAGAAACGCATGTCCGAATTACACCGATGTGGAATTCTGGAATCGTTTGAATTAGATTCATATGATACATGCGAATCATGCTTAAAAGGCAAGATGACCAAGTTACCTTTTACTAAAAAAGGTGAACCGATGGGTGAGTTGCTTGGTCTAATACATACTGATGTATGCGGACCTATGTCAACTCAAGCTCTAGAAGGTTATAGCTACTTCATTACCTTCACCGATGATCACTCACGGTTTGGGTATGTGTTCTTGATGAAACACAAGTTTGAAGCCTTTGAAAGGCTCAAAGAATTCAGAAATAAAGTAGAGAAACAACTTGGCAAGAGTATTAAAATACTTCGATCGGATCAAGGTGGTGAATACTCGAGTCAAGAGTTTCAGGATTATCTAAGGGACAATGGTATATTGTCTTAATGGACTCCGCCGTACACACCACAGCTTAATGGTGGGTCTGAGAGGCGAAACCGGACCTTGTTGGACATGGTCAGATCAATGATGAATCATGCGAATCTTCCCAAGTCCTTTTGGGGTTATGCACTTCAGACAACTGTTTACTTGCTAAACAGAGTTCTGACCAAGGTAGGTTCTACTACTCCATATGAGATATGGAATAGTAAGAAACCTCATTTATCTTACTTGAAGATATGGGGTTGTCCTACTTATGTGAAGTGGACTGTATCAGACAAACTGGATGTTAAGTCTGATAAATGTCTATTTATTGGATACCCTAAGGAAATGAGAGGTTACCAATTCTATCATCCTGTGGAACAAAAGGTGTTTGTTTCAAGGCATGTTGTGTTTCTAGAGAAAGAGTTTCTCTTGCAAGAAAATAGTGGGAGCGTCATTGAACTTGAGAGGTTCAAGAGACTCCAGTAGACATTGAGGAGATACCTGGTCAAGCACCTCAACCGATGACTCACAATGATGAGACATCGGTTGAACCTATTGGGACACTACATATTCGTAGATCTGGTAGGACATGCAATATTCTTAAGAGATATGGATTTCTTGTAAATGAATCAAACAACGTGTTACTCATTAACGATGAGGAGCCTACCAATTATGAAGAAGTTTTGAAAAGTTCATAAAGAGACAAATGGCTTGAAGCCATGAAGTTGGAAATGGATTCCATGTATGAAAATCAAGTTTGGAACTTGGTGGACCCACCTGAAGGCATTAAGCCTATAGGGTGCAAGTGAGTTTTTAAGAAGAAAATCGACATGGATGGTAATGTGATTACCTTTAAGGCTAGATTAGTGGCGAAAGGATATTGTCAAAAACAAGGTATTGATTATGATGAGCCCTATTCACCGGTAGCTATGCTTAAATCCATTCAGATGCTCCTGGCCATAGCGGCTCATTATGATTATGAGATATGAAAAATGGATGTGAAAATAGCTTTCCTTAATGAAAACCTACTCGAGGACATGTATATGATACAACCTGAGGGTTTCACATCGGTTGATAAAAACCAAAGTATGCAAACTTCAGCGGTCCATTTATGGACTGAAGCAAGCATCCAAGAGCTGGAATATCCGTTTTGATGAGACAATCAAAAGGTTTGATATCTCATAAAATCCAAACGAACCCTATGTGTACAAAAAGGTTAGTGGGAGTGCAGTCGTGTTCCTAGTGTTGTATGTTGATGACATATTACTTATAGGAAACGATATATCTATCTTACAGTCAGCTATAATTTGGTTATCCAAAATATTCTCCATGAAAGACTGAAAGAAGTGACCTACATTCTCAGGATCAAGATCTATAGAGATAGATCGAAACGGTTGCTTGGTCTTTCACAGTCTACATATATAGACCGAGTGCTAAAGAGGTTTAGCATGTCGGAATCCAAGAAAGGTTTCCTTCCCATCAGGCATGGGGTACACCTTTCGAAGTCTATGTGTCTGCGTACAGAAGACAAGAGGATTTGAATGAGTAAGATTCCCTATGCATCCGCAATAGGATCTATCATGTATGCTATGTTGTGTATGAGGTCGGATGTATCGTATGCTCTGAGTGTCACGATCATATATCAATTTGATCCAGGAATAGATCATTGGCGGTTGTTAAAACAATCCTTAAGTACTTAAGAAGAACTAAGGATGTGTTCCTAATATATAGAGAAGGTGATAAGGTAATATGCAGGTATACGGATGCCAACTTCTGGATAAACAAGGATGATTCCAGGTCTCAGTCTTGGTATGTATTTACCTTAAATGGAGGCACAATAAGTTGGAAAGGTTCCAAGATTGACACTATAGCGGATTCTACCACTGAGGTAGAATACATTACAGCTTCGGAAGCAGCAAAGGAAGTTGTTTGGATTAAGAAGTTCATTTCTAAACTTGATGTGGTCTCATCAACGATCCAAACATGTGCTTCACCGCTATCATCTGATCAGGGAGATCATCAGTAGGAAAGAAATACAAATCGAGAAGATTCCCATTGAAAGGAACATAGTAAACCCTTTAACTAAGGCCTTACCTCAAAGTAAGTTTTGGGGGCCATGTTAGAGCTTATGGTTTTGGGTACCATGGCGATTAGCATTAGGCCAAGTGGGAGCTTGTTAGTAATATATGAGAGGTGTCTTAAGGCAATCGTCTTATGGTTGTACCATTTATTTGATAAATGAAGATTCACTATTTGAGTATACATGTTTTCATGTATTTGATTCGATTTTAAACTCATTTACTGAATGTACGCAATACGATTCATAGCATGAGAGAATTTGTGATTGGATCACACCTAGTGAGTATCTCTACATGTGTAACTGTGATGTATTGGAATTATCTGATGAGGATTCGGTGCCTGCTAGAGGGGGGTGAATAGCGTGTTTCAATACTTCGATGGAATTTGTTCACGATTGCGTCTACAAATCGTGTTAGTGCACAGCAAAATAATAATAAAAACAATAACACGATACACAATCATAAACACTACACAAGAATATAACGTGGTTCGGAACCGAACGGTTCCTACTCCACGGATCGAGCTCTAAAGACCTCTAGCGATGTCACAAACACACTAAACAATAAACTTCTTCTCGGAAATAATTCGGAGGTGGAGAAACCTCGTACAATAGCTCTTACAACAGTAATAAACAAATACAAGCAAGATACAAATGAAATACACAACAAATAAAGAAAATAACACTTTATAATTGCTCTTTTGATTTCTTGCTTGAAGGTTGCTTGAAATGCACTTGGAGACCCTGATTTGCAGTAGCAAATCGCCCCAAAACTCCTCAAGAAACGGTTGCAAAATCCTCCTCCATGAGCTTCCTTTATAGCTACTGCCTGGGCTGGATTTCGCCTATCAGTCAACTGATCGAGACGATCAGTCGACTGATGACACTGTTGCTGTGAGACAATGGTGCAATCCACGCTGGAAAAATCCAATGGATAAGACATCAGTCGATTGATCATGTCCATCAGTCGACTGATCGAGCCTTCACTCAACTGCTAACCCCAACAGTCGAGTCCGACTCCATTCTGTGCCCAAAATACCGAGCGCCAGTCGACTGATCACAAGATCAGTCGACTGCCCACCTCTGGCAATCGACTGCTAGGGTAGTCCCCGCAGTCAAACCCTAGTTGACTCACACCAGTCGACTGTCATGACTGTCACATGGTACCAGTCGATTGATACACCTCAAACATGAGGTTTTAACCTCAAATATGAGGTTTAACCCAAGTATGGTGCCCCATACTTGCTAGACCACCCGTAGCCTAGACCTAAACCTTCTAGCCACCTCCGTCAGCCTCGCACCTATCGGATCCCTCTAAGTCATCTATGACTTGTTCATCCATACGCTAGCCTTCAAGTGCTTCCATTGGCTATGTCATGCTAACAGTGTCTACACCGCCAAGGCACATTGGACTTATGTTGCCAAGACTCCGCTTGGACTTTACGCCACCAACCATTGGACTTATGCTGCCAAGACTTCACCCTTGGACTTTACGCCACCTATATCAAACCCCTTGGACTTTCAAAATGCCAAGTACTCATGACTTAGACTTTCACCGCCAAGATTACACCCTTGGACTTACGTGGCCAAGACTACACACTTGGACTTTACTTGCCAACCCATGTTGGACTTTTCATGCCAAGACTCATGCTTGGACTTTTCATGCCAAGTACTCAAGACTTGGACTTTCTGTAGGGTCGATATGTTGGCCGGCTAGAGGGGGGTGAATAGCCCTCTTTCGTCGTGTGGTGGAAGTCATTCTTAATCGTCTACAATAAACGTTTGCACAAGCGAAAAATATAAAGCAAAGACAATTAAGAACAAACACAAAGATAATCAAACAATTCGCTAACACCGCAATGTAACGTGGTTCACGGCTGCGCCGCTAATCCACAGTCTGATTCGTCCAGGGTGAATCACTCCGCAACCATCCACTATTGGTCTCTCCTTTGCACCAAGCTAGGTGGAGGTGACCCTTACAACTCAAGAATACTCTTTTTACAATAGATGTGAAAGAGACTAGAATAAGGAGTTTAACACTTGTGGAGCACTTGGATGATAGTTTAGAACATAAGCATTAGCCATCCAAAAGCCCACACCCTCTCTTTTTATAGAGAGGGTTGATTTCTTCCCGTTCGCCGCCATCAGTAGACTGCTGCCCTTGGTAGTCGACTGCCACCACTACAATGGCCTCCGAAAATGTCAGATCCTGACCGTTGTAGTCCAACGGAACCCTTGGCAGTCGGTGCGATGTATCCATCGACCGATGATCCTCGTATCGTCGATCGTCACGGCCACGAGCGATCTTGCGCTCCACGACGCATCGATCATTGCCACCTTAGCGATCGTGATGGTCGCAATCGCCATTCCATGGTAGTCGACTGCTGGGCCAAAAACTCACCAGTCGAATACCAGTCGAACCCCGTTCGACTTAGAGTAGTCGACTTCCATTTCATGGCAATTGACTGACGTCAGGAAATCTCATCCGACACTTAGCCATTCGGCCAAGTTCACCTAATGAGCTACTTACATTTCACTCATTCTCTCATCTCACTCGAAGTCCCTCGCCGAAGCTCTCTTCGTTCACGGCCACATCCCTCGGCAGCATCAAGCGCACGGCTCTGCAATGCTCCTTCACGTTCCTTGCCTTCGAAGTCTGCTTCCTTGGCTTCACTTCAAGTCATCTCATCCGACGGTCCCTCGGCAGCATCAAGCGCACGACTCTGCAATGCTCCTTCTCCGACTCAAGCACGAAGTTGTGAGTGGTGAACCCGCCAAAGCTTCATGGGCAAATTACTAAGTTCTGGAAGACTCCAACGCACACATCAAATCCAATCATCCTAACTTAAACCCTTTGCCACACACATCAAAACCATATCACGGGTCGATTGCACTAATAATCTCTCCCTTTTTGATGTGTGGCAATCCGTTTAAGTTAGGTAAAATATTTGATAAAATATTAAGGAAAGAAAGCATGTAAATAACATGATTAGCAACTCTCCCCCTTAATACATGAAACTCTCCCTAAATACATTCCCCCTTACTTAAACATATATCTTTCTCCCCCTTTGACACCATCAAAAAGATTAAACAAAGTTTATATGGCATGGCATCAAGTCTAGAGAGAAACAAAAACCTAAAACAATCAAAAACCTGATAAAATCAGGTTACTATGCTCGTGCATAGTACATCAGTTGACTGCTATCAGCATAGCAGTCGATTGGCACAAGGAAATCAGGTTTTCTCATTTTCAGGACGAAATTCAGAAATGCACTATAAATTCCAAAAAATTCAAAAAATAGTGAAATTTTGGGAACATATTTCTTGTAAGTATATTTATCAATGAAAAATAGTTTTTCATGAAAAATCATTATATTTTCAAAGATTTTCCAAAATTCAAAAGCTTTAAATACAACTAGGTTTTTGATCAAGTTAGTATCACATTTAACACATAGTTTTGGGTTGAATTGTTTCAAAACATGAACATACAGATTTTAAAGTAAGAAATTGTTTTGAAAACATATGGGATATCCAACCATGATTTTTGGGCAATATGTCTATGAATTAAACATAAGTCTTCCCTATGATTGGTCTATTATTGCTAGTTTGATACTTTAAATGACCATCTAAATGTCATAGGCATTAGTGGACCATTAGTATCATCCTATCATCTCACTCATGCTAAGTTTTCCATCAAGGTAGCCTATAGTGAGTGTGAGATGTATCCTAAAGGTATTTATATATACTTAACCATTAATTTCATGCAATTCTAAACATGGTTAAGTATCATCCTACTATCCCACATGATCATAAAAATATACATGCATTGATTTCATATTATGATCATGAAACAAATGTATTCATCAAATAATAATCATGCATTAGGTATAACATCATGATAATAAGCAAAGTATCACCCAAAGCATGATTTAAACCCTAAAGCCCATGACTATGTGCCAAATATCAAGATCATAAATCATGATTGCAAACATAAATAGCAATTGCTTTAACTATCATGATTTAAGCATTATTATCTATTTTTGGGCACATTATCATCACCCAACACTATTCTAAAAAAATATGTATCAACATACATGACACTAAGTGTTGAGCATGATTTAAACTATTTAAGGGTGCATTATCATCACCCAACACTATTTCAAAAATTTATCCCACCATCCTAAGTCAACCAAAAACATAAGATATAGATGAAGTCCATATGGTTGACTATCCTAGGGTTTTATTAACCCTTAAGGATGGATTTAGGAACCCAAAACAAATTCTTTCCTATTGGGTTCACTAAATACTCCTTAGTGATCCATTTTCTAGCAATTGTCTTCTTTTTATCTTGACCCCTAGCAATTAAGCATTTATAGGCCTTTTCATTTTTCTTTTCCTTATATCCTAGGCCTTTCTTATTGAAACTTGCCCTTTGGCTCCCTATGATCATGTTAAGGGTGTTGGAGCCTATGGTGAATTTTTCTAGGGCTTTGGTTAAATGATCTACTTTCTCTCTTAAAGCCCTATTTTCCTTCATACATGCATCACTTACATCTAATGGCATATAAAGATCATGTGAGCATGCATCATCAATATTATCATTAAAACATGCTTTTTCTAATTTTTGTTCTAAATCCTTAATTTGATCAAGCATGCTTTTATTTTTCTTTTTGGCTCTAAATAGATCCTTAGTAAGACTAGAAATCATGGAAACTATTTTGCTTGGTAAGAGGTTCGTTACCATAGTTTCCATGTCCTCTTCTTCGGATGAGGAGGATGATGAAGCTCCCCCTTCACTTGAGCTCTCCTCACTTGTGCTTGATCTTTCTTCTTGCTCGGAGGAGGAGGTGGAGTCTAGGTCGTCAAATGCCATTAATGCCAAATTTGTGATGAAGGCATTTTCTTCTTCCGATGATGATGATGAAGAGGAAGGGTCATCCCAAGTTCTTGCTTTTAGTGCCTTGGCCTTCCCCTTTTCCTTGGCCTTCTTCTCCTCTTCCTTCTTCTTGCTCTCCTTTTTCTTCTTCTTTTCTTCTTTCTTTCTCCTCTCTTCTTTGCTCTTGTTTAGGAGGGGACAATTATCTCTTATGTGTTCATCTCCTTGGCAATTGTAGCAAATAATCTTCCCCCTTGGTCTTCTCCTCCTATCATTAGATTTATTAAATTTAAAAATTTTTAAAGCACGCCTTACCTTCCTTACCATGTATGCTTATTCCGTGCTATCCATGGAGGAAGAGGAGGATGCTTCGTCGGAGGAGGAGAGAGTCTCCATATTCTTTTTCCCTTTGTTGGCCATCAAGGCTACTCCTCTTGAAGGTTGAATTCTAGACTCTTCTACTATTCCTTCAAGCCTTGTTTCGTGGAGCTCCATGGTTGAGAAAAATTCCTCCAAGGTGCTAACTTCTAGATTCTTGGATATGTAAAAAGAATCCACCATAGAGCTCCATCTTGATGACCGGGGAAAGGCATCTATAGCCTTCATTACCATATCCCGGTTGGAGAGCTTTTCCCCTACACTTGTCAAACCGGTTAGAATTTCTTTAAACCTAGAGTGTAGGGATTTTACCTTCTCTCCCTTTTCGAGTTTGATATTGGATAATTGGGAGCGAAGGACATCTTTCCTTGCTAGCTTGGCCTCGGATGTGCCTTCATGAATCTCTATGAGTTTCTCCCACATCTCCTTGGCCCTAGCACACTCTCCTATCCGGTTGACTTCTTGTTGAGGGAGTACATTGTAGAGATGATGTTTGGCTTTTGAGTTTGCCAAGTATTCTTCCCTTTGCCTCTTGCTCCACCTTGATTTTTCCAATGACTCCCCTTCTTCATCCCTAGGCATTTCGAAACCGTTTTCCATAATTAAAAGAATTTCGAAATCGATTTTGAAAAATACCTCCATTATCTTTTTCCACCAAGAGAATTCTCCTTCAAACTTCGGTAGATGAATGTTCGAGCCGGCCATCTCTTGATATAGTGCTTGTGTTAGCGGTTAGTCCTCAACAAGCGCCTTGCTCTGATACCACTTGTAGGGTTGATATGTTGGCCGACTAGAGGGGGGTAAATAGCCCTCTTTCGTCGTGTGGTGGAAGTCGTTCTTAATCGTCTACAATAAACGTTTGCGCAAGCGGAAAATACAAAGCAAAGACAATTAAGAACAAACACAAAGATAAACAAACAATTCGCTAACACCGCAATGTAACGTGGTTCACGGCTGCGCCGCTAATCCATGGTCCGATTCGTCCACGGTGATTCACTTCGCAACCAATCCACTATTGGTCTCTCCTTTGCACTAAGCTAGGTGGAGGTAACCCTTACAACTCAAGAATACTCATTCTTTTACAATAGATGTGAAAGAGACTAGAAGAAGGAGTTTAACACTTGTGGAGCACTTGGATGATAGTTTGGAACATAAGCATTAGTCATCCAAAAGCCCACACCCTCTCTTTTTATAGAGAGGGTTGATTTCTTCCCGTTGGCCGCCATCAGTCGACTGCTGCCACTACAACGACCTCCGAACATGTCAGATCCTGACCGTTGTAGTCCAACGGAACCCTTAGCGATCGGCGATGTATCCATCACGATCGGTGATCTGCCGTAATCGGCCGTCGATCGGCAGCGGCGGTTTACGATCGCGCCTTCATCGCGTGGTGCCACCTTTGGCGCGATCGATGGTGTCAGCGATCGGCCGGGCCAAAACCCACTACCAAACACGGTGAACCCCCTTCGACTTAGAGCAGTCGACTTCCATTTCATGGCAGTCGACTGATAATCTCATCCGACACTTGGCCATTCGGCCAAGTTCACCTAATGAGCTACTTACATTTCACTCATTCTCTCATCTCACTCTAAGTCCCTCGCCGAAGCTCTCTTCGTTCATGGCCACGTCGCTCGGCAGCATCAAGCGCACGGCTCTGCAATGCTCCTTCACGTTTCTTGCCTTCGATGTCTGCTTCCTTGGCTTCGCTTCAAGTCATCTCGTCCGGCGGTCCCTCGGCAGCATCAAGCGCACGGCTCTACAATGTTCCTTCTCTGACTTAAGCACGAGGTTGTGAGTGGTGAACCTGCCAAAGCTTCATGTGCAAATTACCTATTCCTACAAGACTCCAACGCACACATCAAATCCAATCATCCTAACTTAAACCCTTTTCCACACACATCAAAACCATATCACGGGTTGATTGCACTAACACTTTCCATGACATGGTCAACTCCAGTCAACCATCAAAATCCCTCTCGAGTCAAACTCGAGTCCGATCAATCATGACCCGGGTCAATTGCACCAATAATCTCCTCAAAACATTATCATACATCAATGTCAAACATCAATGGCAAACCTTCATGTCAAACATCAAAACATCGCTCGAGTCAAACTCGAGTTCAGTCAATCATGACCTGGGCCGATTGCACCAACAATCTCTCCCTTTTTGATATTTGACAAAAACACATACCTTTGAGTTAGAACATTAACTCAAATCTTCTTACCAATTATCCCAAATTGGTAATCCCAAATATTCTCCCTCTTTTTGACTAACATCAGAAAGGTTTTCTCCAATGAGGTCAATGTATCATGTCCCAATGAGATCTTACAATCTCCCCCTTGGTCCAAAAATACCTAGGATGCCTACAACCTTCCTAGTGATAAGTCTCATATCACTCAAGAGAGGCAATCCTACAAACTCTCCCAATTTCCAAATTGGGTATCTCAAAATTCTCATTTTTCCTCCTCATGAGGAAATATACCATCCATCATCCCATGATGGATACCTCCCCTTAAAGGCTTTCTCCCCCTTGACCATTGCACTAACAATGTCCTTGGGAAGTCCCTAAGCCAATAGGAAATCTAAACCATCAAAAATATGGTTCAAAGTTTAACATTGAACTTTCCAACCCTTAAATTTGATACATCACCCTAACAACTCTCCTAATCGATATCCAATAAATTTTTACCCTTTATAATACTTTCCAAAGCATATCCTAGGGTTAGGAGTGGTTAGGGAACATTACCGTAGTTGAAAACGGACTAAATAACCTTGTTTTTTCAGAAATTAGCCTAGCAGTCGACTCTATCAGAGATCAGTCAACTGCCAACAAGGGCAGTCGACTGATAACTGAAAAATCAAAATTTTAGTTATCAGAAATGAAATTCGTAAAAGTGTAAGTAATTCTACGTATATTGAAATCATGAAAATTCATACGTATATTACTAATGACCAATACAATGGGTGAAAAATGTTAGAAAAATATTTTACCCATAAAATATTAAAATTGATACAAAGTTCAAAAATGAAGAAAAACTTCAAAGTTTTAGCTCACTTTGTATCAACTTCATCAATGGTGATTGCTATCAAAAGATAGACTTCACCAAGGTTTTTTAAAAGGATTTTAAAATGATTTTGAAAACCTATATTGGATCATATTCCTTGGGCTTAATGTACATGACTTGTACACTAGCTTTCCCAATGATCCATAATTAAGATAAGATGAGTTTTAGCTCATCTAGATGCAAAAGCTATGCACCTTGAACTTAACTCATATCCTAGCATCTCACAAATATCTAGGGTGTATAAATTGAAGATTTTGCCCGGAAGCTCTGATACCACTTGATGGTAGGAAACTTCACTTCCCACTTCAACTCGGTCGCTTGTTCATGGCGATCCCATCGATGTCCCCAGATAAAAAAATTTATCCTTGATAAGAGGGATTACCCAAGCAACCGTTTCATCGTCGTGCTATTCGATTAGAGTAGTCACCTGAACAAACTTGTTGTCCAAGCAACCAACCTCTATTCTACGAATAGCCGCGGAATAGACGATGTACGGATCGTCGGCTTTTGTGTTTATGTTCGGGGTCCAAGTTATATTAGCCACAAAACAGAATATATCATGCATATATAATTGAGAAACAATTATAAACATGTTACATTAGAAAATAGACAAGTATTATACCTCTCGATCTTCTATCGTATGTCCTTCCTCCATTTGGACGTTGTGTGGGCGATGATCTACCAAAAGTTGAAGCTCCTAGATCACCAATCTTCCTTCCTTGCTCGCTCTGAACAATAGGAAGACTAAGAAACAAAACCCTTCTCCTTCCTTTAGCCAACTAACAAACACTAACCTAGGTGCTTGCCGCCGGCCAACAAGGAGAAGATGATGAAGATAGTTGTCGGCCAAGAGCACTAAGGGAAGACCCTAAGCCTTGTTTCCACCGGCCAAGGAGAAGAGAAGGACTAGGTTTGGACGCCGGCCAAGGGAGAGAAGAAAGAGATGGGCACCGACCACCAAGGAAGAAGAAGAAGAACTTCTCTAATTGTTGTCGCCCACTCCAACACCCAAACCCTAGCCGCCCAAACACAATCCTAACCTAACTAGGAGTCCTTGCCGCCCAAGAGAAGCAAACCCTAATCTCCTAAGCCATCAAGTTTCCGCCCACCTTAAGCCCCTTTATATAGGGTTTAGGCTTAAGCCTTGTTTTAATCTCCACCGTCGGTTCTAGGGATTTAATCTCAACCGTCGGATCTTGAGATTTAATCTCAACCATCGGATCTAG
Organism: Wurfbainia villosa; assembly: GCA_025175895.1. NCBI lineage: Eukaryota > Viridiplantae > Streptophyta > Magnoliopsida > Zingiberales > Zingiberaceae > Wurfbainia > Wurfbainia villosa. Next base: position 39,553,763 of record CM045988.1, read on the forward strand.
AGATTTAATCTCCACCTTCGGATCTAGAGTTTTATTTTCATCCATTGGATCTAGGCTTCATGAGGTATTAATAGGCTACAATAGGTACCATGAGGAGGAGTTGGATCTTGGCCACCCAATGGATCAAGCCCACTTAAAGTCCAATCCATTAATGATTATCCATTCCACTAGAAGATTATCATTGATCTACTTCACCAACCCCCATAAGTTAATATGGGCTCCATATATTATTTGTACATGTTTCTCCCCGTGTATAAGATCTTGAATGTCTGTCGATTAATTAATTTACTGACAATTAATTAATCAACCTCTAACTCCATGAGTAGTACCACTCAACCTTATCATCATGGCGAACCAAGTCCACCTGCAGGGTTTACATGATGAACCTTATGAGCTCCTCGAGGGGACATCATCATCCTAATCTATAGGACACGGTTTCCTCCTATAATCAACGACACACCATATAAATAATATCATTTCTCAACTTACTAAGCCTATCGATTTAATCTATAAATCTCGCCCATTGGTAAATCAAAGAAATGAATACTAAGTATATATGCCCGTTATTATATCGGGATAAAAAGTATGTACAATATAATATCTGAGGTCTGATTCGATTATGTAGTCAGCAATAAATCGAATCACCTCTAAGTCAGTCCTTCTCTATACACTCAAAGTGTACTAGTGTGATTCTATGGTCAAGACAAACCAATACCAAATCACACTACAACCATACCAATGGTTTGTCCAAAGTCATCTCGGTTGTGAGCCTTTACTTATACTTTATAAGGAGCCGATAACATGATCTCCCGTGTGACACCACACACCATGTTATCTACAATGTAATGTATTAGACAATATGCAAACAATGATCATGTGATTCTTATTTCAAAAAAAAAGATGTTCATACAAAAGATAGACTTTTCAGTATACATCCCAACAATCTCCCACTTATACTAAAAGACTATGCTTTCCTCAAACTGTCATACATCTGATTCTCATTCCCTCCTCATGCCTATCAAAAGCTCTCACTTGAAGGGCCTTAGTGAAAGGATCTACCAGGTTATCCTATGATGCAATCTTGGCCACATCAACTTCTCCTCTCTTTACGATTTCTCGTATCAGGTGGTACTTGCGCTCTATGTGTTTACTTGCCTTATGGGCTCGTGGTTCCTTCGAGTTTGCAACTACACCACTATTATCACAATAAATTGTTATAGTTATAGGCAAACCAGGAATCACATCCAAGTCCATCAGGAAGTTCCTATTAGGAATATTGGAACGGCTAGAGGGGGGGGTGAATAGCATAGATGCAATTCGCTCGCGTTTGTGTCTACAATTTCGTTAGTGCGCAGTGGAAATAGAAATAATAAAAGCAATAACGAAATAGACAACAAGCTAACACAATGATATAACGTGGTTCGGAACCGCACGGTTCCTACTCCACGGATCGAGCTCTAAAGAGCCCTAGTGATGCACACACACTCACTAATGATAAACACTCCTCGACACAGGTCGGAGGCGGAGAAAACCCTTACAATAGATCTTACAATAGTAAGAACGAAATACAAGAAATATACAATGTAAATATGAAATACAAGTAAAGAAAAGACTTTACAACACTTGCTTTGATTGCTTGTATGCTTGGTTGCTTGCTTGCACTTGGAGACCTGATTTGCACCAACAAATCGCCCCAATAGCCCTCAAGAACCGACTGATTTTTCCTCCATCATGAGCTCCATATATAGCTTCAACTGTCTTGGAAAAAGTCTGTCGATCGGCCGACGGACAATCGATCGATGCCATGTTGTCGTGAGACAACGGCTAGTTCCACATTGGATAAGTCCAACTACCATCACGATCGACCCGGTGTGACCATCTCGATCGATGGAGTCTTCGACCGACCGAGTCTCGACCCATTCGTGCCGATTCTAGCTCGAGCACCACGATCGATCACAGTTGATCGCTGCCATCAATCGATCGCACCTCAAACATGAGGTTTTAACCCAAGTATGGTTCCCCCATACTTGCTAGACCACCCTTAGCCTAGACCTAAGCCTTCTAGCCTACCTCCATCAGCCTCACGCCTCTCGGATCCCTCCAAGTCATCCATGACTTGTTCATCCATCGCGCTAGCCTTCAGGTGCTTCCGTCGGCTATGTCATGCTAACGGTGTCTACACCGCCAAGGCACATTGGACTTACGCCGCCAACCATTGGACTTATGCTGCCAAGACTACCGCTTGGACTTTACGCCGCCAATATTAATCCCCTTGGACTTCAAATGCCAACCCATGTTGGACTTTCCATGCCAAGACCATGCTTGGACTTTCCTTGCCAACCCATGTTGGACTTCTCAAATGCCAAGACCATGCTTGGACTTTCCCTTGCCAACCCATGTTGGTCTTTTCATGCCAAGTACCCATGACTTAGACTTTACCTTGACAATTACATTGTCATATGTTTTTGTCGAAACATCAAAACATTACTCGAGCCAAACTCGAGTCCTGGTCAATCGTGACCTGGGCCGATTACACCAACAATCTCCCCCTTTTTGATGTTTGACAAAAATCAAACAAATAAAACCAAACAAATTATTGAGTTAGAACACTAACTCAAATCCCTTACCAATTATCCCAAATTGGTAATCTTAAGTGTTCTTCCCCAAATATTCTCCCCCTTTTTGACTGACATCAAAAGGTCTTCTCTCCAAGGAGGTCAATGTCTCATGTCTCAATGAGATCTTACAATCTCCCCCTTGGTCTAAAAATATCTAGGATGCCTACCATCTTCCCAGTGATAAGTCACATATCACTCAAGAGAGGCAATCCTATTCACTCTCCCAATTTTCAAATTGGGTATCAAAAACCCATCAATTTTCCCAAATTGATGATACTCTTCCAATAACTTCTCCTCTTCAAGGAGAAACACACATCCATCATCCCAAGATGGATACCTCCCCCTAAAGGCTTGCTCCCCCTTGACCATTGCACCAACAATGTCCTTGGGAAGTCCCTAAGCCAATAGGAACTCTAAACCATCAAAATTAAGGTTAGAAATTCAACATTGAACTTTCCAACACCTTAACATTGATACAAGCCCTAAACAACTCTCCTAATCCATATCCAATGGATTTTCACCCTTTATAATGCTTCCCAAAGCATATCCTAGGGTTAGGAGTGATTAGGGACCTTTACCATGGCTGAACACGGGTTAACCAAACCTAGTTTTCCCGAAATCAGCCTTGGCGATCGACTTCTGTCGGCTACGATCATTTGCCACACTCATCGATCGTACCACTGTGAGGCGATCGATATAATTTCCAAATTTGATTATCGTAATTAATTTCAAAATCATAAATAATTATACGTATATCGAAAAATCATGAAATTTGATACGTATAATACCTATGACACATACAATGGGTGAAAAATGTTTGAAAATTATTTTACCCATAAAATAGTGAATTTGATACAAAACTCAAAACCATTGAAAATTTCAATGTTTTGGCCCTATTTTGTATCAACTTCATCAATGGTGATTGCTATCAAAAGATAGACTTCACCAAGGTTTTTCAAAATGATTTTAAAATGTTTTCAAAACCTTATTTTGGATCATATTCCTTGGGCTCATTGTACATGACTTGTACACAAGCTTTCCCAATGATCCACAAATGAAACTAGATGAGTTTTAGTTCATCTAGATGCAAAAACTATGCACCTTGAACTTAACTCATATCCTAGCATCTCACATGTATCTAGGGTGTATAAATACACATACATGTCAATTGGATGTGAGATGTGGGTTTTGGTTCATTTAATCTAGGGTTTCATGCATTTTTCTAAGGCAACCCTACTTGATTCCCTTATAAATGGGACTCCAAGTCATGTCATAGTCCTTAATTCAATTTCAACCAAATTGTCTTAAATGCATGAATGATTATGGCATTAGAAATGATATAAATAAGCATACACTCATAATCATGATGTCATGGCATAAGATGAAATCTAAAAACACATGACATTTAAAGCCTTAATCCTAAAACATGAGCATGACATATAAAATCATAGAACTAAGCATGATGTCATGACATGGCATATGGCAATCAAAGCATGGCATATAAAATATATAGGTATAGTAATACCTAAATTTTAACATTAATTGCCATTTGATATGGTTAAGTATATTTTGCCATATTAACCTAAATTTTCCCAAGTGTGCCAAAAACCAAAAATGGCACACTACGACCTCTAACCCTAAATTGTGCCAATTTGACCATTTTATCAAGCTTCTCAAGTAATATTGGCACATCCTAAAAACTTTTAGGATTAAGACTTAAATGTATTTCCAAGGCAACCATAACCTTGAAAATAACCTAGAGTGTCACCTTTATTATGGTTGAGTTAACTACCCATCCAATCAAGGTTGGCACACCCTAAACCCATCTAGCGTGAATCAATCACGCTCTTAGGAACCCAAAACCTATTGGAGCTCCTAGGGTTAATTAGGTATTCCTTAGGGATAACCTCCCTAGATACCTTCCTAATGACCTTCCTAGGCTTATTAGCCTTGGTCATTTTGGTCTTGCCTAGGTTAACCTTAGGGATTGCCTCCCTAACAACCTTCTTAGTGGTCACCCTAGGTTTCTTCGAAACCTTGGCCATTAGGCACAAACCTTGGTCAACTCTAGGGTTGACTTCCCCATTGACCTTGGTCTTCCTAGACCTAGTTAGTGTTCCATAGTCAAATGGAACACTATGGTAAGCCACCTTAGGCTTAGGTTTTTGACCCAAACCCTTCTTGCCTTTGGTTGACTTTTGTCTTTTAGATCCTACTTGTTGACTTTGATTATTTGACCTAAAAGTTTGACCAATTGACCCTTGCATTTGATTTTGCATAATGTTGAGGGTCTTTTCAAGTTCTTTAAGCCTTGACCTCAAGGCTTGATTTTCCTTTTCTAATATCTCAATTTTTGATTTTTCATTTTCTCTTGAGATATTTCTATTTCTAGGCATATGTCTAGATTCCTTAGCATTAAAGCCTAGATGTTCTCCTATTTTCTTAATGCTTTCCTTAGGTAATATATTTTTAGGGACATTAGTCCCAAATTTCTTCTTATTTCCTAAGTGAACACTCTTAGCACCTAAACAAAAGTATTTATTTCTATTAGCATGCTTTTCATGGCAAATTGCAAGAGAATTAAAATTCCTAGCATGCTTTTGACTTTTAAATTTAGAAGATGCATTATTGAAATATAGGGTTTGCCTTGGAGGCTCCCCTACATGTATAGCTCCTTCTTGGGTCTTTTTGCTCCCTAGGGCATTGATTTATAATGCCCGGTTGCAAACACTTGAAGCAAATGACTTGCTCCTTGCTTTTCTTGGCATTGGGAACACCGGCTTCATTGACTATTTGTGCCGGTGGAGCTTTCCTAATCTTCTTTGGGCACTTGCTCTTGTAGTGCCCGGTTTCCCTACACTCAAAACATATTATATGCATTTTATTATTAACACATATGTTTGAGTTACCTAGGGTAGTGGTGGAGGCCGGAGTTGGATTTTGAGCTTCCTCATCTTGACCGGATGTTGAAGGCTCTTCTTGAGGTTGCTCCGGTATAGAGGATGGTCTTTCCTCCTCAATCCTAGAAGTGGATGCTCCTTTCACTTCTTCCACCTCTTCTTTCTCTGATCCGGAAGTTAACTCCATCTCATCTTCCGATTCCTCACTTTCACTTGAGGATGAACTCTCTTCATGGAATCTTGCCAATTTCCTCCATAGCTCCTTGGCATACGTGTAATTCCCTAGCTTGCAAAAAATATCATTAGGGATTAAATCTTCCAAAAGTTTTGTTACCTTAACTTCGGTCTTGAGCTTTTGACGTTGCTCTTGGGTCCACTTTTTCAATTTTAGGACATTTCCCTTCTTATCCCTAGGGGGTTCAAGGCCTTCAATGAGGATGAACCAATCCTCTATGTTCATCATCAAGAATGTTTCCATTCTTGCTCTCCATGCCGGAAAATCTTCTGGATCATATGGAGGTGGAGTGTTGATTTCCCATCCAAGCTTGTCTTGGAATTCCATCTTCACCCTCTAGCCTTTTGCCTTAGCTCTCGGTTATTAATCCGTAGAAGAGCCCCGGGCTCTGATACCACTTGTTAGGAATATTGGAATAGCTAGAGGGGGGGTGAATAGCGTAGATGCAATTCGCTCGCGTTTGTGTCTACAATTTCGTTAGTGCGCAGCGGAAATAGAAATAATAAAAGCAATAACGAAATAGACAACAAGCTAACACAATGATATAACGTGGTTCGGAACCGCACGGTTCCTACTCCACGGATCGAGCTCTAAAGAGCCCTAGTGATGCACACGCACTCACTAATGATAAACACTCCTTCTCGACACAGGTCGGAGGCGGAGAAACCCCTTACAATAGATCTTACAACAGTAAGAACGAAATACAAGCAATATACAATGTAAATATGAAATACAAGTAAAGAAAAGACTTTACAACACTTGCTTTGATTGCTTGTATGCTTGGTTGCTTGCTTGCACTTGGAGACCTGATTTGCACCAACAAATCGCCCCAATAGCCCTCAAGAACCGATTGATTTTTCCTCCATCACGAGCTCCATATATAGCTTCAACCTGTGCTGGAAAAAGTCTATCAGTCGACTGATCGGGACAATCAGTCGACTGATGCCACTGTTGTCGTGAGACAACGGCTAGTTCCACGTTGGATAAGTCCAACGGAACTACCATCAGTCGACTGATGGAGTCTTCACTCGACCAGTCGAGTCTCGACTCCATTCTGTGGCCGAATTCTCGAGCACCAGTCGACTGATCACACGATCAGTCGACTGCTCGAGCCATCAGTCGACTGCCCACCTCTGGCAGTCGACTGCTAGGCCATAACCCGCAGTCAAACCCTAGTTGACTCGGTCCAGTCGACTGCCACATGGCACCAGTCGACTGGCACACCTCAAACATGAGGTTTTAACCCAAGTATGGTTCCCCCATACTTGCTAGACCACCCTTAGCCTAGACCTAAGCCTTCTAGCCTACCTCCATCAGCCTCACGCCTCTCGGATCCCTCCAAGTCATCCATGACTTGTTCATCCATCGCGCTAGCCTTCAGGTGCTTCCGTCGGCTATGTCATGCTAACGGTGTCTACACCGCCAAGGCACATTGGACTTACGTCGCCAAGACTCCGCTTGGACTTTACGCCGCCAACCATTGGACTTATGCTGCCAAGACTACCGCTTGGACTTTACGCCGCCAATATTAATCCCCTTGGACTTCAAATGCCAACCCATGTTGGACTTTCCATGCCAAGACCATGCTTGGACTTTCCTTGCCAACCCATGTTGGACTTCTCAAATGCCAAGACCATGCTTGGACTTTCCCTTGCCAACCCATGTTGGACTTTTCATGCCAAGTACCCATGACTTGGACTTTACCTTGACAATTACATTGTCATATGTTTTTGTCGAAACATCAAAACACATCAAAACATTACTCGAGCCAAACTCGAGTCTTGGTCAATCGTGACCTAGGCCGATTGCACCAACAGTTCCTGAGCCACACAGCTTCTTTGGTCGCCTCAAAGGCCGCCACCTACTTAGCTTCCATGGTAGAGTCCGCCACGCATTTCTTCTTGACACTCCTCCATACAATGGCTCCACCTCCCAAAGTAAATACAAAACCTCAGGTAGACTTACTATTATTCCTATCTGATTGGAAGATAGAATCTGTATAACCCACAGGGAGTAATTGGTCTGCCTGGTAAACTAGCATATAATCCCTAGTCCTTCTCTGGTACTTCAATATATGCTTTACCGCAGTCCAATGTTCCTGTCCTAGATTACTCTGATATCTGCTGATCATGCCCACGGTAAAGCAGATATCTGGTATCGTACATAGCATCGCATACATGAGGCTTCCTACCGTCGAAGCATAAGGAACCGCCTTCATCTCCTCTATCTCCTCAGATGTTCTAGGACACATCTCCTTAGATAAAGGAACTCCATGCCTGAAAGGTAGAAAACCTTTCTTGGAATTTTGCATGCTAAAACGATCCATAATAGTGTCTATGTATGAAGCTTGAGATAAGCACAACATCCTTTTCCTGCGATCCCTTATAACCTTGATCCCAAGGATGTGTCCCACTTCTCCGAAGTCCTTCATATCAAACTGTTTAGACAACCATACCCTTACGTCCGATAACACCTTGACATTGTTGCCAATTAACAAAATGTCATCTATGTATAGTACAAGAAATACCACTACGTTTCCGTCACATCTCTTGTATACACAAGACTCATCTGGACTTTGAATAAATCCATAAGACTGGATTACCTCCTCAAAGCGGATGTTCCAAGACCTCGAAGCTTGCTTCAATCCATAAATGGACCGATTAAGTTTACACACAAGATGCTCTTTGCCCTTTTCAATGAATCCCTCTGATTGCTTTATATGGATGTTTTCCTCAAGACTTCCATTAAGGAAAGATGCCTTGACATCCATCTGCCACACCTCATAATCCATATGAGATGCAATGCATAAGAGAATCCGGATAGACTTAAGCATGGTTGCCGGTGAAAAGGTCTTCTCATAATCGATGCCCTTTTTCTGAGTATACCCCTTCGCAACAAGCCTCGCTTTGAAGGTCTCAACCTTCCCGTCTATTCCTCTCTTTCTTTTGTAGATCCACTTGCATCCAATGGTTTTCACACCATCGGGTGGTTCTAATAGCTCCTAGACCTGAATCAAATCCATAGATTCAATCTCAGTATTCATTGCACTTTGCCAAGATACTGCATCTTTATCTTGGATTGCCTCGTCATATGCCTAGGGATCAAGTTCATGTTCGCTAGGGATCAAATCAGAAGATTCTCCCAAGAACATGAATCTATCAGGCTATCTCACAACCCTCCCACTACGACGAGGTATCACCTGTGTATCCTCTGTGACACGCGATGCAGTGACTTGTGGTATGTCCTCTTGTACCGGTGGTATTGAAGAAGCGACTTCCCCTTTCAATTCCTCCAAAACAATCTTACTCATGGGCTTGTGGTTCATGACATAGTCTTCCTCTAGAAATCTGGCGTTCGTGCTGACGATCACCCTCTGATCTCTAGGACTATAAAACAAACCACCTTTCGTTCCTCTAGGATAGCCAACGAACATGCGCACTTCTATACGAGGTTCCAACTTACCAGCATCTGCCTTCAGCACATGTGCTAGACTCCCCCATATCCGAATATGTCTTAGACTAGGCTTTCGCCCAGTCCACAATTCTGTGGGAGTAGAAGGTACTGATTTAGATGGAACCAAGTTCATAATGTACACTGCCGTATCTAGAGCATATCCTCAGAATGAATCTGGCAACTCAGAATAACTCATCATCGATCTAACCATTTCCATAAGAGTTCTATTCCTTCGCTCTGCTACACCATTCTACTGAGGTGTGCCAGGTGCAGACTGTTAGGGCAATCTCTTGCCGTAATATGGTTTTGATGGTGTGGCAAAGGGTTTAAGTTAGTTTAATATGTTGATGTGATATGTGCGTTGAAGTCGTGCAGGACTTAGTAATTCGCACATGGAGCCATGGAGAGTTTCACATCTCATGACTCATGCCTTGAGTCGGTGAAGGATAGCTTTGCGGAAGCCGTGCGCTTGGAGCATCCGAGGGACCGCCGGATGAGAAGCTTGGAGTGAAGCCGGAGGAAGTAGACTTCGAGGCAAGAGACGCGAAGGAGAATTGCAGAGCCGTGCGCCTGATGCTGCCGAGGGACGTGGCCGAGAACGAAGAGAACTTCGAAGGCGAGGGACTCCGAGAGATGAGAGTGAGCGATTGTAACCCGGGGAAGGGTAGCTCTTAGGTGAAACTTGGCCATTTGGCCAAGTGTCGGATGGGTTTCGACACACCGATCACGCCATGTCATGGCGATGATCCTGAGTCGAGTGAGTTCGACCGTATACGATGATCGATTGTGGCGATATACATCGATCAGGCGATCGTCAATAGGGTTTCGGACACGTCGTAGCCGATCGACTACGGGAGGCATGACTAATGAGGTCCATCAGTCGACTGCCAAGAGTTCCGTTGGACTACAACGGTCGGGATCCGACGTGTTCGGAGGCCGTTGTAGTGACGGCAGTCGACTGGTGGCGGCCAACGGGAAGAAAAACAGCCCTCTCTATAAAAAGAGAGGGTGTAAGCCTTTGAGAGGCTAATGCTTATGCTCCAAGTGATCTTCCTAGTGCCCCACAAGCTCTAAACTCTTCTTACTCGCTTTTACTCCATTCTATTTGTAAGAAGAGTGATCTTGATTGTAAAGGTTACCTCCACCTAGCTTGGTGCAAAGGAGAGACCATTTAGTGGATTGGTTTAGCGGAGTGATTCACCGAGGATGAATCGGGGACCGTGGATTAGCGGCGTAGCCGTGAACCACGTTACATTCTGTGTTAGCGTTTGTTTTCTCGTATTTCTATTTGCTTGTCTTTATTAGTCTTCCGCTTGTGCTAATTAGTTTTGTAGACGAGCAAATACCGGCATCCAAACGAAAATGGCTATTCACCCCCCTCTAGCCGGCCGCACCGATCCCCTACAAGAAATTTTAAATGGACTAACAAGTGTAGGTGAGAAGCTATCAAACCGGGATATGGTAATGAAGGCCATAGATGCCTTTCCCCGGTCCTCAAAGTGGAGCTCCATGGTGGACTCATTCTATATCTCAAAGAATTTAGAAGTGAGCACCTTGGAGGAGTTCTTCTCAACAATGGAACTCCACGAAACTAGGCTTGAAGGAATACTAGAGGAGCCTAGAATTCAACCTTCAAGGGGAGTAGCTTTGTTGGCAAACAAGGGAAAGAAGAAGATGGAAATCCCCTCCTCCTCCGATGACGAAGCGTCTTCCTCCTCCTCCATGGATAGCACCGAAGAAGCCTATATGGTAAGGAGGGTAAGACGTGCATTTAAGAATTTTAGATTTGATAAATCTAATGATAGGAATAGAAGACCAAGGGGGAAGGTCATATGCTACAATTGCCAAGGAGAAGGGCACATAAGGGACAATTGTCCTCTCCTAAACAAGAGCAAGGAAGAGAGGAAAAAGAAAGAAGAAAAGAAGAAGAAAAAGGGGAGCAAGAAAAAGAAGGAAGAGGAGAAGAAGACAAAGGAGAAGGGAAAGGCTAAGGCTCTCAAGGCAAGGACTTGGGATGATCCATCCTCATCCTCCTCCTCATCATCGGATGAGGAGAATGCCTTTGTCACCAATTTGGCCTTGATGACCTTTGATGACTTGGATTGCTCCTCCTCCTCCTCAAATGAAGAATCAAGCTCAAGTGGGGAAAGCTCAAGTGAAGGGGGAGCCTCCACATCCTCCTCATCCGAAGAAGAAGAGGACATGGAAACTATGGTAACAAATCTAACTCCTAAGAAAATAGTTTCCATGGTTTCTAGCTTAACTAGAGATTTATTTAGAGCTAAGAAGAAAAACAAAAGCATGCTAGATCAAATTAAGGACCTAGAAAATAAACTAGAAAATGCATGCTTAAATGATAATATTTCTTCTAGCTTAAATGAAGCATGCTCACATGACCTTTATGTGCCATTAGATGTTAGTGATGCATGTATAAATGAAAATAGGGCCTTAAGGGAAAAAGTAGATTATTTAACCAAAGCCCTAGAGAAATTCACAATTGGCTCCAACACCTTAAATATGATCTTAGGGAGCCAAAGAGCTAGTTTCAACAAGAAAGGCCTAGGCTACAAGGAAAAGAAAAATGAAAAGGCCTACAAATGCCTTATAGCTAGGGGACAAGATAAAAAGAAAGTAATTACTAGGAAATGGATCCCCAAGGAGTATTTAGTGAACCCAATAGGAAAGAATTTATTTTGGGTTCCAAAATCCATCCTTAAGGGTTAGAAAACCCCTAGGGTAGTCAACCATATGAACTTGACCTATATCATATTTTGGTTGACTTAGGATGACGGGACAACATTTTTTAGATAGTGTTGGGTGATGATAACGTGCCCATAAATAGGTAATAATGCTTAAATCATGATGATTAATGTAATTGCTATGTATGTTTTAAATCATGATTTATGATTTTGATATTTGGCATGTTATCATGAGAAATAGGGTTGAATCATGTTTTAGGTGATACTTTGTTTGTTATCATCATATAATACCTAATGCATGATTATAATTTGATGAAAACATGAGTTTCATGATCATAATGTAGAATTCATTCATATATGTCATTATGATCATGTTAATTGTTAGGATGATACCTAACCATGATAGAATTGCATGAATATATTGGTTAAGTATATACAAATACCCCCTAGGATGCATCTCACACTCACTATAGGCTAACTTGATTGCAAACTTAGCATGGGTGAGATGTTAGGATGATACAAATGTCCACTAATGCCTATGGCATTTAGATGGTCATTTAAAGTATCAACATAGCAATAATAGACCAATCATGGGGAAGGCTTATGTTTAATTCATAGACATATTACCCAAAGATCATGGTTAGATATTTCATATGTTTTCAAAACAATTCCTTAATCTAAAATCTATGTATTCATGTTTTGGAACAACTCGAAGCAAGACTAGGTGCTAAAATGGATACTAACATGCTCAAAAACTAGTGGTTTTTCAAATGTTTGGATTTTTGGCAAATCTCAGAAAATATAATGATTTTTCATGAAAAACTATTTTTCCTTGATAGATATACTTAATAGAAATATGTTCCTCAAATTTCATGATTTTTCGAATTTTCTAGAATTTTTAATGCATTTCTGAAATTCGCCCAGAAAATCAGAATTTCGGAATAAATTGTGCCACGATCATTGATCAAATCAGTTTCGATTTCAGATTTTATTCATGTTTTTGGTATTTTCCCTCCATTATACTTGATGCCATGAGCTTATAACTTAGTGTTAATCTTTTTGATGGTGTCAAAGGGGGAGAAATAATTATGTTTAAGTTAATTATTTTAGGGGGGAGAAATATATTTTAGGGGGAGAAATATATGATAGGGGGAGAAAATTTGCATAGAGAGTTTCATGGATTAAGGGGGAGTTGCATGTTGCTATATCATGTTTATCTTTACATGCTTTCTTACCTTAGAATTTATATCAAACGTTTTTACCTAACTTAAACGGATTGCCACACATCAAAAAGGGGGAGATTGTTAGGGCAATCTCTTGCCGTAATATGGTTTTGATGGTGTGGCAAAGGGTTTAAGTTAGTTTAATATGTTGATGTGATATGTGTGTTGAAGTCGTGCAGGACTTAGTAATTCGCACATGGAGCCATGGCGAGTTTCACATCTCATGACTCGTGCCTTGAGTCGGTGAAGGATAGCTTATGGCCCGTGCGCTTGGAGCATCCGAGGACCGCGGACGAGAAGCTTGGAGTGAAGCCGGAGGAAGTAGACTTCGAGGCAAGAGACGAAGGAGCATTGCGAGCCATGCGCGATCTTGCCGGGGACGTGGCCAGAGCGAACGGAGAACTTCGGCCAGGGACTCAGAGATGAGAGTGAGCGATTGTAACCCGGGGAAGGGTAGCTCTTAGGTGAAACTTGGCCATTTGGCCAAGTGTCGGATGGGTTTTCTCGACACCCGGATCGCATGTCATGGCGGTGATCGCTTAGTCAGTGAGTTCGATTGGTATATCGATCGATCGATTGTGGCCGCATGCCGATCGCGATCGGCCGATGGCGCGATCGGCCGTCAATAGGGTTTCTACCATAGAACCGTCGTAGCCGATCGGGCGGTCGATTACGGAGGCGTGATCAGCGATGAGGTCCATCAGTCAACTGCCAAGAGTTCCGTTGGACTACAACGGTCGGGATCCGATGTGTTCGAGGCCGCTAGGTAGTAACGGCGATCGCCAAGGGCGCAATGATCGGGTGGCGCCAACGGGAAGAAAAACAGCCCTCTCTATAAAAAGAGAGGGTGTAAGCCTTTGAGAGGCTAATGCTTATGCTCCAAGTGATCTTCCTAGTGCCCCACAAGCTCTAAACTCTTCTTACTCGCTTTTACTCCATTCTATTTGTAAAAATAGTGATCTTGATTGTAAAGGTTACTTCCACCTAGCTTGGTGCAAAGGAGAGACCATTTAGTGGATTGGTTTAGCGGAGTGATTCACCGAGGACGAATCGGGGACCGTGGATTAGTGGCGTAGCCGTGAACCACGTTACATTCTGTGTTAGCGTTTATTTTCTCGTATTTCTATTTGCTTGTCTTTATTAGTCTTCCGCTTGCGCTAATTAGTTTTGTAGATGAGCAAATACCGGCATCCAAATGAAAAGGGCTATTCACCCCCCTCTAGCCGGCCGCACCGATCCCCTACACAGACAATTGGGATTGAATCCCAGCCTCTAATAAGTAATTCCTAAACTCTCCCAAGAGGTACTCACCACCACGATCAGATCGTAGTGTCTTGATACTTTTACCTTGACGTTTCTCCACATCAACCTTGAATTCTTTGAACTTGTCAAAGCATTCAGACTTGCGGCGCATCAAGTAAATGTACCCATATCTCGAATAATCATCTATAAAAGAGACGAAATACTCAAAACCACCTCTAGACTGGATAGACATAGGACCATACAAATCAGAATGAATCAATTCTAACACATCTTTGGCTCTTTACCCCTTGGCCTTAAAAGGCCTCTTGGTCATTTTACCTTCCAAGCAAGATTCGCAGGTTGGGAAATCTTCCACCACTAATGAACCCAGAGGTCCATCAACTATCAACCTTTGAATTCTGCTTAGGTTAATATGACCAAGCCTAAGATGCCAAAGATATGTTTGCTCATATTCGAAGGTTCTTTTCTCTTATTGGAATTAGAAGATGAGTTATTAACTTCTATTTGCATCGTGGGAGTTTTTGGTTCAAGTGTATACAAATTTCCTATCAATGCACCAGAACAGATAATCTCCCTATTCCTTTTTATAACAATTATGTCATTAAAAGAAATAGAGTATCCATTCACAAACAATTTAGAAACTGAAATTAAATTCTTTCTAAATAAAGGTACATAAAGGAAATTCTTAAGAACCAAAATTTTATTTTTCTCAAAAGACAAATAAACATCTCCCACTGCAACAGCCGCCACCTTCGTGGCATTGCCCAAGTAAATGGTAATCTCCCCTTTAGCTAGTCGTCGGGTTTCCTAGAACCCCTACAAAGTATTGCAGACATGATCAGTGGCTCTCGTATCTACACACCAAGTGCCGGTAGATAACACCGCTAAACATGTTTCAACGACTAGACCAAAGGATATACCTTTGTTCTGTTTCGGATTGGGACAGTCCTTCTTCCAATGTCCAGTCTACTTGCAAGTGAAGCACTTGCCTTTCTGCTTCTTCGCTCCTCCCTGAGATCCTCCCACCTGCTTTGCTCCACCTTATTTCTTCTTCTTCTTGCCTTTCGGCTTAGAAGTAGAAACCTTCTGAGCAACCATGGCCTGAGTCTGAGCAAGCCTTTCTGTCGACTGGAGAATGATATCGATCTGGGTTTCCCCATTGATCTCAACTCCAAGGACTTCCAGCTCATTCGCAGGCTTAGGAGGACACTCTTCGAAGAGTACATATTTGTACTCCTCAGCAGTTAAGACAATGTCAAGATTCCTTTTTCCAATCAACATAATTATGTACAGTAAGTTTATTTTCCTTTAGTATCATAGCAAGTGGACTGAAAGTCATTTTTTGAAAAACCTAAGAATCACATAGATCAAAACTTTAGATTTCAAAAAACTATTGATTCCTCAAACAATAAAATTTTAAAATCAACCAACACCTCAAAACACCGAGAATATCGTATGCCACGATCGTATGGACGTATACGAATTCTACATTTGTAAGAGGAGGTTTTACCCATTAATTTTACTATCTTGTCAACCTAACTTTTTGACAAATAAAATTAATAGTTGGTTTCTCTTCAGCCCTAAAAATAAAAGCAGTGACTCCGATGGGGAGGATACTCCTATTTGCATCTAAGTGTTCACCATTACTCGATACCAAGGTAATTATCTCGGGTTATGTGCCTTCCAATGGGAAAGTACACATGCTCCTTAATAATTTCTTATAACCATATCCGACCCTGTGATCCACAAACAAACTCATCCGATGGGGAGGAAGGCACTCAGAGCCGACGCGCAAGTTTGCTTGCGTCACATGTCAAATCATAATGGAGGTCGTGGGAATTTATAAAAATATCGCTCTCCCACTTAGTAATTTAAAATTGAGGAATTTTCTAGCCAACGACATGCATATCAAAAAATAAGCAATAAATATGAAAAATAAAAATTTTCCAACTATTATGGCTTTTGTCTTCAATATGTCTCCCATCGTATCGCCATCTCGTTCGCTCCTCCCTATGCCATGTACAAGCATAGGTCGTATCTAATTACAAAAATTAAATACTAGCCTCGTCAACCCCGAGGATTCAACAAAATATACAATTACACACATACAATCACATACACACATATGGCCATAATAGTTGGATCCTATGCCTGCAACCAAAGAGTTAACCTACGCATATCCTACTATTATCCGCCACATATAATATATGAAAAGTGCATAAAAGTAATCGAATCCTAAACACACAAAACCGGAAACCGTGGCTCTGATACCACTTGAAGGTTTTGCCTGGAAGCTCTGATAGCACTTGATGGTAGGAAACTTCGCTTCCCACTTCAACTCGGTCGCTTGTTCATGGCGATCCCATCGATGTCCCCGGATAAAAAAATTTATCCTTGACAAGAGGGATTATCCAAGAAACCGTTTCATCATCGTGCTATTCAATTAGAGTAGTCACTTGAACAAACTTATTGTTCAAGCAACCAACCTCTATTCTACGAATAGCCACGGAATAGACGATGTACAAATCACCATCTTTTGTGTTTATGTTCGGGGTCCAAGTTATATTAGCCACAAAACAGAATATATCATGCATATATAATTGAGAAACAATTATAAACATGTTACATAAGAAAATAGATAAGTATTATACCTCTCGATCTTCTATCGTATGTCCTTCCTCCTTTTGGACGTCGTGTGGGCGACGATCTACCAAAAGTTGAAGCTCCTAGATCACCAATCTTCCTTCCTTGCTCGCTTTGAACAAGAGGAAGACTAAGAAACAAAACCCTTCTCCTTCCTTTAGCCAACTAACAAACACCAACCTAGGTGCTTGCCGTCGGCCAACAAGGAGAAGATGATGAAGATAGTTGCTGACCAAGAGCTCTAAGGGAAGACCCTAAGCCTTGTTTCCACCGGCCAAGGAGAGGAGAAGGACTAGGTTTGGACGCCGGCCAAGAGAAGGAAGAAAGAGATGGGCGTTGACCACCAAGGAAGAAGAAGAAGAACTTCTCCAATTGTTGTCGCTCACTCCAACACCCAAACCCTAGCCGCCCAAACACAATCCTAACCTAACTAGGATTCCTTGCCGCCCAAGGGAAGCAAACCCTAATCTCCTAAGCCATCAAGTTTCCACCCACCTTAAGCCCCTTTATATAGAGTTTAGGCTTAAGCCTTGTTTTAATCTCCACCGTCGGTTCTAGGGATTTAATCTCAACCGTCGGATCTAGAGATTTAATCTCAATCGTCGGATCTAGAGATTTAATCTCCACCTTCGGATCTAGAGTTTTGTTTTCATCCATTGGATCTAGGCTTCATGAGGTATTAATAGGCTACAATAGAGACCATGAGGAGGAGTTGGATCTTGGCCACCCAATGGATCAAGCCCACATAAAGTCCGATCCATTAATGATTATCCATTCCACTAGAGGATTATCATTGATCTACCTCACCAACCCCCATAAGTTAATATGGGATCCATATATTATTTGTACATTTTTCTCCCCGTGTTTAAGATCTCGAATGTCCATCGATTAATTAATTTACTGACAATTAATTAATCAACCTCTAACTTTATGAGTAGTATCACTCAACCTTATCATCATGCCGGACCAAGTCCACCTGTAGGGATTACATGATGAACCTTATGAGCTCCTCAAGGGGACATCATCATCCTAATATATAGGACACGGTTTCCTCCTATAATCAACGGCACACCATATAAATAATATCATTTCCCAACTTACCGAGCCTATCGATTTAATCTATAAATCTCACCCATTGGTAAATCAAAGAAATGAATACTAAGTATATGTGCCCATTATTATATTAGGATTAAGAGTATGTACAATATAATATCTGAGGTCCGATTCGATTATGTAGTCAACAATAAATCGAATCACCTCTGAGTCGCTCCTGCTCTATACACTCAAAGTGTACTAGTGTGATTCTATGGTCAAGACAAACCAATACCAAATCACACTACAACCATACCAATAGTTTGTCTAAAGTCATCTCGGTTGTGAGCCTTTACTTATACTTTACAAGGAGCCGATAACATGATCTCCCGTGTGACACCACACACCATGTTATCTACAATATAATGTATTAGACAATATGCATCACCGTAAATATGCAAACAATGATCATGTGATTCTTATTTCAAAATAAAGTTGTTCATACAAAAGATAGACTTTTCAGTATACATCCCAACATAAATACACATACATGTCAAGTTAGATGTGAGTTGTGGGTTTTGGTTTATCTAAAACTAAGGCCTCATGTATTTTCTAAGGCAACACTACTTGATTCCCTTATAGATGGGACTTCAAGTCATGTCATTGTTCTTAAATCAATTTTAATCAAATTAAATGCATAAATGATCATGGCATAAATGATAACATAATTAAGCATGACCAATGATCATGATGTCATGGCATATGATATAATCTAAAAATACATGACATTTTTTTAACCTTAATCCTAAACATGATCATGACATATTAAATGATTAAAAATAAATATGATGTCATGACATGTTATATGGTAAAGAAGGCATGGCAAATAAGATGTATAGGTATAACAATGCCTAAAATTTAATATTAATTGTCATTTATTATTATTAAGTATATTTTGTCATATTGCTACTAATCCCCCAAGTGTGCCAAAACCCCAAATTGCACACCAATACTGTTGGATCGAGCGGATCGCTAGAGGGGGGGGTGAATAGCGATAAAACTTTTCTTGTGTTTCATTCTTTAAAACAATAGTAGACACAACGGAAGATAAAAGTAAACACAAGAGACAATAGTATTTTTACGTAGTTCGTAGCCTTCGAATACTACTCCAAGGCTCTAACGATCCTAGACTATGTACGGAGGGAAATTCACTAAAACACTCCTCCTCGTTGGAGGTAGGAGTTTGACGATTACAAAAACCTTCGAAAACAAAAGATAGAGAGACAAACCCTCTCTTCTATTAAGGTAAAATGCAACGATAGAAAACCTCGATTAACAATATTAATTGCAATATGAAAGAGATGACAATTTAAAGTTATACCAACAACTAGAGAATAGAAATTAAGCTAGGGTTGTTGACAGCACTTCGTCGTTGTAGAGTCGTCGGAGAGTCACAACGTTGTGGAGGCTTTAGGGCACTTAGAATTGATGAAATGGTGAGAAATGGACCTTCTTTTATAGCCCTAGAAGTCCCCTCCTCGAGCACATCAAGATCCTACATCAATGGCCACCTCACCCTTGAAAAACGGGATGAGTTTTGACTCATCTCGAAGTTGATCCTTGACTAGCGGTTGAACTGATTTCTTGGCCAGTTGAACTGATGACTCAGCAGTTGAACTGATCCTTAGTTGGTTGAATTGATGGCTCAGCAGTTGAACTGATCCTTGTTCGGTTGAACTGATTGCCAGAATTTTTTACTGTAATAAAGAGTTAGCTCGAAATATAAGTGAATTCGACAGCCACTTGCCATCCGATCTCAACATAGACCTTCCATGGGAAGTCTTTGTCGGATCGTCACCTAAGGATGTCCCCGTATGGAGGACTCGACCTTACATACGCTCACACACACAAGCTTTACCTCGATACTTACTATGCTGCTTTCGCTTTCGGCCTTCCACTCGATTCCTTCAGCTTCCTCCGAAATTACTCGAGTGTCGCCCGACCACCGCGGCTCCCTCCGGGTGTCGCTAGCCTTTAGCTCCAGCTTTAGCACTTTTCTGCACACTCGATTCAGCTCGTGAGATAATGATATATCCTTGACTTTGCGTCT
Source organism: Wurfbainia villosa (assembly GCA_025175895.1). Classification (NCBI taxonomy): domain Eukaryota; kingdom Viridiplantae; phylum Streptophyta; class Magnoliopsida; order Zingiberales; family Zingiberaceae; genus Wurfbainia; species Wurfbainia villosa. The sequence goes on from CM045988.1 coordinate 39,573,939, forward strand.
TTTGCCATAATCAAAATACAGGTTCGACTTAGGTGCCCCTACACCAACAATCTCTTCCTTTTTGATCCTATGGCAAATTTATGCAAAGTTAAGGGAAAATATAAAGTAGAAAATGAGTAAGATAAACGTTATGCTCATTTGTAGTGAACTCCCTCTTAAACTTCGGTGAGTTGTAGTGAACTCCCTCTTAAACTTCGGTGAGTTTTAAAACAAAAGTTTAATTTTCAAAAATTTAAATTTTGTTCTCCCCCTTAACTTATGCTCTTCTCCCCCTTTTGCCATGAATCAAAAAAAGTATGGGGTTTTATATAAAAAGTAGGGGTTTTTTAATAGAAAAGGTAGCATGCATAAAGATTATCTAACATGAGTCCAAGCATGTGTCTTGATTTAATTTGGTTCGAGATATAGCCCTCTGCACCAACAATGTAAGTTTTTGGAAACTAAGTTTGATTTTCAAAATACTTATAAAATTAGCTATGAGTTCCACAATACTTATACGCTAATAACTTTTGAAAATATATAACCCTTAGGGTTAGTTTGCTCTCCCCCTTAATCAAATATAGAAGGTACAAAAGATTTAGGGGGCACTAAACATTGACCTAGAAGGTTGTATATTTAGAGTTTTGTCCGAGCATAAGTACACATTTAAGCTCGATAGTTTGAAAAATAGATAACATTTTTGAAAAGATTATGCAAATTGAAATTGTTCCTTAGTCATCTCACCCATTCTAAGTGTCTTAGAATTGGTTCACCTTATATGTTGTGTGAGATGATTCCAATTTTATCTTGATTAAATTTAATGATTTGAAACTGGTCAACCTTGCATTAGATTCGGATTTGAACTTAAGCTCATCAAGTCACCTTTTCAAGATCTTGGCTTCCAGGTCGTGGCGAGGCACAAGGGCCTTCTTTGATCAGAAAAATGATCACTTCCTTAGACAAAGCCAATTTAGAGAAAATAGTAACTTGACTCACCTAAGACCACTTCCTAGTCTAACTAGTCTAGGATACGGCGAGGTAGCTTCAGCTAGTTCCACTCGGTCAAGTGAACCGAACTAGATACGCCTTATCTAGCCCGAATACACGAGACTCCATTTTCCTAGCGTAGTATCATCTCGCCGTGTCCTAGTACTATGTTATCAAGCGTTGATGAGTTATAGTCCTATCTAACCATTCTAAATAAAATAAGAGGTTTAGGTTACCGGATATACTATTTTGGTATTAGCTCCCCCTGGATCATTGAACCGATATGGTCTGGTCAAGTAATGAACTTAATCCTTGGGAATCCAAAACCTATTGGTCCTTATATGTGAGTTTAATAAAGTTTTCGGGACCCACGCTTGGACTCGATGATGACTACGGTTTACGATAGACATGTAAGATATATTCGAAGTCTGTGAGCTATATCCGAGTCCGACTCTGTTGTACACGACTCTCTGAGTTCCAAGAAGTCGGTTAAGATTCTTGGACTCCATCGAGAACTTGTTCAACCGAGCTTTGAGATCTTGGACTCGTCCTTTCAAGAGAGAGTTATCTTCTTCGAGTTTTTCAACTCGAGTTGAGTCCTCCTCTTGAACTCGACTAGTCGAAGAGTTTAGGGGTGTCTCTTGTTTGAGGGTTTCAACCTCCTCAACCAAGGACTCGACCCTAGACTCGGATTTAGCTAATTTCCTAGTTAGCAATTTAATTGTATTGTAAAGCATATGAATTAGTGAGCGGATAACCTTAATTTTCTCTTTTGGTCCGGCTTTGAGTTGCTTCTCGAAGTAGTCCTCGAGTTCAGAGTCGGTGTTGTAATTGGATTCGGATTCAGACTCTGACTCGGACTCTTCGGGTCTTGCCATGCATGCTATGTCGATGCCTTCTTCGTTGTCCCATGTTGCATGAAAAGCCTTCTTTCGATTCGATTTGAATTGTGCCCTTTTTTGGTTCTTTAGTAGCCTCCTTTCTCTCCGAATGATCTTCCGCACTATGTTCACTATTGCTTCCACCTTTTCGGATTCGGGCTCTGATTCGTCTTTGAGTTCGAGTCCATCTTCTTGCCTGGTAGATGGCTTTATTTTTTTGTCCTGCAAGTAGAGCAATACCTCTCTCAGCCCGGACCATGTTAGTTTGCTCGTGAAGTTCAAACTCAGAAAATAATTCGTCTAACCTAATCTTTGAAAGGTCCTTAGAGACCTTGTAGGCATCAACCATGGATGCCCACAAGGTAGTCCTAGGAAATGAGTTAAGAACGTACCTTTGGAGGTCGTGGTTTTCGACCTTGTGTCCGATGGTGTGCGGGCCGTTGATAATGTCTTGAACGCGGGCATGTAATTACGTTGCCGTCTCACATTCCTGTATTTTTAGGTTATACAATTTATTAAGTAGTAAGTCACGCTTACTTACCTTCGCGTCGTTAGTCCCTTTGTGTAGTTCTATGAGTTTTGTCTATAAATCTTTTGCACTGATGAAGGGTCCGATGCGGTTGAGCTCTTCCTTAGACAAACCGCATTGCAATATTTGTGTTGCTCTTGCATCGGCTTCGATTTGCCTCTTGATTGTATTGGTCCACTTGTTGAAAGGGCTCGTCTTGATCATTGGTGGGTAGAGCAAAGCCGGTTTGGATAATTATCCAAGACTCGACTTGTGTTTTTAGAAAACACTCCATCCGACCTTTCCAGTAATGGAAATCATCTCCGCTAAAGAACGGAGGTCGGGTGGTGCTGTACCCCTCAATGTGGGCCATAAAGAAAAACTTGCACACACAAAATAAAAAAAAACAAAAAAACTTGCCAAGACTCGGAGTCTTGGATTAGTGGTGTGGGAAATAAAAAAAACAAACGAGAAATAGAAGGTTAAACAAAGAGATAAGAAACTTAAACAAAAAGTAAGTGCTCACAACCTTCGATGTCCTCAAAAGGGTACTAAACGTCGATTTCTGGGGATGAAAACAGCTTGTTATGGGGGTAAACCCTTGTATGAAGTGTAGATCTCTCATAGAGCTTCGATTTGGTGGGTAGATCATTTCGTGAGTTCACTTATAGAAAAAGTTATGCTCGTTTGATCGTGATGTACTCCGAAGGCGATTAGTACTTGCAAAAACACAACCAAAAACTATGTACCAAAACTTGGTCTTGGATTAGTAGTGTGGGAGAAATCTTAAAATGATAAATACGAAAACAAAAATGCTCGACCGGTGGTTGCACCGAATCTGAGCGCCCCCGGCTCTGATACCAATTGTTGGATCGAGCGGATCGCTAGAGGGGGGTGAATAGCAATAAAACTTTTCTTGCATTTCGTTCGTTAAAACAATAGTAGACACAACGAAAGATAAAATTAAACACAAGAGACAATAGTATTTTTACTTGGTTCGTAGCCTTCGGCTACTACTCCAAGGCCCTAACGGTCTTAGACCGTGTACGGAGGGCAATTCACTAAAACACTCCTCCTCGTTGGAGGTAGGAGTTTGACGATTACAAAAACCTTCGAAAACAAAAGATAGAGAGACAAACCCTCTCTTCTATTAAGGTAAAATGCAACGATAGAAAATCTCGATTAACAATAGGAATTGCAATATGAAAGAGACGACAATTTAATGTTATACCAACAACTAGAGAATAGAAATTAAGCTAGGGTTGTTGACAGCACTTCGTCGTTGTAGAGTCATCGGAGAGTCGCAGCGTTGTGGAGGCTTTCGGGCACTTAGAATTGATGAAATGGTGAGAAATGGACCTTCTTTTATAGCCCTTGAAGTCCTCTCCTTGAGCACATCAAGATCCTACATCAATGGCCACCTCACCCTTGAAGAAAGGGATGAGTTTTGACTCATCTCGAAGTTGATCCTTGACCACCGGTTGAACTGATTTCTTGGCCGGTTGAACTGATGGCTCAGCAGTTCAACTGATGGCTCAGCAGTTGAACTGATCCTTGGCCGGTTGAACTGATTGCCAGAATTTTCGACTGTAATAAAGAGTTAGATCGAAATATAAGTGAATTCAACAGTCACTTGCCGTCCGATCTCAACATAGACCTTCCATGGGAAGTCTTGGTCGGATCGTCACCTAAGGATGTCCCCGTATGGAGGACTCGACCTTACATACGCTCACACACACGAGCTTTACCTCGATACTTACTGTGTCACTTTCACTTTCGGCCTTCTACTCGATTCCTTCAGCTTCCTCCGAAATTACTCAAGTGTCGCCCGACCACCGCGGCTCCCTCCGGGTGTCGCTAGCCTTCAGCTCCAGCTTTAGCACTTTTCTGCACACTCGATTAAGCTCGTGAGATAATGATATATCCTTGACTTTGCATCTTTTGCCATAATCAAAATACAGGTTCGACTTAGGTGCCCCTGCACCAACAAATACCTCTAATTCTACATCTGCCAAGTTTAATCAATTTTTCATAATTCTCAAGGCTTATTGACACATCCTAAAATCCTTTAGGATTAAAATTCAAACTTATTTCCAAGGTATCACATAACCTTGAAAAAGTTATAAAGTGTTAACTTTACAATGGTTAGGTTAACTACCCATCAATTCAAGTTAACACCCCCAACCCACTTAGCGTGATGGAATCACACTTCTAGGAACCCAATACTTGTTTGAGCTCCTTGGGTTAACTAGGTATTCCTTAGGGATATCTTCCCTAGATATCTTCCTAATGACCCTTCTAGGCTTGTTAGCCTTGGTCATTTGGGTCTTGCCATGGTTAACTCTAGGGGGGACTCCCCTTGTAATCTTCTTAGTGGCCACCCTAGGTTTCTTCGAAACCCTAGCCACTAGGCACCTACCTTGGTCAACCTTAAGGATGACTTCCCTATTGACCTTAGCTTTCCTAGACCTAGTTTGTGTTCCATAATCAAATGGAACACTATGATAAGTCACCTTAGGCTTAGGTTTGTGACCCAAACCTTTCTTGCCCTTGGTTGACTCTTGTCTCCTATGCCCTGAGTTTTGACTTTGACTTCTAAACCCTAGAGTTTGACCATTTGACCTTTGCATTTGATTTGTCATTTTTGCAAGGGTATTTTCAAGTTTCTCAAGCCTTGACCTCAAGGCTTGATTTTCAAACTCTAATTGCTCAATTTTTGAATCTTGATTTAATCTTTGGGCATTGTTCTTTCTAAGCATATGCCTAGTCCATATGGGATTGAAACCTAGGTGGTCTTCAATTTTTCTAATAGATTCCCTAGGTAAGGTTTTTCTAGGGACATTTGTCCCAAATTTCTCCTTATTATTAAAATGGACACTCTTTGCTCCTAGACAAAAATATTTGTTATTCCTAGCATGCTTTTCATGATAAATTGCAAGAGAATTAAAATTCCTAGCATGCTTTTTTGACATTTAAATTAGAAGGAGCATTACTAAAATGTACCTTAGGGTTAGCCTTAGCTCCCCCTACATGTGATGCTCCCTTTTTAGCCTTTTTCTCCCCCTTTAGGCATTGACTCCGGTAATGACTTGGTAGTCGGCATTTGAAGCAAATCACTTGCTCCTTGATTTTGATTGTTGGGGGACCGACATCCTTGACCTTTGGTGCCGGTGGACTTTTCTTGACCTTCTTTGGGCACTTGCTCTTTGTTGGATCGAGAAGCGTCGCTAGAGGGGGGGGTGAATAGCGAGCGTAAATCTTTTCGTTTGTTCATTCGATACACGAGTAAGCACAGCAAAAAAATAAAAAAACACATTTATTTTTACTTGGTTCACAACCCAGCGGTTGCTACTCCAAGGCCCTAACGGTCCTAGACCGCGTACGGAGGGCAAAGCACTATAACGTCTCCTTCTCGTTGGAGGTAGGAGACAACGATCACAAAATCGAAAGTACGAGGATGAGGCAACAAGCCTACCTCACCTCGTTACGAATAAAAACAAAGAATACAATAACAAAATATGTTACTTGTTGCTGTTGCCGACGAAGGGGATTAGAACTTGTCGTCGTGTCAGCGTTATGACGGTGTTGGAGCTTTGGCATTGTAGGAGCACTTAAGAATAATCTTGATGAATAAATGGGTTGGAATCCTCCCCTCCTTTTATAGAGTTTGGCCTCTGAATATGTCTCCTCATCTTTCAGAATAGATCACGAAGTTGTACAAAATTTTATCGCGAAGTGGCCATGTCAAACTTTATCCGTTTTGACCTAGCGCAAAGGCTGATTCGTCGCCATCAGTCGACTGATGCTTCCCATCAGTAGACTGATGAGCATCAGTCGACTGTCCCTTGTCCAGCAGTCGACTGTCAGCCTGGCCACTTCCCTGCAGTAAGAGGTTAGCACAAAAATGGTAAATGCGACGGTTTCTAACAGTCCGATCTCGACCTAGACCTTCCACAGGAAGTCTTAGCCTGATCGCCGCCTACGGTCATCCCCGTACAGAGGAAACGACCTTACCATCTCTCACTCACACGAGCTTACCTCAATAATTATTTTGTATCTCTCACTTCCGGCCTTCCACTCGATTCCTTCAGCTCCCTCCTAAGTCACTCGAGTGTCGCCCGACCACCGCGGCTTCCTTCGGGTGTCGCTAGCCTTCAGCTCCAGCTTTAGTACTTTTTTGCACACTTGATTTAGCTCGTGAGATAACTATGTAAACTTAACTTTGTGTCTTTTCCATAATCAAAACACAGGTTCGATTATCTGGTGCCCCTACACCAACACTCTTATAGTGCCCAAACTCCCTACACTCAAAACACATTATATGAATTTTATTTGAAATTGAGGTGTTTGAGTCACCTAGGGTGGTGGTGAGGGTCTCTTGAGCTTGCTCTTCCTCTCGACCGGATGTAGATGGTTCTTCTTGTTGCTCTGGTATTGAGGATGCCCTAATCTCCTCCCCCTCAATCCTAGAGGTGGAGACTTCTTCCACCTTTTCTACTTCTTTTTCCTTCGATCCGGAAGTTGACTCTTTCTCAACTTCTGACTCCTCACTTTCTTGTGAGGATGATGAAGCTTCTTCTTCGGTCTCCTCCTCTTCCAAGTCTTCTTGGACTGGTTCGGGATTTTCATGAAGCTTGGCCAAATCACTCCAAAGCTCTTTGGCATCCATGTAATTACCTAACATACACACAATGTTGTTAGGAATCAAATTAACCAAGAATTTTATTACCTTATCATTTTTCTCAAAAGCTTGGAGTTTCTCCTCGGTCCATCTCTTCTTTTTGAGGAAGCCTCCCTTTGGTCCTTTTGGATATTCAAATCCTTCCATTAAGATGGATCATTCCTCAAAATCCCTCATCATAAAAATATCTTCAATCCTAGCCTTCCATTGGTTGAAGCCCTCTCCTCCATAGAAAGCATACGAGATCGGTGTATGGATGTCTCATCCAAGTTGTTCTTCAACTTCCATCTTTCCCTCTAGCGGTTTGCTCCCGGCAGTCAGTCCGTAGAAGAGCCCCGGGCTCTGATACTAATTGATAAGGATTCGGTGCCCACTAGAGGGGGTGAATAGCGTGTTTCGATGCTTCGATAGAATTCGTTCGCGATTGCGTCTACAAATCGTGTTAGTGCACAGCTGAATAATAATAAAAACAATAACATGATACACAATCACAAACACTACACAAGAATATAACGTGGTTCGGAATCGAACGGTTCCTACTCTACAGATCAAGCTCTAAAGAGCTCTAGCGATGTCACAAATACCACTAAACAATAAACTCCTTCTCTAAAACAATTCGGAGGTGGAGAAACCTCGTACAATAGCTCTTACAATAGTAAGAAACAAATACAAGCAAGATACAAATGAAATACACAACAAGTAAAGAAAATAACACTTTACAATTGCTCTTTTGATTGCTTGCTTGATGGTTGCTTGAAATGCACTTGGAGATCCTGATTTGCAGTAGAAAATCGCCCCAAAACTCTTCAAGAAATGGTTGCAAAATCCTTCTCCATGAGTTTCCTTTATAGCTACTACCTGGGCTAAATTTCGCCTATCAGTCGATTGATGACACTATTGCTGTGAGACAACGGTGTAATCCACCCTAGAAAAATTCAATGGATAGAACATCAGTCGACTGATCATGTACATCAGTCGACTGATCGAGCCTTCACTCGACTGCTAACCCTAGCAGTCGAGTCCGACTCCATTCTATGCCCGAAATACCGAGCACCAATCGACTGATCACAAGATCAATCGACTGCTCGGTCTAGAAGTCGACTGCCCACTTCTGGCAGTCGACTGCTAGGGCACTCCCCGTAGTCAAACCCTAGTTGACTCACACCAGTCGACTGCCACATGGTACCAGTCGACTGATACACCTCAAACATGAGGTTTAACCCAAGTATGGTACCCCCATACTTGCTAGACCACCCGTAGCCTAGACCTAAACCTTCTAGCCACCTCCGTCAGCCTCACGCCTATCGGATCCCTCTAAGTCATCCATGACTTGTTCATCCATATGCTAGCCTTCAGGTGCTTCCATCGGCTATGTCATGCTAACGGTGTCTACACCGCCAAGGCACATTGGACTTACATTGCCAAGACTCTGCTTGGACTTTACGTCGCCAACCATTGGACTTATGCTGCCAAGACTTCACCCTTGGACTTTACGCCGCTAATATCAAACCCCTTGGACTTTCCAAATGCCAAGTACTCATGACTTGGACTTTCACCGCCAAGACTACACCCTTGGACTTTACTTGCCAACCCATGTTGGACTTTTCATGCCAAGACCCATGCTTGGACTTTTCATGCCAAGTACTCTAGACTTGGACTTTCCATGACATGGTCAACTGCAGTCAACCATCAAAATCTCCCTCGAGTCAAACTCGAGTCTGGTCAATCATGATCCGGGTCGATTGCACCAACAATCTCCCTAAAATATTATCAGACATCAATGTCAAATTTTCATGTCAAACATCAAAACATCGCTCGAGTCAAACTCGAGTCCGGTCAATCATGACCTGGGGTGATTGCACCAACATTATCCCTAGTTGATGAATTGATGGATTCGGACGCCATCGATTCTGTTGAGACTAGCATGAGGTATACTCTTTGGTTTATCCAAGCAGCTGTTTCTCACTGGCTAGTGACATTGGGAGGTCTGGAGTTGATTGTGGATGCTAGTTATGGTAACTAGTTCATTGAAGTGACGACTTCATATGGTTATCTGCATATATGGATATGTCAATGAAGTTCTTACAGCAGCTCAAGTGCGATGTTCCTTTGACATGCGGTATTCAAGTCATCTTGGTCATGAAGATTTATGCTTTGACATCTTAAGCAAGAATCTCCGAGGAGATGTGGACCCGGAATGATTGGGTATAAGTCGAAGTGGACGAAGGTGTTTGAATAACCTATAGAGGATTCACTGCTCCTTGCGAGGAGATGTATACCCTATGGCATCTCGTCGGATTGTTACTAAAGTCTTTGGCCAAAGCATTACATGTTTAGAGTATGGTACTCTTGGATACATGTGCAGTAACTAGAATCCGGATGACAAGGAAGTAATACTTGGGCTAGGTGTGACATAGTCAACCTAGTGGAGACTGATACAATGGACCATGTTTTGAACCAAGTGGGTGTAAGATGAGTGAAAGGAATGGGGCACGATTCATTGTATCTGCTCAAGGGTTTTAGAAATGGTTTTGGGATCAACCGTTGATTTTTTGATTAATTGGGATCATGATGTACTACTAGGTGTCACTCAAGATCATTCTATAATTAATGGTTAATTATAAATGACCAACATAAATCGGGAACCAATTTGGTCACACGCACAATGAACATAATCCGAAAGATTTAAAACGAGTTTGAGAATAGGATTCTCAGATCGAGAGAGACTAGGTTTAGTTGGATCAAATAAAAAGCGAGTATGAAATGGTTTCAGTCACATCAGAAGCATGGATGGGCCATGTCTTTTGAAGACATGATGGATGAACCAAATTGGTTTGGTGCTAATCCAATGATGGAAAATAAACCAAAGTGGTTTGATTTTTTTTAAACAAATAAACCAAAGTTGGTTCGGTTCGTTTTAACTTAAAATAGACAAACGCAGTTTGGTTTATTTTAGCTTAAGTTATTGGAGTGGGTTAATGGGTTTTGGTTATGAACCAATAACCGTTAGGAGAACGTGTTCTCTATAAAAACACGACTTAAGGATTTTGTGATTGATTGATACAACTTTGCGTTGGAAAACCCTAGCCTCCTTTCCTTCTCCTCCTCTTCTCCTTGTCGCCGCCCACCTTTGTGCCACCGCCGCCCAAAGGAGCTGCTGCCCCTCCTCACCGCCAGCCATCCACCAGCCGCCAACATCTCTTGGGCCACCCTTAGTCATCGGCCAACCTTCCTTGGCGGCCGGAGACCAAGGAGTTGTAGGAACATTCGTGACCGCTAGAGGGGGTGAATAGCATCGCCGCTTGTTGATGGATTATCATTCGATCGTGCTTGCTACAAAACGTTAATACAAAGCGAAAATACAAAATATATAATGAAAATAAATACAAGCACAATAACAACACAAGATGTAACGTAGTTCGGAACCGAATGGTTCCTACTCCATGGATTGGGCTTGAATGAGCCCTAGCGATGCCAATCACACACTACTATAACAATAACTCCTCAGAAAATCCAAAGGTGGAGAAACCTTGTACAATAGTTCTTACAACAATAAGAATGAAATACAAGCAAAATACACTAAAATTCAAGTAAAGAAAATTTTACAAAGAGCTTTTGGATGCTTGATTGTTTGGTTGCTTGAATTGCACTTGGAGACCTTGATTTGCAGCAACAAATCACCCCAAACATGTCCAAGAACCGATGCCAAATCCTTCCTCCATGAGCTCCCTTTAAAGTTGTTCCTTGGGCTGGATTTCGCCTAGCAGTCGACTGATCGGGACTATCAGTTGACTAACCCTGTAGTCATTGTGAGACAACGGCATGTGCCACGTTGGATAAGTTCCAACGGATAGACCATCAGTCGACTAATGGCTCAATCAGTTGAGTGTTTGGGCCGATCACTTGACTGGAGAGCCTTCTGTGCCCAAAATGCCGACCATTAATCGACTGATCTTCAGATCAGTCGACTGCCCAACTCTGGCAGTCGACTTCCACGGCACTTCCCGCAGTTAAACCCTAGTTGACTCCCATCAATCCATTGACCATAGTCTCAGTCGACTAATACACCTCAAACATGAGGTTTTAACCCAAGTATGGTGCCCCCATACTTGCTAGACCACCCGTAACCTAGACCTAAGCCTTCTAGCCACCTCCGTCAACCTCACGCCTATCGGATCCCTCTAAGTCATCCATGACTTGTTCATCCATACGCTAGCCTTCAGGTGCTTCTATTGGCTATTGTCATGCTAACGGTGTCTACATCACCATGGTACATTGGGCTTACACTGCCAAGACTCCCGCTTGGACTTTACGCCGTCAACAATTGGACTTATCTCGCCAAGACTCCCGCTTGGACTTTACGCCGCCAATATTCCCCTTGGACTTTCCAAATGCCAAGACTCAAGTTTGGATTTTCCTTTGTCAAGACCCATGCTTGGACTTTCCTTGGCAACCCATGTTGGACTTTCCCTTGCCAAGACCCATGCTTGGACTTTCCTTTGGCAAGACCCATGCTTGGACTTTCCTTGTCGACCCATGTTGGACTTTCCATGCCAAGATTCAAGCTTGGACTTTTCATGTCAAGTACACAAGACTTGGACTTTTCCCATGATAATGGTCAAACCATCGTCAAACATCAAGTATGACCTGGGTCGATTGTACCAACAATCTCCCCAACACATTATCAGACATCAATGTCAAACATCAAAACACTACTCGAGTAAAACTCGAGTCTGGTCAATCGTGACCTGGGTCGATTACACCAACAATCTCTTCCTTTTTGATGTTTGACAAAAATACCCTTGAGTTAGGCCCCTAACTCAAATTCTCTTATCAATTTTCTCAAATTTGTAATTTTACTTTCTCCCCCTTTTTGACATACATCAAAAAGGTTCCCCCAAGGAGGTCAATGTCTCATATCCCAATGAGATCTTACAATCTCCCCCTTGTTCCAAAAAACATTTAGGATGCCTACAATCTTCCTAGTGATAAGTCTCATATCACTCAAGAGAGGCACTCCTATGAAGTCTCCCAATTTCCCAAATTGAGCATCTCAAATTCTCATTTCTCCCCCTCATGAGGAAAAATACTTCCATCATCCCATAATGGATACCTCCACCTAAAGGCTTGCTCCCCCTTGACCATTGCACCAACAATGTCCTTGGGAAGTCCCTAAGCCAATAGGAACACTAAAACATCAAAAATAAGGTCTAAAGTTCAACATTAAACTTTACAACACCTTAAAATTGATACACACCCTAACAACTCTCCTAATCCATATTCAATGGATTTTCACCCTTTTTAATGCTTTCCAAAGTATATCCTAGGGTTAGGAGTGGTTAGAGAACCTTACAATAGCTGAAATTGGGCTAAACATCCTTGTTTACCTAAAATCAGATCTAGCAGTCGACTCTTACAGTCACCAGTCGACTGCCATCAAGCAGCAGTCGACTAATAACTGAAATTCTAAATTTTAGTTATCAGAATCGAAATTGCAAAAACATAAGTAATTATATGTAATTTTAAAAATCATAAAAATTCATACATATAATACTTATAACCAATACAATGGGTAAAAAATATGTGAAAAATAATTTACCCATAAAATAGCAAAATTGACACAGTTCAAAAGTGAAGAAAAACATCAATGTTTTAGCTCACTTTGTATCAACTTCATCAATGGTGGTTACTATCAAAAGATAGACTTCACCAAGGATTTTCAAAATAATTTTAAAATGTTTTTAAAAACTTTATATTGGATCATGTTCTTTGGGCTCAATGTATATTATTGGGTTTCCGGCACCGCGGCGAGTGTGTGTTCGAAAATGTTTCATAAATATGTGCGCAGCAGAAGAAATAAAAAGAAATAAATCTAATTTATTACATCACACACACCACACGCATGCATAGTACAACATGTGTAGACATAACCGTAGTTTCAAATTAAGCAATAAAAGGAAATTATTCTACGTATACCTGACGTATCACGTGTAGCGGGAAAGGCATCAACCGGAGCGACTCTCGCTAGAATCGCCTCTATCCGTATCCATGCCAAGTATCGTCAGGATGACTTCACAAAGCCACGAGCCTCATCTTCGTATGAGTCACTAGCCTCGTGTTGAAGACAATGTGATCGAGAGATGATCACAATCCAAATCAAAATTTGGATTCAAAACCGAGTCCCCAAAACTTGCTTCTCCGGAGAGGTTATCGCCCACCGCTTGACGAATCCTTCATCCTCCACCTATGAGGATTACCGGAGATCGAATCCCCGGCAAGGTAGCCACTGTTGGAGCTCCAAACATCATCCAAATGATGCTCCGACAAGAAGGAGACAAGTTGTCCAGAAAACTGGATAGCTTTGGTGGAGAACTTGCGCCGGCCAAATAAGGAAAGCTAGATGCTCACCTTGTCGTTGGAGCCAAGGAAGATCACCAGAGCTACTTTGGCAGCAGCTAGATGCCAGCAAGTGGGGAGGACGGCAGCTGCTGGACACCGGCAGGAGAGGCTTGGGCGGTGGTGGGCGGCGGCAAGGTGTTGGGCGCCGACTACACAAGGAGAAGAGAGAGAGGGGCCGGCAAGATTAGAGTTGGGGCTTTCTCAAAACCCTTAAGCCCTATTTTATAGAGAACAAATTCTTTTAATGGTTATTGGTTCATAACCAAAAACCCGTTAACCCACTCCATTAATTTAAATTAAAATAAACTAAACCAATTTAGTTTATTTTAAGTTAAAACGAACCGAACCAACTTTGGTTCATTAGTTTAAAACAAACCAAACCCTTTTGGTTTATTCTTCACCATTGGATTAGAACCAAACCAATTTGATTCATCCATTATGTCTTCGTAAGACATGGCTCATCAACGCTTCCATTGCGACTGAAACGATTTCATGCTCGCTCCATGTTTTGTCCAACCAAACCTAGTTTCTCTCGATCTGAGAATCTCATTCTCAAGTTTGTTTTAAATCCTTCGGATTATGCTCATTGTGCGTGTGACCAAATAGGTTCTTGGTTTATGTTAGCCATCTACAATTAACCATTAATTATAGAACGATCATGAGTGGCACCTAGTAGTACATCATGATCCCAAATTAACCGAAAAGATCAACGGTTGATCCAGAACTATTTCTAAAACCCTTCAGCGGCTACAATGAATCGTGTCCCATTCCCTTCACGCATCTTATACCCACTTGGTTCAAGACATGGTCTATAGTGTTAATTCCCACTAGGTTGACTACGTCACACCTAGCCCAAGTATCATTTCCCCGTCCTATGGATTCTAGCTACTGCACATGTATCCAAGAGTACCCTACTCTAAACATATAATGCTTTGGCCAAAGACTTTAGTAACAATGCGACGAGAGACCATGGGTATACATCTCCTCGCAAGGAGTGGTGAATCCTTTATAAGCTATTCAAACACCTTCAATCACTTCGACTTATTCCCAATCATCTCGGGTCCACATCTCCTCAGATATGTTTGCTTATGATGTCAAAGCATAAGTCTTCATGATCAAGATGACTTGAATACCGCAAGTCAAAGGAACATCGCACTTAAGCTGCAGTAAAAACTTCATTGACATATCTATATATGCAGAGAACCATATGAAGTCTTACAGCTGGTCACTCCAATGAACTAGTTACCATAACTAGCATCCACGATTAACTTCGGACATCACAATGTCTCCAGCCAGTGAGAATCAACTGCTTGGATACACCAAGGAGTATACCTCGTGCTAGTCTCGACAAAATTGATAGTGTCCCAATCCATCAATTCATCGACTAGGGATAATTCCAATACATCACAATTACATATGTAGAGATACTCACTAGTTGTGATCCAATCATAAATTCTCTCATGTTGTGAATCGTATCGGAGACATTCAGTAAATGAGTTTAAGATCTAATCAAATACATGAAAACATGTATACTCAAATAGTGAATCTTCATTTATCATATAAATGGTTCAAACATAAGACGATTGCCTTAGGACATCTCTCATATATTACTAACATATATGACTTGAACATAAGCTTTTCCAATGATCCATCAATAACATAAGATGAGTTATAGTTCATCTAGATGCAAAAACTATGCACCTTGAACTTAACTCATATCCTAGCATCTCACATGTATCTAGGGTGTATAAACACACACAAGTCAATGTGATTGTGAGATGTAGGTTTTGTTCTCCTAATCTAGGGTTTCATGCATTTTCTAAGACAACCCTACTTGATTCCCTTATACATGGGACTTCAAGTCATGCCATAGTCCTTAAATCAATTTTAATTACTTTAAATGCATAAATGATCATGGCATAAATGATAACATAAATAAATATGACCAATGATCTTGATGTCATGACATATGATATAATCTAAATATACATGACATTAAAAACTAACCCTAAATATACTCATGACATTTTATATGATAAAGATAAATATAATGTCATGGCATGTTAATTATATGGCAAAAAAAGCATGACAAATAAAATATAGAGGTATATAATACCTAAATTTTAGTATTAATTATCATTTGTTATTATTAAACCTATTTTGTCATATTATCATTTATCTCCCAAGTGTGCCAAAAACCCAAAATGGCACACTATGACCTCTAAACTTAATTTGTGCCAAATTGATTGATTTTTCATAATCTTCAGGGTATATTGGCACATCTTAAAATCTGTTAGGATTATTATCAAAACACATTTCCAAAGTACCCATGACCTTGAAAATGACCTAAGGTGCCACCTTTACCATGGTTAGGTTAACTATCCATTCATTCAAGGTTGGCACACCTAAACCCATCTAGCGTGAATCGATCACGCTCTCAGGAGTCTAATACCTATTGGAGCTCCTTGGGTTTACTAGGTATTCGCATGGATAACTTCCCTAGATACCCTCCTAATGACCCTTTTAGGCTTGGTAGCCTTGGTCATTTGGGTCTTACCTAGGTTAACTCTAGGGGTAACTCCCCTTGTAACCTTCTTAGTGGCCTCCCTAGGTTTCTTTGAAACCCTAGCCATTAGGCACTTACCTTGATTGCCCTTAGGGATGACTTCCCTAGTAACCTTGGTTTTCCTAGACCTAGTTTGAGTTCCATAATCAAATGGAACACTATGATAGGTCTCCTTGGGCTTAGGTTTGTGACCCAAACCTTTCTTGCCCTTTGATGGTTCTTGTTTTTTAGGCCTTTGACTTTGACTCTTAGGCCTAGATTTTTGATCACTTGACCCTTGAAATTGATTTTGCATTTTCTCAAGGGTCTTCTCTAATTTCTCAAGCCTTGACCTCAAGGCTTGGTTTTCTAGCTCCAATTGTCCAATTTTTGATTTTTCATCTATTCTTTGGACATTGTTTTTCCTAGGCATATGTCTAATCTATTTAGGGTTGATGCCTAGGTGATCCTCTATCTTCTTAATAGTTGACTTAGGTAGAATATTTTTAGGGACATTAGTCCCAAATTTCTCCTTATTCCTAAGATTGACACTCTTAGCACCTAAATAATAAAACCTATTATTTCTACTAGCATGCTTTTCATGATGAATAGCAAGTGTATTAAGATTATCTCTAGCATGCTTTTTCCTATAAGATTTAGACAGTGCATTCTTAAATTTTACCTTAGGGATTACTTTAGAAGCTCCCCCTACTTGTGATGCTCCCTCTTGGACCTTTTTCTTCCCCTTTTGACATTGACTCCGGTAGTGTCCCGATTGTCGACATTTGAAGCACACCACGTGCTCCTTGCTCTTCTTGGTGGGGACTCCGGCTTCATTGGTCTTTTCGTTGACTTTTGGTACCTGTGGAGTCTTCTTAACTCTTTTTGGAAACTTTCTTTTATAGTGTCCTTGCTCCCTACACTTAAAGCATATAATATAAATTTTATTATTTATTGAAATGCTTGAGTTACCTTCGATGGTAGGGGAGTCCCGAGCTTCCTCTTCCTCTCGACCGGATGTAGATGGTTCTTCTTGTTGCTCCAGTATTGAGGATGCCCTAATCTCCTCCCCCTCAATCCTAGAGGTGACGTCTCCTCCGATTTTCCTCTTCCTTTGACCCGGATGTTGACTCCTCTTTAACTTCCGAATCCTTACTCTCTTGTGAGGATGAGCTCTCTTCTTCTTGTGTTGGTTTGGATTTTTCATGTAGCATTTCCAATTTTCTCCATAGATCCTTGGCATCTTGAAATTCACCTATTTTGGACAATAATTCATTAGGAATTAAATCAACTACCATATTGATCACCTTATCATTTGTTTCGGATTTTTGTAGTTGATATTGAGTCTATCTCTTCTTCTTGAGATATCCTCCCTTGGGCCCTCTTAGATATTCGAATCCTTTCATTAGGGCAGACCACTCCTCAAGGTCCCTCATCATCAAGAAGTCTTCAATTCTTGCCTTCCATTGCCTAAACCCTTCTTATCCATAGAAAATGTAAGGCATCGGTGTATTGATATCCCATCCTAGTTGTTCTTCAAAATCCATCTCTTCACCCTCTAGCGTCTTTGCTCCTGGTTGTTAATCCGTAGAAGAGTGGCCTCGCTCTAATACCAATTATAGGAATGTTAGTAACCGCTAGAAAGGGGTGAATAGCATCGTCGCTTGTCGATGGATTATCATTCGATTGTGCTTGCTACAAAACATTAATACACAGCAAAAATAAAAAATATACAATGAAAATAAATGCAAGCACAATCACAACACAAGATGTAACATGGTTCGGAACCGAATGATTCCTACTCCACGGATTGGGCTCGAATGAGCCCTAGCAATGCCAATTACATACCACTGTAATAATAACTCCTTCTCAAAAAATCCGAAGGTGGAGAAACCTCATACAATAGTTCTTACAACAATAAGAATGAAATACAAGCAAAATACACTAAAATACAAGTAAAGAAAACTTTACAAAAAACTTTTAGATGCTTGCTTGTTTGGTTGCTTGAATTGCACTTGGAGACCCTAATTTGCAGCAACAAATCACCCCAAACATGTCCAAGAATCGATGCTAAATCCATCCTCCACGAGCTCCCTTTAAAGCTGCTCCTTGGGCTGGATTTCACCTAGCAGTCGACTGATCGGGACCATCAGTCGACTGACCCTGTAGCCATTGTGAGACAATGGCATGTGCCACGTTGGATAAGTTCTAACGAATAGACCATCAGTTGACTGATCATACCCATCAGTTGACTGATGGCTCAATCAGTCGAGTGTTTGGGCCGATCACTCGATTGGAGAGCCTTCTGTGCTCGAAATCCAAACCGTTAGTCAATTGATCTCTAGATCAGTCGACTGATCAGGCCAGCAGTCGACTGCCCAACTATGGCAGTCGACTTCCAAGGCACTTTCCGTAATCAAACCCTAGTTGACTCCCATCAGTCGACTGAGCATAGTCTCAGTTGACTGATACACCTTAAACATGAGGTTTTAACCCAAGTATGGTATCCCCATACTTGCTAGACCACCCGTAGCCTAGACCTAAGCCTCCTAGCCACCTCCGTTAGCCTCGCACCTATCGGATCTCTCCAAGTCATCCATAACTTGTTCATCCATATGCTAGCCTTCAAGTGCTTCCATCGGCTATTATCATGCTAACGGTGTCTACACCGCCAAGACACATTGGGCTTATGCTGCCAAGACTCCCGCTTGGACTCTACGCCGCTAACCATTTGACTTATGCCGCCAAGACTACCGCTTGGACTTTACGCTGCCAATATTCCCCTTAGACTTTCCAAATGCCAAGACTCAAGCTTGGACTTTCCTTTGCCATGTCCCATGCTTGGACTTTCCTTGCCAACCCATGTTAACTTTCCCTTGCCAAGACCCATGCTTGGACTTTTCTTTGCTAAGACCCATGCTTGGACTTTCCATGCCAAGACTCAAGCTTGAACTTTTCATGCCAAGTACACAAGACTTGGACTTTTCCCATGACAATGGTCAAACCATCATCAAACATCAAGTATGACCTAGGTCGATTATACCAATAATCTCCCCAACACATTGTCAGACATCAATGTTAGACATCAATGTCAAACATAAAACACTACTCGAGTCAAACTCGAGTATGGTCAATCTTGACCTAGGTCGATTGCACCAACAGGAGTAACCGGCCAAGCCTTTGGTCGGCCCCTTCTTCCTCCACAACAAGCTGTCTAGTTTTGGACAACTTGATCTCCTTCTCATGGAGAGGCCATTTGGTCGGTGTTTTGTGCTCCGACAGTGGTCTACTTGTCGGGGATTGGATCTCTGGCAATCCTCATAGGTGGAGGGTTATGTTTTCGTCAAACGGTTGACGAAAACCACTTCCAAAAAGTGAGTTTGTGAAACTCATTTTTGGGTTCCGAATTTATTTCAAATTGTGATCGTCTCCCGGATCACATCGTCTTCGACATGAGGCTAGTGACTTTTGCGAAGATGAGGCTCGTGGCTTTGTGAAGATATCTCGACGATACTCGACGTGGATACGGATAGAGGCGATTCTAGCGGGGGTCTCTACGGTTGATGTCATTTTCGCTACATGTGATCCGTTAGGTATACCTAGTATAAGTTTCTTTTTATTGTAAAATTTTAAATACTGATTATGTCTACACATGTTGTATCTTGCATGCGTGTGATGTGTGTGTTATAATAAATTAGATTTATTGCTTTTACTGCTTCTGCTGTGTGCATGTTTACGAAATATGTTCGAACACACACTCGCTGTGGTGCCGGAGAAAGCCAACATGTAAGGCACTCATTTCGTCCAGCATAGCCTGTTTTCATCCTGGATGGGCAAATGCATCTTCTGCAGTCTTTGAAAGAGAAACAAATGACAAGAAGGAAATACAAGAATAATAGGAAGGAGAAAGGCGATAGTAAATCAAAGAAACATAATGAGGAGAAGGATTATGAGTGGAATGTATACCTTTTCGAAGTACAATAGGAATATCAGATTCAAAATACTGGACCGAAGGAAGGAGCGAAGGGCCTTGCTCCAGAGACGATTCCATGGCAAAGTTAGTGTTGGGCGGTAGCAAAGTAGGATGAGGACGACACTGATAAACCTACAACAAAGGAGGAATTGGGGCTGGGGGTGATAGTGAAGGGAGGAAACTTCGCTTCCCTCTTCAACTCAGTTGCTTGTTCATGGCAATCCTGTATTCGTCCCCGGATTAAAAAATTAATCCATGACAATTAGGGATTACTCAAGCTACCGTTCCATCGTCGTGCTATCCGATTAGAGTGGTCACTTGAACAAACATGTTGTTCAAGCAATCTACCTCTATTCTTCGAATAGCCGCGGAATAGACGATGTACAGATCGCCGATTTTTGTGTTCGTATTCAGGGTCCAAGTAAATTTAGCCAAATAACAAAATACATACATTATACAAAGAAACTAAAGGTAACCAAAACAAGAATTATACCTCTTGTTTACCTCAAAGTCTTCTATTATATGTCCTTCCTCCTTTTGGACGTCGTATGGGCGACGATCTTCCAAAAGTCGAAGCCTCCTAGATCACGTTCTTCCTTTCTTTGCTCGTTCCGAACAAAAGGAAGTCTAAAACAAAACTCTTCTTCCTATCTAGAACCGGCCACCAAGTCAATGGACTTAGTGTTGTCGCCAGCCAAGGAGGAGAATAGGATCACCGGCCAACCTTGAAGAAGGGTTGCCGCCGGCCACAAGGAGAGGAGAAAAAGGAACTCCGGCCAAAGGAGGAAGAGGAGATATCCAAACCTTCACCACCTTGCCGCCAGCCCCTTTGCCCTTGAACAATTGGTGCCGCCCAAAGAAAAAAGAAACCCTAACCCTAATGCCTTGCCGCCCAAGCCAAGGAAGCAAAAACCCTAATCTCCCTTCAATGCTCTCCACACCCAAGCCTTGGCCTCCTTTTATAGAGCTAGGCTTAAGCCTCCTTTTAATCTCCACCATCGGATCGAGGGATTTAATCTCAACCGTCGGATATTGGGATTTAATCTCAACCATCGGATTTAGAGATTTAATCTCCACCATCGGATCTAGGCTCCATGAGGGTTTTAATAGGCTACAATAGGGACAATGAGGAGGAGTTGGATCTTGGCCACCCAATGGATCAAGCCCACATAAAGTCCGATCCATTAATGATAATCCAATCCACTAAAAGATTATCATTGATCTATCTCACCAACTCCCATAAGTTAATATGGGCTCCATATATTATTTGTACATTTATCTCCCTGTGTTTAAGATCTCGAATGTGCGTCGATTAATTAATTTACTAACAATTAATTAATCAACATCTAACTCCATGAATAGTACCACTCAACCTTATCATCATGTCGGACCAAGTCCACCTGCAGGGTTTACATGATGAACCTTATGAGCTCCTCAAGGGGACATCATCATCCTAGTATATAGGACACGGTTTCCTCCTATAATCAAAGGCACACCATATAAACAATATCATTTCCCAACTTACCGAGCCTATCGATTTACCCTAAAAATCTCGCCCATTGGTAAATCAAATAAATGAATACTAAGTATATGTGCTCGTTATTATATCGGGATTAAGAGCATGTACAACATAATATCTGAGGTCCGATTCAATTATGTAGTCAGCAATAAATTGAATCACCTCTAAGTCGGTCCTGCTCAATACACACAAAGTGTACTAGTATAATTCTATGGTCAAGACAAACCAATACCAAATCACACTACAACCATACCAATGTTTGTCCAAAACCATTTCGATTGTGAGCCTTTACTTATACTTTATAAGGAACTGATAACATGGTCTCCCGTGTGACACTACAAACCATGTTATGTACAATGTAATGTATTAGACGATATGCATAACCATAAATATGCAAACAATGATCATGTGATTCTTATTTTAAAAAATAAAGATGTTCATACAAAAGATAGACTTTTCCAGTATACATCCCAACAATCTCCCACTTATACTCAAAGACTATGCTATTCTCATACTGTCATACATCTGATTCTCATTCCCTCCACATGCCTATCAAAAGCTCTCGCTGGAAGGGCCTTAGTGAAAGGATTTGTCAGGTTATCCTATGATGCAATCTTGGCCACAACAACTTCTCCTCGCTTTACGATTTTTCGTATCAGGTGGTACTTGCGCTCTATGTGTTTACTTGCCTTATGAGCTCGTGGTACCTTTGAGTTTGCAACTGCACCACTATTATCACAATAAATTGTGATAGTTCTGGGCAAACCTGGAATCACATCCAAGTCCATCAAGAAGTTCCTGAGCTACACAGCTTCTTTGGCCACCTCAGAGGCTGCCACATACTCAGCTTCCATGGTAAAGTCCGCCACGCATTTCTGCTTGACACTCCTCCATACAATGGCTCCACCTCCCAAAGTAAACATAAAACCTGAGGTAGACTTACTGTTATCCCTATCTGATTGGAAGTCGGAATCATTGTAACCCAAAGGGAGTAATAGGTCTGCCTGGTAAACTAGCATATAATCCCTAGTCCTTCTCAGGTACTTCAATATATGCTTTACCACAGTCTAATGTCCCTATCCTGGATTACTCTGATATCTGCTGACCATGCCCATGGCAAAGCAGATATCCGGTCTCGTACATAGAATGGCATACATGAGGCTTCCTACTGCCGAAGCATAAGGAACCGCCTTCATCTCCTCTATCTCCTTAGATGTTCTAGGACACATCTCCTTAGATAAAGGAACTCCATTCCTGAAAGGTAGAAAACCTTTCTTGGAGTTTTGCATGCTAAAACGATCCATAATGGTGTCTATGTATGAAGCTTGAGTAAGCACAACATCCTTTTCTTGCGATCCCTTATAACCTTGATCCCAAGGATGTGTCCCACTTCTCCCAAGTCCTTCATATCAAACTGTTTGGACAATCATACCCTTACGTCCGATAACACCTTGACATTATTGCCAATTAACAAAATTGCATCTACATATAGTACAAGAAATACCACTACGTTTCCGTCACATCTCTTGTGTACACAAGACTCATCTGGACTTTGAATAAATTCATAAGAGTGAATTACCTCATCAAAGCAGATGTTCCAAGACCTCGAAGCTTGCTTCAATCCATAAATGGACCGATTAAGCTTGCACACAAGATGCTCTTTGCCCTTTGCAATGAATCCCTCTGGTTGCTTCATATAGATGTTCTCCTCAAGACTTCTATTAAGGAAAGTTGTCTTGACATCCATCTGCCATACCTCATAATCCATATGAGCAGCAATACATAAGAGAATCCAGATAGACTTAAGCATGGCTAGCGGCGAAAAGGTCTCCTCATAATCGATACCCTCTTTCTGAGTATACCCTTTCGCAACAAGTCTTGCTTTGAAGGTCTCAAGCTTCCCATCTATTCCTCTCTTTCTTTTGTAGATCCACTTGCATCCAATGGTTTTTACACCATTGGGTGGTTCTACTAGCTCCCAGGCCTGATTTGAATCCATAGATTCTCTCTCAAAATTCATCGCACTTTGCCAAGATGCCGCATCTTTATCTTGGATTGCCTCGTCATATGTCCAGGGATCAGGTTCATGTTCGCCAGTGATCAAATAAGAAGATTCTCCCAAGAACATGAATCTATCAGGCTGTCTAATAACCATCCCACTACGAGGTATTACCTGTGTATCCTCTGTGACACACGGTGCAGTGACTTGTGGTATATCCTCTTGTACCGGTGGTACTGAAGTAGTAACTTCCCCTCTCAATTCCTCCATAACAATCTTACTCATGGGCGTGTGGTTCATCACATAGTCTTCCTCTAGAAATCTGGCGTTCGTGCTAACGATCACCCTCTGATCTCTAGGACTATAAAACAAACTACCTTTCATTCCTCTAGGATAGCCAACGAACATGCGCACTTCTGTACGAGATTCCAACTTACTAGCATCTGCCTTCAGCACATGTGTTGGACTCCCCCAAATCCGAATATGTCTCAGACTAGGCTTTTGCCCAGTCCACAATTCTGTGGGAGTAGAAGGCACTGATTTAGATGGTACCAAGTTCAGAATATACACTGCAATATCTAGAGCATATCCCCAGAACGAACCTGGCAACTCAGAATAACTCATCATCGATCTAACCATCTCCATAAGAGTCTTATTCCTTCGCTCTGCTACACCATTCTGCTGGGGTGTGCCAGGTGCAGACAATTGGATTGAATCCCAGCCTCTGATAAGTAATTCCTAAACTCTCCCAAGAGGTACTCACCATCACGATCAGATTGTAGTGTCTTGATACTTTTACCTTGACGTTTCTCCACATCAACGTTGAATTCTTTGAACTTGTCAAAGCATTCAGACTTGTGGCACATCAAGTAAATGTATCCATATCTCAAATAATCATCTATAAAGGAGACGAAATATTCAAAACCACCTCTTGCCTGGATAGACATAGGACCACACAAATCAGAATGAACCAACTCCAACACATCTTTGGCTCTATACCCCTTGGCCTTAAAAGGCCTCTTGGTCATTTACCCTCCAAGCAAGATTCGCAGGTTGGGAAATCTTCCACCACTAATGAACCCAGAGGTCCATCAACTATAAACCTTTGAATTCTGCTTAGGTTAATATGACCTAGCCTTAGATGCCAAAGATATGTTTGGTTCATCTTTGAAGGTTCTTTTCTGTTATTGGAATTAGAAGATGAGTTATTTACTTCTATTTGCAGCGTGGGAGCTTTTGGTTCAAGTGTATATAAATTTACTATTAATGCACCAGAAAAGATAATCTCCCTATTCCTTTTTATAACAACTCTGTCATTAAAAGAAATAGAATATCCATCCATAAACAATTTAGAAATCGAAATCAAATTCTTTCTAAATAAAGGTACATAAAGGCAAATCATAAGAACCAAAACTTTATTCCTCTCAAAAGACAAATAAACATCTCCCACTGCAACAACTGCTACCTTTATAGCATCACCCAAGTAGATGGTAATCTCCCCTTCAGCCAATTGTCTGGTTTCCTGGAACCCCTGCAAAGTATTGAAGACATGATCAGTGGCTCTCATATCTACACACCAGGTTCCGGTAGATAACACCGCTAAACATGTTTCAATGACTAGACCAAAAGATATACCTTTGTTCTACTTCAAGTTGGGGCAGTCCTTCTTCCAGTGTCTAGTCTGCTTGCAAGTGAAGCACTTGCCTTTCGGCTTCTTTACTTCTCCCTGAGATCCTCCCGCCACCTTTGCCCCACCTTGTTTCTTCTTCTTCTTGCCTTTCGGCTTAGAAGTAGAAACCTTTTGGGCAACCATGGCCTGCGCCTGAGCACTCTGATGAAATAGCCCCTGTACCGCCTGGAGTTCTGTCAGAAGCTCCGCCATGAATACAACCTTTTATTCATGTAGTTCAAGCGAAACTACTCAAAACTCTTAGGTAGAGACTGGAGAATGATATCGACCTGGGTTTCCCCATCGATCTCAGCTCCAAGGACTTCCAGCTCATTCAAATGAGCCATCATCTTGAGAACATGATCCTTCACAGGTGTTCCCTCAATCATGGTGGTCGTCATCAAGTTCCTCATGGCTTCCTGCCCCGCAGCCCGATTCTGGTGTTCGAAAAGCTCTTTGAGATTGAGCATCATGTCATAAGAAGTGGGCATGGCTTGATGCTAATGTTGCAGTACATTTGACATAGATGCCAAAATATAACATCGCACCATCTCATCAGCCTTAATCCACTTCTTATAACTCTTCTTCTCCTTTTCCCCAGAATCATCTGCAGGCTTAGGAGTGCACTCTTCGAGGAGTACATATTTGTATTCCTCAGCAGTCAAGACAATGTCAAGATTCCTCTTCCAATCAACATAATTGGGTCCAGTAAGTTTATTTTCTTTCAGTATCACAGCAAGCGGGTTGAAAGTCATTTTGAAAAACCTAAGAATCACATAGATCAAAACATTAGATTTCAAAAAATTATTGATTCCTCAAACAATAAAATTTTAAAATCAACCAACACCTCAAAACACCGAGAATATCGTATGCCATGATAGTGTGGACGTATATGAATTCTACATTTGTAAGAGGAGGTTTTACCCATTAATTTTACTATCTTGTCAACCTAACTTTTTGACAAATAAAATTAATAGTTGGTTCCTCTTCGTCCCTACAAATAAAAGAAGTGACTCCGATGGGGAGGATACTCTTATTTGCATCTAAGTGTTCACCATTACTTGGTACCAAGGTAATTATCTCGGGTTATATGCCTTTCGATGGGAAAGTACACACGCTCCTTAACAAACTCATCCGATGGGGAGGAAGACACTTAGAGCCGACGCGCATGTTTGTTTGCATCACATGTCAAATCGTAATGGAGGCCGTGGGAATTTATAAAAATATTCCTCTCCCACTTAGTAACTTAAAATTGAGGAATTTTCCTAGCCTACGACATGCATATCAAACAAGAAGCAATAAATATGAAAAAAAATATTTTCCAACTATTATGGCTTTTGTCTTCAATATGCCTCCCGTCGTATCACCATCTCGTCCGCTCCTCCCTACGCCATGTACAAGCCATCCGAAGATCCGAGCCGAGAATAACTATTTTAATTTATATCCATTGATCCTATACTCCACGAAGGGGTGTACATGAAATCTAGATTGAATGTAAACTAAAATAAAAGAGTGGCTAAACAGTGTTGTACTTAATTACAAAAATTAAATACTAGCCTCGTCAACCCCGAGGATTCAAAAAATATACAATTACACACATACAATCACATACACACATATGGCCATAATAGTTGGATCCTATGCCTGCAACCAAAAAGTTAACCTATGCACATCCTACTATTATCCGGCACATATAATATATGAAAAGTGCATAAAAATAACCAAATCTTAAACACACAAAATCGAAAACTGTGACTATGATACCAATTGAAGGGAGGAAACTTCGCTTCCCTCTTCAACTCGGTTGCTTGTTCATGGCGATCCCGTATTCGTCCCGGGATTGAAAAATTAATCCATGACAATTAGGGATTACCCAAGCTACCGTTCCATCATCGTGCTATCCGATTAGAGTGGTCACTTGAACAAACTTATTGTTCAAGCAACCTACCTCTATTCTTCGAATAGTCACGGAATAGACGATGTACGGATCATCGGTTTTTGTGTTCGTATTCGGGGTCCAAGCAAATTTGGCCACATAACAAAATACATACATCATACAAAGAAACTAAAGGGAACCAAAACAAGAATTATACCTCTTGTTTACCTCAAGGTCTTCTATTCTATGTCCTTCCTCCTTTTGGACGTCGTATAGGCGACGATCTTTCAAAAGTCGAAACCTCCTAGATCACGTTCTTCTTTTCTCTGCTCGCTCCAAACAAAAGGAAGAATAAAATAAAACTCTTCTTCCTATCTAGAACCGGCCACCAAGTCAATGGACTTAGTGTTCCCGCCGGCCAAGGAGGAGAATAGGATCACCGGCCAACCTTGAAGAAGGGTTTCCGCCGGCCACAAGGAGAGGAGAAAAAGGAACTCCGGCCAAAGGATGAAGAGGAGATATCCAAACCTTCACCACCTTGCCACCGGCCCCATTGCCCTTGAACAATTGGCGCCACCCAAAGCAAAAGGAAACCCTAACCCTAATGCCTTGCCACCCAAGCCAAGGAAGCAAAAACCCTAATCTCCCTTCAATGCTCTCCATGCCCAAGCCTTGGCCTCCTTTTATAGAGCTAGGCTTAAGCCTCCTTTTAATCTCCACCGTCGGATCGAGGGATTTAATCTCAACCGTCGGATCTTGGGATTTAATCTCAACCGTCGGATCTAGAGATTTAATCTCCACCGTCGGATCTAAAGATTTAATCTCCACCATCGGATCTAGGCTCCATGAGGGTTTTAATAGGCTACAATAGGGACCATGAGGAGGAGTTGGATCTTGGCCACCCAATGGATCAAGCCCACATAAAGTCTAATCCATTAATGATAATCCAATCCACTAAAGGATTATCATTGATCTATCTCACCAACCCCCATAAATTAATATGCGCTCCATGAATTATTTGTACCTTTATCTCCCCGTATTTAAGATCTTGAATGTCCGTTAATTAATTAATTTATTGACAATTAATTAATCAACATCGAACTCCATGAGTAGTACCACTCAACCTTATCATCATGCCGGACCAAGTCCACCTGCAGGGTTTACATGATGAACCTTATGAGCTCCTCAAGGGGACATCATCATCCTAGTATATAGGACATGATTTCCTCCTATAATCAAAGGCACACCATATAAATAATATCATTTCCCAACTTACCGAGCCTATCGATTTACCCTAAAAGTCTCGCCCATTGGTAAATCAAAGAAATGAATACTAAGTATATGTGCTCATTATTATATCGGGATTAAGAGCATGTACAACATAATATCTGAGGTCCGATTCAATTATGTAGTCAGCAATAAATTGAATAACCTCTAAGTCGGTCCTGCTCAATACACACAAAGTGTACTAGTGTAATTCTATGGTCAAGACAAACCAATACCAAATCACACTACAACTATACCAATGGTTTGTCCAGAACCATCTCGGTTGTGCCTTTACTTATACTTTACAAGGAACTGATAATATGATCTCCAGTGTGACACTACACACCATGTTATCTACAATGTAATGTATTAGACGATATGCATAATCATAAATATGCAAACAATGATCATGTGATTCTTATTTCAAAAAATAAAGATGTTCATACAAAATATAGACTTTTCTAGTATACATTCCAACAAATAGAGAATCCTCCGAACGATAAAAGACTGGTACAGGCATAAAAGGATGAAACTCAGACGATGACTCTGAAGACCCAAAGAAAGGAACTGAATCAAAGAATGTGATATCAACAGAGATGAAATATCGACGGAGAATAGGAGAATAACACTTATACCCTTTCTAAGATCATGGGTATCCAAGGAAAACACATTTATGTGACTGAGAAGAGAGTTTATCAATGGCAAGATCAAGAACATGAGAAAAACATGTAGAACCAAAGACCCTAAGTGGTAAAGGATGAAGAGACTGATTCGGATAAAGTATATGATGAGGTATTTAACCCTGCAAAGTAGATGAAGGCATGTGATTGATGAGATAACATGTAGTAAGTACGGCTTCACCCCCAAAATGAAGTGGAAAGAGAGAGTGATGGAGAAGAGTCCGGGTGATCTCGTGAAGATGACGATTCTTGCGTTCTGCAACTCTATTCTGTTGGGGTGTATGAGGACATGACGTCCAATGTAACACGTTGTGAGATTCCAAGAAGGTCCGAAACAGAGTAGATAGAAATTCACATGCATTATCACTTTTCAAGGATCGAAGAGGAATACCAAATTGTGTTTTTACTTCATTAAAAAAAGATTGGAAAATAGAAAATAATTCTGAGCGATCCTTCATTAGATATAACCAAGTACAACGCGAAACATCGTCTATAAAAGTAATAAAATATCTTGACCCCAATATAGAAGAAACATGACTCGGACCCCAAACATCGAAATGAACCAAAGCAAAGGGGGCGTAGCCTGACTTATAATGCGAGGAGAAAACAAACTACAAACATGCTTGCCTAACTGACACGACTCACAAGACAAAGACTCTAAGTAAGAAAGACTAGGATGTAATTCTTTTAACTTATCAAGACCAGGATGTCCCAACTGAGCATGAATAACAAGTGGAGATGTTGTCGCTGCACCAACAAAAGAGTTTTGTTGAAGTCGATATAGGCCATGAGACTCACATCCGAATCCAATCATCCTCCCCGTACTCCGATCTTGTAATGAAATAGAAGATTTAGTAAACGAGATGATACAATCAAGAGACCGAGTAAGCTGACATTATAAATGGGAAGAGATGGGGAAGGATGAACGATACCAACACCTTGGGACTGAGTTTGAGAACCATTTGCCATGGTGACACAGGATAAATAACTGAAAGTAGATAGTGAAGAAAATAGAGATCTATTACCCGTGATATGATCAGTAGCCCCAGAGTCAAGTACCCATGGATTCGAAGAGCAAGATATGCCAGTAAAGGAATTACCAGTTTGTGTAACTGTAGCAGGGGAATTAGAATCCCGTCGATCCTCATACCATTTCAGAAAGTCATCGTAGAAAGGCGATGGAGTTGGATCCGGTGTCGACTGTGAAGTTGAAGCTGAAGAAGTGACAGAACTCTGGTCGATCTGAGCAGAACGAGGAGGTCGACCATGGAGACTCTAACATTTATCAATCGTGTGTCCTGGTTTGTGATAATGATCACACCAAGAACGTCCTTTTCCACCCTTATGAGGTGGAGGTCTGTTGTTATTTTGAGAGACCAAAGATGAAGAGTCAATAGAAATGGAAGATGGCAATGTCAAGACTTTAGTAGAGACATGGACAAGAGTCGCCCAGGTAGAGTCCATGGTGGCCTCTATGGGGCTATCCAGTATCTGATCACGAATATGAGAGTAATCTGTAGGCAGACCATATAAGGCCAGAGACATAAAAAATTTCTTCTGATTTTTAAGCTCTGCAAGAGGAGTGGCCGCAAGTGGGAGCAGGTCATTGAACTCATATAGAAGGCTAGAGACTCCTCCCAAATAAATTAACATAGAATCCTTGATCTGATAGGCATTAAGGATGGTCATGAGGTCGTCACAAACTTGATAGAGTCACCGAGAAGTGTTCGTAAAAAGTTTTTGAGCCTGTGTCCAAACATCCTTGCAGGTCTTATGAGTGCGAAAGACATCCCTGAGAAATGGATGGATGGTGGCTCGGACAATGCAATACAATTGAGCATCAATCTTTTTCCATAAGGGATGATCAGCGACTTGAATATCCTCTTCAGTTTGAATGAGATGTGTTTCATAACCCTGTCCAACAAGCCAAAGTTCAATGTGAGAGGTCCAAGAGGAGTAGTTCTTACCATCCAAGAGGTCAGACGAGAGTGGTGTTGTGACGTGGTTGGTAAAAATTAGGAAATCTGACTTTGAAGTGTTGGAGGTAGCCATGATGAATGAAGGCTGGATGGTCCGAAAGGAAGCTGCCAGAAGAGGGGTTCATGGCGGGGTTTTGCATTCCTCTAAACGAAGAATACTCAAGAAATAGGAGGGGGAAGAGAAAGGGGGCAAGCTTTGAATGAGATCGCTGTAGGACAATCCGTTCCTCTTTTGCTCTTGATTAGTTTTCGGTGTCCAGTTAACCGAATTAGGGTAAAGGACGGTGTCTTCTGCTCTGAAGGTTGTGGCGGAGAGGGTCGGTCCTTCAACTCGTAAGTAGGCTCTAACACTGACAGATGTTGTCGTGTCTCGTCTCGAGAAACAGATGCTTCTTGAAGGTGGTGTAGGAGATAACGTCGATCGATGTTGCAGGAGAGGTGGGCGATCGTGGTGCGTCAATGTTGCATCAATGACTCTCCTCCCTTCCACTCTTCGGCAGCGGTGACGGAGCACGCAGCAGTGACGGAGGATGCAGGGCAGCGGACGGAAGACGTCGCATTGATGCTGCATCCGCGAGGAGGATGTCGCGGGAGGAACCGCGTTGATATTGCGTCTGTGAGAAGAAAGGCGACTACGAAGGAGGAAAGTGTTAGGGTAATCAACCCATGTGATGTGGTTTTGATGTGTGTGGCAAAGGGTTTAAGTTAGGTTGTTATGGATTTGATATGTGTGTTGAAGTCATGCAAAACTTAGTAATTCACACATGGATGGCTTGATGATAGCACTGGCAAGATTCACTATCTCATGACTCGGTCCTTGAGTCGGTGAAGGATAGCATTGCGGAAGTCGCGTGCTTGGTACATCCGAGGGACCACCAGACGAGGAGCATTGGAGTGAAGCCGAAGGAAGTAAACTTCAGGGCAAAATAGGAAAGATGGTGCTGCAAAGCCGTGCGCTTGGCGCATCCGAGGGATGTGGCCGAACGAAGAGAACTTCAAGGTGAGGGACTCCAAGGGAGATGAGAGTGAGCGATTATAACCTGGGTTGGGGTAGCTCATAGGTGAACATGGCCGAATGGCTAAGTCAAGTGTCGGAAGCTCAAACCAAAGGTTGGTTTGAGGTTTTACCCGACACCAGTCGACTGCTATAGGTAGCAGTCGACTGCTCCAAGTCGACTGGAGACTCGACTGGTGTTTGAGTCGAAGTTTTGACCAAACAGTCAACTGCCTGTAGGGATCTCGTATGCAAAATAGCATATGCGCAACGGAAAAATAGGATCCCTTCCAAGTGATCCTTCCGAAAGAAAACCTCGTACAA
Organism: Wurfbainia villosa; assembly: GCA_025175895.1. Taxonomy (NCBI): domain Eukaryota; kingdom Viridiplantae; phylum Streptophyta; class Magnoliopsida; order Zingiberales; family Zingiberaceae; genus Wurfbainia; species Wurfbainia villosa. The sequence continues at coordinate 39,606,198 of CM045988.1, forward strand.
AAATAAATTTCTCAAAACCTATCTTATAGGAGAATATTACCTTTGTTGTGTGCCCTTTGTAATCCCGCTTCTCCTTGGGTTTGTTGGATCTTTTAGCACGTTCAAATGTCCGTGCCTCTATATGTATCCACACGAGCAAGCTCTTGTCTCACAAAAGAAACTAGAAGAGCTCTCCTTTACTTCTTGCTAGAGAAGTCCCTAAAGGAGAGGAAAGTAGGGAAAAAGAGAAAGGAAGAAGAAGACTACTCTTCTTGCTACACTCACAAAAGCCACACAACCAAATGCTCTCACCACCAAGCTCTCTCCAAGCCTCAAGCTTCAACCATTTGGCCGGCCACCCCATGGGGTATTTTATAGGATTGAAAAACCTTTCACCTCCTAACACATTCAATGCAATCAATTGCATTGAAACATAATCAACACTCCTTGTTTGGCCGGCCACATGTGGGGGAAATCCAAAGGTCAAAACCCTTTGTCTCCTTCCACCTCATCAAGCTTATGTGGCATGCTTAGGTGGCATGCTTAGGTGGCATGCTTATGTGGCATTCATGCATGTTGAATTAATCTTATTAATCCAATAAGCTTATGTTGTCATATTGAATTAATCTCATTAAATCAATAAGGTAACATATTGAATTAATCTTATTAAATCAATTAAGCTTAGCATATTGAATTAATCTCATTAAATCAATAAGCTAAAATTCTCATTAAGCTTAAAGTCCAAAAACCATTTTGTACTTAAGCTCATTCCCAAATTGTTCTAGTCAAACTAGAATGCACTAATTCTTCTAATCATCATGCTCTTTGTGTGTGACCCTATAGGCTCTCATAACGTTGGCAGTGGATCTAAGCTCTTTTAGATACACAAGCAATGAGTGGCATCTAGCAATACATCATTGCTACCCAAGTTACGAAATAAGTCAAGATCCGACTAACCTTTTCGTGACTACTATAATGTATGACCGTGTCCTCCTATCCTTGATATCAGATTGACCAATGAGGCATAGACCGTGTCATCCTCGATCAATCTATATGTTTCTTGATCCCTGAGTAAACTAACTCAAACAAATGAGCTCAATATCTCATATTGACTCATTCGAGCATGGCCATGCATTTTAGTAGTTCTACTCAATCAAGGGGCCCACAGATATCACTCCCATCATATGGGAGGGATAGATCCCATCTACATCATGTTGGATCGATCGGATCGCTAGAGGGGGGTGAATAGCGATAGAAATTTTTCTTTCAAATTCGTTTTAAGACAAATATACGCAGCGGAAAAATAAACAAAAATAAAAGACAATAGACACAAAGGTTTTACTTGGTTCGTAGTCGAAGGCTACTACTCCAAGGCCCTAGTGGTCCTTGACCACGTACGGAGGGTAATCTACTAAAAAACTCCTCCTCGTTGGAGGTAGGAGTTTGACGGATACACAAAATGAAAAGAGCTCAATGTAGAGGGACACTTCCCCTCTCCTTGATATGATTTAAAGCTTGAAAAGAAGAACAACTTATAAACTGAATTATAATTCAAACTTTTCGTTACCGACGACTTCAAAGGTTGGAGGTTGAGGTTCTAGTCGTCGTCTCGGCAGCGCTTCGTCGTAGGGATGTCGGAGAGTCAGAGCATATTGGAAGCACTTGGAAGCTTTTTAATTGATAAAAAACCTAGGACAAGCCCTCCTTTTATAGCCTTTAAGCCCCTCATCGAATGGGTTTTCAACCAATAGGAATTGGGCACAAAACCTCCTTGAAATGGGGTGATAAGCCTTGACTCCTCGAATCTGATCATTGACCATCAGTCGACTGATGGCCATTATCGATCGTGATGGCAAGATCGGTCGAGTCTTGACCTTTGGCGATCATTGTTTGGCCTCGAGTCCTCCAAGTAGCGATCGCGATGCTAGCTGCAGGGCAAAGTTAGCTCAAAGAAAACATTATTTCGACGGCCTTCGACTGTCCGATCTCGACCTGGACCATCGATGGGATGTCTCTGGTCGGATCTACGCTTAAGATCATCCCCGTAAGGAAGATACGACCTCACTTACGCTCGCACACACGAGCTTACCTCGATACTTATGTGTTGCTTTTGCTTCCGGCCTTCCACTCGATTCCTTCGTCTCCCTCCGAAGTCACTCGAGTGTCGCCCGACCACCGCGGCTTCCTCCGGGTGTCGCTAGCCTTCAGCTCCAGCTATATCAATCTTCTACACACTCGATTCAGCTCGTGAGATAACGATATGTGCTTAACTTTGTATCGTTTGCTATAATCAAAACCCAGGTTCGACTTAGGTGCCTACTGCACCAACAATCTCCCCCTTTTTGATTTATGGCAAACCCACATACAAAGTTAAGAAAGACAAATTAAGTGCATTAAGTAAACTGAGTAAGAGATATGCATGAATGCAGAGTATATAAAAACTCTTTTTCAAGTGCTCCCCCTTGAGGAATCCTCCCCCTTGACCGAGGGTGAGTACTTGAGAAAGAGTTTTAACTCTCCCCCTTGATATTTGCTACTAAAAAAGAATTAAGTAACCGAAATCACTTAATATTGGCCATAGGGTATAAAATAAGTTAAGAAATCAAAAAGATTTCTTAACCTTGGCCTTTACTTTCATTTTGTTAACAAATTAACTAAGAGTTAAGTAAATTACTTTTTGTATTGTTAACGAAAACAAGTTAACTAAATGTGTTTAAGTTACTTGTTTCGTTTACTTAAAGTTAAGTAGGTAAGCCTTGGCCAAAAAAAACCTTAACTTTGGCCTTTTTCTCCCCCTTTTGCCATATATCGAAAAGAGTGAGGGTGTGTGTGGAAAAAAAAGTTTTAATTTTAAAGTCCAAGCATGTTCCACATTATTTCGAAAATAATATACTGAAAATAATTTCATCTATAAAATGTTCGACTCATATTTGGCTTGATTGATATGAAAGATCAACCAGTCCTGGTCAGAGTCGGTTAGTATGTATGATTATACTCCGTGGTTCATAGCGATGCACTAGCTCTACATCTGGAACCAGGAGTAAGGTCCTAACATCTCACGCCCATCTACGTGGCTAAGTACACAAACACATTAGTCCTATGTGTTGTGAGATGTACTGGCTCCTTAAATCTATAGGTGCATGATATCTAAGGTATGTCCTATGCTAGTTCCATGAAATTAAAGAAATAGTAGTAAGAACATATAATTTGCAAGTACCTATTCTATTACGCACATGCCCAATTTTCGTCTTAATAGACTAAATTTGGCTTCGGGTAGGGGTTTAGTAAATAGGTCTGCTAGGTTAGACTTCGAGTCAACATATTCTAGTTGTATGGAGCCGTTGGCTACATGTTCTCGAATGAAATGGTGTTTTACCTCTATATGCTTTGTCCTTGAATGGCATATAGGGTTCTTAGTTAGATTTATCGAACTTATGTTGTCTACAAAAATTTTAGTTTTGGTGAAGTCCAACCCAAAGTCTTGGAGAGTGTGCTTCATCCAAAGAAGCTGAGTTACACACTCACCCATCGCAACGTATTCGGCTTCGGTGGTAGATAAGGCAACACAATGTTGCTTCCTACTACACCAACTCACTAGACTCGAGCCGAGTAGTTGACAACAACCACTCGTGCTCTTTCTATCGAGTTTACTACCGGCATAACTCTGTAGATCTAGGGTACCAAATACCAACGTTAAGTGTACCCTTAAGATATCTAAGGATACGCTTGACTAGGGTTAGGTGAGACTCCTTAGCACAGGTTTGAAACCTGGCGCACATACTTACTGCGAATAGGATGTCGGGTCGACTCACAGTTAAGTATAGGAGACTTCCTATCGCGCTCCTATAGTACTTTAAGTCAATGGACTTACTTTCTAGGTCTTCTCCTATGTTAACATTAATCGCCATTGGGGTGTTTATTACCTTAGCGTCTTGCATTCCAAATCTTTTAATTAACTCCTTAGTGTATTTTTGTTGATATAGGTATATACCATCCTTAGTTTGTTTAATTTGTAGACCTAAAAAGAAACTTAACTCGCCTACCAAGTTCATTTCGAACTCACTTTCCATGAGTGAAACGAACTCATTTAGTAAGGCTGAGTTAGAGGTTCCAAAAATTATATCGTCTACGTAAATTTGAGCTATGAATATTTCTTTACCTAAGGTTTTTACGAAGAGAGTTGGGTCAACTAAGCCTTGGTTAAACCCTTTTGACTTAAGATGGATTGAAAGTCTCTCGTACCAAGCTCGAGGAGCTTGTTTAAGTCCATAGAGAGCTTTCTTAAGTTTTAGAACATGATCGGGTTTATTCGAATCCGGGGGGTTGGCTAACATAAACTTCTTCTTTAATGTATCCATTTAGGAATGCCAACTTAACATCCATTTGAAACAGCTTAAATCCTCGATGTGCGGCATAAGCTAGCAACATTCGAATAGATTCGAGTCTAGCTACTGGGGCATAGGTTTCGTCGTAATCTAAGCCTTTGACTTGACTAAACCCTTTGGCGACTAACCTAGCCTTGTTTCTAACTACTTCACCTTTATCATCAAGCTTATTTCGAAACACCCACCTTGTTCCAATTATCGTTTTGTCTTTAGGTGGTGGTACTAATTCCCACACTTCATTCCTAGTAAATTGAGCTAGCTCTTCTTGCATTGCAATAATCCAATTGGGATCAAGAAGAGCTTGTTCAATTGTTTTGGGTTCTATCTTTGAAATTAAGGAAATTTGACTAAGGTTCCTATAGGATGCTCTAGTTCGAACTCCTAGATTAGGATCTCCTATCACTTGATCGATAGGGTGGTTAGTCTGAATCCTAGATTGGGTTGGGTTTGTGTCACCTAATTCTTGATCAATTGAGTGACTTGGTTGAACACTAGTTTGACTCGGATCACTTGTCACTTGGTCGACAAGAGAAGTTGGTTGATGTGGATTAGACTCAATCTCAGGGTCGGAGACGAGTTTGGTATCAGTGGGCTCAACACTTGGGGTCATTAAGGGTTTTGTAGGTTCGGGTACTTCATCGAACACTACATTAATAGTCTCTTCGACTTTAAAGGTATCATAGTTATATACCCTATAGGCCCTACTCGTGGTTGAGTATCCTCAGAAGATTCCGGTGGAGGTTTTGGATTCGAATTTCCCTAGGTGGTTCTTAGTGTTTAAGATATGTACTTTACATCCAAATACCCTAAAGTACTTGATGTTGGGTACTTTATTGTGATAAATCTCGTACGAGGTCTTAAGGTGCCTCTTTACCATAAGGATCCTATTCTGGACATAGCAAGTCGTGCTAATGGCTTCTACCCAAAACCTATCAGGTAGGTCGTATTCGTTCAACATGGTCCTAGCAGCTTCTTGTAGAGTTCAGTTTTTCCGCTCCACTAGGCCATTTTGTTGAGGGGTCCTAGGGCAAGAGAATTCATGGTGGTATCCGTTTAGGTTACAGAAGTCGGTGAACCTTTGATTTTCGAATTCACCACCATGATCGCTTCTAAGTCTTTTAACCTTAAGGTTTTTTTGATTCTCGATTAATTTGAATAGATTGATTAATTAATCTAGGGTATCATTTTTATGTTTGATGAACCTAACCCAGGTAAACCTGGAGTAGTCGTCAATTATGACTAAGCAATATTGACTTCTATTGAGTGACTTGGCTCCATGTGAATCGAATAGATCCATATGCAGGAGCTCAAGTACACTTGAGGTTCGTTCTTGGTTAGTTAACTTGTGTTGTGTCCTAGGTTGTTTTCCTTGTTGACAAGCATTACAGATTTTATTAACCAAATTGTTGAGGTTGGGTAGGCCTCTGACTAAGCCACTCTGACTCATCTTGTGGACGAGTCTTGGGTGCGAGTGACCGAGTCATCGGTGCCATAACCATGATTCCTCTTCCTGTGTCATAAGACATTTGGCTGAGGATTTGATTAAGTTAATTGTATAAATGTTATTTGTCCTAGTTCCTTTGAGTATTGTTTTAGCTGTTTTATTTGTTTTAATTACACATTCATTTACTAAAAATACGACCTTATAGTTATTGTCACATAATTGGCTTACTCTAAGCAGGTTATATTCAAAATTCTCTACAAGTAATACATTTTTAATAACAAAATTCGAGTTAAGCTCGATATCACCTGATCCGATGATTTTGAGCTTGCCGTTATTCCCAAAGGCTACCGATCCTTGTCATTTGAATCGAAGCTTTGTGAATTTGAGTTGATCCTCGGTCATGTGTCGGGAGCAACCGCTGTCCAACATCCATTAATCCTACACACAAGGTGGTTGGATTGGATGTTATATTTTTTATAATTTTTTTTAAAAAAAAAAATTGGTTGTAAGTTTTTAAACCTAGGTCATCTCACTTGTGTCTATATGATCAAGCATGTTATACTTATGTGGTTTTTGTGAGATGACTTCCAATTAAGTTGATTAAGTGGATTTAGGTTCAAGTAATTTTATGTTAGATTTGGATTTGACCCTAGGCTTGTCAAGTTTACCTTTTCAAGATCATGGCTTCCAGGTTGTGGCGAGGCGCAGAGGCCTTCTTTTATCGGATCATCGACCACTTCCTTAGACAAAACCATTTTCAAGAAAATGATGACTTGACTCACCTAAGACTATTTCCTAGTCTAACTGGTTATTTTTGAAAAGAGGCTCCCCGAGGCTCAATCTTTTCGAAGAATTTTAGTTGGTTATGTTCGTGTTCTAAGTGAGTTCACAAGTTTTAAAGCACAAACTTTCTAAGTTAAAGCATGCAATTTCTAAGTTAAATCACAAACTTTCTAAGTTAAAACATGCAATTTCTAAGTTAAAGCACAAACATGTTTTGTACTGGCTCCCCCTAGACCGTTGAATCGGTTCGGTCTATCCACATAGTGGATTTGGTCCTTGGGAATCCAGTACGGGTTGGATCCTAGAGTTGAAATCAAAAGGTTCTTAGGGACCCATGCTTGGACATGTTTCCTATGTCGACTTACAATCGACATATACGACCTATTAGTCGTGTTTGAGTTAAACCCTAGTCCAGCCTTATTGTACACGGCCCTTTGAGATCCAAGTAGGAGGTCAAGTCCTTTGGATCCCGAAGTGAACCTTTCCAATGTGTTCCTAAGATCTTCGACTTGACTTTTCAAGAGTGAGTTCTCAACTTCGAGTTTTTCAACCCGAGTTGAGTCCTTCTCTTGAACTCGACTAGTCGAAGAGGTCAGGGAGACCTTGTGTTTGAGGAGTTTGACCTCCTCAACCAGGGTCTCGACCTTGGACTCGAATTTAACTAATTTCCTAGACAAAAACCTAACCGTATTTTGTAAAGTATTAAATAAAGTTCGACTTACTTTAAGGGTATCAGTGGCTTGACTTGAAGGTAGCTTCATAGTCCGAGTCATCCTCAGGTTCTGACTCAAGTTCAGGTTCGGTCTCCGTGTCTGACTCAATTGATTTCTCCATGAAGACGTGGTCTTCGTCTTCTTCGGATGACGCTTCTTCCCATGTCGCGTTGAGGGCCTTCTTGTGCTTAGGTGCTTTGTGGTTGAGCTTGGGGCACTCGGACTTGATATGTCCAAACCTGTTACACTCATAACACCTAATATTAGAACTTTTAGGCTTACCTTGGTTGGGTCGAGTTGTTGTTCGCTTTCGTCCCTCTGCTATCCTTCGAGCTAGGTTCATTAGCTCGGCAGTCAATTCCGGGTCAACTTCTTCTTCGGACTCGTCTTCCTCCTCGGTTGGTGGTGGCTTGCTTGCGATTTTCTTCTTCTTTGAACCTGCAAACAAGGCTATACCCCTCTCGGGTTCCGAGTTGGACTGCTCATGTAATTCGAAATCTGAGAATAATTCATCTAACCTAATTTTAGAAAGATCTTTGGAGACCTTGTACGCATCGACCATGGATGCCCACAAGGTAGTTTTCGGAAAAGAGTTTAGAACATACCTTATAAGGTCACGGTTTTCGACCTTTTTCCCGATTACGTGTAGGTTGTTGACTATGTCTTGGACACGGGTGTGGAGTTGCGTCGCGGACTCGTGTTCCTGCATTTTTAGTGTGTACAATTTATTGAACAACAAATCGCGTTTGCAAACCTTAGCTTGATCCGATCCTTCATGTAACTCGATTAGTTTTGTCCAAAGATCCTTTGCGCTTATGAAGGGGCCGACGCGATTTAGCTCCTCCTTGGATAGGCCGCATTGGAGGATTTGTGTTGCCTTGGCGTCGGCTTCGACTTGTCGTTTTGTCGCAATGGTCCATTGATCATAATCCAAGGAGTCACCCACTTCATTAGTCGGAAGTGTGAAGCCCGTTTGGATTATGATCCACATCTCGATTTGGGTTTTGGGAAAGCATTCCATCCGACCCTTCCAATAACGGAAGTCATCTCTGTTGTAAAACGGAGGTCGGACGGTGCTAAAACCCTCGAGATGGGCCATTAGAACAAAAGACCGAAGGAGACGAAGACGAAGAAACTAGCAATGACAAAAACACAAAAAAAGTACCAAGACTCGCGTCTTGGATTAGTAGTGCGGGAGAAAACTTAACAAAGCGAAATAAATAGAAATAAACAGAATTAAAAGAACAATAAATCTGTAAAAATGGCTAGATTGGTGGTTTCACCAAATCTTAGCAACCCCCGGCTCTGATACCAATTGTTGGATCGATCGGATCGCTAGAGGGGGGGGTGAATAGCGATAGAAATTTTTCTTTCGAATTCGTTTTAAGAAAAATATACGCAGCGGAAAAATAAACAAAAATAAAAGACAATAGACACAAAGGTTTTACTTGGTTCGTAGCCGAAGGCTACTACTCCAAGGCCCTAGTGGTCCTTGACCACATACGGAGGGCAATCTACTAAAAAACTCCTCCTCGTTGGAGGTAGGAGTTTGACGGATACACAAAATGAAAAGAGCTCAAGGTAGAGGGACACTTCCCCTCTCCTTGATATGATTTAAAGCTTGAAAAGAAGAACAACTTATAAATTGAATTATAATTCAAACTTTTCGTTACCGACGACTTCAAAGGTTGGAGGTTGAGGCTCTAGTCGTCGTCTCGGCAGCACTTCGTCGTAGGGATGTCGGAGAGTCGGAGCGTATCGGAAGCACTTGGAAGCTTTTTAATTGATAAAAAACCTAGGACAAGCCCTCCTTTTATAGCCTTTAAGCCCCTCATCAAATGGGTCTTCAACCAATAGGAATTGGGCACAAAACCTCCTTGAAATGGGGTGATAAGCCTTGACTCCTCGAATCTGATCATTGACCATCAGTTGACTGATGGCCATCATCCCGATCGATGGCAAGATCACGAGTGCCGACTTTGCGATCCAACCGCTTGACGGCAATGAGTCCTCCAAGCCGGGCAATGATCGATGCTAGTTGCAGGGCAAAGTTAGCTCAAAGAAAATATTATTTCAACGGCCTTCGACCGTCCGATATCGACCTAGACCATAGATGGGATGTCTCTGGTCGGATCTATGCTTAAGATCATCCCCGTAAGGAGGATACGACCTCACTTACGCTCGCACACACGAGCTTACCTCGATACTTACGTGATGCTTTTGCTTCCGGCCTTCCACTCGATTCCTTCGGCTCCCTCCGAAGTCACTCGAGTGTAGCCCGACCACCGCAGCTTCCTCCGGGTGTCGCTAGCCTTCAGCTCCAGCTATATCAATCTTCTTCACACTCGATTCAGCTCGTGAGATAACGATATGTGCTTAACTTTGTATCGTTTGCTATAATCAAAACCCAGGTTCGACTTAGGTGCCTACTACACCAACACATCACTCACATCCCTCCGCACAATTTGTTATATACCCAGTAATCGCCTTTATGGTCCACCCTGTTACGGGTGACGTTTGACGATACCAAAGTACATAACTCCTTATGTAGGGAACCGTAGTGACTTCAGGTGTGAGGACAATTCATACCAATAGTCACATGAGAAAGTTTATGACACTCATATGACGATCTATAAAACTTTCTCATGGCGGGTCAGTTCAGTATATATTCTCTAATATATACTCATGTGTCAACTTGATATCATATATCGATGACTTGTGAGATCAAGTCATCAATTGACCTACATGCTAGTCTTTATGTATTAATATTGCTCTTGCATATTAATACTTGACTAGGAACATTTAGGAAAGTGTTCTCTACAGCCTCTCATAATCAATTTTGTCAATTGATGTGATGTAGATAAGAACCTACTTTTCTAGGGTATTATTATATTTAATTTAGCTGTCACAAGCAAGATGTAAATATAATAACCAATCCTTTGCCTTTGTAGAATATGATACAAAATGTTCCCTATTCAACCAACACATGATTGGTTCTAGGGCTATAACTAACAATCTCCCACTAGCACTAGTACCAATCACTATAATATCTGATACCTAGTGACCTAGTGTGACCATCATGCTTCCTCTGTTCCAAAGCCTTGGTCAATGGATCTGCGATGTTAGCTTCTGTCGGTACTCTGTATATCCTCACATCTCCTCTATCGATGATCTCTCGAATGAGATGGAAGCGCCGTAGTATGTGTTTGGCCCGGTGATGTAATCGAGGTTCCTTAGCCTGTGCAATAGCCCCATTGTTGTCACAATAGAGGTCTATTGGATCTGCAATGCTAGGAACTACCCCAAGTTCATGTTGGGATGTATACTGAAAGCCTAGCTCTTTTGTATGAACATCTTTATTTTGAAATAAGAATCACATGATCATTGATTGCATTTTATATTTATATATGTGCATATTGTCTAATACTTACATTATAGATAACATGGTGCTTGGGTGTGGCACAGAAGATCATGTCATCAGTCCCTTGTAGAGTATAAGTAGAGGCTCACAACCAAGATGGTTTTGGATAAACAATTGGCATGGTTGTAGTGTAGCTTGATATTGTTTTATCTTGAACATAAAGTTACACTAGTACACTTAGGTGTATTGAGTAGGACCGACATAGAGGTGATTCAATTTATTGCTGACTGCATAATTGAATCGGACCTCGGATATTATGTTGTACATGCTCTTAATCCCGATATAATAACGGGAACATGTACTTAATATTTATTTCTTTGATTTACCAGAGGGTGAGATTTCTATGGATTAAATCAATATGCCCGGTAAGTTGGGAAATGATATTATTTACATGGTGTGCCGTTGATTATAGGAGGAATCCGTGTCCTATGTATTAGGTTGATGATGTCCCCTTGAGGAGCTCATAAGGTTCATCATGTAAACCCTGCAGGTTGACTTAGTCAACATGATGATAAGGTTGAGTGGTACTACTCGAGGAGTTAGATGTTAATTAATTGATGGTCAGTAAATCAATTAATTGACGGACATTCGATATCTTAAACACGGGGAGATGAATGTACAAATAATATATGGAGCCCATATTAATTTATGGGGGTTGGTGAGGTAGTTCGATGATGATCCTCTAGTGGAATGGAACATCATTGATGGATCAAGTTTGTGTGGTTCCGATCCATCGGGTGGCCAAGACCCAACTCCTCCTCATGGTCCCTATCGTAGCCTTATATAAACCTCATGAAGTCTAGATCAAATGATGGAAAACAAATCTCTAGATCCGACGGTTAGGATTGAATCCCTAGAACCGACGGTGGAGATTAAATCTCTAAATCCGACGGTTAGGATTAGATCCCTAGAACCGACGGTGGAGATTAAATCTCTAGATCCGACGGTTGGATTAAAATCCTAGAATCGGCGGTTGAGATTAAATCTCTAGATCCGACAGTTAGGATTAAAACCCTAGAACCGACGGTTGAGATAAAACCAAGGCCTAAACCTAACTCTATAAAAGGGTGGCTTGGGTTGGCAAGAGAGTTTTTGAATGATGGAGTTGGATGGCTTGGCGGCAAGAAAATAGGAGGAGGCTAGGGTTAGGGTTTGGTTCATGGTGTTGGCAACATGAAGAAGTCTTCTTCTTCTTCTTCCCAATGATGGCCGCAACTTTTCCTCACTTTTCCTCCTTAGTTTGGCCGGCACCAAGCTTCTCCATCCTTTCTATGGCTTAGGTTGAATGGCATTAGGAGAGTCTCCTTGGCGGCAACCAAATCCTATAGAGGATAGGATTGGTGTTGGGCGGCTAGGGTTAGGGTTTTGGGATAAGGTTGGCAACAAGGAGATGAAGATTCATTTCTTCTTCCTTCTAAGTGTTGGCCGCCACTATCCTTGTACCCTCTACCTTGGCCGAGCTCAACCCATTCTCCTTCACTTCATCCTTGGAAATTAGGAGAACTTTTCCTAGGGTTTGGGCGGCAACAAGGAGGAGGATTGTTTTCCTTTCCTTTCTCCAAGTGTTGGCGGTGCCCATACCCTTGGTGTTTCTCTTTGGTTGGTTTCCATTTTGTTCTCTTTGGACCGGCGGCAAACATCATGCTTGGAGCTTGATGGTTGGTCCTAGATAAGAGATGAGTTTTGTTACCATTATGTTCTCTCTATTCTTGGAGTCGGCGGCATCAATCCTTTGTGGATTGGTGGTTGGCTCAAGCAAGAAGGGAAAGAGAGTTCTTCTTTCTTTGGATTGAAGATGATCTAAGAAGCTTCAACTTGTGGAGGATCTTCGCCCACACGAAGTCTACAAGGAGGTTAGGACATACGGTAGAAGATCGTGAGGTATAAAAGTTTTATAACTTTTATTTATGATCTTTGCATGTTTCTATTCTTATTTGATATGCTAGCTTATGTTCTTTATGTTAGTGTATGTTAATTATACTAGTTTACATTTGCATGTATTTGTATAATCATGGACCCCGATAAGAAACACAAAAACCGGCGATCCGTCCGTCGTCTCTTCCGCGGCTAACCGACTAGAAGAGTTGTGTTGCTTGAACAACTAGTTTGTTCAAGCGATCGCTCAAGTCGTTAGCACGACGACGAATTGGTTGTGCTTAGGAAACTCATCCCATCCGGATTAGTTTTCATTAGTGAAAATTTTAATCCGGGGACATGGGAGCCTATGAGCATTCCGAGGTATAGCACATTGCCAACAAATGGTATCAGAGCCACGGTTTCCGGTTTTGTGTGTTTTTGATTCGGTTACTTTCACGCACTTATCATATATTGTGTATGCCGGATAATAGTAGAATGTGCGTAGGCTAACTTTTTGGTTGCAGGCATAAGATCCAACTATTATGGCTATATATGTGTGTATGTGATTGCATGTGTGTGTGATTGTATATTATTTGAATCCTCGGGGTTGACGAGGCTAAATTAGTATTTAATTTTTGTAATTGAATACGGCATTGTTTAGCCACTCTTTATTATATTTTACTTTCGATCTAGATTTCATGTACACTCCCTCGTGGAGTATAGGATCGATGGATGTAAAATAAAATAGGTTTTATTCTCGGCTCGGATCTCCAGTTGGCTCGTACATGGCGTAGGAGGAGCGGACGAGGTGGCGACACGACGGGACGCATATTGGAGAACAATGCCATAATAGTTGGAAAAGTTCTGATTTTTTTATATTTATTGCTGATTTGTTTTATATGCATGTTGTGTGTGCTTGAAAATTCCTCATTTTCAATTTACTAAGTGGGAGAGGGACATTTTAATTAATTCCTGCGGCCTCCATTACAATTTGACGTGTGATGCAACAAACTTCGCGTCGGCTGAGTGCCTTCCTCCCCGCCCGGATGAGTTTGTTTGCGGATCACTAGGTCAAATAATGGTTATAGGAAATTATTTAGGAGCGTGTGTACTTCCCCATCGGTAAGGCACATAATCCGAAATAATTCCCTTAGTACCGTGTAATGGTGCACACTAGATGCAAATAAAAAGTAGTTTTATTTGTAGGACCGAAGAGAAACCAACTATTAATTTTATTTGTCAAAAAGTAAGGTTGACAAGATAATAAAATTAATGGGTAAAACCTCCTCTTACAAATGTAGAATTCGTATACGTCCACACTATCGTGGCATGCGATATTCTCGGTGTTTGAGGTGTTGGTTGATTTCAAATTTTATTGTTTGAGGAATCAATAATTTTTTATTGAAATCTACAGTAATAATAAGCATGTTGTGTGTGCTTAAAAATTCCTCATTATCAATTTACTAAGTGGGAGAGGGATATTTTAATTAATTCCCGCGGCCTCCATTACAATTTGACATGTGATGCAACAAACTTGCGCGTCGACTCTGAGTGCCTTCCTCCCCATCGGATGAGTTTGTTTGCGGATCACTAGGTCAAATAATGGTTATAGGAAATTATTTAGGAGCGTGTGTACTTCCCCATCGGTAAGGCACATAATCCAAAATAATTCCCTTAGTACCGTGTAATGGTGCACACTTAGATACAAATAAAAAGTATCCTCCCCATCGGAGTCACTGCTTTTATTTGTAGGGCCAAAGAGGAACCAACTATTAATTTTATTTGTCAAAAAGTAAGGTTGACAAGATAATAAAATTAATGGGTAAAACCTCCTCTTACAAATGTTGAATTCGTATACGTCCACACTATCGTGGCATGCGATATTCTCGGTGTTTTGAGGTGTTGGTTGATTTCGAAATTTTATTGTTTGAGGAATCAATAATCTTTTGAAATCTAAAGTAATGATCTATGTGATTCTTAGGATTTTCAAAATGACTTGCAGTCCACTTATTGTGATACTAAAGAAAATAAACTTACTGTACCCTAATAATATTGATTGGAAAAGAATCCAAATATTGTCTTATCTGCTAGGAAGTACATGTATGCACTCTTCGAAGAGTATCCTCAAGCCATGGTTGCTCAAAAAGGTTTCTACTTCTAAGCCGAAAGGTAAGAAGAAGGAGAAACAAGGTGGAGCAAATGTGGTGGGAGGATCTCAGGGAGAAGTGAAGAAGCCGAAAGGCAAGTACTTCACTTACTAGCAGGATGGACATTGGAAGAAAGACTGTCCCAATCCAAAGAAGAACAAAAGTATATCTTTTGGTCTAGTCGTTGTAACATGGTTAGCGGTGTTATCTACCAGCACCTGGTGTGTAGATACGAGAGCCACTAATTATGTCTGCAATACTTTGTAGGGGTTCCAGGAAACCCGACGACTAGCTAAAGGGAATATTACCATTTACTTGGGCAATGCCATGAAGATGGCGGCTATTGCAGTGGGAGATGTTTTATTTATCTTTTGAGAAAAATAAAGGTTTTTGGTTCTTAAGAATTTCCTTTATGTACCCTTATTTAGAAAGAATTGATTTCGGTTTCTAAATAGTTTTTGGATGGATAATCTATTTCTTTTCATGATAGATTTGTTATAAAAGGAATAGGGACATTATCTATTCAGGTACATAGATAGGAAATTTATAACTTGAACCACAAGCTCCCACGATGCAAATAGAAGTTAATAACTCATCTTCTAATTCCAATAAGAGAAAAGAACCTTCGAAGATAAACCAAACATATCTTTGGCTTCTTAGGCTTGGTCACATTAACCTAAGCAGAATTCAAAGGTTGATAGCTGATGGACCTTTGGGTTCATTAGTGGTGGAGGATCTCCCAACCTACGAATCTTGCTTGGAGGGTAAGATGACCAAGAGGCCTTTTTAAGGCCAAGGGGTATAGAGCCAAAGATTTGTTAGAGATGGTTCATTCTGATTTGTGAGGTCCTATGACTATCTAGGCAAGAGGTAATCTTGAATATTTCGTCTCTTTCGTAGACGATTATTCAAGATATGGATGACACTACGATCTGATCGTGGTGGTGACAACCTCTTGGTAGAGTTTAGGAACTACTTATCAGAGGTTGGGATTCAATCCCAATTGACTGCACCTGGCACACCCCAGCAGAACAGTGTAGCAGTGCGAAGGAATAGGACTCTTATGGAGATGGTTAGATCGATGATGAGTTATTCTGACTTGTTTTATAGTCCTAGAGATCAAAGGGTGATCGTTAACACGAATGCCAGATTTCTAGAGGAAGACTATGTGATAAGCCACAAGCCCATGGGTAAAATTGTTCTGGTGGAGTTAAAAAGGGAAGTCACTTCTTTAGTACCACCGGTACAAGAGGACATACCACATGTCACTGCACCGCGTGTCACAGAGGATACACAGAAGATACCTCGTCGTAGTGGGAGGGTTGTTAGACAACCTCTTAGATTCATGTTTTTGGACAAATCTTCTGATTTGGTCCCTAGCAAACATGAACCTGATCCCTAGACATACGACGAGGCAATCCAAGATATAAATACAACATCTTTGCAAAGTGCAATGAATACTGAGATTGAATCTATGGATTCAAGTCAGGTCTGGGAGCTCTCATGCATAGCAACTCATATGGATTATGAGACGTGTAAGATGGATGTCAAGACAAGCATTCCTTAGTGGAAGTCTTGAGGAATCCATCTACATAAAGCGACCAGAGGGATTCATTGCTAAGGGTAAAGAGCGATTGTATATAAGCTTAATCGGTCCGTTAATGGACTGAAGCAAGCTTTGAAGTCTTGGGACATCCGCTTTGAGGAGGTAAATCCAGTCTTATGGATTTATTCAAAGTTCGAATGAGTCTTGTGTATATCAGAGATGTGACGGAAACGTAGTGGTATTTTTGTACTATACGTAGATGACATTTTGGTGGTTGGCGACAACATCGAAGTGTTATCAGACGTAAAGTATGAGTCGTCAAGATGATATGAAGGACTTGGGAGAAGTGGGTCACAACCTTGAGATCAAGGTTGTTGTGCTTATCCCAAGCTTCATACATAGACATGGTTTTGGATCGTTTTTAGCATACAAAACTCCAAGAAGGGTTTTCTATCCTTCAGGCATGGAGTTCCTTTATCTAAGCAGATGTGTCTTAGATCATCTGAGGAGATAGAGGAGATATAGGCAGTTCCTTATGCTTCGGCGGTAGGAAGCCTAATGTATGCTATGTACGAGACCAGATATCTGCTTTGCCATAGGCATGGTCAGCAGATATCAGAGTAATCCAGGACAGAGACATTGAACTGCGGTAAAGCATATATTGTAGTGCTTGAGAAGGACTAGGGATTATATGCTAGTTTACCGGGCAGACCAATTACTCCCTGTGGGTTACATGGATTCTGATTTCCAATCTGATAGGGATAATAGTAAGTCTACCTCAGGGTTTGTGTTTACTTTGGGAGGTGGAGCCATAGTATGGAGGAGTGTCAAGCAGAAATGCATGGCGGACTCCACCATGGAAGCTGTGTATGTGGCAGCCTATGAGGCGGCCAAAGAAGCTGAGTGGCTCAGGAACTTTCTGATGGACTTGGATGTGATTCCTGGTTTTCCCAAAACTATCACAATTAATTGTGATAATAATGGTGCAGTTGCAAACTCGAAGGAACCACGAGCCCATAAGGCTAGTAAACACATAGAGTGCAAGTACCACCTGATACGAGAAATCGTAAAGGAGGTAGAAGTTGCTGTCGCCTAGATTGCATCAGAGGATGATCTGGTAGACCCTTTCACTAAGGCCCTTCTAGCGAGAGCTTTGATAGGCATGTGGAGGGAATGGGAATCAGATGTATGGCAGTATAAAGACAACATAGTCTTTTAGTATAAGTGGGAGATTATTGGGATGTATACTGAAAGTCTAGCTCTTTTGTATGAACATCTTTATTTTGAAATAAGAATCACATGATCATTGATTGCATTTTATATTTATATATGTGCATATTGTCTAATACTTACATTGTAGATAACATGGTGCTTGGGTGTGGCACAGAAGAACATGTCATCAGTCCCTTGTAGAGTATAAGTAGAGGCTCACAACCAAGATGATTTTGGACAAACCATTGGCATGGTTGTAGTGTACCTTGGTATTGTTTTATCTTGAACATAAAGTTACACTAGTACACTTAGGTGTATTGAGCAGGACCGACATAGAGGTGATTTAATTTATTGCTGACTGCATAATTGAATCGGACCTCGGATATTATGTTGTATATGCTCTTAATCCCGATATAATAACGGGCACATGTACTTAATATTTATTTCTTTGATTTACCAGAGGGTGAGATTTCTATGGATTAAATCAATATGCCCGGTAAGTTGGGAAATGATATTATTTACATGGTGTGCCATTGATTATAGGAGGAATCCGTGTCCTATGTATTAGGTTGATGATGTCCCCTTGAGGAGCCCATAAGGTTCATCATGTAAACCCTGCAGGTTGACTTAGTCAACATGATGATAAGGTTGAGTGATACTACTCGAGGAGTTAGATGTTAATTAATTGATGGTCAGTAAATCAATTAATTGACGGACATTCGATATCTTAAACACGGGGAGATGAATGTACAAATAATATATGGAGCCCATATTAATTTATGGGGGTTGGTGAGGTAGTTCGATGATGATCCTCTAGTGGAATGGAACATCATTGATGGATCAAGTTTGTGTGGTTCCGATCCATCGGGTGGCCAAGACCCAACTCCTCCTCATGGTCCCTATCGTAGCCTTATATAAACCTCATGAAGTCTAGATCAAATGATGGAAAACAAATCTCTAGATCCGACGGTTAGGATTGAATCCCTAGAACCGACGGTGGAGATTAAATCTCTAAATCCGACAGTTAGGATTATATCCCTAGAACTGACGGTGGAGATTAAATGTCTAGATCCGACGGTTGGATTAAAATCCTAGAACCGGCGGTTGAGATTAAATCTCTAGATCCGACGGTTAGGATTAAAACCCTAGAACCGACGGTTGAGATAAAACCAAGGCCTAAACCTAACTCTATAAAAGGGTGGCTTGGGTTGGGCGGAAAGAGAGTTTTTTGAATGATGGAGTTGGATGGCTTGGGCGGCAAGAAAATAGGAGGAGGCTAGGGTTAGGGTTTGGTTCATGGTGTTGGGCGGCAACATGAAGAAGTCTTCTCTTCTTCTTCTTCCCAATGATGGCCGGCAACTTTTCCTCACTTTTCCTCCTTAGTTTGGCCGGCGCCCAAGCTTCTCCATCCTTTCTATGGCTTAGGTTGAATGGCATTAGGAGAGTCTCCCTTGGGCGGCAACCAAATCCTATAGAGGATAGGATTGGTGTTGGGCGGCTAGGGTTAGGGTTTTGGGGTAAGGTTGGGCGGCAACAAGGAGATGAAGATTCATTTCTTCTTCCTTCTAAGTGTTGGCCGGTCACTATCCTTGTACCCTCTACCTTGGCCGGAGCTCAACCCATTCTCCTTCACTTCATCCTTGGCCGGAAATTAGGATAACTTTTCCTAGGGTTTGGGCGGCAACAAGGAGGAGGATTGTTTTCCTTTCCTTTCTCCAAGTGTTGGCCGGTGCCCATACCCTTGGTGTTTCTCTTTTGGTTGGTTTCCATTTTGTTCTCTTTGGAGGCAAACATCATGCTTGGAGCTTGATGGTTGGTCCTAGATAAGAGATGAGTTTTGTTACCATTATGTTCTCTCTATTCTTGGAGCACATGCATCAATCCTTTGTGGATTGGTGGTTGGCTCAAGCAAGAAGGGAAAGAGAGTTCTTCTTTCTTTGGATTGAAGATGATCTAATAAGCTTCAACTTGTGGAGGATCTTCGCCCACACGAAGTCTACAAGGAGGTTAGGACATACAGTAGAAGATCGTGAGGTATAAAAGTTTTATAACTTTTATTTATGATCTTTGCATGTTTCTATTCTTATTTGATATGCTAGCTTATGTTCTTTATGTTAGTGTATGTTAATTATACTAGTTTACATTTGCATGTATTTGTATAATCATGGACCCCGATAAGAAACACAAAAACCGGCGATCCGTCCGTCGTCTCTTCCGTGGCTAACCGACTAGAAGAGTTGTGTTGCTTGAACAACTAGTTTGTTCAAGCGATCGCTCAAGTCGTTAGCACGACGACGAATTGGTTGTGCTTAGGAAACTCATCCCATCCGGATTAGTTTTCATTAGTGAAAATTTTAATCCGGGGACATGGGAGCCTATGAGCATTCCGAGGTATAGCACATTGCCAACAAATGGTATCAGAGCCACGGTTTCCGGTTTTGTGTGTTTTGGATTCGGTTACTTTCATGCTCTTATCATATATTGTGTATGCCGGATAATAGTAGGATGTGCGTAGGCTAACTTTTTGGTTGTAGGCATAAGATCCAACTATTATGGCTATATATGTGTGTATGTGATTGCATGTGTGTGTGATTGTATATTATTTGAATCCTCGGGGTTGACGAGGCTAAATTAGTATTTAATTTTTGTAATTGAATACGGCATTGTTTAGCCACTCTTTATTTTATTTTACTTTCGATCTAGATTTTATGTACACTCCCTCGTGGAGTATAGGATCGATGGATGTAAAATAAAATAGGTTTTATTCTCGGCTCGGATCTCCGGTTGGCTCGTACATGGCGTAGGAGGAGCGGACGAGGTGGCGACACGATGGGACGCATATTGGAGAACAATGCCATAATAGTTGGAAAAATTCTGATTTTTCCATATTTATTGCTGATTTGTTTTATATGCATGTTGTGTGCTTGAAAATTCCTCATTGTCAATTTACTAAGTGGGAGAGGGACATTTTAATTAATTTTCGCGGCCTCCATTACAATTTGACATGTGATGCAACAAACTTGCGCGTCGGCTCTGAGTGCCTTCCTCCCCATCGGATGAGTTTGTTTGCGGATCACTAGGTCAAATAATGGTTATAGGAAATTATTTAGGAGCGTGTGTACTTCCCCATCGGTAAGGCACATAATCCGAAATAATTCCCTTAGTACCGTGTAATGGTGCACACTTAGATGCAAATAAAAAGTAGTTTTATTTGTAGGGCCGAAGAGAAACCAACTATTAATTTTATTTGTCAAAAAGTAAGGTTGACAAGATAATAAAATTAATGGGTAAAACCTCCTCTTACAAATGTAGAATTCGTATACGTCCACACTATCGTGGCATGCGATATTCTCGGTGTTTGAGGTGTTGGTTGATTTCAAATTTTATTGTTTGAGGAATCAATAATTTTTTATTGAAATCTACAGTAATAATAAGCATGTTGTGTGTGCTTAAAAATTCCTCATTATCAATTTACTAAGTGGGAGAGGGATATTTTAATTAATTCCCGCGGCCTCCATTACAATTTGACATGTGATGCAACAAACTTGCGCGTCGGCTCTGAGTGCCTTCCTCCCCATCGGATGAGTTTGTTTGCGGATCACTAGGTCAAATAATGGTTATAGGAAATTATTTAGGAGCGTGTGTACTTCCCCATCGGTAAGGCACATAATCCGAAATAATTCCCTTAGTACCGTGTAATGGTGCACACTTAGATGCAAATAAAAAGTATCCTCCCCATCGGAGTCACTGCTTTTATTTGTAGGGCCAAAGAGGAACCAACTATTAATTTTATTTGTCAAAAAGTAAGGTTGACAAGATAATAAAATTAATGGGTAAAACCTCCTCTTACAAATGTAGAATTCGTATACGTCCACACTATCGTGGCATGCGATATTCTCGGTGTTTTGAGGTGTTGGTTGATTTCGAAATTTTATTGTTTGAGGAATCAATAATCTTTTGAAATCTAAAGTAATGATCTATGTGATTCTTAGGATTTTCAAAATGACTTGCAGTCCACTTATTGTGATACTAAAGAAAATAAACTTACTCTACCCTAATAATATTGATTGGAAAAGAATCCAAATATTGTCTTATCTGCTAGGAAGTACATGTATGCACTCTTCGAAGAGTATCCTCAAGCCATGGTTGCTCAAAAAGGTTTCTACTTCTAAGCCGAAATGTAAGAAGAAGGAGAAACAAGGTGGAGCAAATGTGGTGGGAGGATCTCAGGGAGAAGTGAAGAAGCTGAAAGGCAAGTACTTCAATTACTAGCAGGATGGACATTGGAAGAAAGACTGTCCCAATCCAAAGAAGAACAAAAGTATATCTTTTGGTCTAGTCGTTGTAACATGGTTAGCGGTGTTATCTACTGGCACCTGGTGTGTAGATACGAGAGCCACTAATCATGTCTGCAATACTTTGTAGGGGTTCCAGGAAACCCGACGACTAGCTAAAGGGAATATTACCATTTACTTGGGCAATGCCATGAAGATGGCGGCTATTGCAGTTGGAGATGTTTTATTTATCTTTTGAGAAAAATAAAGGTTTTTGGTTCTTAAGAATTTCCTTTATGTACCCTTATTTAGAAAGAATTGATTTCGGTTTCTAAATAGTTTTTGGATGGATAATCTATTTCTTTTCATGATAGATTTGTTATAAAAGGAATAGGGACATTATCTATTCAGGTACATAGATAGGAAATTTATAACTTGAACCACAAGCTCCCACGATGCAAATAGAAGTTAATAACTCATCTTCTAATTCCAATAAGAGAAAAGAACCTTCGAAGATAAACCAAACATATCTTTGGCTTCTTAGGCTTGGTCACATTAACCTAAGCAGAATTCAAAGGTTGATAGCTGATGGACCTTTGGGTTCATTAGTGGTGGAGGATCTCCCAACCTACGAATCTTGCTTGGAGGGTAAGATGACCAAGAGGCCTTTTTAAGGCCAAGGGGTATAGAGCCAAAGATTTGTTAGAGATGGTTCATTCTGATTTGTGAGGTCCTATGACTATCTAGGCAAGAGGTAATCTTGAATATTTCGTCTCTTTCGTAGACGATTATTCAAGATATGGATGACACTATGATCTGATCGTGGTGGTGACAACCTCTTGGTAGAGTTTAGGAACTACTTATTAGAGGTTGGGATTCAATCCCAATTGATCGCACTGCACACCCCAGCAGGAGCGTGTAGCAGCTGAAGGAATAGGACTCTTATGGAGATGGTTAGATCGATGATGAGTTATTCGACTTGTTTTATAGTCCTAGAGATCGAGAGGGTGATCGTTAACACGAATGCCGATTTCTAGAGGAAGACTATGTGATAAGCCACAAGCCCATGGGTAAAATTATTCGAGGAGTTAAAAGGGAAGTCACTTCTTTAGTACCACCGACAAGAGGACATACCACATGTCATCGCACCGCATGTCACGAGAGGATACAGTAAGATACCTCGTCGTAGTGGGAGGGTTGTTAGACAACCTCTTAGATTCATGTTTTTGGACAAATCTTCTGATTTGGTCCCTAGCAAACATGAACCTGATCCCTAGACATACGACGAGGCAATCCAAGATATAAATACAGCATCTTTGCAAAGTGCAATGAATACTGAGATTGAATCTATGGATTCAAGTCAGGTTTGGGAGCTCTTATGCATTGCAGCTCATATGGATTATGAGGTGTAGATGGATGTCAAGACAAGCATTCCTTAGTGGAAGTCTTGAGGAATCCATCTACATGAAGCGACCAGAGGGATTCATTGCTAAGGGCAAAGAGCGTATTGTATATAAGCTTAATCGGTCCGTTAATGGACTGAAGCAAGCTTTGAAGTCTTGGGACATCCGCTTTGAGGAGGTAAATCTAGTCTTATGGATTTATTCAAAGTTCAGATGAGTCTTGTGTATATCAGAGATGTGACGGAAACGTAGTGGTATTTTTGTACTATACGTAGATGACATTTTGGTGGTTGGCGACAACATCGAAGTGTTATCAGACGTAAGGGTATGGTCGTCCAAACAGTATGATATGAAGGACTTGGGAGAAGTGGGTCACAACCTTGAGATCAAGGTTGTTGTGCTTATCCCAAGCTTCATACATAGACATGGTTTTGGATCATTTTTAGCATACAAAACTCCAAGAAGGGTTTTCTATCCTTCAGGCATGGAGTTCCTTTATCTAAGCAGATGTGTCTTAGATCATCTGAGGAGATAGAGGAGATATAGGCAGTTCCTTATGCTTCGGCGGTAGGAAGCCTAATGTATACTATGTACGAGACTAGATATCTGCTTTGCCGTAGGCATGGTCAGCAGATATCAAAGTAATCCAGGACAGAGACATTGAACTGCGGTAAAGCATATATTGTAGTGCTTGAGAAGGACTAGGGATTATATGCTAGTTTACCGGGCAGACCAATTACTCCCTGTGGGTTACATGGATTCTGATTTCCAATCTGATAGGGATAATAGTAAGTCTACCTCAGGGTTTGTGTTTACTTTGGGAGGTGGAGCCATAGTATGGAGGAGTGTCAAGCAGAAATGCATGGCGGACTCCACCATGGAAGCTGTGTATGTGGCAGCCTATGAGGCGGCCAAAGAAGCTGAGTGGCTCAGGAACTTTCTGATGGACTTGGATGTGATTCCTGGTTTGCCCAGAACTATCACAATTAATTGTGATAATAATGGTGCAGTTGCAAACTCGAAGGAACCACGAGCCCATAAGGCTAGTAAACACATAGAGTGCAAGTACCACCTGATACGAGAAATCGTAAAGGAGGTAGAAGTTGCTGTCGCCTAGATTGCATCAGAGGATGATCTGGTAGACCCTTTCACTAAGGCCCTTCTAGCGAGAGCTTTGATAGGCATGTGGAGGGAATGGGAATCAGATGTATGGCAGTATAAAGACAGTATAGTCTTTTAGTATAAGTGGGAGATTGTTGGGATGTATACTGAAAGCCTAGCTCTTTTGTATGAACATCTTTATTTTGAAATAAGAATCACATGATCATTGATTGCATTTTATATTTATATATGTGCATATTGTCTAATACTTACATTGTAGATAACATGGTGCTTGGGTGTGGCACAGAAGATCATGTCATCAGTCCCTTGTAGAGTATAAGTAGAGGCTCACAACCAAGATGGTTTTGGACAAACCATTGGCATGGTTGTAGTTTACCTTGGTATTGTTTTATCTTGAACATAAAGTTACACTAGTACACTTAGGTGTATTGAGAAGGACCGACATAGAGGTGATTTAATTTATTGCTGACTGCATAATTGAATCGGACCTCGGATATTATGTTGTACATGCTCTTAATCCCGATATAATAACGGGCACATGTACTTAATATTTATTTCTTTGATTTACCAGAGGGTGAGATTTCTATGGATTAAATCAATATGCCCGGTAAGTTGGGAAATGATATTATTTACATGGTGTGCCGTTGATTATAGGAGGAATCCGTGTCCTATGTATTAGGTTGATGATGTCCCCTTGAGGAGCTCATAAGGTTCATCATGTAAACCCTGCAGGTTGACTTAGTCAACATGATGATAAGGTTGAGTGGTACTACTCGAGGAGTTAGATGTTAATTAATTGATGGTCAGTAAATCAATTAATTGACGGACATTCGATATCTTAAACACGGGGAGATGAATGTACAAATAATATATGGAGCCCATATTAATTTATGGGGGTTGGTGAGGTAGTTCGATGATGATCCTCTAGTGGAATGGAACATCATTGATGGATCAAGTTTGTGTGGTTCCGATCCATCGGGTGGCCAAGACCCAACTCCTCCTCATGGTCCCTATCGTAGCCTTATATAAACCTCATGAAGTCTAGATCAAATGATGGAAAACAAATCTCTAGATCAGGATTGAATCCTACGGTGGCGATTAAATCTCTAAATCCGACGGTTAGGATTAGATCCTAGAACGACGGTGGAGATTAAATCTCTAGATCCCGTTTGGATTAAAATCCTAGAACCGACGGTTGAGATTAAATCTCTAGATCCGACGGTTAGGATTAAAACCCTAGAACCGACGGTTGAGATAAAACCAAGGCCTAAACCTAACTCTATAAAAGGGTGGCTTGGGTTGGGCGGCAAGAGAGTTTTTTTGAATGATGGAGTTGGATGGCTTGGGCGGCAAGAAAATAGGAGGAGGCTAGGGTTAGGGTTTGGTTCATGGTGTTGGGCGGCAACATGAAGAAGTCTTCTCTTCTTCTTCTTCCCAATGATGGTCGACAACTTTTCCTCACTTTTCCTCCTTAGTTTGGCCGGCGCCCAAGCTTCTCCATCCTTTCTATGGCTTAGGTTGAATGGCATTAGGAGAGTCTCCCTTGGGCGGCAACCAAATCCTATAGAGGATAGGATTGGTGTTGGGCGGCTAGGGTTAGGGTTTTGGGATAAGGTTGGGCGGCAACAAGGAGATGAAGATTCATTTCTTCTTCCTTCTAAGTGTTGGCCGGCCACTATCCTTGTACCCTCTACCTTGGACGGAGCTCAACCCATTCTCCTTCACTTCATCCTTGGCAAGAAATTAGGAGAACTTTTCCTAGGGTTTGGGCGGCAACAAGGAGGAGGATTGTTTTCCTTTCCTTTCTCCAAGTGTTGGTCGATGCCCATACCCTTGGTATTTCTCTGTTGGTTGGTTTCCATTTTGTTCTCT
The DNA here is from genome assembly GCA_025175895.1 of Wurfbainia villosa. Classification (NCBI taxonomy): domain Eukaryota; kingdom Viridiplantae; phylum Streptophyta; class Magnoliopsida; order Zingiberales; family Zingiberaceae; genus Wurfbainia; species Wurfbainia villosa. The sequence goes on from CM045988.1 coordinate 39,632,356, forward strand.
TTGGACCGGCGGCAAACATCATGCTTGGAGCTTGATGGTTGGTCCTAGATAAGAGATGAGTTTTGTTACCATTATGTTCTCTCTATTCTTGGAGCCGGCGGCATCAATCCTTTGTGGATTGGTGGTTGGCTCAAGCAAGAAGGGAAAGAGAGTTCTTCTTTCTTTGGATTGAAGATGATCTAATAAGCTTCAACTTGTGGAGGATCTTACCACACTGAAGTCTACAAGGAGGTTAGGACATACGGTAGAAGATCGTGAGGTATAAAAGTTTTATAACTTTTATTTATGATCTTTGCATGTTTCTATTCTTATTTGATATGCTAGCTTATGTTCTTTATGTTAGTGTATGTTAATTATACTAGTTTACATTTGCATGTATTTGTATAATCATGGACCCCGATAAGAAACACAAAAACCGGCGATTCGTCCGTCGTCTCTTCCGTGGCTAACCGACTAGAAGAGTTGTGTTGCTTGAACAACTAGTTTGTTCAAGCGATCGCTCAAGTCGTTAGCACGACGATGAATTGGTTGTGCTTAGGAAACTCATCCCATCCGGATTAGTTTTCATTAGTGAAAATTTTAATCCGGGGACATGGGAGCCTATGAGCATTCCGAGGTATAGCACATTGCCAACAAATGGTATCAGAGCCACAGTTTCCGGTTTTGTGTGTTTTGGATTCGGTTACTTTCACGCACTTATCATATATTGTGTATGTCGGATAATAGTAGGATGTGTGTAGGCTAACTTTTTGATTGCAGACATAAGATCCAACTATTATGGCTATATATTTGTGTATGTGATTGCATATGTGTGTGATTGTATATTATTTGAATCCTCGGGGTTGACGAGGCTATATTAGTATTTAATTTTTGTAATTGAATACGGCATTGTTTAGCCACTCTTTATTTTATTTTACTTTCGATCTAGATTTCATGTACACTCCCTCGTGGAGTATAGGATCGATGGATGTAAAATAATTGGCTCGTACATGGCGTAGGAGGAGCGGACGAGGTGGCGACACGACGGGATGCATATTGGAGAACAATGCCATAATAGTTGGAAAAATTCTAATTTTTCCATATTTATTGCTGATTTGTTTTATATGCATGTTGTGTGTGCTTGAAAATTCCTCATTTTCAATTTACTAAGTGGGAGAGGGACATTTTAATTAATTCCCACGGCCTCCATTACAATTTGACGTGTGATGCAACAAACTTGCGCGTCGGCTCTGAGTGCCTTCCTCCCCATCGGATGAGTTTGTTTGCGGATCACTATGTCAAATAATGGTTATAGGAAATTATTTAGGAGCGTGTGTACTTCCCCATCGGTAAGGCACATAATCCGAAATAATTCCCTTAGTACCGTGTAATGGTGCACACTTAGATGCAAATAAAAAGTAGTTTTATTTGTAGGGCCGAAGAGAAACCAACTATTAATTTTATTTGTCAAAAAGTAAGGTTGACAAGATAATAAAATTAATGGGTAAAACCTCCTCTTACAAATGTAGAATTCGTATACGTCCACACTATCGTGGCATGCGATATTCTCGGTGTTTGAGGTGTTGGTTGATTTCAAATTTTATTGTTTGAGGAATCAATAATTTTTTATTGAAATCTACAGTAATAATAAGCATGTTGTGTGTGCTTAAAAATTCCTCATTATCAATTTACTAAGTGGGAGAGGGATATTTTAATTAATTCCCGCGGCCTCCATTACAATTTGACATGTGATGCAACAAACTTGCGCGTCGGCTCTGAGTGCCTTCCTCCCCATCGGATGAGTTTGTTTGCGGATCACTAGGTCAAATAATGGTTATAGGAAATTATTTAGGAGTGTGTGTACTTCCCCATCGGTAAGGCACATAATCCAAAATAATTCCCTTAGTACCGTGTAATGTTGCACACTTAGATATAAATAAAAAGTATCCTCCCCATCGGAGTCACTGCTTTTATTTGTAGGGACAAAGAGGAACCAACTATTAATTTTATTTGTCAAAAAGTAAGGTTGACAAGATAATAAAATTAATGGGTAAAACCTCCTCTTACAAATGTAGAATTCAGATATCGTCCACACTATCGTGGCATGCGATATTCTCGGTGTTTTGAGGTGTTGGTTGATTAAATTTTATTGTTTGAGGAATCAATAATCTTTTGAAATCTAAAGTAATGATCTATGTGATTCTTAGGATTTTCAAAATGACTTTATCCACTTATTGTGATACTAAAGAAAATAAACTTGTACCTAATAATATTGATTGGAAAAAGAATCTAGATATTGTCTTATCTGCTAAGGAAGTACAAGTATGCACTCTTCAAAGAGTATCCTCAAGCCATGGTTGCTCAAAGGTTTTCTACTTCTAAGTAGAAAGGTAAGAAGAAGGAGAAACAAGGTGGAGCAAATGTGGTGGGAGGATCTCGGAGGAGTGAAGAAGCCAAAGGCAAGTACTTCACTTACTAGCGTGATGGACATTGGAAGAAAGGATCGTCCCAATCCAAAGAAGAACAAAAGTATATCTTTGGTCTAGTCGTTGTAACATGGTTAGCGGTGTTATCTACCGGCACCTGGTGTGTAGATACGAGAGCCACTAATCATATCTGCAATACTTTGCAGGGGTTCCAGGAAACCCGACGACTAGCTAAAGGGAATATTACCATTTACTTGGGCAATGCCATGAAGATGGAGGCTATTGCAGTGGGAGATGTTTTATTTATCTTTTGAGAAAAATAAAGGTTTTTGGTTCTTAAGAATTTCCTTTATGTACCCTTATTTAGAAAGAATTGATTTCGGTTTCTAAATAGTTTTTGGATGGATAATCTATTTCTTTTCATGATAGATTTGTTACAAAAGGAATAGGGACATTATCTATTCAGGTACATAGATAGGAAATTTATAACTTGAACCACAAGCTCCCACGATGCAAATAGAAGTTAATAACTCATCTTCTAATTCCAATAAGAGAAAAGAACCTTCGAAGATAAACCAAACATATCTTTGGCTTCTTAGGCTTTGTCACATTAACCTAAGCAGAATTCAAAGGTTGATAGCTGATGGACCTTTGGGTTCATTAGTGGTGGAGGATCTCCCAACCTACGAATCTTGCTTTGAGGGTAAGATGACCAAGAGGCCTTTTTAAGGCCAAGGGGTATAGAGCCAAAGATTTGTTAGATATGGTTCATTCTGATTTGTGAGGTCCTATGACTATCTAGGCAAGAGGTAATCTTGAATATTTCGTCTCTTTCGTAGACGATTATTCAAGATATGGATGACACTACGATCTGATCGTGGTGGTGACAACCTCTTGGTAGAGTTTAGGAACTACTTATCAGAGGTTGGGATTCAATCCCAATTGACTGCACCTGGCGCACCCCAGCAGAACAGTGTAGCAGTGCGAAGGAATAGGACTCTTATGGAGATGGTTAGATCGATGATAAGTTATTCTGACTTGTTTTATAGTCCTAGAGATCATAGGGTGATCGTTAACACGAATGCCAGATTTCTAGAGGAAGACTATGTGATAAGCCACAAGCCCATGGGTAAAATTGTTCTGGTGGAGTTAAAAAGGGAAGTCACTTCTTTAGTACCACCGGTACAAGAGGACATACCACATGTCACTGCACCGCGTGTCACAGAGGATACACAGAAGATACCTCGTCGTAGTGGGAGGATTGTTAGACAACCTCTTAGATTCATGTTTTTGGACAAATCTTCTGATTTGGTCCCTAGCAAATATGAACCTGATCCCTAGACATACGACGAGGCAATCCAAGATATAAATACAACATCTTTGCAAAGTGCAATGAATACTGAGATTGAATCTATGGATTCAAGTCAGGTCTGGGAGCTCTCATGCATAGCAACTCATATGGATTATGAGACGTGTAAGATGGATGTCAAGACAAGCATTCCTTAGTGGAAGTCTTGAGGAATCCATCTACATGAAGCGACCAGAGGGATTCATTGCTAAGGGCAAAGAGCGTATTGTATATAAGCTTAATCGGTCCGTTAATGGATTGAAGCAAGCTTTGAAGTCTTGGGACATCCGCTTTGAGGAGGTAAATCCAGTCTTATGGATTTATTCAAAGTTCAGATGAGTCTTGTGTATATCAGAGATGTGATGGAAACATAATGGTATTTTTGTACTATACATAGTTGACATTTTGTTGGTTGGCGACAACATCGAAGTGTTATCAGACTTAAGGGTATGGTCGTCCAAACAGTATGATATGAAGGACTTGGGAGAAGTGGGTCACAACCTTGAGATCAAGGTTGTTGTGCTTATCCCAAGCTTCATACATAGACATGGTTTTGGATCGTTTTTAGCATACAAAACTCCAAGAAGGGTTTTCTACCTTTCAGGCATGGAGTTCCTTTATCTAAGCAGATGTGTCTTAGATCATCTGAGGAGATAGAGGAGATATAGGCAGTTCCTTATGCTTCGACGGTAGGAAGCCTAATGTATGCTATGTACGAGACCAGATATCTGCTTTGCCGTAGGCATGGTTAGCAGATATAAGAGTAATCCAGGACAGGGACATTGAACTGCGGTAAAGCATATATTGTAGTGCCTGATAAGGACTAGGGATTATATGCTAGTTTACCGGGCAGACCAATTACTCCCGTGAGTTACATGGATTCTGATTTCCAATCTGATAGGGATAATAGTAAGTCTACCTCAGGGTTTGTGTTTACTTTGGGAGGTGGAGTCATAGTATAGAGTGTCAAGCAGAAATGCATGGCGGACTCCACCATGGAAGCTGTGTATGTGGCAGCCTATGAGGCGGCCAAAGAAGCTGAGTGGCTCAGGAACTTTCTGATGGACTTGGATGTGATTCCTGGTTTTCCCAAAACTATCACAATTAATTGTGATAATAATGGTGCAGTTGCAAACTCGAAGGAACCACGAGCCCATAAGGCTAGTAAACACATAGAGTGCAAGTACCACCTGATACGAGAAATCATAAAGGAGGTAGAAGTTGCTGTCGCCTAGATTGCATCAGAGGATGATCTGGTAGACCCTTTCACTAAGGCCCTTCTAGCGAGAGCTTTGATAGGCATGTGGAGGGAATGGGAATCAGACGTATGGCAGTATAAAGACAGCATAGTCTTTTAGTATAAGTGGGAGATTGTTGGGATGTATACTGAAAGCCTAGCTCTTTTGTATGAACATCTTTATTTTGAAATAAGAATCACATGATCATTGATTGCATTTTATATTTATATATGTGCATATTGTCTAATACTTACATTGTAGATAACATGGTGCTTGGGTGTGGCACAGAAGATCATGTCATTAGTCCCTTGTAGAGTATAAGTAGAGGCTCACAACCAAGATGGTTTTGGACAAACCATTGGCATGGTTGTAGTGTAGCTTGGTATTGTTTTATCTTGAACATAAAGTTACACTAGTACACTTAGGTGTATTGAGCAGGACCGACATAGAGGTGATTCAATTTATTGCTGACTGCATAATTGAATCGGACCTCGGATATTATGTTGTACATGCTCTTAATCCCGATATAATAACGGGCACATGTACTTAATATTTATTTCTTTGATTTACGGAGGGTGAGATTTCTATGGATTAAATCAATATGCCCTAAGTTGGGAAATGATATTATTTACATGGTGTGCCGTTGATTATAGGAGGAATCTGTGTCCTATATATTAGGTTGATGATGTCCCCTTGAGGAGCTCATAAGGTTCATCATGTAAACCCTGCAGGTTGACTTAGTCAACATGATGATAAGGTTGAGTGGTACTACTCGAGGAGTTAGATGTTAATTAATTGATGGTCAGTAAATCAATTAATTGACGGAAATTCGATATCTTAAACACGGGGAGATGAATGTACAAATAATATATGGAGCCCATATTAATTTATGGGGGTTGGTGAGGTAGTTCGATGATGATCCTCTAGTGGAATGGAACATCATTGATGGATCAAGTTTGTGTGGTTTCGATCCATCGGGTGGCCAAGACCCAACTCCTCCTCATGGTCCCTATCGTAGCCTTATATAAACCTCATGAAGTCTAGATCAAATGATGGAAAACAAATCTCTAGATCCGACGGTTAGGATTGAATCCCTAGAACCGACGGTGGAGATTAAATCTCTAAATCCGACGGTTAGGATTAGATCCCTAGAACCGACGGTGGAGATTAAATCTCTAGATCCGACGGTTGGATTAAAATCCTAGAATCGACGGTTGAGATTAAATCTCTAGATCCGACGGTTAGGATTAAAACCCTAGAACCGACGGTTGAGATAAAACCAAGGCCTAAACCTAACTCTATAAAAGGGTGGCTTGGGTTGGGCGGCAAGAGAGTTTTTTGAATGATGGAGTTGGATGGCTTGGGCGGCAAGAAAATAGGAGGAGGCTAGGGTTAGGGTTTGGTTCATGGTGTTGGGCGGCAACATGAAGAAGTCTTCTCTTCTTCTTCTTCCCAATGATGGCCGGCAACTTTTCCTCACTTTTCCTCCTTAGTTTGTCTGGCGCCCAAGCTTCTCCATCCTTTCTATGGCTTAGGTTGAATGGCATTAGGAGAGTCTCCCTTGGGCGGCAACCAAATCCTATAAAGGATAGGATTGGTGTTGGGCGGCTAGGGTTAGGGTTTTGGGATAAGGTTGGGCGGCAACAAGGAGATGAAGATTCATTTCTTCTTCCTTCTAAGTGTTGGCCGGCCACTATCCTTGTACCCTCTACCTTGGCCGGAGCTCAACCCATTCTCCTTCACTTCATCCTTGGCCGGAAATTAGGAGAACTTTTCCTAGGGTTTGGGCAGCAACAAGGAGGAGGATTGTTTTCCTTTCCTTTCTCCAAGTGTTGGCCGGTGCCCATACCCTTGGTGTTTCTCTTTTGGGGTGTTTCCATTTTGTTCTCTTTGGACCGGCGGCAAACATCATGCTTGGAGCTTGATTGTTGGTCCTAGATAAGAGATGAGTTTTGTTACCATTATGTTCTCTCTATTCTTGGAGCCGGCGGCATCAATCCTTTGTGGATTGGTGGTTGGCTCAAGCAAGAAGGGAAAGAGAGTTCTTCTTTCTTTGGATTTAAGATGATCTAAGAAGCTTCAACTTGTGGAGGATCTTCGCCCACACGAAGTCTACAAGGAGGTTAGGACATACGGTAGAAGATCGTGAGGTATAAAAGTTTTATAACTTTTATTTATGATCTTTGCATGTTTCTATTCTTATTTGATATGCTAGCTTATGTTCTTTATGTTAGTGTATGTTAATTATACTAGTTTACATTTGCATGTATTTGTATAATCATGGACCCCGATAAGAAACACAAAAACCGGCGATCCGTCCGTCGTCTCTTCCGCGGTTAATCGACTAGAAGAGTTGTGTTGCTTGAACAACTAGTTTGTTCAAGCGATCGCTCAAGTCGTTAGCACGACGACGAATTGGTTGTGCTTAGGAAACTCATCCCATCCGGATTAGTTTTCATTAGTGAAAATTTTAATCCGCGGACATGGGAGCCTATGAGCATTCCGAGGTATAGCACATTGCCAACAGTTCACTGATGAACTTGCGGAGCCAAACAGCCTCCTTTGCTGCATCAGACGCAGCAATATACTCGGCTTCTGTTGTAGAATCAGCAACTGTGTCCTGCTTCGAACTCTTCCAGCTTACAGCTCCACCATTCAGGCAAAACACGTACCCCGATTGCGATCTATAGTCATCCTTGTCTGTTTGGAAGCTTGCATCACTGTAACCCTTTACAGTTAGCTCCTCATTGCCTCCAAATATCAGGAAATATTCTTTCCTTCTTCGTAAGTATTTAAGAATATTTTTGACTGCTATCCAGTGACTTTCACCTGAATCCGACTGGTATCTACTCGTCATGCTCAAAGCATACGAGACATCAGGACGAGTACAAAGCATGACGTACATGATAGACCCTATAGCAGATGCATAAGGGATCTTATCCATGCGATCTCTCTCCTCCTTAGAAGAGGGACATTGAGTCTTCGAAGACTCACACCATGTGATAAAGGTAGAAATCCTTTCTTGGAATTTTGCATAGCAAAACGATCAAGCACTTTATCAATGTATGTACTCTGACTTAGGCCAAGTAATCTCTTAGATCTATCTCTATAGATCTTGATGCCTAAAATATAGGCAGCTTCACCTAAGTCTTTCATCGAGAAACAATTCCCTAACCACATCTTCACAGATTGGAGTGAGGGAATATCATTTCCGATGAGAAGTATGTCATCTACATACAAGATAAGAAATACAACTGTGCTCCCACTATTTCTCTTGTAGACACAAGGTTCATCTTCATTCTTGATGAAACCAAACTCCTTGATTGCATCGAATCAAGATTCCAAACCGAGAGGCTTGATTTAGTCCATAAATGGACCTTTGCAGTTTGCATACCTTTCCAGGATGCTTTGGATCTTCAAAACCCTTAGGCTGTGTCATGTACACATCCTTGAGTAGCTTTCCATTCAGAAAAGCGGTTTTGACATCCATCTGCCAGATCTCATAATCGTGGTAGGCTGCAATAGCAAGTATGATCCGAATGGATTTAAGCATCGCAACTGGTGAAAAGGTTTCATCATAGTCAATACCATGAGTTTGTTTGAATACTTTAGCCACCAATCTACCTTTATAGGTATGCTTATTACCATCCATGTCAGTCTTTACTTTAAAGACCCACTTACACCCAATAGGTTTTACCCCTTCAGGTGGATCAACCAAGGTCCATACTTGGTTAGTGTACATGGATTCCATTTCGGATCTCATGGCCTCTAGCCATTTCTCGGAATCTGGGCTCATCATAGCTTCTTGATAGGATGTAGGCTCGTCAAGATCGACAAGAAATACTTCACCGTTGTCAGTCAAGAGAAAAGAATATCTCTCGGGTTGACGACGGATCCTATCAGATCTACGAAGAGGTTGGTCTACTTGAATAGGTGTTTGCTCCACAACTCTTTGGGCAACAATTTCCTCATCCACAACACTTTGTGGTGCCTGTTCATTTTCCATCGAAGCCTTAGTGTTATCTTCATCTTGAATTTCTTCAAGATGAATTTTACTCCCACTAGTTTTTCTAGTAATAAATTCTCTTTCTAGAAAGACAAGATTTCCGCAATAAACACCTTGCCAAGTGTGGGATTGTAAAAGTAATATCCCTTAGTTTCCTTGGGATATCCTACAAAATAACACTTATCTGATTTGGGTCCTAGTTTATCTGAGACTTGACGTCTCACATAAGCTTCACAACCCCAAATCTTTATAAAAGACATTTTGGGACTCTTCCCAGTCCATAACGTATATGGTGTCTTTTCTATGGCTTTTGATGGGACGCGATTAAGTGTGAAAGCGGCTGTCTCTAGAGCTAAACCCCAAAAGGAAGTAGGTAGATCAGTCTGGCTCATCATTGATCGTACCATATCTAATAGAGTATGATTTCTCCTCTCAGATACACCATTCCATTGTGGTGTTCCAGGTGGAGTGAGTTGGGATATTATCCCACACTCAGCCAGGTGATCACGAAACTCTTGACTAAGGTATTCACCACCTCGATCTGATCGAAGTAGCTTAATACGCTTACCAAGTTGGTTTTGTACTTCATTCTTGAATTCTTTGAACTTTTCAAAGGATTCTGACTTATGTCTCATCAAATATAAGTAGCCAAATCTACTCATATCATCGCGAAAGTAATAAAGTACTTATAGCCTCCTCGGCTTCGACATTGAAAGGGTTACATACATCAAGATGTATGAGTCCTAACAAGTCCGTCGCTCTCTCGCCATGTCCACTAAATGAAGTTTTAGTCATCTTTCCTAAAAAACAAGATTCGCATACCTCATATGATTCAAAATCAAATGAGTCCAATAATCCATCTTTATGGAGTTGGGATATGCGTTTTTCATTTATGTGACCTAGGCTGACAAGGAGATATGTTTGGTTCAAATCATTCGATTTGAACCGTTTGGTATATTACGTTATAAATTGGGTTTTCTAAATCTAGAACATAGAGACCATTCATAAGTGTGCATTACAATAGAACATTTCATTTAAATAAATGGAACAACATTTGTCCTTTATTATAAAAGAAAAGTTTTTCTTGTCTAAACAAGATACGTAAATTATGTTCTTCGTTAATGCAGTACATAAAAGCACTCCTCTAGTTCTAAGATAAGCCCAATGGGCAAAAAACAAAGAATATGTTCCTTACACAAAGAAGAACTTTGCGCATTGCCTACTGTAGGTCCACTTCGCCTTTGCCATTAGTCTACTATTTCTCAATCCTCACATTAGTACAAATGTGAGATGCACATCCGATCTAATACCCATGTAGAAGAAATAGATAGATTAACTTCTATAATGTATACCGAGTGAAGTCCCACTTCTTTTATTCTTTACTTCCTCAAGGTAGACTTTCATAGCCCGCTTCCAAAGGTCCATCCTCACCGAATGGAAACAAATTCCCTTCCTTAGGTACTTTACCTTTACCCTTTGAAGTGGATGAATTGGCCTTGCCTTTGGCTTGGGTCTTACCCTTGCCTTTGCGCTTACCTTTGCCCTTCTTGACCATTAGTATGTTACTAACTTTCTTTTTGAGATTCGGTTCAGCAGTTCTTAACATGCTGAGAATCTCAGGCAAAGGTTTATCAATTTCATTCATGTTATAATTCATGACGAATTGATTATATGCTTCCGGCAACGATTGCAGGATAACATCGGTTGCCAATTCTTGGCTCAATGGAAAACCTAGTCTTTCAAGGTTCCCAACGTACCCAATCATTTTAAGTACGTGAGTTCCTACAGGTGTTCCTTCTTGCATCTTGCATGCAAAAAGAGCCTTAGACACTTCAAAATGCTCGTGCCTAGCTTATCCTTGATATAGTTGTTTCAAATGCTCAACCATATCATAGGCATCCATGTTCTCATGTTGCTTCTGAAGCTCAGAGTTCATGGTGGCAAGCATAAGACATGACACATCTAATGCGTCATCTTGATGCTTCTTATAAGCATCCTTTTCAAAGACGAGTGGTCAGTGGGCGGTGTTTCAGTGATAGATCGCTCTAGGACATACAGTTTACGTTCTTGCTTGAGGATAATCCTCAAGTTCCTATACCAGTCTAGAAAGTTAGCTCCATTGAGCTTGTCTTTCTCAAGGACAGATCGCAAGTTGAGGGGGTGTGTCGTGTTAGATGACATGGTGATCTACAACATTAAAATGCAAAATTAAGTATCATACCTAAGTCATTTAATTAGGCCTTTAATTAAATGAGGCTCCCACTAAATTCTCATAGCTTTGATATGAGCTAATTATTGATGTAGGCAAACACATTTTGCTTACATCATTAGCTTCTATTTAGCTATAAATTTATATGGGATAAAGATCCACATCATACTGCCTTGAGTTAGCTTTGGCTAATCGCCCAAGACGTAGTATGATTAGGTAGGCAATCTTTTGCCAATTACATCTGATGTAACTCTTTAATAGCTTTGTTAAGTTTAGATTAGTTTAGTGCTTATTCCTAAACCACTTCCAGTCGTGGCGAGGCACAGAGGCCTTCTTTGATATTAGCAACGACCACTTCTAAGACAAAGCCGATGTTCTAAATCACACAAAACTAATTTTTAAAACTTATGTTCAAAGCTAATATATGCCTCTACTTTCTTAATTAAGTCTTAACTAAGTTTGATAGCGGGACATCACGATTGTCCACTCGCACTCTTCCAAGATAAAATGCATTGCTTTGCTTTGGCAAACCCAACAACAAATGATCGAGAAAGTAGTGAGTACCAATCTTTGGTAGGCATATCGTTTTTGACTTATTAAGATATAAACTTAAACATGCATCACATACATATTAGCATACATCACATATAAGCTAAATTAACATGCATCACATACAAGCTAAATTAACATGCATCACATACATATTAAACTAAGCGTGTCATGGTTATGGCCCTTATTCTACAATCTTCTCAAGCCAATGAAAAGATTGATTGGTCAACCTAGGGATAGCATCTTCTCCCAAGTGCTTCCTTTTGGTTGTCTTGTGTTGTTGACTTCCTCCTTGTAACATCATCTTCCAATGGACCCTCCATCTTTGTTGTGTATATTATAAAAGGAGAAATACTCGAGTTACATTCGAGTCTAAAACTAATTTTACAACAAGAATTTTAGGAGAAAGGCACAACACGCAGGCCGTATTAAGAATTACAACACACACATTCACAAACTTTCTGGGACTAGGCCATAACCATGCACCATGTCAATTTTAACTTTTAAAAGACATCGGATATTTTATTATGTTTGAAAAATTGTTAATGCAATTAACAACTCATAATAAAATTTATCCTACTTCTATCATATATAAATATAGAAAACCTATTTTATACGATCTTCGCAAGTGGCTCTGATACCATCTGTAGGGATCTCTATGCAAAATAGCATATGCGTTAACGGAAAAATAGGATCCCTTCCAAGTGATCCTTATGAAAGAAAACCTCAGACAAAAAAAATAAATTTCTCAAAACCTATCTTATAGAGAATATTACCTTTGTTATGCGTGCCCTTGTAATCCCGCTTCTCCTTGGGTTTGTTGGATCTTTTAGCACGCTCAAATGTCCGTGTCTCTATATGTATCCACACGAGCAAGCTCTTGTCTCACAAAAGAAACTAGAAGAGCTCTCCTTTACTTCTTGCTAGAGAAGTCCCTAAAGGAGAGGAAAGTAGGGAAAAGAGAAAGGATGTAAAAGACTACTCTGCTTGCTACACTCACAAACGCCACACAACCAAATGCTCTCACCACCAAGCTCTCTCCAAGCCTCAAGCTTCAACCATTTGGCCGACCACCTGATGGGGTGTTTTATAGGATTGAAAAACCTTTCACCTCCTAACACATTCAATGCAATCAATTGCATTGAAACATAATCAACACTCCTTGTTTGGCCGGCCACATGTGGGAAATCCAAAGGTCAAAACCCTTTGTCTCCTTCCACCTCATCAAGCTTAGGTGGCATGCTTATGTGGCATGCTTAGGTGGCATGCTTATGTGGCATTCATGCATGTTGAATTAATCTTATTAATCCAATAAGCTTATGTTGTCATATTGAATTAATCTCATTAAATCAATAAGGTAACATATTGAATTAATCTTATTAAATCAATTAAGCTTAGCATATTGAATTAATCTCATTAAATCAATAAGCTAAAATTCTCATTAAGCTTAAAGTCCAAAAACCATTTTGTACTTAAGCTCATTCCCAAATTGTTCTAGTCAAACTAGAATGCACTAATTCTTCTAATCATCATGCTCTTTATGTGTGACCCTATAGGCTCTCATAACGTTGGCAGTGGATCTAAGCTCTTTTAGATATACAAGCAATGAGCAGCATCTAGCAATACATCATTGCTACCCAAGTTACGAAATAAGTCAAGATCCGACTAACCTTTCCGTGACTACTATAATGTATGACCGTGTCCTTCTATCCTTGATATCAGATTGACCAATGAGGCATAGACGTGTCATCCTCGATCAATCTATGTGTTTCTGATCCCCGAGTAAACTAACTCAAACAAATGAGCTCAATATCTCATATTGACTCATTCGAGCATGGCCATGCGTTTTAGTAGTTCTACTCAATCAAGGGGCCCATGATATCACTCCCGTCCATATGGGAGGGATAGATCCCATCTACATCACTCACATCCCTCCGCATAATTTGTTATATACCCGATGTCGCTTTATGGTCCACCCTGTTACGGGTGACGTTTGACGATACCAAAGTACATAACTCCTTATGTAGGGAACCGTAGTGACTTCAGGTTTGAGGACTATTCATACCAATAGTCACATGAGAAAGTTTATGACACTTATATGACGATCCATGAAACTTTCTCATGGCGGGTCAGTTCAGTATATATTCTCTAATATATACCCATGTGTCAACTTGATATCATATATCCATGACTTGTGAGATCAAGTCATCAATTGACCTACATGCTAGTCTTTATGTATTAATATTGCCCTTGCATATTAATACTTGACTAGGAACATTTAGGAAAGTGTTCTCTACAGCCTCTCATAATTAATTCTGTCAATTGATGTGCTGTAGATAAGAACCTACTTTTCTAGGGCATTATTATATTTAATTTAGCTGGCACAAGCAAGATGTAAATATAATAACCAATCCTTTGCCTTTGTAGAATATGATACAAAATGTTCCCTATTCAACCAACACATGATTGGTTCTAGGGCTATAACTAACACTGCCAACTCTTGGCAGTCGACTGATAGCTCCATCAGTCGACTACCAAGGGGAGTAGTCGACTGATGTCGAGGGTTTTGAGCATAGAACGTTAGTGAGTCGACTACTCACTTCGGGCACTCGACTGTTGGCTCCATCAGTCGACTGATGGGATGATCAGTCGATTGATGTGGGAGTCGTTGGTTAAAATCCAACATGGATGAAGCCGTTATAGGGAAACAGCTACAACATCCGTTGACTGATCAGGGCATCAGTCGACTGTCGCTGGCTCGACGGAAAGAATGGCCTCTTCCCTATAAGAAGAGACCTTTGGTCAATTTGGGAGGCTAATGCTTCTACTCTAAAGTTCCCCCAAAGTGCCCAAACATTTTTACTCCTCTTTCTTGCTATTATTTCAATCATATTGTAAAGAGGGAGATTGTAAGAAAGGTTTACCTCCACTTTGCTTAGTGCCAAGGAGAGACTAGTGAAGATTTGGTTGAGGGAGTGATTTGCCATATGAATCGGATCGTGGATTAGCAGTAAAGGTCGTGAACCACGTTAAATCTCTTTGTTAGCATTACTCTTAACTTTGTGTTGTTCTTAATTGTCCTTAGCTTTATTATTCCGTTGCGCTAACCTTAATCGTAGACATGATGCACGCGAACGTGCCCCCAAATCTCGCGATGGAGGTCGTCGAGGACTCGAAGCGTGCGCTCGCGCTCAACGCCCACAAGTGCATGGATGTCGTCAAGTAATAAAAGATTATCAATCCCACAGGGACTAGGATTCGAATACCGATATGTTTAGTGGTTGAAATTGTTTAGAAGTAAACTCTAAAAGGTTTCGATTGCGAGGGCTATCGGTGGACTAAACTCTAATACGGTGTCACACAGGGGAAGAAAGGAGCGTGCCGAGATCTTTAAAAGGGATTCTAGGACTTCAGTTTCACTTGTGTGTCGCAAAACATGTTGTCAACTGGGCGTTGTCTAAACGTCTAGCTATGGTTTTGTGGAAGGGACATCATACACTCTCCCGATGAGCCACCGCATCTACCAGGAGCTATCTCTGCCTTACAACGACGGGGTAGATGGTACGAGGATGCCAAATCAATCCTGCGATGAACCATTTCTGATTCCATCGCATCCTTCTACCCACGGTTACAGGAGATCAGGTTTACCCCTAGGTTCCTTGTATAAAATCTCTTAAATCTTATATACGAGGGTTGTCACCCCTCGTATCACCTAAGCACAGTAGGTAGAAAACCAAACACGCATAGATATGGGTATAAATAATTTCCAATTGTCAATTTAAACTCAAAAACAGAATTTAACTTGAACCAATATGTTATGCGCACACAAGCTACTCCCTAATCCTAGAATCGAAGGAACAACTCCATATATATAAGAGAGGAATCACAAGGCATGTACATGTTCGAATACATCAGAAATAAAGTGCAGGAACAAGGAATTACAATGCCTACGTGGTCTTCTCTCCGGCGTTGAAGTGCAAAACGTGGACCTCCGGCGGCATTCTTCCTCCCCGTTACGAGTCCCCAAAGCTTTTTAGGGCTTCGGTGTGTCGTCCTAGCCGTCCTGTCTCCCCCTAGGGTTTGGGCAGAGCCATCCTTATATAGACATCACCTCGGACCACTATAAAATCTGAAAAAAGCCCTAGTCGCGTCAATCTACCGGGCCGCCACACGACCGTGTGTTTCCACATGGCCAGGCCATGTGCGGTCCTAAGGTGGCTGATCTCGCCCATTGGATACGGTCGTGTGTAGCCACACGCCCTGGCCATGTCCCACTCTACGTCTAGCTGCAAAATGTCCTTCTTTTGCTCCGAAAGTGCGCCTTTTTCCCAAAATGCTATTCTGCATGCAAAAATACAAAGAGCAGACCTCCGAACCAGAAAATAGGAAATGCATGTAAAACAGAGTGATATATGCATGAAAGTAAAATAAACTGTAATGAGATGTGAGCGAAAACTACTCCTAAAATCCTATATGTTTCGCTCACATCACTTCCCCCAGACTTAAATCTTTGCTTGTCCTCAAGCAAACCTTAGTGCCATGAAATTTTAAAAAGATATTGTTCCATACTTAGCATGTTAATTAAATTTATCAAGTGGTATTTACAATCAAAGCAAAATAAATATGTTCTAGAAATTCACTAAGTTATCTCCTCATGCTCGTGCTAAGCAAATCATTCTTAGGGGATACCCGTTCCATGGTGAGTTAAGTCATCATCCTATAGCTTTCCTAAGGTCTCTGGCTCTTAGGCACTTACCTGCCCAAAGCGAGAGTCGTTCCCTAGATCTAGCACAAAGTCTCAAAGGCGTGCTCGGTATTGAGAGAAATTGGTAGGTGTTTCCCCAGTAACCTAACTCGGTCTCAAAGGGGCACCTAGCCATTTCCACCCACGACAATTGTTTTTTTATCCCTTATAATCTTTTCTCTCTCTCTCTTTTTTTTCTTTTTTTTTCATTTCTTTTTTTTATTTTTCTTTTTTTTTTCTCTTTTATAGTTTTTTCAACTCACTGGGATTTTAATTTTTCGAAATGGGCTTACACAATCCGAGCATCTCCAATAACTAAAATGTTAAACCTAGAGTCACCTATGCATTCCAAAGTACTAGACTACTGAGATTAATCATAACTAGGTATGTACTAGATTCTCCCTTTCAGAATGTTCAACATGTGAAGGTGTAAAAATAAAAGCTAACCAGTGTAAGTCTAGAACATTCATTAGAGCGAATAAAATAAAATACCATGAGATAAATGAAATTAAGCTATCTATGGGAACAACTCATGTAAGTAAGTTTTAAAAATACTACTGAGATAGCTTTACAGATAACAAAAACTAAGTACTGTAAGAAACTCAATAACCTATGCATGAATAAATGAATGCTAATAAAAATTAAAATACCAGGAAAGAAACTACTACTAAGAACAAAACAAAATAAAATTTGGGGTTCCCCCCCAGACTTAAATGAAAATATACCTCTAGTATGGGGGACGAGGTGGAAAGTCTGGGAGCCTCGGCATCTCAGGATCCTAGGAGAACTTGCTGTTGAGACGCTGATGCCACATATACATGTGGTCGATCTGGGAGCTGGTGGATGCATCGGCTACTCGGTGCTCCTCCTCCCTAACCCACTGTGCCTGCTGGGCATGCATGTGTTACCGCATCTCCTAGCAGTAGGCGGCCTCATCCTGGCGACGAGCAGCCTCCTCCTAGAAGTATATGCGAGCCTCGTCATATAACTCCTTAGCCCACCAGAAGTGCTCCTGGAAGCCCTGAAACTCCGCTTGCGTGTAGGCGCTCTGCTCCTCCCATCGCTGCCTCTGCATCTGCTGCTCGGCGTATATGTCGTCGAGGCACGATCGAAACTCCGAGAAATCATAGGCCGACGTACCTGCATTTTGCTCAAAAGTGGAAAAAGGTGGTGGTGCAGGTGCAGGCTCATGTCGGCTTAGATTAGGTGGGCTCCTATGCATGTGTGGACTAGAGGGAGAGTGATGTTAAGGGGGAGAGATGGGCGCCGATGTGGGTGTTCCCTCATGTGGAGGGGACTCCACTATCAGGTCCAAGCGTCAGTTGGCGCGTGTAGTGATGGTGGTACAATCATGGTCGGGGAGCCTAAGGGCTGTCAGATTTTTCCTTACAAAGCATAAGGAGTGTCCTTCTCTCACAATCATCTTCATGGCCATGAACACTCCTAGGTCGATCCTAGGGCTCCCCTCTATATTCTCTAATGCAGTGTAATCGTACCCCATCCTATGGCAAATGTGGGTAAGTAGGCCCCCCACATTAATCTCTCCTCATGCTTCTTTGCCCATCTTCACTAAGTGTCTGATGAAGTGGGATTCTACATCAATGCTACTCCTTTCTTATAGCATGTCCCAGAGGCAAAACAGCTCACTAGCTCTAACTACACCGTCACTCTCCCCACGACCAAATATAGTACTGGCCATGATGCGGTGGAGGTATCGAAAGATGGGGTTTTGGAGGCGCGATGCTTTGGCCCTAGAAGGGTCATAAGCGTGCTCCCTCATTAACTCGGTCCAAAATACCCAAGAGTTGAACCCAATAAGGATTCTTCTCTCTCCCCCACTCGGTAAGCCAAAGCATGAATTCCATTGGTGAAGGGTCCATTCATGCTCAATGTTAAAAATTCTAAAAGTTATCCTACCCTCTTCGCTCTCTCTACCCGTTAAAATTTTTGCCTCTAAGGAACTCAAAAATTCTAGAACTATCCTAGGGTAGGTTGGGTGTCTTATTCTCATCATCTCTTCCCACCCCATTTTTGCAAATAGGGCTTGAATGTCACCCAACAACCCTAAAGACTCTAGCAAATCTTCATCTAGGTACCTAGTAGTAGTGAGTTTACGGGTAGAAAGCATATTATATCTATCTTTATGTTCATTATTGCGAAAAAGAAGAGTTGGTAGGGCGTTACCCTCATCCGAAGCTTGAGGGGCGTCAGCTCTCCTTGTTCGTCACTCCGAAGCACCGGATCGAGGTGGTACATGCTTGGTCCTCCTCATCCTTGCTTCTTTTAGCTTCCTTTGAGGCTAGAAGAGCTTCTAGGTAGCGGGGAAGTCGAAACTGTTAGTAATATATGAGAGATGTCCTAAGGCAATCGCCTTATGTATGAACCATTTATATGATAAATGAAGATTCACTATTTGAGTATACATGTTTTATGTATTTGATTGGATCTTAAACTCATTTACTGAATATCCACGATTCGATTTACAGCATGAGAGAATTTGTGATTGGATCACAACTAGTGAGTATCTCTACATGTGTAATTGTGATGTATCGGAATTATCCCTAGTCGATGGATTGATGGATTTGGACACCATCAATTCTGTCGAGACTAGCATGAGGTATACTCCTTGGTGTATCCAAGCGGTGATTCTCACTAATGAGACATAGTGATGTCGGAGTTAATCGTGGATGCTAGTTATGGTAACTAGTTCATTGGAGTGACCAGCCGTAAGACTTCATATGGTTCTCTGCATATATAGATATGTCAATGAAGTTCTTACTGTGGCTTAAGTGCGATGTTCCTTTGACTTGCGGTATTCAAGTCATCTTGATCATAGAGACTTATGCTTTGACATCTTAAGCAAGCATCTCTAAGGAGATGTGGACCCGGGATGATTGGGTATAAGTCGAAGTGATCGAAGGTGTTTGAATAGCCTATAAAGGATTCACCACTCCTTGCGAGGAGATGTATACCCATGGCCTCTCGTCGGATTATTACTAAAGTCTTTGGCCAAAGCATTACATGTTTAGAGTAAGGTACTCTTCGATACATGTGGAGTAACTAGAATCCGTAGGACGAGGAAATGATACTTGGGCTAGGTGTGACATAGTCAGCCTAGTGGGGACTGACACTATTAGACCATGTCCTGAACCAAGTGGGTATAAGATGAGTGAAGGGAATGGGGCACGATTCATTCGAGCTGCTGAAGGGTTTCAGAAATAGTTCTGGATCAACCGTTGATCTTTTCGGTTAATTGGGGATCATGATGTACTACTAGGTGCCACTCATGATTGTTCTATAATTAATGGTTAATTATAGACGGCCAACATAAACCGAGAACCTATTTGGTCACACGCACAACGAGCGTAATCCGAAGGATTTAAAACGAGCTTGAGAATGGGATTCTCAGACCGAGAGAAACTAGGTTTGGTTGGACCAAACAAGAAGCGAGCATGAAATCGTTTCAGTCGCAATGGAAGTGTGGATGGGCCATGTCTTATGAAGACATAATGGATGAACCAAAATGGTTTGGTTCTAATCCAATGGAGGAGAATAAACCAAAGGGTTTGGTTTATTTTAAACGAATGAACCAAAAGTTGGTTTGGTTCGTTTTAACTTAAAATAAACCATCATGGTTTGGTTTATTTTAACTTATCTTAATGGAGCGGGTTAACGGGCCTAATGGTTATGATCCAATAACCATTAAGAGAATTAGTTCTCTATAAAATAGGGCTTAAACCCTAATCCAAAACCCTAGCCCTAAGATTGCCGCCCACCTCCTCCTTGGAGCTCTCGGCGCCAACCAACCTGTTGCCGCCGTCCGCTCCTCCAACCGGCGTCCAAGGCTGCTTCCTTCCCTCTCAAGGTGAGCTCTATCTTCCTTGGTTGGCCGGCGCCTATCACCTCCACCAAAGCTGTCCAGTTTTCTGGACAGCTTGTTCTCCTCTCGTCGGAGCGTCATTTGGACGACGGTTAGAGCTCCGACAGCGGCTCTGCTAACCGAGATTCGATATCCGGTAATCCTCTGAGGTGGAGGACGAAGGATTCGTCAATTGGTTTACGAATACCTCTCCGGAGAAGCGAGTTTTGAGAACTCGTATTAGGATCCGAATTTGGATTCGGATCGTGATCATCTCTCGATCACGTCGTCTTCAACACGAGGCTAGTAACCCATACAAAGACGAAGCTCGTGGCTTAGCGAAGTCATCCCGAGGAACTCGGCGTGGATACGGATAGAGACGATTCTAGCGAAGATCGTTCCGGTTGATGTCGTTCCCGCTACACGTCATACGAAAGGTATTACGTAGATAAATTTCCTTTTATTTCAAATTTAAATTTACGGTTATGTCTACACTTGTTGTAATATGCATGCGTGTGTTGTGTGTGTTGTAATAAATGTAGATTTATTATTTTATTGCTTCCGCTGTGTTCATGTTTACAAAACGTGATCAAACACACATACGCCATGGTGCCGGAAACCCAACAGTGGTATCAGAGCCCAGGTTGTGTTTCGACATAATCGTAAAATGGTTTTACGATAGTCATAATGTTATTTCTGAAAATTTTTTAATTTTGGAAATTTAGAAGTATTTATGGAAATTTTTCAATTTTGGAAAGTCTAGAAGTATTTATGGAAATCTTCCACTTTTGGAAAGTTGGAAGTATTTATGAAAATTGATATTTTCCATAAATAAAATATTTGATTAGATTTTGGAAATTTATTTCCTAATTTAATCTTGATTTGATTTGGGAAATCAAATCTTAAAATATTTTTGTTCCATAAGTAGTTTTAATGATTTAGGAAATTGGTTTCCTAAATAGATTTTCCTTAATCAAATAATTCCATAAATAAAATATGTGATTAGATTTGGAAATTTGTTTCCTAATTTAATTATGATTTGATTTGGAGAATCAAATCTTAAACATATTTTATTTCCATAAATAGTTATGACATATAAGGAAATATATACATGACATAATTGTATGTCATGTAATTGCATTAGATGCATAACATTATGCCATGCGTGTCGTGACATGTAGATGTATGCTATGTATGTCATGCCATGTAGATAATAGTTATTTGCATGCAAAGAGGATGAGACATAAAACCCTTAAACAATATTAAAGCCTACACCTTCCATTAATATGGTTAGAACCAGAGTTCCATTTCTTGTTTGGGTTGTTGGACTCTCTCCATGCCCAGCTCGAACCCGAACATGTTCAAACCATGGAATAGTTTAATACTAATATGGTAAGAGTCAGAGGTCAATCGTTAGCTTTGGTTGTTGGACTCTCTCCAAGCTGGGCTAATTGGTTGAATGCGCTCTAACCATATTAAAACTATTTCTCGATTAATGGGTTGACTTTAACCTGGAGCATCGGCTTGTTGGACTCTCTCCAAGGTCGATGTAAAGGGAGGTGAAGTTGGGTGCTATGCATATGATGCATACTTGTTAATGTGTTAACAACCCAACGTATGTGTGAACATTCAATTAGTTGATAGCACATTGTGATAGTTGCATATACGTGATATGCAATCGGTATAGATGATACCTACCATCGTAGTTATGAATGGCTTGTTGGACTCTCTCCAAGGTTGTTCATAACTATGATGGATATCAGCCCATTCCGAGATGGACCAACGATCTCCCGAAGTGATTTTGGGGTTTTTGAAATTCGAAAAATGAATGGGATTTATGAATGTATAATGATGCATTTTAAAATCATCCTTCTCATATATGCTCGTTTTGTATTTCTAAGATTGATCATGATGTCTTTGAATTTGTGTTCCATTTTGGATTCAAATAAATTGACTGGGTCGAACTTCTTGGACTGGCTTAGAAACTTGAGAATTGTTCTCAAGGTTGAAAAGCTTGTGTATGTCCTCGAAGCGCCTCTTCCCGCCCATCCTAGTGACGATGCAACTCCGGACCAATTGTTGGTCTATCAGAAACATGTGACTGATTTTGAACTGACAAGTTGCATCATGCTAGCCGCGATGGAACCCAAGCTACGAAAGCAGCATGAGCATATGGATGCTCATATCGTAGTCCTTCATCTTTATGAGTTGTTTGATAAGCAAGTGAGATTCGAAAGGTTCGAAGTCTCCAATCTTCTCTTCACCTCTGAGATGCAAGAAGGTTCATCTGTGGTACTGCTCAACATGCTGAAGACTGTGGAGCCTTTTGAGAAGCATGAGCAGGGGACGGTGTTGTTAGTTGATTCCTCGAAGAAAGGTTCTAAGAGGGAGTCTAAGGAACAACAGAAGGGGAAGAAGAAAAAGGCTAAAAAGGCAAAACCAACTCAAAAGGGCACTTGCCATCATTATGGCAAGTAGGGCCATTGGCGAAGAAATTGCAAGATTTATCTTGAGTCTGTGAAGAAGAATAAGGCATAATATGCTCCATCTTTTTCATATATCTTCATTATTGATTGTCATTCTATTTCCTCAGACACTTGGGTATTGGATACTGGGTGTGGCTCACATATATGTAATGACATACATGGGCTAAGGAATAGAAGAAGACTTGTCAAGGGAGAGTCAAATTTACGTGTTGGGAATGGAGCAAAGGTTGCTGCACTCGCCATCAGAACGTATTTGTTGAAACTCCCTGCAGGACTTGTCTTAGAACTGGACAATTGCTTTTATGTTTCTTCGTTGATAAAGAACATCATTTCTATTTCTTGTTTAAATAGAAATGGGTACCATTTGACTTTTAGTAACAATTATTGTTACATAACTTTGAATGGAATTCTTTATGGGTCTGGAACTTTAAGCAATAGTGTTTATACGTTGGACGTATCCAGTGACATTTGCAATATCGAAGCGAGCAACAAGCATGCTCGAAAGGATAATCAAATAGACTCCTACATGTGGCATTGTCGTCTTGGCCATGTAAGCAAGAAACACATGTCCGAATTACACCGATGTGGAATTCTGGAATCGTTTGAATTGGATTCATACGATACATGGGAATCATGCTTAAAAGGCAAGATGACTAAGTTACCTTTTTCAAGAAAAGGTGAACGAGTGGGAGAGTTACTAGGTCTAATACATACTGATGTATATGGACCTATGTCAACTCAAGCTTTAGGAGGCTATAGCTACTTCATTACCTTCACCGATGATCACTCACGGTTTGGGTATGTGTTCTTAATGAAACACAAGTCTGAAGCCTTTGAAAGGTTCAAAGAATTCAGAAATGAAGTAGAGAAACAACATGATAAGAGTATTAAAATACTTTGATCGGATCGAGGTGGTGAATACTTAAGTCAAGAGTTTCTTGATTATCTAAGAGACAATGGTATATTGTCTCAATGGACTCCGCCATATACACCACAGCATAATGGTGTATCTGAGAGGCGTAACCGGACCTTGTTGGACATGGTTAAGTCAATGATGAATCATGCGACTCTTCCCAAGTCCTTTTGGGGCTATGCACTTCAGACAGTTGTTTACTTGTTAAACAGAATGCCTACCGAGGTAGTCTCAACTACTCCATATGAGATATGGAATAGTAAGAAGCCTCATGTATCTTACTTGAAGATATGGGGTTATCCTGCTTATGTGAAGCGGACTGTATCAGACAAATTGGATGCTAAGTCTGATAAATGTCTATTTATTGGACACCCTAAGGAAACTAGGGGTTACCAATTCTATCATCCTGTGGAACAAAAGGTGTTTGTTTCAAGGCATGCTGTGTTTCTAGAGAAAGAGTTTCTCTTGCAAGAAAACAGTGGGAGTGTCATCGAGTTTGAGGAGGCTCGAGAGACTCAAATAA
Organism: Wurfbainia villosa; assembly: GCA_025175895.1. Classification (NCBI taxonomy): domain Eukaryota; kingdom Viridiplantae; phylum Streptophyta; class Magnoliopsida; order Zingiberales; family Zingiberaceae; genus Wurfbainia; species Wurfbainia villosa. Next base: position 39,656,636 of record CM045988.1, read on the forward strand.
ACATTAATGAGATACCTGGTGAAGCACAACAGCCGACAACTCATAGTGATGAGCAATCGGCTGGACCTATTGTAACACCACATCTTCGTAGATCTGGTAGAACACGCAATATTCCTGAGAGATATGGATTTCTCGTAAGTGAATCGAACGACGTGTTACTCATTGATGATGAGGAGCCTACCAGTTATGAAGAAGTGCTGACAAGTTCAGAAAGGGATAAATGGCTTGGTGCCATGAAGTCGGAAATGGATTCCATGTATGAAAACCAAGTTTGGAATTTGGTTGACCCACCTGAAGGCATAAAGCGTATAGGGTGCAAGTGGGTTTTCAAGAAGAAAACTGACATGGATGGTAATGTGATTACCTATAAGGCTAGATTGGTGGCGAAAGGATATCGTCAAAAGCAAGGTGTTGATTATGATGAAACCTATTCGCCTGTAGCTATGCTTAAATCCATTCGAATGCTCCTGGCCATAGCGGCTCATTATGATTATGAGATATGGCAGATGGATGTGAAAACAACTTTCCTTAATGGAAACCTGCTCGAGGATGTGTATATGATACAGCTGAGGGTTTCACATCGGTTGATAAAACCAAGGTATGCAAATTGCGACAGTCCATTTATGGATTGAAGCAAGCATCCAGGAGTTGGAATATCCATTTTGATGAGACGATCAAAAAGTTTGATTTCTCACAAAATCCAGACGAACCTTGTGTGTACAAGAAGGTTAGTGGGAGTGCAGTCCTGTTCCTAGTATTATATGTCGATGACATATTACTTATAGGAAACGATGTTTCAATCTTACAGTCAGTTAAGGTTTAGTTATCCAAGACATTCTCCATGATAGACCTGGGAGAAGCAACCTACATCCTTGGGATTAAGATCTATAGAGATAGATCGAAACGGTTGCTTGGTCTTTCGCAGTCTATATATATAGACCGAGTGCTAAAGGGGTTTAGCATGTCGGAATCCAAGAAAGGTTTCCTACCCATCAGGCATGGGATACACCTTTCGAAGTCTATGTGTCCGCGCACAGAAGACGAGAGGATTTGCATGAGTAAGATTCCCTATGCATCCGCAATAGGATCTATCATGTATGCTATGTTATGTGTTGGGATGTATACTGAAAGCCTAGCTCTTTTGTATGGACATCTTTATTTTGAAATAAGAATCACATGATCATTGTTTGCACGTTATATTTATATGTGTGCATATTGTCTAATATTTTACATTGTAGATAACATGGTGCACAGTGCGGCCTGAAGATCATGTTATCAGTCCCTTGTAGAATATAAGTAGAGGCTCACAACCAAGATGGTTTTGGACAAACCATTGGCATGGTTGTAGTGTAGCTTGGTATTGTTTTATCTTGAACATAGAGTTACACTAGTACACCTCGGTGTATTGAGCAGGACCGACATAGAGGTGATTCCATTTATTGCTGACTACATAATTGAATCGGACCTCGGATATTATGTTGTACATGCTCTTAATCCCGATATAATAACGGGCACATGTACTTAGTATTTATTTCTTTGATTTACCAGAGGGTGAGATTTCTATGGATTAAATCAATAAGCCCGGTAAGTTGGGAAGTGATATTATTTACATGGTGTGCCGTTGATTATAGGAGGAATCCGTGTCCTATATATTAGGTTGATGATGTCCCCTTGAGGAGCTCATAAGGTTCATCATGTAAACCCTGCAGGTTGACTTAGTCAACATGATGATAAGGTTGAGTGGTACTACTCGAGGAGTTAGATGTTAATTAATTGATGGTCGATAAATCAATTAATTGGTGTGGACATTCGATATCTTAAACACGGGAGATGGATGTACAAATAATATATGGAGCCCATATTAATTTATGGGGTTGGTGAGGTAGTTCGATGATGATCCTCTAGTGGAATGGAACATCATTGATGGATCAAGTTGTGTGGTTCCGATCCATCGGGTGGCCAAGACCCAACTCCTCCTCATGGTCCCTATCGTAGCCTTATATAAACCTCATGAAGTCTAGATCAAATGATGGAAAACAAATCTCTAGATCCAGCGGTTAGGATTGAATCCCTAGAACCGACGGTGGAGATTAGATCTCTAGATCCGGCGGTTGGGATTAAATTCCTAGAACCCACGGTTGAGATTAAATCTCTAGATCCGACAGTTGGGATTATTTCCTAGAACTGAGCGGTTGAGATTAAATCTCTAAATCAAATGTTGAGATTAAAACCCTAGAACCGTGTGGAGATTAAACCAAGGCCTAAACCTAACTCTATATAAAAGGGAGAGGAAAGGTTGGATAAGGTGGGCGGCAAGAAAATTGGGAATTAGTTCCTATATTTTTGGCTACCTCATCAATAACCAATTTTCTCCTAAGTTCTATATAAGGGAGCATGGGTTGGGCGGCAACTAAGTTTGATGGATGGTTCATGATGGATGCTAAGGAAATTAGGGTTTTGCCTAGCATTACTTGGGCGGCAAGCAACCTCAAGGAGGAAACCCTAATTAGGGTTTTGGTTCCTTAGGTTGGGCGGCCAAGGTGGTGGAGCTAGAAGGGGCGGCAACCTATGGATGAGCTTGTCTTCTTCCTTGGAGGTGGCTAGCTCCTAGATCTCTCCTCTCCACCATGCTTAGGCGGCAAGAAACCTATGGAGGAAACCCTAATTAGATTAGGGTTTGGCTCTTTGGATTAGGCGGCTAGGTTTGGAAGTTATGGTTGGTGCAACTATAGGGAAGGGCTCATCTTCTTCCTTCTAAGGGTTGGCGGCCACTACCTTCTCTTCCTCTACCTTGGCGGCAAGAAATCCAAAGGAAGCTTGGTTGGGCGGCTAGGGTTTGGAAGGTAAGGTAGGTGGCAACTATAGGGAAGTGTTCTTCTTCTTCCTAGGGTGTTGGCGGTTCTATCCTTTTCCTATACCTTTGGTGGTGCCCAACCTATTCCTCTTTTCCCTTTGTTTTCCTCTTGGCGGCACTAGGAGCTAGGGTTTGTCCCTAGTTCGGTTGCTTAGTTGTTTCCATTATGTTCTCTCTATTCTTGGGGCGGTGGCATCAATCCTTTGTGGATTGGTGGTTGGCTCAAGCAAGAAGGAAAGAGAGTTCTTCATTCTTTGGATTGAAGAAGATCTAAGAAGCTTCAACTTGTGGAGGATCTTCGCCCACACGAAGTCTACAAGGAGGTTAGGACATACGATAGAAGATCAAGAGGTATAAAAGTTTTATAACTTTAATTTCATATCTGAGCATGTTCTTATATATGATGATTATACATGTGTGTATATGAATATATATTGTATAATCATGGACCCCGAAGACAAACACAAAAACCGGCGATCCGTCCGTCGTCTCTTCCGCGGCTAACCGACTAGAAGAGTTGTGTTGCTTGAACAACTAGTTTGTTCAAGCGATCTCTCGAGTCGTTAGCACGACGACGAATTGGTTGTGCTTAGGAAACTCATCCCATCCGGATTAGTTTTCATTAGTGAAAATTTTAATCCGGGGACATGGGAGCCTATGAGCATTCCGAGAAATAGCACGGTTGCCAACAATTGGTATCAGAGCTTCTGGGCAATACCAACATTATGTACGAGGCCCGATGTATCATATGCTCTGAGTGTCACGAGCAGATACCATTCTAATCTAGGAATGGATCATTGGGTGGCTGTTAAGACGATCCTTAAGTACTTAAGAAGAACTAAGGATGTGTTCCTAATATATGGAGAAGGGTACATGGTGATACGTGGGTATATGGATGCCAGCTCCAGACAGACAAGGATGATTCCATGTCTCAGTCTGAGTATGTATTCACCGGGAATAAAGACGCAATAAGTTGGAAAGGTTCCAAGCTTGACACTATAGCGGATTCTGCCACTAAGGCAGAATACATTGCAGCTTTGGAAGCAGCAAAGGAAGCGGTTTGGATCAAGAAGTTCATCTTTGAACTTGATGTGGTCTCATCAATGATCTAAACATGTGCTTCGCCACTATCATCTTACTAGAGAGATCATCAGTAGGAACGAAATACAAATCGAGAAAATTCCCACTGAAAGTAACTTAGCGGATCCCTTGACTAAGGCATTACCTCAAAATAAGTTTAAGGGTCATGTTCGAGCTTATGGTATTGGATACCGTAGCGATTGGCATTAGGCCAAGTGGGAGTCTGTTAGTAATATATGAGAGATGTCCTAAGGCAATCGCCTTATGTATGAACCATTTATATGATAAATGAAGATTCACTATTTGAGTATACATGTTTTATGTATTTGATTGGATCTTAAACTCATTTCTTGAATGTCCACGATACGATTCACAGCATGAGAGAATTTGTGATTGGATCACAACTAGTGAGTATCTCTACATGTGTAATTGTGATGTATCGGAATTATCCCTAGTCGATGAATTGATGGATTTGGACACCATCAATTCTATCGAGACTAGCACGAGGTATACTCCTTGGTGTATCCAAGCAGTTGATTCTCACTGGCTGGAGACATAGTGATGTCCGGAGTTAATCGTGGATGCTAGTTATGGTAACTAGTTCATTGGAGTGATCAGCCGTAAGACTTCATATGGTTCTCTGCATATATAGATATGTCAATGAAGTTCTTACTGTGGCTTAAGTGCGATGTTCCTTTGACTTGCGGTATTCAAGTCATCTTGATCATAGAGACTTATGCTTTGACATCTTAAGCAAGCATCTCTAAGGAGATGTGGACCCGGGATGATTGGGTATAAGTCGAAGTGATCGAAGGTGTTTGAATAGCCTATAAAGGATTCACCACTCCTTGCGAGGAGATGTATACCCATGGCCTCTCGTTGGATTGTTACTAAAGTCTTTGGCCAAAGCATTACATGTTTAGAGTAAGGTACTCTTCGATACATGTGGAGTAACTAGAATCCGTAGGACGAGGAAATGATACTTGGGCTAGGTGTGACGTAGTCAACCTAGTGAGGTGACACTATAGACCATGTCACGAACCAAGTGGGTATAAGATGAGTGAAGGAATGGGGCACGATTCATTCGATTTCTTTGAAGGGTTTGAGAAATAGTTACGGATCAGCAGATTGATCTTTTAGGTTAATTGGGGATCATGATGTACTACTAGGTGCCACTCATGATCGTTCTATAATTAATGGTTAATTATAGGCGGCCAACATAAACGAGAACCTATTTGGTCACACGCCTGTGGCGTAATCCGAAGGATTTAAAGCGAGCTTGAGAATGGGATTCTCGGCCAGAGAAACTAGGTTTGGTTGGACCAAACAAGCGAGCATGAAATCGTTTGATCATAATGGAAGTGTGGATGGGCCATGTTTTATGAAGACATAATGGATGAACCAAAATGGTTTGGTTCTAATCCAATGGAGGAGAATAAACCAAAGGGTTTGGTTTATTTTAAACGAATGAACCAAAAGTTGGTTCGGTTCATTTTAACTTAAAATAAACCATCATTGTTTGGTTTATATTAACTTATCTTAATGGAGGCGGGTTAGCAGGCTAATGGTTATGATCAATAACCATTAAGAGAATTAGTTCTCTATAAAGAGGGCTTAAGGGATAATTAAGCCCTAATCCAAAAACCCTAGCCTAAGATTGCCGCCCACCTCCTCCTTGGGAGCTCTCGGCGCCAACCTATTGCCGCCGTCCAGCTCCTCAACCGGCGTCGAAGGCTGCTTCCTTCCCCCTGGCGTCGAGCTGCTGCGGTTAGTGCTCGGAGATCTCCTTCAGGTTTGGCATCAAGGTGAGCTCTATCTTCCTTGGTTGGCGGCGCCTATCACCTCCACCAAGCTGTCAAGTTTTCTGGACAGCTTGTTCTCCTCGTCGGGCGTCGTTTGGGCGGCGGTTAGAGCTCGACAGCGGCTAACTTACGGGGATTGATCTCCGGTAATCCTGAGTGGAGGATGAAGGATTACGTCAATTGGTTGTGAATACCTCTCGGAGAATCGAGTTTTGAGAACTCGTATTAGGATCGAATTTGGATTCGGATCGTGATCATCTCTCGATCACGTCGTCTTCAACCGAGGCTAGTAACCCGTCACGAAGGCGAAGCTCGTGGCTTAGCGAAGTCATCGAGGAACTTCGGTGTGAATCTGGATAGAGCGATTCTAGCGAGGATCGTTCGGTTGATGCGTTCCGCTACGTCATCTGAAGGTATAACGTAGATAAATTTCCTTTTATTGCAAATTTAAATTTACGGTTATGTCTACACTTGTTGTAATATGCATGCGTGTGTTGTGTGTGTTGTAATAAATATAGATTTATTATTTTTATTGCTTCCGCTGTGCTCATGTTTACAGCGTGATCAGACACACACCTGTATGATCTTGGAAACCTTGAAACCACATGGCTATGCGAGGAGATGTATACCCATGGCCTCTCGTCGGATTGTTACTAAAGTCTTTGGCCAAAGCATTACATGTTTAGAGTAAAGTACTCTTCGATACATGTGGAGTAACTAGAATCCGTAGGACGAGGAAATGATACTTGGGCTAGGTGTGACGTAGTCAGCCTAGTGGGGACTGACACAATAGACCATGTCCTGAACCAAGTGGGTATAAGATGAGTGAAGGGAATGGGGCACGATTCATTCGAGCTACTGAAGGGTTTCAGAAATAGTTCTGGATCAACTGTTGATCTTTTCGGTTAATTGGGGATCATGATGTACTACTAGGTGCCACTCATGATGGTTCTATAATTAATGGTTAATTATAGACGGCCAACATAAACCGAGAACCTATTTGGTCACACGCACAACGAGTGTAATCCAAAGGATTTAAAATGAGCTTGAGAATGGGATTCTCAGACCGAGAGAAACTATGTTTTGTTGGACCAAACATAAAGTGAGCATGAAATTGTTTCAGTCGCAATGGAAGCATGGATGGACCGTGTCTTATGAAGACATAATGGATGAACCAAAATGGTTTGGTTCTAATCCAATGGATGAGAATAAACCAAAGGGTTTGGTTTATATTAAACGAATGAACCAAAGGTTGGTTCGGTTCGTTTTAACTTAAAATAAACCATCATGGTTTGGTTTATTTTAACTTATCTTAATGGAGCGGGTTAACGGGCTTTATGGATATGATCCATTAACCATTAAGAGAATTAGTTCTCTATAAAATAGGGCTTAAACCCTAATCCAAAAACCCTAATCCAGTTTTGGCCGCCCAACCTAGTTGTCGCCCACCCCTTGAAGGAGGATTTCGGCGCCAACCCTAGTGTGCCGCCGCCCAACCTCTTGTGCCGGCGACCAAGCTTCAGCCGGTGAATCTCCGGCGACCCTCCGGTCATCTCCTCTAGGTTCGGTGATAAGGTGAGCTTCCATCTCTCCTTGGCCGGCCTCTATTCCTCCACCAAAAGCTGTCCAGTTTTTCTGGACAGCTTGTTTCTTTGTTGTCGGAGCATCGTTTGGACGACGGTTAGTGCTCCGATAGCGCCTAACTTACCGGGGATTTGATCTCCGGTAATCCTCTGAGGTGGAGGACGAAGGATTCGTCAATTGGTTGACGAATACCTCTCCGGAGAAGCGAGTTTTGGGAACTCGTTTTAGGATCCGAATTTGGATTCGGATCGTGATCATCTCTCGATCACGTCGTCTTCAACACGAGGCTAGTAACCCGTACGAAGACGAAGCTCGTGACTTAGCGAAGTCATCCCGAGGAGCTCGGCGTGGATACGGATAGAGACGATTCTACGAGGATCGTTCCGGTTGATGTCGTTTCGCTACACGCCATACGAAAGGTATAAGATAATTTCTTTTATTGCAAATTTTAATTTACGGTTATGTCTACACTTGTTGTAATATGCATGCGTGTGTTGTGTGTGTTGTAATAAATATAGATTTATTATTTTTAATTGCTTCCGCTGTGCTCATGTTTACGAAACATGATCGAACACACACACGCCGCGGTGCCGGAAACCCAACAGGCTCTGCAATGCTCCTTCGCGTCTTTTGCCTCGAAGTCTACTTCCTCCGGCTTCACTCCAAGCTTCTCGTCCGGCGGTCCCTCGGATGCTCCAAGCACACGGCTTCCGCAAAGCTATCCTTCACCGACTCAAGACACGAGTCATGAGATGTGAAACTCGCCACAGCTCCATGTGCGAATTACTAAGTCCTGCACGACTTCAACGCACATATCAAATCAACATATCAAACTAACTTAAACCCTTTTCCACACACATCAAAACCATATTACGGCAAGAGATTGCCCTAACAATCTCCCCCTTTTTGATGTGTGGCAATCCGTTTAAGTTAGGTAAAAACATTTGATATAAATTCTAAGGTAAGAAAGCATGTAAAGATAAACATGATATAGCAACATGCAACTCCCCCTTAATCCATGAAACTCTCTATGCAAATTTTCTCCCCCTATCATATATTTCTCCCCCTAAAATGATTAACTTAAACATAAATTATTTCTCCCCCTTTGACACCATCAAAAGATTAACACTAAGTTATAAGCTCATGGCATCAAGTATAATGGAGGGAAAATACCAAAAACATGATTAAAATCTGAAATCAGAAAATTGCAGGCTGATTTTCAGGTGAGCAGTCGACTGATGGTCTTGGCAGTCGACTAGCACAATTTATTCCGAAATTCTGATTTTCTGGGCGAATTTCAGAAATGCATTAAAAATTCCAGAAAATTCGAAAAATCATGAAATTTGAGGAGCATATTTCTATTAAGTATATCTATCAAGGAAAAATAGTTTTTCATGAAAAATCATTATATTTTCTGAGATTTGCCAAAAATCCAAACACTTGAAAAACCACTAGTTTTTGAGCATGTTAGTATCCATTTTAACACCTAGTCTTGCTTTGAATTGTTCCAAAACATGAATACGTAGATTTTAGATTAAGGAATTGTTTTGAAAACATATGAAATATCCAACCATGATCTTTGGGCAATATGTCTATGAATTAAACGTAAGCCTTCCCCATGATTGGTCTATTATTGCTATGTTGATACTTTAAATGACCATCTAAATGCCATAGGCATTAGTGGACATTTGTATCATCCTAACATCTCACCCATGCTAAGTTTGCAATCAAGTTAGCCTATAGTGAGTGTGAGATGCATCCTAGGGGGTATTTGTATATACTTAACCAATATATTCATGCAATTCTATCATGGTTAAGTATCAACCTAACAATTAACATTATCATAATGACATATATGAATGAATTCTACATTATGATCATGAAATACATGTATTCATTGAATAATAATCATGCATTAGGTATTATATGATGATAATAAGCAAAGTATCACCTAAAGCATGATTCAACCCTATTTCTCATGATTACGTGCCAAATATTAAAAACATAAATCATGATTTCAAACATACATAGCAATTACATTAATCATCATGATTTAAGCATTATTACCTATTTATGGGCACGTTATCATCACCCAACACTATCTAAAAAATGTTGTCCCGTCATCCTAAGTCAACCAAAATATGATATAGGTTAGGACCATGTGGTTGACTACCCTAGGGTTATTCTAACCCTTAAGGATGGATTTTGGAACCCAAAATAAATTCTTTCCTATTGGGTTCACTAAATACTCCTTGGGGATCCATTTCCTAGCAATTACCTTCTTCTTATCTTGTCCCCTAGCTATAAGGCATTTGTAGGCCTTTTCATTTTTCTTTTCCTTAAAGCCTAGGCCCTTTTTGTTGAAACTAGCTCTTTGGCTCCCTAAGATCATGTTCAATGTGTTGGAGCCAATTGTGAATTTCTCTAGGGCTTTGGTTAAATAATCTACCTTTTCCCTTAATGCCCTATTTTCCTCGATGCATGCATCATTAACATCCAAAGGCATATAATCATGTGAGCATGCATCATCATGGCAAGAAGAGGTATCATTATTATTTAAACATGCATTTTCTAGCTTATATTCCAAAGCCTTAATTTGATTAAGCATGCTTTTATTTTTCTTTTTCATTCCAAATAAGTCCTTAGTTAAACTAGAAATTATGGAAACTATTTTCTTAGGAGAAGCTTTCGTTACCATAGTTTCCATATCTTCTTCTTCTTCTTCGGATGAGGAGGATGTAGAAGCTCCCCCTTCACTTGAGCTCTCTCCTCTTGAGCTTGATCCTTCATTTTCGGAGGAAGAGCAATCCAAGTCATCAAAGGCCATCAAGGCCAAATTGGTGACAAAGGCATTCTCCTCATCCGATGATGATGAGGAGGATGAGGATGGATCATCCCAAGTCCTTGCCTTGAGAGCCTTAGCCTTTCCCTTCTCCTTTGTCTTCTTCTCCTCTTCCTTCTTTTTCTTGCTCCCCTTTTTCTTCTTCTTTTCTTCTTTCTTTTTCCTCTCTTCCTTGCTCTTGTTTAAGAGAGGACAATTGTCCCTTATGTGCCCCTCTCCTTGGCAATTGTAGCATATGACCTTCCCCCTTGGTCTTCTATTCCTATCATTAGATTTATCAAATCTAAAATTCTTAAATGCACGTCTTACCCTCCTTACCATATAGGCTTCTTCGGTGCTATCCATGGAGGAGGAGGAAGACGCTTCGTCATCGGAGGAGGAGGTGATTTCCATCTTCTTCTTCCCCTTATTTGCCAACAATGCTACTCCTCTTGAGGGTTGAATTCTAGGCTCCTCTTGTATTCCTTCAAGCCTCGTTTCGTGGAGTTCCATTGTTGAGAAGAACTCCTCCAAGGTGCTCACTTCTAAATTCTTTGAGATATAGAATGAGTCCACCATGGAGCTCCACTTTGAGGACCGGGGAAAAGCATCTATGGCCTTCATTACCATATCCCGGTTGGAGAGCTTTTCACCTACACTTGACAAACCGGTTATAATTTCCTTGAAACGAGAATGTAAGGAAATTACCTTTTCTCCCTTTTCTAATTTAATGTTGGATAATTGGGAGCGGAGGAGATCTCTCCTTGCTAGCTTCGCCTCGGATGTGCCTTCATGAAGCTCAATTAGCTTCTCCCACATCTCCTTGGCGCTTAGGCATTCTCCTATTCGGTTGATTTCTTGTTGGGGGAGCACATTGAAGAGATGATGTTTGGCTTTTGAATTTGCAAGGTGCTCTTCCCTTTGCCTTTTGGTCCACCTAGATTTCTCTATTGGCTTCCCTTCTTCATCCCTAGGCAAAACGAAACCGGATTCAATTGTAATCATTATATCAAAATATGTTTCGAAAAATACCTCCATTCGCTTCTTCCACCAAGCGAATTCTCCTTCAAACTTCGGAGGATGAATGTTGGAGCCGGCCATTTTGAAAATTGCTTGTTGTGGAAGTTAGTCCTCGACAAGCTTTCCTCGGCTCTGATACCACTTGTTGGGGATCGGATGGCCGGCTAGAGGGGGGTGAATAGCCCTTTTCGTTTGGATGCCGGTATTTGCTCGTCTACAAAACTAATTAGCGCAAGCGGAAGACTAATAAAGACAAGCAAATAGAAATACGAGAAAAACATACGCTAACAAAGAATGTAACGTGGTTCACGGCTACGCCGCTAATCCACGGTCCCCGATTCGTCCTCGGTGAATCACTCCGCTAAACCAATCCACTAAATGGTCTCTCCTTTGCACCAAGCTAGGTGGAGGTAACCTTTACAATCAAGATCACTCTTCTTACAAATAGAATGGAGTAAAAGCGAGTAAGAAGAGTTTAGAGCTTGTGGGGCACTAGGAAGATCACTTAGAGCATAAGCATTAGCCTCTCAAAGGCTTACACCCTCTCTTTTTATAGAGAGGGCTGATTTCTTCCGTTGGCGCCATCATTGCCGCGCCCTTGGCGATCATTGCCGTCACTACAACGACCTCCGAACACGTCGGATCCCGACCGTTGTGGTCCAACGGAACTCTTGGCGAATGTGATGGACCTCATCGATCGGCCGCGCCTCGTAGATCGCCGATTGGCTACGAGCTTCTGGCGAAACCCTATTGACGATCATTGCGCCTTGGCGATCGGCCGATAATCTTGGCGATCGGCGCCGCACGTATGGCGATCATTGCGGCCAATCGATCGATCGTATACGGTCGAACTCACTCGACTCAGCGATCGCCATGACATGGCAATGATCGGTGTCGGTGTCGGGAAAACCCATCGGACACTTGGCCAAATGGCCAAGTTTCACCTAAAAGCCACCCTTCCCCGGGTTACAATCGCTCACTCTCATCTCTCGGAGTCCCTTGCCTTTGAAGTTCTCTTCGTTCTCGGCCATGTCCCTCGGCAGCATCAGGCGCACGGCTCTGCAATGCTCCTTCGCGTCTTTTGCCTCGAAGTCTACTTCCTCCGGCTTCACTCCAAGCTTCTCGTCCGGCGGTCCCTTGGATGCTCCAAGCGCACGGCTTCCGCAAAGCTATCCTTCACCGACTCAAGGCACGAGTCATGAGATGTGAAACTCGCCACGGCTCCATGTGCGAATTTCTAAGTCCTGCACGACTTCAACGCACATATCAAATCAACATATCAAACTAACTTAAACCATTTTCCACACACATCAAAACCATATTATGGCAAGAGATTGCCCTAACAGACTGATGTCGACAGCAGTCGATTGCCAGGGAAGGTAGTCGACTGATGGCATTGTGCACGGGCAAAGAATGGAGTCGACTCCATTGAGCACTCAACTGATCGAGTATCAGTCGACTGATTGTAGGATCAGTCGACTGATGCCAATACCGTTGGATGGAATCCAACGTGGAAAGCGGCCGTTATTGGGCAACAGCTACGGGATCAGTCGACTGATCGAGGGCATCAGTCGACTGATCCTGTGTCAACGGGAAGAAACCCTCTTCCTCTATAAAAAGGAAGGGGATGGGGCTTTGGGGGGTTAATGCTTGAACGCCCAACTACTCCCAAAGTGCCCTAAACATTTTTCCACTCCTCTACTGCTTTAATCTTCATTCCATTGTAGAAGAGTGATCTTGGTTGTAAAGGTTACCTCCACCTAGCTTGGTGGAAAGGAGAGACCAATATTGGATTGGTTTTGGAGGAGTGATTCACCTTGGACGAATCGGACCGTGGATTAGCAGCGTAGCCGTGAACCACGTTACATCTTCTTGTTAGCGTTTGCTTTCTTGTAATTTCTATTTGCTTGTCTTTATTTGCATATTCTGCTTGCGCTAATCTTTTGTAGACGAGTGAATTATGACATCCAACGAACGAGGGCTATTCACCCCCCTCTAGCCAGCCAATCGATCTCCAACAAGTGGTATCAGAGCCAAGGTTGCTTGTCACCGGACTAACCGCCACAACAAGCTCTACATCAAAAATGGTCGGCTCAAACATCCACCCACCGAAGTTCGACGGCGAATTCTCTTGGTGGAAAAAGAGAATGGAGGTATTCTTCGAGACCGATTTTGATATTATGCTTATAATGGAAAATGGTTTCGAGTTGCCTAGGGATGAAAGGGTTGAACCAATTGAAAAATCACGTCGTGTCGGAGGTCAGATTATTTTCCTGAGTTTGCTGAAATCGTTTTCTAGCAAGGAAAGTTCTCTCTATCTCAAGATCAATATCGAGAATTTCCCTATTAAGTCTGTGCATGCAACAACAAGAGAGGCTCCCAAAACAAGAATTCAGAATAGATACAAAAGAAAAATAGGAACAATCAATATTCAGAATAGAATTCAGAACAGAAATCTAGATTAACTAAATCATGCTCAATTCAATATTGAGTGCCAATCCCCGGCAACGGCGCCAAAAACTTGATGTCTTGTTTTCCGCAAGTGCACGGTTATCGTCAAGTAATAAAAATATCGATCCCACAGGGATTGGGCCAATTACCGAGTGGTCATGATACCAAGTTATCTAGTCAATCGAATTGTGGTTTAATCAAAGAACCTGAGAAGTCAAGAACAACGAATGAGAAGAATGAGTTGAAAGTCAAGAGTTGAGGAGAATCTAAGGATATAGGTTTCACCACGTCGACGATTTATAAAGTGATTTAATTCTTTCCTAACCTTATTAGATTTGTTTTGATGGAACCTATCCTAAGGTAAATCAACGGCCCCTTTCGAGGTCTACGTTAACTGTACCTATCAAACTCAATTTACCTGTCACGGTGTTCCAGCATAGGGGATCATAATCAGCTAAGAGGACCTGTCACGAGACCCCCGCAAACCTCCCTATGTCTTACCTCCGTTACTTGGTAAAAACTGGATTTGATAGATCCATTAAGTTCATGAGAGTTCCTCTAGAGTCAAATTTCCTCTTCACGGTAGGTTTGCACACGGGACCATAATCAGCTAAGGGGACCTATCACGAGACCCCCGCAAGCCCTCATAGATACACTACCGCTACTAGTAGGAGTTATTCCCTAGTTGGTTCTGGCTTTCGGGAACTCGGGTTCACTGTTAGGTACTTCCCCTTTGCTCCTTAGGTTTATCAATAAGAATCCAAAAGAACCAGATCAAAATAAACAATAGTTCAGGTAATATAGATTATATCATCCACTCCCCCATCCTAAGATTACAAGATACTACTCCATAGTCTGACAAGAATTACTAGAGAAAGAAATTACGATACTGGGTGCCATATCCTTCTTCTGCCGACTCCTTCTCTTTATCTTCTTCTGTCGTCGATCTCTGACCACCCGTCGTCCTCCTCTTAGGGTTAGAATCTCTCCTCTTTTATAGCCTTGGCCTCCTCTTCAATTAAGGCAATAGATTTCCCCGTAATTGAGACGAAGATCCTGATTGCTCAAAAGGTTGATTCGAGCCACGCGCCCGTGCCAAATGATGGCACTGGCGTGTCGGGCATTTCCCTCCAAGCGTGTTGCGCTTGAACTGGGGCGTGTTGAGGCTGAATGGCGTGGTTTCTTTGGAACCCACGACATGTGTCAATCGATGAGCAGGCGTGGGGTGAGGCGTGTCGGAGCTGAACTGGGCGTGTCGGCCATTGGAACCCCTGACACAGGCGTGTCAATCGGTGAACCAGGGCATGTTGGCTGCTGGCTCTCATGACACGGGCGTGTTGATTTCTAACACGCCTGTGTTGTTTTGATACGCCTGTTTCTTCGCCCTGTTAACACAAAAACACCCAAAAGCAGTCTCTTCGTCCAAAATATGCTAAACTTTAACTGAATCATGATAAAATACATGCCTAGGATATGAAATGTGATAGAATGCATGTATATGGAGTAGTGAAAACATAGCATAATTTTCACACATCAAAATCCCCTAGTCCTAAACTTTTGCTTGTCCTCAAGCAAAGAAAACCCAAAGGACAACTTAATTGTTGAAATGCTAGACACCATCCAGAGGTATACAATTTGATCTTAATCTTTTCAAATCATTCCTAGTTGCCATGTTTGAAAGATCCCTATATAGTGCACGTGAAAAGGTGGACTAAAGTCATTGGACACCAATCTGGACTTGACATCCCTTCTATCGTAGAACATTCTTATTTCCGGCATAGAGGCACTTACGCTTTTAATGCATGGATCATTCTTACCTATCATCAAAAGGTCTCAAAGGAGCACTTTCTAAGAAGAGAGAAGGAAAGGAATTATAGAGAGCATTTCCCCAGTAACTAGTTAGTCTCAAAGGGGCACCTTTTAGGTGTTTCCCCAGTAACCACTTGGTCTCAAAGGGGTGCTTGAAAACAATTCCAGTAACTCCTTTTTTTTTTTTTTTTTTTTTTTTTTTTGCACATACTTCTAGTGAAAGTGTTTCTCCAATAACCAAGTTGCGCAGGTAAGTCTCCAATTGAAAATCGAGTACTCGTCCGATATGGGGGATTTAAATCTTTTCTTTGGATACCTCAGACCTATAGACCGTGTTAGAAGTGAAATAGGGTTCTTATCAAATAGGCAAAAAGGAATATCATTATCCGACCAATGTTCAGTTGTATTACGCTAGATGATATAAAAAATGCACTGTTATGATATATGAAAAGATGCAAACAAAATGGGCAGTAACCAAACTAAAAATCTAAGTAGAGATAGAACAAACAATAAAGGATGTGCATCGAAACTCACAAAATAGTTCAAGGTGGTCAATGGTCATCGTCTTCACTACTAGCATCCTCCTCTGCCCACCTACGTCGCTGCTCCTGGTAAAATTCCCGGGACTCCTGTCAAAATCTATCATCATCTTCCCTCCGGGCGGACTCAGCAGTGAAAAACTCATCAGCTCTCTTGTAAAAATCAGCTGCCCTGTCCAAATGTTGTGTCACTATACGATGGTGCTCCTCCGTAGCTTGGGCATACCGATCCCACATACCTATGTGCGAGGTATGTTCGACCCTGAAAGCTTCGAATGATGATCGGAATCCTGAAAAATCAAAAGAAGAGTACCCTGCAGAAACATTGTCAGTAGGAAACCGTGGGGGTTCAGGAGTCGAATGTGATGGCTCAGGGGTTATGTGAGATGGCTCCCTAGGAGGGGGTGATGGAGCATGGGCAGTGGGGGTAGGAAAGGGTTCCTGGACATCTCTAAAAAGCCAATTGGATGAATTACGTATAGTTATCCGCTCAGGGTTCGGAAGAGGGATTTTAATTCCATTTCTTAACACCAAACGATATCCCTCGTCACATGCCTCAATCATCTTCATATTTATACAAGCATCCAAATCCAATCTAGGGCTAGCAGGACAATATTCAAGGTCATCTAAATCACATCCTAAGGCTACAGCAATCCTAGTGATAATACCACCTATGACTATGACTCCGGATGGGCTATTACTAACCTTAACTAGATGTCTAACCATATGGGCTCCAGAATCAATATTAACTTCATTTAGCATGGCCCATAAAAATTGTAACTCACTTTGCCTAGCCACCCCTGCATTATCATATCTTCCCGAGATTGTATTAGCCATGAATCTAAGGAGATAACAAAAAGTATGATTAGGGATGTTAAATGATTTGGACCTGGATGCATCATAGGGCGAGGTCATCGAAATTAATCTCCAAAATTGATGATCAATAAAATGTCTATGAATGTGCCTCTCCCCTCCGCTAGGAAAATCAAATATCGTATTAAAATCACTTAAAGAAAGGGTAAACTCATGGTTCATTAATCTAAATTTTATTTTTCCTTCCTCACAATCCTTTCCTGGTGTTTGAGAGACAGGAGCTAAGGAATTCAAGAGTGATGCTCGGGTAAGTAAGATGATGGTGCGTGATAAACTCGGTCCATCCTATCCTATTGGTTAACCAAGTTATGTCATCTCTTAACCCTATGGTGGTCAACGTGTAGAAGTCTATAGTTCTCGTATATACTAACTTCCTTTTTTCAAGCTTACTGATTTTAGTCTTCATAATATCATCCCTAACAACAATTCCATAAGGATGGATAGAGGTCGGATGAGGTTCGTTACCCAAATCCCGAGCTTTTCTTTTCCCTTGTCCCTTGCCAAGAGGAAGAAGCTCCTCCTCTAGTCTTCACGCTCATGGCGTTGGTGATGGAGAGACAAAGAGTTAGCTCCTCACGCTTGAGAGAGGCCGATGGCGCTTCAACCTTGGATCGCGAGTGGAAAATTAGGGCATGCTCGGGTCGGTTTTAGAGGGCTATCCAAGATAGGCGTGTCGAGCATCCTCTTACGCAAATACCCGACCCGCTTTAAGCGACATACATAGGCGTGCTCGCCGCCTCAGCGCAGTCGCACTCATCAGCGCGTACTGCGCCCGCCCAAGCGGAGGTTGAGAAGTGTGCGACACGGGCGTGCTAAGACACTCACCTGTGTTGTCTTGGTACCAACAACACGCTGTGTCGTAAGACAAAGTGGTCGTGTCAACTTGGCACGCAGTGGCACGTATCCTGAAAACCTAAAAAAATAAAAATAGAATAAAGAATAAAATAAAATAAAATAAAATGACTAAAAAAAATGAAAATAGCATGGGTTGCCTCCCAAGAAGCGCTTGTTTAAGGTCGTTAGCTTGACCCCTCAGTTATCCCCTAGTTTTGGGGATATGGCTCGAGGAGTGTGCTCTGCCCCTCTTCCTCCTCAACCAGATCCGTGGTGTTAGGTTGGGGTCGGAAATCTCCAGCTCTTTATCCTCAGACCCCCCTTTGAGCTTATTAAGATAAGTTTGTTCTGGTGCTCCTTCTAGTGTTGTTGACTGGAGACTGTCAATCCTACAACAATCATCAAAAACAGAAGGTTGTTTAACAGCTTTTGAAAGGTCGAATTCAATTTTGTCGTTTCCAAATGCAAGTGAGAGTTTGTGGTTCTTGACATCTATCATTGCCCCTGCAGTAGCCAAGAAAGGTCTCCCCAAAATGAGTGGAATGCATGGGTCTTCATCCATGTCAAGCACTACAAAATCTGCAGGAATAATAAAATTTCCCACCTGCACTGGTACATCTTCTAAGATTCCCAAAGGATATCTAATGGAGCGATCGGCTAACTGTAAGGCCATAGTAGTTAGTTTCATTTCTCCCAAATCCAATTTCTTGCATATGGAAAGAGGTATCAGATTTACACTGGTGCCCAAATCGCAAAAAGCCTTATCAAAATTTGAGTCATTAATTATGCAAGGTATAGAAAAGCTACCCGGATCATTTAGTTTGGGAGGTACCATGTTCTTAATTAAAGCGCTGCACTCCTCAGTAAGAGCCACTGTTACATGCTCCTCGACTTTTCTTTTATTGGTTAAGATATCCTTCAAGAATTTGGTGTATGTAGGCATTTGTTGAAGAGCTTCTATAAAAGGTATATTGATATCTGACTTCCTAATTACCTCAAGGAACTTACCAAATTGTTCATCCAATTTTTCCTTAATCACCTTTGAGGAGCGGATAGGGGCTTATATGTTCTTGGTTCCTATTCGACACGCTTTGTAAAGACAGCCGGGGCGTGTCGGCTGCTGGAGTTACCCGACACGGGTGTGTCGGCTGACACACGCTCGTGGGCCTCAGGCGTGTTGAACAACACGCCCTGGGTCAGGGCGTGTCGGCTTCCTTTTCTATTCAGCCCAGGCGTGCTGTCTTCTTCCAACTCTGACACGCTCGTGTCATTTAGCACAGGGGCTGCTTGTTGAGCTCTGTCTCCTTCTAAAATCCTTCCACTTCTCAAACTTATGGAATTACAATGCTCGGCTGGGTTTATACGAATTTCGTGAAATCTGCCAAGGCGCCCTTGATCTTGGCCGGCAATTTGGGAAATTTGATTTTCCAACATTCTTGTGTGATTAGTCAAATTATCAACCTTGCTTCCCAATTGCTTGATTGCCTCGGTATTATTTTGATGTTGCCGGTTTGATTCTACAATATGCTGTCGAAATTCATCATTTATCTTCCCCTGACATGTAATAAAATTTTCCATCATCTTTTCTAAGCTCGACTTGGGTCCCGCCGAAATTCAAGGTGCTCCAAAACTGCTACATCCCAAGAATTTTGGTTGGCTCTATAAAAGTTGGGATGATTCCTCCAAGGGATTATGCGTGTTCAAGTAAGGGTTGCCACCATTAGGCTTCGATTAAAATTATTTAGCGCATCTACTTGCTCAATCCGGCTCCTTGGATGGTGCGTGTAGGATTTGGCAATTCATTGCTACATGTCCTGTTACACCACATATCTCGCAAGTGACATTAGATGAGTTTACAGCTGATACATTAAAATGTTAGATTTTGAGTTAACGCATCGACTTTCGCACTGAGTAGATCAATGGTACTTACCTCAAACTTACCTGGCATTTTAGTTTGATATCCTCGTTCTGTAGCCCATTGGTGAGAATTCATTGCCACATTCTCGATGACCTCAAAAGCTTCATCCAATGTTTTGTTCATAAGATCTCCTCCTGCAGCAGAATCAAGAGAAACTTTAGTAGCATACGAGATTCCATTGTAGAAAGTATGAACAATGAGCCACTTCTCACATGATGAGGGCATTCTTTGTAGTAATCCCTTAAATCATCCCAGCTTCAAATAATGTTTCTCCATCCTTTTGCGCAAAATTCGTGATTTGATGACGAAGACTTGCAATTTTGCTGGGTGGAAAATACTTGTCTAAGAATCTTTGCTCCAGCTGATCCCAGGTAGTTATACAATCTGTTGGAAGAGAGTGTAGCCAAGCTCTAGCTTTGTCCCGTAATGAGAAAGGAAACAAGCGCAGTCTAATAGCATCAGTTGAGGCTCCATTCAATTTTAAAGTTTTGCAAAATTCCAAAAATACTTCTAAGTGTAGATTTGGATCTTCAGTGAGTGCTCCTCCGAATTGATGTTGTTGGACCATGGATAGTAGAGCCGGTTTTAATTCAAAATTGTTCGCTTCAATAGGGGGTCTTCTAATACTCGATCTCAATCCCCTTGTACTAGGTGCTGCATAATCCCTTAAAGGTTTATTTTCGCTCAGTCCACATGCCTGAGGTCGATTGTTTTCCCGAGTTCTTTGAAATCGTTTTCTAGCAAGGAAAGTTCTCTCTATCTCAAGATCAATATCGAGAATTTCCCTATTAAGTCTGTGCATGCAACAACAAGAGAGGCTCCCAAAATAAGAATTCAGAATAGATACAAAAGAAAAATAGGAACAATCAATATTCAGAATAGAATTCAGAACAGAAATCTAGATTAACTAAATCACGCTCAATTCAATATTGAGTGCCAATCCCCGGCAACGGCGCCAAAAACTTGATGTCTTGTTTTCCGCAAGTGCACGGTTGTCGTCAAGTAATAAAAATATCGATCCCACAGGGATTGGGTCAATTACCGAGTGGTCGTGATACCAAGTTATCTAGTCAATCGAATTGTGGTTTAAGCAAAGAACCTGAGAAGTCAAGAACAACGAATGAGAAGAATGAGCTGAAAGTCAAGAGTTGAGGAGAATCTAAGGATATAGGTTTCACCACGTCGATGATTTATAAGGTGATTTAATTCTTTCCTAACCTTATTAGAGTTGTTTTGATGGAACCTATCCTAAGGTAAATCAACGGCCCCTTTCGAGGTCTACGTTAACTGTACCTATCAAACTCAATTTACCTGTCACGGTGTTCGAGCATAGGGGATCATAATCAGCTAAGAGGACCTGTCACGAGACCCCCGCAAACCTCCCTATGTCTTACCTCCGTTACTTGGTAAAAACTGGATTTGATAGATCCATTAAGTTCATGAGAGTTCCTCTAGAGTCAAATTTCCTCTTCACGGTAGGTTTGCACACGGGACCATAATCAGCTAAGGGGACCTGTCACGAGACCCCCGCAAGCCCTCATAGATACACTACCGCTACTAGTAGGAGTTATTCCCTAGTTGGTTCTGGCTTTCGGGAACTCGGGTTCACTGTTAGGTACTTCCCCTTTGCTCCTTAGGTTTATCAATAAGAATCCAAAAGAACCAGATCAAAATAAACAATAGTTCAGGTAGTATAGATTATATCATCCATCATAAATCGTCAAGGGCTACTCCCCCATCCTAAGATTACAGGATACTACTCCATAGTCTGACAAGAATTACTAGAGAAAGAAATTACGATACTGGGTGCCATATCCTTCTTCTGCCGACTCCTTCTCTTTATCTTCTTCTGTCGTCGATCTCTGACCACCCGTCGTCCTCCTCTTAGGGTTAGAATCTCTCCTCTTTTATAGCCTTGGCCTCCTCTTCTATTAAGGCAATAGATTTCCCCGTAATTGAGACGAAGATCCTGATTGCTCGCAGAAAAGGAATTCTGGAATCAGGCCAACATGCCCATGCCAAATGAGGGCACTGGCATGTCGGGCATTTCCCTCCGAGCGTGTTGCGCTTGAACTGGGGCGTGTTGGAGCTGAACTGGGTGTGTCGGCTGTTGGAACCCCTGACACAGGTGTGTCAATCGGTGAGCCAGGGCGTGTTGGAACTGAACTGGGCGTGTCGGCCGCTGGAACCCCTGACACAGGCGTGTCAATCGGTGAACCAGGGCGTGTTGGCTGCTGGCTCTCATGACACGGGCGTGTTGATTTCTAACACGCCTGTGTTGTTTTGATACGCCTGTTTCTTCGCCCTGTTAACACAAAAACACCCAAAAGCAGTCTCTTCGTCCAAAATATGCTAAACTTTAACTGAATCATGATAAAATACATGCCTAGGATATGAAATGTGATAGAATGCATGTATATGGAGTAGTGAAAACATAGCATGATTTACACACATCAGGATGAAAGGGGTGAACCAATTGAAAAATCACGTTGGACTAAGAAGCAAAGAGAGGAGCACCTTGCAAACTCAAAGGCAAAACATCATCTTCTCAATGTACTCCCTCAACAAGAGATCAACCGGATCGGAGAATGTGCTAGCGCCAAAGAGATGTGGGAAAAGCTTGTAGAACTCCATGAAGGCACATCCGAGGCCAAGCTAGCTAGGAGAGACCTCCTCCGCTCCCAACTCTCAAACATCAAATTAGAAAAGGGAGAAAAGGTAACTTCCCTACATTCTAGATTTAAAGAAATATTAATTGGGCTAACAAGTGTAGGAGAAAAGCTCTCCAACCGGGATATGGTAATGAAGGCCATAGATGTCTTTCCCCGGTCCTCAAGATGGAGCTCCATGGTGGATTCATTTTACATCTCCAAGAACTTGGAAGTAAGTACCTTGGAGGAATTTTTCTCAACAATGGAGCTCCACGAAACTAGGCTTGAGGTATACAAGAAGAGCCTAGAGTCCAAAATTCAAGGGGAGTAGCCTTGATGGCAAACAAGGGGAAGAAGAAGATGGAAGTCCCCTCCTCCTCATCCGATGAAGCCTCTACCTCCTCCATGGATAGCACGGAAGAAGCCTACATGGTAAGGAAGGTAAGGCGTGCATTTAAGAATCTTAGATTTGATAAATCTCATGATAGGAATAGAAGACCAAGGGGGAAGGTCATATGCTATAATTGCCAAGGAGAGGGACATATAAGGGATAATTGTCCCCTCCTAAACAAGAGCAAGGAAGAGAAGAAAAAGAAGGAAGAAAAGAAGAAGAAGAAGGGGAGCAAGAGAAAGGAAGAAGAGAAGAAGGCAAAAGGAAAAGGGAAGGCCATGGCACTCAAAGCAAAGACATGGGATGACCTTGCTTCCTCATCCTCATCCGAAGAAGAAGAGCATGTCTATTCCAACCTAGCACTAATGGCTCTTCATGACTCGGATTGCTCCTCCTCCACCGAAAATGAAGAATCAAGCTCGAGTGGGGAGAGCTCAAATGAAGGGGGAGCTTCTACATCCTCCTCATCCGAAGAAGAAGAAGAGGATATGGAAACTATGGTAACGAAAGCCTCTCCTAAGAAAATAGTTTCCATAATTTCTAGTTTAACTAAGGACTTATTTGGAATGAAAAAGAAAAATAAGAGCATGCTAGATCAAATTAAGGACTTAGAAAATAAACTAGAAAAAGCATGCTTAAATCAAAATGAAAATATTTCTTCTTGCCATGATGATGCATGCTCACATGATAACTATATGCCATTTAATGTTAGTGAGGCATGTATAGAGGAAAATAGGGCCCTAAGGGAAAAGGTAGACTATTTAACCAAAGCCCTAGAAAAATTCACAATTGGCTCCAACACATTAAATATGATTATTGGGAGCCAAAGAGCTAGCTACAACAAAAAGGGCCTAGGCTACAAAGAAAAGAAAAATGAAAATGCCTATAAATGCCTAATTGCTAGGGGACAAGATAAGAAGAAAGTAATAGCTAGGAAATGGATCCCTAAGGAATACTTAGTGAACCCAATAGGAAAGAACTTATTTTGGGTTCCAAAATCCATCCTTAAGGGTTAGGAAAACCCTAGGGTAGTCAACCATATGGAATTGACCTACATCATATTTTGGTTGACTTAGGATGGCGGGACAACATTTTTAGAATAGTGTTGGGTGATGATAACGTGCACATAAATAGATAATAATTCTTAAATCATGATGATTAATGTAATTGCTATGTATGTTTGAAATCATGATTTGTGATTTTAATATTTGGCACGTAATCATGAGAAGTAGGGTTGAATCATGCTTTAGGTGATACTTTGTTTATTATCATCATATAATACCTAATGCATGATTATTATTTAATGAATACATGTGTTTCATGATCATAATGTAGAATTAATTCATATATGTCATTATGATCATGTAGGTTGTTTGGTTGATACTTAACCATGATAGAATTGCATGAATACAAGGGTTAAGTATATACAAATACCCCCTAGGATGCATCTCACACTCACTATAGGCTAACTTGATTGCAAACTTAGCATGAGTGAGATGTTAGGATGATACAAATGTCCACTAATGCCTATGGCATTTAGATGGTCATTTAAAGTATCAAAATAGCAATAATAGACCAATCATGGGGAAGGCTTATGTTTAATTCATAGACATATTGCCCAAAGATCATGGTTGGATATTTCATATGTTTTCAAAACAATTTCTTACTTTAAAATACATGTATTCATGTTTTGAAACAATTGGATGCAAGACTAGGTGTTAAAATGGATACTCTTATGATCAAAAACCTAGTAGTTTTTAAAGCTTTTGGATTTTTGGCAAATACATGGAAATATAATGATTTTTCATGAAAACATATTTTTCACTAATAGATATACTTAAAAGAAATGTGTTCCCCAAATTTCATGATTTTTCAAATTTTCTGGAATTTTTAATGCATTTCTGAAATTCACCCCAGAAATCAGAAATCCCGAAAACAGCGTGCCAATTGGTAGTCCGAACAACGATCGATGACCTGAATATCGCATCAAGAAAGGATGAATTCCGATTTTAGATCAACTTGTGGTATTTTCTTTCTATTAGACTTGATGTCATGTGCTTTTAACTTAGTGATAATCTTTTTGATGGTGTCAAAGGGGGAGAAATGATTATGTTTAAGTTAATTATGATAGGGGGAGAAATTAAGGGGGAGTTTCATGGATTAAGGGGGAGTTGCATGTTGCTATATCATGTTTATATTTACATGCATTCTTTCCTTTAAAATTTATATCAAATGTTTTTACCTAACTTAAACGGATTGCCACACATCAAAAAGGGGGAGATTGTTAGGGCAATCTCTTGCCGTAATATGGTTTTGATGGTGTGGCAAAGGGTTTAAGTTAGTTTGATATGTTGATTTGATATGTGCATTGAAGTCGTGCAGGACTTAGTAATTCGCACATGGAGCCGTGGCGAGTTTCACATCTCATGACTCGTGCCTTGAGTCGGTGAAGGATAGCTTTGCGGAAGTCGTGCGCTTGGAGCATCCGAGGGACCGCCGGACGAGGAGCTTGGAGTGAAGCCGGAGGAAGTAGACTTCGAGGCAAGAGACGCGAAGGAGCATGGCAGAGTCGTGCGTCTGATGCTTCCGAGGGACGTGGCCGCGAACGAAGAGAACTTCGAAGGCGAGGGACTCCGAGGGATGAGAGTGAGCGATTGTAACCCGGGAAGGGTAGCTCTTAGGTGAAACTTGGCCATTTGGCCAAGTGTCGGATGGGTTTTCCCGACACCAGTCGACTGCCATGTCATGGCAGTCGACTGCTCTAAGTCGATGGTTCGATCGACTGGTATAAGACCAGTCTAGTGCTTGGCAGTCGACTACCATATGGATCGTGATGATCGATGTCGACAGAATGACCGCCAGGAAGGCAATGATCGATGGCACTGCTGCAGTGTACAGAATGGAGTCGACTCCATTGAGCACTCGACTGATCGAGTGGAAAGTGGCCGTTATTGGGCAACGGCTACGGGATCAGTCGACTGATCTAGGGCATCAGTCGACTGATCCTGTGTCAACGGGAACAAACCCTCTTCCTCTATAAAAAGGAAGGGGATGGGGCTTTGGGGGGTTAATGCTTGAACGCCCAACTACTCCCAAAGTGCCCTAAACATTTTTCCACTCCTCTACTTGCTTTAATCTTCATTCCATTGTAGAAGAGTGATCTTGGTTGTAAAGGTTACCTCCACCTAGCTTGGTGCAAAGGAGAGACCAATATTTGATTGGTTTTGGAGGAGTGATTCACCTTGGACGAATCGGACCGTGGATTAGCGGCGTAGCCGTGAACCACGTTACATTTTCTTGTTAGCGTTTGCTTTCTTGTAATTTCTATTTGCTTGTCTTTATTTGCATATTCCGCTTGCGCTAATCTTTTGTAGACGAGCGAATTACGACATCCAACGAACGAGGGCTATTCACCCCCTCTAGCCGGCCAATCGATCTCCAACACCATTGCCGCCGCCCACCCCCTTGTGCCACCGTCCAAATTGTTGCCAGCATCCAAGCTTCGGCCGGTGACCCTCCGGCAACTCTCCAGTGATCTCCTTTGGCTTCGGCATCAAGGTGAGCTTCATCCTACCCGTTTTGGCCGGCCCCTACTCCTCCACCAAACCTGTCCAATTTTCTAGACAGCTTGTTTCCCTCTCATCAGAGCATCGTTTGGATGACGTTTGGAGCTCCGACAGTGGTAGCCTTGCCGGGGATTCGATCTCCGGTAATCCTCATAGGTGGAGGACGAAGGATTCGTCAAACGGTTGACGAATACCTCTCCGGAGAAGCGAGTTTTAAGGACTCATTTTTTGATCCGAATTTGGATTCGGATCGTGATCTTCTCTCGATCACATCGTCTTCAACACGAGGCTAGTAACCCGTACGAAGACGAAGCTCGTGACTTGGTGAAGTCATCCCGAAGATACTCGACGTGGATACGGATAGAGACGATTCTAGCGAGGATCGTTCCGGTTGATGTCTTTTCCGCTACACGTGATACGTAAGGTATACGTAGTTAAATCTCCTTTTATTGCAAAATTTAAATTTACGGTTATGTCTACACATGTTGTACTATGCATGCGTGTGATGTGTGTGTTGTAATAAATTAGATTTATTATTTTATTCCTTCCGCTGTGCACATGTTTATGAAACATGTGCAAACACACACTCGTCGCGGTGCCGGAAACCCAACAGTGGTATCAGAGCCCAGGTTGTGTTTCGACATAATCGTAAAATGGTTTTGCGATAGTCATAATGAGATTTCTAGAAATTTTATACTTTTGGAAAGTTAGAAGTATTTATGGAAATTTTTCAATTTTGGAAAGTCTAGAAGTATTTATGGAAATCTTCCACTTTTGGAAAGTTGGAAGTATTTGTGGAAATTGATATTTTCCATAAATAAAATATTTGATTAGATTTTGGAAATTTGTTTCCTAATTTAATCATGATTTTATTTGGGAAATCAAATCTTAAAAATATTTTATTTCCATAAGTAGTTTTGATGATTTAGGAAATTGGTTTCCTAAATTGACTTTCCTTAATCAACTATTTTCACAAATAAAATATGTGATTAGATTTGGAAATTTATTTCCTAATTTAATCATGATTTGATTTGGAGAATCAAATCTTAAACATATTTTATTTCCATAAATAGTTATGACATATAAGGAAATATTGTACATGACATAATTGTATGTCATGTAATTGCATTAGATGCATATCATTATGTCATGCGTGTCGTGACATGTAGATGTATGTCATGTATGTCATGTCATGTAGATAATAGTTATTTGCATGCAAAGAGGATGAGACATAAAAACCCTAACTCAATATTAAAGCCTACACCTTCCATTAATATGGTTAGAACCAGAGTTCCGTTTCTTGTTCGGGTTGTTGGACTCTCTCCAAGCCTGGCTCGAACCCGAACATGTTCAAACCATGGAATAGTGTAATACTAATATGGTAAGAGTCAGAGGTCAATCGTTAGCTTTAGTTGTTGGACTCTCTCCAAGCCGGGCTAATTGGTTGAATGCGCTTTAACCATATTAAAACTATTTCTTGATTAATGGGTTGGCTTTAACCTGGAGCATCGGCTTGTTGGACTCTCTCCAAGGTCGATGTAAAGGGAGGTGAAGTTGGGTGCTATGCATATGATGCATACTTGTTAATGTGTTAACAACTCGATGTATGTGTGAACATTCAATTAGTTGATAGCACATTGTGATAGTTGCATATACGTGATATGCAATCGGTATAGTTGATACCTACCATCGTAGTTATGAATGGCTTGTTGGACTTTCTCCAAGGTTGTTCATATCTATGATGGATATCAACCCATTCGGAGATGGACCTACGATCTCCCGAAGTGATTTTGGGGTTTTTGAAATTCGAAAAATGAATGGGATTTATAAATGTATATTGATGCATTTTTAAAATCATTTTCTCATATATGCTCGTTTTGTATTTCTAGGTCAATCGATTGATCATGACGTCTTTGAATTTGTGCACTATTTTGGATTCAAACAAACTGACTGGGCCTAACTTCCTGGACTGGCTTAGAAACCTGAGAATTGTTCTCAAGGCGGAAAAGCTAGCATATGTCCTTGAAGAGCCTCTTCCCAACCGTCCTAAGGACGATGCAACTCCAGACCAAAAGTTGGTCTATCAGAAGCATGTGGCATATTCTGAGCTGGCGAGTTGCATCATGCTAGCTGCGACGGTACCTGAGCTGCAAAAGCAGCATGAGCATATGGATGCTAATACCATGGTCTTCCATCTTCATGAGTTGTTTGATGAGCAAGCGAGATCTGAAAGGTTCGAAGTCTCCAGGCTCCTCTTCACCACGAAGATGCAAGAAGGTTCGTCTGTAGTGTAGTTTGTGCTAAAGATGAACAGGTACATCGAGCAGCTAGCCACCCTCGGGTTTGTGATGGATCATGAATTTAGTATTGACTTAATTTTGCATTGTTTGCCCAAGAGTTTCTCACAATTTGTGATGAACTATCGGATGAACAAATTAGAATCCACTATTCCTGAGCTCCTCAATATGCTGAAGACTGTGGAGCCTTATGTGAAGCATGAGGAGAAAGCGATTCTGTTAGTTGATTCCTCAAAGAAAGGTTCTAAGAGGAAGGCAAAAGAACAGAAGAAAGGGAAGAACAAGAAGGCAAAGAAGGCAGAACCAGCACAAAAGGGTACTTGCCATCACTGTGGCAAGGAAGGCCACTGGCGAAGAAACTGCAAGATTTATCTTGAGTCCATGAAGAAGAAGAAGGCATCCGATGCCCCATCCTCTTCAGGTATCTTCGTTATTGATTGTCATTCTATTTCCTTAGACACTTGGGAATTGGATACTGGGTGTGACTCACATATATGTAATGACATACAGGGGCTAAGGAATAGAAGAAGACTCGTCAGAGGGGAGTCAAATTTACGAGTTGGCAATGGAGCAAAGGTTGCTGCGGTCACCATCGGAACTTATTTGCTGAAGCTCCCTAGTGGACTAGTCTTGGAACTGGACAATTGCTACTGTGTTCCTTCTCCAATAAAGAACATTGTTTCTATTTCCTGCTTTAATAGAAATGGCTTCCATTTGACGTTTAGTAACAATTGTTGTTATATAACTTTTAATGGCGTACTTTATGGAACTGAAACTTTGAGCAATGACATTTATATGTTGGACGTATCCAGTGACATTTTAAATATCGAAGCGAGCAACAAGCGTGCTCGAAAGGATAATCAATTAGACTCCTACATGTGGCATTGTCGTCTTGGCCATGTAAGCAAGAAACGCATGTCCGAATTACACTGATGTGGAATTCTGGAATCGTTTGAATTGGATTCATACAATACATGCGAATCATGCTTAAAAGGCAAGATAACTAAGTTACCTTTTTCAGGAAAAGGTGAATGAGTGGGAGAGTTACTAGGTCTGATACATACTGATGTATGTGGACCTATGTCAACTCAAGCTTTAGGAGGCTATAGCTACTTCATTACCTTCACCGATGATCACTCACGGTTTGGGTATGTGTTCTTGATGAAACACAAGTCTGAAGCCTTTGAAAGGTTCAAAGAATTCAGAAATGAAGTAAAGAAACAACATGACAAGAGTATTAAAATACTTCGATCGGATCGAGGTGGTGAATACTTAAGTCAAGAGTTTCTTGATTATCTAAGAGACAATGGTATAGTGTCTCAATGGACTCCACTATATACACCACAGCATAATGGTGTATCTGAGAGGCGTAACCCGCCCTTGTTGGACATGGTCAGGTCAATGATGAATCATGCGAATCTTCCCAAGTCCTTTTGAGGCTATGCACTTCAGACAGCTGTTTACTTGTTAAACAGAATGTCAACCAAGGTAGTCTCTACTACTCCATATGAGATATGGAATAGTAAGAAACCTCATGTATCTTACTTGAAGATATGGGGTTGTCCTGCTTATGTGAAGCGGACTGTATCAGACAAATTGGATGCTAAGTCTGATAAATGTCTATTTATTGGATACCCTAAGGAAACAAGGGGTTACCAATTCTATCATCCTGTGGAACAAAAGGTGTTTGTTTCAAGGCATGCTGTGTTTCTAGAGAAAGAGTTTCTCTTGCAAGAAAATAGTGGGAGTGTCGTCGAGCTTGAGGAGGCTCGAGAGACTCAAATAGACATTGATGAGATACGGTGAGCAACACCGATAACTCATAGTGATGAGCAATCCCGGACCCATCAGAATAACACCACATCTTCGTAGATCTGGTAGAACACGCAACATTCCTGAGAGATATGGATTTCTCGTAAGTGAATCAAATAATGTGTTACTCATTGATGATGAGGAGCCTACCAGTTATGAAGAAGTGCTGACAAGTTTAGAAAGGGATAAATGGCTTGATGCCATGAAGTCGGAAATGGATTCCATGTATGAAAACCAAGTTTCGAACTTGGTTGGCCCACCTGAAGGCATCAAGCCTATAGGGTGCAAGTGGGTTTTCAAGAAGAAAACCAACATGGATGGTAATGTGATTACCTATAAAGCTAGATTAGTGGCGAAAGGATATCGTCAAAAACAAGGTGTTGATTATGACGAAACCTATTCGCCTATAGCTATGCTTAAATCCATTCGGATGCTCCTGGCCACAGCGGCTCATTATGATTATGAGATATGGCAGATGGATGTGAAAACAGCTTTCCTTAATGGAAACCTGCTCGAGGACGTGTATATGATACAACCTGAGGGTTTCACATCGGTTGATAAAACCAAGGTATGCAAATTGTGACGGTCCATATATGGATTGAAGCAAGCATCTAGGAGCTAGAATATCCATTTTGATGAGACAATCAAAAAGTTTGATTTCTCACCAAATCTAGACGAACCTTGTGTGTACAAGAAGGTTAGTGGGAGTGCAGTCGTGTTCCTAGTATTGTATGTCGATGACATATTACTTATAGGAAACGATATTTCAATCTTACAGTCAGTTAAGGTTTGGTTATCCAAGACATTCTTCATAAAAGACCTGGGAGAAGCAACCTACATCCTCGGGATTAAGATCTATAGAGATAGATCGAAACGGTTGCTTGGTCTTTCGCAATCTACATATATAGACCGAGTGCTAAAGAGGTTTAGCATGTCGAAATCCAAGAAATGTTTCCTACCCATCAGGCATGGGGTACACCTTTTCGAAGTCTATGTGTCCGCGCACAGAAGACGAGATGATTTGCATGAGTAAGATTCCCTATGCATCCGCAATAGGATCTATCATGTATGCTATGTTATGTACGAGGCCCGATGTATCGTATGCTCTGAGTGTCACGAGCAGATACCAGTCTGATCCAGGAATGGATCATTGGGTGGTTTTTAAGATGATCCTTAAGGACTTAAGAAGAACTAAGGATGTGTTCCTAATATATGGAGAAGGGGACATGGTGATACACGGGTATACGGATGTCAGCTTCCAGACAGACAAGGATGATTCCAGGTCTCATTCTGGATACGTGTTCACCTTGAATGGGGGCGCAGTGAGTTGGAAAAGTTTCAAACAAGACACTGTAGCGGATTCTACCACTGAGGAAGAATACATTGTAGCTTCGGAAGCAACAAAGGAAGCATTTTGTATCAAGAAGTTCATTTATGAACTTGGTGTGATTCCAGCCAATTGTTGAAGCAATACCGGTCTACTGCAACAATAATGGACCAATTGCACAGGCGAAAGAGCCAAGGTCTCATCAACAATCTAAACATGTGCTTCGCCGCTATGATCTTATCAGAGAGATCATCAGTAGGAAAGAAATACAAATCGAGAAAATCCCCACTGAAAGGAACTTAGCGGATCCTTTGACTAAGGCATTACCTCAAAATAAGTTTGAGGGTCATGTTACAGCTTATGGTATTGGATACCGTAGCGATTGGCATTAGGCCAAGTGGGAGTCTGTTAGTAATATATGAGAGATGTCCTAAGGCAATCGCCTTATGTATGAACCATTTATATGATAAATGAAGATTCACTATTTGAGTATACATGGTTTCATGTATTTGATTGGATCTTAAACTCATTTACTGAATGTCCGCAATACGACTCACAGCATGAGAGAATTTGTGATTGGATCACAACTAGTGAGTATCTCTACATGTGTAATTGTGATGTATCGGAATTATCCCTAGTCGATGAATTGATGGATTTGGATACCATCAATTCTGTCGAGACTAGCACGAGGTATACTCCTTGGTGTATCCAAGCACCTGATTTTCACTGGCTGGAGACATTGTGATGTCCGGAGTTAATCGTGGATGCTAATTATGGTAACTAGTTCATTTGAGTGACCAACCATAAGACTTCATATGGTTATCTGCATATATAGATATGTCAATGAAGTTCTTACTGTAGATTAAGCGCGATGTTCCTTTGACTTGCAGTATTCAAGTCATCTTGATCATAAAGACTTATGCTTTGACATCTTAAGCAAGCATCTCTGAGGAGATGTGGACCCGGGATGATTGGGTATAAGTCGAAGTGATCGAAGGTGTTTGAATAGCCTATAAAGGATTCACCACTCCTTGCGAGGAGATGTATACCCATGGCCTCTCGTCGGATTGTTACTAAAGTCTTTGGCCAAAGAATTACATGTTTAGAGTAAGGTACTCTTCGATACATGTGCAGTAACTAGAATCCGTAGGACGAGGAAATGATACTTGGGCTAGGTGTGACGTAGTCAGCCTAGTGAGGACTGACACTATAGACCATGTCCTGAACCAAGTGGGTATAAGATGAGTGAAGGGAATGGGGCACGATTCATTCGAGCTGCTGAAGGGTTTCAGAAATAGTTCTGGATCAACCGTTGATCTTTTTGGTTAATTGGGGATCATGATGTACTACTAGGTGCCACTCATGATCGTTCTATAATTAATGGTTAATTATAGATGGCCAACATAAATCGAGAACCTATTTGGTCACTCGCACAACGAGCGTAATCCGAAGGATTTAAAACGAGCTTGAGAATGAGATTCTCAGACCGAGAGAAACTAGGTTTGGTTGGACCAAACGTGGAGCGAGCACGAAATCGTTTCAGTCGCAATGGAAGCGTGGATGGGCCGTGTCTTGTGAAGACATAATGGATGAACCAAAATGGTTTGGTTCTAATCCAATGGAGGAGAATAAACCAAAGGGTTTGGTTTATTTTAAACGAATGAACCAAAGTTGGTTTGGTTCGTTTTAACTTAAAATAAACCATCATGGTTTGGTTTATTTTAACTTATATTAATGGAGCGGGTTAACAGGCCTTATGGTTATGATCCAATAACCATTAAGAGAATTAGTTCTCTATAAAAGAGGGCTTAAGGGTTTGTTAAGCCCTAATCCAAAAAGGCCTTTGACCTAATTGTTGCCGCCCCCCTCCTCACCTTGGAGAAGTCGGCGCCAACATCCATTGCCGCCGGCCACCCCCTTGTGCGGCCGTCCAAATTGTTGTCGGCATCTAAGATTCAGCCGGTGATACTCCGGCAACTCTCCGGTGATCTCCTTTGGGTTCGGCATCAAGGTGAGCTTCATCCTACCCTTTTTGGCCGGCCCCTACTCCTCCACCAAAGCTGTCCAGTTTTCTGGACAGCTTGTTTCCCTCTCATCGGAGCGTCATTTGGACGACGTTTGGAGCTCCGACAGCGGTAGCCTTGCCGGGGATTCGATCTCCGGTAATCCTCATAGGTGGAGGACGAAGGATTCGTCAAACGGTTGACGAATACCTCTCCGGAGAAGCGAGTTTTGAGGACTCGTTTTTGGATCCGAATTTAGATTCGGATCGTGATCTTCTCTCGATCACATCGTCTTCAACACGAGGCTAGTAACCCATACGAAGATGAAGCTCATGACTTGGTGAAGTCATCCCGAAGATACTCGGCGTGGATACGGATAGAGACGATTCTAGCGAGGATTGTTCCGGTTGATGTCTTTCCCGCTACACGTGATACGTAAGGTATACGTTGTTAAATTTCCTTTTATTGAAAAATTTAAATTTACGGTTATGTCTACACATGTTGTGCTATGCATGCGTGTGATGTGTGTGTTGTAATAAATTAGATTTATTATTTTATTCCTTCTGCTGTGCATATGTTTACGAAACATGTTTGAACACACACTTGTCGCCGTGTCGGAAACCCAACAGGGGCATTGGTAGAGTAACCCCTTGTAGCGATCCCAAGCTTCGAATAAGGACTCCCCCTCCTTCTGGCGGAAGCTCATGATGAGATGGCGCATGTGAGCAGTCTTGTTTGGTGGGAAGTATTTATTCAAGAATTGCTGCTCGCATTGCTCCCATGTGGTGATGCTTCCCGAAGGTAGGGAGTGAAGTCATGCCTTAGCCTTATCCTGCAATGAGAATGGGAATAGGCTCAGGCAGATCGCATCAGTAGGGACTCCGTTCATCTTCATTGTCGAGCAGATTTCTAAAAATGCCTCTAGGTGCCTGTTCGGGTCTTCAGTCGCAGCTCCCCCGAATTGACTCTGCTGGGTCATATGTATAAGTGTTGGTTTAAGTTCAAAGTTGTTCACCGAAATAGATGGTCCAGCTATACTCGGCCTAAATCCTCTAGCTCTAGGAGCTACGTAATCCCGTAGAAATCGGCTACCTATGTTCACTTCGGATGCGGCTTGATCCTCCATCCTTCGCTGTTCTGCTTTCCGACGATGAAAGGTTCGTTCGATCTCTAAGTCGATCGAAATCAGGCCTTCCGATCCTAAGCGTCTAAGTATACGACGAACTGAGCCACAAAAAATTAGGAGTGCTACCTAATCCTAAGAAGCAGGAAATAAAACAATTTAGCTAATAAAATCTAAGATGCAATAAGGAAATAGAAACCTACTGCTAAAAAATGTGAAAATCTAAAACTAAATCTAAATATGGAAATTTTAGAACTAAAGTAAATAAGGCAAACTAAAAAGAAAATAAAGCAAGTAAATAAATCTAATCCTAGATCCGATCCAATTTTCCACTGTTCGATTCGATATCGAATCGATCAATCCCCGGCAACGGTGCTAAAAACTTGATGCACGCGAACGCGTCCCCAAATCTCGCGACGGAGGCCATCGAGGACTCGAAGCGTGCGCTCGCGCTCAATGCCCGCAAGTGCACGGATGCCGTCAAGTTATAAAAGATTATCGATTCCATAGGGACTGGGATTCGAATATCGATATGTTCAGTGGTTGAAATTGTTCGGAAGTAAACTCTAAAAGGTTTCGATTGCGAGGGTTGTCGGTGGACTAAACTCTAATACGGTGTCACACGGAGGAAGAAAGGAGCATGCCGAGATCTTTAAAAGGAATTCTAGGACTTCGGTTTCGCTTGTGTGTTGCAAAATATGTTGTCAACTGGGCGTTGTCTAAACGTCTAGCTATGGTTTTGTGGAAGGGACATCATACACTCTTCCGATGAGCCACTGCATCTACCAGGAGCTATCTCTGCCTTACAAGGACGGGATAGACGGTACGAGGATGCCAAATCAATCCCTACAACGAACCGTTTCCGGTTCCATCGCATCCTTCTACCCACGGTCACAGGAGATCAGGTTTACCCCTACTTGTAGGGGATTGTTGGAACGCTAGAGGGGGGATGAATAGCGTCGAGCTAGTGCGTGATGGAATTCTTTCGCATTTGATCATCTACAATCTTGTTAGCACAATGGAATAGTAATAACAAAGAAATATAACAAGATACACAATCACAACATGGTCATATAACGTGGTTCGGAACCGCACGGTTTCTACTCCACGGATTGGGCTCAAATGAGCCCTAGCGATGCCACAAGCACACCACTATATAATAACTCCTTCTCGGAACAATCCGGAGGTGGAGAAACCTCGTACAATATGTACAACAGTAATACAATGAAAATACAAGCAAATACAATGGAATGCAAGTAAAGAAAACCTTACAAAGAGCTTTTGAATGCTTGCTTGCTAGGTTGATCAAGTAGCACTTGGAGACCCTGAATTGCAGCAGCAACTCGCCCCAAAACACCTCAAAGAACCTTGGCTTTTTCCTCCTTCACGAGCTCCATTTAAAGCTTCTACCTGTGCTGGAAAATGCCGATCAGTCGACTGCTCGGGACCATCAGTCGACTGATGTCACTGTTGTTGTGAGACAATGGCTAGATCCACGCTGGAAAAATCCAACGGATCCATTATCAGTCGACTGATCAAACCATCACTCAACTGCTGACCGCAGCGGTCGAGTGAGACTCCATTCTGTGCTCCAAAACCCGAGCACCAGTCGATTGATCACATGATCGGGCCGATCGCCGGCCGATCAGACCGGCCCACCTGCTGATCGCTAGGCCAATTCCTACCAAACCCTAGTTGACTCCGATGTCACATGGCACTTGACCGCACACACCTCAAACATGAGGTTTTAGCCCAAGTATGGTTCCCCCATACTTGCTAGACCACCCTTAGCCTAGACCTAAACCTTCTAGCCACCTCCATCACCCTCATGTCAATCGGATCCCTCCAAGTGATCCATCGCGCTAGCCTTCAGGTACTTCCATCAACTATGTCATGCTAATGGTGTCTATACCGCCAAGGCACATTGGACTTACGCCGCCAAGACTCCGCTTGTACTTTACGCCGCCAACCATTGGACTTTTGCTGCCAAGACTCCCGCTTGGACTTTACGCCGCCAATACTCCACTTGGACTTCTCAAATGCTAAGACTCAAGCTTGGACTTTCCATTGCCAACCCATGTTGGACTTTCCATTGCCAAGACCCATGCTTGGACTTTCTTTGCCAAGTGTCCCACTTGGACTTTCCATGCCAAATACTCAAGACTTGGACTTTCCATGACATGGTCAATTCCAATCAACCATCAAAGTCTCCCTCGAGTCAAACTCGACTCTAGTTAAATATAACCCAGGTTGATTGTATAAACAATCTCCCCAAAACATCAATAGACATTAATGTCAAACATTAATGTCAACTCACTTTGTCAAACATCAAAACATCACTCGAGCCAAACTCGAATCTGGTCAATCGTGACCTGGGCCAATTGCACCAACATGTTCCTTGTATAAAATCTCCTAAATCTTTGATACGAGGGCTATCACCCCTCGTATCGCCTAAGCACAGTAGGTAGAAAACCAAACACGCATAGATATGGGTATAAACAATTTCCAATTGCCAATTTAAACTCAAAAATAGAATTTAACTTGAACCAATATGTTATGCGCACACAAGCTACTCCCTAATCCTAGAATCGAAGGAACTACTTCATATATATAAGAGAGGAATCACAAGGCATGTACATGTTCGAATACATCAGAAATAAAGTGCAGGAACAAGGAATTACAATTCCTATGTGGTCTTCTCTCCGGCGTTGAAGTGTAAAACGTGGAGCTCCGACAGCATTCTTCCTCCCCGTTGCGAGTCCCCGAAGCTTTTTAGGGCTTCGGTGTACCATCCCAGCCATCCTACCTCCCCCCTAGGATTTGGGCAGAGCCATCCTTATATAGACATCACCTCAGACCGCTTCAATTTAAAATGATTTGACATGAGGAAAGTGACAAGTTGCGCTGAGATTGTTCTATACTCATTATTTTTGGATATTGCTGAAAGAAAAAATTTTTGTTACAAGAAAGAAGGTACAATAACTTATGGTATGGGCTCAAAAATGACATTTTAGTTGAAAAACTTCATAAACAATAAGAATCAGCTCCAAGTCAGGTGACTACTTTTCAAGGTTATCAAATTAAACACCATAAGCACTTCTTTAAAATAGACTTTCTAACCTTTGGATGTTACAATCCATCTTTGATTTTTATGGACTTTGAGAAGCTGGATACAATGATTTTCTTTTAACCTATTGTAATTTTCTTGTTTGATCAACAAGTCGCTAGATTTCAAAAACATGTGCACAAACTCACCTATAACTTGCATTGCTATATATCACTTTTCAGGATCAAAATACTCTGTAAAAGTTTAAAATCTGTCCAACTAGCAGTCCCCTGCCATCTATCCCAGGACACTGACGAGAGAAAGGTAAATCGCGGAGGGGATAAAATCCCTTGACACGGTGGCAAGACAGGGAGGGGTCCATCTGAAACCAGGGGGAATTTTAGACCCCTCATCCGGCATCAAACCCAGCCCATTCTACAAGCAACACTCTGTCTTACCATCCCGTCGTCCCCGTGGGGACTTCGGTGTCAGAAAACTCGCGGCTACTTATGGTTGTTTTATGAACTCTGATAATTAAAAGACTCTTTAGGTAAAATCTTCACATTTCATCTTATTCTTCTTTGTTGGCATTTATTCTTTAATTTCAATCCCTATTCCTATTACATAGAGAGATTTCGGTTTCTAATGACACCACAGAGCTTACGAGGAACTCTTCTCTGTATAAATCTTCCTACATCTTCACCTACGTATGCTGAGAATGATTCTGGATGCCATCAAAATGCATAAGAACTTAGCTTCAAGCTTCACAATGCATTTGTGAAGAAAAGCAAGATGCTTAGCGATTGCATATTACCATTGTGTATCACATAAGACGCACACGCTGTATATGTAACGCAGCGCGCGACAGTAAGAATCGCACTTCGTGGCACACAGAGAATGACACCCCCTTTATAAGGGGGTGTGCTGCGTCCAAAGAAAAGGAGGAGGTATTAGAGATAACGCCGAAAGGCTATTTCGGCGGAGAGTTATCGGGAGATAATCGAAGTAAGAATAGAAACACCAAGGCACAGCGGAATTTGTTTCGTGGAAGAGGAGGATCTTTCCGACGTGATTGATCCTCAGACGGCGAGCAGAAACTTCGTCCAAAATAGTACCAGGAAGCGAGAAGATTTCTAACGACCACTGTAAATTTTTTTCTTTCCTTTCTTTCCCAGTTTGTCACATATTCGTTTTTCCATTATTATTGCTTAGATAATCTCAATTAGATGCTAAAACATCCAACATTGGTATCAGAGCCAAGGTTAGTAAGCATCTAATCGGTCTTAGAGCAGATGAAGTGGAAAACCACCGCAAACCGCCAGTGGTGGTTTTGAGCTCAGCGCCACCCCTCAGAGTGGTTTTAACCTGGCCAGGGCAGTTTTGAGCCTTGGCAGAGTGGTTTTAACCTTGTCAGGGCAGTTTCAGCCTTGGCAGAGTGGTTTTCAACCTTGCCAGGGCAGTTTCAGCCTTGGCAGAGTGGTTTTAACCTGGCCAGGGCAGTTTGAGCCTTGGCAGAGTGGTTTTAACCTTGCCAGGGCAGTTTCAGCCTTGGCAGAGTGGTTTTAACCTTTCAGGGCAGTTTCAGCCTTGCAGAGTGGTTTTCAACCTTGCTAGGGCAGTTTCATCCTTGGCAGAGTGGTTTTAACCTTGTCAGGGCAGTTTCTGTTAGTAATATATGAGAGATGTCCTAAGGCAATCACCTTATGTATGAACCATTTATATGATAAATGAAGATTCACTATTTGAGTATACATGTTTCATGTATTTGATTGGATCTTAAACTCATTTACTGAATGTCCACGATGCGATTCACAGCATGAGAGAATTTGTGATTGGATCACAACTAGTGAGTATCTCTACATGTGTAATTGTGATGTATCGGAATTATCCCTAGTCGATGAATTGATGGATTTGGACACCATCAATTCTCGCCGAGACTAGCACGAGGTATACTCCTTGGTGTATCCAAGCAGCTGATTCTCACTGGCTGGAGACATAGTGATGTCCGGAGTTAATCGTGGATGCTAGTTATGGTAACTAGTTCATTGGAGTGACCAGCCGTAAGACTTCATATGGTTCTCTGCATATATAGATATGTAAATGAAGTTCTTACTGTGGCTTAAGTGCGATGTTCCTTTGACTTGCGGTATTCAAGTCATCTTGATCATGGAGACTTATGCTTTGACATCTTAAGCAAACATCTCTAAGGAGATGTGACCCCGGGATGATTGGGTATAAGTCGAAGTGATCGAAGGTGTTTGAATAGCCTATAAAGGATTCACCACTCCTTGCGAGGAGATGTATACCCATGGCCTCTCGTCGGATTGTTACTAAAGTCTTTGGCCAAAGCATTACATGTTTAGAGTAAGGTACTCTTCGATACATGTGGAGTAACTAGAATCCGTAGGACGAGGAAATGATACTTAGGCTAGGTGTGACGTAGTCAGCCTAGTGGGGACTGACACAATAGACCATGTCCTGAACCAAGTGGGTATAAGATGAGTGAAGGGAATGGGGCACGATTCATTCGAGCTGCTGAAGGGTTTCAGAAATAGTTCTGGATCAACCGTTGATCTTTTCGGTTAATTGGGGATCATGATATACTACTAGGTGCCACTCATGATCGTTCTATAATTAATGGTTAATTATAGACGGCCAACATAAACCGAGAACCTATTTGGTCACACGCACAACGAGCGTAATCCAAAGGATTTAAAACGAGCTTGAGAATGGGATTCTCAGACCGAGAGAAACTAGGTTTGGTTGGACCAAACATAAAGTGAGCATGAAATCATTTCAGGCGCAATGAAAGCGTGGATGAGCCGTGTCTTATGAAGACATAATGGATGGACCAAAATGGTTTGGTTCTAATCCAATGGAGGAGAATAAACCAAAGGGTTTGGTTTATTTTAAACGAATAAACCAAAAGTTGGTTCGGTTCGTTTTAACTTAAAATAAACCATCATGGTTTGGTTTATTTTAACTTATTTTAATGGAGCGGGTTAACGGGCTTTATGGATATGATCCATTAACCATTAAGAGAATTAGTTCTCTATAAAAGAGGGCTTAAGGGATTGATAAGCCCTAACTAATCCAAGCCCTAGCAAGGAGTTGCCGCCCAACCCTCATTGCCGCCAACTCCATTGCCGCCGCCCATTGCTGCTCCAACCGACATCCAGAAGGTTGCTTCCTTCCCCCTCGCCGGCGTCGAGCTGCTGCCGGTTGGTGCTCCGGTGATCTCCTTCAAGTTTGGCATCAAGGTGAGCTCTATCTCCCTTGGTTGGCCGGCGCCTCTCACCTCCACCAAAGCTGTCCAGTTTTCTGGACAGCTTCTTCTCCTCTCGTCGGAGTGTCATTTGGACGACGGTTAGAGCTCCGACAGCAGTTAACTTACCGGGGATTCGATCTCCGATAATCCTCTGAGGTGAAGGACGAAGGATTCGTCAATTGGTTGATGAATACCACTCCGGAGAAGCGAGTTTTGAGAACTCGTATTAGGATCCGAATTTGGATTCGGATCGTGATCATCTCTCGATCACGTCGTCTTCAACACGAGGCTAGTAACCCGTACGAAGACGAAGCTCGTGGCTTAGCGAAGTCATCCCGAGGAACTCGGCGTGGATACGGATAGAGACGATTCTAGCGAGGATCGTTCCGGTTGATGTCGTTCCCGCTACACGTCATACGAAAGGTATAACGTAGTTAAATTTCCTTTTATTGCAAATTTAAATTTACGGTTATGTCTACACTTGTTGTAATATGCATGCGTGTGTTGTGTGTGTTGTAATAAATAGAAGTATTTATTATTTTTATTGCTTCCGCTGTGTTCATGTTTACGAAACATGATCGAACACACACACGCCGCGGTGCCGAAAACCCAACAGTGGTATCAGAGCCCAGGTTGTGTTTCGACATAATCGTAAAAATGGTTTTGCGATAATCATAATGTATTTATGAAAATTTTTCAATTTTGGAAAGTCTAGAAGTATTTATGGAAATCTTCCACTTTTGGAAAGTTGGAAGTATTTATGGAAATTGATATTTTCCATAAATAAAATATTTTATTAGATTCTGGAAATTTGTTTCCTAATTTAATCATGATTTGATTTGGGAAATCAAATCTTAAAATATTTTATTTCCATAAGTAGTTTTAATGATTTA
Organism: Wurfbainia villosa; assembly: GCA_025175895.1. Classification (NCBI taxonomy): domain Eukaryota; kingdom Viridiplantae; phylum Streptophyta; class Magnoliopsida; order Zingiberales; family Zingiberaceae; genus Wurfbainia; species Wurfbainia villosa. Next base: position 39,698,598 of record CM045988.1, read on the forward strand.
GGAAATTGGTTTCCTAAATAGATTTTCCTTAATCAAATAATTCCATGAATAAAATATGTGATTAGATTTGGAAATTTGTTTCCTAATTTAATTATGATTTGATTTGGAGAATTAAATCTTAAACATATTTTATTTCCATAAATAGTTATGACATATAAGGAAATTATATACATGACATAATTGTATGCCATGTAATTGCATTAGATGCATAACATTATGCCATGCGTGTCGTGACATGTAGATGTATGTCATGTATGCCATGCCATGTAGATAATAGTTATTTGCATGCAAAGAGGATGAGACATAAAAACCCTTAATCAATATTAAAGCCTACACCTTCCATTAATATGGTTAGAACCAGAGTTCTGTTTCTTGTTTGGGTTGTTGGACTCTCTCCAAGCCCGGCTCGAACCTGAATATGTTCAAACCATGGAATAGTTTAATACTAATATGGTAAGAGTCAGAGGTCAATCGTTAGCTTTGGTTGTTGGACTCTCTCCAAGCTGGGCTAATTGGTTGAATGCGCTCTAACCATATTAAAACTATGTCCTGATTAATGGGTTGGCTTTAACCTGGAGCATCGGCTTGTTGGACTCTCTCCAAGGTCGATGTAAAGGGAGGTGAAGTTGGGTGCTATGCATATGATGCATACTTGTTAATGTGTTAACAACCCGATGTATGTGTGAACATTCAATTAGTTGATAGCACATTGTGATAGTTGCATATACGGGATATGCAATCGGTATATATGATACCTACCGTCGTAGTTATGAATGGCTTGTTGGACTCTCTCCAAGGTTGTTCATAACTATGATGGATATCAGCCCATTCGGAGATGGACCTACAATCTCCCGAAGTGATTTTGGGGTTTTTGAAATTCGAAAAATGAATGGGATTTATAAATGTATATTAATGCATTTTAAAATCATTTTCTCATATATGCTCGTTTTGTATTTCTAAAATTGATCATGATGTCTTTGAATTTGCGTTCCATTTTGGATTCGAATAAATTGACTGGGCCGAGCTTCATGGACTGGCTTAGAAGCTTGAGAATTGTTCTCAATGTTGAAAAGCTTGCAAATGTCCTCGAAGCGTCTCTTCCCGCCCGTCCTAGTGTCAATGCAACTCAGGACCAATTGTTGGCCTATCAGAAACATGTGAATGATTCTGAACAAATGAGTTGCATCATGCTAGCCGCGATGGAACCCAAGCTACGAAAGCAACATGAGCATATGGATGCTCATATCGTAGTCCTTCATCTTTGTGAGTTGGTTGATGAGCAAGTGAGATTCGAAAGGTTCGAAGTCTCAAAGCTCCTCTTCACCTCTGAGATGCTAGGAGGTTCATCGTGATCTTTGCTCGATATCTTTGAAGAGTGGAGTCTTACGAGAAGCATGAGCGGGTCGTTAGTTGATTCCTCGAAGAAAGGTTCTAAGAGGAAGTCAAAGGAACAGCAGAAGGGAAAGAAGAGAAGGGCTAAGAAGGTAGAACTAGCACAAAAGGAAATTTGCCATCATTATGGCAAGGAGAGCCATTTGCGAAGAAAGTGCAAGATTTATCTTGAGTCCATGAAGAAGGATAAGGCATCGGATGCCCCATCTTCTTCAGAAATCTTCTTTATTGATTGTCATTCTATTTCCTCAGACACTTGGGTATTTGATACTGGGTGTGGCTCACATATATGTAATGTCATACATGGGCTAAGGAATAGAAGAAGACTCGTCAAGGGGAGAGTCAAATTTACGTGTTGGGAATGGAGCAACGGTTGCTGCACTCGCCATCGGAACGTATTTGTTGGAACTCCCTGTAGGACTTGTCTTAGAACTGGACAATTGCTTTTATGTTCCTTCGTTGATAAAGAACATTATTTCTATTTCTTGTTTAAATAGAAATGTGTACCATTTGACTTTTAGTAACAATTGTTGTTACATAACTTTGAATGGAGTTCTTTAAGAAACTGAAACTTTAAGCAATGGTGTTTATATGTTGGACGTATCCAGTGATATTTTCAATATCGAAGCGAGCAACAAGCGTGCTCGAAAGGATAATCAAATAGACTCCTATATGTGGCATTGTCGTCTTGGCCATATAAGCAAGAAACGCATGTCCGAATTACACCGATGTGGAATTCTGGAATCGTTTGAATTTGATTCATATGATACATGCGAATCATGCTTAAAAGGCAAGATGACTAAGTTACCTTTTACTGGAAAAGGTGAACGAGTGGGAGAGTTACTAGGTCTAATACATACTGATGTATGTGGACCTATGTCAACTCAAGCTTTAGGAGGCTATAGCTACTTCATTACCTTCCCCGATGATCACTCATGGTTTGGGTATGTGTTCTTGATGAAACACAAGTCTGAAGCCTTTGAAAGGTTCAAAGAATTCAGAAATGAAGTAGAGAAACAACATGACAAGAGTATTAAAATACTTTGATCGGATCGAGGTGGTGAATACTTAAGTCAAGAGTTTCTTGATTATCTAAGAGACAATGGCATATTGTCTCAATGGACTCCACCCTATACACCACAGCATAATGGTGTATCTGAGAGGCGTAACCGGACCTTGTTGGACATGGTCAGGTCAATGATGAATCATGCAACTCTTCCCAAGTCCTTTTGGGGCTATGCACTTCAGACAGCTGTTTACTTGTTAAACAGAATGCCTACCAAGGTAGTCTCAACTACTCCATATGGGGTTGTCCTGCTTATGTGAAGCGGACTGTATCAGACAAATTGGATGCTAAGTCTGATAAATGTCTATTTATTGGATACCCTAAGGAAACAAGGGGTTACCAATTCTATCATCCTGTGGAACAAAAGGTGTTTGTTTCAAGGCATGATGTGTTTCTAGAGAAAGAGTTTCTCTTGCAAGAAAACAGTGGGAGTGTCATCGAGCTTGAGGAGGCTCGAGAGACTCAAATAGACATTGATGAGATACCTGGTGAAGCACAACAGCCGACAACTCATAGTGATGAGCAATCGGCTGGACCTATTGTAACACCACATCTTCGTAGATATGGTAGAACACGCAATATTCCTGAGAGATATGGATTTCTCGTAAGTGAATCGAACGACGTGTTACTCATTGATGATGAGGAGCCTACCAGTTATGAAGAAGTGCTGACAAGTTCAGAAAGGGATAAGTGGCTTGGTTCCATGAAGTCGGAAATGGATTCCATGTACGAAAACCAAGTTTGGAACTTGGTTGACCCACCTGAAGGCATAAAGCCTATAGGGTGCAAGTGGGTTTTCAAGAAGAAAACCGACATGGATGGTAATGTGATTACCTATAAGGCTAGATTGGTGGCGAAAGGATATCGTCAAAAATAAGGTGTTGATTATGACGAAACCTATTCGCCTGTAGCTATGCTTAAATCCATTCGGATGCTCCTGGCCATAGCGGCTCATTATGATTATGAGATATGGCAGATGGATGTGAAAATAGCTTTCCTTAATGGAAACCTGCTCGAGGACGTGTATATGATACAGCCTGAGGGTTTCACATCGGTTGATAAAACCAAGGTATGCAAATTGCGACGATCCATTTATGGATTGAAGCAAGCATCCAGGAGCTGGAATATCCGTTTTGATGAGACGATCAAAAAGTTTGATTTCTCACAAAATCCAGACGAACCTTGTGTGTACAAGAAGGTTAGTGGGAGTGCAGTCGTGTTCTTAGTATTGTATGTCGATGACATATTACTTATAGGAAACGATGTGTCAATCTTACAGTCAGTTAAGGTTTGGTTATCCAAGACATTCTCCATGAAAGACCTGGGAGAAGCAACCTACATCCTTGGGATTAAGATCTATAGAGATAGATCGAAACGGTTGCTTGGTCTTTCGCAGTCTACATATATAGACCAAGTGCTAAAGAGGTTTAGCATGTCGGAATCCAAGAAAGGTTATCAGCCCATCAGGCATGGGGTACACCTTTCGAAGTCTATGTGTCCGCGCACAGAAAACGAGAGGATTTGCATGAGTAAGATTCCCTATGCATCGGCAATAGGATCTATCATGTATGCTATGTTATGTACGAGGCCCGATGTATCGTATGCTCTGAGTGTCACGAGCAGATACCAGTCTGATCCAGGAATGGATCATTGGGTGGCTGTTAAGACGATCCTTAAGTACTTGAGAAGAACTAAGGATGTGTTCCTAATATATGGAGAAGGGTACATGGTGATACGTGGGTATACGGATGCGGCTCGCATGACAAGGATGATTCCATGTCTTTATGCAGGTATGTATTCACACGGAATGGAGGCGCAATAAGTTGGAAAGGTTCCAAGCTTGACACTATAGCGGATTCTGCCACTAAGGCAGAATACATTGCAGCTTTGGAAGCAGCAAAGGAAGCGGTTTGGATCAAGAAGTTCATCTCTGAACTTGATGTGGTCTCATCAATGATCCAAACATGTGCTAGCTATCATCTTATCTGAGAGATCATCGGTAGGAACGAAATACAAATCGAGAAAATTCCCACTGAAAGGAACTTAGCGGATCCTTTGACTAAAGCATTACCTCAAAGTAAGTTTGAGGGTCATGTTAGAGCTTATGGTATTGGATACCGTAGCGATTGGCATTAGGCCAAGTGGGAGTCTGTTAGTAATATATATGAGAGATGTCCTAAGGCAATCGCCTTATTTTTGAACCATTTATATGATAAATGAAGATTCACTATTTGAGTATACATGTTTAATGTATTTGATTGGATCTTAAACTCATTTACTGAATGTCCACGATACGATTCACAGCATGAGAGAAATTGTGATTGGATCACAACTAGTGAGTATCTCTACATGTGTAATTGTGATGTATCGGAATTATCCCTAGTCGATGAATTGATGGATTTGGACACCATCAATTTACAGATATACAGGTATACTCCTTGGTGTATCAAGCGGTGATTCTCACCTCTCCGTGATGTCGGAGTTAATCGTGGATGCTAGTTATGGTAACTAGTTCATTGGAGTGACCGGTAGTAAGACTTCATATGGTTCTCTGCATATATAGATATGTCAATGAAGTTCTTACTGTGGCTTAAGTGCGATGTTCCTTTGACTTGCGGTATTCAAGTCATCTTGATCATGGAGACTTATGCTTTGACATCTTAAGCAAACATCTCTGAGGAGATGTGGACCCGGGATGATTGGGTATAAGTCGAAATGATCGAAGGTGTTTGAATAGCCTATAAAGGATTCACCACTCCTTGCGAGGAGATGTATACCCATGGCCTCTCGTCGGATTGTTACTAAAGTCTTTGGCCAAAGCATTACATGTTTAGAGTAAGGTACTCTTCGATACATGTGGAGTAACTAGAATCAGTAGGGACGAGGAAATGATACTTGGGCTAGGTGTGGCGTAGTCGACCTAGTGAGGGTGACACAATAGACCATGTCCTGAACCAAGTGGGTATAAGATGAGTGAAGGGAATGGGGCACGATTCATTCGAGCTACTGAAGGGTTTCAGAAATAGTTCTGGATCAACCGTTGATCTTTTCGATTAATTGGGGATCATGATGTACTACTAGGTGCCACTCATGATCGTTCTATAATTAATGGTTAATTATAGACGGCCAACATAAACCGAGAACCTATTTGGTCACACGCACAACGAGTGTAATCCAAAGGATTTAAAGCGAGCTAGAGAATGGGATTCTCGGGCATCGAGAGAAACTATGATTGGTTGGACCCAAACATAAAGCGAGCATGAAATTGTTTGATGCAATGGAAGCGTGGATGGGCCGTGTCTTATGAAGACATAATGGATGGACCAAAATGGTTTGGTTCTAATCCAATGGATGAGAATAAACCAAAGGGTTTGGTTTATTTTAAACGAATGAACCAAAAGTTGGTTCGGTTCGTTTTAACTTAAAATAAACCATCATGGTTTGGTTTATTTTAACTTATCTTAATGGAGCGGGTTAACAGGCTTTATGGATATGATCCATTAACCATTAAGAGAATTAGTTCTCTATAAAATAGGGCTTAAACCCTAATCCAAAAAAGGCTAATTGGAGTTGCCGCCCAACCTAGTTGTGCCGCCCCCTCCCTCTCCTCCACTAGTCGGCGCCAACCCTAGGTGTGCCGCCGCCCAACCTTTGTGCCGCCGTCCAACTTGTTGCCAGTGACCAAGCTTCAGCCGGTGAACCTCCGGCGACCCTCCGGTGATCTCCTATAGGTTTGGCATCAAGGTGAGCCTTTTCTTTCCTTGGTTGGCCGACGCCTATATCCTCCACCAAGCTGTCCAGTTTTCTGGACAGCTTCTTCTCCTCTCGTCGGAGCGTCGTTTGGACGACGGTTAGTGCTCCGACAGCGGCTAACTTACCGGGGATTTGATCTCCGGTAATCCTCTGAGGTGGGGGACGAAGGATTCGTCAAACGGTTGACGAATACCTCTCCGGAGAAGCGAGTTTTGAGAACTCGTTTTAGGATCCGAATTTGGATTCGGATCGTGATCATCTCTCGATCACGTCGTCTTCAACACGAGGCTAGTAACCCGTGCGAAGACGAAGCTCGTGACTTAGCGAAGTCATCCCGAGGAGCTCGGCGTGGATACGGATAGAGACGATTCTTACGAGGATCGTTCCGGTTGATGTCGTTCCCGCTACACGTCATACGGAAGGTATAACGTAGATAATTTTCTTTTATTGCAAATTTTAATTTACGGTTATGTCTACACTTGTTGTAATAGCATGCGTGTGTTGTGTGTGTTGTAATAAATATAGATTTATTATTTTTTATTGCTTCCGCTGTGCTCATGTTTACGAAACATGATCGAACACACACACGCCGCGGTGCCGGAAACCCAACACGAAGATGCAAGAAGGTTCGTCTGTAGTGCAGTTTGTGCTAAAGATGAACGGGTACATCGAGCGGCTAGCTACCCTCGGTTTTGTGATGGATCATGATTTAAGTATTGACTTAATTCTGCATTGTTTGCCCAAGAGTTTCTCGCAATTTGTGATGAACTATCGGATGAACAAATTGGAATCCACCATTCCCGAGCTCCTCAATATGCTGAAGACTGTGGAGCCTTCTGTGAAGCATGAGGAGAAGGCGGTTCTATTAGTTGATTCCTCAAAGAAAGGTTCTAAGAGGAAGGCAAAAGAACAGAAGAAAGGAAAGAACAAAAAGGCAAAGAAGGCGGAACCAGCGCAAAAGGGCACTTGCCATCACTGTGGCAAGGAAGGCCACTGGCGAAGAAACTGCAAGATTTATCTTGAGTCCATGAAGAAGAAGCAGGCATCCGATGCCCCATCCTCTTCAGGTATCTTCGTTATTGATTGTCATTCTATTTCCTTAGACACTTGGGTATTGGATACTGGGTGTGGCTCACATATATGTAATGACATACAGGGGCTAAGGAATAGAAGAAGACTTGTCAGAGGGGAGTCAAATTAGCGAGTTGGCAATGGAGCAAAAGTTGCTGCGGTCGCCATCGGAACTTATTTGCTGAAGCTCCCTAGTGGACTAGTCTTAGAACTGGACAATTGCTATTATGTTCCTTCTCTAATAAAGAACATTGTTTCTATTTCCTGTTTAAATAGAAATGGTTTCCATTTGACGTTTAGTAACAATTGTTGTTATATAACTTTGAATGGCGTACTTTATGGAACTGGAACTTTGAGTAATGGCATTTATACGTTGGACGTATCCAGTGACATTTTCAATATCGAAGCGAGCAACACGCGTGCTCGAAAGGATAATCAAATAGACTCCTATATGTGGCATTGTCGTCTTGGCCATATAAGCAAGAAACGCATGTCCGAATTACACCGATGTGGAATTCTGGAATCGTTTGAATTGGATTCATACGATACATGCGAATCATGCTTAAAAGGCAAGATGACTAAGTTACCTTTTACTGGAAAAGGTGAGCGAGTGGGAGAGTTACTAGGTCTAATACATACTGATGTATGTGGACCTATGTCAACTCAAGCATTAGGAGGCTATAGCTACTTCATTACCTTCACCGATGATCACTCACGGTTTGGGTATGTGTTCTTGTTGAAACACAAGTCTGAAGTCTTTGAAAGGTTCAAAGAATTCAGAAATGAAGTAGAGAAACAACATGACAAGAGCATTAAAATACTTTGATCGGATCGAGGTGGTGAATACTTAAGTCAAGAGTTTCTTGATTATCTAAGAGACAATGGCATATTGTCTCAATGGACTCCGCCCTATACACCACAGCATAATGGTGTATCTGAGAGGCGTAACCGGACCTTGTTGGACATGGTCAGGTCAATGATGAATCATGCAACTCTTCCCAAGTCCTTTTGGGGCTATGCACTTCAGACAGCTGTTTACTTGTTAAACAGAATGTCTACCAAGGTAGTCTCAACTACTCCATATGAGATATGGAATAGTAAGAAACCTCATGTATCTTACTTGAAGATATGGGGTTGTCCTGCTTATGTGAAGCGGACTGTATCAGACAAATTGGATGCTAAGTCTGATAAATGTCTATTTATTGGATACCCTCAGGAAACAAGGGGTTACCAATTCTATCATCCTGTGGAACAAAAGGTGTTTGTTTCAAGGCATGTTGTGTTTCTAGAGAAAGAGTTTCTCTTGCAAGAAAACAGTGGGAGTGTCGTCGAGCTTGAGGAGGCTCGAGAGACTCAAATAGACATTGATGAGATACCTGGTGAAGCACAACAGCCGACAACTCATAGTGATGAGCAATCGGCTGGACCTATTGTAACACCACATCTTCGTAGATCTGGTAGAACACGCAATATTCTTGAGAGATATGGATTTCTAGTAAGCGAATCGAACGACGTGTTACTCATTGATGATGAGGAGCCTACCAGTTATGAAGAAGTGCTGACAAGTTCAGAAAGGGATAAGTGGCTTGGTGCCATGAAGTCGGAAATGGATTCCATGTATGAAAACCAAGTTTGGAACTTGGTTGACCCACCTGAAGGCATAAAGCCTATAGGGTGCAAGTGGGTTTCAAGAAGAAAACCGACATGGATGGTAATGTGATTACCTATAAGGCTAGATTGGTGGCGAAAGGATATAAATCGAAAACAAGGTGTTGATTATGACGAAACCTATTACTTTGTAGCTATGCTTAAATCCATTCGGATGCTCCTGGCCATAGCAGCTCATTATGATTATGAGATATGGCAGATGGATGTGAAAACAACTTTCCTTAATGGAAACCTGCTCGAGGACGTGTATATGATACAGCCTGAGGGTTTCATATCGGTTGATAAAACCAAGGTATGCAAATTGCGACGGTCCATTTATGGATTTAAGCAAGCATCCAGGAGCTGGAATATCCATTTTGATGAGACCATCAAAAAGTTTGATTTCTCACAAAATCCAGACGAACCTTGTGTGTACAAGAAGGTTAGTGGGAGTGCAGTCGTGTTCCTAGTATTGTATGTCGATGACATACTACTTATAGGAAACGATGTTTCAATCTTACAGTCAGTGAAGGTTTGGTTATCCAAGACATTCTCCATGAAAGACCTGGGAGAAGCAACCTACATCCTCGGGACTAAGATCTATAGAGATAGATCGAAACGGTTGCTTGGTCTTTCGCAGTCTACATATATAGACCGAGTGCTAAAGAGGTTTAGCATGTCGAAATCCAAGAAAGGTTTCCTACCCATCAGGCATGGGGTACACCTTTCGAAGTCTATGTGTCCGCGCACAGAAGACGAGAGGATTTGCATGAGTAAGATTCCCTATGCATCCGCAATAGGATCTATCATGTATGCTATGTTATGTACGAGGCCCGATGTATCGTATGCTCTGAGTGTCATGAGCAGATACCAGTCCGATCCAGGAATGGATCATTGGGCGGCTGTTAAGACAATCCTTAAGTACTTGAGAAGAACTAAGGATGTGTTCCTAATATATGGAGAAGGGGACATGGTGATACGCGGGTATACGGATGCCAGCTTCCAGACAGACAAGGATGATTCCAGGTCTCAGTCTGGATACGTGTTCACCTTGAATGGGGGCGCAGTGAGTTGGAAAAGTTCCAAACAAGAGACTGTAGCGGATTCTACCACTGAGGCAGAATACATTGCAGCTTCGGAAGCAGCAAAGGAAGCGGTTTGGATCAAAAGTTCGTTCATGAACTTGGTGTGATTCCGGCCATTGTTGAAGCAATACCTGTCTACTGCGACAACAATGGAGCAATTGCACAGGCGAAAGAGCCAAGGTCTCATCAGCGATCCAAACATGTGCTTCACTTCTATCATCTTATCAGAGAGATCATCAGTAGGAACGAAATACAAATCGAGAAAATTCCCACTGAAAGGAACTTAGCGGATCCTTTGACTAAGGCATTACCTCAAAGTAAGTTTGAGGGTCATGTTAGAGCTTATGGTATTGGATACCGTAGCAATTGGCATTAGGCCAAGTTGGAGCCTGTTAGTAATATATGAGAGATGTCCTAAGGCAATCGCCTTATGTATGAACCATTTATATGATAAATGAAGATTCACTATTTGAGTATACATGTTTCATGTATTTGATTGGATCTTAAACTCATTTACTGAATGTCCACGATGCGATTCACAGCATGAGAGAATTTGTGATTGGATCACAACTAGTGAGTATATCTACATGTGTAATTATGATGTATCGGAATTATCCCTAGTCGATGAATTGATGGATTTGGACACCATCAATTACGTGAGACGAGGTATACTCCTTGGTGTATCCAAGCGGTGATTCTCAGCGGAGACATAGTGATGTCGGAGTTAATCGTGGATGCTAGTTATGGTAACTAGTTCATTGGAGTGACCAGCCGTAAGACTTCATATGGTTCTCTGCATATATAGATATGTCAATGAAGTTCTTACTGTGGCTTAAGTGTGATGTTCCTTTGACTTGCGGTATTCAAGTCATCTTGATCATAGAGACTTATGCTTTGACATCTTAAGCAAGCATCTCTAAGGAGATGTGGACCCGGGATGATTGGGTATAAGTCGAAGTGATCGAAGGTGTTTGAATAGCCTATAAAGGATTCACCACTCCTTGCGAGGAGATGTATACCCATAGCCTCTCGTCGGATTGTTACTAAAGTCTTTGGCCAAAGCATTACATGTTTAGAGTAAGGTACTCTTCGATACATGTGGAGTAACTAGAATCCGTAGGACGAGGAAATGATACTTGGGCTAGGTATGACGTAGTCAGCCTAGTGGGGACTGACACAATAGACCATGTCCTGAACCAAGTGGGTATAAGATGAGTGAAGGGAATGGGGCACGAATCATTCGAGTCTTTGAAGGGTTTGAAATAGTTACGGATCAACGTTGATCTTTTGGTTAATTGGGGATCATGATGTACTACTAGGTGCCACTCATGATCGTTCTATAATTAATGGTTAATTATAGGCGGCCAACATAAACCGAGAACCTATTTGGTCACACGACAACGAGCGTAATCCAAAGGATTTAAAGCGAGCTTGAGAATGGGATTCTCGAGAGAAACTAGGTTTGGTTGGACCAAACATAAGCGAGCATGAAATCGTTTGAGCAATGGAAGCGTGGATGAGTGTCTTATGAAGACATAATGGATGGACCAAAATGGTTTGGTTCTAATCCAATGGAGGAGAATAAACCAAAGGGTTTGGTTTATTTTAAACGAATGAACCAAAAGTTGGTTCGGTTCGTTTTAACTTAAAATAAACCATCATGGTTTGGTTTATTTTAACTTATCTTAATGGAGTGGGTTAACGGGCTTTATGGATATGATCCATTAACCATTAAGAGAATTAGTTCTCTATAAAAGAGGGCTTAAGGGATTGTTAAGCCCTAACTAATCCAAGCCCTAGCAAGGAGTTGCCGCCCAACCCTCATTGCCGCCAACTCCATTGCCGCCGCCCATTGCTGCTCCAACCGGCATCCAGAAGGTTGCTTCCTTCCCCCTCGCCGGCGTCGAGATGCTGCCGGTTGGTGCTCCGGTGATCTCCTTCAAGTTTGGCATCAAGGTGAGCTCTATCTCCCTTGGTTGGCCGGCGCCTCTCACCTCCACCAAAGCTGTCCAGTTTTCTGGACAGCTTCTTCTCCTCTCGTCGGAGTGTCGTTTGGACGACGGTTAGAGCTCCGATAGCGGTTAACTTACCGGGGATTCGATCTCCGGTAATCCTCTAAGGTGAAGGACGAAGGATTCGTCAATTGGTTGACGAATACCACTCCAGAGAAGCGAGTTTTGAGAACTCGTATTAGGATCCGAATTTGGATTCGGATCGTGATCATCTCTCGATCACGTCGTCTTCAACACGAGGCTAGTAACCCGTACGAAGACGAAGCTCGTGGCTTAGCGAAGTCATCCCGAGGAACTCGGCGTGGATACGGATAGAGACGATTCTAGCGAGGATCGTTCCGGTTGATGCCGTTCCCGCTACACGTCATACGAAAGGTATAACGTAGTTAAATTTCCTTTTATTGCAAATTTAAATTTTCGGTTATATCTACACTTGTTGTAATATGCATGCGTGTGTTTTGTGTGTTGTAATAAATAGAAGTATTTATTATTTTTATTGCTTCCGATGTGTTCATCTTTACGAAACATGATCGAACACACACACGCCGCGGAAACCCAAAGCCTTGATTTGGCGAGTGGTTTTCAACCTTGCCAGGAGGTTTCACCGCTTGGCCAGAGTGGTTTACCACCAAGCGAGCGTTTACCGCTGGCGAGCGATTCTTGCCGGGCGAAGCGGTTGCTACCAGGCGGTTTGCCGCTGGCGAGCGGTTCCGCTGGCGAGCGGTTTACCGCTGGCGAGCGGCTCACCGCGTGGTGGTTTACTACGGCGGGGCGAACACCGCCAGGCGGTTTTCCGCTTGCGGGGTGGTTTTATGCCGGAGCAGCGATTTCTGCCAAGCGGCGGTTTATCGCTGGCGAGCGGTTTACCGCTGGCGGGAAGTAGTTTGCGACCGGCGGTTTGCCGCTTGCGAGGCGGTTTAAGCCCGCAGCGGTGGTTTAACCGAACCGAGTGATTGATTTACGGTAGTTTTGAAGAGCAGTTTAAGCCCTGGAAAGGGTAGTTTTACTGCAATTAGACCGGTTAGCATAAGTAATCAGTTTGGTGACTGATCTGAACTGGTCAAATATTCACTTAAAGTGATCGGGAACCATAGTAAGAGCCCAAGAAGTTGACTAAGTTGACTTTGGTCAACTTGACTCATAACTTAATAATCAAGTAATTATTTGGAGCAATTAGTACTTGAAATAAATAACTTACAGATAGACAAAATGAACTATAGTTGATGGCTAGGAATAATGTGAAAAATTAAACAACCGTTTATTTCACTCGAGTGCCTGGGGTATTCGGAGAGAAATAAAGGAGTTTTGGTTTTCACATAAAAAGTCGAGTCAAAACAGTCTAAATCGATTAGACTTAGATGATAGTCGATTGGTAAGAGTACCATTTGACTGGTCTAAGTCAGTCGACTGTCCTCCATAAAATCAAGGAAATTTATTCTTGATTTATTATGATAGATCCATGCCTATATATAAATTGAATTAAGCCGGTATATATACTGGTTTGTCGGTTTTGTACTGACTTAATTAATTTCAATTTTTTCAGATGGCACGGATGAATACCACTATGACTAGACGCGATGTATTACGTAATCGACTGAGAGAGACTATCCAGGGGATGAGTATGACTCAGCTCATGGAGTCGGGTGGCACATCGGGAGGCTTGATAGATTGTTCTGGAGACTCGAGATGCAGGAGTTTCCGATTCTGGACAATTACAGAATTTGGGCTCTGGTCCGCTCAATGCCACAGCGCCTGAGTGAGATTGCGCATGAGATCTGGGGGCGCTATGAGGGACGTGTCTCTTATACCCAGTTATCTCTGCTTCACTCTGAGGCACATGAGGTGCATAGTGATGATCCAGAGGATGATTCGGAAGAGAACCCTAATGGAATCTTTCCTTTTGGATCGCTTCAAAGGTGTCCTACAGAAGATTCTGCATCCTGGCATCATCTTGAGAGCATCTCGACGGGGGATGTCCTAGTTCAGCCCAAGGAGATTGGGCATGTTTGGATCATTACTGCACTAGTGTTTGTCCTAGTGGGAGTAATGATCATCTATCTAGTTGCTTAGTTTTTATTTTTCAGTTATGAGTAGAAAGAATGTTATATGTAACATTCTTAGTAGAGTTATCATTGTTATTTGTTGACAATGTACAACAAATTTAATTTAATGATATGTTCATATTATGCTGTTAACTCTACATGTGCATGATATTTTTACTCTTTGATTTGTTCATATTGAGTATAATTTAAATGATAGGTTCATTTAATAATATCATGTTAAGATGGGATGTATGTAATGTAATTGATCAAAGTCGATTCGATTGGAACATACAAATGATGAGTGAGAATTGGATTGTCACTTGATTTTGTAAACCAAATCGAATTCACATTGAGTCAGTTTATAGATTACATATATAAAATCATACACTGAATAACTAAATAATGTGTTTATTTATGTTAGGTTATGGCAACTAAAAACATCATAGCTGAACTCAATAAGGGTGAGAAACTCAATGAGGATAACTACAAAATCTGGCACCTCAAGATACAGTATGTACTTGAGGAACAAGAAGTTCTAGAGGTCAGAATCGTGTCATGATAGAACTCGTAGATGGTCCCACGCACAAAAACAGACGAGATATTGATGCCTACAAGGCATGGAAGAAGAAAGACTCCACTGCTAAGGGCATCTTGATTAGTTCAATGATAGATGACCTAGTCTTTGAGTATGAGCCGTATCCTTCAGCTCATGCTGTCTGGGTTGCCCTTAAGGACAAGTATAGTGGAGTTAGTCTGAGCAAACTTCGACAGCTAACGATCAAGTTCGATAGCTACAAGAAGCGCCTGAATGTTACTATGGTTCAACATCTCAGGGAGATGTCGAATATGATTCGAGAGCTTAAAACTGCCGGTCACGGTAGCGGATGAACAATGGTTGATCCCTTCTAGATTCTTGGGAAACCATGAAGCAGACCCTTACTCACAGCGAGAGTATTAAGACTTTCGTTGATGTCTCACGTCATGTAGAACTTGAGGCGGAGAGAGTAGAATCCGCGAGAATTTCTAGCCAAGCCTATTTGGCTGCCGGTTCTGCTGGATCATCTGGATCCAAGAAAAAGAGATGGTTCAAGAAAGGGAAGGGAAAGAAGAAGGAAGTTGCAGCTGTAGGTGGGACTGACCCAATCAAGAAGAAGAAGAACAAGAAGACGGGGAAGAAACCTAAAAGCAAGGTAACTTGCTTTAATTGTGACAAGAAGGGTCACTATGCTCGGGAGTGTACCGAGCCAAGAAAGGTAACTTCCAGTCTGTCTTCTGAGCATTTTGTTGCTAGTTCTGTGTTGTTGGCTGATTCTTATCCTTTGTGGATTATAGATTCGGGAGCAACCAACCATGTAGCTCGGGAGCGAGTTACATATGTGGAATACCGCCGGGTACCAGCTGGCAACAAATGGATATATGTAGGAAACAATGCAAGAGTCGAAGTCAAAGGAGTCGGCACTTGCAAACTTAACCTTCGGGGTGGAAGAACTTTGTTTCTACATGATGTCTTGTATGCTCCTGAGATTTGGAGGAATCTTGTTTCTGTTACTTGTCTTCTTGATCTAGGGTATTGTATAAATTTTTACAGTAGGTGTGTTGAACTCAAGATTGACTCAGTGTCAATCGGTTATGGTTTTTTAACGAATGGTTTTACGGTTCTTGATGTGGAATCAAATGACAATTGTGCGATTGATAATTGCTTTTCAAATATTGCTCTTACTAGTGATGCAGAAATAACTGATGATATTTGGCATGCTAGATTAGGACATATAGGACAAGATTGCATGAATCGATTAGCTAAAGAGGGCTTATTGGGCTCTCGAGCTAAGGTTAGCTTGTCTATATGTGAGCATTGTCTTGCTGGAAAAGCAATTAGGAAACCATTCGGTAAGGCTATTAGGGCAGAGTCGCCATTGCAATTGATTCATTCGGATATTTGTGGTCCAATGAATGTGAGGGCTAGACATGGAGCTTCCTATTTCATTACATTTATTGATGATTTCTCTCGTTTCAGTCATGTGTATTTGATTTCTCACAAATCTGAAGCATTAGATTGCTTCATTCGTTATATGAACGAAGTTGAGAATCAAACGGAACGTAAGGTTAAGACTTTACGCACTGACCGTGGTAGAGAATATTTGTCTGATATGTTCAAGACAATATGTAATGATAAAGGGATTATTAGACAGCTAACAATCCCTGGAACTCCACAGCAAAATGGGGTTGCTGAGAGAAGAAATAGGACTCTTCTCGAAATGGTTAGGTCTATGATGGCGCAAGCTAATTTGCCGATCTCCTTTTGGGGAGATGAATTATTAGCTGCACCCTATATACTTAACAAAGTGCCTTCAAAGTCAGTTCCAACTACCCCATATGAACGGTGGACGGGCAGAAAACCAGATTTGGGAAATCGAGACCTCGGTACGCCTACGTTCATGGTATGGAAAATTAGGACCTAGAGGTAAGAAGTGTATCTTTATAAGATATTCTGATACCTCAAAAGGTTATGTTTTCATAGGTAAGATGTCAGATGGAACCATCTCTGAATTGGATTCAAGAGATGCCACTTTTCTCGAAACTGAGTTCCCAACAAGAGGTGAAGTTGATAAGACAGTTCCTCTATTTGAGGAAGAAGAGTCGTTATCAACTGGACATGTGTCAAGTGGGATACCTAGAACTAGTCAACACAGTGGGAGTACTTTGCCTAGTCACGGGGTGACTTCTCAACATCCCAACTTACGGAAAAGTGTTCGTAAGATCAAACCTAAGAAGAGGTTTGATATTGAGAATGAGGCAATGATAACACTCCCTGTTGACGATGAGGAACCTCAGTCAGTAAAGGAAGTTCTGGGCTCTAGAGCTGAAGAAAGGTGGAAAGTTGCAATGGTTGAAGAAATGGAGTCAATGATTAAGAATCATGTTTGAGAGTTAGTCGATCTTCCTCCTGGCTGAAGGGCTATTGGGAATAAATGGATTCTCAAAATAAAGAGGAAAGCTGATGGATCGATTAACCGATACAAAGCTTGTCTAGTTGCAAAAGGATTTACCCAATTAGAGGGTATTGACTTTGAGGAGACATTTTCTCCCGTAGTAAAGTTTGTGTCAATCTGAGTCATTTTGGCTTTAGTGGCTCACTATGACTTGGAGTTACATCAAATGGATGTAAAAACCGCTTTCCTTAACAGTGAGCTTGATGAAGAAATCTATATGGTTCAACCAGAAGGTTTCGTTGTTGAAGGCCAAGAAAACAAAGTATGTATATTGAAAAAATCTATATATGGGCTAAAGAAAGCATCAAGACAATGGAACATAAGATTTAACGAAGTGGTTTTATCTTATGGTTTCGAAATGATCAATGAGGATCATTGCGTTTTCCTGAAGAAGGATAAAGGAAAGTATGTCATTTTATCGTTATATGTTGATGATATGCTGATTGCAGGAAATGACATAGGTTTTGTGATAGAAGTCAAAAAGTGGCTTTCATCACAGTTTGACACAATAGATATGGGAGAAGCTGAATACATCTTAGGAGTAAAGATTATCAGGGATAGATCTAAGAGACTTTTGGGTTTGTCTCAAGAGTCTTATATAAATAAAATGTTACAACATTTCAGCATGTCCAATTGCAACAGTGAACAGACACCTATTGTGAAAGGTACTGTTCTGAGCAAGAGTATGAGTCCCAAAACTCCAAATGAAATAGCCGAGATGAATAAAAAACCATATGCCAGTGCTGTTGGTAGTTTAATGTACACTATGTTGTGTACTCGTCCCGATACTCGGCTATCTTTGTTGGCAATCAACCGTTTCCAGTCAAACCCAGGACCGAGACACTGGAAGGCAGTAAAAAGAATATTTAGATATCTGAAAGCGACGACAGATTACAGTCTCTGTTATCAAGGATCATATATGAGCCTGATGGGATATTCAGATGCAGATTGGGCTGGGGACCTGGATGATAGAAAATCTACATCAGGCTATGCGTTCTTGTTGAATGGTGGCGCCATCTCTTGGAACAGCAAGAAACAGGCCTGTGTGGCCTTATCAACCATGGAAGCTGAATATGTGGCATGTTCGACAGCTGTACAAGAAGCGGTCTGGTTAAGAAGGTTCCTAAAGCATCCAAGATTCAAGAAGAGTCCAGGTGATCTCTGTAATGATCAAGTCGCGATAGCTTTTTCCAAGGATCCCAAATATCACAGCAAGGGCAAGCATATTTCTATAAAATACAACTTTATCAGGGATATTGTTGCTAAGAAGAAGGTTATTCTTGAGTATATCCCTACTCGAGCTATGCTTGCAGATCCTTTTACTAAGCCAATGACTAGAGAGTCATTTAATGAGCATGTAAAGTCTATGGGACTTCGTAGAATGTAACAATTTTGTAATGACAATCAGATATTGTAATTTGATTGTTCTTTAATACAAGCCATAATTTATTCAGTGTATGTGATGTTACATTCTGATAAGATCTCGGTGAGCATGTTGACAGGTAGTGATTGGTCCTCTCACATGGACAATCATCTCTGTTTGTTATGTACGAATAGAGGTAAGACTATTACTTATAGGATAACTTTAGAAGTTATATGTATGAGATACATACCTATAAGTTGGAGTCGTCTTGGTATATGTATCAAGATAAGATCATTTAAGAAAAATGATCGAAGTAAATGTTCCCAACATTTATTATACCTGTTTGTGAGCCAGATTAGAATTCATATGTTGAATTCAAGATTAGACATTTGGAATGTCTGGATCAAAATCTGTACGATGTTGAGATTAACATGCGCTCTTTATTGATAAAGAGAATAACATCGTAGCATGTGATTCATACCACGTGTGCTAAGACGACAATAAGGGTAGTAGGAGAATGGATCCCTGCTTCTCTACTATGTGAGCCCTTTTGAGATTATATGTTGATCTCAGCGTTTGCCCTTTGTGACTATTTAGGTGTCTGCTTGAAGTTTTAATCAGGGTTTGCTACTTTAGCATGTAAACCTATTGACTATGGATGATTCGGTCTATGGAACATGACTAGGAAAGCGACTGGTTAAAATGAATGGATTCACACTAAAAAGGAAGATTAAACACGTTTACACCTTTGATAATTATTCACTGGTCGACCCATTTCTGTTATGTATGGAAATGTTTGTGAATATTAAGAATATAGAACATGCTCTTGACTTGATGGTCATAATGAGGGATTAGAGATGTTCATATTGATGTAAGTGGAGATTATTTAATCTAGGCAAATAGCAAGACATAATATCCAGGAAAACGGTTAAGTACCACCAGGAGAAAGGTTCAGTACCACCTGGTAAATGGCTGGGAGTCACCTGGAGGATGACAATGGGTCATCAAGTGAGTGACTATGTGTCATTCAGAGAATGGTTATACACCATTTATAGAGCGGCTAAGTTAGGCGTAACAACTTTTCTTAGCATTGATCGCTCTGTGAGCAGCTATGTAAGGTGTAACAACTTTCATAGCATTGGATTGCTCAGTGTGCTTGCTGTCGCACGAGCCATTTTCCTAAGTATGAATTGGTTGTTCTAATGGTCTTTGTGACTATTGATCTCTATTCTATTAGTCTTTTGGGACTATGATCTCCGACATGATTCTGGTCTATGTGACTGGATACTTCTATTAGTCATTTGAGACTAATGACTCTTGCTCTATTTGGTCTATGTGACCATTGTGTCTATGTGACATACTTTGGACGAGTGGGAGATGTGTATAAGACACACACGCGTTGCATATGCAACGTAGCGTGTGCGCCTACCAGTGTGCAAGCGCACCGTGCCGTATGAGAATGACACCCCCTTTATAAGGGGGTGTGCTGCGTCCAAAGAAAAGGAGGAGGTATTAGAGATAACGCCGAAAGGCTGTTTCGGCAGAGAGTTGTCGGGAGATAATCGAAGTAAGAATAGAAACACCAAGGTGCAGTGAAATTTGTTTCATGGAAAAGGAGGATCTTTTCGACGTGATTGATCCTCAGACGGCGAGCAGAAACTTCGTCCAAAATAGTACCAGGAAGCGAGAAGATTTCTGACGACCGCTGTAAATTTTTTTTCTTTCCTTTCTTTCTCAGTTTGTCACATATTCATTTTTCCATTATTATTGCTTAGATAATCTCGATTAGATGCTAAAACATCCAACACATTTAATTAGGCTAATCTTTTCTTCTTCCAAATCATAATATTACAAAGAATCATAATATAATATATATGGCACATAGTCACACTGGAAAATAGTTTCCATATCCTCGACATGCAACGAATGCATCAATAGGCCTGTGTGTATATGTGCCAAGCGCACATGATACTTGATCATTTAATAAGTTCAAAAGGGATTCCACATATAGCAACCTCCATTTTCTCTCAAGTAGCTCTCCGAGTTTCCCTGACTCATACTTGGTGGATGCTCATGTTTGGAATACCCTTCCAATATTGAGGTGAACTGGTTCAAGGAGTTCTTGACGAGCTTCTTATCGGTGTGATCCGGGTCTGTTGTAACCATAGGAGGAGCTGCAGCACCATCAGAGTAGAGGTTGGAGAAGCAGGGCACTTGCTCATACCCCTCTAAGCCACGTAGAACTTGATCGAAGGATATGTAGGTATCTTGGAGGGGAGGCAAGGAGGAAGAGTTTGTATCATCTCGGTATTTCTCATTGTCGGTCTTCGTCATCACTGATCTGCTCTTGAAGGATACCCTGCACAAAACCCAGTCTTCCTGTTGGAAGCAAGCAGACTAGATCATATAACAGTGGTGGAAATTTACCAATATCAGATCTTAGAAACGTGTCAAAAGTCGTCACTTTGTTCGAGAAGAGAATTGAACAACCGTATGCACCTTGAAGGAGAATTTGGATGGACTAGGGGATTCGTCCATGCGAAATTCATGCATGACCCAATCTGTCTTACTGCCCTTCGGGGCCCTGCCTTCGTAGAACACCAACGTTTTCCTCATGCCAACAAGCACACCATTTCGGTTCACCTGCCGGTCTTTTCCGGTGGCCTTCCAGTAGCCCGACTTGGTAGCTCGGTTTGTTCGCTGCCCGGTCGCGTACTTGCGATCTTTGAGGCTGAAGAAGTACCATTCCTTTCCCCCGACACATGCCACTTCTGTCTCAACACAACAAATAGATAAACGTCTCTCAGGAAAGAAGATGATAGATAGATAGATTAAACATTGTTTTTTCATACAAATAACATTAGTTTTTGCCTTTTTATATTTTTCTATGGTGGAGAAAAGACTCCAACAAGAGTTGAACTATTCGCCATGAGGACAAACCCACAGAATATTTGGGATATCTAAATTATGAAAAATGAATGAATAAATAAATAAATAAATCCATGATGTTATATTGAAACGTTGATATCTACTCTTCAATGGTAGTGTCATATCTGGGGAAGGTTCTCTCTTGCACCAGTCCTACCATATATATCTAATATCTAAATATGATATCTGTAATTAATGTTGGTCATTGAAGCTGGCCATATTTCCAGCCTTCTTTTTTCAGGTAGAACCATTCCAAATTAGATAAACGTTTCTCAAATCATTTTGCTCTTAGCGTTAATAAATTTGACAATTAAAGAGTTTGTTACTAATAAATTAAGAGATTGCAAGGTTGAAGTGGGAGTTTTGGATATAGAGAATAATAATTTGTTAGCGCTGAAGGAAAAAAATGGAAAAAGGAGATAAAACGTATGGAGATTCGATTCGTTACGAAAATGGAAAATAAACAGTCTCTTTCGGTGAATAAAAAATAAAAACAATTTGTTAATTCATCATATATAAGATAAGTTTCAACCAAATAAGAAAATTTTCTCCTTTTTTTTTTCTCTTTTCTTTTGGTTTGAGAGTGACGTAATGTGATATCTATCTTTAGTTTCTTCCATGAAAAAATAGTCGATCTCTTTAATTCTACTGGACTATTTGGTGTTTTTCAGATTAAACTTACACATATAACTTTATAAAAAAAAATTTAAAAAAAAAACTACGGTGCTCTCTCTTTAACAGTTCATGATTTTTTTTTTCTTTTTCAGCAAGAATAATCAGTTTAAGTAATATTTAGTGCGTAAAATTTTTCCAGTATGATAATTAAGAACATAAAGAAGAGAATGATATCGAACAAATAATTAAATCGCATAGAAAAATTGCAATTTTCTGGCGTATTAATTTGCTTGGTGCAGTTTTGACAAATTTTTCCTAGTGCACAATCAATATGATGCAAGATACAGACATATAAAGTGGATTTCTTGAGTATTCATTCCATCTCTCACACGCAACAAGATCAAGAAAACGCCACACACCCAAACTTAAAATTAAAGCAGGGGGTTAATTTTTCCATCAGTTCTAAGAAAATTTTAATTTCTTAAAAAGAAATCTCCTTTCTAAAGTGCCCGGAAACAAGGAGGAGAGAGATCGCCATAGAATTTCGTTTGAGAGGGCAAAAAAAAAAAAGGTGATTGAAGTACTAAACCATGGAAGATTTCTTCTTGATGAGTCAAGGAACTAGAAAAAGATGGAAACTATGAATTGCATGTGAATTCATATCGATATACAGAGCTACAAGAGAGTCTCAACTATTTTCACAAACTAGTTAGAAAAATGATACTACTCACCGGGAAGGTCCCACGGTTCGCACTTATTGAGATCGACGTCGACGATCACCGGGTAGCCATAGATGCTTTGGTTCCCTGCTTCCCCATTCACTTTGTTTGCAAGGTAGTCGCAGATGAGCTCATCGTCTCGCGGGTGGAATCGGAACCCTGGAGGCAGCCTCGCCTCCATCATACTCAAGGAGCTCATGCTGCTCCTGCGATGCTATGAATTCAAGAAGAAAGAAGAAGAAGAAGGTAAGAAAAGTAATGGAGATGGAATCCCAAATCTAAAGAGGTGGTCAGTAGTATGATATAAGGAGCAAGTCAACTACTTAAAGAAAGAAACAGAGGGTGTTAGAGAAAGGCTGCATGAGAGAGAGAGAGAGAGAGAGAGGTGTAAAAACAAACAAATTTTTTGCTGTATTTTCTAATGAAGTCGAGGGGAAAAGAATTACAAGGCCAAATCTGTTCACTTTGCATGGCCAAGTGAGGTGGGACCTCCCCAGTTGGTCCCTCAAGACTGACATTTTCTTTTAAAAAATATATAAAAAAAAAGAGGAAAAATACTAAAGAACTGCCTTACTAGCTTCTACTTGCCAAGAAGCAAATAATGCTGATGCCACTGCATACATGTGAAGCAGGTTATGGATCTGCATCACCATGCATCTCTGCTGCGTGAGCCACACTCACAGCATATACAAGAAAACCAATGAGTTGAATCATTGCATTAATGGGAGGATTTAATTTCCCTTCATTATTGGCCTCCTAAAGGCATGTGTGTCTGACCCTCACATAGGGACCAGATCATATGGCATATCCATACCACAAAGTAGGTTTGCCCATTCAACCTCCAATCACAAAAGAATCTTCTTAAGTTTTTTTTTCAAGAATTAAGATTATACTCCTATCATTCCTAGGCCACATTTATTGGTTGGGAACTCAAAAACAAGGTGTAGCATGTGTACTTCAGTGAGCAGGCTGTACTTTGGGTTAGCTCTCAAGATAAGCTACTTTTGTGAATGAACAGCTTGTACTTTGGGTTAGCTCTCATGATAAGGAAACGTTGTATTCTACACTGTCTAATGCAATTGTTTTGAGTATGGTAAAAACTATCTGCAAATGTTTACTATATCTGAATTTCTATTTCTAACTTCGATTTTGATTGGGAACTAGAGAAGAGGAGTTGAGGAAATAGTTTGATCAGACAGACTCGGTTGGATCTTTAGGGTTACAAGTAGAATTCAGTAGCATGAAATTCTATATCAAATTGGTGGTTAGTGATTAGTCAATCTAAGTGCGAAACGGATAATGGCTAACTAGAGTTGGGGTAAGATGTGTCTAGGTTGTAGAAAACTTATCTTCTAGGATACCATTTTGAATCCTCATAAATGATTGATTATGTACCATGTGGTTGTATAACTTTCACAGAAATTGTTCCTTGCTATGACAATCCCTTCTTGTTAGGATAAGTGTGAACCTTATATTTGCTTAGCTTTGTTCCCATGATTGTTTGCTCGCTGTCCACAGTAACTAAGCATCGAATCACACATGCATCGCCCATTTATTGGTTCATGACTAACGTACGATTGTCAATTTGGCTCCCAAATTCAATTTTCTCTTTTGGCTTTTCTCAAATTTATGACCTAATAAAATGTTTCCATTAGCTCCACAAGGTTAAACTTGAAATTCTCCATCTCAT
Organism: Wurfbainia villosa; assembly: GCA_025175895.1. Taxonomy (NCBI): domain Eukaryota; kingdom Viridiplantae; phylum Streptophyta; class Magnoliopsida; order Zingiberales; family Zingiberaceae; genus Wurfbainia; species Wurfbainia villosa. The sequence goes on from CM045988.1 coordinate 39,722,971, forward strand.
AGGCAAACAATCAAGCTGACTTATATAACCTCTAACTCCTATAAGTTTACCTCTACTCTAAGCTCTTCCATTTCATCCTCAATTTGGCAAAATTGAGTGTTGATTCATGTTTAATGAATGCTTGTAACAAGTTCTTGACTCAATCAGATCTGCCATAACTACATCGACCGCTTTTGGAGTCAGGATCTTCATGGTTAAATTGTAAATAGATGCCATGGACTTCAACCTACCTAAGGTTGACCTACCCAATATCACATTGTACATAGAAGATAAACCTACCTTCAAAAACTAATTTTAGGCTACAATCCCTAGTATTGTGATATTGTGTCCTGAAGTAAAGTCAATTAGGGCTATACTTTCCCCCTCCAACTCTCCTCAGATTCTATATTCACAAAAGTGTCTTAGTAAAACACATTGGGTAAACTACATGTTTCTCTAAGCACCCTCCAAATGTGTCACCCAGTACCTACTGACAATTTTGCTGGGTGATTAACCACATTACAGGTCATATTAGGTACAGTGTCAACTCTACTCATTGGTTGTAATTCCAATTCATTTTCAAGTGAATAAGCAAAGTTTTATAGACAAATAAACATAAATTTTACTGGTTTATGAACATAATTTGTAGCAGTTATGATAGATCTAAGTGGATGCTTGTCAGGTAAATTTTGAACTCTGAATTGTGTTTTTTTATGTATCACATGACACTATAACCAGAGTCACTGGAAGTGGATTTGAACTATAGGTGCCAATGCAACAAACTCCTTTCCTGTCAGCCTTGATCTGTCGTAAAGATCACTATCTGATCAACTGAAGGTCTAGAGATTTAAAAATAGGTTGAGCCTCAAGAGGCCATCCAGAACACTGTACTACTCCAGAACTTCAAATGGCAGGAATTGGGCCACATTCAATGGACAAATATGATGATCACATTGAAGATTTAGTAATTAAAGTTTCTATTCATATGAAATGTAGATCTTTAGTGTGTGTCCCAATCAACATGGCTAAAGATAAGACCACGTGACAACGAAAGAAGTTCTCTATCCTTTAATTAGTGATGATGATCTGCTCATTTTGAATATATTTGCTGCAACATGCCAAATTATAATTAATCTCTTCTTTTTCTGCTAAGTATGCTTTTTCCATCATGCTAAACTCAAATTAAGAACAACGAAAATACACATGAACTTCAAATAAATCAAGCCAGCAGTAGGCTAATTGAACTGGTTGTGTTAGGCTAACCTACACATAAGTAGGCAGAATAGGGTACTATTAGTTCATCATCATAGATCGCTTACTCGTTTTCCTGTCGTCAGCCTGAGGCGTGAATGTTCACAATGCATTCTATTAGGCAATGACTCCATGCTAATAAGTTACAGAAAGAAATACTGATTCATGGCACGTCAGTTTATAATGCTATTATTCTCTGAAACTTGTCATTCTTGTGTTATATATATATATAAGTGTATGATGCTATTATTCTTGTGTTATATATATATATATATATATATATATATATGTATATATATTCTTCATCCATCAATTAATGTTCAATAATGTAATGAGATACCACATGGTCCTCAAGAATTAAGGCCTTCAGAAGAGCCAAATTGATTAGGTAAGAGTTGGATGCAAATTAGGGAAATATCTCTTTCATTCCAACCGGTTGAGTGAGGTGCTGAGACGAAAGGAACAAGAAGCAACATGAAGTTTAATGGCAAAGCTGCATAGACACCAAGCTTAGCATTTAATTGGTCAATGCAGCCACCAATTAACAGAGTATGTAAACGAATTGAGGTAGATAAGATTAACACAGCACACAAACAATTTATAGTCAAGTCAACCTTCCATACAGTCGAAAAGAAACAAAGAATTTAGAGATATGTAAAAGTCAAACGGCCATTGGTAATTTGTATCGTATAGTATTTGTCAGCACATTGATATTTGTTTAAGGAATACTATGCACAGAGGTAACGTGCAGGAATTCGCTTAGCCAAAATGTTCCAAGATAGAACACATGAGCATTTGACAAGGTCTTCAGTTCATGTAAACATGCATTTGAACGCAACTTAACTCAAACCTAGTGTATATTGAAGATTAGATATTTTATCTGCAGATTAGACTTTAGATTTCTTGATAAAATAGGATGAAATCCAGATGCTGTTTACAATTTAGCAAAATCAAGTTTGCTGAACTGAAGATCTTGATTGGATACATAGATTATGGCATGAAGAAGGATTTGTTCTGAGCCTATTGAAGAACACTAGTCTGAAAAATTTTCTACTTTGGTGAATTTATTATCAATTCTTAGCTTCTCTCTGGCTTGGGCCCTCCAATGATGCAAGCTGAATCTGCCATCCAATCATGAGAGCTCAAGGAAATCTCTCAGGGTTCGAATACTGAAACTAGTAATTCTGAATCAATCTAAAATATATGTTCTTGTCGATTGAGATTAAACTCTTCTATCAATTGGTTAGCCAACCGATGATCCTTGGTATCCTGTTTGCAAACAATACAAAAGCAAAAAATAAATAAATAAACAAAATGAGAAAGAATATAATATGATCGAAGAGAAGTTTGTTTGCTTGCAGCCTTGCGCAAGAAATCTCATGAAAAGTAGATGAAGCTGCTGGTTTCTCCAATCATAATATGGTACGCACGCATTAAAAAATTGAGGATCAACGTGATAATTGAAGAGCTGTAATCCGACTGGAAGCTTGAATCTTTCTTATGCAGGAGAATGAATGAATATCTAACAGCAAACAGAGTGACGTCAGACTGAAAGCTCATTCTTAGATTTTTTTTAAATATTGGACGTGAGATACACGTATAAAAATTTTGGTGTAGTAACCAAAGTTAGAGATGACAATCGAGCAGGGTGACGGGCCGATTTGGTCCAATTTGGGCTACGCTCGGCGCGACCCAATAGGACTAGATTTTGTATCCTGCTTCATGCCAGGGTACTGTCTGTGAGCAAGGGTGTGGCTCTACTTAAGTCAAATTTAAAAATTATTATTATTAAAAAAAAATCTAAGATTCTATTTATCCACACTGTGAACAAAATCTTCCAGTTAGAAGATCGTGCAAAATTGATTCTTCCAAAAATTCGTGATTTGCATACTCGATCGGGGTTACCTTGCTTAGCTGCCTCTCTGCGATGTCAAAGGATATACAGTTTATCATAATCATGCTGATTTGGATTGATTTGACTGGAGAATGTATTTCTTAATCAATATGGATTGATTGAATAGTGCATGGAAAAACTTGTAATTTATGCTGATTATCCTTTCTAGTTCCTGTCACTTCCCTCTCTCTCTCTCTCTCTTCTCTCTCTCTCTCTTAATGTTTTGGAGCCCCTGAAACTTCTTTTGTTTCAACTGTTTTTTCCCTTGCAATGGGATTGTTTAGAACTACAGACCTACATGGTGTAATAGGAAATATGCCTAAATTCCTGTGACCATCAAATGAGTGTCCTTCAATAGGTCGTGCATTTTTCCCCCTTCAGTTACTTGTAAGCTTCTACACTGTTCGTCAGAAATCTTAAAGATTGGATACTCTCACCCATGAGATCCCCGTTCGTATTTCCAAATCCGCCCCAAGTGCTACTGCTAACGATAAACTAATTAATGGCCGCCAAGAAAGCACAGATCACTCTTGCCGAACACGTCCTTCAATTAATTATCGCTCCACCTATGCCTGCTTGGTTGAATGGTTGGACGATGAAGCCATGCATCTGCTTAGAATGCAAAATCATAAGTACTGCAATTGTCGTCGGAATTTCTTCTGTTATCTGCAGCATCAGAATGCAGTGCATCCCACTTCTGCTACCTTCCGCTCAGTTATTTTTCATATTTATCAAGTAGTACAAGAATCTCGTTCAGAAGCTCGCTTAATTATTCCTCCAAGACTAGAGCTCCCAGTGAAATAGTCTCCCACCAATTCCTATTCCTTCGCTTATGGATCCAGTACGTCACTTATAATCTCTCATAAAGAATAGTTTGCAATTTATTATATGTCTATTAGCATGCATTTAGTCGGCTGGAAATCTTATTCCAGTTAACTATTGGAAAGGCCTTGCTTAAATACGGTCTGTAAACCTGATGCGATCGACAAACACGACTTGAATGCCTCCAAAAGCTAGTAGACTTCAATGACTATGTGAGCAAATAATTCGGACTTGATAAAGTGTGAGTGGACATGTCATATTTTTTTTTTTCATTAATTGGGATAAGGTTTCTTTTCCGTAGAATTAATTGGGATAAGTTTTCTTTTTTCTATAGGATTAATTGGGATGAGTTTTCTTTTTTCCATAGGATTAATTGGGATAAGTTTTTCCTTTTCCATAGGATTAATTGAGATAAATTTTCCTTTTTCTATGAGATTAACTAGTAGAATTAGTCTTACTTTATGGTTTATTTAAAGAGTACTAGAGTTGTGTATTTGCACCATCAATCATTGTAATAAATTGTTCAAGAAGTTATTTCCTTCTCACTCTAATTCCTCTTGCATATTAGTGTGTGTGCGTACTATCAACATATCTTAAGCCAACATCTGGTATCAGAGTCTTGATAGTACAGAACACCCAAGAATCCACGATTCCACAAAATGTCGGGTTTCCCACAAGCTGCTACGAAGGAGAACGACGGAGTGCCATTTTTTTATCCGATGTTAAGCCCTCACAATTATACTGTGTGGGCAATAAAAACAGTAGCGATTCTTGATGCTCAGGGAGTCTGGGAGGATGTAGAGCCAGCAGAAGGAGCCCAGGTGGATGCAAAGAAGGATAAAAAGGCACGAGCATACATCTTGCAGTGTGTCCCTGAAGACATCCTTCTTCAGATCGCAAAAAAGAAGACGGCGAAGGAAGTCTGGGACAGCCTCAAGATGCGGTACCTTGGTAGTGATCGGGTGAAGAAGGCACGTGTACAGACGTTAAAGAGCGAGTTCGACGCCCTCCGGATGAAGGAGACCGAGACAATTGACGAGTTTGCTAGCAAACTCAGTGCCATGAGCAGCAAGTTCTCCACTCTTTGTGTCACATTTGAAGATTCATCTTTGGTAAAGAAGTTGCTCGATTCTGTCCCTGATAGATTCTTTCCTATTGTTGTCGGTATTGAGCAGTTCCACGACCTTGAGACAATACCATTTGAGGAGACTATAGGACGACTAAAGACGTACGAGGAACGAACACTACGATTACGCGCCAGCACCAACGGCACTGAAGGTGAGCTCCTACTTACTCATGCCGAATGGCAAATGCGACAGAAGGAGAGCAATGAGGACATTTCGTTAGGAAGCAAGGGGCATGGGTTCAAGAGCCCTGGTCGTGGCAACTGGCATGGGCGTGGGCGCGGTCGTGGTCGTGGCGGTGGTACGCCATGCCAAGACAATTCAAGAGGCACTAGCGACAACGACAGAGGCACTCGTGACAAGAGACATATAAAGTGTTTCAATTGTGAGAAAATGGGGCATTATGCGTCTGAGTGCTACAACAAGCGTCATGATGATGAGGCGTACCTCACTTGTGCCACCGATGAAGAGTGCGCCACCGATGAAGAGCCAGCACTGATGATGACCGTATCCCACGAGGAGTCTCACACTAGCCGTGAGCGGCAGGATACCATTTTTCTTAGTGAAGAAAAGTTGCTACCGGAGATGTACTGCAGCGTAAAGAAATGAGAAGATAAAGACGCCTGGTTCCTTGATAATGGTGCCAGCAACCACATGACTGGCCATCATGAGAAGTTTTAAGAACTAGATGAAATCATCACCGGGAGGGTGAGGTTTGGCGATGGATCAACCATTGAGATCATGGGCAAGGGGACGGTTGTGTTAGAATCCAAGAACGGCGATCAGAAGACTCTCCGCGAGGTATACTACATTCCGAAACTTTGTAGTAATATCATAAGTCTTGGTCAATTGACAGAAGCTGGGAATGAGGTGCACATGGAAGGAGATACCATGAAGGTGATTGATAAGAGCAGGAAGCTCTTGATGCTGGTAAAATGAACACAAAATCGTTTGTACAAGAAAACCTTGAAGATATTCAAGCAAGCCAGTCTCCTAGCAATCCTAGAAGACCCAATCTGGTTATGGCATTCAAGGCTCGGACATTTCAATTTCCATGACTTGAAGTTGTTGGGTGAGAAGAAATTGGTGGTTGGTGTGCCACTATTGCCCCAGCCGAACAAGCTTTGTGAGGTGTGTGTGATCGCCAAGCATGTAAGATCACCATTCTCGTGCCAAGCAAACTTTAGAGTGGAAAAGCCGTTGGAACTTCTCCATGCTGATATTTGTGGGCCAATCTCACCATGTACACTCGCCGGTAACAAGTATTTTCTTTTGATTGTTGATGATTTCACAAGGTGGATGTGAGTGTTTATATTGGCAACAAAGAATAATGCATTCCAAGCATTCAAGAAATTCAAATCCTTAACGGAGAACAAGACTGGATATAAGATCAAAACACTCCGGACAGACCGGGGCGGCGAGTTTCTATCCACGGAGTTCACTCTTTTTTTGTGAAGATGAAGGAATCGAGCGGCACCTCACGGCTCCTTACACACCCCAACAGAATGGTGTAGTGGAGCGTCGTAATCGCACCGTGATGGCCATGGCAAGATCTCTCCTCAAGGGTACACATATGCCAACAAGGTTCTGGGGAGAGGCGGTTAGGCATGCTGTCTATCTGTTAAACCGTCTCCCAACTAAGGCGCTAAGAGACCGTATCCCATTTGAAGCTTGGATGGGGAGAAAGCCACATCTCGCCCACTTGAGAGTGTTCGGTTGTGTTGCATATGTGAAAAATACAACCCCTCACCTTAAGAAACTTGACGACAGAAGCTCACCCATGGTATACTTGGGTGTCGAGGAAGGCTGCAAAGCTCATCATTTGTTTGATCAAAGGCATGACAAGCTACAAGTAAGTAGAGATGTAATGTTTCAAGAAAATTGTGAATGGGCATGGAGTGCAGGTGCTAACAATGAAGAAAACCTATCGGAGTTTATGGTGGTGGATGCATTCGACACCAACGAGGTGACTGTTGCAGCAGACGTTGAGGCAGGGGCAAAAGATATCACACTACCAACAACAGTCGTAGTACCCATGCCAAGAACGTCAAGTCCATCTACACCACCATCGAACGCCCATGCAGCTACCTCGCCACCGATAACAAACACACTCGAGTCTCATGAAGGGCCAGTCCGTTTTAGGTCTATTGTCGATATCTATGCCAACACTGAGGAAGTGGTTGGTATTGACGAAGAAGAGAATGAGGTGATGATGATGATGTCTGAAGAGCCGACACGTTACCAAGAGGCTGCAACCTAGGCTTGCTGGTACGAAGCAATGGAGGAAGAGCTGAGATCTATTGAGATGAACAAGACCTGGACCCTAACTGAGCTTCCATTAGGCCACAAACCTATCGGCCTAAAGTGGGTGTTCAAACTGAAGAAAGATTCAGCGGGGAAAGTCGTGAAACATAAAGCAAGATTGGTGGCTAAAGGCTATGTACAAAGACAAGGCATCGACTTTGAAGAGGTGTTTGCACCTGTCGCTAGATTTGATACTGTTCGAGTCATTCTTGCGCTTGCGGCAAATCAAAACTGGGAGGTACACCATCTAGATGTGAAGTCAGCATTTCTTAACGAAGAGTTAGAAGAAGAAATATATGTCACTCAATTGGAAGGGTTTGATGTACAAAATCAGAAAAATAAGGTGTACAGGCTATCGAAGGCCCTCTATGGATTGCGGCAAGCTCCACGAGCTTGGAACATACGACTGAACAGGAGCCTGGAAGAGCTTGGTTTTAAGAAATGTACTCAGGAACATGCAGTATATACAAGAGGTAAAGGAGAAGAAAGCATACTTGTTAGAGTGTATGTCGACGATCTCATCATGACAGGAAGTAGCATGGAAAAAATCAACAAGTTCAAACAACAAATGATGACAAAATTTGAGATGAGTGATTTGGGTCTTCTCTCCTACTACTTAGGGATTAAAGTGGAGCAACAAAAGAGTCGAATTTTACTTAAACAATCAGCTTATGCCAAGAAAATGCTATCTCAGTTCAAGATGACAGATTGTAATGCCACAAAGCATCCGATGGAACCCAAAACACAGCTGCATAAAGACTTGGAAGGGACTCCAGTTGACGCCACGGAGTACAAGCGCATCATTGGTTGTCTGAGATATTTGTTACACACACGGCCAGACCTATCATATTCTGTCGGAATGGCGAGCAGATACATGGAGAGGCCTACAATCATGCATCAAAAGGTGGTCAAATAGATTTTCAGGTATTTGAAAGTACAATCCACTTTGGACTTGTTTACATAAAATGACCCCAGGAAGTTAGTGTATTCGGCTACTCGGATAGTGATTTAGCTGGCGATCTCGATGGAAGGAAAAGCACAAGTGGAATGGATTTCTATTTTAATGAAAGTTTGGTGTCCTGGAATTCACAGAAGCAGAAGACAGTGGCGCTTTCATCTTGTGAGGCAGAATTCATGGCAGCCACAACTGCAGCCTGTCATGCTTTGTGGTTAAGAAGCCTTGCTAGCGAATTAACCGGTGTAAAGCCAAAGCCAGTAATTTTGTTTGTTGACAACAAATCTGTCATAGCTCTCATGAAGAATCCGGTATTCCATGGTCGAAGCAAGCATATAGATACAAGGTTTCATTTTATCAGAGAATGTGTTGAGAAGGGACAGATTGTGGTTGAGTTCATTAATACCGGAGAACAACGAGCCGACGTTTTAACTAAAGCATTGCCAGGAGTGAAGTTAGTTGTCATGCGACAACTACTCGGCGTCCGTGATTTAGAACCATGTCAGGATTAGGAGGGATAGTGTGAGCAAATAATCTGGACATGATAAAGTGTGAGCGGACATGTCATATTTTTTTCTCATTAATTGGGATAAGGTTTCTTTTCCGTAGGATTAATTGGGATAAGTTTTCTTTTTTCCATAGGATTAATTGGGATGAGTTTTCTTTTTTCCATAGGATTAATTGGGATAAGTTTTTCCTTTTCCGTAGGATTAATTGGGATAAATTTTTCTTTTTCCGTGGGATTAATTAGTGGAATTAGTATTACTTTATGGTTTATTTAAAGAGTACTAGAGTTGTGTATTTGCACTATCAATCGTTGTAATAAAGTGTTCAAAAAATTATTTCCTTCTCGCTCTAATTCCTCTTGCATATTAGTGTGTGTGCGTACTATCAACAGATCCTAAGCCAACCGACTAAACCCTAAATAGTTCACCTACCATTTAGGGAATCACACATCGTACAATGTATATGCTCACACCCAAGTTTACAACACTTTAATCATACGCTTTTTCTTGATTCAAACTCTCTACCCGTGAGCATGCATTTGAGCACCTTTGCCCCTCTCAAGTGCATCAAATTCTTTCTCAATATAATCTAAACTCTTTGCTTTCGAGTACTCCAAGCATTCTTTGATTCGGACCTCTTGCCTCAAGTCCATCTACTAACTCTTTCTCAATTTAGGCGCTCCCCGCCCTCAAGTACTCCTTGCTTTTCTTAATCTGAACCACTTATTGACCGGTTCATCTATCGCTCAATCATGGCCATGTTTTGTTTTAGCGTCAAGTTCATCTAACATGATTAATATGCACATTTGATATATATATATATATATATGAAAATATTATACTGTGCGACGGGTTCCTCCGTGCTCGTGCACGATTGCACAGTGACATCGCGCGCCTCCTCGCCTGACCACTATCACATCGGAATCATCAGCGGACGGTCGGATTCCAGCCGGCGTTAGGTCGACATCGGATTCCGACTAGAATTCGGCCGCATCTAGACTGCCAATGCCGCGGCCATTGGCCACCGCGATTTTGACCGTTTCCAACCGCAAATCGGTCGGATTCCGGTCGCTATTCGACCGGGATCCAGTGTCGGACGGACTGCGGCCAGATTCCAACCGGATGGTGGTCGGAATCCAACCGTCCGTCGTCGGTTTGGGACTTCCAATAGCTCGGTGCGCGCGAGGAAGAAATGCACTGTGCATTTCTCAATCGCAGTTGATCGAATGATTGAGAGCGCGTCAAATAATATGGTTTAGTCCAATCAGAAAGAGATATCACATCTCGAGTAGTACGTCCATAAAAAAATGATGGTGTATCATTTCGCTCAAAATATTAGGAAGGCATAATGACAAAATTTAATTTAATTGTTTATAGAGAAATTTGATGAGAATTAACAAATCTATTTTCTAAATTTATTATTCCTACTCTATGGTCTAAATTTCTAGCAATATCATCACTACTTTTCTCTTTTTTAGATACCTTTTAGACGAGAAAAAAATCAATTACAATCTATTTCTTTATAACAAACACAAGTAATATAATGATATAACAAAAATTAAAATACAATGTAAATAATAATTTATACAATGTCTTTGCTTTGTTCATTGTAAGATTACTTCGAATTTATCTCTTAAAGATATTAAATACAACAATACTTCCCTTCTAAAACCCTTAAGAATAGTTTCTTTATATCTCATCGAAATCCTCTTTTATAGAATTTCTATCAATTCTACAACAAAAATGGGAAATAGCGACGAAATTTTTTTATCGCTAATATAAAAAATTTGTCTCTAAATAATATTAACGATGATAATATTTCATCGCTAGTTTCGTTTTAATAAGCTTGTCGCTAAGAGAAGTTAGCGATGAATTATAACTTTTTCATCGGTAATATTACCGACGAAAGGAAAAATATCGCGAAAAATAAATATTTCGTCGCTAAATCTAGAATATTGGAAAAAAAAATTCCTAATATTTGCGATGAAATATACCAAATTCGTCGCTAAATATCACTCGACTGACGCAAGACAGCAGTCCACTGTTTATTTTTTGGCTAGCCTTAGAAACGGGAGAGCTTCGACTTGCAAGTTGATTTCAGTCAATTAGTCGATTATTTTCTCCCATTAGTCTGCTGCTCTTATATAGATTCGATTTGTCAGCTCAATGACTCCATCTACCTCAGCATTAGTTGATTGTCACTCACCATCAATCGATTGATACTTATCAGTTGAATCTTGCAGTCGATTTTGAATTTTCTATTCACTGCTATAATATCATTAGTCAATTGATTCATCCCATCAATCGATTGAATTTCAAATTCATTGTTCACTTGAACAATAACACTACTCGACTATTAATATCTCACAGTCAATTGCTTATGCTCAAAACCCACATAACCTCCCTTAAAAACTTGAACATAGAGTTTATGATTTATCAATTGACTGATATCTCAATTTTAACCTTAACCGAGACTAACTCTCTCTTCACTTAGTATTTAGGTGACCTCAATCTATTATAATTTTTTTTGCTTAGTATTCAATCACTATTAACCTGTCTGAACTTCACCCGCCTAACATCTAATCACCCTTGAGCAACCTATAATTCATTGATACTAAATATCCAGTTCTCCTTGACTTATCTTGAATTTTCTTCTCGTGTTTAATATCTAGTCAACATTGACATGCTAAAACTTCTCTAATACCTGACATTTAGTCTTTTTTGACTTATTTGAACTTCCACACTGATCTAACATACAATTCTTTAAAACATATTAGGACTTTCCATCCTTGCCTAACATGCGGTCCTTTTCAACCTATTAGGACTTTCAACCAACGTGCTTAATATCTTGTCCTTCACAACTTATTAGGGCTTTTATCCACACGTTAAGTGTCTAATTCTTAATGATCAACATAAACTTTATCCATCTCACGCATTCATCTCATGTTAAATGTCTGGTCCTCCATGATTCATTTGAACTTTATTTTTTTTCCAACTCCTTGTTAGATTTTTTATTGTCAAGTGTTCGGTCCTCTGTGACCTATTTATATTTTTTACTTGTTAAGTATATGGTCAACTTTGACCAACTTAACTTCTCACTTAACTATATTTCATTGAAAATTATACCTATCATGGTCATCCTAATCCAAGATCGATTGCACCAATAATCTTTCTTTTCAATACTCTCCATCTACAATCAACATGAGTTTGATCACCTTTGACCAATAATTTTTTTTCTTGAAAAGCATCACTTCATCATATATTTTTCAAATATCAAAACTGAACTCAAGCTTAGTCAATCTTGACCAAATATCGATTGCACCAACAAACTCAACGGTGGCCCCCCTCCCTCTCATATATTTTTTCCCCATGAATTGGCCTCTTATCTCACGATTCCTCTTAATCAACTAAGTCTAAACTCTTGCTATTTTTCTAGTTGAATTCTTCATTATATTTGGTTATTTAAAACTTCGCCCCATTATGGAATTATTTCATTGCTTCTTCAAATTAAAAATAGTTGAGTCAAATGTTTTCTACTTTATGATCCAACAAGATGTCTAGTTTCTAACTAGTTGTCCCAGTAACACTTCTTCTTTGTCCAAGAATCTTTCTCCTCTAATTTTTCCACTACTTGGATATGTACCTTGTCCCCCTCCCCGTCCCTCTCTCGCTAAATGTATTGAATAGGAAGATTACAAGATAGTTGTATGGGACTTAGGGGGTATTTTTTTTATTTAAGTCACCTAATGAATACTACTATTGACACTTCCTTGGATAGGTCTTTGACACTTCTTGTGATTGGATAGTTGTGATTGGCTCTTCATGCACAACAGAAGAAGTTGGGCATTGAGGCATCCTCCTCCCAAATAAAGAGATTGCCTTGGCTGGATATATCTGCAACCCCTAATGTCTTTGTCGATTAGTCCTCCTCCATCTAGCTAGAAAGACACCCCCTCAAGCAAGACCACAGAGTGCACCTCTCACACGGTTGAGTTTCCTCCAACCACCATCAAAAACTAGTCCGAGAACCTTTTTTAGCTGACTAGCCACTAGACTGATAGTATACCAGTTGACTGGACACATGCGACAATTGACGGTTGGTTCATTTTTTGCAATGAAATTGATTTTTCGTTGCCAATTTTGCGACGAAGAATAATTTTTCATCGCAAATCTATGACAAAATTTATTTTCGTTGCTATTTTGATTTTTTTTTTTAAAAATATCATGATAGATTATACTATTTTCTCTATTTTACAACAAACACATATAATAATATAAACTAATTCACATATCAAACTTCAATACCAAATCAATATATATATATATATATATATATATATATATATATATATATATATATATATAGACACACACACACACAAATATAAACATAACATACAATACATAGATATCGTATGTGATAAGTCAAGTAACATTTAAATACAACAAATAAATTCAAACATAACCACCATCATTATCAAAAAATACATCATCATTGTCATTATTACAAGGATCAGGAGGAGGACCAGATCAAGAAGGAGGAAGTTGACTTGAATTAGATGTTAATTGAAGATGCTGCATAATTAACGTCGGTTGCCTCTGAAATTTGTTCATCTGTTCATTTACTTCATGCTCTCTTTGTCTCGATTCATTTTTCTTTTGTGCTAGTAAGTCCCTCAAATGAGTAATCTCTTCGGTCAATTGATTTATTTCTACTCTTATTGTCGGGGAGGATAAAGAAGAAGCACCAGGGGCTTTATAAGTTTGGCTCAAAGAACCGAGTCTAATTATTCTTTCACTTTTCACCCCTCTAGTTGCTTCGAGCTATAAATTGATATTACTAACAGAAGGCTCATATTCGACTGCATCATCACTTGCACTCGAATTTCTCTGTGCAAGTTTATCATATTTTTCCTATTTAAAAAAAAAGAGTTAAATACTAATATAAGAATTTAAAATTTTTAAATTACAAACATTTATTGTTCTAGCTCTCTCCCCACTATACGTCTTGTCTTTCTTGTTAGTGCAATCAACCTTTGATATGATTTTGATGTGTGTGGCAAAGGGTTTAAGTTAAGATGTGTGGATTTGATATGTGCGTTGGAGTCTTACAGGACTTAGTAATTCGCACATGGAGCCTTGGCGAGTTTCACCTCTCATGACTCGGTCCTTGAGTCGGTGAAGGATGGCTTTGCGAAAGTCGTGCGCTTGGAGCATCTGAGGGATCGCCGGACGAGGAGCTTTGAGTGAAGCTGGAGGAAGTAGACTTCAGGGCGAGACGCGAAAGATGGCGCTGCAGAGCCATGCACTTGGCGCATCCGAGGGACATGGCTGGACGAAGATAACTTCAAAGGCTAGGGACTCCAAGGGATGAGAGTGAGCGAATGTAACCCGGGAAGGGGTAGTGCTCTTAGGTGAAACTTGGCCATTTGGCTAAGTGTCGGATGGGATTTCCCGACACCAGTCGACTGCCATGTAATGGTAGTCGACTACTCTAAGTCGACTGTGGCTCGACTAGTGCTTGAGTCTGGTTCAAACAATGACCGCCATGGATTGGCAATGATCGCGAGACACTGATCGATGAAGGCATCAGTCGACTGGTCGCAAGTGTTTCGGGAACATAATGGAGTCGAGCTCGCGAGCACTCGACTGATCGGAGCATCAGTCGACTGATGGCAATATCAGTCGACTGATGTGGAAGCCGTTGGATAAAATCCAACGTGGAAAGCAACAGGATCGACCGATGATCAGGGGACATCACCGACCGTCCCTGTGTCAACGGGAAGAAACCCTCTTCCTCTATAAAGAGGATGGGTGTGGGGCTTTGGGGGCCTAATGTTCATGCTCTAATCTTCTCCCAAAGTGCCCTAAAGAATTCCTACTCTTCTTACTTGCTATTATTCCATTCTATTGTAAGAAGAGGGATTGTAAAGAGGTTACCTCCACCTAGCTTGGTGCAAAGGAGAGATCTAGTGGATTTGGCAAAGGAGTGATTCACCTTGGACGAATCGGGACCGTGGATTAGCGGCGCAGCCGTGAACCACGTTACGACTTTGTGTTACCATTTGTTTATTCTTCCTTTGCTTTGTCTTTAATTGTTTGTATTTGCATATTCCGCTTGCGCTAATAATTTTGTAGACGAGCAACGAACGAACGAATTCCTCCGTCTACGACAAAGGCTATTCACCCTCCTCTAGCTGGCCAACATCTACACTTCGATCGACCCTACATTTCTTTTGAAATGTATGAGTGAAAGTGTCTATGAATAATGTCTCAGTCCTTGTCTCCTGAGCTTAAATAAACATCGTTATAATTTATAAGTTAGTGAGTATTATATTACAAAATTAGGATTTGAAAAAACTCACCAATCGATGTCTATGCTCATCAATATTGATTGAGCCACTCGCATACGTGGCAGACATAGCGCCAGAATTACAATGTTAATTTATCTTATTCTGCTCACTCCTCTATTATTCAACCTTAGATTATCAAAAACATTCTTCTCAATATGCATTACATCAAGATTGTGATGAATCAAATTACTCTTCCAATAAGGTAAATCCCAAAATATACTCCATTTAGTCCATTTATACGTAATTCTATAGTCATATGTTATAACATTTAGTTCTTCAATAATAGATGGAAAGTTAAGCACTCTATGCCATAAGAATTAATCGGTGAATCTCAATGGTGGAGGTGTTCTTTCAAATCTATTCTTAGTGAATTCTTCTTTATTTCTTCTGAATTTATGATTTTGCGGTAAAAATTGTCTATGACAATCAAAATAACTCGGTTTCTTTCCATGTTTCAATCTGAATGACTTTAATCTCTCCATACATATTGGACATCCTAAAATCCCTGCGGTACTCCATCCCGATAATATACCATAAGTAGGAAAATCATTTACAGTCCAAAGAAGCGCAGCTGTCATTATGAACATCTGATTAGTATAAACATCATATGTAGAAACACCCTCATCCTATAGTTGTTTCAGCTCAGCAATCAGTGGTTGCATGTAAACATCTATTAACTTCTTGGGATTATAAGGGCCAGACACAATCAATATTAAAAACATATATGATGTTTTCATATACATACTAGGTAGAAGATTATACGGAGTTATGATAATTGACCAACAAGAATAAGGTCTTCCTGATTTGCCAAATGGAGCAAATCTATCAACACATATACCCAACCTAATGTTTTGAGTCTCATTCACAAACACAGGATATATTCTATCAAAATTTTTCCATGCCTTTGCATCTGATGGATGACACATTAGCCCCTCATCTGTTTCATGATTTGCATGCCAAGTCATGTGTTCAATAGTGACCTTTGATGCATAAAGCATTTGTAATCTAGGAGTTAAAGGAAAATAGAACATCACTTATTACGATTTGATCTCGTGGTACTCTTGTACCTACATTGATTATAGAATTTACAAGTATCTAAAGCTTGCATTATCTCTCTAATATATCATGCAATCATCGTTGCAAACATCAATTCTTTGCACTGGAAGACCTAAATTTTTCACAAGTTTTTTCGTACTGTAATAATCGTTCGGCATTATGTGATCATGTGACAATACTTCTCCAATAACTTGAACAAAATCATTAAAATAATCTTCGGACACATTGTACTCAGCTTTAACATTCAACAATCTTGTGGTGAGAGATAATTTAGTGTGACTGTCATAACCAGACCATACAGGTTCATTTGCGACTCTCAACACTTCTTGAAATTTGAGGTATGGTTCATTGTATATATTTTCATGAATACCAGTAACTTTTACCTTCTCCAACGACAATGAATAACTAGTATATATGTGTTCAAATGTTTGAGGATAACTAGAACTTGCAGCGTTTGATTCAGTATTCAAATTATGACCAACTGCAACAACTATCATCCTTTGATATGGATTGAATTGATCATAATATCTTTGATCTCCACTAACTGTCCTTTATATGTTTCATCGAACCTCTTCATCGGATATGAGCGGTTCACCATGACATGTCCAATTATAATAATTTAGAGTAAAACCAAATTTAGAAAGATGTTCTCAAACTTTATCACACTGGAAAAAATTACCATTATGACATTTTTTGCACGGACACCTTAATTTATTGATAACAACATTTTAGTATATTATTTTGATCCTTAATTTCGATGTTTTTAACCCTCTCGTATGATTATTTATTGATTATTATCATGTTTTGCGAGTTGGGATTTATTTTGGACCTTATTGTAAATTCTTCTAAATTTTGGATTTATATGTAATTTTTTATCTCTTGTTTGTAGGAGATCGAGTTGAGTCAATGGACTAGACTCAAATTGGATCAAATATGACTTCATCTAGGGTTATAAAGGGAATTTCAAGTTGGATTAATCTGAGACCTTCATCAAGATCAGAAGCAGTTTAATCAAAAGGTACAAATCTATTTAATCTTGACCGTCCGATGAGATCTGATTGATTCTAAACCATCCATTTAAATTTGGAGAGATCCGATCCATACACTCAGATCTATACATCTCAACCTTCCATCTAGATCAAGTTGATCGTGATTGTCAATTCAAATTGATCAGATCCGTCCTTTCTAAATCAGAGCAATTTCAACCGTCAGATTAGATCTAGGATATGGGTTAATTAAGCTTGAGTAGATTTTTTTTCGGCAGCCGACTTTTCTTTCTCACACGATTTCCTCCTTCGCCTTCTTCATCACCAAGCTCCTCACCTTCCCCGTCGATCACCGGAGAGGAAAGGGGATTCCCTCCTTCTTCGATGATCGATGCCACTCCATCTCCTCTACCACCAACAGCAGCATCTTCTCAACATGACGGAAGAGGGAGGACTGACCGTAGTATACAGGACGTTTTGGTGCAGAGACTGTGATGGTACATATGAGAGCACATGTATGTTTTGCCTTGGACGCCTACTCAGATCGGACATTTTGTCGGATATGACAAGTGTAGAGTCCTTGGACCATGTACGGTTGTGTTGTTTTGATGATATATATATTTACCTTCATAAAAAAAAAACAGCAGCATCTTCTCCCTTAACAAGCTCCATCGTTGCCTTCTTCCTTCGCACAGAGTCCGCCGCTTCTTCCATCCAAGCTCCACCGTCGGAGAAGGGGGTTCCTCTCTGATCGGTGGTGGTCTTCTTGGTCTTCCACTTCCATAGCTCTAGAAGTTTTGTTCTTCATCGCAGCTCCATCAGCACCGCCAATAACCCTCCTCCATTTCTTCTGGCCAACACCTGTTAGTAATATATGAGAGATGTCCTAAGGCAATCGCCTTATGTTTGAACCATTTATATGATAAATGAAGATTCACTATTTGAGTATACATATTTTCATGTATTTGATTATATCTTAAACTCATTTACTGAATGTCCACGATACGATTCACAACATGAGAGAATTTGTGATTGGATCACAACTAGTGAGTATCTCTACATGTGTAATTGTGATGTATCAGAATTATCCCTAGTCGATAAATTGATGGATTTGGACACCATCAATTCTGTCGAGACTAGCATGAGGTATACTCCTTGGTGTATCTAAGCAGCTGATTCTCACTGGCTGGAGACATTGTGATGTCCGGAGTTAATCGTGGATGCTAGTTATGGTAACTAGTTCATTGGAGTGACCAGCTGTAAAACTTCATATGATTCTCTGCATATATAGATATGTCAATGAAGTTCTTACTACAGCTTAAGTGCGATGTTCCTTTGACTTGCGGTATTCAAGTCATCTTGGTCAAGAAGACTTATGCTTTGACATCTTAAGCAAGCATCTCTAAGGAGATGTGGACCTGGGATGATTGGCCATAAGTCGAAGTGATTGAAGGTGTTTGAATAGCCTATAAAGGATTCACCACTTCTTGTGAGGAGATGTATACCCATGGCCTCTCGTCGGATTGTTACTAAAGTCTTTGGCCAAAGCATTACATGTTTAGAGTAAGGTACTCTTGGATACATGTGCAGTAACTAGAATCCGTAGGATGAGGAAATGACACTTGGGCTAGGTGTGACGTAGTCAACCTAGTGGGAACTGACACTATAGACCATGTCCTGAACCAAGTGGGTATAAGATGCGTGAAGGGAATGAGGCACGATTCATAGTAGCTGCTGAAGGGTTTTAGAAATAGTTATGGATCAACCGTTGATCTTTCGATTAATTGGGGATCATGATGTACTACTAAGTGCCACTCATGATCATTCTATAATTAATGGTTAATTATAGATGGCCAACATAAATCGAAAACCTATTTGGTCACACGCACAATGAGTGTAATCCGAAGGATTTAAAACAAGCTTGAGAATGAGATTCTCAAACCGAGAGAAACTAGGTTTGGTTGGACCAAACAAGGATCGAGCATGAAATCGTTTCAGTCGCAATGGAAGCATGGATGAGCCATGTCTTATGAAGACATGATGGATGAACCAAATTGGTTTGGTTCTAATCCAATGGTGAAGAATAAACCAAAGGGGTTTGGTTTGTTTTAAACGAATGAACCAAAGTTGGTTCGCTTCGTTTTAACTTAAAATACACCAACTCAGTTCAGTTTATTTTAACTTAAGTTATTGGAGTGGGTTAATGGATTTTTTATTATGAACCAATAACCGTTAGGAGAATATGGTCTCTATAAAAATAGGGCTTAAGGGTTTTGTGAAAACCTAATTTAGTCTTGCCGCCCAACCCTCTCTCCTCCTTGCTTGCCGCCGGTGCCCAAGCCTCCATGCCGCCAGCCTTGTGCCGCCGTCCACCTTGCTGTCGGCGTCCAAGCTCTTGCAGGCGATCCTCCGACGACCCTCCGGCAACTTCCCTTGGCTCTAGGTGACCAAGGTGCAGCCGACCATCCTCTTTGGGCCGGCACAACACCTCCACCAAGCTGTCCAGATTTCTGGACAGCTTCCTCCCTTCGTGTCGGAGCATTATTTGGACGACGTTTGGAGCTCTGACAGCGGCTATCTTGCCGGGGATTCGATCTCTGGTAATCCTCATAGTTGGAGGATGAAAGATTCGTCAATCAGTTGACGAATACCTCTCCGGAGAAGCGAGTTTTGAGGACTCATTTTTGAATCTGAATTTTGATTCGGATTGTGATCCTCTCTCGATCACATCGTCTTCGTCACGAGGCTAGTGACTCTTTTGAAGACGAGGCTTGTAGCTTTGTGAAGCTATCTCGACGATACTCAGCATGAATATGGATAGAGGTAATTCTAGCGAGAGTTGCTTTGGTTGATGTCTTTCCCGCTGCACGTAATACGTCAGGTATACCTAGAGTAATTTCCTTTTATTGCAAAATTTGAAATTGCGATTATGTCTACACAGATTGTACTATGCATGCGTGTGATTTATGTGTTATAATAAATTAGATTTATTATTTATTATTTCTTTTATTGTGCACATGTTTACGAAACATGTTCGAACATACACTCACCGCGGTGTCAGAAACCCAACAGCACCTTCACGACGACATCTATTCCAACTCTAGCCAGCTTCGATTTCAGATTCCAAATAGCCATATGCAAGCTCTTCCAATGTTTCATTGATGTGTTGATTGCTTTTCATGTTTACTTATTGTTTGTAATCAAAGTTACTTCCATGTTTTGAATTACACACATTTGGTTTAGGGAAATGATCCGGGTCGTTCACTATCAACACAGAATCCATCACCAAGAAGTAACCACATGCAATCAAATAATCCATTCATGAAAATAAATCTCAAAACTCAACAATCAAATTTAACTAGCTTTCACGACTTCTAAGATGATATAAAAGAATGGATAGGAAATTTATTTCGAAAACACAACAAAACAAAGTCTCGACAAAAAGAACTTAACAACTAAAACAAAAGAAGACAAAGTAAAACAATGTATATACAAGGAAAAAGAAAGAGATGGAACAAACTCCCCTAAGTTCCTGGTGGTTGGAGGCGGTTCAGTAGTAGTAGCCAGGCTGGGAGTGGAGTGGATTGAGTGGAAGTGAGCGCCTTTTTTATGTGGTATATGTCGTAAAGTCTAGCTCCCTCCATCATCATCTTCTTGAAGGTTCTTCTAGGTGGATGAGAATAATTCCAATGTAAAATCCAACCCAGAAGTAGAATAATCGGAGCTAAGATGATCTCCACTCCTTTGACTATTGTCTCCTTGAAGGTTACATCAAGCAATCGGAGGCGATTTATTTGGAGCAACCAATCTGGAAGTTGGATTGCTATATTTGGTGTTGGGGCCTTGTTAAGCAGAAATATTAGAGGCTTAGGCTATAATAGGAGTGTCCAGTCTGGGGCTCTCTAGCTATCCATCTCTCCTATGGAAATCATCTTGATATCTTCAGAACAATTCTGGTCAGGCTTATCAGGTAGTTGCACAGCTGAACATAACAATTCTATAGACACTATCTCCTTTACAACATCATCAACTTCAATATAAGGAACAATATCTGCTACATCTAGAATATTATGTTCCACATCAACAATACCACAAGCAGGAGTAATAATATCATCTGTAATAATATTTGCACTCTTATCTGTTAGGACCTCGGTGGCCGCTAGAGGGGGGGGGTGAATAGTGCATCGACGTTGCTTGATTGAATTTGATCGCATTCATTTCTACAACACTTGTTAATGCAACGGAAATAATAATAACAATAATAAAAGACAACACAAGCGCAAGGGACAACCGATATAACGTGGTTCAGAACCGAATGATTTCTACTCTACGGATTGGGCTCGTAAGAGCCCTAACAATGCCAAACACTACTAAACAATAAACTCTCCTTCTTGGAATAATTCGGAGGTAGAGGAAACATCTTACAATAGTTCTTACAACAATAAGAAATGAATACAAGCTTATTACAATGAAATACAATAAAAGAATGCAAGGAAAACTTTACAATCGATCTTTTGGAAGCTTGCTTGTTTGGTTGCTTGAGTTGCACTTGGAGACTCCGAATTACACTAGCAATTCACCCCAAAACTCCTCAAAGAACCATGCCAAAAATCCTTTCCACAAGTTGCTTTTATAACCTGCATTCGAGCTGGATTTTCGCCTAGCAGTCGACTGATCGAGACCATCAATCGACTGCTCCTATAGCCGTTGTGAGACAATGACATGAGCCAAGTCGGATAAGTTCTAATAGATAGACCATCAATCGATTGATCATGCCCATTAGTTGACTGATGTCTCAATCAGTCGAGTGTTTGGGCTGATCACTCGACTGGAGAGCTTACTGTGCTCGTGGACAAAGCATCAATCAACTGCCATACCTTAGCAGTCGATTGTTGGCACCATCAATTGACTGCCCAATGCTAGCAGTCGACTGCTAGGCCATCTTCCCACAGTCGAACCCTAGTCAACTCTCATCAGTCGACTGACCATAGTCTCAGTCGACTAATACACCTTAAACATGAGGTTTTAATCCAAGTATGATGCCCCCATACTTGCTAGACCACCCTTAGCCTAGATCTAAGCCTTTTAGCCACCTCCATTAACCTCACGCCTATCGGATCCCTCCAAGTCATCCATGACTTGTTCATCCATATGCTAGCCTTCAGGTGCTTCCATCAGCTATTGTCATGCTTATGTGGTCTACACCGCCAAGGTACATTGGACTTACGCTACCAATACTTTGCTTGGACTTTACGCCGTCAACCATTGGACTTATGCTGTCAAGACTCCACCCTTGGACTTTATGCCCCCAATATTCCCCTTAGACTTTCCAATTGCCAACCCATGTTGGACTTTCCATGCCAAGACCCATGCTTGGACTTTTCCTTTCCAAGACCCATGCTTGGACTTTTCCTTTCCAAGACCCATGCTTGGACTTTTCTTGCCAACCCATGTTGGACTTTCCATGCCAAGACTCAAGCTTGGACTTCTATGCTAAGTACACAAGACTTGGACTTCTCCCATGACAATGGTCAAACCATCGTCAAACATCAAATGTGACCTGGGTTGATTGCACCAACAATCTCCCCAACACATGTCAGACATCATTGTCAAACATCAAGACACTACTCGAGTCAAACTCGAGTCTGGTCAATCGTGACCTGGGTCGATTGCACCAACATTATCAACAACATACACATCATCCACAACTTCACTACCATAGCACATAGAAATATCGGAGTCCTATAGAGCAACAGAATCATAGACTTGTCTATTATGTACTCCACAATCCATCTCCTCTGGCACGTCAATATCTATAGAAATGGTCTTTGACGAAGGATGAATGAATCCTTGTGCTTGCATATGTTGGGATTGATGTGAGCTATTAAGCATTGGATTATTCTGGAACTCAAGCGATGACCTCTGAAATTCTAGTAGGGGTTGATAAGAATGTTGTGAATTTACAACCATGACCTCAATAAGTTCTCTAGCTTGAGTAGGGGTCTTGTTGACGAGGGCCCCTCCACTAGCTACATCAAGCATACATCTGTCCATGCGAAGTAGTCCATCATAGAAGAGCAGGATGAGCATGTGATCGCTAATCTGGTGTTGGGGGGAAACTAGCACACAACCTTTTGAATCTCTCCCAATACTCATGTAGAGTCTCTCCTATCATTTGCTCTATGCCACAAATGCTCTTTCGAATTGTTATGGTACTGGATATAGGAAAAACTTTTCCAAAAAGGATTTCTTCATTTCACTCCAACATGTAATAGAACCAGGAGGAAGATAATAGATCCAATCGTTTGCCATGTATGATAAAGAGAATAGAAATACTCTGAGCATAATGTCCTCCCGTGGCTTCATTGCTGAGCATACCATATGAAATTCTTGCAAGTGCCTAATTGGATCTTCACTACCATGACCATGAAATTTTGGAAGAAAATGTATAATTTTGAAAGAGTTCAACATCCACATTTAATTCAGGAAACTAAATGCAAAAATATTAGCAAACAACATCTGGTACGGTGAGTTCCCTAATAGTTTTGTTAATCCCCGAATCATAAGCCTGATGAAAGCCTCCTAATCTCTAATACCAGGGATCCATGATCAAAGAAATTTCCTGTTTTTATCCTGAAACACTGGCAAACAAAACCAAAAGATACAGGAAACAAGCAAAATATAACACATGGATATATAAGACATAAAAGAATTAAGCCCTCAACAAAAGTTTTGAATTTTGATACTTTTTTAAAAAAATGGACAAATATTCCTAAGTCTACCAAATAACATTACACTCCTCGACAATGGTGTCAAAATTTGATGAACAATATTTGTCGTGGTACCATTCCAAATTAATTACCAAACTCTCTCTCTACGCTAATATAACATAGTGAACGACCCGGATCTTTTTCCAATGAGTGTAATTGATAGAATAGTAGTCTTAGGATCGCTAATTATTACTTTGGATTTTCTATTTTAAATGAGGGATTGGAATTTAAAAGGCTAATCCTACTGAACGGAAGATAATGCACAAAATCAAATTCTAAACTAATTAAACTATGATTGCGAAGAATTTAAACAAAACATAAAGTAAACATTCAAAAGCATAAAAGAAGTATAGGAACTAAGACAACAATTCAAATGCAGAAATTAAACCTAATCTAATTCATTACAACTACGGAGAATTAAAGAAAACATAAAAGAATCATCCTAATCTATTTGCATCTAATCAAAGAAAATAAACTCAACATTCAACCCAATTAAGATTTACAAGACATTAATCTAACTCATTCAAGCATTTCATAAAAAAACAACCTAAACCAAATGCGTGCAATTCAAAACATGGAAATAACTTTGATTACAAACAATAAGTAAACATGAAAAGCAATCAACACTTCAATGAAACATTGGAAGAGCTTGCATATGGCTGTATGGAATCTGAAATCGAAGTTGGCCGAAGTTGGAATAGATGCTGCCGTGAAGGTGTTGGCCAGAAGAAATGGAGAAGGAGGGTTGCCGGTGCTGCTGATGGAGTTGCGATGAAGAACAAAATCGTCGGAGCTGTGGAAGTAGAAGAAGATGAAGTGGAAGACCAAGAAAACCACCACCGATTGCAGAGGAACCCCCTTCTCTGACGGGGGAGCTTGGATGGAAGAAGCAGCGGACTTGGTGTAGAGGAAGAAGGCGACGATGGAGCTTGGTAAGGGAGAAGATGTTTCTGTTGGTGGTAGAGGAGATGGAGTGTCACTGATCACTGGAGAAGGAGGGAATCCCCTTTCCTCTCTGGCAATCGGTGGGGAAGGTGAGGAGCTCGGCGATGAAGAAGGCGGAGGAGGAAATCGCGTGAGAAGGAAAAGTTGGTTGTCGAAAAAAATATGCTCAAGCCTAATTAACCTAAATCCTAGATTTGATTTGACGACTGAAATTGCTTCAATTTAGAATGGACAGATCTAATCAATTTGAATGGATGATCACGATCAACTTGATCTGGATGGAAGGTTGAGATGTATAAATCTAAGTGTATGGACCGGATCTCTCCAGATTTAGATGGATGGCTCAGAATCAATCAGATCTCATCGGACGGTCAGGATTAAATATATTTGAATCCTTTGATTAAACTACTTCTGATCTTGATGAAGGGCTTAGATTAATCCAACTTGAAATTCCCTTTATGACCCTAGATGAAGTCATATTTGATCCAACTTGAGTCTAGCCCATTGACTCATCTCGATCTCCTACAAACAAGAGATAAAAAATTGCATATAAATCCAAAATTTAGAAGAATTTGCAATAAGGTCCAAAATAAATCCCAACTCGTAAAACATGATAATAATCAATAAATAATCATATGAGAGGATTAAAAACATCGAAATTAAGGATTAAAATAATATAGTAAAATGTTGTTACCATTTATTCCCATCCATAAACTCAACATTGCTACTAGAAAAATTCAAAAATTATTCTAGCCCAATAATAAATTCATTGGTTAAATAACGACGTTCTAGTAAATTTTTTTTATACATCCAACTTCTTTCTCTCTCCATTTGTCCTATTTTCGAATTTATATCAAGGATTAATTCTATTTTTTTTTTCATATTTCATCCATATTAATCTAACAATAAATTTATATTCAAAATAAATTCTTCTAATGCTTACTGTGTTTTTGTATGATATTGAATTATAAACTATAACATATCGAACAAATATTATATATTTACAGTAAAAAAATTACTTAAAATCAAACATTAATTATGTATATTATAAAATGATAATGCTATAAATTTTTGAATATACAATATACTTGCCATGGTGGAAGTAACAGATGAGCTCAAAGTTGAAGACTTCAGGAACACACTGATCACCTGAAGGATGAATTATGATAAACCTATGAAAAATAAAGCATTAGTTTTGTATTTATATTATACATTACTGATTTAATTTTAACAACATGTTGACTCTACTGTGGTCGAGTACATGATACGGAGGGATGGGATCGCCACAACTGTTGTGCGTGATCTAGGAGCGACGATGAACCACCCAACTGGGTCATGTGGAGCATGGAACAAACACTCCAGTTGAGGTAGTGATGAACCACCCAGGTGCGTGATCCAAGGGGCAGCGATGAACCCCCTTGTCGCATTGTTGTGCCCCTATGACGTGTGCCCATGGCAGCTGGTAGCTGCTCGCAACAGCTGGCGCAAGCCCACTGGCAGCTGCCACACGAGATCACAGTAGCTATCGCAAGCTCGTTGCCATGTGAGCTCACTGCTGCGTGAGCTCGCTGTCGCGTGAGCTCGCAGCGACGACGCCGCTGTTCCAACAGTGGAAGAGGGGAAGAGATCAGGAGGTGTACCGATCGAGTAGCGGGGATGAGCGCGTGAGGGAGGAAAGGAGAAGGGAATGTTAATTAGGGCAAAATCGATGATGATTTCTAATTCGTTGCCGATTTGGCGACGAATAAGATATTGGTCACCAAATTAGCGACGAATAACATATTCGTCACCAATTATAAAATACCAACGAAAAGATTTTCATCGCTAAATTTATCGCAAATTTTTCAATAAATTATTAAATTGTCATAAAATTGACGACGAAAATTAAATTCGTTGCTAAATTAGCGAGGAATATTAAATTTGTCATAAATTTCTTAATTTCTGCCGTTGATTTTTTTGCCAAATAATTGAAAATGTCCGATGAAAATCTTTCGTCGCCAAATTTGTCGAAAAATTTGTAACGAATTCATAATTCGTTGTAAATTCTGCGACAAATTTATATTTTGTTGCAAAAATTTGCAACAAATTTGATTTTTCATCGCAAATTTACGATGAAAAATAAAATTCGTTGCAAAATTGCGATAATATTTGTGACGAAATTTATTTGTTGCAAATGTAAATAAATTTGCAACAAAAAAAAATTATTGGAAATTTCATTACTAATTTTCGACAAAATTTGCAATTTGTCACAAAATTTGTTGCAAATTTGCAACAAATAATTTTCGTCGCCAAATTTCATCACTATTTTGATGTATTTTCTTAATGGAAACCCTATTTTAGAATCAAGGTTTTTGGGTGTTAAAGATACTAGAAATTAATTTACTATGGAGGCATATCAATAGTTACAAAATAAGATATTTCAATAACTTAGCATGGAGCAACACATTATCAACATGACAAGGAGTAGGATATTCATAGTATGAGATCAAAATAAAGTATACTTGGACATAAAGCAATAACATGATAAGTTTGCTCATTGTCAAGTCACAACAATGTAACTCAACTCAAGTTTGCAACAACTTTTGTCAATGAAAAGCTCTCAAATGTTAATAGGAAACCATTCTAGGAGGGGATGCAAAGGATTATTGATGAAATGGATTTGCCTTAGTTAGCGCTTGGTGATTTCAAATTCCCATTGTTAGTTGCTCATACACATGGAGAGGTCTACATATTACCAATTAAAACATTGTTGATTTTCAAAGTTTCTTGATTAATACAAGGATGAAAGACCTCCACTCCATTGAATGTTACTACACTTGGACCAATGGAAACACATGTAGCAAACTTGATAGAGCCCTAGTGAACATGTATTGGTTAGAGCATGGTATGAGGAGTTTTATTGAGTTTAAACCTCCAGGATGCTTATCAGACCACTCGACCTACATTGTATCAATTTTGGATGGAGGAGCTCATGTTAAGAAGTAACTTAAATGTTAGTAATATATGAGAGGTGTCCTAAGGCAATCGCCTTATGTTTAAACCATTTTTATGATAAATGAAGATTCACTATTTGAGTATACATATTTTTATATATTTGATTAGATCTTAAACCCATTTACTGAATGTCCACGATACGATTCACAGCATGAGAGAATTTGTGATTGGATCACAACTAGTGAGTATCTCTACATGTGTAATTATGATGTATTGGAATTATCCCTAGTCGATGAATTGATGGATTTGGACACCATCAATTCTGTCCAGACTAGCACGAGGTATACTCCTTGGTGTATCCAAGAAGCTGATTCTCACTGGCTGGAGACATTGTGATGTCCGGAGTTAATCGTGAATGCTAGTTATGATAACTAGTTCATTGGAGTGACCAGCTGTAAGACTTCAAATGGTTCTCTACATATATGGATATGTCAATGAAGTTCTTACTGCAGCTTAACTACGATGTTCCTTTGACTTGCGGTATTCAAGTCATCTTGGTCATGAAGACTTATGCTTTGACATCTTAAGCAAGCATCTCTGAGGAGATGTGGACCCGGGATGATTGGGTATAAGTCGAAATGTCCGAAGGTGTTTGAATAGCCTATAAAGGATTCACCACTCCTTGCGAGAAGATGTATATCCATGGCCTCTCGTCGGATTGTTACTAAAGTCTTTGGCCAAACATTACATGTTTAGAGTAAGGTACTCTTGGATTCATGTGCAGTAACTAGAATCTGTAGGACGAAGAAATGATACTTGGGCTAGGTGTTGTTGGTGCAGTAGGCACCTTAGTAGAACCTGAGTTTTGATTATAGCAAACGATACAAAGTTAAGCTCATATTGTTGTCTCACGAGCTAAATCGAGTGTGCAGAAAAGTTCCAATGTTGGAGTTGAAGGCTAGTGACACCCGGAGGAAGCCGTGGTGGTCGGGCGACACTCGAGTGATTTCGGAGGAAGCTGAAGGAATCGAGTGGAAGGCTGGAAGCAAAAGTGACATAGTAAGTATCGAGGTAAAGCTCATGTGTGTGAGAGTAAGAGAGGTCATATCCTCTTTACGGGGATGATCTTAAGCGTAGATTTGACCAAAGACATCCTATAGATGGTCTAGGTCGAGATCGGACGGTCGGTGACCGTCGAAATAATATTTTTGTTAAGCTAAATTTGCCTTGCAGCAAACATCAGTCGACTGCCAGCTTGGAGGACTCGACTTCTATCCATCAGAATTCGACTGATGCTGCCATCAGTCGACTGATGATGGCCATCAGTCGACTGATGGTCAAGGATCAACTTCGAGGAGTCAAGGCTTATCACCTCATTTCAAAAGGATTTGTGCTCAAATCATATTGGCTGAAGTTCGTCTCGAGAAGGGGCTCAAAGACTGTAAAAGGAGGGCCTCTCCTAGGGTTTTTTTCATCAATTCTAAGCTTCCAACAACCTCCGCAAAGCTACAACTCTCCGACAACGAAGTGCTACCTCTCTGACGCTTTAGGTTTATTTGTTTATTCTTTTCCGTCGGTATAAGCTTCATTTCAGTTTATATTTTTCATATTAATTGTCTCAGAGTTTTTATCGTAATGAGGAGAGGGGGAGTGTCCCTCTACTTCAAGCTTTGTGACTTTTTGTATTCGTTCAACTCCTACCTCCAACGAGGAGGAGTTCATTTAGTGTTTAGCCCTCCGTGTGTGGTCAAGGACCACTAGGGCCTTGGAGTAGTAGCCGAAGGCTACAAATCAAGTAAAAAAAAATCCATTTGTCTTGTTTATTTGTCATTTATCTTTCCGCTGCATTTAATTGTCTACTCAACGAATTCGTACGCACATTTTATCGCTATTCACCCCCTCTAGCGATTTGCTTGATCCAACAATTGGTATCAGAGCCGGAGGTGCTAAGATTTGGTGAAACCACCAATCTAGCTTTCTACGGATTTTTTTTCGATTTATTTTCTGTTTATTTCGAATTTTTTCCTTTCTTTCTCATTCGTGTAGTTCCTTTTTTTTTTTCTCTCCTGCATTACTAATCCAAGACGCGAGTCTTGGGACATTTCCGTTTTTTGTGGTTTTAGGTTTTTTCCGCTTCACTCTTTTGTCTTTTTTGTTTAAATGGCCCATCTCAAGGGTTTTAGCACCGTCCGACCTCCGATTTATAACGGAGATGACTTCCGTTATTGGAAGGGTCGGATGGAATGCTTTCTTAAAACCCAAATCGAGATGTGGATCATAATCCAAACGGGATTCACACTTTCGACTAATGAAGTGGGTGAATCCTTGGATTATGACCAATAGACCAATGCGACAAAAAGACAAGTCGAAGTCGACGCCAAGGCAACTCAAATCCTCCAATGCGGCTTGTCCAAGGAGGAGCTTAATCGCGTCGGCCCCTTCATCAGCGCAAAGGACCTTTGGACAAAACTAGTGGAGCTACACGAAGGGACCAATGAAGCGCAAAGGACCTTTGGACAAAACTAGTGGAGCTACACGAAGGGACCAATGAAGCTAAGGTATGTAAGCGCGATCTTTTGTTCAATAAGTTATATAACCTAAAAATGTAGGAACACGAGACGGCGACGCAACTTTATGCTCGCGTTCAAGACATAGTCAATAACCTATACGCGATCGGGCAAAAGGTCGAAAACCGTGATCTTATTAGGTATGTTCTTAACTCATTTCCTAGGACTACCTTGTGGGCATCCATGTTCGATGCCTACAAGGTCTCCAAGGATCTTTCAAAACTTAGGTTAGATGAGTTGTTTTCCGATTTCAAACTTCATGAGAAGTCTAACTCGGAACCCGAGAAGGGTATAACACTTTTTGTAGGTTCAAGGAAGAAAACCGCGAGCAAGCAACCCCCGAAGGAAGAAGAAGATGAGTTCGATTTGGAGGTCGACCCAGAAATGGAGGCCAAACTAGTCAACCTAGTTCAGAGGATAGTCAAGGGTCGAAAGCGAACCGTCACTTGACCCAACGAAGGTAAGCCTAAAAGTTCTAATATTAGGTATTACGAGTGCAACAGGTTTGGACACATCAAGTCCGAATGCCCGAAGCTCAAGAGCAAAGCACCGAAACACAAAAAGGCACTCAACGCTACGTGGGAAGAAGCGTCCGAGGAAGAAGACGATGATCACTCCCTCATGGCTAAATTAGTTGAATAAGAGACGGAGTCGAAACCAGAACACGAGTCTGAAACCGAAGATGAATCGGACTGCGAAGCGCTATTCAAGACAAGCCACGGATACGCATCCGGTTCAAAAGATACACTCAAGGTAAGTCGATCCCTTATTAGTATGCTTTATAGTGCAATTAAGTTCTTAACTAGGAAATTAGCTAAGTCCGAGTTCAAGGTCAAGAACCTAGTTGAGGAAATTAAACTCCTCAAACACGAGGTCTCCCTAACCTCTTTGACTAGTCGAGTTCAAGAGGAGGACTCAACTCGGGTTGAAAAGCTCGAAGTTGAGAAATCACTCTTGAAGAGTCAAGTCGAAGATCTTAGGAACACGTTGAAAAGGTTTACTTTGGGATCCAATGGACTTGACCTCCTACTTGGATCGCAAAGGGTCGTGTACAATAAGGCCGGACTAGGGTTTAGCTCAAATACGACCAACAAGTCATATATGTCGATTGTAAGTCGACATAAAAAACATGTCCAAGCATGGGTCCCTAAGACCACTTTAATTTCAAACTTAGGGTCAAACCAATACTGGGTTCTCAAGAACCAAATCCACTATGTGGAGAGACCGAATCGATTCAACGGTCCAGGGGGAGCCAGTACAAAACTTGTTTGTGTTTTAACTTAGAAATTGCATGCTTAGGTTAGTTATTTATTTTTCTTTTTAGAACGGTTAGATAGGACTATAACTCGTCAATACTTGGTAACATAGTACCAGGACGCGGCGAGATGATAGTACGCTAGGAAAGCAGAGTCTTGTGTATTCGGGCTAGATAAGACGTATCTAGTTCGGTGCACTTGACCGAGCGGAACTAGCTGAAGCTACCTTGTCGTATCCTAGACTAGTTAGACCAGGAAGTGGTCTTAGGTAAGTCAAGTTTCTATTTTCTTGAAAATGGCTTTGTCTAAGGAAGTTGTCATTTTTCCGATCAAAGAAGGTCGTTGTGCCTCGCCACGACCTGGAAGCCATGATCTTGAAAAGGTGACTTGATGAGCTTAAGGTCAACTCTGAATCTAACGCAAGGTTGACAAGTGTTCAAATCATTAAATTTAAATCAAGTAAAAATGGAAGTCATCTCACAAGAACATATAAGGTTAACATGCTTGATCATGTAGACATGGGTGAGATGATTTAGGTTAATAATCTTCAACCAATCTTTAATAAATTCAATATCCGATCCAACTACCTTGCGTGTAGGATCATGGATGTTGGACAGTGGTTGCTCTCGACACATGACCGGGGATCAACTCAAGTTTTCGAAGCTTCGATTCAAACGACAAGGACGGTAGCCTTCGGAAACAACGACAAGCTCAAAATCATCGGATCAGGTGATATTGAGCTCAACTCTAACTTTATTATTCAAAATGTCTTATTGGTAGAAAATTTTCAATATAATTTACTTAGTGTAAGCCAATTGTGTGATAACAACTATAAGGTCATATTTCTAGAAAATGAACGCATAATTAATACAAATGAAACTTCTAAAACAATCCTTAAGGGAACTAGAAATAACAATATTTACACTATTAATTTAACTAACTCCTCAACCAAGTGTCTTATGACATGGCAAGAGGAATCATGGTTGTGGCATCGACGACTTGGTCACTCACACCCAAGACTCATCCACAAGATGAGTCAGAGTGACTTAGTCAGAGGTTTGTCTAACCTCAATAACTTGGATAATAAAATATATAATGCTTGTCAACAAGGTAAACAATCTAGGACGCAACATCAACTAACTAATCAAGAACGAACCAAAAGTATTCTTGAGCTCCTACACATGGATCTTTTTGATTCACACGAAGCTAAGTCACTTAATGAGAGTAAATTCTTCTTAGTCATAATTGATGACTATTCTAGATTTACTTGGGTTAGGTTCATCAAACACAAAAGTGATACCTTAGATCAACTAATCAACCTATTTAAACTAATAGAAAATCAACAAAACCTTAAAATCAAAAGACTTAAGACTGATCATGGTGGTGAATTCGAGAACCACAGGTTTACAGAATTCTGTAACCTAAATGGATACCGCCATGAGTTCTCTTGCCCTAGAACCCCACAACAGAATGGCCTAGTAGAACGTATCCTTAGATATCTAAAGGGTACACTTAATGTCGGTATTTGGTACCCTAGATCTACCAAGTTCGAACTAACCGGCTACTCTGATTCGGACTATGCCGGTAGTAACCTCGATAGAAAGAGTATGAGTGGTTGTTGTCAACTTCTCGGCTCGAGTCTAGTGAGTTGGTACAGTAGGAAGCAACACTGTGTTGCCTTATCTACCACCGAAGCTGAATACATCGCGATGGGTGAGTGTGTCACTCAGCTTCTTTGGATGAAGCACACTCTCCAAGACTTTAAATTAGACTTTATGAACACTAAACTCTACGTAGATAACATTAGCTCAATTAACCTAACTAAGAATCCGATATGTCATTCTAGGACCAAACATATAGAGGTCAAACATCATTTCATTCGAGAACATGTGACCAACGGAGCCATACAACTCGAATACGTCGAATCGAAGTCCAATTTGGCAGACCTATTCACTAAACCCCTACTCGAAGCCGAATTCAGTCTATTAAGACGAAAATTGGGCATGTGCATAGTAGAATAGGAACTTACAAATTATATTTTCTTACTACTATTTCTTACTTTTCATTTTCATGGAACTAGCATAGGACATACCTTAGATATCATGCACCTATAGATTTAAGGAGCCAATACATCTCACAACACATATGACTAATGTGTTTGTATACTTCGCCACGTAGATGGGCGTGAGATGTTAGGACCTTACTCCTGGTTCCAGATGTAGAGCTAGTGCATCACCATGAACCACGGAGTATAATCATATATATTAACCGACTCTGACCAGGACTTGTTGATCTTTCATATCAATCAAGTCAAATATGAGTCAAATATTTTATAGATGAGCTTATTTTCAGTATATTATTTTCAAAATAATATGGAACATGCTTGGACTTTAAATTTAATAACTATTTTTTTTAAACACCCCCACTCTTTTCGATATATGGCAAAAGGGGGAGAAAAAAGCCAAAGTTAAGGGATCAAATTTTTTGATAACTTAACTTACTCACATGGCCAAAAGTTAAGTAAATGTTTACTTTTACTTAACTTGTTTGAGTTAACAAAAAGGAAATAAAGGCCAAGTTAAGATAATTCTTAACTTAAACTTATTTTTAATACTATGGCCAAACGTTAAGAAAGGGGGAGAAAGGGCCAAGTTAAGAAGTCCTCTTAACTTAAAAGTTTTACTAAGGCCAACTTTAAGTAATGTTAAATTACTTAAACTCTTCCTAAATAGCAACCATCAAGGGGGAGGATTAAGGTCTTCTTTCAAGACTCACCCTCGGTCAAGGGGGAGTACTTGAAGAAAATTCTTACTACTCCTACTTAATCTTTATTATTCATGTTTTTCTTATGCACATTATTATTCTTCATGCATGTTATTTTTTTAACTTTGTATGTGGGTTTGCCATAGATCAAAAAGGGGGAGATTGTTGGTGCAGTAGGCACCTAAGTCGAACCTGAGTTTTGATTATATCAAACGATACAAAGTTAAGCTCATATTGTTGTCTCACGAACTAAATCGAGTGTGTAGAAAAGTGCCAATGCTGGAGCTGAAGGCTAGCGACACCCGGAGGAAGTCGCGGAGGTCGGGCAACACTCGAGTGATTTCGGAGGAAGTCAAAGGAATCGAGTGGAAGGCCAGAAGTGAAAGCGACATAGTAAGTATCGAGGTAAAGCTCATGTGTGTGAGAGTAAGAGAGGTCGTATCCTCCTTACGAGGATTATCTTAAGCGTAGATTCGACCAAAGACATCCTATAGATGGTCTAGGTCGAGATCGGACGATCGGCGACGGTCGAAATAATGTTTTTATTAAGCTAACTTTGCCTTGCAGCAAGCATCAGTCGACTGCCAGCTTTGAGGACTCGACTATTGTCCATCAGTTGACTATCTGCGGTTAACATTCGACTGATGCTACCATCAGTTGACTGATGATGGCCATCAGTCAACTGATGGTCAAGGATCAACTTCGAGGAGTCAAGGCTTATCACCTCATTTCAAGGGGATTGGTGCTCAAATCTTATTGGCTGAAGTTCCTCTCGAGAAGGGGCTCAAAGACTATAAAAGGAGGGCCTCTCCTAGGGTTTTCTCATAAATTCTAAGCTTCCAAAAGCCTCCACAAAGCTACAACTCTACGACAACGAAGTGCTACCTCTCCGACGCTTTAGGTTTATTTATTTATTCTTTTCCGTCGGTATAAGCTTCATTTCAGTTTATATTTTTCATATTAATTGTCTCGGAGTTTTTATCATAACGAGGAGAGGGGGAGTGTCCCTCTACCTTAAGCTTTGTGATTTTTTGTATTCATTCAACTCCTACCTCTAACGAGAAGGAGTTCATTTAGTGTTTTGCCCTTCGTGCATGGTCAAGGACCACTAGGGCCTTGGAGTAGTAGCCGAAGGCTACGAACCAAGTAAAAATCCATTTGTCTTGTATATTTGTCATTTATCTTTCCATTGCGTTTAATTGTCTACTCAACGAATTCGTACAAAAATTTTATCGCTATTCACCCCCTCTAGCAATTCGCTCGATCCAACAGGTGTGACGTAGTTAGCCTAGTGGGGACTGACACTATAGACCATGTCCTAAACCAAAAGGGTATAAGATGAATGAAGGGAACGGGGCACGATTCAATGTAGCTGTAGAAGGGTTTCAGAAATGGTTCTGGAATCAACCGTTGATTTTCCAATTAATTGGGGATCATGATGTACTACTAGGTGCCACTCATGGTCGTTCTATAATTAATGGTTAATTATAGATGACCAACATAAATCAGGAACCTATTTGGTCACACACACAACGATCATACTCCAAAGGATTTAAAACGAGCCTAAGAATGAGATTCTCAGATCGAGAGAAACTTGGTTTGGTTGGACCAAACAAAGAGCGAGCATGAAATTGTTTCAGTCACAATGGAAGCATGAATGGGTAGAGTCTTATGAAGACATGATGGATGAACCAAATTGATTTGGTTCTAATCCAATGGTGGAGAATAAACCAAAGGGGTTTGGTTTGTTTTTAAACGAATGAACTAAAGTTGGTTCGGTTCGTTTTAACTTAAAATAGACCAACGCAGTTTGGTTTATTTTAACTTAAGTTATTGGAGAGGGTTAACGGGTTTTGGTTATGAACCAATAACCGTTAGGAGAATGTGTTCCCTATAAAAACATGGCTTAAGGATTTTTCGTGGATAACTTGTGTGTTGGAAACCCTAGCCACCCAAGCCCTTCTCCTCTCCTTGCCGCCCAACAAGGTTGTCGTCCAACCTTGCTGCCGCCCTCCTTGCTAGATGCCGCCACCTGCTGCCGCCGACCTCCAGCTATTGCCGGCCATCCTCCGCCTACCCTCCTTGGCTCCGATGACCAAGGACCAGCCGACCCTCTCTCTTTGGCTGGCGCAAAGTCCTCCACCAAGCTGTCCAATTTTTGGACAGCTTGTTTCCTTCTTGTTGAAGCATCATTTGGACGGCGTTTGGAGCTTCGACAGTGATTTCGTTACCAGGGATTGGATCTCCGGTAATCCTCATAGGTGGAGGACCAAAGATTCGTCAATCGGTTGACGAATACCTCTCCGGAGACGCGAGTTTTGGGGACTCATTTTCGAATCCGAATTTTGATTCAGATTGTGATCTTCTCTCGATCACATCGTCTTCGACACGAGGCTAGTGACTCCTATGAAGACGAGGCTTGTAGCTTGGCGAAGCTATCCCAACGGTACTCGGCATGGATACGGATAGAGGCAATTCTAGCGAGAGTTGCTCCGGTTAATGCCATTCCCGTTGTACGTGATACGTCAGGTATAACTAGCATAATTTCCTTTTATTACAAAATTTGAAACTACGATTATATCTATACATGTTGTACTATGCATGCGTGTGATATGTGTGTTGTAATAAATTAGATTTATTGCTTTTT
The DNA here is from genome assembly GCA_025175895.1 of Wurfbainia villosa. Classification (NCBI taxonomy): domain Eukaryota; kingdom Viridiplantae; phylum Streptophyta; class Magnoliopsida; order Zingiberales; family Zingiberaceae; genus Wurfbainia; species Wurfbainia villosa. The sequence goes on from CM045988.1 coordinate 39,760,083, forward strand.
AATTCTTCCGTTGTGTACATGTTTACAAAACATGTTCGAATATGCACTCATCGTGGTGCCGAAAACCCAACAGTGGTATCAGAGCCCAGGTTGTGTTTCGACATAATTGTAAAATTATTTTGCTATAGTTATAATTGTATTTATGGAAATTTTCTACCTTTTGAAAGTTTAGAAGTATTTATGTAAATTTTTTAATTTTGGAAACTTTAAAAGTATTTATGAAAATCTTCTACTTTTAGAAAGTTTAGAAGTATTTATGGAAATTAACACTTTTCATAAATAAAATATGTGATTAGATTTGGAAATTTGTTTCCTAATTTAATCATGATTTGATTTGGGAATCAAATATAAAATATATTTTATTTCCATAAATAGTTTTAACAATTTAGGAAATTTATTTCCTAAATTAAATTTGACTTTCCTTAATTAAGACTTTCTATAAATAAAATATGTGATTAGATTTAGAAATTTGTTTCCTAATTTAATCATGATTTGATTTGGGGAATCAAATCTCAAACATATTTTATTTACAAAAATAGTTTTGACATATAAGAAAATTTTTGTACATGCCATAATTGTATGTCATGTAATTGCATTAGATGCATATCATTATGGCATGTGTGTCGTGACATGTAGATGTATGCCATGCTATATAGATAATAGTTATTTACATGCAAAGAGGATGAGACATTAAAACCTTTATGCAATATTAAAGCCTACACCTTCCATTAATATGGTTGGAACCAGAGTTCTGTTTCTTGTTTGGGTTGTTGGACTCTCTCCAAGCTCGGCTCAAACCCGAACATGTTCAAACCATGGAATAGTTTATTACTAATATGGTAAGAGTCAGAGGCCAATCGTTAGCTTTGGTTGTTGGACTCTCTCCAAGCCGGGCTAATTAGTTGAATGCGCTCTAATCATATTAAAATTATTTCTCGATTAATGGGTTGGCTTTAACCTGGAGCATCAGCTTGTTGGACTCTTTCCAAGGTCGATGTGAAGGGAGGTGAAGTTGGGTGCTATGCATATGATGCATACTTGTTAATGAGTTAACAACTCGATGTAGGTGTGAACATTCAATTAGTTGATAGCACATTGTGATAGTTGCATATATGTGATATGCAATTGGTATTCTTGATACCTACCATTGTAGCTATGAATGACTTGTTGGACTCTCTCCAAGGTTGTTCATATCTATATTGGATATCAGCCTATTCGGAGATGGACCTACGATCTCCCGAAGTGATTTTGGGGTTTTTAAATTCGAAAAATGAATGAGATTTGTAAATGTATGTTAATGTATTTTTTCCATCTTTCTCATATATGCTCGATTTTGTATTTCTAGGTTAATCGATTGATCATGACGTCTTTGAATTTGTGCACTATTTTGGATTCAAACAAATTGACTGGGCCTAACTTCTTAGATTGGCTTAGAAACTTGAGAATTATTCTGAAGGCATAAAAGCTTGCGTATGTCCTCGAAGAGTCTCTTCCCAACCGTCCTAAGGACGATGCAACTCCAGACCAAATGTTGACCTATCAGAAACATGTGGTTGATTTTGAACTAGCGAGTTGCATCATGCTAGCCGTAATGGTACCCGAGCTATAGAAGCAGCATGAGCATATGGATGCTAATACCATAGTCTTCTATCTTCATGAGTTGTTTGATGAGCAAGCGAGATCCGAAAGGTTCAAAGTCTCCAGGCTCCTCTTCACCTCTAAGATGCAAGAAGGTTAATCTGTAGTGCAATTTGTGCTAAAGATGAATGGGTACATCGAGCGGCTGGCTACCCTCGGAGTTGTGATGGATCATGAATTAAGTATTGACATAATTATGCATTGTTTGCCTAAGAGTTTCTCACAATTTGTGATGAACTACTAGATGAACAAACTCGAATCCACTATTCCTGAGCTCCTCAATATGCTGAAGACTGTGGAGCCTTCTGTGAAGCATGAGGAGAAGGCGATTCTGTTAGTTGATTCTTCAAAGAAAGGTTCTAAGAGGAAGTCAAAAGAATAGACAAAAGGGAAGAAGAAAAAGGCTAAGAAGGCAAAACCAGCACAAAAGGTCACTTGCCATCATTATGGCAAGGAGGGCGACTAGCGAAGAAACTGCAAGATTTATCTTGAGTCCGTGAAGAAGAAGAAGGCATTCGATGCCCCATCCTCTTCAAGTATCTTCATTATTGATTGTCATTCTATTTCCTTAGACACTTGGGTATTGGATACTGGGTGTGGCTCACATATATGTAATGACATACAAGGGCTAAGGAATAGAAGAAGACTTGTCAGAGGGGAGTCAAATTTGCGAGTTGGCAATGGAGCAAAGGTTGCTACGGTCGCCATCGGAACTTATTTGTCGAAGCTCTCTAGTGGACTAGTCTTAGAACTGGACAATTGCTATTATGTTCCTTCTCTAATAAAGAACATTGTTTCTATTTTCTGCTTAAATAGAAATGGTTACCATTTGACGTTTAGTAACAATTGTTGTTATATAATTTTGAATGGCGTACTTTATGGGACTAGAACTTTGAGCAATGATATTTATACCTTAGACGTATCCAGTGACATTTTCCATATCGAAGCGAGCAACAAGCGTGCTCGAAAGGATAATCAATTAGACTCCTACATGTGACATTGTTGTCTTGGCCATGCAAGCAAGAAACGCATGTCCGAATTACACGGATGTGGAATTCTGGAATCGTTTGAATTGGATATATACGATACATGCGAATCATGCTTAAAAGGCAAGATGACTAAGTTACCTTTTACAAGAAAAGGTGAATGGGTGGGAGAGTTGCTAGGTCTAATACATACTGATATATGTGGACCTATGTCAACTCAAGCTCTAGGAGGCTATAGCTACTTCATTACCTTCATTGATGATCATTCACGGTTTGGGTATGTGTTCTTGATGAAACACAAGTCTGAAGCCTTTGAAAGGTTCAAAGAATTCAGAAATGAAGTAGAGAAACAACATGATAAGAGTATTAAAATACTTCGATCGGATCGAGGTGGTGAATACTTAAGTTAAGAGTTTCTAGATTATCTAAGAGACAATGATATATTGTCTCAATGGACTCCGCATATACACCGCAGCATAATGGTGTATCTGAGAGGCATAACCGAACCTTGTTGGACATGGTCAGGTCAATGATGAATCATGCGAATCTTCCCAAGTCCTTTTGGGGCTATGCACTTCAGACAGCTGTTTACTTACTAAACAGAATGCCAACCAAGGTAGTCTCCACTACTCTATATGAGATATGGAATAGTAAGAAACCTCATGTATCTTACTTGAAGGTATGGGGTTGTCCTGCTTATGTGAAGCGGACTGTATCAGACAAATTGGATGCTAAGTTTGATAAATGTCTATTTATTGGATACCCTAAGGAAACAAGGGGTTATCAATTCTATCATCCTATGGAACAAAAGGTGTTTGTTTCAAGGCATGCTGTGTTTCTAGAGAAAGAGTTTCTCTTGCAAGAAAATAGTGGGAGTGTCGTTGAGCTTGAGGAGGCTCGAGAGACTCTAATAGACATTGATGAGATACATGGTGAAGCACCACAACCGATAACTCATAGTGATGAGCCATCAGCTGGACCTATTGAGGCACCACATCTTCGTAGATCTGGTAGAACACGCAACATTTCTGAGAGATATAGATTTCTTGTTAGTGAATCGAATGACGTGTTACTCATTGATGATGAGGAGCCTACCAGTTATGAAGAAGTTCTAAAAAGTTCAGAAAGGGATAAATGACATAACGCCATGAAGTCGGAAATGGATTCCTTGTATGAGAATCAAGTTTGGAACTTGGTTGACCCACCTGAAGGCATAAAGCCTATAGGGTGCAAGTGGGTTTTCAAGAAGAAAATCGACATGGATGGTAATGTGATTTCCTATAAGGGTAGACTGGTGGCGAAAGGATATCGTCAAAAGCAAGGTGTTGATTATGACAAGACCTATTCACCTATTGCTATGCTTAAATCCATTCGGATGCTCCTGGCCATAGCGGCTCATTATGATTATAAGATATGACAGATGGATGTGAAAACAACTTTCCTTAATGGAAACCTACTCGAGGATGTGTATATGATACAACCTGAGGGTTTCACATTGGTTGATAAAACCACAGTATACAAACTGTGACGGTCCATATATGTACTGAAGCAAGCATCCAGGAGCTGAAATATCCATTTTGATGAGACAATCAAAAAGTTTGATTTCTCACAAAATTCGGACGAACCTTGTGTGTACAAGAAGGTTAGTGGGAGTGCAGTCGCGTTCCTAGTATTGTATGTCGATGACATATTACTTATAAAAAATGATGTTTCTGTCTTACAGTCAGTTAAAATTTGGTTGTCCAAGACATTCTCCATGAAAGACTTGGGAGAAGCAACCTACATCCTTGAGATTAAGAACTATAGAGATAGATCGAATCGGTTGCTTGGTCTTTTGCAGTCTAAATATATAGACCGAGTGCTAAAGAGGTTTAACATGTCGAAATCCAAAAAAGGTTTCCTTCCCATCAGGCATGGGATACACCTTTCAAAGTCTATGTGTCCGCGCACAGAAGACGAGAGGATTTGCATGAGTAAGATTCCCTATGCATCCGCAATAGGATCTATCATGTATGCTATGTTATGTACGAGGCTCGATGTATCATATGCTCTGAGTGTCACGAGAAGATACCAGTCTGATCTAGGAATGGATCATTGGACGGCTGTTAAGACGATCCTTGAGTACTTAAGAAGAACTAAGGATGTGTTCCTAATATATGGAGAAGGGGACATAGTGATATGCGGGTATACGGATGCCAACTTCTAGATAGACAAGGATAATTCCAGGTCTCAGTCTGGGTACGTATTCACCTTGAATGGGGGTGCAATGAGTTGGAAAAGTTTTAAACAAGATACTATAGCATATTCTATCACAGAGGCAGAATACATTGCAGCTTCGGAAGCAACAAAGGAAGTGGTTTGGATCAAGAAGTTCATTCATGAACTTGGTGTGGTTCCAACCATTGTTGAAGCAATACTAGTTTACTGCGACAACAATAGAGCAATTGCACAGGCAAAAGAGCCAAGGTCTCATCAACGATCCAAACATGTGCTTCGCCGCTATCATTTGATCAGAGAGATCATAAGTAGTAAGGAAATACAAATCGAGAAGATTCCCACTGAAAAGAACTTAGCGGATCCTTTAACTAAGGCCTTACCTCAAAGTAAGTTTGAGGACTATGTTAGTGTCTATGGTATTGGATACCGTGGCGATTGACATTAGGTCAAGTAGGAGTTTGTTAGTAATATATGAGAGGTGTCCTAAGGCAATCACCTTATGTTTAAACGATTTATATGATAAATAAAGATTCACTATTTGAGTATACATGTTTTCATGTATTTAGTAAGATCTTAAACTCATTTACTGAATGTCCACGATATAATTCACAGCATGAGAGAATTTGTGATTGGATCACAACTAGTGAGTATCTCTACATGTGTAATTGTGATGTATCGGAATTATCCCTAGTCGATGAATTTATGGATTTGGACACCATCAATTCTGTCGAGACTAGCATGAGGTATACTCCTTGGTGTATCCAAGAAGCTGATTCTCACTGGCTGGAGACATTGTGATGTCCGGAGTTAATCGTGGATGCTAGTTATGGTAACTAGTTCATTGGAGTGACCAGCTGTAAGACTTCATATGGTTCTCTGCATATATGGATATGTCAATGAAGTTCTTACTGTAGCTTAACTGCAATGTTCCTTTAACTTGCAGTATTCAAGTCATCTTGGTCATGAAGACTTATGCTTTGATATCTTAAGCAAGCATCTCTGAGGAGATGTGGACTCGGGATGATTGGATATAAGTCAAAATGCCCGAAGATGTTTGAATAGCCTATAAAGGATTCACCACTCCTTGCGAGGAGATGTATACTCATGACCTCTTGTCAGATTGTTGCTAAAGTCTTTGGCCAAAGAATTATATGTTTAGAGTAAGGTACTCTTGGATACATGTGCAATAACTAGAATCCGTAGGACGAGGAAATGATACTTAGGCTAGGTGTGACGTAGTTAGCCTAGTGGGGACTGACACTATAGACCATGTCCTGAACCAAGAGGGTATAAGATGAGTGAAGGGAATGGGGCACGATTCAATGTAGTTGCAGAAGGGTTTCAGAAATGGTTCTGGAATCAACCGTTGATTTTCTGATTAATCAAGGATCATAATATACTACTAGGTGCCACTCATGATCATTCTATAATTAATGGTTAATTATAGACGACCAACATAAATCGGGAACCTATTTGGTCACACACACAACGAGCGTAATCCGAAGGATTTAAAACGAGTCTGAGAATTAGATTCTCAGATCGAGAGAAACTAGGTTTGGTTGGACTAAACAAGGAGCGAGCATGAAATTGTTTCACTCGCAATGGAAGCATGGATGGGCAGAGTCTTATGAAGACATGATGGATGAACCAAATTGGTTTGGTTCTAATCCAATGGTGGAGAATAAACCAAAGGGGTTTGGTTTGTTTTTAAACGAATGAACCAAAGTTGGCTCGGTTTGTTTTAACTTAAAATAGACCAATGCGGTTTGGTTTATTTTAACTTAAGTTATTGGAGCGAGTTAACGGGTTTTGGTTATGAACCAATAACCGTTAGGAGAATGTGTTCTCTATAAAAACATGACTTAAGGGTTTTTCATGGATAACTTGTGTGTTGGAAACCATAGCCATCCAAGCCCTTCTCCTCTCCTTGCCGGCCAACCTTGCTGGACACCATCACTTGCTACCGCCGGCCTCCAGTTCCTACCGGCTATCCTCCGGCGACCCTCCTTGGCTCCGGTGACCAAGGACCAACCGACCCTCTCCCTTTGGTCGTCACCAAGTCCTCCTCCAAGCTGTCCAATTTTTGGACAGCTTGTTTCCTTCTTGTCGGAGCATCATTTGGACGACATTTGGAGCTCCGACAGTGACTTCCTTACTGGGGATTGGATCTTCGATAATCCTTATAGGTGGAGGACCAAGGATTCGTCAATCGGTTGACGAATACCTCTCCGGAGAAGCGAGTTTTGGGGACTCATTTTCGAATCCGAATTTTGATTCGGATTGTGATCTTCTCTCGATCACATCGTCTTCGACACGAGGCTAGTTACTCCTACGAAGATGAGGCTCGTAGCTTGGTGAAGCTATCTCAACGGTACTCGGCGTGGATATGGATAGAGGCAATTCTAGCGAGAGTTGCTCCAGTTGATGTCATTCCCGCTGCACATAATACGTCAGGTATAACTAGCATAATTTCCTTTTATTGCAAAATTTGAAACTATGATTATGTCTACAGATGTTGTACTATGCATACTTGTGATGTGTGTGTTATAATAAATTAAATTTATTGCTTTTTAATTCTTCCGTTGTGCACATGTTTACGAAACATGTTCGAACACACACTCGCCACGGTGCTGGAAACCCAACATTAAATTCTATAATATGTTGTCTAAACATGAATCTTTCACTTGGGTGCTTGAAAGTAGTTGGACACAGTTAGAGCATCTAATAAGGCATGGCATAGCTCAATATAGGTTGATTCTAGTACTATGGGATCAGATCAGGTCGAGGTTGATTAAGTTTGAGTTGGGCTCAAGTTGAATTTCAATATTTGACTATATGACAATAGGTGAAGGATGGTATGATACATCCAAGGAGTAGTGAGATGAAGAGTATTGAAGGAAGAGAATATTGGTGCAATCATCATCAGATCAGGTCAACCATGAAATAGTTAGAGTTTGATGGAAGGAGTTTGGGACATATCAGGTAGGTCAAGGTTGATCAGATACTTGATAAGTAGAGAAGTTAAGTGAAAAAGTCAAGTAGGTTAAAGGTGATTGTATACTTGATAAATAAAGAAGTTAAGTGAAGAAGTCAAATATGTCAAGGTTAACCAATACTTGACAAGTGGGAAAAAAATCCAAGTGGATCTGATAGGATTGGACACTTGGTGACCCGAAGTCTAATAGGGCATTGACAAGCATATAAAGTCTAAACAGGTCAAGGAGGATGGATGTTTAGTGATGGAAAGTCCTAGCAAATCCAAGTTGATCGGATGTCAAGCATGAGAAGAAAAGTCCAAGCAAGTCAAGGAGGATCAGATGATTGGTGTCAATAAAGTTTTGATAGATTAAGGTTGATCAAATGTCAGGCATAAGAAAAAAAATCTAAGTAGATCAAGAAAGACTGAATGCTTGGTGTAGGTAAAGCCTTGACATGTCAAGATAATCGAATGCTAGGTAGACGAAGTCTTAGCAGGTCAAGGGTGGTTGGATGTTGGATGAGGAAGGTCCTAGTAGGTTGAGATCAATCATATCCCAAGTGAAGCTAAAGTTAGCTTAAAAATAGGCTTAGATTGAGGTATCAATCGATTGATGAGATATATCAATTGACTCATAAATCCTAAACCCCAAGGTTAGGGATTTTGAAGAGGTTAAGGTGTGACTAGTTGAATGATAATACAATTTGAATAAGTAGTGAATTTAGAACTTAACTATCAACTCGAATATTAGAGTGCAGTTGACTGATATTATTGGTTAGTCGATTGGTGTTACTATAGAAGACCAAAGAATATCTAACAGTCGATTGATGTGTTGGGGACCATTTGGTGTGCTAGAGGGGGGTGAATAGTGTTCTTCGATTCTTTGATTTGTTCGTTGTCATGCTTTTCTATAATTGTTAGTAATATACAGTGGAAACACAATAAAGCATAAATAAAATAAACAAGACAATCACACAAGAACAACCTCGGATTTTACGTGGTTTAAAACCTACGATTCCTACTCCACGACTGAGCTTAGTAATCCATACCTACTAACTCCTCTCCTTCTTAGAAACACTCCAGAGGTGGAGAATGTTGGTGCAGGGGCACCAAATAATCGTTGATTATGGAAAAGGTTCAAAGTTAAGCTCTTATTGTTATCTCATGAGCTATGTTAAGTGCAGGAAGTGTTTAAGCTAAGCCCAAGGTCGAGTGACACCCGAAGAATCTCGGGAAGAGAAACCGTGGAGGTTGGACGACACCAGAAGAACCTCGTGGAGTCGAGGAACCTCGGTGGAGACCGAAAGCTAAGCAACAGGTCAGAAGGACCAGAGGTAAGCACTGAGTGAAGAGTAATGGTGAGGTCATGTCCTCCATATGGGGATGAACATAGGTGATGATCTAACTAAGATTTCCAAGGGAAGGTCTAGGTCGAGATCGGACGGTGAAGAACCATCATTATGCCCATTACTTGTTAGTTTTGTGCTAACTCTTTGGTGCAAGTGAGTGACCAGGCCAATAGTCATCTGACAACTATTGATAGTTGACTGCTTCTAGCATCAATCGACTGCTATTCAAACTGGTCAGCTCGATGAAAGTCAAGATAAGATCCCCTTATCTTGGGGTGAGGTGGCTCTTTGACCTAGATCTAGATCTCAACGAGCTAGGATTTGGAGGGCTATAACAAAAGGGGGGTTTCACCCTTTTGGATCATCATTTTCTTTCTCCAAAAGTGCTCCAATGATGCTACGCTTCGACGACAACACTATGCCTCTGTAATGCCAATGATATGCCGAGCTTCCAACCTTTTCGTCCGTAGACTTTACTTTAATTGTCTTACTTTACTTGTACTCAAGATTTTATTTACTAAAGAGGAGAGGTAGGCTTGTTTCCTCTTCCTCAAGTTTGTGGTTTTTGTAATCGTTGTCTCCTGCCTCCAACGAGGAGGAGACTTATAGTGAATTGCCCCATTGTACGTGGTCTAGGATCACGAGGCCTTGGAGTAGCAACCTTTCAGTTGTGAACTAAGTAAAAAAAAGTGCCTTCTAACTTTTTCTTTAATTTATTATCTCTGCTACAATACTTTGGTTTTAACGTCGAATCGAAAAGAAAAGTTTTACGATTGCTATTCCCCCCCTCTAGCGATTCTCTCGATCCAACAATTGGTATCAGAGTGGGAGCACTAAGATTCGGTGCAACCACCAATCTGGCAAGTTTTTCTTCTTTTTGTGTTTCTTTGCTTCTTTCAATTTAAGCTTTTCCTTATTATTTTTCCCACACTACTAATCCAAGATAAAGTCTTTGCAATTCGTGTTTTTGTCGTTCTTTTTGTTGTGCAAGGTTTTATTAAATGACACATCTCAAGGGGTTTACTACCGCCCGACCTCCGTTTTACAATGGAGATAACTTCCATTATTGGAAGGGTCAGATGGAGTGTTATCTCAAAACCCAAGTTAAGATGTGGATAGTCATCCAGTCTAGGTTCACCCTTCTAACCAATGAAGATGTTGAATACTTGGACTGCGACAAGTGGACGAACGCCATGAAGTGTCAAGTGGAGGCCGATGTGAAGGCTACACAAATCCTTCAATGCAATCTCTCCAAAGAAGAACTCAACCACTTTGACCTATTCATCAGTGTGAAAGACCTATAGAATAAGCTCATCAAGCTACACGAAGGAACCGCTAACACAAAGGTATGCAAATGGGATCTTCTCCTAAATAAATTGTTTAATTTAAAAATACAGGATCATGAGACGGTGACTCAACTCCACGCAAGGATCTAGGACCTCATGAATGGTCTCCACTCGATCGGACAAAAGGTGGAGAATTGGGATGTAATCAGGTATGCTTTGAATGCATTTCCTAGGACCACATTGTGGGCATCTATGGTTGATGCCTACAAAGTATCTAGAGACTTATCTAAGATTAGACTAGACAAGCTTTTTTTTTGAATTTGAATTACACGAACAATATAACTCGACCCCAGTCAAGAAAAGTATTGCCTTGGTTGCAGGTTAAAGGAAGAAGGTGAAAAGAAAACCACCTCCCGAAGAAGAAGAGGAGTACTAATCGTAGGTGAATGATGAAATGGAGACCGAGCTAGTGAATCTAGTTCGAAAGATAATCAAGAGAAGAAGACGACCTATCAAACAATCTAAGGATAAGAGACCCGAGCAAGGTTCAAATTATAAATGCTACGAATACAACAAACGGGGGCATATCAAATTCGATTGTCCAAGGCTAAAGAATAAGCAACCACAAACAAAGAAAGCCTTCAACGCCACTTGGGAAGAGTCGTCGGAGGAAGAAGAAAAACTCAACAACCTAGCATTCATGGCCAAGCCAACTAATCCCGAAGACGAATCCAAACTCGAAACGAACTACGAGTCCGAGACCGAGTCCAACTCCGGATCCGACGATGAACTTCAATTCAAGACAAGCCACAGATCCGCATCAGGTTCAAAAGATTCGCTCAAGGTAAGTCAGCCCCTAATTGATACTTTATATAGTGCAATTAAATATTTGACTAAGAAGTTAGCTAAGTCCGAGTCCAAGGTCGAGACCTTGGCTAAGGACGTTAAACTCCTTAAGCATGAGGTCTCCCTAACCTCTTCGACTAATCAAGTTCAAGAGGGAGCTCAACTCAAGTTGAAAAACTTGAAGAAGAGAACTCTCTCTTGAAAGGACAAGTTCAAGAGCTTAGGAAAACATTGGAAAGGTTCACCTTGGGGCCTAAGGGTCATGACCTACTATTTGGATCCCAAAGGGCCGTGTACAATAAGGTCGGACTCGGATTTAGATCAACCACAATGAACAAATCGTATATGTCGATTGTCAGGCGAAATAAATAAAAAGTCCAAGCATGGGTCCCTAAGACCTTTTTAAATTCACAATTAGGATCAACCAAGTATTTGGTTCCCAAGGACCAAATCCACTACGTGGAAAGACCGCATCGGTTCACTGGTCCAGGGGGAGCTAGTACTAAAATTGTATGCTTTACTTCTTGATTTAGCCTTGCATGCTTAGTTACTTTTTGTTTTAATTTTTAGAATGGATAGATAGGATCAATAGTTAGTCAACCTTGATAACATAGTATCATGATGCGGCGAGATGATAGTACATTAGGGAAATGAGGTCTTGTGTACCCGAGCTAGATAAGGAGTATCTAACTTGATGCACTCAGCTAAGTTGAACTAGTTGAAGCTACCTTGCCACATCGTAAACTAGTTAGACTAAGAAGTAACCTTAAGTGACTTAAGTGAACATTTTCATGAAATTGGCTTTGTCTAAGGAAGTGTCATTGTTTCGATCAAAGAAGGCCTCTGTGCCTTGCCACGACCTGGAAGCAATTTTCTCGAAAAGTCTACTTAACGATCTAAGGGTTAAATCCGAATCTAATCCAAGATTGATTATTTTCAAATCACTAAATTTAATCAAGTTTAAAATTGAAGTCATCTCACAAAACATATAAGGTTAACATGTTTGATCATGTAGAAAGGGTGAGATGATTCATAGGCTAAAATTTTCAAACAACTTTAAAATTCCAATATCTGATCCAACTACTATATGTGTAGGATCAATGGATGGTCGACAGTGGGTGCTCCCGACATATGATCAGAGATTGACTAAAATTTTCGAACTCAGATTCAAAAACCAAGGATCAGTAGCATTTGGAAACAATGGGAAGCTCAAAATCATCAGATCAGGTGATATTGAGCTAAACTCGAACTTCAAAATTCGTCAAGTACTTTTAGTTGAATATTTTGAATTTAATCTTCTTAGTGTTAGTCAATTGTGTGACAATAACTATAAAGTCATTTTCTTACAAAATGAATTCCTAATTAAAAATAAGGATTCTTCAAAAAATTATACTTAAGAGAACTAGGAATAGTAACATTTATACTATCAACTTGCCCAATTCCTCAACCAAGTGTCTAATGACACAGCAAGAGGAATCCTGATTGTGGCACTGATGACTCGGCCACTCTCATCCAAGACTCACACACAAAATGAGTTAGAGTGGTCTAGTTAGAGGTTTACCCAACCTAAATGGCCTAGAAAATAAAATTTGTAATGCTTGTCAACAAGATAAACAAACTAGGACTTCACATCAACTAACTAACCAAGAAAGAACAAAAAGTGAATTTGAGCTCCTACACTTAGACCTTTTTGACTCTCATGGAGCTAAGTCATTAAACGAAAGCCAATATTGTCTAGTTATAGTTGATAATTACTCTAGGTTCACATGGGTTAGGTTTTTAAAACATAAAAATGAAACCTTAGGTCAACTCACCAATTTATGCAAACTAATATAAAATGAAAGGAATCTTAAGATTAAAAGAATTAGAAGTGATCATGGTGGTGAATTCAAAAACCATAGGTTCACCGACTTTTGTAATCAAAACAGATACCACCATGAGTTCTCCTGCCCTAGGACCCCTCAACAAAACGGTCTAGTTGAACATAAGAATAGAACGCTACAAGAAGACACTAGAATTATGTTAAATGAATACAATCTACCTATTAGGTTTTGGGCAGAAGAGGTCAATACTGTAGGGATCTTCGTGACCACTAGAGGGGGGGATGAATAGCGTCGTCGCTTGTCGATGGAGGAATTCGATCGTGCTTGCTACAATTATATTAGTACGCAGCGGAAATAGAAATAATGCAATACAAATACACACAAGCACAATAACACAAGGCGATGTAACGTGGTTTGGAACCAAATAGTTTCTACTCCAAGGATTGGGCTCTAAAAGCCCTAGCGATGCCAACACATACCACTATAACAAATAACTCCTTCTCGGAACAATCCGGAGGTGGAGAAACCTCGTACAAATAGTCTTACAATAGTAATAAACAAATACAAGAAAATATGAGATGAATATACAAAACAAAGTAAAGAAAACTTTACAATAATTACTTTAAAATGCTTGCTTGTTGATCGCCTTGGACTAGTCTTGAACACCCTGATTTGCACTAGCAAATCACTCCAAATCACCCAAGAAAATCATGCCAAAATCCCTCCTTCCGAGCTGCCTTTATAACCTGCATTCGGGCTGGATTTTGTCTAGCAGTTGATTGATCCGGACCATCAGTCGACTGCTCCTGTAGCCGTTGTGAGACAATGACATGTGTCACGTTGGATAAGTTCCAATGGACAGATAATCTGTTGACTGATCATACCCATCAGTCGACTGATAGCTTAATCAGTCGAGTGTTCAGGACGATCACTCAACTAGAGAGTCTTCGGTGCCCAAAATTCTGACCATCGATCGGCCCATCCCGATCCCAGCCGGCGAATGATCGCCTAACTCGCAAATCGATTGCGGTGGCACTTCCTCACCAAACCCTAGTTGACTCTCATCAATCGACTGACTATAGTCCTAGTCGACTGATACACCTCAAACATGAGGTTTTAACCAAAGTATGGTGCCCCCATACTTGCTAGACCACCCTTAGCCTAGACCTAAGCCTTCTAGCCACCTCCGTCAGCTTCGCACCTATCGGATCCCTCCAAGTCATTTATGACTTGTTCATCCATACGCTAGCCTTCATGTGCTTACATCGGCTATTATCATGCTAACAGTGTCTACACCGCCAAGGAACATTGGACTTACACTGTCAAGACTCCCGCTTGGACTTTACGCTGCCAACCATTGGACTTATGCCGTCAAGACTCCCGCTTGGACTTTACGTCGCCAATATTCCCCTTGGACTTCTCTAATGCGAAGACTAAAGCTTGGGCTTTCCCTTGCCAACCCATGTTGGACTTTCCATGCCAAGACCCATGCTTGGACTTTCCTTGCCAACCCATGTTGGACTTTTTCTTGCCAATACCCATGCTTGGACTTTCCTTGCCAACCCAATGCCAAGTGTCCCACTTGAACTTTCCATGCAAAGTACCCAAGACTTGAACTTTACCATGACAATCATATTGTCATATGTTTTTGTCGAACATCAAAACATCGCTCGAGTCAAACTCGAGTTAGGTCCATCGTGACCTGGGCCGATTGCACCAACAATCTCCTCTTTTTTGATGTTTGACAAAAACACCCTTGAGTTAGGCCCCTAACTCAAATTCCCTTACCAATTTTCCTAAATTGATAATTCTACCTTTCTCCCCTTTTTTGACTAAGATCAAAAAGGTTCTCTCCAAGGAGGTCAATGTCTCATATCCCAATGAGATCTTATAATCTCCCCCTTTGTCCAAAAACATCTAGGATGCATACAATCTTCCAGTGATAAGTCCCATATCACTCAAGAGAGGAAATCCTACAAACTCTCCCAATTTTTAAATTGGGCATCTCAAATTCCCATTTATTCTCCTCATGAGGAAAAATAACATCCATCATCCCATGATGGATACCTCCCCCTAAAGGCTTGCTCCCCCTTGACTATTGCACCAATAATGTCCTTGGGAAGTCCCTAAGCCAATAGGAACTCTAAGCCATCAAAAATAAGGTTCAAAGTTCAACATTGAACTTTCCCACACCTTAAATTTGATACATCACCCTAACAACTCTCTTAATCCATATCCATTGGATTTTCACCCTTTTAAAGCATATCCTAGGGTTAGCAGTGGTTAGGGAACCCTAACATAGCTGAAAATGGGCAAAACATACTTTGTTTTCCCGAAATCAACAGTGGCAATCAACTTTATCCGGCAACAGTCGACTGCCATCCATGGCAGTCGACTGATATATGCCAAACGCAGAAATCAGTTTTTAGAAATGATTTTTCGAAATGCATAAGTAATTATATGTAATTTTATAAATCACAAAACTTCATACGTATAATACTTATAACACATACAATGGATGAAAAATGTTTGAAAACTAATTTACCCATAAAATAGCAAAATTGACACAAAGTTCAAAAGTGAAGAAAAACTTCAATGTTTTAGCTCACTTTGTATCAATTTCATCAATGGTGATTGCTATCAAAAGATAGACTTCACTAAGGTTTTCTTAGATGATTTTAAAATATTTTTGAAAACCTATATTGGATCATGTTCTTTGGACTTAATGTACATGGCTTGAACATAAACTTTACCAATGATCCAACATATACTAAAAGATGAGTTTTGGTTCGTCTAGATGCAAAAACTATGCACTTGAACTCAACTCATATCCTAGCATCTCACATGTATCTAGGGTGTATAAAACACACACAAGTCAATGTGATATGAGATGTGGGTTTTGTTCATATCTATACTAAGGTCTCATGTATTTTTCTAAGGCAACACTATTTGATTCCCTTATGCATGGGACTTCAAGTCATGCCATAGTCCTTAAATCAATTTTCATTAACTTAAATGCATGAAGTATGATCATGGCATAAATGATAGCATAAATAAACATGGCCAATGATCATGATGTCATGACATATGATATAATCTAAATATTCATGACATTAAAAACTAACCCTAAACATACTCATGACATTTTATATGATAAAGATAAATATGATGTCATCGCATGTTATATGACAAACAAGGCATGACAAATAAAATATAAAGGTATATAATACCTAAATTTTATAGTTAATTGCCATTTATTATTGTTAAACCCATTTTTCCATATTGTCAATTATTTCCCAAGTGTGCCAAAAACCCAAAATGACACACTACAACATCTAAACCTAAATTGTGCCAATTTAATTGATTTTTCATAATCCCAAAAATATATTGGCAAATCCTAAACTCTTTTAGGATCATAATTCAAATCTATTTCCAAGGTATCCATAACCTTGAAAATGACCTAAAATGCCACCTTTACTATGGTTAGGTTAACTACCCATCCGTTCAAGGTTGGCACACCTAAACCCATCTAGCGTGAATCGATCACGCTCCTAAGAACCCAATACCTATTGGAGCTCCTTGGGTTTACTAGATATTCACTAGGGATAACTTCCCTAGATACCCTCCTAATGACCCTTTTAGGCTTAGAAGCCTTGGTCATCTTTGTCTTGCCTAGGTCAACTCTAGGGGTGACTCCCCTTGTAACCTTCTTAGTGGCCTCCCTAGGTTTCCTTGAAACCCTAGCCACTAGGCACATACCTTGGTTACCCTTAGAGATGACTTCCCTAGTAACCTTGGTTTTTCTAGACCTAGTTTTAGTTCCATAATCAAATGGAACATTGTGGTAGGTCTCCTTGGGCTTAGGTTTGTGACCCAAACCTTTCTTGTCCTTGGTGGACTCTTGTCTCCTAAAACTTAGGTTTTGACTCTTAGACCTAGATTTTTGATCCTTTGACCCTTGAATTTGATTTTGCATTTTTGCAAGGGGCTTTTCTAATTTCTCAAGCCTTGACCTCAAGGCTTGGTTTTCTAGCTCTAATTGTCCAATTTTTGATTTTTCATCTATTCTTTGGACATTGCTTTTCCTAGGCATATGTCTAGTCTATTAGACTCTCTGAGCCGCAAAAACCGCTTTTTGCGTTGTGGAAACCTCGGAAGTCGGCCATGGATCCATGAGAAGATTAATAAAAATAAATTCATGTACATGTTTAGAAAACCTAGATCTACATGAGAAGAGCATTACCCTTGTAGCGATGCCCTTTGCCTATCCCGCTCATCCAAATGATTGCCGGATCTCGTAGAGTGTCAAGTGTACACTCCTCTACACGTATCCACATGGAAAAAAGGTGGAGAAGACCACTTAGAGTGTGCTAGCACCCTTAGGAAGTCTCGGCAATGGAGGATGAGGGAGAGATCAAGAAGAGGAGAAGGAAGAAGATGAATTCAATCCAACATTCAATTCACCACCCTAACTCCTTCATTTGGCCGGCCACTTCATGGAGGGTTAAATACATCCATGTAATACCAAGAGCCATGGCTCTTGGTCTCCCTCATGAGGTGGCACACTATGATGTGTCCATGATGATGTAGAACATCATCATTGGCCGGTCCCTTTGCCAAGTCACCATGAAGTGACATGTGGTTAAGTCAAACTTGACCCTACATCTTCCCTCTCAAGTCAAGTCAAACTTGACCTCTTATCTCCCATGGTTGATCAAATCCATCCTTTGATTCAAGTCAATTTAATTTAATGAATCTCTATTCATTAGTTTAAATTGACTCAATGAATCAAATCTAAATTAGACTCATTCAACACTTGAATCAAATTGAGTCTAACTCAATTAGTCTAATTTGGATTACACTTAATCCAATTTGGTTCATCACATGAACCTAATCCTCTTGGTCCATCATATGAACCTAATCTTCATCTAATTGCCCTTTGTGTGTGACCCAATAGGTTCTTGTAACGTTGGCAATGCTCCTAAACCTATTTAGAAACATAAGCAATGAGCGGTATCTAGCAACACATCATTGCTACCCAAGTTACAAGAATGTTGAGATCCAACATCACCTTTGTGACTACTAATTGTGACTCTCACAATATGTGACAATGTCCCTCTATCCTTGACATCTAGATTAAACAATTGAGGCATAGACCGTGTCATCCTCTGTACAATCTATATCTTGAACTCCAAGTAGACTCACTCTAATCAAATGAGCTCAATATCTCATATTGACTCATTTAGGCATGACCATGCACTTAGTGGTCTCACTCTATCAAGAATCATGATATCACTCCAGTCATATAGGAGGGATAGATCCCATCTATATCACTCACATCCTTCCATATAATTTGTTACATACCCAGTAATCGCCTTTATAGTCCACCCATTTATGGGTGACGTTTAACGAAGCCAAAGTATTCAACTCCTTATGTAGGGAACCATGGTGGCTTCATGTCCAAAGACTAATAGTCATACTAATAGTCACATGAGAAAATATATGATACTCATATAACGATCCATGATATTTTCTCATGGCGGGTCATTCAGTATACATTCTCCAATGCATACCCATGTGTCAACTTGATATCTCATATCCATGACTTGTGAGATCAAGTCATCGAGTTGACCTACATGCTAGTCTCTTCGCATTAACATTGTCGCTAAATATTAATACTTGACTAGGAATGATTAAGAGTAGTATTCTTTATATCATCTCATTATCGATTCAACCATTCGATTGATATAGATAAGAACCTTCTACTCAAGGACGCTATTATACTTAGTTATTTGACACCAATACAAGTAAGTATAATAACCATAAAGCAATGCCTTTATAGATATATATAGGAATATGATACAACAAGTCCATACAATAATCATCACATGATCGGCACTAGGGCTTTCACTAACATAGTCCATTTAAGGTTAAAACCTAGGTGGTCCTCAATTTTTCTAATACTTTCCTTAGGTAAAATATTTTTAGGGACATTAGTCCCAAATTTCTCCTTATTCCTAAGGTTAACACTCTTAGCACTTAGACAATAAAATCTATTATTTCTACTAGCATGCTTTTCATGATGAATTGCAAGTGAATTAAAAACATTCTTTTGCCTATAAATTAAGGAAGGTGCATTAATAGATTTTACCTTAGGGGTTGCCTTAGAGGCTTCCCCTACATGTGATGCTCCCTCTTTTCTCCTAGGGCATTGACTCCTATAGTGGCACCATTGTTGGCACTTGAAGCATACCACATGCTCCTTGCCCTTCATGGTTGAGGCTCTGATCTCATTGACTTTTGGCACCGGTAGAGTCTTCTTGACTCGTTTAGGACACTTACTCTTGTAGTGTCCTTGCTCCATACACTCAAAGCATATAATATGAATTTTATTATTTATTGACATGCTTGAGTTACCTTTCATGGTAGGGGAGTTCCGAGCTTCCTCTTCCTCTCGACCGAATGTAGATGGTTCTTCTTGTTGCTCTGGTATTGAGGATGCCCTAATCTCCTCCCCCTCAATCCTAGAGGTGGAGGTCTCCTTCGATTCTTCCTCTTCCTTTGACCCAGATGTTGACTCCTCTTCAATTTCTAATCCTCACTCTCTTGTGAGGATGATATGCTTGCTTCCTCGGTCTCCTCCGATTGAGCCGATGAGCACTCTTGTCCTTTGGGCTTCTCATGGAGTCTTGCCACTTGGCTCCATAGCTCTTTGGCATCCATGTGTTCACCTAAGCTACACAATATGTCATTAGGAATTAAATCAATAATAAATTTTTCTACCTTCTTGTTTTTCTCGAATCTTTGGAGTTGTTCCTCACTCCATCTCTTCATCTTGAGGAATCCTCCCTTTGGTCCTCTTGGATATTCAAATCCTTCAATTAGGATGGACCACTCCTAGATATCCCTCATCATCAAGAAGTCGTCAATTCTTTCCTTCTATGAATTGAAGCCTTCTCATCCATATAGTGCATATGGGATCAGCATGTTGATGTCCCATCCTTGTTGTTCTTCCAAATCCATCTTCTTCCCTCTAGTGTGCTCCCTCAGATGTGAAGCCGGTGAAGAGCGACCAGCTCTGATACCAATTGTAGGGATCTTCGTGACCGCTAGAGGGGGGGGGGTGAATAGCGTCGTCGCTTGTCAATGGAGGAATTCGATCGTGTTTGCTACAATTATATTAGTACACAGCGGAAATAGAAATAATACAATACAAATACACACAAGAACAATAACACAAGGTGATGTAACATGGTTCGGAACCGAATGGTTCCTACTCCACGGATTGGGCTCTAAAAGCCCTAGCGATGCCAACACATACCACTATAACAAATAACTCCTTCTCAGAACAATCCATAGGTGGAGAAACCTCGTACAAATAGTCTTACAATAGTAAAAAACAAATACAAGAAAATATGAGATGAATATACAAAACAAAGTAAAGAAAACTTTACAATAATTGCTTTAGAATGCTTGCTTGTTGATCGCCTTGGACTAGCCCTGAAGACCCTGATTTGCACCAGCAGATCGCTCCAAATTGCCTAAGAAAATCATGCCAAAATCCCTCCTTCCAAGCTGCTTTAAAATCTACATTCAAGATAGATTTTGCCTAGCAGTCGACTGATCGGGACCATCAGTTGACTGCTCCTGTACCCATTGTTAGACAACGACATGTGTCACGTTGGATAAGTTCCAATGGATAAAAAATCAGTTGACTAATCATACCCATCAGTTAATTGATGGCTCAATTAGTCGAGTGTTTGGGCCGATCACTCGACTGGAGAGCCTTCTATGCTCGAAATCCCGACCATCAGTCAACTGATCACTAGATTAGTCGACTGCTCAGGCTAGCAGTCGATTGCCAGGGCACTTCCCTCAGTCAAACCCTAGTTGACTCTCATCAATCGACTGACCATAGTCCCAGTCGACTGATACACCTCAAACATGAGGTTTTAACCAAAGTATGGTGCCCCCATACTTGCTAGACCACCCTTAGCCTAGACCTAAGCCTTCTAGCCACCTCCGTCAGCTTCGCACCTATCGGATCCCTCCAAGTCATTTATGACTTGTTCATCCATACGCTAGCCTTCATGTGCTTACATCGGCTATTATCATGCTAACAGTGTCTACACCGCCAAGGAACATTGGACTTACGCTGTCAAGACTCCCGCTTGGACTTTACGCCGCCAACCATTGGACTTATGCCGTCAAGACTCCCGCTTGGACTTTACGTCGCCAATATTCCCCTTGGACTTCTCTAATGCGAAGACTAAAGCTTGGGCTTTCCCTTGCCAACCCATGTTGGACTTTCCATGCCAAGACCCATGCTTGGACTTTCCTTGCCAACCCATGTTGGACTTTTTCTTACCAAGACCCATGCTTGGACTTTCCTTGCCAACCCAATGCCAAGTGTCCCACTTGGACTTTCCATGCCAAGTACCCATGACTTGGACTTTACCATGACAATCACATTGTCATATGTTTTTGTCGAACATCAAAACATCGCTCGAGTCAAACTCGAGTTAGGTCAATCATGACCTGGGCCGATTGCACCAACAAATACGACTTGCTATGTTCAAAATAGGATTCTATTAGTTAAAAAACACCTTAAAACATCATATGAAATTTATTACAAAAAATTACCAAACATTAAGTATTTTAGGGTTTTTGGATGTAGGGTACACATATTAAACACTAAAGATTACTTAGGGAAATTCATCTCAAAAACTAGTACCAAAACTTTTCTAGGATACTCAACCACTAGTAAAACATATAGGGTATATAACAATGAAACTCTAAAAATAGGATAAATAATCAATGTAGTTTTTGATGAAGAAAACAAAACTACAAAACCCGAAGTAGAGTTGATTAATGAACAAATTGAGAATAGATCCGAACCTAACTCCCAAAATGAATCTAGTGTAGATCCTAACCCAAATCAATCTAGGTTACAAGCAAACCATCCTATTGATCAAGTAATAGGTGATCCTTATTTAGGGGTTCGAACTAGGGAGTCCTATATGAACCTATGCCAAATCTCACTCATCTCTAAAATCGAACCCAAAACAATTGAACAAGCTCTTCTTAACCCCGATTGGATTATATCTATGCAAGAAGAGTTAGCTCAATTTTCTAGAAGTCAAGTTTGGAAATTAGTACTCCCACCTAAAGGAAAAATGATTATCGGATCTAGGTGGGTTTTTTGAAATAAACTTGATGACAAAGGAGAAGTAATTAAGAATAAAGCTAGGTTGGTTGCTAAAGGGTTTAGTCAAGTCGAAGGGTTAGACTATGATGAGACATATGCACCCGTAGTTAGACTTGAATCAATTAGAATTTTATTAGCCTATGTTGCACATCGAGGATTCAAATTATTTCAAATGGATGTTAAGTCAGCATTCTTGAATGGTTTTATTAAGGAAAAGGTTTATGTTAGCCAACCACCTAGATTTGAAAGTCTAGACAAACCTGACCCTGTTTTCAAACTTAGAAAAGCAAGCTCCTAGGGCTTTGTACGAAAGACTTTCAATCTACCTTAAGTCTAAGGGATTTAATCAAGGTTTAGTTGACCCAACCCTTTTTGTAAAATCCATAGGAAAAGATATTTTTATTGCACAAGTTTATCTAGATGACATAATCTTTGGAACAACCAACACAACATTATTAAATGAGTTCATTTCACTAATGAAAAATGAATTTGAGATGAACTTAGTAGGAGAACTTACATTTTTCTTAGGATTACAAATAAAATAAACTAGAGAAGGAATTTATTTACATCAACGAAAATATGCTAAGAAACTAATTAGTAGATTTGGAATGCAAAACACTAAGGAAATTAATACACCAATAGCTACCAGTGTTAACATAGGAGAAGACTTCGAAGGAAAAACAATCGATTTAAAATACTATAATAGCGCAATAGGTAGCCTTCTATACTTAACTGCAAGTCGACCAGACATACTCTTCGCAGTAATTATGTGTGCGAGATTTCAATCTTTTGCTAAGGAATCACAACTAATGCTAGTCAAACAGATTTTTAGATACTTAAAAGGAACACTAAACGTAGGAATTTGGTACCTAGGTCAAGCGAGTTCGAACTAATTGGCTACTCCGACTTGGATTGTTGGAGATCGAACGGCCGGCTAGAGGGGGGGAGGTGAATAGCCTTCTTTCGTTGGATAACGGAATTTGGTCGTTCTCGTTGCATTGCTTGTCTACGATTGTTGTTAGCGCAGCGGAATAACAATAATAATGAAACTAACAACAATACACAATCACACAACACAAGATATACGTGGTTCGGAACCAAATGGTTCCTACTCCACGGGTGAGCTCACCGAGCTCTAGTTATGCGCACGACACTAACTAAACTCCTTCTCGACTACACGTCGGAGGTGGAGAAACCTCTCACAAGCAATTACAACAGTAATATACAAATACAAACAAGAATACAAATACAATACAAAAGAAACACTTTTCGCCGATTGCTTTTGATCACTTGTTTGTTGCTTGCTTTGATTGGCTCTTGAAGGACTGAATGCAGCAGCAATTCCCCTCCAATAGCTCCACAAAAACCATGGCAAAATCCTCCAACTCGTGCTCCATTTTTAACCTGCATCAAGCTGTTTTCGCGCCCATCAGTCGACTGATCGTGACCATCAGTCGACTGGTCCTGTAGTCGTTGTCTCACAATGGCCAGATCCACGTTGGTTAAGTTCCAACGGATCACTCATCAGTCGACTGATGGCACCCATCAGTCGACTGATCATCCATCAGTCGAGTGCTGGCGAGCTCGACTCCATTCTGTGCCCGTGCACAGTGTGATCAGTCGACTGCCATCCCTCGGCAGTCGACTGATGCTCCCAACAGTCGACTGCCTCCCATGGAAGTCGACTGATCAGCCAGACTTGGTTCAGTCGAACACTGGTCGAACCCATACGACCTAGAGCAGTCGACTGGCACCTATGCCAGTCGACTGATGTCGGGTAAAACCTCAAACATCAAGCTGTTTGAGCCTCCGACACTCAGTCTTAGCCACTTGGCCAAGTCCACCTTATCCCTCATGGAGTTCCCCACCGAAGCTCTCTTCCCTCGACCTACGTCCCTCGAATGCGCCAAGCGCATGACTTCGCAATGCTATCCTTCGCGTCTTATGCCCTCGAAGTATGCTTCCCTTTGGGCTCACTCCATTCGCTCCCCGTCCGGCGGTCCCTCGGATGCACCAAGCGCATGGCTTCGCAATGCCATCCTTCATCGACTCAAGGACCCCGAGCCTAGTGAACTTACCAAGTCCTCAAGACTTCCCACATGCACCAAGCACACGACTTCGCAATGCATCTCTCACCAAGCACCAAGTGCACGTCTTCGCAATGCTTTGGACTTTTCAACACCAAGCTCCATGCTCGGATTTTCCATGCCAACCCCATGTTGGACTTTCCCACACCAAGCTCCATGCTTGGATTTTCCATGCCAACACCATGTTGAACTTTTCCCATGACAATCCCATGTCATGAGTTTTGTTTATCATCAAAATACCATCAAGGTATTGCTCGAGTCAACCTGGGCCGATTGCACCAACACGGATTACGTTGGTAGTAAACTCGATAGGAAGAGCACGAGTGGTTGTTGCCAACTCCTAGGCTCGAGTCTAGTTAGCTGGTGTAGTAGAAAGCAATATTTTGTTTCCATGTCTACCATCGAAGCCGAATATTTTGAAATGGGTGAGTGTGTAGCTCAACTTCTTTGGATGAAGCACACTCTCCAAGACTTTCATTTAAGCTTTAGTAACACTAAAATCTTAATTGATAACATTAGATCTATTAACCTAACTAAGAACCTGATTTTTCACTCTAGAACCAAACACATAAAAGTTAAACACCATTTTATATGAGAACATGTAGCAAATGGAACTATAAAACTTGAATATGTTGAGTCGAAATCGAACCTAGCAGACATTTTCACAAAACTCTTACCCGAAGAAGAATTTAGTTTGCTTAGATGAAGATTAGAAATGTGTGTAGTAGAGTAGGACTTAACTCTTCTTTATACTCTATCTTTAGTTTTCATGCTACATGGATCTAGCTTAGGGTTTACCTTAGAAAGCATGCACCTATAGATTTAAGGATCCAACACATCTCATAACACATAGGATCAATGTGTTTGTGTACTGAGCCACGTAGATAGGCATGAGATGTTAGGACCTTACTCCTCATTCCAGATGTAGATCTAGTGCATTGATATGAATCATGGAATATAATTATTTAAAATAACCAACTCTAATCAAGACTTATTGATCATTTTATATCAATTAAGTCAAAAAGAGTTGAACATGCTATTAGTTGAATTTATCTTGAAACTATTATTTTCAAAATTAAAAGGGACATGCTTGGACTTACAAACATATGTTAATCCTAATATGGGTTTCTAAAGTTTTTTTAAACCCCCAAGTATTTTCGATATATGGAAAAAGGGGGAGAAGAGAGGCCAAAGTTAAGGAATCAAAAGTTTTTTTTTAAGACTTAACCTTCTTTAAGTGGCAAAACATTAAGGGGGAGAGATAAGTTAACTTTTTTTCAAAAACTCACTTAAGGTCAAGGGGGAGGTAACCTTGAGGGGGAGGATATGAAAAAGAACTTATTATTCATACTTACTACATGTTTACTCCATGCTTACTCCATGTTTACTACTAAGTACTATTTCATTTATACTTACTTACACTTGCTTAACTTTAATACTTATTATCCATTACTACTCACTACATTCCTACTACATGTTTACTACATGCTTACTCATGCTTGTTTATACTTAATCTTTCCTTAACTTTGAGTCGGATTGCCATAGATCAAAAAGGGAGAGATTGTTGGTACAGGGGCACCAAATAATCGAACCTAGGTTTTGATTATGGGAAAGGTTCAAAGGTAAGCTCTTATTGTTATCTCATGAGTTGTGTTAAGTGTGCAGGAAGTGTTTAAGCTAAGCCCAAGGTCGAGCGACACCCGGATAATTTTGGGACGAGAAACTGTGGTGGTCGGGCGACACCAAGAGAACCTCGTGGAGTCAAGAAACCTCGGTGGACGCCAAAAGCTAAGCGATAGGTTAGAAGGACCGGAGGTAAGCACTGAGTGAAGAGTAATGGTGACGTTGTGCCCTCCGTATGGGAATGAACTTAGGCGGCGATCCAACTAAGACTTCCAGGGGATGTTCTACGTCGAGATCAGACGGTGAGTAACCGTCATTATGTCCATTACTTGTTAGTTCTGTGCTAACTCTTTCTTTGCGCAGTGAGTGACTGCCAGATCGATCGATCAGCTATTGACGATCGCTTCCTAGCATTAGTCGCCTGCTAAGGGTAATCAATAGACTGCTATTCAAACTGGTCAACTGGATGAAAGTCAAGATAAGATCCCCTTATCTTGTGGTGAGGTGGCTCTTTGACCCAGATCTAGATCTCAATGATCTAGAGTTTGGAGGGTTATAAAAGAAGGGGGGTTTCACCCTTTTGGATCATCATTTTCTTGCTCCAAAAGTGCTCCAATGATGCTACACTTCGACAACAACACTATGCCTCCGTAACGCTGATGATATGCCAAGCTTCCAACCTTTTCGTCGGTAGTCTTTACTTTAATTGTCTTACTTTACTTGTACTCGAGCTTTTATTTACTAAAGAGGAGAGGTAGGCTTGTTGCCTATTCTCAAGTTTGTGGTTTTTGTAATTGTTGTCTCTTACCTTCAATGAGGAAAAGACTTATAGTGAATTGCCCCATCATACGCGGTCTAGGATCATGAGGCCTTAGAGTAGCGACCTTTTGATTGTGAACCAAGTAGAAAGAAAGTGCCTTCTCACTTTTTCTTTAATTTATTCTCTCTGCTACAATACTTTGGTTTTAACGTGGAATCGAAAAGAAAAGTTTTACGATCGCTATTCACCCCCCTCTAGCGATTCTTTTGATCCAACAGAGAAACCTCTTACAATGAAGTTTATACAATGATACAACCAAATACACGAAGTAAATGAAGGAAATGCACATAACACTTTACAAGAGAATGCTTTTGATTGCTTGCTGGTTTGTGGTCTTTGAATGACTTTGAAGGATTGGAAAGTAGCAACGTTTCTCTTCTAAAATCTCCAAGAATTGGCTTCTTAAAACCTCCTCCATAGCCTCCATTTAAAGAACCACTTTGTCTATTTTTTACCGACCAGTCGATTGACCTTACTCACCAGTCGACTGCTCACTTATCCATTGTCTCACAATAGACTAATCCACATTAGATTTTTGACCGACCAGTCGACTACCCTGACCCAGCAGTTGTCTGTTGGTGTAATCGGCCCAGGTCACGATTGACCGGACTCGAATTTGACTCAAACTGTATTTTGATGTTAGACAAAATGTATGACATGAGATTGTCATGAGAAGCCCAACATGGGTTGGCCACGTAAATCCAAGTGTGTAGCCTTGGTTGTGAAAAGCCCAAGCACGGGGCTTGGTGTTGGGAAAGTCAAACATAGGTTGGCCACGTAAGTCCAAGTGTATAGCCTTGGCGGTGAAAGTCCAAGCATGGGGCTTGGCATGAAAAATCCAAGCATGAGGCTTGGTGTGAGAAGTGCTGAGGACTTGGCAAGTTCACTAGGCTTGGGGTCCTTGAGTCGGTGAAGGATGGAATTGCGAAGTCGTGCGCTTAGTGCATCCGAGGGACCGCTGGATGGGGAGCGAATGGAGTGAGGCCCAAGGGAAGCAGACTTCGAGGGCAAGAGATGTGAAGGATGGCATTGCGAAGCCATGCGCTTGGTGCATCCGAGGAACGTAGGTCGAGGAAAGAGAGCTTCGGTGGGGAAATCCATGAGAGGATGAGGTGGACTTGGCCAAGTGGATAAAACTGAGTGTCGAATGCTCAAACAACTTGGTGTTTGAGGTTTTATCCGACATCAGTCGACTGCTCCAAGTCGATTGAGTTCGACTGACCTAGTTCTAGTTGAACAGTCGACTACCAAGGGATGACAGTCGACTACCGACACCATTAGTTGACTGCCGAGGGAGGGCAGTAAACTGATCAGGGTGAATTCGAGCATAGAAGGTCTTCCAATCGAGCGATCGCGGTGAGCACTCGACTGATGGGTTCATCAGTTGACTGATGGGCATGATCAGTCGACTGATGATGGATCCATTAGAACTTATCTAGTATGGATCTAGTCATTGTGAGACAATGGCTACAGGACCAGTCGATTGATGGTCACGATTAGTCGACTGATTGATGCAAAATCAGCTCGATGCAGGTTATAAATGGAGCTCGAGATGGAGGATTTTGCAAGAGTTTTTGGGGAGATTTTGGAGGAGAATTGCTGCTGCATTCCAGTCCTTCAAGAGTAAATCAAAGCAAGCAACAAACAAAAAATTCAAAGCAAGCATTGTAAAGTTTTCTTTACGTGTATTTTGTTTTTGTCTTTGTATTTGCTTGTACGTTTTAGTATTACATTGTAATTACTTCTACAAGGTTTCTCCACTTTTGACTTGTTGTCGAGAAGGAGTTTGAGTAGTGTCGTGTGCATCTCTAGAGCTCATTGAGCTCGCCCCGTGGAGTAGGAACCCTAAGGTTCCGAACCACGTATATCATTGTGTTTGTTCATGTGTTGTATTCTTTTATTCATTTTATTATCATTCCCCTGTGCTAACGAGATTGTAGACACGCAAGAATGAACGACTTCCATCCACCATGCGAAAAGGGCTATTCACCCCCCTCTAGCCAGCCACGGATCCTCCAACATTGTCTACCATAGCCATCAGTCGATTGCCATAGCTAGTAGTCGACTACGAGATATTATATGCCTTATCCACATAAGGCCAGTCGATTTCTCAGCCTTAGCAGTCAATTGCCCAACCTTAGCAGTCGACTGTCAGTGGCTAGTCAACTACTAGAGCCATAGTTAGTAGTCGAGCCTCAGTCGACTACATGACTGATCAATTGGGTTATAATCCCAGTCGACTGCTTGAGTCTCCTGAGCCCTCTAAGTGTCGATCACTCAGCCAGGTGACTAGGTAATACCATCATGCTGTTGGTGCAAGAATGCCTTAATCATTAATATATTTTGATGTTTGGATAATCATTTGAAGTTAGGCAATAATTGTGATTTAACCATGAATGTTTAAGTGACAGGAAGATCCAAGTGTGAAGACTTGATAAAGAGAAGTCAAAGTGTGATTCTTGCCAAGGAAAGTCCAAATGGACCTTGGCAAAGGAAGTCCAAAGGCAAGGTCTTGGCAGTGTATGTCCAAGCATGTAGTCTTGGTGGCGTAAAGTCCAAGCAGACTTTGGCAAAGAAGAAACCCAAAACATAACGAAATCAAGGGAATCTTTTAAAGGAAAGCACAAGGATGAAGGAGTCATGGACTCAAAGGAATCCTGAAGGCGCAAGGCTGATAGAGAAGCTAGAAGGTTAAGTCTAGGCTTAGGGTGTATTTTCAAGTATGAATTAGTCATGCTTGAGGTGTGCCAGTCGACTGGCATATTATACTAGGATTAGTCTCGAGTGTTCAACACTCAAAGATTTGAAGACTTGAGCAGTCGACTAGGGTTATGCCCAGTCGACTGGTCAGTTGTCGACTATGAATCCAACTTTCGAACATAAGCTTGCTAGTCAACTGATCTATATAACTCGGCAAAGTTAGTCACCCTTGGAAGACTTGAACTTGGGTCTAGGAGCCGAGTCAAGGTTTGACAATTGATTGACATTATGGGTAGTCGACTGCCGTGGGCACAGAATAGATGATAGTCGATTGCTCAGTCGACTAGGATGATATCAGTCGACTGATCAAGTAGATGTTGAGCCATAATGATCGCAATCAAGCTTCATCAGAAGCAGTTGAATCCGATCAACAGTAGCAACAGTTGATTGATGGTATGCATCAGTCAACTACTGTCGGCCTCAACCGACAAAAACAACCATTCTCTATAAATAGATGCTAGGGAAGCTTGGAGAAGGCTAATGCTTTCATTTTAAACATTCACCCTATGCTAGGGAAGAAGGAGAAGAAGAAGAAGGAAAAGAAATAAGAATCATCCTCATCCAAATCAGAGGATGAACCATCAAGTAGTGATGTAGAAATGTTACCAAATGAGATAGCTCACTATGTCAAAAAGTGGGCGGGCAAATCAAGAAGGCTCACTAAGAAGGATGTTAAGAAGATGTTCAAATCTTTGAAAGGTAAATCAACCTATAATTAAAATTTTAATCCTAACATTACTTGTCATGGATGCAACAAAAAGGGGCACATCAAGCCAAATTGCTCGAAATTGAAGAAGAAGGAAGAAAAAGAAAATAAGAAGAATGACAAGAAGGAGAAGAAGAAGGAGGCTATGATGACCCAAACCACATGGGACACTCAAAGTGTGGAAGACTCATCCGATGATGATGAACCTTGCCACATCGCACACCATGTGACACTCATTGCATTAGGGAATGACTCCGAAGAATCAAGCCAAAATGAAGCATTCTCAAGTGAAGAATCATCATCTAGTGACAATGAGGTAAAAGACTCCCCTAAAGTAGAATTATTGTATAAAACTATTGCTTACCTTAAGAATGCACTAGATAGATCTAAATCTAAGGTTAAGGATTTAAAAATAGAAATAAAGGCAATTAGAAATGAAGAACCTTCATGTGTTGATTCTTGCATGCTTAAGGATGAAAAAGAAAAACTCAAGAATGAAGTTTGTGAACTAAGGGCATGTGTTAGAAAAGTTCACTAGTGGCTCAAAATACCTTGACATGATTCTTAGGGACCAAAGAGTCATTTATAAAAAAGTCGGTATAGGATACAAACCTAAGGATAAGGAAGTGGAATATATCTCTTTAATTCATAGAAAGACAACCATTAAGGGTAGAGTTAAGAAGTCATTGGTTCCAAAGAAGTTTTGGATTGATAGTTCCGGTCCAAATATTTGGGTACCTAAGGAGTTTTTTTTTCATGTGGTTTAGGTAGGTGGACCAAGTATGTGGATTATGAATAGTGGTTGCTTAAGACACATGACCAGAGATGTGAGCAAGTTTTCCACAATCAACTACATTAATAAGGGAACCGTGTCTTTTGAGAATAGTGGAAAACGTAAGATTTTAGGTAAAGGAACAATCGAGGTATCCCCTAAAATCATTATCCATAAAGTTTTACTAGTGAAAAGCATGAAGTTTAATCTACTTAGTGTTAGTCAACTTTGTGATGCGGACTACAAAGTAGAATTTGAATCCTTAAAATGCTTAATTAGACATAAGAGCTTGAATGATTGCATGTTAGTTGGATATAAGAAATCAAATATTTATTATGTTGATTTATCCTATGCTTATAGCATTTCTACTAAGAGTCTTATGGCAAAATAAGAGGAAGGGTGGCTATGACATAGAAGGCTTGGGCACATCAATATGAAGAACATAGTCAAGGTAGACAAATTGGAGTTAGTAAAGGGGCTACCAAAAGTAAAATATGTCAAAGAAAAAATTGTGTGATGCATGCCAAGAAGGAAAGCAATCTAAATCATCACACAAAGGTAAAACCCTAACTGATACTTCATTACCATTATAACTATTGCATCTAGATTTATTTGATTGCCATAGTATTCCTTCTTTAAATGGTAGCAAATATTGTTTAGTCATAGTTGATGATTTCTCTAGGTATACATGGGTTTATTTTTTGAAACATAAGGATGATACCTTAGAAACTATTTTAGGATTTAGCAAAAGGGTGGAGAATGAAAATAATCTCAAAATCAACCAGATCTGTAGTGATCATGGTGGAGAATTTGAGAATTTAAATTTTTCAAAATTTTGCTTAGAACAAGGGTAGAAGCATGAGTTCTCTTGTCCTAGAACACCCCAACAAAATGGGGTGGTGAAAAGGAGAAATCGTGCCCTACAAGAGGCGGCTAGGACAATACTAAATGTATACTCCTTACCTAATGATGCATGCGAATGCGACCTCAAATCTCGCGATGGAGACCGTTGAGGACTCGAAGCGTGCACTAGTGCTCAACGGCCACAAGTGCATGGATGTCATCAAATAATAAAATGATTATCGATCCCACAGAGACTGAGATTCGAATACCGATCTATTCGGTGGACGTTATTGTTCAGTACTTGATTCTAAGGGTTTCGATTAGGAGGGTTATCGGCGGTCCTAACTCTAGTATGATGTGTTGGGGGATCGAACAGCCGGCTAGAGGGGGGTGAATAGCCCTCAATTGATGTATGTCGGATTTTGCTCGTCTACAAAACGTTAGCGCAAGCGGAATATACAAATATAAATAAAGACAAAGCAAAAGATAAACAAACAATACAAACACCGAGATGTAACATGGTTCACGGCTACGCCGCTAATCCACGGTCCGATTCGTCCACGGTGAATCACTCCGCAATCTATCCACTTGATCTCTCCTTTGCACAAAGCTAGGTGGAGGTAACCTCTTTACAATCAAGATCACTCTTCTTACAATAAGAATGAAGTAAAAGCAAGTAAGAAGAGTTTAAAGCTTGTGGGGGACTTGGATGGTCGTTTGGAGTAAGAGCATTAGCCCCCCAAAGCTCCACACCCTCTCTTTTTATAGAGAGGAGGCTTTTCTTCTCATTGGCCACCACCAGTCGACTGCTGCCCTTGGCAGTCAATTGCTGCCACTACAACGGTCTTCGAACACGTCGGATCCCGACCGTTGTAGTCCAACGGAACACTTGGCAGTCGACCGATGGACCTCATCAATCGATCCGCCTCGTAGTCGCCGCCTGATCGGCTACGAGCTCTGGCGTTCTGGCGAAACCCTTCGACCGATCGCCGCCTTCATCGGTCGATGATCTCGCCGATCGCCCACATATGGCGATCGCTGGCCTCAAAATACTCGATTGAATACCGGTCGAAACACATTCGACTCGGGCGATCACTTCCATTCCATGGCGATCGGCCAATGGTGTTGGAAAATCCCATCCGACACTTAGCCAAATGGCCAAGTTTCACCTAAGAGCTACCCCTTCCTGGGTTACATTCGCTCATTCTCATCTCTCGGAGTCCCTCGCCATCAAAGTTCTCTTCGTTCGCTGCCACGTCCCTCGGTAGCATCAGGCGCACGACTCTGCAATGCTCCTTCGCATTTCTTGCCTCGAAGTCTACTTCCTCCGGCTTCACTCCAAGCTCCTCGTCCGGCGGTCCCTCGGATGCTCCAAGCGCACGGCTTCCGCAAAGCTATCCTTCACCGACTCAAGGACCGAGTCATGAGTTGTGAAACTTGCCACGGCTCCATGTGCGAATTACTAAGTCCTGCACGACTTCAACGCACATATCAAATCAACATAACAAACTAACTTAAACCCTTTGCCACACACATCTAAACCTAATCATGGCAAGAGATTGCCCTAACAATCTCCCCCTTTTTGATGTGTGGCAATCCGTTTAAGTTAGGTAAAAATATTTGATAAAAATTTCTAAGGTAAGAAAGCATGTAAACATAAACATGATATAGCAACATGCAACTCCCCCTTAATCCATGAAACTCCCCATATATATTTCTCCCCCTAAAATAATTTACTTAAACACAATTATTTCTCTCCTTTTGACACCATCAAAAAGATTAATACTAAGTTATAAATCCATGGAATCAAGTCTAATAGAAGGAAAATAGCAAAAACATGTTTAAAATCTGAAATCAAAAAATATTGGACTGTTTTTTGGTGAAATGATCATTCTATCGATATGCGATCGTGGCACAATGGTTTCCGAAATTCTGATTTTCTGGGCGAATTTCAGAAATGCATTAAAAATTCTAGAAAATTCAAAAAATAGTGAAATTTGGGGAACACATTTCTTGTAAGGTTCTTTATCAGTAAAAAATAATTTTTTATGAAAGATCATTATATTTTCACGTATTTGCCAAAAATCCAAAAGTTTTAAAAACCACTAGGTTTTTGACCATTCTAGTATCAAGTTTAACACCTAGTTTTGCATCCAATTGTTTCAAAACATGAAATACATTGATTTTAAAGTAAGAAATTGTTTTGAAAACATATGAAATATCCAACCATGATCTTTGGGCAATATGTCTATGAATTAAACATAAGCCTTCCCTATGATTGGTCTGTTATTGCTATTTTGATACTTTAAATGACCATCTAAATGCCATAGGCATTAGTGGACATTTGTATCATCCTAACATCTCACTCATGCTAAGTTTTCAATCATGGTAGCCTATAGTGAGTGTGAGATGTATCCTAGAGGTATTTGTATATACTTAACCATTATATTCATGCAATTCTATCAAGGTTAAGTATCACCCTAACAATCCACATGATCATAATGACATATATGAATGAATTACACATTATGATCATGAAACACATGTATTCATTGAATTGTTATCATGAATTAGGTATTATATCATGATAATAAGCAAAGTATCACCTAAACCATGATTTAACCCTATTTCTCATGATTATGTGCCAAATATCAAAATCATAAATCAATATTGCGCATATACATAGCAATTACATTGATTATCATGATTTAAACATTATTAACTATTTATAGGCACGTTATCATCACCTAACACTATTTCAAAATGTTGTCCCGCCATCCTAAGTCAACCAAAATATGATATAGGTCAATTGCATATGGTTGACTACCTTAGGGTTTTCCTAACCCTTAAGAATGGATTTTGGAAACCAAAATAAGTTCTTGCCTATGGGGTTCACTAGATATTCCTTAGGAATCCATTTCCTAGCTATTACTTTCTTCTTATCTTGTCCCCTAGCAATTAGGCATTTATAGGCCTTTTCATTTTTCTTTTCTTTGTATCCTAGGCCTTTCTTATTGAAGCTAGCTCTTTGGCTCCCTATAATCATATTCAAGGTGTTTGAGCCAATTGTAAACTTTTCTAGGGCTTTGGTTAAATAATCTACTTTCTCTCTTAAAGCCCTATTTTCCTCTATGCATGCATCATTAACATCAAAAGGCATATAGTTATCATGTGAGCATGCATCATTTAAGCTAGAAGAAATATTATCATTTAAGCATGCTTTTTCTAGCTTATTTTCTAAATCCTTAATTTGATCTAACATGCTCTTATTTTTCTTCTTTGCTCTAAATAAATCCTTAGTTAAGCTAGAAATCATAGAAACTATTTTACTAGGTGAAAGATTGGTTACCATAGTTTCCATGTCCTCTTCTTCTTCGGATGAGAAGGTAGAGGAGGCTCCCCCTTCACTTGAGCTCTCTCCACTTGTGCTTGATTCTTCATTTTTTGTGGAGGAGCAATCCAAGTCATCAAATGCCATCAATGCTAGGTTGGTGACAAAAGCATTTTCTTCCTCGGATGATGATGAAGATGAGGAGGAAGGGTCATCCCAAGTCTTTGCTTTGAATGCCTTGGCCTTTTCCTTTTCCTTTGCTTTCTTCTCCTCTTCCTTTTTCTTCTTCTTTTCTTCCTTCTTTTTCTTTTCTTCCTTGCTCTTGTTTAGGAGGGGACAATTATCCCTTATGTGTCCCTCTCCTTGGCAATTGTAGCAAATGATTTTCCCCCTTTGTCTTTTATTCCTATCATTAGATTTATTAAATCTAAAACCTTTTAAAGCATGTCTTACCCTCCTTACCATATAAGCTTCTTCCGTTCTATCCATTGAGGAGGAGGAGGATGCTTCATCATCATCGGAGGAGGGGATCTCCATCTTCTTCTTCCCCTTATTTGCCATCAATGCTACTCCCCTTGAAGGTTGGATTCTAGGCTCTTCTTGTATTCCTTCAAGCCTTGTTTCGTGGAGCTCCATTGTTGAGAAGAATTCCTCCAAGGTGCTTACTTCTAAGTTCTTGGAGATATAAAATGAGTCCACCATAGAGCTCCATTTTGAGGATCGCGGAAAGGCATCTATAGCCTTCATAACCATATCCCAGTTTGATAGCTTCTCACCTACACTTGACAAACCGGTTATAATTTCCTTGAAACGAGAATGTAAGGAAATTACCTTTTCTCCCTTTTCTAGTTTAATGTTGTTGAGTTGGGAGCGGAGGAGGTCTCTCCTTGCTAGCTTCGCCTCGGATGTGCCTTCATGAAGCTCAATTAGCTTCTCCCACATCTCCTTGGCACTTAGGCATTCTCCAATTCGGTTGATCTCTTGTTGGGGGAGCACATTGAAAAGATGATGCTTGGCTTTTGAGTTTGCAAGGTGCTCTTCCCTTTGCTTTTTGGTGCACCTAGATTTCTCTATTGGCTTCCCTTCTTCATCCCTAGGCAAAACGAAGCCGGATTCCATTGTAATCATAATATCAAAATCCGTTTCGAAAAATACCTCAATTCTCTTTTTCCACCAAGAGAATTCGCCGTC
This sequence comes from Wurfbainia villosa, assembly GCA_025175895.1. NCBI lineage: Eukaryota > Viridiplantae > Streptophyta > Magnoliopsida > Zingiberales > Zingiberaceae > Wurfbainia > Wurfbainia villosa. The sequence goes on from CM045988.1 coordinate 39,796,546, forward strand.
GAACTTCGGTGGGTGGATGTTGGAGCCGGCCATTTTGAATGTTGCTTGTTGTGGCTATTAGTCCTCGACAAGCTTTCCTTGGCTCTAATACCACTTGTTGGGGGATCGAACGGTCGGCTAGAGGGGGGTGAATAGCCCTCAATTGATGTATGTCGGATTTTGCTCGTCTACAAAACTTTAGTGCAAGCGGAATATGCAAATATAAATAAAGACAAAGCAAAAGATAAACAAACAATACAAACACCGAGATGTAACGTGCTTCACGGCTACGCCGCTAATCCACGGTCCGATTCATCCACAGTGAATCACTCCGCAATCTATCCACTTGATCTCTCCTTTGCACAAAGCTAGGTGGAGGTAACCTCTTTACAATCAAGATCACTCTTCTTACAATAAGAATGAAGTAAAAGCAAGTAAGAAGAGTTTAAAGCTTGTGGGGGACTTGGATGGTCATTTGGAGTAAGAGCATTAGCCCCCCAAAGCTCCACACCCTCTCTTTTTATAGAGAGGAGGCTTTTCTTCCCGTTGGCCGCCACCAGTCGACTGCTGCCCTTGGCAGTCGACTGCCGCCACTACAACGGTCTTCGAACACGTCGGATCCCGACCGTTGTAGTCCAATGGAACACTTGGCAGTCGACCGATGGACCTCATCAATCGATCTGCGCCTTCAGAGTCGACGCCGATCGGCTACGAGCGGTCTGTGGCCAAACCCTTCGACTAGTCGATCGCGCCTTCATCGATCGATGGTCTTGGCGATCACCGCCCACATATGGTAGTCGACCGCATCAAACACTGACGAATACCGGTCAACCATGATCGACTCGAGCGATGATTGCCATTCCATGGCATCGACCGTGTCGAAATCCCATCCGACACTTAGCCAAATGGCCAAGTTTCACCTAAGAGCTACCCCTTCCCGGGTTACATTCGCTCACTCTCATCTCTTAGAGTCCCTCGCCTTCGAAGTTCTCTTCGTTCGCGGCCACGTCCCTCGGCAGCATCAGGCGCACGACTCTGCAATGCTCCTTCGCGTCTCTTGCCTCGAAGTCTACTTTCTCCGGCTTCACTCCAAGCTCCTCGTCCGGCGGTCCCTCGGATGCTCCAAGCGCACGACTCTCGCAAAGCTATCCTTCACCGACTCAAGGACCGAGTCATGAGTTGTGAAACTCGCTACGACTCCATGTGCGAATTACTAAGTCTTGCACAACTTCAACGCACATATCAAATCAACATAACAAACTAACTTAAACCCTTTGCCACACACATGAAAACCTAATCATGGCAAGAGATTGCCCTAACATGATGTCACATGGAGGAAGAGAAGGTTTGCTACGAGTCTTTAGATGGATTCTAGGATTTTGGTTTCGTTTGTGTGTTGCAGAACACGTTGTCAATTGGTTTGTCTAGGTTTCTAGCTACGATTTTGTGGAAAGGACATCATACACTCCCCCGATGAGCCTTCGCATCTAACGGAAGCTACCTCTGCCATACCAGGTCAACCCCTAACTTTATGATGGGATAGTCAGTACGAGGATGCCGAATCGATCCCTGCGATGAGTCGAAAATGAGGCACATTTCCTACTCTATCGCATCCTTCTACCTACAATTACCAACGATGAGACCAAACCCTAGGTTCCTCTTTAATTCCCCTAAATCTTTGATACGAGGGTTGTCACCCCTCGTATCGGTTAAGCACATTGACTAGAAAACGAAAACAATAGCCATAGATCTAAACCAAACACCAATTGCAAATATAGATTCAAGAATGAAAAGATATTTGAACCAACATGTTCTAACTCAACACAAACTACTCCCTAGTTTTAGAATCAGAGAATATACTCCAAGAATGTGAGAAAGGAAACACAAGGCATTGTCAAATTCAAATATATAAGATAAAGCATGGAAAGAATATAGATTACAATACGTTGAGGCCCTTCTCTCTGGCATTGAGGTGCAGAACTTGGATCGCGAGCGGCTTCCTTCCTCTCCGTTGCGAGTCTCCGAAGCTTTTTAGGGCTTCGGAGTGTTGTTCCGATCGTTGTGTCTCCTCCCTAGGGTTTGGGAGCCGTAGGGAAGCTCCCTCGTGATCCCTCGCCTCTTAGATGAGTTGGCTATATATAGAGGCAGCTCCAGCTTTCCATAAATGCTTGAAAAACCCTATTTCATTGAATTTGTGGCACCGCCACACGACCGTGTGAATTTCACACGGCTTGGCTATGTGTGAAGGGAATTGCCCGGAAGTTCTCCCACTCATTGTAGGATTTTGCTTATCGAGTCCGTGAGGGGAAACTTCGCTTCCCACTTCACCTCGGTAGCTTGTCCATGGCGATTCCTTCGATGTCCCCGGATTAAAAAAATTTAATCCTAGACAAAAGGGATTGCCCAAACCACCAAGTCATCATCGTGCTATTCGTTTAGAGAAGTCACTTGAACAAACTAGTTGTTCAAGCGACCATCCTCAATTCTACGAGTAGCCGCGGAATAGACGATGTCCGGATCGCCAGTTTTTGTGTTTATGCTCGGGATCCAAGTATTATTTGGCCATATACAGATTTATATCATGCTCATAAATGAAAAACAAATAGAAACATGTAACATATAAAAATTAGAGAATCGATATACCTCTCGATCTTCTAATGTATGACCTTCCTCCTTTCGGACGTCGTGTGGGCGATGCTCTACCAAAAGTCGAAGCTCCTAGATCGCAAATCTTCCTTCCTTGCTCATCCAAAGCAAGAGGAAGAATAGAAACAAGGCTCATCTTTTTCCTATAGCAAATCAACAAGCAACAAAAGAAATGCTTGCCGCCAGCCAACAAGGAGAAGGAGATAATGGTGGAAACCGACCGAGACACCAAGGGAAAACCCTATATCTTGTTTCCACCACCTAAGGAGAAGGAGAAGGGGTCTTTGGATGCTGTCCAAGGGCTGGGATAGGGCTGTGGGCACCGACCACCAAAGGATAGGAAGAAGAAACTAAACTACTTCCTTATTTGGTGCCACTCAAGCCTCCTAAACACTAAGCTTCCAAACCCTAATCCTAGCTTTCCTTATTGCCGGCCATGGAAGAGGGGAAGAAGAATAGGATGAGCTCATGCCAAGGTAGAGAGGAGAAGAATAGGGGCCGGCCAACCTTTGGAAGAAGAAGGAACACCTCTTTGAGTTGCCGCCCACTCTAATCCCCAAAACCCTAACCCTAGCCACCACTCCCAATCCTAATCTAATTAGGATTGGTTGCCGCCCAAGGGACAAACCCTAATCCCCTCATCCATCCTTATGTCTTGCCGCCAACTTATTAATCTCTATTAATAGAGTTGGGCTCAAGCCATGATTTAATCTCCTTCATTGGTTCTAGGGATTTAATCTCAACTGTCAGATCTAGAGATTTAATCTCAACCGTCGGATCTAGAGATTTAATATCTACCTTTGGATCTAGAGTTTTGTTTTCATCCATTGGATCTAAGCTTAATGAGGTGTTAATAGGATACATTAGGGACCATGAGAAGGAGTTGGATCTTGGCCACCCATGGATCAAGCCCACATAAAGTCCGATCCACTAATGATGATCCAATCCACTAAAGGATTATCATTGATCTACCTCACCAACCCCCATATGATAATATGGGCTCCATATATTATTTGTACATTTTCTCCCCGTGTTTAAGATCTCGAATGTCCATCGATTAATTAATTTACTGACCATTAATTAATCAACATCTAACTCCTTGAGTAGTACCACTCAACCTTTTCATCATGCCAGACCAAGTCCACCTGTAGGGTTTACATGATGAACCTTATGAGCTCCTCAAGGGGACATCATCATCCTAATATATAGGACACGGTTTCCCTCTATAATCAATGACACACCATATAAATAATATCATCTCCCAACTTACCGAGCCTATCGATTTAATCTATAAATCTCGCCCATTGGTAAATCAAAGAGATGACTACTAAGTATATGTGCTCGTTATTATATCAAGATTAAGAGCATGTACAAAATAATATCTGAGGTCCGATTCGATTATGTAGTCAGTAATAAATCGAATCACCTCTAAGTCGGTCCTGCTCAATACACACAAAGTGCACTAGTGTGATTCTATGGTCAAGACAAACCAATACCAAATCACACTACAACCATTCCGATGGTTTGTCAAAAGTCATCTCGGTTGTGAGCCTTTACTTATACTTTACAAGGAGCCGATAACATGATCTCCCGTGTGACACCACACACCATGTTATCTACAATGTAATGTATTAGACAATATTTCATAACCATATAAATATGCAAACAATGATCATGTGATTCTTATTTCAAAATAAAGATGTTCATACAAAAGATAGACTTTTCAGTATACATCCCTACAATCTCCCACTTATACTAAAAGACTATTCTATCCTTAAACATCCATACATCTGATTTCCCTTCCCTCCACATGCCTATCAAAGCTCTCGCTAGAAGGACGTTAGTGGAAGGATCTACCAGGTCATCCTATGATGCAATCTAGGCGACAACAACTTCTACCTCCTTTACGATTTCTCGTATCAGGTGGTACTTGCGCTCTATGCATTTACTTACCTTATGGGCTCGTGGTTCCTTCGAGTTTGCAACTGCACCATTATTATCACAATAAATTGTGATAGTTCTGGGTAAACTAGGAATCACATCCAAGTCCATCAAGAATTTCCTGAGCCATACAACTTCTTTAGCCGCCTCAGAGGCCGCCACATACTCAGCTTCCATGGTGGAGTCCGCCACGCACTTCTGCTTGACACTCCATACAATGGCTCCACCTCCCTAAAATAAATACAAAACCTGAGGTAGACTTACTTTTATCCCTATCATATTGGAAGTCGGAATTTGTTTAACCCATAGGGAGTAATTGGTCTGCCCGGTAAACCAACATATAATCCCTAGTCCTTCTCAGGTACTTTAATATATGCTTTACAGCAGTCCAATGTCCCAATCCTGGATTACTCTGATATCTGTTGACCATGCCCATGACAAAGCAGATATCTGGTCTCGTATAGAGCATCGCATACATGAGGCTTCCTACTGCCGAAGCATAAGGAACCACCTTCATCTCCTCTATCTCCTCAGATGATCTAGGACACATCTCTTTAGATAAAGGAACTCCATGCCTGAAAGGTAGAAAACCCTTCTTGGAGTTCTGCATGCTAAAATACTCCATAATCATGTCTATCTATGAAGTTTGGGATAAGCACAACATCCTTTTCCTGTGATCCCTTATAACCTTGATTTCGAGGATGTGTCCCACCTCTCCCAAGTCCTTCATATCAAACTGTTTAGACAACCATACCCTTACGTTCGATAACACCTAGATATTGTTGCCAATCACCAAAATATCATCTACGTATAGTACAAAAAATACCACTACATTTCCGTCACATCTCTTGTATACACAAGACTCATCCGGACTCTGAATAAATCCATAAGACTGGATCACCTCATCAAAATGGATGTTCCAAGACCTCAAAGCTTGTTTCAATCCATAAATGGACCGATTAAGCTTACATACAAGATGCTCTTTGCCCTTAGCAATGAATCTCTCTGGTTGCTTCACGTAGAAGTTTTCCTCAAGACTTCCATTAAGGAAAGCTGTCTTGACATCCATCTGCCACACCTCATAATCCATATGAGCTGCTATGCATAAGAGAATTCGGATAGACTTAAGCATGGCTACCAGCGAAAAGGACTCATCATAATCGATACCCTCTTTCTGAGTATACCTTTTCGCAACAAGTCTCGCTTTGAAGGTCTCAACCTTTCCATCTATTCCTCTCTTTCTCTTGTAGATCCACTTGCATCCAATGGTGTTTATACCATCGGGTGGTTCTACTAGCTCCCAGACCTGATTTGAATCCATAGATTCAATCTCAGCATTCATTGCACTTTGCCAAGATACTGCATCTTTATCTTGGATTGCCTCGTCATATGTCCAGGGATCAGGTTCATGTTCGCCAGGGACCAAATCAGAAGATTCTCCCAAGAACATGAATCTATCAGGCTATCTCACAACCCTCCCACTACGATGAGGTATCACCTGTGTATCCTCTGTGACATGCGGTGCAGTGACATGTGGTATATCCTCTTGTACCGGTGGTACTAAAGAAGTGACTTCCCCTTTTAACTCCTCTAGAACAATTTTACTCTTGGGCTTGTGGCTCATCACATAGTCTTCCTCTAGAAATCTAGCGTTCGTGCTAACGATCACCCTCTAATCTCTAGGACTATAAAACAATCCACCCTTCGCTCGATAGCCATAACAAGCATACTGCATTTGCGAGGTTCCAACTTACCAAGATCTCCTTCAAAGACATGTGCTGGACTCCCCCATATCCGAATATGACTTAGACTAGGCTTTCGCCCAGTCCACAACTCTGTGGGAGTAGAAGGCACTGATTTAGATGGTACCAAGTTCAGAATATACACCGTCGTATCTAGAGCATATCCCCAGAATGAATCTGGCAAGTTAGAATAACTCATCATCGATCTAACCATCTCCATAAGAGTCCTATTCCTTCGCTCTGCTACACCGTTCTGCTGGGGTGTGCCAGGTGCAGTCAATTGGGATTGAATCCCAGCCTCTGATAAGTAGTTCCTAAACTCTCCCAAGAGGTACTCACCGCCACGATCAGATCGTAGTGTCTTGATACTTTTAGCTTGACGTTTCTCCACATCCGCCTTGAATTCTTTGAACTTGTCAAAACATTCAGACTTGTGGCACATCAGGTAAATGTATCCATATCTTGAGTAATCATCTATAAAAAAGACAAAATATTCAAAACTACCTCTTGCCTGGATAGACATAGGACCATACAAATCAGAATGAACAAATTCCAACACATCTTTGGATCTATACCCCTTGGCCTTGAAAATGCCTCTTGATCATTTTACCCTCCAAGCAAGATTCACAAGTTGGGAGATCCTCCACCACTAATGAACCCAAAGGTTCATCAGCTATCAACCTTTGAATTATGCTTAGGTTAATGTGACCAAGCCTAAGATGCCAAAGATATGTTTGGTTCATCTTCGAAGGTTCTTTTCTCTTATTGGAATTAGAAGATGAGTTATTAACTTCAATTTGCATCGTGGGAGGTTTTGGTTCAAGTGTATATAAATTTCCTATCAATGTACCTGAACAGATATTCTCCCAATTCCTTTTTATAACAACTCTGTCGTTAAAAGAAATAGAATATTCATCCATAAACAATTTAGAATCTTAAACTAAATTCTTTCTAAATAAAGGTACATAAAAGGAATTTTCCAGAACCAAAGTTTTATTTTTCTCAAGAGATAAATAAAACTTCTCCCACTGCAATAGCCGCCATCATCATGGCATTGCCCAAGTGAATGGTAATCTCCCCTTTAGCTAGTCGTCGGGTTTCCTGGAACCCTCAGTATTTGCATACATGATTAGTGGCTCCCGTGATTCTACACACCTGTGCCTAGAGATAACACCGCTAATCATGTTTCAACGACTAGTCCAAAGGATATATCTTTGTTCTGCTTTGGATTGGGATAGTCCTTCTTCCAATGTCCATCCTGCTTGTAAGTGAAGTACTTGCCTTTCGGCTTCTTCACTCCTCCCTGAGATCCTCCCACCACCTTTGCTCCACATTGTTTCTCCTTCTTCTTGCCTTTCGGCTTAGAAGTAGAAACCTTTTTGAGCAACCATGGCTTGAGGACATTCTTCGAAGAGTGCATACTTGTACTCCTTAGCAGATAAGACAATATCTAGATTCTTTTCCAATCATCATAATTATGTACAGTAAGTTTATTTTCCTTTAGTATCAAAACAAGTGAACTGAAAGTCAATTTTGGAAATCCTAAGAATCACATAGATCATTATTGTAGATTTCAAAAAATTATTGATTCCTCAAACAATAAAATTTCAAAATCAACCAACACCTCAAAACACCGAGAATATCGTATGCCACGATAGTGTGGACGTATATGAATTCTACATTTGTAAGAGGAGGTTTTACCCATTAATTTTACTATCTTGTCAACCTAACTTTTTGACAAGTAAAATTAATAGTTGGTTTCTCTTCGGCCCTACAAATAAAAGCAGTGACTCCGATGGGGAGGATACTTATATTTGTATCTAAGTGTTCACCATTACTTAGTACCAAGGTAATTATCTCGGGTTATGTGCCTTACGATGGGCAAGTACACACGCTCCTTAATAATTTCCTATAACCATATTCGACCTTGTGATCCGCAAACAAACTCATCCGATGGGGAGGAAGGCACTCAGAGCCGACGCGCAAGTTTGTTTACATCACATGTCAAATCGTAATGGAGGCCGTGGGAATTTATAAAAATATCCCTCTCCCACTTAGTAATTTGAAAATGAGGAATTTTCCTAGCCTACGACATGCATATCAAACAAAAAGCAATAAATATGAAAAATAAATTATTTTCCAACTATTATGGCTTTTGTCTTCAATATGACTCCCGTCGTATCGCCATCTCGTCCGCTCCTCCTACGCCATGTACGAGCCATCCGGAGATCCGAGCCGAGACTAAAACCTATTTTAATTTACATCCATCGATCCTATACTCCACGAGGGAGTGTACATGAAATCTAGATCGAAAGTAAAATAAAATAAAGAGTGGCTAAACAATGCCGTATCTAATTTACAAAAATTAAATACTAGCCTCGTCAACCCCGAGGATTCAACAAAATAAATATTTACACACATACAATCACATACACACATATGACCATAATAGTCGGATCTTATGCCCGCAACCAAAGAGTTAAACTACGCATATCCTACTATTATCCGACACATATAATATAAGAAAAGTGCATAAAAATTAACCGAATCCTAAACACAAAAAACTAGAAACCTTGGCTCTGATACCAATTGAAGGGAATTGCCCGGAAGTTCACCCACTCATTGTAGGATTTTGCTTATCGAGTCCGTGAGGGGAAACTTCGCTTCCCACTTCACCTCGGTAGCTTATCCATGGAGATCCCTTCGATGTCCCCAAATTATAAAAATTTAATCCTAGACAAAAGGGATTGCTCAAACCACCAAGTCATCGTCGTGCTATTCGTTTAGAGAGGTCACTTGAACAAACTAGTTGTTCAAGCGACCATCCTCTATTCTACGAGTAGCCGGGGAATAGACGATGTCCGGATCGCCGGTTTTTGTATTTATGCTCGGGATCCAAGTATTATTTATCCATATACAGATTTATATGATGCTCATAAATGAAAAACAAATAGAAACATGTAACATATAAAAATTAGAGAATCGATATACCTCTCGATCTTCTAATGTATGACCTTCCTCCTTTCGGACGTCGTGTGGGCGACGCTCTACCAAAAGTCGAAGCTCCTAGATCACAAATCTTCCTTCCTTGCTCATCCAAAGCAAGAGGAAGAATAGAAACAAGGCTCATCTCCTTCCTATAGCCAACCAACAAGCAACAAAAGAAATGCTTGCCGCCGGCCAACAAGGAGAAGGACATAATGGTGGAAACCGGCCAAGACACCAAGGGAAACCCTATATCTTGTTTCCACCACCTAAGGAGAAGGAGAAGAGGTCTTTGGATGCCGTCCAAGGGTTGGGATAGGGCTGTGGGCGGCGGCCACCAAAGGATAGGAAGAAGAAACCAAACTACTTCCTTATTTGGTGCCACCCAAGCCTCCTAAACCCTAAGCTTCCAAACCCTAATCCTAGCTTTCCTTATTGCCGGCCATGGAAGAGGAAAAGAAGAATAGAATGAGCTCATGCCAAGGTAGAGAGGAGAAGAATAGGGGCCGACCAACCTTTGGAAGAAGAAGGAACACCTCCTTGAGTTGCCGCCCACTCTAATCCCCAAAACCCTAACCCTAGCCACTACTCCCAATCCTAATCTAATTAGGATTTGTTGCCGCCCAAGGGACAAACCCTAATCCCCTCATCCATCCTTATGTCTTGCCGCCCACTTATTAATCTCTATTTATAGAGTTGGGCTCAAGCCATGATTTAATCTCCTCCATTGGTTCTAGGGATTTAATCTCAACCGTTGGATCTAGAGATTTAATCTCAACCGTCGGATCTAGAGATTTAATCTCTACCTTTGGATCTAGAGTTTTGTTTTCATCCATTGGATATAAGCTTCATGAGGTGTTAATAGGCTACATTAGGGACCATGAGGAGGAGTTGGATCTTGGCCACCCATGGATCAAGCCCATATAAAGTCCGATCCACTAATGATGATCCAATCCACTAAAGGATTATCATTGATCTACCTCACCAACCCCCATATGATAATATGGGCTCCATATATTATTTGTACATTTTCTCCCCATTTTTAAGATCTCGAATGTCCATCGATTAATTAATTTACTGATCATTAATTAATCAACATCTAACTCCTTGAGTAGTACCACTCAACCTTTTCATCATGCCGGACCAAGTCCACCTGCAGGGTTTACATGATGAACCTTATGAGCTCCTCAAGGGGACATCATCATCCTAATACATAGGACACGGTTTCCTCCTATAATCAACGACACACCATATAAATAATATCATCTCCCAACTTACCGAGCCTATCGATTTAATCTATAAATCTCGCCCATTGGTAAATCAAAGAGATGACTACTAAGTATATGTGCCCGTTATTATATCGAGATTAAGAGCATGTACAAAATAATATCTGAGGTCCGATTCGATTATGTAGTCAGTAATAAATCGAATCACCTCTAAGTCGGTCCTGCTCAATACACACAAAGTGCACTAGTGTGATTCTATGGTCAAGACAAACCAATACCAAATCACACTACAACCATTCCGATGGTTTGTCCAAAGCCATCTCAGTTGTGAGCCTTTACTTATACTTTACAAGGAGCCGATAACATGATCTTTCATGTGACACCACACACCATGTTATCTACAATATAATGTATTAGACAATATTGCATAACCATATAAATATGCAAACAATGATCATGTGATTCATATTTCAAAATAAAGATGTTCATACAAAAGATAGACTTTTCAGTATACATCCCTACAATGTGCAAGGCTGGAAAATGACTGAAATCTAGGCTGAAAAATGAGCTAGAAAAATACATGACTGTGCTAATTCACACAGCCTAGTTGTGTCTTTTCCTGGAGTCTTCATTTTGATCCATTTTGCTTTGGAAGCATGCCCAAGTCTTGGGACATGGCCAGTGCGTGTTTCTCAAGGTCCGTGCTCCACAAATTGGTCCATTTTTGTTTCAAAAATGCTGCCCCACACATAAATTAACAAAAGTAGATCTCCAAACTAGAAAATAGGAAATGCATACAAAACAAAGTAAAATATGCATGAAACAAACATAAAATGAAATGAGATGTGAGTGAAAACTACTCCTAAAACCCTATATGTTTTGCTCACATCAATTCCTCCAGACTTAGATCTTTGCTTGTCCTCAAGCAAACTTCAGTACCATAAAATTTTAAAAAGGTATTGTTCTGTACTTAGCATGTTAACTAGATTTATTAAGTGGTATTTGCAATCAAAGCAAAATAGATATGTTCTATAAATTCACTAAGTTAGCTCCTCGTGCTCGTGCTAAGCGAATATTCTTAGGGGATACTTGTTCCATGGTAAGTTAAGTCATCATCCTATAGCTTTTCTAAGGTCTCCAGCTCTTAGGCACTTACCTGCCTAAAGCGAGGGTTGTTCCCTAGATCTAGCATAAAGTCTCAAAGGCGTGTTTGGTATTGAGAGAAATTGGTAGGTGTTTTCCCAGTAACCTAACTCTGTCTCAAAGGGGCACCTAATCATTTCCACCCACGACAACTATTTTTTATCCTTCAATTTTTTTTTTCAAAATTTTTTTTCTTACTCTATTTTTTTCTCTTTCTCTTCCTTTTTTTCTTTTCTTATTGCAATTTTTTTATCTCTCTCTCTTGGGATTTTGATTTTTCCGAATGATCTTACACAATCCGAGCATCTCAAGTAACTAAAATGCTAAATCTAGAGTCACCTAAGGATTCCAAAGTATTATACTACTGAGATGAATCATAACTAGGTACATACTAGATTTTCCTTTTCAGAATGTTCATCATGTGTAAGTGTAATAAAAGCTAACTAGTGTAAGTCTAGAACTTTCATAAGAGCAAATAAAATAAAATACCACGAGATAAATGAAGTTAAGCTACCCATGGAAACAATTCATGTAAGTAACTTTAAAAATACTATTGAGGAAGCTTAAAGATAACAAAACTAAGTGCAGAAAGAAACTAAACACACTATGCATGGATAAATGAATGCTAACTAAAACTTAAATGCAAATATTAGGAAAGAAACTACTGCTAAAAAATAAATAAATCAAAACATGGGATCCCCCCAGACTTATATGAGGCTGTACCACTAATATGGTAGCCGAGGTGGGAAGTTTGACAGTCTCAGCATGTCAGGTTCCTGGGTAAACCTGGTGCTAAGATGCTGATACCACATGTACATGTGGTGATCTAAGAGCTGGTGGATGCAGCGGCTCCTTTGTGCTCCTCCTTCCGGGCCCACTGATGCACACAAACGCAATCTCAAATCTCGTGATAGAGACCATCGAGGACTCGAAGCGTGTGCTCATGCTGAATGCCTGTAAGTGCACCAATGTCGTCAAGTAATAAAAAGATTATCGATCCCATAGGGACTGAGATTCGAGTACCAATTTATTTAGTGGATGTTATTGTTCGGGACTAGACTCTAAAGGTTGCAATTAGGAGGGTTGTCGGCAGTCCTAACTCTAATATGGTGTCACACAGAGGAAAAGAAGGGGCGCTATGGGTCTTTAGATAGATTCTAAGATATCAGTTTCATTTGTGTGTCACGGAACACATTGTCAATTGGGTTTGCTTAGGTTTCTAGTTATGGTTTTGTGGAAAGGACAACATACACTCCCTCGATGGCCCTTTATGTCTATCGGAGCTACCTCTGCCATACCAGGTCAACCCCAGGCTTTAGGACGGGATAGTCGGTATGAGGATGCCCAATCGATCCCTGCGACAAGTCGAAAATGAGGCGCATTTCCTACTCTATTTCATCCTTCTACCCATAATTACCGGTGATGAGGCCGATCCTTAGGTCCCTCTTTAATTCCTTTAAATCTTTGATACGAGGGCTGTCACCCCTCGTATCGGCTAAGCACAGTGACTAGAAAACCAAAACGATAACTATAGATTTAAACCAAAACACCAATTGTAAATATAAATTCAAGAATGAAAAGATATTTGAATTAACATGTTCCAACTCAACACAAACTACTCCCAAATCCAAGAATCAGAGAGTCTACTCCATAGATATGAGAAAAGAAACACAAGGCATGATCATATTCATATAAAAAATAGAATTTATGCAAAGAATAGGATTTACAATGCAATGTAGGTCTTCTCCTCGGCGTTGAAGTGCAGAATCTTGACCCCCAACAATGTTCTTCCTCCCCGTTGCGAGCTCCCGAAGCTTTTCAAAGCTTCAAAGTGCCATCCCAGCCATCGTGCCTCCGCCCTAGGGTTTAGGAGCCCTAGGTTGGCTCCCTCGTGATCCCCAACCTCTTAGACAAGTTTCCTATATATAGAGGTGGTTTCGGCTTTCCATAAATGCATGAAAACCCCTATTTCATTGAATTTGCAGTGCTGCCACACGGCTGTGTGCAAGGCTAGAAAACAAATGAAATCTCGACTGAAAATTGAGCTGGAAAAAACACATGACCGTGCTTTCTTTTCCTGGAGCCTCCGTTTTGATCTGTTTCACTTCGGAAACATGCCCAAGTATTGGGACATGGCCAGTGCGTGTTCCCTAAGGTCCGTGCTCCATAAATTGCTCCATTTTTGCTCCAAAAATGCCGCCCTACACATAAATTAACAAAAGTAGATCTCCAAACTAGAAAATAGGAAATGCATGCACAACAAAGTAAAATATGCATGAAATTAACATTAAATGTAATGAGATGTGAGCGAAAAATACTCCTGAAGCCCTATATATTTTGCTCACATCAATTCCCCCAGACTTAAGTCTTTGCTTGTCCTCAAGCAAACCTCAGTGCCATGAAAATTTAAAAGGTATTGTTCCATACTTAGCATGTTAAATAGATTTATCAAGTGGTATTTGAAATCAAAGCAAAATAGATATGTTCTAGAAATTCACTAAGTTAGCTCCTTGTGCTAGTACTAAGCGAATCTTCTTAGGGGATACTAGTTCTATGGTATGTTAAGTCATCATCCTATAGCTTTCCTAAGGTCTCCGGCTCTTAGGCACTTACCTGCCCAAAGCGAGGGTTGTTCCCTAGATCTAGCACAAAGTCTCAAAGGCTTGCTCGGTATTGAGAGAAATTGGTAGGTGTTTCCTCAGTAACCTAACTCGGTCTCAAAGGGGCACCTAAGCATTTTCACCCACGACAACTTTTTTTTATCCCTCAATTTTTTTTTTCAAATAATTTTTTTTCTTTTTTTATTCCATTTTTTTCTCTGTCTCTTAGGATTTGGATTTTTCTGAATGGACATCCACAATCCGAGCATCTCCAGTAACTAAAATGCTAAATCTAGAGTCACCTATGCATTCCAAAGTACTATACTACTGAGATGAATCATAACTAGGTACATACTAGATTTTCCCTTTCAGAATGTTCGTCATGTGTAGGTATAATAAAAGCTAACCAGTGTAAGTCTAGAACATTCATAAAAGCAAATAAAATAAAATACCACGAGGTAAATTAAGTTAAGCTACTCATGGAAACAACTCATGTAAGTAACTTTAAAAATACTACTGACATAGCTTAAAGATAGCAAAAACTAAGTGCAAAAAGAAACTAAACACACTATGCATGAATAAATGAATGCTAACTAAAACTAAAATGCAAATATTAGGAAAGAAACTACTTCTAGAAAAAAAATAAATCAAAACTTGGTGCCCCCCAGACTTAAGCAAAGCAGTACCTCTAATATGGTGGATGAGGTGCGAAGTCCAATAGTCTCGGCATGTCGGGCTCTTGAGAAAACCTGGTGCTCAACCGCTAATGCCACATGTACATGTGGTCAATCTGAGAGCTGGTGGATGCAGCGGCTGCTCTGTGCTCCTCCTCCCGGGCCCACTGTGCCTGCTGGACATGCATGTGCTACCGCATCTCCTGGCGATAGGTGGCCTCATCCTGGCGATGGGTAGCCTCCTCTTGGAAGTAGACACGGGCCTCATTATAGAACTCCTCAACCCACTGAAAGTGCTCCCGAAAGTCCTAAAACTCTGCCTGTGTGTAAGTGCTCTGCTCCTCCCATCGCTGCCTCTACGTCTGCTGCTTGACATATATGTCATCGAGGCACGATCGAAACTCTAAAAAATCATGGGCAGATGTACCTGCATCATGATCAAAAGTAGAAAAAGGTGGTGGTGCAGGTGCAGACTCATGTTAATGTGAACTAGGTGGGCTCCTATACATGCGTGGACTAGAGAGTGATGTATAGGGCCGAAACGCATGGTATGGTGCCCTTTATCCCTTATGCAACACGACCGTGTGAAAACACACGGCCAGGCTGTGTGCACTGCTGGAATGTGGGGCACGACCATGTGAAAACATACGGCTAGGCCGTGTGAAAGCACACGGCTAGGCTGTGTGCCCTCCGTTTCTCTCTCGTGGTGCACAATGGTCTGAATTCTCCTTACACGCTCAGTCATGCAGGTTCAAAATGATTTTTATTTCTACCTAGCAATTCCTTTCTAATCCTAAACTATTTGCAAAAATAATAAGTGACCATAAATCAAAGTCTAAATTATACACATGAATGTAGAAAAATTAAAAACATGTAAAATTAAACTTGGGTTGCCTCCCAAGAAGTGCTTGTTTAAGGTCTTTAGCTCGACCGTATCGTTATGCTTCAGCTTGGATCTGATGGCCAAAGGAGATCTTTCTCCCTCCCCTGATGTGTTTGAATCTTGTTCGTGGGGGAGCAAGATACTTGCTCACTTTTTGCCTCTTGCCATCTGGTCCTCCATCACTATATCCCTTAAATCTTGCACGGGGAGGGGCAAGATACTTGTTAGCAACCTTCCTTGGCTCGAGATTGAGCATGCTTAGCCTCAAAGAATTTTTAGGAGTTTAATCATAATATTTCATTTCATCTATATGCTGTAAATAATATAACTCACCACAAATATCTTCACCAAAAGATTGATAGGTAGATTCCAATATGTCAACTGAAATTTTATCATTATCAATCATTAAAAGGGGTTCTTTATTAGTAACTAAAATTTCAGTGAGGATTAAGGTAGGCTCTTCTAGATCCTTGAGTTTTGGAGGTGTTTTGATTGAAGCAATGCACTCCTTGATTAAAGTGTCCATTATATAATCCTCAAGTTCTTCTCCAAGTGGTGATTGAATGGATTGTCCTTCTTTACTTCCAATGTCATCTACGTCCTCCTCATTCATTCACTCAAAGTGAGTCTCCACCCTATTAGGTGTGATCCAGTCATCAAAGCCACCTTCTAGTCGTTTGGTTTCTTCTCTTTCTAGATCTCGTTCCATAATATCCGTAAATTGTTGGCTATGCTCCTCACATTCCCTAGTAAAATTATCTAGCAGGGCTTCTAAGTGGGGACTTGGTTCTGGATAAAATTTGCATGGTTACTCATAGCTCTCGTTCTCATTTTGGAAACAATATTGAGTCTCTGTCTGCGAATGCCGCCGTCAGAATTCAGCGTTCTCCTCTTGTTGCGTTTGAATGAAATCTTCTATCATTTGCTCCAGTTGAGATTTAGGCGGACAATATTGAGGGTTTAAGTAGCCATGGTCATAACTATATAAATAGGAATCATCTTGTGGCTACGCATTGTAATTGTAGGTGACATCTTCTTGTTCAAATTATGAAGGTTCGAATATATCCGAAAAATTATTAATAGTATGCCATGTTTCACCACAATGCTCAAAATAAATGTTACCAAAACTTGCAGCATTAAATTGGCCATAATCATGAATAAAAGCATGCATCGTTATATGTAGGAAATTATAAATAAGGAAAGAGCAACTGAATAAAAAAAACTGAAATAAAATAAAATAAAATAAAATAAAACAAGAAAAGTAAATCTAGCCTAGGTCCGATCAAATTATCCGCTTCTCGATTCGATATCAAATTGATCAATCCTCGTCAACGGTGCCAAAAACTTGATGCACACAAACGCGACCTCAAATCTCGTGACGAAGACCATCGAGAACTCGAAGCGCACGCTCGCACTCAACACCCGATGTCGTCAAGTAATAAAAAGATTATTGATCCCACAGGGACTGAGATTCGAGTACCGATTTGTTTAGTGGATGTTATTGTTCGGGACTAGACTCTAAAGGTTGCAATTAAAAGGGTTGTCGATGGTCCTAACTCTAATACTGTGTCACAAGGAGGAAAAGAAGGGTTTCTACAGATCTTTGTTGGGATATATACTGAAAAGTCTATCTTTTGTATGAACATCTTTATTTTGAAATAAGAATCACATGATCATTGTTTGCATATTTTTATGGTTATGCATATTGTCTAATACATTATATTGTAGATAACATGGTGTGTGGTGTCACACGGGAGATCATGTTATCGGCTCCTTGTAGAGTATAAGTATAGGCTCACAACCGAGATGGCTTTGGATAAACTATTGGTATGGTTGTAGTGTGATTTGGTATTGTTTGTCTTGACCATAAAATCACACTAGTTCACTTTGTGTGAATTGAGCAGGACCGACTTAGAGGTGCTTCGATTTATTGCTGACTATATAATTGAATCGGACCTCAGATATTATATTGTACATACTCTTAATCCTGATATAATAACGGGCACATATACTTAGTATTCATCTCTTTGATTTACCAATGGGCGAGATTTATATATTAAATGGATAGGCTCGGTAAGTTGGGAAATGATATTATTTATATGGTGTGTCGTTGATTATAGGAGGAAACCGTGTCCTATATATTAGGATCATGATGTCCCCTTGAGGAGCTCATAAGGTTCATCATGTAAACCCTGCAGGTGGACTTGGTCCGACATGATGAAAAGGTTGAGTGGTACTACTCATGGAGTTAGATGTTGATTAATTAATGGTCAGTAAATTAATTAATCGACGGACATTCGAGATCATAAACATGGGGAAAAAAATGTAAAAATAATATATGGAGCCCATATTAACTTATGGGAGTTGGTGAGGTAGATCAATGATAAACCTTTAGTGGATTGGATTATCATTAATGGATCGGACTTTATTTGGGCTTGATCCATTGGGTGGCCAAGATCAAACTCCTCCTCATGGTCCCTATTGTAGCCTATTAATACCTCATGAAGCTTAGATCCAATAGATAGAAACAAAACTCTAGATCCAAAGGTAGAGATTAAATCTCTAGATCCGACGGTTGAGATTAAATCTCTAGATCCGACGGTTGAGATTAAATCACTAGAACCAATGGTGGAGATTAAAACAAGGCTTATCCCTAACTCTATAAATAGAGCATTAAGGTGGGCGGCAAGGCTTGATGGCTTAAGAGGATTAGGGTTTGCTTTTCTTGGGCGACAAGTAATCCTAGTTTGGTTAGGATTAGGAGTGGGTGGCTAGGGTTAGGGTTTGGGTGTTGGTTGTGGGTGGCAACATGAGGAGAAGGCCTTTTCTTCATCTTCCAAGGTTTGGCCGGAAACCTATCCTTCCTCCCTCTACTTTGGCCGGTGCTCAACCTATCCTTCTTCCCCTCTTCCATAGCCGACAATTAGGAGAGCTAGGTTTATGGTTTTTGGGCGGCTACAAGGAGAAGGATTGGTTTCTTTTTCCTTCTCCAAGTGTTGGCCGGCGCCCATCAACCTCATTGATTCTCCTTTGGCCGGTTCCCATACTCCATGTTCTCATCCTTGGCTGGTGGCAACATCGAGTCTATTGACTTGATGGCCGGTTCTAGATAGGAAGAAGAGTTTTGTTTTATGATCTTCCTTTGTTCGGAGTGAACAAGAAAAGGAAGATTGGTGATCTAGGAGACTTCGATTTTTGGAAGATCGTCGCCCACACGACGTCCAAAAGGAGGAAGGACATACAATAGAAGATCAAGAGGTATAACAAGAGGTATAATCTTGTTTATTTTGATTAGTGTTCCTTTGTATTATGTTTATAATTGCTTTTCAATTATATGCATGTTTTATGTGGATGTTTACTTTATGTATGTGGCTAATATAACTTGGACCCCGAACATAAATACAAAAGCCGGCGATCCGTACATCGTCTATTCCGCGGCTACTCGTAGAATAGAGGTAGGTCACTTGAACAACAAGTTTGTTCAAGTGACCACTCTAAATGAATAGAACGATGATGACAAGGTTGCTTGGGCAATCCCTCTTGTCAAGGATAAATTTTTTTATCTGGGGACGTAGAAGGGATTGCCATGAACAAGCGACATAGTTGAAGTGGGAAGCGAAGTTTCCCCTCACGGACTCGAAGACATAACCAACAGTCTTTAGATGGATTCTAGGATTTTGGTTTCGTTTGTGTGTCACGGAACGTGTTGTCAATTGGGTGTTCTTAGGTTTCTAGTTATGGTTTTATGGAAAGGACATCATACACTCCCCCGATGAGCCTTCGCATCTATCGAAAGCTACCTCTGCCATACCAGGTTAACCCCTGGCTTTAGGACGAGATAGTCGATACGAGGATGCTGAATTGATCCCTGCAACGAGTAAAAAACGAGGTGCGTTTCCTACTTTATCGCATCCTTCTACCCACAATTACCGGCAATGAGGCCCACCCTTAGGTCCCTCTTTAATTCCTCTAAATATTTGATATGAGGGCTGTCACCCCTCGTATCGGCTAAGCACAGTGACTAGAAAATGAAAATGATAACTATAGATCAAAACCAAAACACCAATTGTAAATATAAATTGAAGAATGAAAAGATATTTGAATTAACATGTTCCGACTCAACACAAACTACTCCCTAATCCTAGAATTAGAGAGTCTACTCAATAGATACAAGATAAGAAACACAAGGCATGATCATATCCATATAAACAATAGAATTTACGCAAAGAATAGGATTTACAATGCAATGTAGGTCTTCTTCTCAGTGTTGAAGTGCAAAATCTTGACCTCCGATGATGTTCTTCCTCCCCGTTGCGAGTTCCCGAAGCTTTTCAGGGCTTTAGAGTGTTGTCCCAGCCGTCGTGCCTCCCCCTAGGGTTTGGGAGCCCTAGGGCGGCTCCCTCATGATCCCTAACCTCTTAGATAAGTTTCCTATATATAGAGGTGGTTCCGGATTTCTATAAATGCTTGAAAAACCCTATTTCGTCGAATTTGCGGCATACGACCATGCTAATTCACACAGCCTGGCCGTGTCTTTTCCTGAAGCCTCCGTTTTGATTCGTTTCACTTCTAAAACATACCCAAGTCTTGGGACATGGCCAGTGCCTGTTCCCTAAGGTCAATGCTCTACAAATTGCTCCAATTTTGCTCCAAAAATGCCGCCCTTCACATAAATTAACAAAAGTAAACTCCAAACTAGAAAATAGGAAATGCATGCATAATAAAGTAAAATATGCATGAAACAAACATAAAATGTAATGAGATATGAGCGAAAACTACTCCTAATTGTTGGTGCAGGGGCACTAGATAATCGAACCTGTGTTTTGATTATGGCAAAGACACAAAGTTAAGTTTACATCGTTATCTCACGAGCTAAATCGAGTATGCAGAAAAGTACTAAAGCTAGAGATGAAGGCTAGCGACACCCGGAGGAAGCCGCGGTGGTCGGGCGAAACTCGAGTGACTTCGGAGGGAGCCGAAGGAATCGAGTGGAAGGCCGGAAGAAAAAGCAACACAGTAAGAATCGAGGTAAGCTCGTGTGAGTGAGAGATGTTAAGGTCATGTCCTCTGTATGGGGATGACCGTAGGCGGCGATCCGACTAAGACTTCTTGTGGAAGGTCTAGGTCGAGATCGGACGGTTAGAAACCGTCGTATTTATCATTTTCTGAGCTAACCTCTCACTACAGGGAAGTGGCCAGGTTGGAAGTCGACTGCTGGACATGGAGCAGTCGACTGATGGCGACGAATCAACCTTTGTGCTAGGTCAAAATGGATAACGTTTGACGTGGCCACTTCGCGATAAAATTTGGACAACTTCGTGATCTGTTCAAAAAAAAAGGGAGACATATTCAGAGGCCAAAATCTATAAAAGGAGGGGAGGATTCCATCTCCATATAACATCAATTTTATTCATCAAGTGCTCCTACAACGCCAACGCTCCAACACCATCATAACGCCGACGCGAGAACAAGCTCAGATCTTCTTCGTCGGCAGTAGCATCTAGTAATATATTTTAATATTGTATTCATTGTTTTTATTCGTAATGAGGTGAGGTAGGCTTGTTGCCTCATCCTCGTACTTTCGGATTTTGTGATCGTTGTCTCCTACCTCCAACGAGGAGGAGACATTATAGTGCTTTGCCCTCCGTACGTGGTCTAGGACCGATAGGGCCTTGGAGTAGCAACCGCTGGGTTGTGAACCAAGTAAAAATAAACATGTTTCTTTATTTTCCGCTATGCTTACTCGTTTACTTGTGTCTCAATGAACGAATTTGAACGAAAGATTTACGATCACTATTCACCCCCCTCTAGCGACGCTTCTCGATCCAACACTAAAACCCTATATATTTTGCTCACATCACCCACTGTGTCGGTTGGCATGCATGGGTTGCCGCATCTCCTGGCGATAGGTGGCCTCATCCTGGCGACGGGCAACCTCCTCCTGGAAGTAGATGCGGGCCTCGTCATAGAACTCCTCAGCCCACTGGAAGTGCTCTCGGAAGCCCTGAAACTTTGCTTGCGTGTTAGCGCTCTTCTCCTCCCATCGCTGCTTCTACGTCTGCTGCTCGACATATATGTCGTCGAGGCACGATCGAAACTCCAAAAAATCATAGGCAGATGTACCTGTATCCTACTCAAAAGTAGAAAAAGGTGATGGTGCAGGTGCATGCTCATGTCGATATGGACTAGGTGGGCTCCTATACATGCGTGGAATGGAGGGAGAGTGATGTATAGGGGAGAAACGCATGGTGCGGTGCCCTTTATCTCTTGCACAACATGCTCATGTGAAAACACACGGCTAAGTCATGTGCATTGCTTGAAAGTGGGGCACAACCATGTGAAAACACACAGCTAGGCCATGTGAAAACACACGGCTAGGCCATGTGCCCCTCGTTTCTCTCTCATGGTGCACAACAGTCTGAATTCTCCTTACACGCTTAGTCGTGTAGGTTCAAAATGATTTTTGTTTCTACTTAGCAATTCCTTTCTAGTCCTAATTTATTTGCAAAATGCTAAATTTTATAAATTAAAGTTCAAATTACACAAATGAATGCAATAAAATAAAAAGAGAACATAAAAATTAAACTTGGGTTGCCTCCCAAGAAGCGCTTTGTTTAAGGTCTTTTAGCTTGACCTTATTCCTACGTTTCATTTGATGTGTTTGAATCTTGCTCGTGGGGGAGCAAGATATTTGCTCACCTTATTCCTCCTCCCTTGTGGTCCCTTATCACCATATCTCTTAAATCTTACTTGTGGAGGGGAAATATATTTATTAGCTGCCTTCCTTGGTTCAAGAGTGAACATGTTTATCTTTAAAGAATCATCAAGAGTTTGATCATAATATTCTATTTCATCCATATGCTATGAATAATGTAACTCACCATGAATATCCTCACCAAAAGATTGATCAGTCGATTCTATTATGTCAAATGAAATTTTATCATTACAAATCACTAAATGGGCTTCATTATTAGTAGCTAAAGTTTCAGTGAGAGTAAAGGTAGGCTCTTCTAGATCCTTGAGGTTAGGAGGTGTTTCGATTGAAACAATGCACTCCTCGATTAAAGTATCAATTAAATATTTCTCAAGTTCTTCTTCAACCGGTGATTGAATGGATTGTCCTTCTTCACTTCCTGCTAATCGACTCAGTGTTCTAGCAAACTGACTAGTGATCTGTGTTATCTGAATCTCCAGCTTCTTTTTTCAGCTAGCAATGTCATTCATAGATGACCTTAATTCTTCAATCATTGTTTTTGTCTGTTAATGCCGCTGCTGAAATTCAGCGTTCGCCTCTTGTTGCGTATGAATAAATCTTTGTATCATCTACTCTAGTCGAGATTTAGGCGGACAATATTGAGGGTTTAAGTATCCAGGGTCATATGAATAGGAATCATCTTGTGGCCACTGGTTGTAATTGTAGGTGACATCTTCTTGTTCAAATTGTGAAGGTTCAAATATATTCGGACAATCGTTTATGGTATGCCATGTTTCACCACAATGCTCACAATAAATATTACCGAAACTCACAGCATTAAATTGACCAAAATCATGAGTAAAAGCATGCATCATTATATGCAAGAAATTATAAATAAGGAAAAAGCAACTAAATAAACAAAACTGAAATAAAATAAAATAAAATAAAACAAGAAAAGTAAATCTAGCCTAGTTCTGATCCAATTATCCACTTCTCGATTCGATATCGAATCAATCAGTCCCCGACAACGACGGTAAAAACTTGATGAACGCGAATGCGACCTCAAATCTCGTGATGGAGACTGTCGAGGACTTGAAGCGCGCGCTCGTGCTCAACGCCCACAAGTGAACGGATCTCATCAAGTAATAAAAATATTATCGATCCCATAGGGACTGAGATTCGAATACCGATCTATTCGGTGGATCTTATTATTCGGAACTTGATTCTAAGGGTTGCGATTAGGAGAGTTGTCGGCGGTCCTAACTCTAGTATGGTGTCACATAGAGGAAGAGAAGGGTTGCTACAAGTCTTTAGATGGATTCTAGGATTTCGGTTTCGTTTGTGTGTTGTATAACACATTGTCAATTGGGTTTGTCTAGGTTTCTAGCTATGGGTTTGTTGAAAGGACATCATACACTCCCCCGATCAGCCTTTGCATCTAAAGCTACCTCTGGCATACCAGGTCAACCCCTGGCTTTAGGACAGGATAGTCGGTACGAGGATGTCGAATCGATCCCTACGATGAGTCAAAAATGAGGCACGTTTCCTACTCTATCGCATCCTTCTACCCACAGTTACTGGCGATGAGGCCAACCCCTAGGTTCCTCTTTAATTCCCCTAAATCTTTGATACGAGGGATGCCACCCCTCGTATCGGATAAGCACAGTGACTAGAAAACCAAAATAATAACCATAAATCTAAACCAAACACCAATTGCAAATATAGATTCAAGAGTAAAAAGATATTTTAACCAACATATTCTAACTAAACACAAACTACTCCCTAGTCCTAGAATCAGAGAATCTACTCCATGAATGCGAGAAAGGAAACACAAGGCATTGTCAACTTCAAATATACAAGATAAAGCATGGAAAGAATATAGATTACAATGTATTGAGGTCCTTCTCTCTGGCATTGAGGTGCATAACTTGGATCTCAAGCGGCTTCCTTCCTCCCCATTGCAAGTCTTCAAAGCTTTTTAGGACTTCGGAGTGTTGTTTCGGTCACCGTGCCTCCTTCCTAGGGTGTGAGAGCCGTAGGGCAGCTCCCTCGTGATCCCCCACCTCTTAGATGAGTTTCCTATATATAGAGGTGTCTCTGAATTTCCATGAATGCTTGAAAAACCCTATTTCCTTGAATTTGCGACGCCGTTACACGACCGTGTGAATTTCACATGACCTGACCATGTGCAAGGCTATAAAACGACTGAAATCCAATCAGAAAAATGATCTAGAAAAAACACATGGCCGTGCTAATTCACACGGCGTGGATGTGTCTTTTCTTGGAGTCTCCGTTTTGATCCGTTTCGCTTCGAAAACATGCCCAAGTCTTGGTACATAGCCCGTGCATGTTTCTTAAGATTCGTGCTCCACAAATTGCTCCATTTTGCTCCAAAAATGCTTCCCTACACATAAATTAACAAAAGTAGATCTCTGAACTAGAAAATAGAAAATGCATAAAAAAAAAGTAAAATATGCATGAAACAAACATAAAATGAAATGAAATGTGAGCGAAAACTACTCCTAAAACCCTATATGTTTTGCTAACATCACCTAACTATTTGTGGGTGGAAGTGGTTGACATCTCTTGTTATATCCAAAATCGAGTCTTAATTCATAGGTTTTTAGGCAAAACACCTTTTGAATTATGGAATGGAAAAATTTCTACAATTCAGTATTTTATGGTCTTTGGATGTAAAGTCTATATTTTTAATACCAAAGACAATCTAGGAAAATTTGAGTCTTAGGCGGATGAGGGAATCCTAGTTGGATACTCATCCACTAGCAGAGGTTATAGGGTCTACAATAAGAGGACTCAAAAAGGTTGAGGAATCCTTCAATGTTGATTTTGTTGAGTCTTCTAGTACTTATCCTAGAAAATCCTCTATTGATAAGGGTATTAATGACAATAATCAAGACATTACCAGAATACTTTAAAACTTGACCTTAGGGGGTAATGATCAAGGGGGAGAATTAGTAAGTACAAGGGAGAGGAAGAGGAGATTCCGATGATGAAAGAAGAAAGGATACCCATGAGTTAAATTAATTTGATTCACCCTCTGAGACCTTAAGGATTCATCAAAATCATCCCCTAGACCAAGTAGTAGGAGAATTATCACAAGGAGTAAGGACTAGATCCTTCCATAGGGCTCCTACTTGAGCCTAAATTAATTATTGATACATTACTTGATCCAGATTGGATCTTGGCAATGCAATAAGAATTGGCTCAATTTGAGAAAAGTCAAGTATGGTAGCTAGTTCCTAGACCCAATGATAGTACTATTGTTACTACAAGATGGGTCTTTAGGAACAAGTTGGATGATCAAGGGAATATAACTAGAAACAAACCTAGGTTAGTAGCTTGAGGATTCAATAAAGTTGAAGGACTTGATTATGATGAAACATATGTTCCGGTTGCTAGGTTAGAGTCCATAAGAATCTTATTAGGGTATGCCGCTCACATGGATTTTAAACTCTATCAAATGGATGTGCAATCGACATTCTTAAATGGTTTCATTAAGAAAGAAGTCTATGTAGAACAACCTCCCATATTTGAGAAGTAGATTACCCAAACCATGTTTATAAGCTTAGAAAATCATTATATGGGTTAAAACATGCTCCCTGGGTGTGGTATAAAAGACTATCATCTTTCTTAATCTCTAAGGACTTTAGAAGAGGTCCAGCGGATCAAACTCTATTTATAAAGTCAAAGTCAAAGTCAAAAGACATCTTTGTTGCCCAAGTGTATGTTGATGATATCATTTTTGGGTCAACAAATGATGAATTCCTTCAAGATTTCATTAAAAATATGGGAAATGAGTTTGAAATGAGTCTAGTTGGTTAATTAAATTTCTTCTTAGGTCTACAAATTAAATAAACATAGGAGGGAATTCATATATACCAAACCAAATATGCCAAAGAAATGATCAAGAAATTTGTTGGAAAATACTAGGTAGTAACTGTAGGGTTTTGCCCCGGAAGCTCTCACACCAATTTAATGGTTTTGCTTATTGAGTCCGTGAGGGGAAGCTTCACTTCCCACTTCACCTCGGTAGCTTCCTTCATGGCGATCCCTTCTATGTCCCCGGATTAAAAAATTTAATCCTAGACAAAAGGGATTGCCAAAGCAACCAAGCCATCGTCGTGCTATTCGTTTAGAGAGGTCACTTGAACAAACTAGTTGTTCAAGCGACCATCCTCTATTCTACGAGTAGCCGCGGAATAGACGATGTCCGGATCGCTGGTTTTCATGTTTATACTTGGGATCCAAGTATTATTTAGCCATATACAGATTTATATCATGATCATAATTGAAAAACGAATACAAACATGTAACATATAAAATTAGAGAATCGATATACCTCTCGATCTTCTAATGTATGTCCTTCCTCCTTTCGGACGTCGTGTGGGCGACGCTCTACCATAAGTCGAAGCTCCTAGATCGTAAATCTTCCTTCCTTGATCTTCCAAAGCAAGAGTAAGAATAGAAACAAGGCTCATCTCCTTCCTATAGCCAACCAACAAGCAACAAAAGAAATGCTTGCCGCCGGCCAACAAGGAGAAGGAGATAATGGTGGAAACCGACCAAGACACCAAGGGAAAGCCCTATATCTTGTTTCCACCACCTAAGGAGAAGGAGAAGGAATCTTTGGATGCCATCCAAGGGCTGGGATAGGGCTGTAGGTGCCGGCTACCAAAGGATAGGAAGAAGAAACCAAACTACTTCCTTATTTGGTGCCACCCAAGCCTCCTAAACCCTAAGCTTCCAAACCCTAATCCTACCTTTCCTTATTGCCGGCCATGGAAGAGGGGAAGAAGAATAGGATGAGCTCATGCCAAGGTAGAGAGGAGAAGAATAGGGGTCGGCCAACATTTGGAAGAAGAAGGAACACCTCCTTGAGTTGCCGCCCACCCCTAGCTCCCAAAACCCTATCCACCCAAACCTAATCCTAGCTTTCCTTATTGTTGGCCATGGAAGAGGGGAAGAAGAATAGGATGAGCTCATGCCAAGGTAGAGAGGAGAAGAATAGGGGCCGACCAACCTTTGGAAGAAGAAGGAACACCTCCTTGAGTTGCCTCCCACCCCTAGCTCCCAAAACCCTAGCCACCCAAACCTAATCCTAAACCAACTAGGATTCCTAGCCTCCAAAGGAAGCAAACCCTAATCCCCTTAAGCCATGCTTCACCTTGCTGCCCACTTCGTGACTCTATTTATAGAGTTGGGTTCAAGCCATGATTTAATCTCCTCCATTGGTTCTAGGGATTTAATCTCAACCGTCGGATCTAGAGATTTAATCTCAACCGTCGGATCTAGAGATTTAATATCTACCTTTGGATCTAGAGTTTTGTTTTCATCCATTGGATCTAAGCTTCATGAGGTGATAATAGGCTACATTAGGGACCATGAGGAGGAGTTGGGTCTTGGACACCCATGGATCAAGCTCACATAAAGTCCGATCCACTAATGATGATCCAATCCACTAAAGGTTCATCATTGATCTACCTCACCAACCCCCATATGATAATATGGGCTCCATATATTATTTGTACATTTTCTCCCCGTGTTTAAGATCTCGAATGTCCGTCGATTAATTAATTTACTGACCATTAATTAATCAACATCTAATTCCTTGAGTAGTACCACTCAATCTTTTCATCATGCCGGACCAAGTCCACCTGCAGGGTTTACATGATGAACCTTATGAGCTCCTCAAGGGGGCATCATCATCCTAATATATAGGACACGGTTTCATCCTATAATCAACGGCACACCATATAAATAATATCATCTCCCAACTTACCGAGCCTATCAATTTAATCTATAAATCTCGCCCAATGGTAAATCAAAGAGATGAATACTAAGTATATGTGCCCGTTATTATATCGGGATTAAGAGCATGTACTAAATAATATACGAGTCGGTCGATTATGTAGTCGGATAAATCAGAATCACCTCTAAGTCGGTCCTGCTCAATACACACAAAGTGCACTAGTGTGATTCTATGGTCAAGACAAACCAACACCAAATCACACTACAACCATTCCGATGGTTTGTCCAAAGTCATCTCGGTTGTGAGCCTTTACTTATACTTTTCAAGGGGCCGATAACATGATCTCCTGTGTGACACCACACACCATATTATCTACAATATAAAGTATTAGACAATATTGCATAACCATAAAAATATGCAAAAAATGATCATGTGATTCTTATTTCAAAAATAAAGATGTTCATAGAAAAGATAGACTTTCAGTATACATCCCTACAATCTCCCACTTATACTAAAAAACTATGCTGTCCTCATACTTCCATACATCTAATTCCCCTTCCCTCCACATGCCTATCAAAGCTCTCGCTAGAAGGGCCTTAGTGAAAAGGGTCTACCAGGTCATCCTCTGATGCAATCTAGGCGACAACAACTTCTACCTCCTTTACGATTTCGTGATCGTGGTATCAAGGCGCCATGTGTTTACTAACCTTATGGGCCTGTGGTTCCTTCAGCTCAGAATCGCACCATACTATTATGATAATAAATTGCGATAATTCTGGGCAAACCAGGAATCACATCCAAGTCCATCAGGAAGTTCCTGAGCCACACAACTTCTTTGGTCGCCTCAGAGCATGCCACACACTCAGCTTCCATGGTGGAGTCCGCCACGCATTTCTGCTGGACACTCCTCCATACAATGGCTCCACCTCCCAAAGTAAACACAAAACCTGAGGTAGACTTACTGTTATCCCTATTTGATTGGAAGTTGCAATCCATGTAACCCACAAGGAGCAATTGGTCTGCCCGATAAACTAGCATATAATCCTTAGTCCTTCTCAGACACTTCAATATATGCTTTACCACAGTCAAATGTCCCTGTCCTAGATTACTCTGATATCTGCTGACCATGCCCACGACATAGCGGATATTTGGT
The DNA here is from genome assembly GCA_025175895.1 of Wurfbainia villosa. Classification (NCBI taxonomy): domain Eukaryota; kingdom Viridiplantae; phylum Streptophyta; class Magnoliopsida; order Zingiberales; family Zingiberaceae; genus Wurfbainia; species Wurfbainia villosa. The sequence continues at coordinate 39,825,982 of CM045988.1, forward strand.
CTCGTACATAGCATTGCATATATGAGGCTTCCTACTGCCGAAGCATAAAGAACCACCTTCATTTCCTCTATCTCCTCAGATGTTCTAGAACACATCTCCTTAGATAAAGGAACTCCATGCCTGAAAGGTAGAAAAAACTTTCTTGGAGTTCTGCATGCTAAAAGGATCCATAATCGTGTCTATGTATGAAGCTTGGGATAAGCACAACATCCTTTTTCTGTGATCCTTTATAACCTTGGTCCCAAGGATGTGTCCCACCTCTCCCAAGTCCTTCATATCAAACTGTTTGGACAACCATACCCTTACGCCCGATAACACTTTGATATTGTTGCCAATCACCAAAATGTTATCTACGTATAGTACAAGAAATACCACTACGTTTTCGTCACATCTCTTGTATACACAAGACTCATCCGGACTTTGAATAAATCCATAAGACTGGATTACCTCATCCAAGCGAATGTTTCCAAGACCTCGAAGCTTGCTTCAATCCATAAATGGATCGATTAAGCTTACATAAAAGATGCTCTTTGCCTTTAGCAATGAATCCCTCTGGTTGCTTCATATAGATATTTTCCTCAAGACTTCCATTAAGGAAAGCTGTCTTGACATCCATCTGCCACACCTCATAATCCATATGAGCTGCTATGCATAAGAGAATCCGGATAGACTTAAGCATGGCTACCGACGAAAAGGTCTCCTCATAATCGATACCCTCTTTCTGAGTATACCCCTTCGCAACAAGCCTCGCTTTGAAGGTCTCAACCTTCCCATCTATTCCTCTCTTTCTCTTGTAGATCCACTTGCATCCAATGGTTTTTATACCATCGGGTGGTTCTACTAGCTCCCATACCTGATTTGAATCCATAGATTCAATCTCAGCATTCATTGTACTTTGCCAAGATACTGCATATTTATCTTGGATTGCCTCGTCATATGTCCAAGGATCAAGTTCATGTTAGTAATATATGAGAGATGTTTTAAGGCAATCACCTTATGTTTGAACCATTTATATGATAAATGAAGATTCACTATTTGAGTATACATGTTTTCATGTATTTGATTAGATCTTAAACTCATTTACTGAATGTCCACGATACGATTCACAGCATGAGAGAATTTGTGATTAGATCACAACTAGTGAGTATCTCTACATGTGTAATTGTGATGTATCAGAATTATCCCTAGTCGATGAATTGATGGATTTGGACACCATTGATTCTATTGAGACTAGCATGAGGTATACTCCTTGGTGTATCCAAGCAGCTGATTCTCACTAGCTGGAGACATTGTGATGGCCGGAGTTAATCGTGGATGCTAGTTATGGTAACTAGTTCATTGGAGTGACCAGCCGTAAGACTTCATATGGTTCTCTGCATATATAGATATGTCAATGAAGTTCTTACTGTAGCTTAAGTGCGATGTTCCTTTGACTAGCGGTATTCAAGTCATCTTGATCATGAAGACTTATGCTTTGACATCTTAAGCAAGCATCTCTGAGGAGATGTGGACCCGGGATGATTGGGTATAAGTCGAAGTGATCGAAGGTGTTTGAATAGCCTATAAAGGATTCACCACTCCTTGCGAGGAGATGTATACCCATGGCCTCTCGTCGGATTGTTACTAAAGTCTTTGGCCAAAGCATTATATGTTTAGAGTAAGGTACTCTTCGATACATGTGCAGTAACTAGAATCCATAGGACGAGGAATGATACTTAGGTTAGGTGTGACGTAGTCAGCCTAGTGGGGACTGACACTATAGACCATGTCCTAAACCAAGTTGGTATAAGATGAGTGAAGGGAATGGGGCATGATTCATTCGAGCTGCTGAAGGGATTCAGAAATAGTTCTGGATTAACCGTTGATCTTTTCGGTTAATTGGGGATCATGATGTACTACTAGGTGCCACTCATGATCGTTCTATAATTAATGGTTAATTATAGACGGCCAACATAAACTGAGAACCTATTTGGTCACACGCACAACGAGTGTAATCCGAAGGATTTAAAACGAGCTTGAGAATGAGATTCTCAGACCGAGAGAAACTGGGTTTGGTTGGACCAAACATGGAGCGAGCATGAAATCGTTTCAGTCGCAATGGAAACGTGGATGGGCCGTGTCTTATGAAGACATGATGAACGAACCAAATTGGTTTGGTTCTAATCCAATGGAGGAGAATAAACCAAAGGGTTTGGTTTATTTAAACGAATGAACCAAAGTTGGTTCGGTTCGTTTTAACTTAAAATAAACCATCATGGTTTGGTTTATTTTAACTTATATTAATGGAGCAGGTTAACGGGCCTTATGGTTTTGATCCGATAACCATTAAGAGAATTAGTTCTCTATAAAAGAGGGCTTGAGAGTTTGTTAAGCCCTAATCCAAAAACCCATGACCTAATTGTTGCCGCCCCCCTCCTCTCCTTGGAGAAGTCGGCGCCAACCTCCATTGCCGCTGCCCAACCCCTTGTTCCACCATCCAAATTGTTTCCGGCATCCAAGCTTCAGCCGGTGATCCTCCGGCAATTCTCCGGTGATCTCCTTTGGGTTCGGCATCAAGGTGAGCTTCATCCTACCCTTTTTGGCCGGCCCTTACTCCTCCACCAAAGCTGTCCAGTTTTCTGGACAGCTTGTTTCCCTCTCGTCGGAGCATCATTTGTATGATGTTTGGAGCTCCAACAGCGGTAGCCTTACCGGGGATTCGATCTCCGGTAATCCTCATAGGTGGAGGACGAAGGATTCGTCAAACGGTTGACGAATACCTTTCCGGAGAAGCGAGTTTTGAGGACTCGTTTTTGGATCCGAATTTGGATTCGGATCGTAATCTTCTCTCGATCACATCGTCTTCAACACGAGGCAAGTAACCTGTACGAAGACGAAGCTCATGACTTGGTGAAGTCATCCCGAAGATACTCGTCATGGATACGGATAGAGACGATTCTAGCAAGGATCGTTCCGGTTGATGCCTTTCCCGCTACACGTGATACGTAAGGTATACGTAGTTAAATTTCCTTTTATTGCAAAATTTAAATTTACGGATATGTCTACACATGTTGTACTATGCATGCGTGTGATGTGTGTGTTGTAATAAATGTAGATTTATTATTTTTATTTCTTCCGCTGTGCACATGTTTATGAAACATGTTCGAACACACACTCGACGCGGTGCCGGAAACCCAACAGTGGTATCAGACCCCAGGTTGTGTTTCGACATAATCGTAAAATTGTTTTGCGATAGTCATAATGATATTTCTGGAAATTTTCTACTTTTGGAAAGTTAGAAGTATTTATGGAAATTTTTCAATTTTGGAAAGTCTAGAAGTATTTATGGAAATCTTCCACTTTTGGAAAGTTGGAAGTATTTATGGAAGTTGATATTTTCCATAAATAAAATATTTGATTAGATTTTGGAAATTTGTTTCCTAATTTAATCATGATTTGATTTGGGAAATCAAATCTTAAAATATTTTATTTCCATAAGTAGTTTTGATGATTTAGGAAATTGGTTTCCTAAATTGACTTTCCTTAATCAACTATTTCCACAAATAAAATATGTGATTAGATTTGGAAATTTGTTTCCTAATTTAATCATGATTTTATTTGGAGAATCAAATCTTAAACATATTTTATTTCCATAAATAGTTATGACATAAAAGGAAATATTATACATGACATAATTGTATGCCATGTAATTGCATTAGATGCATATCATTATGCCATTCGTGTCGTGACATGTAGATGTATGCCATGCCATGTAGATAATAGTTATTTGCATGCAAAGAGGATGAGACATAAAAACCCTAACTCAATATTAAAGCCTACACCTTCCATTAATATGGTTAGAACCAGAGTTCCGTTTCTTGTTCGGGTTGTTGGACTCTCTCCAAGCCCGGCTCGAACCCGAACATGTTCAAACAATGGAATAGTTTAATACTAATATGGTAAGAGTCAGAGGTCAATCGTTAGCTTTGGTTGTTGGACTCTCTCCAAGACGGGCTAATTAGTTGAATGCGCTCTAACCATATTAAAACTATTTCTTGATTAATGGGTTGGCTTTAACCTGGAGCATCGGCTTGTTGGACTCTCTCCAAGGTCGATGTAAAGGGAGGTGAAGTTGGGTACTATGCATATGATGCATACTTGTTAATGTTTTAACAACCCGATGTATGTGTGAACATTCAATTAGTTGATAGCACATTGTGATAGTTGCATATACGTGATATGCAATCGGTATATTTGATACCTACCATCGTAGTTATGAATGACTTGTTGGACTCTCTCCAAGGTTGTTCATATCTATGATGGATATCAGCCTATTCGGAGATAGACCTACGATCTCCCGAAGTGATTTTGGGGTTTTTGAAATTCGAAAAATGAATGGGATTTATGAATGTTTAATGATACATTTTAAAATCATCTTTCTCATATATGCTCGTTATGTATTTCTAAGATTGATCATGATGTCTTTGAATTTGCATTCCATTTTGGATTCGAATAAATTGACTAGGCCGAACTTCTTGGACTGGCTTAGAAACTTGAGAATTGTTCTCAAGGTTGAAAGGCTTGCAAATGTCCTCGAAGCGCGTCTTCCCGCCCGTCTGTTGGGTTTCCGGCACCGCGGCGTGTGTGTGTTCGATCATGTTTCGTAAACATGAGCACAACGGAAGAAATAAAAATAATAAATCTACATTTATTACAATACACACAACACACGCATGCATAGTACAACATGTGTAGACATAATCGTAAATTTAAATTTGCAATAAAAGGAAATTTAACTACGTTATACCTTTCGTATTACGTGTAGCGGGAACGACATCAACTGGAACGATCCTCGCTAGAATCGTCTCTATCCGTATCCACGCCGAGTATCCTTAGGATGACTTCGCTAAGCCACAAGCTTCGTTTTCGTACGGGTTACTAGCCTCGTGTTGAAGACGACGTGATCGAGAGATGATCACGATCCGAATCCAAATTCGGATCCTAAGACGAGTCCTCAAAACTCGCTTCTCCGGAGAGGTATTCGTCAACCGATTGACGAATCCTTCATCCTCCATCTCAGAGGATTACCGGAGATCGAATCCCCGGTAAGTTAGCCGCTGTCGGAGCTCTAACCGTCGTCCAAACGACGCTCCGACGAGAGGAGAACAAGCTGTCCAAAAAACTGGACAGCTTTGGTGGAGGAGATAGGCGCCGGCCAACCAAGGGAAGATAAAGCTCACCTTGATGCCTAACCTAAAGGAGATCACCGGCTGAAGCTTGGATGTCGGCAAGGAGCTGGATGGCGACACAAGGAGCTGGGCGGCAAGCTAGGGTTGGCGCCGAATAACTCCAAGGAGAGGTGGGCGGCAACTTTTGCTAGGGTTTTGGATTAGGGCTTAATTATCCCTTAAGCCCTCTTTTATAGAGAACTAATTCTCTTAATGGTTATTGAATCATAACCATTAGGCCTGTTAACCCGCTCCATTAAGATAAGTTAAAATAAACCAAACCATAAAGGTTTATTTTAAGTTAAAACGAACCGAACCAACTTTTGGTTCATTCGTTTAAAATAAACCAAACCCTTTGGTTTATTCTCCTCCATTGGATTAGAACCAAACCATTTTGGTTCATCCATTATGTCTTCACAAGACACGGCCCATCCACACTTCCATTGCGACTGAAACGATTTAATGCTCGCTTCATGTTTGGTCCAACCAAACCTAGTTTCTCTCGGTCTGAGAATCCCATTGTCAAACTCGTTTTAAATCCTTCGGATTATGCTCGTTGTGCATGTGACCAAATAGGTTCTCGATTTATGTTGGCCATCTATAATTAACCATTAATTATAGAACGATCATGAGTGACACCTAGTAGTACATCATGATCCGCAATTAACCGAAAAGATCAACGGTTGATCCAGAACTATTTCTGAAACCCTTCAGCAGATCGAATGAATCGTGCCCCATTCCCTTCACTCATCTTATACCCACTTGGTTCAGGATATGGTCTATAGTGTCAGTCCCCACTAGGCTGACTACGTCACACCTAGCCCAAGTATCATTTCCTCATCCTACGGATTCTAGTTACTCCACATGTATCGAAGAGTACCTTACTCTAAACATGTAATACTTTGGCCAAAGACTTTAGTAACAATCCGACGAGAGGCCATGGGTATACATCTCATCACAAGGAGTGGTGAATCCTTTATTGGCTATTCAAACACCTTCGATCACTTCGACTTATACCCAATCATCCCGGGTCCACATCTCCTTAGAGATGCTTGCTTAAGATGTCAAAGCATAAGTCTCTATGATCAAGATGACTTGAATACCGCAAGTCAAAGGAACATCGCACTTAAGCTACAGTAAGAACTTCATTGAAATATCTATATATGTAGAGAACCATATGAAGTCTTACGGCTGGTCACTCCAATGAACTAGTTACCATAACTAGCATCCACGATTAACTCCGGACATCACTATGTCTCCAGCTAGTGAGAATCAACTACTTGGATACACCAAGGAGTATACCTCGTGCTAGTCTCGACAGAATTGATGGTGTCCATATCCATCAATTCATCGACTAGGGATAATTCCGATACATCACAATTACACATGTAGAGATACTCACTAGTTGTGATCCAATCACAAATTCTCTCATGCTGTGAATCGTATCGTGGACATTCAGTAAATGAGTTTAAGATCCAATCAAATACATAAAATATGTATACTCAAATAGTGAATCTTCATTTATCATATAAATGGTTCATACATAAGGCGATTGCCTTAGGGCATCTCTCATATATTACTAATAGACTCCCACTTGGCCTAATGTCAATCGCTACAGTATCCAATACTATAAGCTCTAACATGACCCTCAAACTTACTTTGAGGTAATGCCTTAGTCAAAGGATCCGCTAAGTTCCTTTCGGTGGGAATTTTCTCGATTTGTATTTCGTTCCTACTGATGATCTCTCTGATAAGATGATAGCGGCGAAGCACATGTTTGGATCATTGATGAGACCACATCAAGTTCAGAGATGAACTTCTTGATCCAAACCGCTTCCTTTGCTGCTTCCAAAGCTGCAATGTTTTATGCCTTAGTGGCAGAAGCCGCTATAGTGTCAAGCTTGGAACCTTTCCAACTTATTGCGCCTCCATTCTAGGTGAATACTTACCCAGACTGAGACATGGAATCATCCTTGTCTGTTTTGAGCGGGCATCCGTATACCCACGTATCACCATGTACCCTTCTCCATATATTAGGAACGCATCCTTAGTTCTTCTTAAGTACTTAAGGATCATCTTAACAGCCACCCAATGATCCATTCCAGGATCATACTGGTATCTGCTCGTGACACTCAGAGCATACGATACATTGGGCCTCGTACATAACATAGCATACATGATAGATCCTATTGCGGATGCATAGGGAATCTTACTCATGCAAATCCTCTCGTCTTTTGTGCGCGGACACATAGACTTCGAAAGGTGTATCCCATGCCTGATGGGTAGAAAACCTTTCTTGGATTCCGAAATGCTAAACCTCTTTAGCACTCGGTCTATATATGTAGACTGCGAAAGACCAAGCAACCATTTCGATCTATCTCTATAGATCTTAATCCCGAGGATGTAGGTTGCTTCTCCCAGGTCTTTCATGGAGAATGTCTTGGATAACCAAACCTTAACTGACTGTAAGATTGAAACATCGTTTCCTATGAGTAATATGTCATCGACATATAATACTAGGAATACGACTGCACTCCCACTAACCTTCTTGTACACACAAGGTTCGTCTGGATTTTGTGAGAAATCAAACCTTTTGATTGTCTCATCAAAAAGGATATTCCAGCTCCTGGATGCATGCTTCAATCCATAAATGGACCGTCGCAATTTGCATACCTTGGTTTTATCAACCGATGTGAAACCCTCAGGTTGTATCATATACACATCCTCGAGCAGGTTTCCATTAAGGAAAGCTATTTTCACATCCATCTGCCATATCTCAGAATCATAATGAGCCTCAATGGCCAGGAGCATCCGAATGGATTTAAGCATAGCTACAGGCGAATAGGTTTCGTCATAATCAACACCTTGCTTTTGACGATATACTTTCGCCACCAATCTAGCCTTATAGGTAATCACATTACCATCCATGTCAATTTTCTTCTTGAAAACCCACTTGCACCCTATAGGCTTTATGCCTTCAGGTGGGTCAACCAAGTTCCAAACTTGGTTTTCATACATTGAATCCATTTCCGACTTCATGGCACCAAGCCACTTATCCCTTTCTGAACTTGTCAGCACTTCTTCATAACTGGTAGACTCCTCATCATCAATGAGTAACACGTCGTTCGATTCACTTACGAGAAATCCATATCTCTCGGGAATATTGCGTGTTCTTCCAGATCTACGATGATGTGGTGTTACAAAAGGTCCATCCGATTGCTCATCACTATGAGTTGTCGGCTGTTGTGCTTCACCAGGTATCTCATCAATGTCTATTTTAGTCTCTCGAGCCTCTTCAAGCTCGACGACACTCCCACTGTTTTCTTGTAAGAGAAACTCTTTCTCTAGAAACACAGCATGCCTTGAAACAAACACCTTTTGTTCCACAGGATGATAGAATTGGTAATCCCTTGTTTCCTTAGGGTATCCAATAAATAGACATTTATCAGACTTAGCATCCAATTTGTCTGATACAGTCCGCTTCACATAAGCAGGACAACCCCATATCTTCAAGTAAGATACATGAGGTTTCTTACAATTCCATATCTCATATGGAGTAGTTGAGACTACCTTGGTAGGCATTCTGTTTAACAAGTAAATACCTGTCTGAAGTGCATAACCCCAAAAGGACTTGGGAAGAGTCGCATGATTCATCATTGACCTGACCATGTCCAACAAGGTCCGATTACACCTCTCAGATATACCATTATGCTGTGGTGTATAGGGCGGAGTCCATTGAGACAATATACCTGTTGGGTTTTTGGCACCGCGGCGTGTGTGTGTTCGATCATGTTTCGTAAACATGAGCACAGCGGAAGCAATTAAAAATAATAAATCTATATTTATTACAATACACACAACACACGCATGCATATTACAACAAGTGTAGACATAACCGTAAATTAAAATTTGCAATAAAAGAAATTTATCTACATTATACCTTTCGTATGACGTGTAGCGGGAACGACATCAACCGGAACGATCCTCGTAAGAATCATCTCTATCCGTATCCATGCCGAGCTCCTCGGGATGACTTCGCTAAGTCACGAGCTTCGTCTTCGTACGGGTTACTAGCCTCGTGTTGAAGACGACGTGATCGAGAGATGATCACGATCCGAATCCAAATTCGGATCCTAAAACGAGTTCTCAAACTCGCTTATCCGAGAGGTATTCACAACCGCTTGACGAATCCTTCGCCCCCACTCAGAGGATTACCGGAGATCAAATCCCGTAAGTTAGCCGCTGAGCACTAACCGCCGCCCAAACGACGCCCGACAACAAAGAAACAAGCTGTCCAGAAAACTGGACAGCTTGGTGGAGGAATAGAGGCCGCTAAGGAAAGATGGAAGCTCACCTTATCAAACCCACGAGGGTCGAGGTTCTCCAAGCTTGACGCAAGAAGACTTGGACGGCTGCACACAAGCTGGGCGGCAGCTTAGGGTTGGCGCCAGCAACCCACAAGGGTGGGCGGCAACTCAGCTAGGTTAGTTTGGATTAGTTAGGGTTTAACAATCCCTTAAGCCCTTTTTATAGAGAACTAATTCTCTTAATGGTTAATGGATCATATCCATAAAGCCCTAACCCGCCTCCATTAGGATAAGTTAAAATAAACCAAACCATGATGGTTTATTTTAAGTTAAAACGAACCTAACCAACTTTTGGTTCATTCGCTTAAAATAAACCAAACCCTTTGGTTTATTCTCATCCATTGGATTAGAACCAAACCATTTTGGTTCATCCATTATGTCTTCATAAGACACGGCCCATCCACGCCTCCATTGCGATCAAACAATTTCATGCTCGCTTATGTTTGGTCCAACCAAACATAGTTTCTCTCGTCCGAGAATCCCATTCTCAAGCTCGCTTTTAAATCCTTTGATTACAGCGCGTGTGACCAAATAGGTTCTCGATTTATGTTGGACGCCTATAATTAACCATTAATTATAGAACAATCATGAGTGGCACCTAGTAGTACATCATGATCCCCAATTAACCAAAAGATCAACGTTGATCCGTAACTATTTCAAACCCTTCAAGAGCTTCGAATGAATCGTGCCCCATTCCTTCACTCATCTTATACCCACTTGGTTCAGACATGGTCTATAGTGTCGGGCCCTCACTAGGTCGACTACGCCACACCTAGCCCAAGTATCATTTCCTCGCCCCACGGATTCTAGTTACTCCACATGTATCAAGAGTACCTTACTCTAAACATGTAATGCTTTGGCCAAAGACTTTAGTAACAATCCGACGAGGCCATGGGTATACATCTCCTCGCAAGGAGTGGTGAATCTTTATAGGTTATTCAAACACCTTCGATCACTTCGACTTATACCCAATCATCCCGGTCCACATCTCCTTAGAGATGTTTGCTTAAGATGTCAAAGCATAAGTCTCCATGATCAAGATGACTTGAATACCGCAAGTCAAAGGAACATCGCACTTAAGCCACAAGAAGAAGAACTTCATTGACATATCTATATATGCAGAGAACCATATGAAGTCTTACTACCGGTCACTCCAATGAACTAGTTACCATAACTAGCATCCACGATTAACTCCGACATCACTATGTCTCCACCGCTGAGAATCACCGCTTGATACACCAAGGAGTATACTGCTTAACTCGGCTGTAATCGATGGTGTCCAAATCCATCAATTCATCGACTAGGATAATTCCGATACATCACAATTACACATGTAGAGATACTCACTAGTTGTGATCCAATCACAAATTCTCTCATGCCGTGAATCGTATCGTGGACATTCAAGAAATGAGTTTAAGATCCAATCAAATACATAAAACATGTATACTCAAATAGTGAATCTTCATTTATCATATAAATGGTTCATACATAAGGCATTGCCTTAGGACATCTCTCATATATTACTAACAGACTCCCACTTGGCCTAATGCCAATCGCTACAGATCCAATACCATAAGCTCTAACATGACCCTCAAACTTATTTTGAGGTAATGCCTTAGTCAAGGATCCGCTAAGTTCCTTTCAAAGGGGAATTTTCTCGATTTGTATTTCGCTCCTACCGATGATCTCTCCGATAAGATGATAGCGGCGATAGCACATGTTTGGATCATTGATGAGACCACATCAAGTTCATAGATGAACTACTTGATCCAAACCTCTTCCTTTGCCGCCTAAAGTCGCAACGTATTCTCGCCTTAGTGGCGTAATCCGCTATAGTGTCAAGCTTGGAACCTTTCCAACTTATTGCGCCCATTCCGTGAATACATACCAGACAAAGACATGGAATCATCCAGTCCGCATCCGTGATACCCACGTATCACCATGTACCCTTCTCCATATATTAGAACGATCCTTAGTTCTTCTTAAGTACTTAAGGATCGCCTTAATACTACCCAATGATCCATTCTCGATCGATCGGTATCCGCTCGTGACACTCAGAGCATACGATACATCGGGCCTCGTACATAACATAGCATACATGATAGATCCTATTGCGGATGCATAGGGAATCTTACTCATGCAAATCCTCTCGTCTTCTGTGCGCGGACACATAGACTTCGAAAGGTGTACCCCATGCCTGATGGGCAGATAACCTTTCTTGGATTCCGACATGCTAATCCTCTTTAGCACTCGGTCTATATATGTAGACTGCGAAAGCCAAGCAACCGTTTCGATCTATCTCTATAGATCTTAATCCCAAGGATGTAGGTTGCTTCTCCCAGCTCTTTCATGGAGAATGTCTTGGATAACCAAACCTTAACTGACTGTAAGATTGACACATCGTTTTCTATAAGTAATATGTCATCGACATACAATACTAGGAACACGACTGCACTCCCACTAACCTTCTTGTACACACAAGGTTCGTCTGGATTTTGTGAGAAATCAAACTTTTTGATTGTCTCATCAAAACAGATATTCCAGCTCCTGGATGCTTGCTTCAATCCATAAATGGATCGTCGCAATTTGCATACCTTGGTTTTATCAACCGATGTGAAACCCTCAGGCTGTATCATATACACGTCCTCGAGCAGGTTTCCATTAAGGAAAGATGTTTTCACATCCATCTGCCATATCTCATAATCATAATGATCCGCTATGGGAGCATCCGAATGGATTTAAGATAGCTACAGTAATAGGTTTCGTCATAATCAACACCTTGTTTTTGACGATATCCTTTCGCCACCAATCTAGCCTTATAGGTAATCACATTACCATCCATGTCGGTTTTCTTCTTGAAAACCCACTTGCACCCTATAGGCTTTATCCCTTCAGGTGGGTCAACCAAGTTCCAAACTTGGTTTTCATACATGGAATCCATTTCCGACTTCATGGCACCAAGCCACTTATCCCTTTCTGAACTTGTCAGCACTTCTTCATAACTGGTAGGCTCCTCATCATCAATGAGTAACACGTCGTTCGATTCACTTACGAGAAATCCATATCTCTCAGGAATATTGCGTGTTCTACCAGATCTACGAAGATGTGGTGTTACAATAGGTCCAGTCGATTGCTCATCACTATGAGTTGTCGACTGTTGTGCTTCACCAGGTATCTCATCAATGTCTATTTGAGTCTCTCGAGCCTCCTCAAGCTCGACGACACTCCCACTCGCTTTCTTGCAAGAGAAACTCTTCTCTAGAAACACAAAGATGCCTCAAACAAACACCTTTGTTCCACAGATGATAGAATTGGTAACCCCTTGTTTCCTTAGGGTATCCAATAAATAGACATTTATCAGACTTAGCATCCAATTTGTCTGATACAGTCCGCTTCACATAAGCAGGACAACCCCATATCTTCAAGTAAGATACATGAGGTTTTTTACTATTCCATATCTCATATGGAGTAGTTGAGACTACCTTGGTAGGCATTCTGTTTAACAAGTAAACAACTGTCTGAAGTGCATAGCCCCAAAAGGACTTGGGAAGAGTTGCATGATTCATCATTGAATTGACCATGTCCAACAAGGTCCGTTACGCCTCCCCGACACACCATTATGCCGTGGTGTATAGGGCGGAGTCCATTGAGACAATATGACATTGTCTCTTAGATAATCAAGAAACTCTTGACTTAAGTATTCACCACCTCGATCCGATCGAAGTATTTTAATACTCTTGTCATGTTGTCTCTCTACTTCATTTCTGAATTCTTTGAACCTTTCAAAGGCTTCAGACTTGTGTTTCATCAAGAACACATACCCAAACCGTGAGTGATCATCGGTGAAGGTAATGAAGTAGCTATAGCCTCCTAATGCTTGAGTTGACATAGGTCCACATACATCGCATGTATTAGACCTAGTAACTCTCCCACTGCTCACCTTTTCCAAGAAAGGTAACTTAGTCATCTTGCCTTTAAGCATGATTCGCATGTATCGTATGAATCCAATTCAACGATTCCGCACCTTCCACATTTGTGTAATTCTGACATGCGCTTTTGCTTATATGGACAAGACGACAATGCCACATATGGGAGTCTAATTGATTATCCTTTCGAGCACGCATGTTGCTCGCTTCGATATTGAAGATGTCACTGGATACGTCAAACGTATACAACCCATTGCTTAAAGTTCCAGTCCCATAAAGAACTCCATTCAAAGTTATGTAACAACAATTTTTACTAAAAGTCAAATGGTACCCATTTCTATTTAAACAAGAAATAGAAATGATGTTCTTTATCAAGAAGGAACATAAAAGCAATTGTCCGCTTCTAAGACTAGTCCACTAGGAGCTTCAAAGAAATAAGTTCCGATGGCGATCGCAAAGAACCTTTGCTCCATTGCCAACTCGCAAATTTGACTCTCCTCGACAAAGTCTTCTTCTATTCCTTAGCCCATGTATGTCATTACATATATGTGAGCCACACCCAAAGATCCAATACCCAAGTGTCCGAGGAAATAGAATGACAATCAATAACGAAGATATTCAAGAAGATGGGGCATCCGATGCCTTATTCTTCTTCACTGACTCAAGATAAATCTTACACTTTCTTCAAGAATGGCTCTCCTTGCCATAATGATGGCAAGTTTCCTTTGTGCTAGTTCTACCTTCTTAGCCTTCTCTTCTTTCCCTTCTCATTCCTTTGACTTCCTCTTAGAACCTTTCTTCGAGGAATCAACTAACAACACCGCCCCTCGCCATGCTTCTCAAGACTCCACAGCCTTCAAAGATATCGAGCAAGACTCACGATGAACCTTCTAGCATCTCAGAGGTGAAGAGGAGCTGAGACTTCAACCTTTCAATCTCACTTGCTCATCAACCAACTCACAAAGATGAAGGACTACGATATGAGCATCCATATGCTCATGCCGCTGTAGCTTGGGTTCCATCGTGGCTAGCATGATGCAACTCATTTGTTCAGAATCACTCACATGTTTCTGATAGGCCAACAATTGGTCCAGAGTTGCATCGCCACTAGGATGGGCGGAAGAGGCGCTCGAGGACATTTGCAAAGCTTTTCACCTTGAGAACAATTCTCAAGTTTCTAAGCCACCCAAGAAGTTCGCCTACTAATTTATTCAATCCAAAATGGAACGCAAATTCAAAGACATCATGATTAATCTTAGAAATACAAAACGAGCATATATGAGAAAATGATTTTAAAATGCATCAATATACATTTATAAATCCCATTCATTTTTCAATTTCAAAACCCCAAAATCACTTCGAGATCGAGGTCCATCTACTAATGGGTTGATATCCATCATAGTTATGAACAACCTTGGAGAGAGTCCAAAAAGCCTTTCATAACTACGACGGTAGGTTTCATCTATACCGATTGCATATCACGTATATGCAACTATCACAATGTGCTATCAACTAATTGAATGTTCACACATACATCGGGTTGTTAACACATTAACAAGTATGCATCATATGCATAGCACCCAACTTCACCTCCCTTTACATCGACCTTGAGAGAGTCCAACAAGCCGATGCTCCGTTAAAGCCAACCCATTAATCAGACATAGTTTTAATATGGTTAGAGCGATTCAACCAATTAGCCCAGCTTGAGAGAGTCCAACAACCAAAGCTAACGATTGACCTCTGACTCTTACCATATTAGTATTAAACTATTCCATGGTTTGAACATATCGTGTTCGAGCCGGGCTCGAGAGAGTCCAACAACCCAAACAAGAAATGTAACTCGGTTCTAACCATATTAATGGAAGGTGTAGGCTTTAATATTGATTAAGGGTTTTTATGTCTCATCCTCTTGCATGCAAATAACTATTATCTACATGGCATGGCATACATGGCATACATCTACATGTCACGACACGCATGGCATAATGTTATGCATCTAATGCAATTACATGGCATACAATTATGTCATGTATATAATTTCCTTATATGTCATAACTATTTATGGAAATAAAATATGTTTAAGATTTGATTCTCCAAATCAAATCATAATTAAATTAGGAAACAAATTTCCAAATCTAATCACATATTTTATTCATGGAATTATTTGATTAAGGAAAATCTATTTAGGAAACCAATTTCCTAAATCATTAAAACTACTTATGGAAATAAAATATTTTAAGATTTGATTTCCCAAATCAAATCATGATTAAATTAGGAAACAAATTTCCAGAATCTAATCAAATATTTTATTTATGGAAAATATCAATTTCCATAAATACTTCCAACTTTCCAAAAGTGGAAGATTTCCATAAATACTTAGAATTTCCAAAATTTAGAAAATTTCAGAAATACATTATGACTATCGAAAAACCATTTTACGATTATGTCAAAACACAACCCGGGCTCGATACCATCAAGGTTTCCAAGATCATGGGTGTGTGTTCGATCATGTTTCGTAAACGAGCACACAATGAAGCAATTAAAAATAATAAATCTATATTTATTACAAAACACACAACACACGCATGCATATTACAACAAGTGTAGACATAACCGTAAATTAAAATTTGCAATAAAAGGAAATTTATCTACGTTATACCTTCCGTATGACGTGTAGCGGGAACGGCATCAACCGGAACGATCCTCGTAAGAATCGTCTCTATCCGTATCCACGCCGAGCTCCTCGGGATGACTTCGCTAAGTCACAAGCTTCGTCTTCGTACGGGTTACTAGCCTCGTGTTGAAGACGACGTGATCGAGAGATGATCACGATCCGAATCCAAATTCGGATCCTAAAACGAGTTCTCAAAACTCGCTTCTCCGGAGAGGTATTCGTCAACCGTTTGACGAATCCTTCGTCCCCCACCTCAGAGGATTACCGGAGATCAAATCCCCGGTAAGTTAGCCTCTGTCAGAGCACTAACCGTCGTCCAAACGACGCTCCGACAACAAAGAAATAAGCTGTCCAGAAAAACTGGACAGCTTTTGGTGGAGGAATAGAGGCCGGCTAAGGAAAGATGGAAGCTCACCTTATCACCGAACCCAAAGGAGATCGCCGGAGGTTCTCCGGCTGAAGCTTGGACGCCGGCAAAGACTTGGACGGCTGCACACAAGCTGGGCGGCAGCCTAGGGTTGGCGCCGAGCAACTCCAAGGGTGGGCGGCAACTCAAAGGCTAGGGTTTTTGGATTAGTTAGGGTTTAACAATCCCTTAAGCCCTCTTTTATAGAGAACTAATTCTCTTAATGGTTAATGGATCATATCCATAAAGCCCGTTAACCCGCTCCATTAGGATAAGTTAAAATAAACCAAACCATGATGGTTTATTTTAAGTTAAAACGAACCGAACCAACTTTTGGTTCATTCGTTTAAAATAAACCAAACCCTTTGGTTTATTCTCATCCATTGGATTAGAACCAAACCATTTTGGTTCATCCATTATGTCTTCATAAGACACGGCCCATCCATGCTTCCATTGCGACTGAAACAATTTCATGCTCGCTTTATGTTTGGTCCAACCAAACATAGTTTCTCTTGGTCTGAGAATCCCATTCTCAAGCTCGTTTTAAATCCTTTGGATTACACTCGTTGTGCGTGTGACCAAATAGGTTCTCGGTTTATGTTGGCCGTCTATAATTAACCATTAATTATAGAACGATCATGAGTGGCACCTAGTAGTACATCATGATCCCCAATTAACCAAAAAGATCAACGGTTGATCCGTAACTATTTCAAACCCTTCAAGAGCTCGAATGAATCGTGCCCCATTCCTTCACTCATCTTATACCCACTTGGTTCAGACATGGTCTATAGTGTCACCCCACTAGGTCGACTACGCCACACCTAGCCCAAGTATCATTTCCTCGTCCCACGGATTCTAGTTACTCCACATGTATCAAGAGTACCTTACTCTAAACATGTAATGCTTTGGCCAAAGACTTTAGTAACAATCCGACGAGAGGCCATGGGTATACATCTCTCGCAAGGAGTGGTGAATCTTTATAGGCTATTCAAACACCTTCGATCACTGACTTATACCCAATCATCCGGTCCACATCTCCTTAGAGATGTTTGCTTAAGATGTCAAAGCATAAGTCTCCATGATCAAGATGACTTGAATACCAAGTCAAAGGAACATCGCACTTAAGCCACAAGAAGAACTTCATTGACATATCTATATATGCAGAGAACCATATGAAGTCTTACTAGGTCACTCCAATGAACTAGTTACCATAACTAGCATCCACGATTAACTCCGGACATCACTATGTCTCCAGCCAGTGAGAATCAGCTGCTTGGATACACCAAGGAGTATACCTCGTGCTAGTCTCGACAGAATTGATGGTGTCCAAATTCATCAATTCATCGACTAGGGATAATTCCGATACATCACAATTACACATGTAGAGATACTCACTAGTTGTGATCCAATCACAAATTCTCTCATGCTGTGAATCGTATCGTGGGCATTCAGTAAATGAGTTTAAGATCCAATCAAATACATAAAACATGTATACTCAAATAGTGAATCTTCATTTATCATATAAATGGTTCATACATAAGGCGATTGCCTTAGGACATCTCTCATATATTACTAACAATACCATTGTCTCTTAGGTAATCAAGAAACTCCTGACTCAAGTATTCACCACCTCGATCTGATCGAAGTATTTTAATACTCTTGTCATGTTGTTTCTCTACTTCATTTCTGAATTCTTTGAACCTTTCAAAGGCTTCATACTTGTGTTTCATCAAGAACACATACCCAAACCGTGAGTGATCATCGGTGAAGGTAATGAAGTAGCTATAGCCTCCTAATGCTTGAGTTGACATAGGTCCACATACATCAGTATGTATTAGACCTAGTAACTCTCCCACTCGTTCACCTTTTCCAATAAAAGGTAACTTAGTCAACTTTCCTTTTAAGCATGATTCACATGTATCGTATGAATCCAATTCAAACGATTCCTGAATTCCACATCTGTGTAATTCGGACATGTGTTTCTTGCTTACATGGCCAAGACGACAATGTCACATATAGGAGTCTAATTGATTATCCTGTCGAGCACGCTTGTTGCTCACTTCGATATTGAAAATATCACTGGATACGTCAAACGTATAAACACCATTGCTTAAAGTTCCAGTCCCATAAAGAACTCCATTCAAAGTTATGTAACAACAATTGTTACTAAAAGTCAAATGGAACCCATTTCTATTTAGACAAGAAATAGAAATGATGTTCTTTATCAACGAAGGAACATAAAAGCAATTGTCCAGCTTCTAAGACAAGTCCTACAGGAGTTTCAACAAATATGTTCCACGTGGCAAAAAGAACTCGCTCCATTTCCAACACGTAAATTTGACTCTCCCTTGACGAGTCTTCTTCTATTCCTTAGCCCATGTATGTCATTACATATATGTGAGCCACACCCAGTATCCAATACCCAAGTGTCTGAGGAAATAGAATGACAATCAATAACGAAGATATATGAAAAAGATGGAGCATCTTATGCCTTATTCTTCTTCACGGACTCAAGATAAATCTTGCAGCCATAATGATGGCAAGTGCCTTTGAGGTTCTACCTTCTTAGCCTTTTTCTCTTCTTCCCTTCTACTGTTCCTTTGACTTCCTCTTAGAACCTTTTCTTCGAGGAATCAACTAATCAAAACTGCTTTCTCTCATGTTTTTCATGTGGCTCCACACTTTCAAAGATATTGAGGAGCTTTGGAATAGTGGATTCCAATTTGTTCATCCGATAGTTCATCACGAATTGTGAGAAACTCTTGGGCAAACAATGCAGAATTAAGTCAATACTTAATTCGTGATCCATCACAAACCCGAGGGTAGCTAGCCGCTCGATGTACCCGTTCATCTTTAGCACAAACTGCACTATAGACGAACCTTCTTGCATCTTCATGGTGAAGAGGAGCCTAGAGACCTCGAACCTTTCGGATCTCGCTTGCTCATCGAACAACTCATGAAGATGGAAGACCATAGTATTAGCATCCATGTACCATCGCCGCTAGCATGATGCAACTCGCCAGCTCAGAATCTGCCACATGTTTCTGATAGACCAACATTTGGTCTAGAGTTGCATCGTCCTTAGGATGGTTGGGAAGAGGCTCTTCAAGGACATATGCAAGCTTTTCCGCCTTGAGAACAATTCTCAGGTTTCTAAGCCAGTCCAGAAAGTTAGGCCCAGTCAGTTTGTTCGAATCCAAAATAGTGCGCAAATTCAAAGACGTCATGATCAATTTATTGACCTAGAAATACAAAATGAGCATATATGAGAAAATGATTTTAAAATGCATCAATATACATTTATAAATCCCATTCATTTTTCGAATTTCAAAAACCCCAAAATCACTTTGGGAGATCGTAGGTCCATCTCCGAATGGGCTGATATCCATCATAGATATGAACAACCTTGGAGAGAGTCCAACAAGCCATTCATAACTACGACGGTAGGTATCAACTATACCGATTGCATATCACGTATATGCAACTATCACAATGTGCTATCAACTAATTGAATGTTCACACATACATCGGGTTGTTAACACATTAACAAGTATGCATCATATGCATAGCACCCAACTTCACCTCCCTTTACATCGACCTTGGAGAGAGTCCAACAAGCCGATGCTCTAGGTTAAAGCCAACCCATTAATCGAGAAATAGTTTTAATATGGTTAGAGCGCATTCAACCAATTAGCCCAGCTTGGAGAGAGTCCAACAACCAAAGCTAACGATTGACCTCTGACTCTTACCATATTAGTATTAAACTATTCCATGGTTTGAACATGTTCGGGTTCGAGCCGGGCTTGGAGAGAGTCCAACAACCCAAACAAGAAACGGAACTCTGGTTCTAACCATATTAATGGAAGGTGTAGGCTTTAATATTGTTTAAAGGTTTTTATGTCTCA
Organism: Wurfbainia villosa; assembly: GCA_025175895.1. Classification (NCBI taxonomy): domain Eukaryota; kingdom Viridiplantae; phylum Streptophyta; class Magnoliopsida; order Zingiberales; family Zingiberaceae; genus Wurfbainia; species Wurfbainia villosa. Next base: position 39,846,467 of record CM045988.1, read on the forward strand.
TCCTCTTTGCATGCAAATAACTATTATCTACATGGCATGGCATACATGGCATACATCTACATGTCACGACACGCATGGCATAATGATATGCATCTAATGCAATTACATGGCATACAATTATGTCATGTACATAATTTCCTTATATGTCATAACTATTTATGGAAATAAAATATGTTTAAGATTTGATTCTCCAAATCAAATCATGATTAAATTAGAAAACAAATTTCCAAATCTAATCACATATTTTATTTATGGAATTATTTGATTAAGGAAAATCTATTTAGGAAACCAATTTCCTAAATCATTAAAACTACTTATGGAAATAAAATATTTTAAGATTTGATTTCCCAAATCAAATCATGATTAAATTAGGAAACAAATTTCCAGAATCTAATCAAATATTTTATTTATGGAATATATCAATTTCCATAAATACTTCCAACTTTCCAAAAGTGGAAGATGTCCATAAATACTTCTAGACTTTCCAAAATTGAAAAATTTCCATAAATACTTCTAAATTTCCAAAATTAGAAAATTTCCAGAAATACATTATGACTATCGCAAAACCATTTTACGATTATGTCGAAACACAACCCGGGCTCGATACCATCAAGGGTTTCCGCAAGACCGCTGCGGTGTGTGTTCGATCATGTTTCGTAGAACATGAGCACAAATGGAAGAAATAAAAATAATAAATCTACATTTATTACAACACACACAACACACGCATGCATAGTACAACATGTGTAGACATAACCGTAAATTTAAATTTGCAATAAAAAAAATTTAACTACGTTATACCTTTCGTATTACGTGTAGCGGGAACGGCATCAACCGGAACGATCCTCGCTAGAATCGTCTCTATCCGTATCCACGCCGAGTATCCTTAGGATGACTTCGCTAAGCCATGAGCTTCGTCTTCATACGGGTTACTAGCCTCATGTTGAAGACGACATGATCGAGAGATGATCACGATCCGAATCCAAATTCGGATCCTAAGACGAGTCCTCAAAACTCGCTTCTCCGGAGAGGTATTCGTCAACCGATTGACGAATCCTTCATCCTCCACCTCAGAGGATTACCGGAGATCGAATCCCCGGTAAGTTAGCCGCTGTCGGAGCTCTAACCGTCATCCAAACAACGCTCCGACGAGAGGAGAACAAGCTGTCCAGAAAACTGGACAGCTTTGGTGGAGGAGATAGGCGCCGGCCAACCAAGGGAAGATAAAGCTCACCTTGATGCCTAACCTAAAGGAGATCACCGGAGGGTCGCCGGAGGATCACCGGATGAAGCTTTGATGCCGGCAAGGAGCTGGACGACGGCACAAGGAGCTGGGCGGCAAGCTAGGGTTGGCGCCGAATAACTCCAAGGAGAGGTGGGCGGTAACTTTTGCTAGGGTTTTGGATTAGGGCTTAATTATCCCTTAAGCCCTCTTTTATAGAGAACTAATTCTCTTAATGGTTATTGGATCATAACAATTAGGCCCGTTAACCCGCTCCATTAAGATAAGTTAAAATAAACCAAACCATGATGGTTTATTTTAAGTTAAAATGAACCGAACCAACTTTTGGTTCATTCGTTTAAAATAAACCAATCCCGTTGGTTTATTCTCCTCCATTGGATTAGAACAAAACCATTTTGGTTCATCCATTATGTCTTCACAAGACACGACCCATCCACGCTTCCATTGCAACTGAAACGATTTCATGCTCGCATCATGTTTGGTCCAACCAAACCTAGTTTCTCTCGGTCTGAGAATCCTATTCTCAAGCTCGTTTTAAATCCTTCGGATTACGCTCGTTGTGCGTGTGACCAAATAGGTTCTCGGTTTATGTTGGACGTCTATAATTAACCATTAATTATAGAATGATCATGAGTGGCACCTAGTAGTACATCAGGATCCGCAATTAACCGAAAAGATCAACGGTTGATCCAGAACTATTTCTGAAACCCTTCAGCAGCTCGAATGAATCATGCACCATTCCCTTCAATCATCTTATACCCACTTGGTTCAGGACATGGTCTATAATGCCAGTCTCCACTAGGCTGACTACGTCACACCTAGCCCAAGTATCATTTCCTCGTCCTACGGATTCTAGTTACTCCACATGTATCGAAGAGTACCTTACTCTAAACATGTAATGCTTTGGCCAAAGACTTTAGTAACAATCCGACGAGAGGCCATGGGTATACATCTCCTCGCAAGGAGTGGTGAATCCTTTATAGGCTATTCAAACACCTTCGATCACTTCGACTTATACCCAATCATCCCGGGTCCACATCTCCTTAGAGATGCTTGTTAGTAATATATGAGAGATGTCCTAAGGCAATCGCCTTATGTATGAACCATTTATATGATAAATGAAGATTCACTATTTGAGTATACATGTTTTATGTATTTGATTGGATCTTAAACTCATTTACTGAATGTCCATGATTCACAAGATGAGAGAATTTGTGATTGGATCACAACTAGTGAGTATCTCCATGTGTAATTGTGATGTATCGAATTATCCCTAGTCGATGAATTGATGGATTTGGACACCATCAATTTCACAAGACTAGCACGAGGTATACTCCTTGGTGTCCAAGCGGTGATTCACCGGGCCGAGACATAGTGATGTCCGGAGTTAATCGTGGATGCTAGTTATGGTAACTAGTTCATTGGAGTGACCAGCCGTAAGACTTCATATGGTTCTCTGCATATATAGAGATGTCAATGAAGTTCTTACTGTGGCTTAAGTACGATGTTCCTTTGACTTGCGGTATTCAAGTCATCTTGATCATAGAGACTTATGCTTTGACATCTTAAGCAAGCATCTCTAAGGAGATGTGGACCCGGGATGATTGGGTATAAGTCGAAGTGATCGAAGGTATTTGAATAGCCTATAAAGGATTCACCACTCCTTGCGAGGAGATGTATACCCATGGCCTCTCGTCGGATTGTTACTAAAGTCTTTGGCCAAAGAATTACATGTTTAGAGTAAGGTACTCTTCGATACATGTGGAGTAACTAGAACTGCAGGACGAGGAAATGATAGGGCTAGGTCGACGAGTCACCTAGTGGGATCGACACAATAGACCATGTCCTGAACCAAGTGGGTATAAGATGAGTGAAGGGAATGGGGCACGATTCATTCGAGCTGCTGAAGGGTTTCAGAAATAGTTCTGGATCAACCGTTGATCTTTTCGGTTAATTGGGGATCATGATGTACTACTAAGTGCCACTCATGATCGTTCTATAATTAATGGTTAATTATAGACGACCAACATAAACTGAGAACCTATTTGGTCACACGCACAACGAGCGTAATCCAAAGGATTTAAAACGAGCTTGAGAATGGGATTCTCAGACCGAGAGAAACTAGGTTTGGTTGGACCAAACATAAAGCGAGCATGAAATTGTTCAGTCGCTATGGAAGCGTGGATGGGCCATGTCTTAAGAAGACATAATGGATCAACCAAAATGGTTTGGTTCTAATCTAATGGAGGAGAATAAACCAAAGGGTTTGGTTTATTTTAAACGAATGAACCAAAAGTTGGTTCGGTTCGTTTTAACTTAAAATAAACCATCATGGTTTGGTTTATTTTAACTTATCTTAATAGAGCGGGTTAACGGGCGAATGGTTATGATCCAATAACGTTAAGAGAATTAGTTCTCTATAAAAGAGGGTTTAAGAGATAATTAAGCCCTATAAAAACCCTAGCCCTAAGGTTGCCGCCACCTCCTCCTTGGAGCTCTCGGCGCCAACCTATTGCACCAAAGCTCCTCTAACCGCGCCCGAAGGCTGCTTCCTCGCCGCGCGAAGTCTGCCGGTTAGTGCTCCGCGATCTCCTTCAAGTTTGGCATCAAGGTGAGCTCTATCTCCTTGGTTGGCCAGCACCTATCACCTCCACCAAAGCTGTCCAGTTTTCTGGACAGCTTGTTCTCCTTCGCCGGAGCGCTTGCGGACGACGAGAGTTAGCAGCACCTAACTCATCGGGATTCGATCTGTAATCCTCTGAGGTGGAGGACGGCGATTCGTCAATTGGTGACGAATACCTCTCCGGATAGCGAAGTTTTGAGAACTCGTATTAGGATCCGAATTTTGATTCGGATCGTGATCATCTCTCGATCACGTCGTCTTCAACACGAGGCTAGTAACCCGTACGAAGACGAAGCTCATGGCTTAGCGAAGTCATCCCGAGGATACTCGGCGTGGATACGGATAGAGACGATTCTAGCGAGGATCGTTCCGGTTGATGCCGTTCCCGCTACACGTGATACGAAAGGTATAACGTAGTTAAATTTCATTTTATTGCAAATTTAAATTTACGGTTATGTCTACACTTGTTGTACTATGCATGCGTGTGTTGTGTGTGTTGTAATAAATGTAGATTTATTATTTTTATTGCTTCCGCTGTGCTCATGTTTGCGAAACGTGATCGAACACACACACGCCGTGGTGCCGGAAACCCAACAATGCTTGCTTAAGATGTCAAAGCATAAGTCTCTATGATCAAGATGACTTGAATACCGCAAGTCAAAGGAACATCGTACTTAAGCTACAGTAAGAACTTCATTGAAATATCTATATATGTAGAGAACCATATGAAGTCTTACGGCTAGTCACTCCAATGAACTAGTTACCATAACTAGCATCCACGATTAACTCCGGACATCACTATGTCTCCAGCTAGTGAGAATCAGCTGCTTGGATACACCAAGGAGTATACCTCATGCTACTCTCGACAGAATCGATGGTGTCCATATCCATCAATTCATCGACTAGGGATAATTCCGATACATCACAATTACACATGTAGAGATACTCACTAGTTGTGATCCAATCACAAATTCTCTCATGCTGTGAATCGTATCGTGGACATTCAGTAAATGAGTTTAAGATCTAATCAAATACATAAAATATGTATACTCAAATAGTGAATCTTCATTTATCATATAAATGGTTCATACATAAGGCGATTGTCTTAGGACATCTCTCATATATTACTAACACCGTCCTAGTGACAATGCAACTCTGGACCAATTGTTGGCCTATCAGAAACATGTGACTGATTCTGAAATGGTGAGTTGCATCATGCTAGCCACGATGGTACCTGAGCTGCGAAAGCAGCATGAGCATATGGATGCTCATACAATAGTCCTTCATCTTTATGAGTTGGTGTTGCGTTTCCGGCACCGCGACGTGTGTGTGTTCGATCACGTTTCGTAAACATGAACACAGCGGAAGCAATAAAAATAATAAATCTACATTTATTAAAACACACACAACACACGCATGCATATTACAACAAGTGTAGACATAACCGTAAATTTAAATTTGCAATAAAAAGAAATTTATCTACGTTATACCTTTCGTATGACGTGTAGCGGGAACGGCATCAACCGGAACGATCCTCGCTAGAATCGTCTATATCCGTATCCACGCCGAGTTCCTCGGGATGACTTCGCTAAGCCACGAGCTTCGTCTTCGTACGGGTTACTAGCCTCGTGTTGAAGACGACGTGATCGAGAGATGATCACGATCCGAATCCAAATTCGGATCCTAATACGAGTTCTCAAAACTCGCTTCTCCGGAGAGGTATTCATCAACCAATTGACGAATCCTTCGTCCTCCACTATAGGATTACCGGAGATCGAATCCCCGGTAAGTTAGCCGCTGTCGGAGCTCTAACCGTCGTCCAAACGACGCTCCGACGAGAGGAGAAGAAGCTGTCCAGAAAACTGGACAGCTTGGTGGAGGAGTAGGCGCCGGCCAAAACAAGGAAGCCAAGTGCTCACCTTTTCATCGAGGCCTAGGAAGATCACCGGAGGGTCGCCGGAGGATCACCGGCTGAAGCTTGGACGCTGGCAAGGACTTGGACGTGTTGGGTTTCCGCATCACAAGGTGTGTGTTCGAGTAATGTTTCGTAAACATGAACACAGCGGAAGCAATAAAAATAATAAATCTACATTTATTACAACACACACAACACACGCATGCATATTACAACAAGTGTAGACATAACCGTAAATTTAAATTTGCAATAAAAGAAAATTTATCTACGTTATACCTTTCGTATGACGTGTAGCGGGAACGGCATCAACCGGAACGATCCTCGCTAGAATCGTCTCTATCCGTATCCACGCCGAGTTCCTCGGGATGACTTCGCTAAGCCACGAGCTTCGTCTTCGTATGGGTTACCAGCCTCGTGTTGAAGACGACGTGATCGAGAGATGATCATGATCCGAATCCAAATTCGGATCCAAAACGAGTCCTCAAATCTCGCTTCTCCGGAGAGGTATTCGTCAACCGATTGACGAATCCTTCGTCCTCCACCTCAGAGGATTACCGGAGATCGAATCCCCGGTAAGTTAGCCACTGTCAGAGCTCTAACCGTCGTCCAAACGACGCTCCGACGAGAGGAGAACAAGCTGTCCAGAAAACTGGACAGCTTTGGTGGAGGAGATAGGCGCCGGCCAACCAAGGGAGATAGAGCTCACCTTGATGCCAAACTTGAAGGAGATCACCGGAGCACTAACCGGCAGCAGCTCGACGCCGGCGAGGGGGAAGGAAGCAACCTTCTGGACGCCGGTTGGAGGAGCAACGGGCGGCGGCAATGGAGTTGGCGCCAACTCCTTCAATGGGGTGGGCGGCAACTAGGTTTAGGGCTCTTCAATTAGGGCTTAATTATCCATTAAGTCCTCTTTTATAGAGAACTAATTCTCCTAATGGTTATTGGATCATAACCATTAAGCCCGTTAACCCGCTCCATTAAGATAAGTTAAAATAAACCAAACCATGATGGTTTATTTTAAGTTAAAACGAACCGAACCAACTTTTAGTTCATTCGTTTAAAATAAATCAAACCCTTTGGTTTATTCTCCTCCATTGGATTAGAACCAAACCATTTTGGTTCATCCATTATGTCTTCATAAGACACGGCCCATCCACGCTTCCATTGCGACTGAAACGATTTCATGCTCGCTTTATGGTTGGTCCAACCAAACCTAGTTTCTCTCGGTCTGAGAATCTCATTCTCAAGCTCGTTTTAAATCCTTTGGATTACGCTCGTTGTGCGTGTGACCAAATAGGTTCTCAGATATGTTGGCCATCTATAATTAACCATTAATTATAGAACGATCATGAGTGGCACCTAGTAGTACATCATGATCCCCAATTAACCGAAAAGATCAACGGTTGATCCAGAACTATTTCTGAAACCCTTCAGTAGCTCGAATTAATCGTGCCCCATTTCCTTCACTCATCTTATACCGACTTGGTTCAGGACATGGTCTATTGTGTCAGTCCCCACTAGGCTGACTACGTCACACCTAGCCCAAGTATCATTTCCTCGTCCTACGGATTCTAGTTACTCCACATGTATCGAAGAGTACCTTACTCTAAACATGTAATGCTTTGGCCAAAGACTTTAGTAACAATCCGATGAGAGGCCATGGGTATACATCTCCTCGCAAGGAGTGGTGAATCCTTTATAGGCTATTCAAACACCTTCGATCACTTCGACTTATACCCAATCATCCCGGGTCCACATCTCCTTAGAGATGCTTGCTTAAGATGTCAAAGCATAAGTCTCTATGATCAAGATGACTTGAATACCGTAAGTCAAAGGAACATCGCACTTAAGCCACAGTAAGAACTTCATTGACATATCTATATATGTAGAGAACCATATGAAGTCTTACGGCTGGTCACTCCAATGAACTATTTACCATAACTAGCATCCACGATTAACTCCGGACATCACTATGTCTCCAGCCAGTGAGAATCAGCTGCTTGGATACACCAAGGAGTATACCTCGTGCTAGTCTCGACAGAATTGATGGTGTCTAAATCCATCAATTCATCGACTAGGGATAATTCCGATACATCACAATTACACATGTAGAGATACTCACTAGTTGTGATCCAATCACAAATTCTCTCATGCTGTGAATCGTATCGTGGACATTCAGTAAATGAGTTTAAGATCCAATCAAATACATAAAATATCTATACTCAAATAGTGAATCTTCATTTATCATATAAATGGTTCATACATAAGGCGATTTCCTTAGGACATCTCTCATATATTACTAACAGGACGGCGGCACAAGAAGCTGGGCGGCAATGGAGTTGGGCGGCAATGAGGGTTGGGCGGCAACTCCTTGCTAGGGCTTGGATTAGGGCTTAATTATCCATTAAGCCCTCTTTTATAGAGAACTAATTCTCTTAATGGTTATTGGATCATAACCATTAGGCCCGTTAACCCGCTCCATTAAGATAAGTTAAAATAAACCAAACCATGATGGTTTATTTTAAGTTAAAACGAACCGAAACAACTTTTGGTTCATTCGTTTAAAATAAACCAAACCCTTTGGTTTATTCTCCTCCATTGGATTAGAACCAAATCATTTTGGTTCATCAATTACGTCTTCATAAGACTCGGGCCATCCACGCTTCCATTGCGACTGAAATGATTTCATGCTCGCTTTATGTTTGGTCCAACCAAACCTAGTTTCTCTCGGTCTGAGAATCCCATTCTCAAGCTCGTTTTAAATCCTTTGGATTATGCTCGTTGTGCGTGTGACCAAATAGGTTCTCGGTTTATGTTGGCCGTCTATAATTAACCATTAATTATAGAATTATCATGAGTGGCACCTAGTAGTACATCATGATCCCCAATTATCCGAAAAGATCAACGGTTGATCAAGAACTATTTCTGAAACCCTTCAGTAGCTCGAATGAATCGTGCCCCATTCCCTTCACTCATCTTATACCCACTTGGTTCAGGACATGGTCTATTGTGTCAGTCCCCACTAGGCTGACTACGTCACACCTAGCCCAAGTATCATTCCCTCGTCCTACGGATTCTAGTTACTCCACATGTATCGAAGAGTACCTTACTCTAAACATGTAATGCTTTGGCCAAAGACTTTAGTAACAATCCGACGAGAGGCCATGGGTATACATCTCCTCGCAAGGAGTGGTGAATCCTTAATAGGCTATTCAAACACCTTCGATCACTTCGACTTATACCCAATCATCCCGGGTCCACATCTCCTTAGAGATGCTTTCTTAAGATGTCAAAGCATAAGTCTCTATGATCAAGATGACTTGAATACCGCAAATTAAAGGAACATCGCACTTAAGCCACAGTAAGAACTTCATTGACATATCTATATATGTAGAGAACCATATGAAGTCTTACGGCTGATCACTCCAATGAACTAGTTACCATAACTAGCATCCACGATTAACTCCGGACATCACAATGTCTCCAGCCAGTGAGAATCAGCTGCTTGGATACACCAAGGAGTATACCTCATGCTAGTCTCGACAGAATTGATGGTGTCCAAATCCATCAATTCATCGACTAGGGATAATTCCGATACATCACAATTACACATGTAGAGATACTCACTAGTTGTGATCCAATCACAAATTCTCTCATGCTATGAATCGTATCGTGGACATTCAGTAAATGAGTTTAAGATCCAATCAAATACATAAAACATGTATACTCAAATAGTGAATCTTCATTTATCATATAAATGGTTCATACATAAGGCGATTGCCTTAGGACATCTCTCATATATTACTAATAGACTCCCACTTGGCCTAATGCCAATCACTACAGATCCAATACCATAAGCTCTAACATGACCTCAAACTTATTTTGAGGTTAATGCCTTAGTCAAGGGATCCGCTAAGTTCCTTTCAAAGGGGAATTTTCTCGATTTGTATTTCGCTCCTATCGATGATCTCTCCGATAAGATGATAGCGCGGCACATGTTTGATCGTTGATGAGACCTTGGCTCTTTCGCCATGCAATTGCTCCATTGTTGTCGCAGAGACCGGTATTGCTTCAACAATGGCCGAATCACACCAAGTTCATGAACGAACTTCTGATCCAAACCGCCTTTGTTGCTCCGGCCGCAATGTATTCTCGCCTCGCGGTAGAATCCGCTACGCCTCTTGTTTGAAACTTTTCCAACTCATCGCGCTCTATTCAAGGTGAACACGATCCGCATCGAGACCGAATCATCCTTGTCCGTCTCGAAGCCGCATCCAGATACCCGCCAGATCACCATGTCCCTTCTCCATATATTAGGAACACATCCTTAGTTCTTCTAAGTACTTAAGGATTAACAATACCCAATGATCCATTCCTCGATCGGATCGGTATCCGCCGTGACACTCGTGAGCATACGATACATCGGGCCTCGTACATAACATAGCATACATGATAGATCCTATTGCATGGATGCATAGGAATCTTACTCATGCAAATCCTCTCGCCTTCGTGCGGACACATAGACTTCGAAGGTGTACCCCATGCCCGATGGGTAAGAAACCTTTCTTGGATTCCGACATGCTAAACCTCTTAGCACTGGCCTATATATGTAGACCGCGAAAGACCAAGCAAACTGCTTCGATCTATCTCTATAGATCTTAATCCCGAGGATGTAGGTTGCTTCTCCTGTGTCTTTCATGGAGAATGTCTTGATAACCAAACCTTCACTGATCAGTAAGATTGAAACATCGCTTCCTATAAGTAGTATGTCATCGATATACAATACTAGGAACACGATCGCACTCCCACTAACCTTCTTGTACACACAAGGTTCGTCGATTTTGTGAGAAATCAAACTTTTGATTGTCTCATCAAAACGGATATTCCAAATTCTCGGATGCTTGCTTCAATCCATAAATGGACCGCCGCAATTTGCATACCTTGGTTTTATCAATCGATGTGAAACCTCAGTCAGATCATATATACACGCCCTCGAGCAGTGTTTCCATTAAGGAAAGTCGTTACATCCATCCGCCATATCTCATAATCATAATGAGCCGCTATGGCCAGGAGCATCCGAATGGATTTAAGCATAGCTACAAAGTAATAGGTTTCGCCATAATCAACACCTTGCTTGACGATATCCTTCGCCACCAATCTAGCCTTATAGGTAATCACATTACCATCCATGTCGCTTTTCTTCTTGAAAACCCACTTGCACCCTATAGGCTTTATCCTTCAGTGGGTCAACCAAGTTCCAAACTTGGTTTTCATACATGGAATCCATTTCCGACTTCATGGCACCAAGCCACTTATCCCTTTCTCAACTTGTCAAGACTTCTTCATAACTGTAGGCTCTCATCATCAATGAGTAACACGCTGCTCGATTCACTTACGAGAAATCCATATCTCTCGTGAATATTGCATGTTCTACTGCATCTACGAAGATGTGGTGTTACAATAGGTCCAAATTGATTGCTCATCACTATGAGTTGCTGTGCAGGCTTCACTGTATCTCATCAATGTCTATTTGAGTCTCTCGAGCCTCCTCAAGCTCGACGCCACTCCCACATTTTCTTGCAAGAGAAACTCTTTCTAGAAACACAAAGATGCCTTGAAACAAACACCTTTGTTCCACAGATGATAGAATTGGTAACCCCTTGTTTCCTTAGGGTATCCAATAAATAGACATTTATCAGACTTAGCATCCAATTTGTTTGATACAGTCCGCTTCACATAAGCAGGACAACCCCATATCTTCAAGTAAGATACATGAGGTTTCTTACTATTCCATATCTCATATGGAGTAATTGAGACTACCTTGGTAGGCATTCTGTTTAACAAGTAAACAGCTGTCTGAAGTGCATAACCCCAAAAGGACTTGGGAAGAGTCGCATGATTCATCATTGACCTGACCATGTCCAACAAGGTCCTAACTCCTCGATACACCATTATGCTGTGGTGTATATGGCGGAGTCCATTGAGACAATATACCATTGTCTCTTAGATAATCAAGAAACTCTTGACTTAAGTATTCACCACATCGATCCGATCGAAGTATTTTAATACTCTTGTCATGTTGTTTCTCTACTTCATTTCTGAATTCTTTGAACCTTTCAAAGGCTTCAGACTTGTGTTTCATCAAGAACACATACCCAAACCGTGAGTGATCATCGGTGAAGGTAATGAAGTAGCTATAGCCTCCTAATGCTTGAGTTGACATAGGTCCACATACATCAAGATGTATTAGACCTAGTAACTCTCCCACTGCTCACCTTTCCAAGTAAAGGTAACTTAGTCATCTTGCCTTTTAAGCATGATTTGCATGTATCGTATGAATCCAATTCAACGATTCCGCAATTCCACATTTGTGTAATTCGACATGCGCTTCTTGCTTATATGGCCAAGACGACAATGCCACATATAGGAGTCTATTTGATTATCCTTCGAGCACGCTGTTGCTCGCTTCGATATTGAAAATGTCACCGGATACGCCCAACGATAAATGCCATTACTCAAAGTTCCAGCCCATAAAGTACGCCATTCAAAGTTATATAACAACAATTGTTACTTAAACGTCAAATGGAAACCATTTCTATTTAAACAGAAATAGAAACAATGTTCTTTATTAGAGAAGGAACATAATAGCAATTGTCCAAAGACTAGTCCACTAGGAGCTTCAAGAAATAAGTTCCGATGCATCAAAGAACCTTTGCTCCATTGCCAACTCGCAAATTTGACTCTCCGACAAGTCTTCTTCTATTCCTTAGCCCATGTATGTCATTACATATATGTGAGCTACACCCAAGATCCAATACCCAAGTGTCTAAGGAAATAGAATGACAATCAATAACAAGATACTCAAGAGGATGGGGCATCGATGCCTTCTTCTTCTTCATGGACTCAAGATAAATCTTGCGCTTTCTTCAAAGGGCCTTCCTTGCCACAAAGGATGGCAAGTGCCCTTTCCTGGGTTCCGCCTTCTTTGCCTTTTCTGTTCTTCCTTTCTTCTCTCTTGCCTTCCTCTTAGAACCTTTCTTCGAGGAATCAACTAATGAACCGCTTTCTCCTCATGCTTCATGGGCTCCACAGCCTTTCAAAGATATTGAGGAGCTCGAATGGTGGATTCCAATTTGTTCATCCGATAGTTCATCACAAATCATGAGAAACTCTTGGGCAAACAATGCAGAATTAAGTCAATACTTAACTCATGATCCATCACAAAACCGGAGTAGCTAGCCGCCGATGTACCTGCTCATCTTTAGCACAAACCGCACTATGACGATCCTTCTTGCATCTTCGTGGTGAAGAGGAGCCTAGAGACTCGAACCTTCTGATCTCGCTGCTCATCGAACAATTCATGAAGATGGAAGACCATAGTATTAGCATCCATATGCTCATGCCGCTCATGCCTAAGGTACCATCGCCGCTAGCATGATGCAACTCGACCGCACATGCTTCGATAGACCAACATTTGGTCCGAGTTGCATCGCCCTTAGGACGGTCAGAAGAGGCTCTTCAAGGACATATGCAAGCTTTTCCGCCTTGAGAACAATTCGTGTTTCTAAGCCACCCAGAAGTTAGGCCCACTACTTTGTTCAATCCAAAATAGTGCGCAAATTCAAAGATGTCATGATCAATTTATTGACCTAGAAATACAAAACGAGCATATATGAGAAAATGATTTTAAAATGCATCAATATACATTTATAAATCCCATTCATTTTTCAATTTCAAAACCCTAAAATCACTTCGAGATCGTAGGTCCATCTCCGAATGGTTGATATCCATCATAGTTATGAACAACCTCGAGAGAGTCCAACAAGCCATTCATAACTACGATGGTAGGTATCAACTATACCGATTCCATATCACGATATGCAACTATCACAATGTGCTATCAACTAATTGAATGTTCACACATACATCGGGTTGTTAACACATTAACAAGTATGCATCATATGCATAGCACCCAACTTCACCTCCCTTTACATCGACCTTGAGAGAGTCCAACAAGCCGATGCTCCGTGTTAAAGCCAACCCATTAATCAGATATAGTTTTAATATGGTTAGAGCGCATTCAACCAATTAGCCCAGCTTGGAGAGAGTCCAACAACCAAAGCTAACGATTGACCTATGACTCTACCATATTAGTATTAAACTATTCCATGGTTTGAACATATTCGGTTCGAGCCGGCTCGAGAGAGTCCAACAACCCAAACAAGAAACGGAACTCTGGTTCTAACCATATTAATGGAAGGTGTAGGCTTTAATATTGTTTAAGGGTTTTTATGTCTCATCCTCTTTGCATGCAAATAACTATTATCTACATGGCATGACATACATGGCATACATCTACATGTCACGACACGCATGGCATAATGTTATGCATCTAATGCAATTACATGGCATACAATTATGTCATGTATATAATTTCCTTATATGTCATAACTATTTATGGAAATAATATATGTTTAAGATTTGATTCTCCAAATCAAATCATAATTAAATTAGGAAACAAATTTCCAAATCTAATCACATATTTTATTCATGGAATTATTTGATTAAGGAAAATCTATTTAGGAAACCAATTTCCTAAATCATTAAAACTACTTATGGAAATAAAATATTTTAAGATTTGATTTCAAATCAAATCATGATTAAATTAGGAAACAAATTTCAATCTAATCAAATATTTTATTTATGGAAAATATCAATTTCATAAATACTTCCAACTTTCCAAAAGTGGAAGATTTCAAAAATACTTCTAGACTTTCCAAAATTGAAAATTTCCATAAATACTTCTAAATTTCCAAAATTAGAAAATTTCCAGAAATACATTATGACTATCGCAAACCATTTTTACGATTATGTCAAACACAACCCGGGCTCGATACCATCAAGTTGGGTTTCCGATCACAAGGTGTGTGTGTTCGATCATGTTTCGTAAACATGAGCACAGCGGAAGCAATTAAAAATAATAAATCTATATTTATTACAACACACACAACACACGCATGCATATTACAACAAGTGTAGACATAACCGTAATTTAAAATTTGCAATAAAAGAAAATTTATCTACGTTATACCTTTCAGTATGACGTAGCGGAACGACATCAACCGAACGATCCTCGCTAGAATCGCCTCTATCCGTGATCCACGCCGAAGTTCTCGGGATGACTTCGCTTAAGCCACGAGCTTCGCCTTCGTGACGGGTTACTAGCCTCGTGTTGAAGACGACGTGATCGAGATGATCACGATCCGAATCCAAATTCGATCCTAATACGAGTTCTCAAAACTCGCTTCTCCGAGAGGTATTCACAACCAATTGACGAATCCTTCGCCTCCACTCAGAGGATTACCGGAGATCAATCTCGCAAGTTAGCCGCTGTCGGAGCTCTAACCGCCGCCCAAACGACGCCCGACGAGAGGAGAAGAAGCTGTCGAAAACTGACAGCTTGGTGGAGGAGTAGGCGCCGCCAAAACAAGGAAGCCAAGTGCTCACCTTTTCACCGAGGCCTAGGAAGATCACCGAGGGTCGCCGAGGATCACCTGGAGTTGGGCGCAATAAGCTCACAAGGAGGAGTTGGGCGGCAACTAGGTGCTAGGTTTTGGATTAGGCTTAATTATCCATTAAGCCCTCTTTATAGAGAACTAATTCTCTTAATGGTTATTGGATCATAACCATTAAGCTCGTTAACCCGCTCCATTAAGATAAGTTAAAATAAACCAAACCATGATGGTTTATTTTAAGTTAAAACGAACCGAACCAACTTTTGGTTCATTCGTTTAAAATAAACCAAACCCTTTGGTTTATTCTCCTCCATTGGATTAGAACCAAACCATTTTGGTTCATCCATTATGTCTTCATAAGACACGCCCATCCACGCCTCCATTGCGATCAAACGATTTCATGCTCGCTTATGTTTGGTCCAACCAAACCTAGTTTCTCTGGCCCGAGAATCCCATTCTCAAGCTCGCTTTAAATCCTTTGGATTACGCCAGCGTGCGGTGACCAAATAGGTTCTCGGTTTATGTTGGCCATCTATAATTAACCATTAATTATAGAACGATCATGAGTGGCACCTAGTAGTACATCATGATCCCCAATTAACCGAAAAGATCAACGCTGATCCGTAACTATTTCAAACCCTTCAAAGAGCTCGAATGAATCGTGCCCCATTCCCTTCACTCATCTTATACCCACTTGGTTCAGGACATGGTCTATTGTGTCAGTCCCCACTAGGCTGACTACGTCACACCTAGCCCAAGTATCATTTCCTCGTCCTATGGATTCTAGTTACTCCACATGTATCGAAGAGTACCTTACTCTAAACATGTAATGCTTTGGCCAAAGACTTTAGTAACAATCCGACGAGAGGCCATGGGTATACATCTCCTCGCAAGGAGTGGTGAATCCTTTATAGGCTATTCAAACACCTTCGATCACTTCGACTTATACCCAATCATCCCGGGTCCATATCTCCTTAGAGATGCTTGCTTAAGATGTCAAAGCATAAGTCTTTATGATCAAGATGACTTGAATACCGCAAGTCAAAAGAACATCGCACTTAAGCTATAGTAAGAACTTCATTGACATATCTATATATGCAGAGAACCATATGAAGTTCTACCATTGTCATGCCGCTTCCACTTGCTGGCCGGCGCCCTAAGGAGCGTCCGTGATCATCCTTAATTACATCAAGGTGAGCCTCTTCTTTCCTGTATTGTACTCGCTTATATCGCTGTCCAGTTTTCATTACAGCTCCAAGGCGCACATTGTCGACGATCGCTTGATTCTCGTGCGCGACTAACTTATAGAGATTCGATCTCCTGTAGAATCCTCTTGAGGTGGAGGATTTTGGCGATTCGCCAAACGTTGACGAATATTTCTCCGGAGAAGCTTGGTAGCAGTTTTGAGAACTCGCTTGGATCCGAATTTGACTCGATCGTGATCTTCTTCGATCACGCTGCCTTCAACACGAGGCTAGTAATTGCATGGCAAGACGGGGCTCTTAGTGGTGTCATCCCGAGATACTCGGGATACGGATAGAGACGCATTCTTACGAGGATCGCTCCAATTGATGCCGTTTCCCGCTACATGATATCGTCTATATAACGAGTATAAATTTCTTTATTGCAAATTTTAATTTACAAGGTTATGTTCAATTGCATGTTGTAATATGCATGCAGGATGTGTGTGTTGTAATAAATTAGATTTATTATTTTATTGCTTCCACAGTGCTCATGTTTATAAACATGATCAACACACATACCTTAAAACCCAACAAAGTGGTATCGTGAGCCCAAAGTTGTGTTTCACATAATCGTAAAATTATTTTTCATGATAGTCATAATGTATTTCTGGAAATTTTCTAAATTTGGAAATTTAGAAGTATTTATGGAAATTTTTCAATTTTGGAAAGTCTAGAAGTATTTATGGAAATCTTCCACTTTTGGAAAGTTGGAAGTATTTATGGAAATTGATATTTTCCATAAATAAAATATTTGATTAGATTCTGGAAATTTGTTTCCTAATTTAATCATGATTTGATTTGGGAAATCAAATCTAAAAATATTTTATTTCCATAAGTAGTTTTAATGATTTAGGAAATTGGTTTCCTAAATAGATTTTCCTTAATCAAATAATTCCCTGAATAAAATATGTGATTAGATTTGGAAATTTGTTTCCTAATTTAATTATGATTTGATTTGGAGAATCAAATCTTAAACATATTTTATTTCCATAAATAGTTATGACATATAAGGAAATATATACATGACATAATTGTATGTCATGTAATTGCATTAGATGTTATCAACATTATGTCATTCTTCGTGACATGTAGATGTATGCCATGTATGCCATGCCATGTAGATAATAGTTATTTGCATGCAAAGAGGATGAGACATAAAACCCTTAATCAATATTAAAGCCTACACCTTCCATTAATATGGTTAGAACTGCAGAGTTCGCTTCTTGTTTGGCGTTGACTCTTCCAAGCCCTACTAACCTCAATATGTTCAAACCATTGGAATAGTTTAATACTAATATGGTAAGAGTCCGAGGTCAATCTTAGCTTTGCTGTTGGACTCTCTCCAAGCCGGGCTAATTGGTTGAATGCGTTTTCTCTAACCATACAAAACTATTTCGACTTCGACACGGGTTGGCTTTAACCCGTGGAGCATCGTCTGTTGGACTCTCTCCAAGGTCGATGTAAAGGGAGGTGAAGTTGGGTGCTATGCATATGATGCATACTTGTTAATGTGTTAACAACCCAATGTATGTGTGAACATTCAATTAGTTGATAGCACATTGTGATAGTTGTATATACGGGATATGCAATCGGTATAGATGATACCTACCGTCGTAGTTATGAATGGCTTGTTGGACTCTCTCCAAGGTTGTTCATATCTATGATGGATATCAGCCCATTCGGAGATGGACCTACGATCTCCCGAAGTGATTTTGGGGTTTTTGAAATTCGAAAAATGAATGGGATTTATAAATGTATATTGATGCATTTTAAAATCATCTTTCTCGTATATGCTCGCGGACATCACTATGTCTCGACTCATGATGTCTTGGATTCATTGTGCTCCATTTTGATTCAATAAATTGATCGGGCCAAAGCTTGGATCGCTTAGAAACTTGAGAATTGTTCTCAAGGTCAAAAAGCTTGTAAATGTCCTCACAAATTCCTCTTCGTCCCCCTAGTGACGATGCAACTCGACCAATTGTTGGCCTATCGAAACATGTGACTGAATCAATCATGAGTTGTATCATGCTAGCTCAAATGTGAACCCAAGCCACGAAAGGTTCATACATGATTGATATGGATGCTCATATCGTAGTCCTTCATCTATGTGAGTTGGTTGATGAGCAAGTGAGATTCAAAGGTTCAAGTCTCAAAGCTCCTCTTCACCTCGAGATGCAAGAAGGTTCATCCGTGGTACTCAACAGTCATGTCAAGACCGTGGAGCCTCTTCTCGAAGAAGTATGAGCAGGGGACGGTGTTGTTAGTTGATTCCTCGAAGAAAGGTTCTAAGAGGAAGTCAAAGGAACAACAGAAGGGGAAGAAGAAAAAGGCTAAAAAGGCAGAACTACCAAAAGGGCACTTGCCATCATTATGGCAAGGAGGGCCATTACGAAGAAATTGTAAGATTTATCTTGAGTCCGTTAAGAAGAATAAGGCATCGATGCCCCCATCTTCTTTAGATATCTTCGTTATTGATTGTCATTCTATTTCCTCAGACACATGGGTATTGGATACTGGTGTGGCTCACATATATGTAATGACATACATGGGCTAAGGAATAGAAGAAGACTCGTCAAGGGAGAGTCAAATTTACGTGTTGGGAATGGAGCAAAGGTTGCTGCACTCGCCATCGGAACGTATTTGTTGAAACTCCCTGCAGGACTTGTCTCAGAACTGGACAATTGCTTTTATGTTCCTTCGTTGATAAAGAACATCATTTCTATTTCTTGTTTAAATAGAAATGGGTACCATTTGACTTTTAGTAACAATTGTTGTTACATAACTTTGAATGAAGTTCTTTATGGGACTAGAACTTTAAGCAATGGTGTTTATACGCTGATGTATCCGGTGACATTTTCATATATCGGCGAGCAACAAAGCATGCCGAAAGGATAATCAAATTAGACTTACATGTGGCATTGTCGCCTTGGCCATGTAAGCAAGAACATGTCCGAATTACACCGATGTGGAATTTCGAATCGCTTGAATTGGATTCATCGATACATGCAATCATGCTTAAAAGTCTAGATGACTAAGTTACCTTTTACAGGAAAAGGTGAACGAGTGGGAGAGTTACTAGGTCTAATACATACTGATGTATGTGGACCTATGTCAACTCAAGCTTTAGGAGGCTATAGCTATTTCATTACCTTCACCGATGATCACTCACGGTTTGGGTATGTGTTCTTGATGAAACACAAGTCTGAAGCCTTTGAAAGGTTCAAAGAATTCAGAAATGAAGTAGAGAAACAACATGACAAGAGTATTAAAATACTTCGATCGGATCGAGGTGGTGAATACTTAAGTCAAGAGTTTCTTGATTATCTAAGAGACAATGGTATATTGTCTCAATGGACTCCGCCATATACACCACAACATAATGGTGTATCTGAGAGGCATAACCGGACCTTGTTGGACATGGTCAGGTCAATGATGAATCATGCGAATCTTCCCAAGTCCTTTGGGGCTATGCACTTCGCATACTTGTTACTTGTTAAATGTAATGCCAACAAAGGTAGTCTCTACTACTCCATATGAGATTTGGAATTGTAAGAAACCTCATGTATCTTACTTGAAGATATGGGGTTGTCCTGCTTATGTGAAGCGTATTGTATCAGACAAATTGGATGCTAAGTCTGATAAATGTCTATTTATTGATACCCTAAGGAAACAAGGTGTTACTAATTCTATCATCCTGTGGAACAAAAGGTGTTTGTTTCAAGGCATGCTGTGTTTCTAGAGAAAGAGTTTCTCTTGCAAGAAAACAGTGGGAGTGTCGTCGAGCTTGAGGAGGCTCGAGAGACTCAAATAGACATTGATGAGATACCTGGTGAAGCACAACAGTCGATAACTCATAGTGATGAGCAATCGACTGGACCTATTGTAACACCACATCTTCGTAGATCTGGTAGAACACGCAACATTCCTGAGAGATATGGATTTCTCGTAAGTGAATCGAACGACGTGTTACTCATTGATGATGAGGAGCCTACCAGTTATGAAGAAGTGCTGACAAGTTCAGAAAGGGATAAGTGGCTTGATGCCATGAAGTCGGAAATGGATTCCTTGTATGAAAATCATTTTTTGAAATTTGTTGAACAACCTTATGGTATAAAGCCTATAGGGTGCATTTGGGTTTTCAATAAGAAATCCGACATGGATGGTAATGTGATTACCTATAAGGCTAGATTGGTGGCGAAAGGATATCGTCAAAAACAAGGTGTTGATTATGACGAAACCTATTCGCCTGTAGCTATGCTTAAATCCATTCGGATGCTCTTGGCCATAGCGGCTCATTATGATTATGAGATATGGCAGATGGATGTGAAAATAGCTTTCCTTAATGGAAACCTGCTCGAGGACGTGTATATGATACAACCTGAGGGTTTCACATCGGTTGATAAAACCAAGGTATGCAAATTGCGACGGTCCATTTATGGATTGAAGCAAGCATCCAGGAGCTGGAATATCCGTTTTGATGAGACAATCAAAAAGTTTGATTTCTCACAAAATCTAGACGAACCTTGTGTGTACAAGAAGGTTAGTGGGAGTGCAGTCGTGTTCCTAGTATTGTATGTCGATGACATACTACTTATAGGAAACGATGTTTCAATCTTACAGTCAGTGAAGATTTGGTTATCCAAGACATTCTCCATGAAAGACCTGGGAGAAGCAACCTACATCCTCGGGATTAAGATCTATAGAGATAGATCGAGATAGATCGCTTGCTTTGGTCTTTCGCAGCCTACATATATAGACCGAAAAGCAAAGAGGTTTAGCATGTCTAATCCAAGAAAGGTTTCCTACCCATCGTGCATGGATACACCTTCAAGTCTATGTGTGTCCGCACATGTAAGATGAGAGGATTTGCATGAGTAAGATTCCTATGCATCCGCAATAGGATCTATCATGTATGCTATGTTATGTACGAGGCCCGATGTATCATATGCCTGAGTGTCACGAGTAGATACCAATCGATCCAGAATGGATCATTGGGTGTCATAAGACAATCCTAAGTACTTAAGAAGAACTAAGGATGCGTTCCTAATATATGGAGAAGGGTACATGGTGATACGTGGGTATACGGATGCTAGCTCCAGACAGACAAGGATGATTCCATGTCTCAGTCTGGGTATGTATTCACCTAGAATGGAGGCGCAATAAGTTGGAAAGGTTCCAAGCTTGACACTATAGCGGATTCTGCCACTAAGGCAGAATACATTGTAGCTTTGGAAGCAGCAAAGGAAGCGGTTTGGATCAAGAAGTTCATCTCTGAACTTGATGTGGTCTCATCAATGATCCAAACATGTGCTTCGCCGCTATCATCTGATCAGAGAGATCATTAGTAGGAAGGAAATACAAATCGAGAAAATCCCTACTGAAAGGAACTTGCGGATCCTTTAACTAAGGCATTACCTCAAAGAAAGTTTGAGGGTCATGTTAGAGCTTATGGTATTGATACCGTGAGCGATTGACATTAGGCCAAGTGGGAGTTTGTTAGTAATATATGAGAGATGTCCTAAGGCAATCGCCTTATGTTTGAACCATTTATATGATAAATGAAGATTCACTATTTGAGTATACATGTTTCATGTATTTGATTGGATCTTAAACTCATTTACTGAATGTCCACGATACGATTCACAGCATGAGAGAATTTGTGATTGGATCACAACTAGTGAGTATTTCTACATGTGTAAATGTGATGTATCGGAATTATCCCTAGTCGATGAATTGATGGATTTGGACACCATCAATTCTGTCGAGACTAGCACGAGGTATACTCCTTGGTGTATACAAGCTGTTGATTCTCACTGGCTGGAGACATTGTGATGTCCTGAGTTAATCGTGGATGCTAGTTATGGTAACTAGTTCATTGGAGTGACCAGCCGTAAGACTTCATATGGTTCTCTGCATATATAGATATGTCAATGAAGTTCTTATCGTAGCTTAAGTGCGATGTTCCTTCGACTTATGATTCAAGTCATCTTGATCATGAAGACTTATGCTTTGACATCTTAAGCAAACATCTCTAAGGAGATGTGGACCCGGGATGATTGGGTATAAGTCGAAGTGATCGAAGGTGTTTGAATAGCCTATAAAGGATTCACCACTCCTTGCGAGGAGATGTATACCCATGCCCTCTCGTCGGATTGTAACTAAAGTCTTTGTCAAAAACATTACATATTTAGAGTAAGATACTCTTCGATAAATGTGCAGTAACTAGAACTGTAGTACTAGGAAATGATACTTGGGCTAGGTGTGACGAGTCACTTAGTGGGGACCGACACTATAGACCATGTCCCAACCAAGTGGGTATAAGATGAGTGAAGGGAATGGGGCACGATTCATTCGAGCATCAAGGGTTTCGTAAATAGTTCGATCAACCTGCTGATCTTTTCGCTAATCGGGGATCATGATGTACTACTAGGTGCCACTCATGATCGTTCTATAATTAATGGTTAATTATAGAAGGCCAACATAAACCGAGAACCTATTTGGTCACACGCACAACGAGCGTAATCCAAAGGATTTAAAACGAGCTTGAGAATGGGATTCTCAGACCGAGAGAAACTAGGTTTGGTTGGACCAAACATAAAGCGAGCATGAAATCGCTTCAATCGCAATGGAAGGGTGGATGGGCCGTGGTCTTATGAAGACATGAATGGATGAACCAAATGGTTTGGTTCTAATCCAATGGAGGAGAATAAACCAAAGGGTTTGGTTTGTTTTAAACGAATGAACCAAAGTTGGTTCGGTTCGTTTTAACTTAAAATAAACCATCATGGTTTGGTTTATTTTAACTTATATTAATGGAGCGGGTTAACGGGTCTTATGGTTATGATCCGATAACCATTAAGAGAATTAGTTCTCTATAAAAGAGGGCTTAAGGGTTTGTTAAGCCCTAATCCAAAAACCCTTGACCTAATTGTTGTCGCCCCCCTCCTCTCCTTGGAGAAGTCGGCGCCAACCTCCATTGCCGCCGCCCAACCCCTTGTGCCGCCGTCCAAATTGTTGTCAGCGTCCAAGCTTCGGTCGGTGATCCTCCGGCGACCCTCCGGTGATCTCCTTTGGGTTCGGTAATAAGGTGAGCTTCATCCTACCCTTTTTGGCCGGCCCTTACTCCTCCACCAAAGCTGTCCAATTTTCTGGACAGCTTGTTTCCCTCTCGTCGGAGCGTCGTTTGGATGATGTTTGGAGCTCCGACAATGGTAGCCTTGCCGGGGATTCGATCTCCGGTAATCCTCATAGGTGGAGGACGAAGAATTCGTCAAACGGTTGACGAATACCTCTCCGGAGAAGCGAGTTTTTGAGGACTCATTTTGGATCCGAATTTGGATTCGGATCATGATCTTCTCTCGATCACATCGTCTTCAACACGAGGCTAATAACCCGTACGAAGACGAAGCTCGTGACTTGGTGAAGTCATCCCGAAGATACTCGGCGTGGATACAGATAGAGACGATTCTAGCAAGGATCATTCCGGTTGATGCCTTTCCCGCTACACGTGATACGTAAGGTATACGTAGTTAAATTTCCTTTTATTGCAAAATTTGAATTTACGGTTATATCTACACATGTTGTACTATGCATGCGTGTGATGTGTGTGTTGTAATAAATGTAGATTTATTATTTTTATTTCTTTCGCTGTGCACATGTTTACGAAACATGTTCGAACACATACTCGCCGCGGTGCCGGAAACCCAATAGTTCATGTTCGCCAGGGACCAAATCAGAAGATTCTCCCAAGAACATGAATCTATCAGGCTGTCTCACAACCCTCCCACTACGACGAGGTATCACCTGTGTATCCTCTGTGACACGCGGTGCAGTGACATGTGGTATATCCTCTTGTACCGGTGGTACTAAAGAAGTGACTTCCCCTTTTAACTCCTCCAGAACAATTTTACTCTTGGGCTTGTGGATCATCAATTAGTCTTCCTCTAGAAATCTGGTGTTCGTGCTAACGATCACCCTTTGATCTCTAGAACTATAAAACAAGCCACCCTTCGTTCCTCTAGGATAGCCAACGAACAAGTATACTTCTGTACGAGGTTCCAACTTACCGATTCGCCTTCACATGTCTTTGGACTCCCCATATTCGAATATGTCTTAGACTAGGCTTTCGCCCAGTCCACAATTCTGTGGGAGTAGAAGGCACTGATTTAGATGGAACCAAGTTCAGAATGTACACCACCATTATCTAGAGCATATACACAGAACGAATTTGGCAAGTCAGAATAACTCATCATCGATCTAACCATCTCCATAAGAGTCCTATTCCTTCACTGTGCTACATGCTTTGCATTACAACATTGGGTGTGCGATTCCCATTCTCGATAATTAGTTCCTAAACTCTCCCAAGAGGTACTCACCACCACGATCAGATCGTAGTGTCATCCATATCTTGAATAATCATCTATAAAAGAGACGAAATACTCAAGACCACCTCTTGCCTGGATAGTCATAGGACCGCACGAATCAGAATGAACCAATTCCAACACGTCTTTGGCTCTATACCCCTTGTCCTTAAAAGGCCTCTTGGTCATCTTACCCTCCAAGCAAGATTCAGAGGTTGGGAGATCCTCCACCACTAATGAACCCAAAGGTCCATCAGCTATCAACCTTTGAATTCTGCTTAGGTTAATATGACCAAGCCTAAGATGCTAAAGATATGTTTGGTTCATCTTCGAAGGTTCTTTTCTCTTATTAAAATTAGAAGATGAGTTATTAACTTCTATTTGCATCGTGGGAGGTTTTGGTTCAAGTGTATACAAATTTCCTATCAATGAACCTGAACAGATATTCTCCCTATTCCTTTTTATAACAACTCTGTCATTAAAAGAAATAGAATATCCATCCATAAACAATTTAGAAACTGAAACTAAGTTCTTTCTAAATAAAGGTACATAAAGGGAATTTTCTAGAACCATAGTTTTATTTTTCTCAAATATAAATAGAACTTCTCCCACTGCAATAGCCACCACCTTCATGGCATTGCCCAAGTAAATGGTAATCTCTCCCTCAGCTTATCATTGGGTTTCCTCGAACCCCTGCAAAGTATTGCAGACATGATTAGTGGCTCTCGTATCTACACACCAGGTGCCGGTAGATAACACCGCTAATCATGTTTCAATGACTAGACCAAAGGATATACCTTTGTTCTATTTTGGACTGGGATAGTCCTTCTTCCAATGTCCATCCTGCTTGCAAGTGAAGTACTTGCCTTTCGACATCTTCACTCCTCCTTGAGATCCTCCCACCACCTTTGCTTCACCTTGTTTCTTCTTCTTCTTGCCTTTCAGCTTAGAAGTAGAAAACTTTTTGAGCAACCATGACTTGAGGACACTCTTCGAAGAATGTATACTTGTACTCCTTAGCAGATAAGACAATATCTAGATTCTTTTCCAATATACATTATTTGGGTACAGTAAGTTTATTTCCTTTAGTATCATAGTAAGTGGACTGAAAGTCATTTTTGAAAATCCTAAGAATCACATAGATCATTACTGTAGATTTCAAAAAATTATTGATTCCTCAAACAATAAAATTTTAAAATCAACCAACACCTCAAAACACCAAGAATATCATATGCCACGATAGTGTGGACGTATACAAATTCTACATTTGTAAGAGGAGGTTTTACCAATTAATTTTACTATCTTGTCAACCTAACTTTTTGACAAGTAAAATTAATACTTGGTTTCTCTTCGGCCCTACAAATAAAAGCAGTGACTCCGATGGGGAGGATACTTATATTTGTATCTAAGTGTTCACCATTACTTGGTACCAAGGTAATTATCTCGGGTTATGTGCCTTACGATGGGGAAGTACACACGCTCCTTAATAATTTCCTATAACCATATTCGACCTTGTGATCCGCAAACAAACTCATCCGATGGGGAGGAAGGAACTCAGAGCCGACGCGCAAGTTTGTTTGAATCACTTGTCAAATCGTAATGGAGGCCGTGGGAATTTTAAAAAATTCCCTCTCCCACTTAGTAATTTGAAATTGAGGAATTTTCATAGCCTACGACATGCATATCAAACAAAAAGAAATAAATATGAAAAATAAATTATTTTCTAACTATTATGGCTTTTGTCTTCAATATGACTCTCGTCGCATCGCCATCTCGTCCGCTCCTCCTACGCCATGTACAAGCCTCCGGAGATCCGAGCCGAGACTAAAACCTATTTTAATTTACATCCATCGATCCTATACTCCACGAGGAAGTATACATGAAATCTAGATCAAAAGTAAAATAAAATAAAGAGTGGCTAAATAATGCCGTATTTAATTTACCAAAAACTAAATACTAGCCTCGTCAACCCCGAGGATTCAACAAAATAAATATTTACACACATACAATCAAATACACACATATGGCCATAATAGTCGGATCTTATGCCTGCAACAAAAGAGTTAAACTACGCATATCCTACTATTATCCAGCACATATAATATATGGAAATGTGCATACAAATTAACCGAATCCTAAACACACAAAATCGGAAACCTTGGCTCTGATACCAATTGTAGGGTTTTGCCCCGGAAGCTCTCACACCAATTTAATGGTTTTGCTTATCGAGTTCGTGAGGGGAAGCTTCGCTTCCCACTTCACCTTGGTAGCTTCCTTCATGGCGATCACTTCTATGTCCCCGGATTAAAAAATTTTATCCTAGACAAAAGGTATTGCCAAAGCAACCAAACCATCGTCGTGCTATTCGTTTAGAGAGGTCACTTGAACAAACAAGTTGTTCAAGCGACCATCCTCTATTCTACGAGTAGTCGGGGAATAGACGATGTCAAGATCGCCGGTTTTCATGTTTATGCTCGGGATCCAAGTATTATTTAGCCATATACATATTTATATCATGCTCATAATTGAAAAACAAATACAAACATGGAACATATAAAATTAGAGAATCGATATACCTCTCGATCTTCTAATGTATGTCCTTCCTCCTTTCGGACATCGTGTGAGTGACGCTCTACCAAAAGTCAAAGCTCCTAGATCGCAAATCTTCCTTCCTTGCTCATCCAAAGCAAGAGAAAGAATAGAAACAAGGCTCATCTCCTTCCTATAGCCAACCAACAAGCAACAAAAGAAATGCTTGCCGCCGGCCAACAAGGAGAAGGAGATAATGGTGGAAACCGGCCAAGACACCAAGGGAAAGCCCTATATCTTGTTTCCACCACCTAAGGAGAAGGAGAAGGGGTCTTTGGATGCCGTCCAAGGGCTGGGATGGGGCTGTGGGCGCTGGCCACCAAAGGATAGGAAGAAGAAACCAAACTACTTCCTTATTTGGTGCCACCCAAGTCTTCTAAACCCTAAGCTTCCAAACCCTAATCCTAGCTTTCCTTATTGCCGGCCATGGAAGAGGGGAATAAGAATAAGATGAGCTCATGCCAAGGTAGATAGGAGAAAAATAGGGGCCGGCCAACCTTTGGAATAAGAAGGAACACCTCCTTGAGTTGGCGCCCACCCCTAGCTCCCAAAACCCTAGCCACCCAAACCTAATCCTAGCTTTCCTTATTGTCAGCCATGGAAGAGGGGAAGAAGAATAGGATGAGCTCATGCCAAGTTAGAGAGGAGAAGAATTGGGGCCGACCGACCTTTGGAAGAAGAAGGAACACCTCCTTGAGTTGCTGCCCACCCCTAGCTCCCAAAACCCTAGCCACCCAAACCTAATCTTAAACCAACTAGGATTCCTAGCCTCCAAAGGAAGCAAACCCTAATCCCCTTAAGCCATGCATCTCCTTGTCACCCACTTCATGACTCTATTTATAGAGTCGGGCTCAAGCCATTATTTAATCTCCTTCATTGGTTCTAGGGATTTAATCTCAACCGTCAGATCTAGAGATTTAATCTCTACCTTTGGATCTAGAGTTTTGTTTTCATCCATTGGATCTAAGCTTCATGAGGTGATAATAGGCTACATTAGGGACCATGAGGAGGAGTTGGGTCTTGGCCACCCATGGATCAAGCCCACATAAAGTCCGATCCACTAATGATGATCCAATCCACTAAAGGTTCATCATTGATCTACCTCACCAACCCCCATATGATAATATGGGCTGCATATATTATTTGTACATTTTCTCCCCATGTTTAAGATCTCAAATGTCCGTCGATTAATTAATTTACTGACCATTAATTAATCAACATCTAACTCCTTGAGTAGTACCACTCTACCTTTTCATCATGCCGGACCAAGTCCACCTGCAGGGTTTACATGATGAACCTTATGAGCTCCTCAAGGGGACATCATCATACTAATATATAGGACACGGTTTCCTCCTATAATCAAGGCACACCATATAAATAATATCATCTCCCAACTTACCGAGCCTATCGATTTAATCTATAAATCTCACCCATTGGTAAATCAAAGAGATGAGTACTAAGTATATGTGCCCGTTATTATATCGGGATTAAGAGCATGTACTAAATAATATCTGAGGTCTGATTCAATTATGTAGTCAACAATAAATCGAATCACCATTAAGTCGGTCCTGCTCAATACACACAAAGTGCACTAGTGTGATTCTATGGTCAAGACAAACCAACACCAAATCACACTACAACCATTCCGATGGTTTGTCCAAAGCCATCTCGGTTGTGAGCCTTTACTTATACTTTTCAAGGGGCCGATAACATTATCTCCTGTGTGACACCACACACCATGTTATCTACAATGTAAAGTATTAGACAATTTTGCATAACCATAAAAATATGCAAACAATGATCATGTGATTCTTTTTTCAAAAATAAAGATATTCATAGAAAAGATAGACTTTTCAGTATACATCCCTATAGTAACTACTATGACAACCAACACTAAGATAGACAATGATCATGAAGGAATGTTAATCGACTCAAAACTTTATAGGAGTATAATTGGTAGTTTGCTATATCTAACCGCTAGTAGACCCGATATTTTATTTATGATAGATATGCGTGAAATATACCAATCTTGTGCCAAAGAGTCTCACTTAGTAGCCACTAAATGAATCTTAAGATACATTAAAGGCACACTAAGTGTAGGACTTTGGTACCCTAGGACTAGGTCTTTTGATTTGTTTGGGTATATAATTTCCAATTATGCGGGTTGCAAATTGGATCGGAAGAGTACTAGTAGTGGATGCCAATTTCTTGGATCCTCCCTAGTTAGTTGGAGTAGTAGGAAGCAACCTTGTGTTGCTCTATCCACCACCGAGGCCGAATATGTAGCTATAGGTGGTTGTTTCGCTCAATTACTATGGATGAGACATACCTTAGAAGATATGAGCTACATTACTCCAAAATTAAGGTCTTGTGTGATAATGTGAGTACCATCAATTTAACTAAAAATTAAGTACATCACTCTAGAACAAAGCATATTGAAGTGAAGCATCACTTCATTAGAGATCATGTCGCAAGAAGAAACATTGAGCTTAACTACATTGACTCCAAGTCTAACCTTGCTGACATTTTCACTAAGGCTCTTCTCGAAGTGGAATTTACATCATTAAGGAGTGCGTGGCATGTGCTTTGTAGAGTAGTGGTATAGATTTGCATGATCCTATAGCATAATCTAGGACTATACCTCAAATCATCTCACAAAACACCTAAGATTCCATGATTTTTGTATTGAGCCACTTAGACATCATGTGAGATGTTAGGAAGATGCACTTGGTTCATCATGCTTGTTATGATGCATTACTATGAACCAAAGTGACATCTAGAGACATTAATCCTTAATTTGACCAATCATTTGGGAGGCTTGTGTAGAATTGATGTGCACATAGTTCTAAGAACATAGTTGGAAATGTCAAATAAAATATCTTTTAAACTATATTTATGATACTTTGAAAAATAGTTTATGCTTGTGTCTCGATAGTGATACAAAGTTGTCTTAAACAGTGAACTTTTTAAAATCTTTCAAGTTTGTGTCAACATAGGAATCTAGAGAAGATATATTTTTCAAATCATTTTTCCCTGATAAAGAATAGGTTGACAAATGTGTCAATGAAATTTCTTGATTTTTTAACACTTCTAGATTTAGTTATACATTTTCAAACTTGACTAAAAATCTACCTGCACTGATATCAGTCAACTGGTGTATATCACCAATCGACTGGTAATCTTGCCTCGGACTAGGCTTATCCCAATCCACTGGGCAACCCATTGCCAATTTTGGATGTCGATTGTCGTTTAATGGCCAACCCACAAATTGCGCTGTAGTCGACAGATGATAATTATGAGTCGACTGCTACCATTGGCCACCAACATAGAATTGTTCATAGTTGACTGACCAATTCGATTGGTCTTCATCAGCCGACTGACATATTTTTCCAGTTGACTGCTATCGCGAGTATTAGGGTCGCCTGACCCGTTCGACTCGACAAACCCACGACGTTTCTCTCTTTCTTTCCACTGAGTTCCATTGTCATCGCCCTTTTTCTCACCATTCTTCTTCTTCTCTGGTGCTTCCATCGTCGTTCTCGCACCGATTAGCCTCTCCTTCAACCCTCGCTCCCATTCTCCTCTCTGGGAACCCTAGGTTCCATCTCATTAGTCGCTAGGGCTCCAGCTAGCGATTCTTTTGGCCATGTTTTTCTGGCGATCGTTGGCCTTTCTGCCTTCCTCAGTCCTCATGGCACCTCGGTAATCCCTCAACCCTAATCTTGGTTAAGCCTCCTTTAACGTTTGTTGATCTTATTGTGCACTAACAACATTGTTTGTTTGTGTTTTGCATTCATGCATTCATCATGCATGTTCATTCCTTACCTTTAGGGTTAAACATCTAGCATCGAAACGTTGACCTGCACCTTCCGGTGAGGGTCCATCTGACCCTCTCCCACTTGTAGATGCTCATTTTTCCACTTTAGTTCATAAGTTAGCTTTTAATACCAATAAGTTTAAACTCATTCCACCTAGGTCATTAGATGATAAGTTTTTCCATACACATTACTTTGACATAGTCCAAATTATCAAATACTACAAATTAGAATCATTAGTTTTTTGTGAACACCCCATCAATTCCACCTTGCTATCCGAGTTCTTCAACAATTTATGTCTTGTTGGGGATGGGTTGAAGTATAAGACTCACGTTTCTCAACGCGATCTAGACTTCACTCCTCAAATATGGGAGGATTTCCTAGGATGTCGCCCATCCGAGAGTGATTTTGTCTTCTATCCTTCTCTTCTTGAGCCTCTCCCTTCACCTTTAGAGGTCGTTACTTTAGATTCTCTCCATGACCAATTCTATAACAGGCCTCGTCCATTTGGTGTCAATCATTTTCCATCAAATGACCTTTCATCCAAGGACAATGTCCTTTATAAGGTCATTTTCCATTGCATTCTACCTATTGTCACTCGTGGGTTAGCCTTAGTTCGACCCCCACTTTTCTTTCTCATGTATGCATTTCACCATGCACCAGATGTCAATATTAGCCTCAATAGATTCCATTGCATCATCCATTTTATTAAGCTTAACAGTGGGAAGGTCCATATGCCCTATGGACATGTGATTACGGAGTGGCTTGGTACTGCCGACATCGACGTAACCAAAGGGGTGATCAATCCCATTACCACAAAGTATGATTGCATGAATGCTAGGACCTTTTCTTTGGCAGGATGAAGCTCGCTGGCAACTCCATAGTATGGGAGGATGGGTGACAACTAGGAGATAGCACTCGAGCTGGCCCTGCCACAGTTGCAGACGATGATGTTGTACTGGACTCCGACTTCACAACACACCTTGAGGAGTTTGAAGAGTCCATTGATACACATCTAGAAAAGCTTAGCCTGGAGCATCACAAGTTTTGGACTCAGGTCTTCTCCCGACTTGATACGATGGACTAGCAGCAATAGGAGATGCTGGCGATTCTCTGCTCTTTTGCACCAGGACATCCGCCGCAGTACTTTCCATCTTCCTCTGGTGGCACCGTTGCCAAGGAAACACACACGATGGAGGTGGATGATGATGTGGAGGATCCTTAGCTAGTCATTGCTTGTGTGTTTTTGTTTCTTAGTGTTTGACATTTGTAAGGCTTTTTCCTTGACAGTATGTTATTACTTCTTTTAACTGGAATGCAATGAAAATTTTATTATACCTATGTATTCTTGTTTGATGACTCGATAAAATTTAATTAAAATTAAGGGTTGAATACAATTTGACATTTATTTTTGAAAACTTTGATGAAGTCTATTTCTTGATAGCAATTATCGTTGATGATATTGATACAAAGTTAACCAAACTATTGATGATTTTTTATAGTTTTAAACTCTATTTCAATCCATTAATATAATGGGTAATTCTTTATCCTTTTATTTTTGTCCATTATACTGGACATAAGTAATGCGTATGCAAAGTTTCATGAATTTTACAAATACATAGAATTACTTATGCATTTTTTAAACTCGCCTGAAAGTCAATCATTTTTGAACTGTCAAAAATCAGTCGACTGCTCCTTATTGAGGTCGACTACCGAGGTCTTCAGTTGACTGGCGATTGCCTCAGTCGACTAATGGCACTGTTTTGGGAAGAATAATTTGAGTTCATGATTTAAGAGCCCAACTTGATTAGTCCTAATCCTATGATATGATTAGCACGTCAATTAGGGAGATTAGGACTAATCGTTGCATTGGTTTAGGGGTGATCTTCCTATGATATCTTTCTAAACCCAAAAACCTATATGCATATGGTTGATTGTTGGTGTAAAGTTAGGATTTACCATTATTCACGCTTTCATGCTTTGCTCAACATGTTATTCACACCTGATAAAATATGTCTTGAATTAAGGGGGAGCTATATGTGCATTGTATACCTTAGTTCAAAGCATGAACAATATTATTTAACTTTGTCTTCATTTGATAATTGTCCTTTTTTTTATGTGTGTCAAAGGGGGAGATGAGATAATTGAAGTTAGATTCATATTGTGTTTTTATTGCATATTTTAAGACTTCACTTAAATGATTATCAAACATCAAAAAGGAGGAGATTATTGGTTCAAGAATGCCCCAATCATTAATTTATTTTGATGTTTGGATAATCATTTGAAGTTAGGTAATAATTGTGATCAAATCATGAATGTTTAAGTGATAAAAAAAATCCAAGTGTGAATCATGGCGAGGAAAGTCTAGGGGAAGGTCTTGGCAGTATAAGTCCAAGCATATAGTCTTGGCAGCATAAAGTCTAAGTGAACCTTGGCAAAGCATGTCCAAAGGCAAGGTCTTGGCAGTGTAAGTCTAAGCATGTAGTCTTGGCGGTGTAAAGTCTAAGCGGACTTTAGCAAAGAAGAAACCCAAAGCATGACGAAATCGAGGGAAGCTTTTGAAGACAAGCACAAGGATGAAGGAGTTATGGACTCGAAGGAATCCTTGAGGCGCAAGGCTAATGGAGAAGCTTGAAGGTTAAGTCTAGGCTTAGGGTGTGTTTTCAAGTATGAATTAGTCATATTTAAGGTGTGCCAGTCGACTGACATGTTATACAAAGTCGTCTCGGTCTCAGTATTTGCACTCGAGGATCCAGAAGACTTGAGCAGTCGACTGGGGTTATGCCCCAGTTGACTAGTCAGCAATTGACTATGGATCCAACTGCCGAACATAATCTTGGTAGTCAACTAGTGTATAACACCATTTGACTGATCTATATAACTCGACAAAGTTGCTCTCCCTTGGCAGACTTGAACTCGGGTCTAGGAGTTGAGTCAAGGTCTGGCAGCTGACTGACATTATGGGCAGCCGACTGTCACAGGCACAGAATGGCTAATAGTGACTGCTCAGTCGACTAGGACGATACCAATCTACTGATGATAATGGAAGACGACTAATCAAGTAGACGCGTTGAGCCATAACAATACAATCAAGCTTCATCGAAGCCATTGGATTTAGTCAGCAATGATGCGATCGTGATGTCGACAAAAATAGCCATTCTCTATAAATAGAAGCTAGGAAGCTTAAAGGAGGCTAATGCTTTCATTCTAAACGTTCACCCTAAGCTCCTCAAGTCTTCCTCTTAGCTTTCAAGTGTTCTTAACCTCTTCTTCCAAAACTTAACTCCATCATCTTATAAGAAGAAGAGTGTGATTGTAAAGAAGGCTTCTCCACCTTGGTGTTCTCATCAAAAGGAGATCATAGTGAAAGCTTGTGAGGGTTGATCCACCTTATAGATTGCAATGGAGTAGGAGCGTCATCTCTGAACCATGTTACATCGATGTGTTAGCATTGTTGCTCTTTGATTTTCTTTCTAATTATTGCTTTGTTTGTATTGCTTCCTCTAACTAACTTGTAGAAATCAAAGAAGTGATATTCAACCCCCGCTAGCCAATCCTCAAAGATCCTACAC
This sequence comes from Wurfbainia villosa, assembly GCA_025175895.1. NCBI lineage: Eukaryota > Viridiplantae > Streptophyta > Magnoliopsida > Zingiberales > Zingiberaceae > Wurfbainia > Wurfbainia villosa. The sequence continues at coordinate 39,881,346 of CM045988.1, forward strand.
TATTGACTGGCAAATCTTAAAACTCAGGTTTAGCCCAAGTATGATCCCCTCATACTTGATACTCACTCATAACTTAGACCTAAGTCTTTACACCACTTTCATCACCCTCACACCCTCAGGGTCCTTCCGAGTCCTCCATGACTCTTTTACCATTCACTCTAGCCTTTAAGTGCTTTCATCGGCTTTGTCATGCTACTGAGTACCCTTAGCCTAAACCTAAGCCCTTAAGCCACTTCCCTCATCCACACGCCCTTGGTTCGAGTCCACGACTCCTCACCCTTGGTGCTAGCCTTCAAGTGCTTCCGTCGACTTTGTCATGCTAATGGATCTACTTTTTTCAAGTCTCCAAACTTGGACTTTCGTCGGCAAGACTACACACTTGGACTTACACGATAAAGACTACACGCTTGGACTTTTTCTTTGCCAAGTAGCCATTCTTGGACTTTCTGAAGGTTTTGCCCGGAAGCTCTGATACCAATTGAAGGGTTTTGCTTATCGAGTCCGTGAGGGGAAACTTCGCTACCCACTTCACCTCGGTAGCTTGTCCATGGAGATCCCTTCAATGTCCCCGGATTAAAAAAATTTAATCCTAGACAAAAGGGATTGCCAAAGCAACCAAGTCATCGTTGTGCTATTCGTTTAGAGAGGTCACTTGAACAAACTAGTTGTTCAAGCGACCATCCTCTATTCTACGAGTAGCCGCGGAATAGATGATGTCCGAATCGCCGGTTTTTGTGTTTATGCTCGGGATCCAAGTATTATTTAGCCATATATAGATTTATATCATGATCATAAATGAAAAACAAATAGAAACATGTAACATATAAAAATTAGAGAATTGATATACCTCTCGATCTTCTAATGTATGTCCTTCCTCCTTTCGGACGTCGTGTGGGCGACGCTCTACCAAAAGTCGAAGCTCCTAGATTGCAAATCTTCCTTCCTTGCTCATCCAAAGCAAGAGGAAGAATAGAAACAAGGCTCATCTCCTTCCTATAGCCAACCAACAAGCAACAAAAGAAATGCTTGCCGCCAACCAACAAGGATAAGGAGATAATGGTGGAAATCGGCCAAGACACCAAGGGAAAGCCCTATATCTTGTTTTCACCACCTAAGGAGAAGGAGAAGGGGTCTTTGGATGCCACCCAAGGGCTTGGATAGGACTGTGGGCGCCGACCACCAAAGGATGAAGAAGAAAGAAAACTTTCCTTATTTGGTGCCACCCAAGCCTCCTAAACCCTAAGCCTCAAAACCCTAATCCTAGCTCTCCTTATAGTCGGCCATGGAAGAGGGGAAGAAGAATAGGATGAGCTCATGACAAGGTAGAGAGGAGAAGAATAGTGGCTGGCCAGCCTTAGAAAGAAGAAGGAATGTTAGGGCAATCTCTTGCCATGATAAGGTTTTGATGTGTGTGGCAAAGGGTTTAAGTTAGGTTATGATTATGGTTTGATATGTGCGTTGAAGTCGTGTAGGACTTAGTAATTCGCACATGGAGCCTAGGCGAGTTTCACAACTCATGACTCAGTCCTTGAGTCGGTGAAGGATAGCTTTGTGGAAGCCGTGTGCTTGGAGCATCCGAGGGATCGCCGGACGAGGAGCTTGGAGTGAAGTCGGAGGAAGTAGACTTCAGGGCGGGACGCGAAGGATGGCACTGCAGAGCCGTGCGCTTGGCGCATCCGAGGGACGTGGTCGGACGAAGACAACTTCGAAGGCGAGAGACTCCGAGGGATGATAGTGAGCGAATGTAACTCGGGAAGGGGTAGTAGCTCCTAGGTGAAACTTGGCCATTTGGCTAAGTGTAGGATGAGTTTTCCCGACATCAGTCGACTGCCAAGGAATGATAGTCGACTGCTCAGAGTCGAATGGGTTCTACTAGTGTCCGACTCATGGGCATTTGGCCCAAGCAGTCAACTGCCATGGACTAGCAGTCGACTGCTGTCGACACCAGTCGACTGCCAAGGGACGACAGCCGACTGATGGCACTGTGTACGAGCACAGAATGGAGTCGAGCTCACGGAGCACTCGACTGATGGTACATCAGTCGAGTGATGGCAAGATCAGTCGACTGATGATGATACCGTTGGATGAAATCCAACGTGAAAAGTGGCCATTATTGGGCAACGACTACGATGCGGTCGACTAATCGGGGCATCAGTCGACTGCTCCTGTGTCAACGGGAAGAAACCCTCTTCCTCTATAAAAAGGAAGGGGATGAGGCTTTGGGAGGCTAATGCTTGAACTCCAATCTTCTCCCAAAGTGCCATAAACGTCTTCCCACTCTTCTTACTTGCTTTTACTTCATTCTTATTGTAAGAAGAGTGATTTTGGTTTTAAAGGTTACCTCCACCTAGCTTGGTGCAAAGGAGAGACCAATATTGATTGGCTTTGGAGGAGTGATTCACCTTGGACGAATCGGACCATGGATTAGCGACGTAGCCGTGAACCACGTTACATTTTGTGTTAGCATTTGTATTCTTCTTTGTTTGTTTGCTTGTCTTATTTTTGTTATTTCCGCTTACGCTAATTAGTTTTGTAGACGAGCAAAATCTACCATCCAAGTAAAGAGGGCTATTCACCCCCCTCTAGCCGGCCCACCGATCTCCAACAAGTGGTATCAGAGCCAAGTCGCTTATCGAGGACTAACCGCCGCAAAAGCACTTCATCAAAAGATGACCGGCTCGAACATTCACCCACTGAAGTTTGAAGGCGAATTCTCTTGGTGGAAAAAGAGAATGGAGGTATTCTTCGAAACCGACTTTGAAATTCTCTTAATAATGGAAAACAGTTTAGAGTTGCCTAGGAACAAAAATGGGGAGCTATTCGAGAAATCAAGGTGGAGCAAGAGGCAAAGAGAAGAATACTTGGCAAATTCAAAGGCCAAGCATCACCTATACAATGTCCTCCCCCAACAAGAAGTCAACCGGATAGGAGAGTGTGCTAGCGCCAAGGAAATGTGGGAGAAACTAATAGAGATTCATGAAGGCACATCCGAGGCAAATCTAGCAATGAGAGATGTCCTTCGCTCCCAATTGTCCAATATCAAACTCGAAAAGGGAGAGAAAGTAAAATCCCTACACTCTAGATTTAAGGAAATTCTAACCGGCTTGACAAGTGTAGGTGAAAAGCTCTCTAACTGGGATATGGTAATGAAGGCCATAGATGCCTTTCCCCGGTCCTCAAGATGGAGCTCCATGGTGGATTCGTTTTACATCTCCAAGAACTTGGAAGTAAGTACCTTGGAGGAGTTCTTCTCAACAATGGAGCTCCACGAAACGAGGCTTGAAGGAATAGTTGAAGAGCCAAGAATTCAACCTTCAAGAGGAGTAGCACTTTTGGCGAACAAGGGGAAGAAGAAAATGGAGATCCCCTCCTCCTCCGATGATGAAGCATCCTCCTCCTCCATGGATAGCACGGAAGAAGCCTATATGGTAAGGAGGGTAAGGCGTACATTAAAAGGTTTTCAATTTAATAAATCTAATGATAGGAGGAGAAGACCAAGGGGGAAGGTCATTTGCAACAATTGCCAAGGAGAAGGAAACATAAGGGACAATTGTCCTCTCCTAAACAAGAGCAAAGAAGAGAGGAAGAAGAAAGAAGAAAAGAAGAAGTATAAGGAGAGTAAAAAGAAGGAAGAAGAAAAGAAGGCCAAAGAAAAAGGGAAGGCCAAGGCATTCAAAGCAAAGACATGGGATTATCCTTCCTCTTCATCCTCATCCCCATCCGAAGAAGAAGAACATGTCTACTCCAACCTTGCTTTAATGGCCTTTGACGACTTGGATTGCTCCTCCTCCGAAAATGAAGGATCAAGCTCAAGTGGAGGGAGCTCAAGTGAAGGGGGAGCCTCCTCTACCTCCTCATCAGAAGAAGAAGACATGGAAACTATGGTAACGAATGCCTCTCCTAAGAAAATAGTTTCCATAATTTCTAGTTTAACTAAGGACTTATTTGGAATGAAAAAGAAAAATAAGAGCATGCTAGATCAAATTAAGGATTTAGAAAATAAATTAGAAAAAGCATGTTTTAATGATAATGATGACGATGCATGCTCACATGAATATATGTCATTTGATGTTAATGATGCATGCATAGAGGAAAATAGGGCTTTAAGGGAAAAGGTAGATTATTTGACAAAAGCCCTAGAAAAATTCACTATTGGCTCAAATACATTGAACATGATAATTGGGAGCCAAAGAGCAAATTTTAACAAAAAGGGCCTAGGATATAAAGAAAAGAAAAATGAAAAGGCCTATAAATGCCTAATTTCTAGGGGACAAGATAAGAAGAAGGTAATAGCTAGAAAATGGATTCCTAAGGAATTTCTAGTGAACCCCATAGGCAAGAATTTGTATTGGGTTCCAAAATCCATCCTTAAGGGTTAGAAAAACCCTAGGATAGTCAACCATATGGACTTGACCTATATCATATTTTTGGTTGACTTAGGATGGCGGGACAACATTTTTGAAATAGTGTTAGGTGATGATAATGTGCCTATAAATTGATAATAATGCTTAAATCATGATATTTAATGAAATTGCTATGTATGTTTGAAATCATGATTTATGATTTTGATATTTGGCACATAATCATGGGAATTAGGGTTTAAATCATGCTTTAGGTGATACTTTGTTTATTATCATGATATCATACCTAATGCATGATTATTGTTTGATGAACACATGTGTTTCATGATCATAATATGAAATCGATACATATATGCCTTTATGATCATGAGGATTGTTAGGTTGATACTTAACCTTGATAGAATTGCATGAATATAATGGTTAAGTATATACAAATACCTCTAGGATACATCTCACACTCACAATAGGCTACCTTGATTGAAAACTTAGCATGAGTGAGATGTTAGGATAATACAAATGTCCACTAGTGCCTATGGCATTTAGATGGTCATTTAAAGTATCAAAATAGCAATAATAGACCAATCATGGGGAAGGCTTTTGTTTAATTCATAGACATATTTCCCAAAGATCATGGTTGGATATTTCATAAGTTTTCAAAACAATTTCTTACTTTAAAATCTATGTGTTCATGTTTTGAAACAATTGGATGCAAAACTAGGTAGTAAACTTGATACTAGAATGATCAAAAAACCTAGTGGCTTTTAAAGCTTTTGGATTTTTGGCAAATCTCGAAAAATATAATGATTTTTCTTGAAAAACTATTTTTCATTGATAGATATATTTAAAAGAAATATGTTCCCCAAATTTCATGATTTTTTGAATTTTCTAGAATTTTTAATGTATTTCTGAATTTCACCCCAAAAATCAGAAATCCTGAAATGCACATGCGGTCATTGAGTAGTCTGAACATAAACCATTTTAAATTTTTAATCAAATTTTGGTATTTTCCTTCTATTAGACTTGATGACATGAGTTTATAACTTAGTTTCAATCTTTTTGATGGTGTCAAAGGGGGAGAAATAATTGTGTTTAAGTAAATTATGATAGGGGGAGAAATATGTATGGGGAGTTTCATGGATTAAGGGGGAGTTGCATGTTGTTATATCATGTTTATGTTTACATGCTTTCTTACCTTATAAATTCTATCAAATGTTTGTACCTAACATAAACGGATTGCCACACAACAAAAAGGGGGAGATTGTTAGGGCAATCTCTTGCCATGATAAGGTTTTGATGTGTGTGGCAAAGGGTTTAAGTTAGGTTGTGATTATGGTTTGATATGTGCGTTGAAGTCGTGCAGGACTTAGTAATTCGCGCATGGAGCCTAGGCGAGTTTCACAACTCATGACTCGGTCCTTGAGTCGGTGAAGGATAGCTTTGCGGAAGCCGTGCGCTTGGAGCATCCGAGGGACCGCCGGACGAGGAGCTTGGAGTGAAGCCGGAGGAAGTAGACTTCAGGGCGAGATGCGAAGGTTGGCGCTGCAGAGCCGTGCGCTTGGTGCATCAAGGAGGGCGTGGCGAGCGAAGAAAACTTCGAGCGAGGACTCGAGAGGATGAGTGGCGAATGTAACCCGGGACGGGGTAGTCGCTTCTTGGTGAAACTTGGCCATTGGGCTAAGTGTCGGATGAGTTTTCCCGACATTAGTCGACTGCCAAGGAATGGCAGTCGACTTCTCTGAGTCGAATGGGTTTTACTAGTGTCCGACTCATGGGCATTTGGCAAGCAACGATCGCCAAGGACGATAGTCGATCATGACCTTGCACTGCGGCACGAGAATGGAGTCGAGCTCGTGGAGCAGTCGACTGATGGTACATCAGTCGACTGATGGCAAGATCAATCGACTGATGATGATACCATTGGATGAAATCCAACGTGGAAAGTGGCCGTTATTGGGCAACGACTCTGATGCGATCGGTGATCGATCGGTATCGGTCATTGCTCTCTCTTCCTCTATAAAAAGGAAGGGGATGAGGCTTTGGGAGGCAAATACTTGAACTCCAATCTTCTCCCAAAGTGCCATAAACGTCTTCCCACTCTTCTTACTTGCTTTTACTTCATTCTTATTGTAAGAAGAGTGATTTTGGTTGTAAAGGTTACCTCCACCTAGCTTGGTGCAAAGGAGAGACCAATAGTGATTGGCTTTGGAGGAGTGATTCACCTTGGATGAATCGGACCGTGGATTAGCGGCGTAGCCGTGAACCACGTTACATTTTGTGTTAGCGTTTGTATTCTTTTTTGTTTGTTTGCTTGTCTTGTTTTTGTTATTTCCGCTTGTGCTAATTAGTTTTGTAGACGAGCAAAATCTACCATCCAAGTAAAGAGGGCTATTCACCCCACTCTAGCCGGCCGACTGATCTCCAACAAGGAAGACCTCCTTGAGTTGCCGCCCACCCCTAGCTCCCAAAACCCTAGCCACCCAAACCTAATCCTAAACCAACTAGGATTCCTAGCCTCCAAAGGAAGCAAACCCTAATCCCCAAGTCATTGTGAGAGCGGATGGCCGGCTAGAGGGGGGTGAATAGCCCTCGTTCGTTGGTTATCGGAATTTGCTCGTCTACAATTAGATTAGCGCAAGCGGAAACAACAATACAAGCAAATTAAACAAATAAAACAAAGCAAAGGGAATAGACAATGCTAACACAAGATGTAACGTGGTTCACGGCTACGCCGCTAATCCACGGTCCCCGATTCGTCCTCGGTGAATCACTCTGCTCAACCAATCCACTAAATGGTCTCTCCTTTGCACCAAGCTAGGTGGAGGTAACCTTTACAATCAAGATCACTCTTCTTACAAATAGAATGGAGTAAAAGCGAGTAAGAATAGTTTAGAGCTTGTGGGGCACTAGGAAGATTGTTTGGAACTTAAGCATTAGCCTCTCAAAGGCTCACACCCTCTCTTTTTATAGAGAGGGCTAACTTCTTCCCGTTGGCCGCCATCGGATCCGCCCATGGCGATCATTTGCCGTACTAGCGACCTCGAACACGTCGGATGCCGACCGTTGTCCAATCGGAACTCTTGGCGCGATCATTCTCAGGACCTCACGGGTCATTCGACCCGTCGACCGGCCCGATCGGCTACGGCGGTGGCCAAAACCCTATTGACTACCGATCATTGCCGCGCCTTGTGATCATCGTTAATCTTCGGATCATCGCAGCGTATGGCGATCGGATCACGCCACAAACCGATCGTAGATACCGGTCGAGCTACACTCGACTCGAGCGATCATTGCCATTCCATGGCGGTGATCGGTGTCGAAAACCCATCCGACACTTGGCCAAATGGCCAAGTTTCACCTAAGAGCTACCCTTCCCGGGTTACAATCGCTCACTCTCATTTCTGAGTCCCTCGCCTTGAAGTTCTCTTCGTTCTCGGCCACGTCCTCGGCAGATCGCGCCGCGGCTCGCAATGCTCCTTCGCGTCTCTTGCCTCGAAGTCTACTTCCTCCGGCTTCACTCCAAGCTTCTCGTCCGGCGGTCCCTCGGATGCTCCAAGCGCACGGCTTCCGCAAAGCTATCCTTCACCGACTCAAGGCACGAGTCATGAGATGTGAAACTCACCATGGCTCCATGTGCGAATTACTAAGTCCTGCACGACTTCAACGCACATATCAAATAAACATAACACACTAACTTAAACCCTTTGCCACACCATCAAAACCATATCACGGCAAGAGATTGCCCTAACAATCTCCCCCTTTTTGATGTGTGGCAATCCGTTTAAGTTAGGTAAAAACACTTGATATAAATTCTAAGGGTAAGAAAGCATGTAAAGATAAACATGATATAACAACATGCAATTCCCCTTAATCCATGAAATTCTCTATGCAAATTTTCTCCCCCTATCATATATTTCTCCCCCTACAATATATTTCTCCCCCTACATATATTTCTCCCCCTAATGTGATTAACTTAAACATACTTATTTCTCCCCCTTTGACACCATCAAAAAGATTAACACTAAGTTATAAGCTCATGGCATCAAGTATAATGGAGGAAAAATATGTCAAGTTGATTTAAAAATTGGGTACCATTTGTTGATGGCATCAAGTATATTTCTACCACTTGTAGGAGGTTTACAAACTGAATTCAGCCTTCAATATTCTGATTTACGAGCCCACGATCGCTATCGATGGCAATGATGCACAAGGAAGAATTTACGATTTTACTGATGAAATTGAAATGCATTAAAATTTTAGAAAATTCGAAAAATCATGAAATTCGAGGAACATATTTCTCTTAAGTATATCTATCAATGAAAAATAGTTTTTCATGAAAACTCATTATATTTTCTGGTTTTTGCCAAAAATCCAAAAGTTCTAAAAACCACTAGGTTTTTGATCATTCTAGTGTCAAGTTAGCTACCTAGTTTTGCATCCAATTGTTTCAAAACATGAATACATGTATTTTAAGGTAAGAAATTGTTTTGAAAACATTAGAAATATCCAACCATGATCTTTGGGCAATATGTCTATTAATTAAACATAAGCCTTCCCCATGATTGGTCTATTATTGATATTTTGATACTTTAAATGACCATCTAAATGCCATAGGCATTAGTGGACATTTGTATCATCCTAACATCTCACCCATGCTAAGTTTGCAATCAAGTTAGCCTATAGTGAGTGTGAGATGCATCCTAGGGGAGTATTTGTATATATATACTTAACCAATATATTCAAGCAATTCTATCATGGTTAAGTATCAACCTAACAACCTACATGATCATAATGACATATATCAATTAATTTCACATTATGATCATGAAACTCATGTTTTCATCAAATTATAGTCATGCATTAGGTATTATACGATGATAATAAATAAAGTATCACCTAAAGCATGATTTAAACCTATTTCTCATGATGATGTGCCCAATATCAAAATCATAAACCATGATTACACATATGCATAGAAATTACATTAATCATCATGATTTAAGCATTATTACCTTTTTATGGGCACGTTATCATCACCCAACACTATCTAAAAATGTTGTCCCGTCATCCTAAGTCAACCAAAATATGATATAGGTCAAGTTCATATGGTTGACTACCCTAGGGGTTTTCTAACCCTTAAGGATGGATTTTGGAACCCAAAATAGATTTTTACCTATGGGGTTCACTAGAAATTCCTTGGGGATCCATTTCTTAGCTATTACTTTGTTTTTGTCTTGTCCCCTAGCTATTAGGCATCTATAGGCCTTCTCATTTTTCTTCTCTTTATATCCTAGGCCTTTCTTGTTAAAACTTGCCCTTTGGCTCCCTATGATCATATTCAAGGTGTTGGAGCCAATTGTGAATTTTCCTAGGGCTTTGGTTAAATAATCTACCTTTTCCCTTAATGCCCTATTTTCTTCTATGCATGCATCACTAACATCTAAAGGCACATAATTATCATGTGAGCATGCATCATCATGGCTAGAAGAAGTATCATTATTATTTAAGCATGCATTTTCTAGGTTATTTTGTAATGCCTTAATTTGATTTAGCATGCATTTATTTTTCTTCTTTGCTCTAAACAAATCCTAGTTAAACTAGAAATCATAGAAACTATTTTACTAGGAGAGGCTTTCGTTACCATAGTTTCCATGTCCTCTTCTTCTTCTTGGATGATGAGGAGGATGATGATGTGGAGAGGCTCCCCTTCACTTGAGCTCTCTCCTCTTGTGCTTGATCCTTCATTTTGGAGGAGGAGCAATCCAAATCGTCAAAGGCCATCAAGGCCAAATTGGCGACAAAGGCATTCTCCTCATCCGATGATGAGGAGGAGGATGAGGAAGGATCATCCCATGTCTTGGCCTTGAATGCTTTGGCCTTCCCTTTTTCTTTTGCCTTCTTCTCCTCTTCCTTCTTTTTCTTGCTCCCCTTTTTCTTCTTCTTTTCTTCTTTCTTTTTCCTCTCTTCCTTGCTTTTGTTTAGGAGAGGACAATTGTCCCTTATGTGTCCCTCTCCTTGGCAATTGTAGCATATCACCTTCCCCCTTGGTCTTCTCATCCTATCATTAGATTTATCAAATCTAAAATTCTTAAATGCACGTCTTACCCTCCTTACCATATAGGCTTCTTCGGTGCTATCCATGGAGGAGGAAGAGGCTTCATCATCGGAGGAGGAGGGGACTTCCATCTTCTTCTTCCCCTTGTTTGCCAACAATGCTACTCCTCTTGAGGGTTGAATTCTTGGCTCTTCTTGAATTCCTTCAAGCCTCGTTTCTGGAGCTCCATTGTCGAGAAGAACTCCTCCAAGGTACTTACTTCCAAGTTCTTGGACATATAGAAGGAGTCCACCATGGAACTCCACTTTGAGGACCGGGGAAAGGCATCTATAGCCTTCATGAGCATGTCCTGGTTCGATAGCTTCTCACCTACACTTGTTAGCCCAATTAAAATTTCTTTAAACCTAGAGTGTAGTGAGGTTACCTTTTCTCCCTTTTCTAGTTTTATATTGGATAATTGGGAGCGGAGGAGGTCTCTCCTTGCAAGCTTGGCCTCCGAGGTGCCTTCATGAAGCTCTACAAGCTTCTCCCACATCTCTTTGGCGCTAGTGCATTCTCCGATCCGGTTGATCTCTTGTTGAGGGAGCACATTGTAGAGATGGTGCTTGGCTTTGGAGTTTGCAAGGTGCTCCTCTCTTTGCCTCTTGGTCCACCTAGATTTCTCTATTGGCTTCCCTTCTTCATCCCTAGGCAAAACGAAACCGGATTCCATTGTAATCATTATATCAAAATCCGTTTCGAAAAATACCTCCATTCGCTTCTTCCACCAAGCGAATTCTCCTTCAAACTTCGGAGGATGGATGTTGGAGCCGGCCATTTTTGATGTAGGGCTTGTTGCGGCGGTTAGTCCGGTGACAAGCAACCTCGGCTCTGATACCACTTGTGAGAGCGGATGGCCGGCTAGAGGGGGGTGAATAGCCCTCGTTCGTTGGTTATCGGAATTTGCTCGTCTACAATTAGATTAGCGCAAGCGGAAACAACAATACAAGCAAATTAAACAAATAAAACAAAGCAAAGGGAATAGACAATGCTAACACAAGATGTAACGTGGTTCACGCCACGCTAATCCACGGTCCCGATTCGTCCTCGGTGAATCACTCTGCTCAACCAATCCACTAAATGGTCTCTCCTTTGCACCAAGCTAGGTGGAGGTAACCTTTACAATCAAGATCACTCTTCTTACAAATAGAATGGAGTAAAAGCGAGTAAGAAGAGTTTAGAGCTTGTGGGGCACTAGGAAGATTGTTTGGAACTTAAGCATTAGCCTCTCAAAGGCTCACACCCTCTCTTTTTATAGAGAGGGCTAACTTCTTCCCGTTGGCCGCCATCACGATCACGCCCATGGCGATCATTGCCAATCCTGCACCTCCGAACACGTCGGATGCCGACGCTGTTGTCCAATCGGAACTCTTACGATCGGCTGGACCTCACCGATCACGACTAGTCGACCGCCGGCCGCCACGAGCGGCTGTGGCTAAACCCTATTGACTCCGATCGCCGCTTAGCCGATGCGATCGCCGCGCGTATAGCGATCGGCTGCCGCCACAAACCCAATCGATCGTATACCCGAGCTACACTGACTCGAGGCCGATCGCCATTCCATGGCTGATCGTCGGAAAACCCATCCGACACTTGGCCAAATGGCCAAGTTTCACCTAAGAGCTACCCTTCCCGGGTTACAATCGCCACTCATTTCTGAGTCCTCGCCGGTTCTCTTCTTCGCCCGCCACGCCCTCAGCATCGGCGACGACTGCAATGCTCCTTCGCGTCTCTTGCCTCGAAGTCTACTTCCTCCGGCTTCACTCCAAGCTTCTCGTCCGGCGGTCCCTCGGATGCTCCAAGCGCACGGCTTCCGCAAAGCTATCCTTCACCGACTCAAGGCACGAGTCATGAGATGTGAAACTCGCCATGGCTCCATGTGCGAATTACTAAGTCCTGCACGACTTCAACGCACATATCAAATAAACATAACACACTAACTTAAACCCTTTGCCACACCATCAAAACCATATCACGGCAAGAGATTGCCCTAACAGTCATTAAGTAGCCGTCCAAGCCATGACTCTATTTATAGAGATGGGCTCAAGCCATGATTTAATCTCCTCCATTGGTTCTAGGGATTTAATCTCAACCGTCGGATCTAGAGATTTAATCTCAACTGTCGGATCTAGAGATTTAATCACCACCTTTGGATCTAGAGTTTTGTTTCAATCCATTGGATCTAAGCATCATGAGGTGTTAATAGGCTACATTAGGAACCATGAGGAGGAGTTGGGTCTTGGCTACCCATGGATCAAGCCCACATAAAGTCCGATCCACTAATGATGATCCAATCCACTAAAGGTTCATCATTGATCTACCTCACCAACCCCCATATGATAATATGGGTGTAGGAATTGCTTCGGAGGCTCATTGGCTCCCATGTCCCCGGATTAAAATTTTCACTAATGAAAAAGCTAATCCGGATGGGATGATTTTCCTAAGCACAACCAATTCGTCGTCATGCTAACAACTTGAGTGATCGCTTGAACAAACTAGTTGTTCAAGCAACCCAACTCTTCTAGTTGGTTAGCCGCGGAAGAGACGACGGACGGATCCCCGGTTTTTGTGATTGTCTTCGGGGTCCATGATTATACAAATACATACAAATACAAACTAGTATAATCAACACATACTAACATAAAGATAAGAACATGCAAAGATCAATAAAAGTTGTAAAACTTTTATACCTCTCGATCTTCTATTGTATGTCCTATCCTCCTCGTGGACGTCGTGTGAGCGAAGATCCTCCACGAGTAGAAGCCTCCTAGATCACGTTCTTCCTTTCCTTGCTCTATCCGAACAAAGAGAAGAACCAAACAAAAACTCCTTCTCCTTATCTAGAACCGACCACCAAGCCAAGGAGCTTGATATAACCGCCGGCCAAGGAGTAGCTTCTTGAGCGCTGGCCAACCTTCAAGAAGAGTTGCCGCCGGCCACCGAGGAGAAAGCAAGAGGGCGCTGGCCAAGAGATCCAAGGATAAAACCCAGCCCTTGTTTCCACCGGGCAAAAAGAAAAGGAAGAAGGGAAGAGCGCCGGCAAAGGATGAGAAGAGGAAGAGGGGCGCCGTGTTGGGTTTCCGGCACCGCGGCGTGTGTGTGTTCGATCATGTTTCGTAAACATGAGCACAGCGGAAGCAATAAAAATAATAAATACTCCTATTTATTACAACACACACAACACACGCATGCTATTACAACAAGTGTAGACATAACCGTAAATTAAAATTGCAATAAAAGAAATTAAACTACGTTATACCTTCCGTATGACGTGTAGCGGGAACGGCATCAACCGGAACGATTCTCGTAAGAATCGTCTCTATCCGTATCCACGCCGAGCTCCTCGGGATGACTTCGCCAAGCCACGAGCTTCGTCTTCGTACGGGTTACTAGCCTCGTGTTGAAGACGACGTGATCGAGAGATGATCACGATCCGAATCCAAATTCGGACCTAAAACAAGTCCTCAAGACTTGCTTCTCCGGAGAGGTATTCGTCAACCGATTGACGAATCCTTCGTCCTCCACCTCAGAGGATTACCGAGATCAAATCCCGGTATGTTATCCGCTGTCGGAGCACTAACCGTCGTCAAGCGACGCTCCGACGAGGAGAAGAAGCTGTCCAGAAAACTGGACAGCTTTGGTGGAGGAAATAGGCACCGGCTAAAGAAGAGATGGAGCCTCACCTTTACACCGAACCCAAGGGAGATCACCGGAGGGTCGCCGGAGGTTCACCGGCCGAAACTTGGACGCCGACAAGGAGATGGCAGCAGCTCAATGAAGTTAGGCGGCAGCCCTTGTTATTAGCGCCAACAACAAGGAGGATGGGTTAAGCCCTATTTTATAGAGAACTAATTCTCTTAATGGTTATTAAATCATAACCATTAGGCCCGTTAACCCGCTCCATTAAGATAAGTTAAAATAAACCAAACCATGATGGTTTATTTTAAGTTAAAACGAACCGAACCAACCTTTGGTTCATTCGTTTAATATAAACCAAACCCTTTGGTTTATTCTCATCCATTGGATTAGAACCAAACCATTTTGGTCCATCCATTATGTCTTCATAAGACCACGGCCCATCCACGCTTCCATTATTGAAACAATTTCATGCTAAGCTTTATGTTTGTCCAACCAAACATAGTTTCTCTCGATGCGAGAATCCCATTCTCAAGCTCGTTTTAAATCCTTTGGATTACACTCGTTGTGCGTGTGACCAAATAGGTTCTCGGTTTATGTTGGCCGTCTATAATTAACCATTAATTATAGAGCGATCATGAGTGGCACCTAGTAGTACATCATGATCCCCAATTAGCGAAAAGATCAGCGGTTGATCGAACTATTTACGAAACCCTTGATGGCTTCGAATGAATCGTGCCCCATTCCCTTCACTCATCTTATACCCACTTGGTTCGGGACATGGTCTATTGTGTCGATCCCCACTAAGGACTCGTCACACCTAGCCCAAGTATCATTTCCTCGTCCCTCAGTTCTAGTTACTCACATGTATCGAAGAGTACCTTACTCTAAACATGTAATTGCTTTGGCCAAAGACTTTAGTAACAATCCGACGAGAGGCCATGGGTATACATCTCCTGCAAGGAGTGGTGAATCCTTTATAGGCTATTCAAACACCTTGATCACTTGACTTATACCCAATCATCCGGGTCCACATCTCCTTAGAGATGTTTGCTTAAGATGTCAAAGCATAAGTCTCCATGATCAAGATGACTTGAATACCGCAAGTCGAAGAACATCGCACTTAAGCCCAGTAAGAACTTCATTGACATATCTATATATCTGAGAACCATATGAAGTCTTACTGGTCACTCCAATGAACTAGTTACCATAACTAGCATCCACGATAACTCGGACATCACTATGTCTCGGCCCGGTGAGAATCGGTTTGCTTGGATACACCAAGGAGTATACCTCGTGCTAGTCTCGGCGAATTGATGGTGTCCAAATCCATCAATTCATCGACTAGGGATAATTAGATACATCACAATTACATATGTAGAGATACTCACTAGTTGTGATCCAATCACAAATTCTCTCATCTTTGTGAATCGTATCGTGGACATTGATAAATGAGTTTAAGATCAATCAAATACATTAAACATGTATACTCAAATAGTGAATCTTCATTTATCATATAAATGGTTCATACATAAAGCGATTGCCTTAGGACATCTCTCATATATTACTAACGAGACTCCCACTTGGCCTAATGCCAATCGCTCACGGTATCGATACCATAAGCAAACATGACCCTCAAACTTACTTTGAGGTAATGCTTCTAGTCAAAGGATCCGCTAAGTTCCTTTCGGTGGGAATTTTCTCGATTTGTATTTCGTTCCTACTTATGATCTCTCGATAAGATGATAGCGTGAAGCACATGTTTGGATCGTTGATGAGACCTTGGCTCTTTCGCTGTGCAATTGCTCCATTGTTGTCGCGATGGGCCGGTATTGCTTCAACAATGGCGGAATCACACCAAGTTCATGAGCGAACTTCTTGATCAAACGCTTCCTTCTTTAAGGCGCAATATATCGCCTCGATGGTAGAATCCGCTCTGATCTCTTGTTTGGAACTTTTCCAACTCACTGCGTTCAAGGTGAACACGTATCGGTGAGACACGGAATCATCCTTATGCATGTCAGGCGGCATCGTATACAGCGTATCACCATGTCCCCTTCTCCATATATTAGGAACACATCCTTAGTTCTTCTCAAGTACTTAAGGATCGTCTTATGACCACCAATGATCCATTCTGGATCGGTGGTATCTGCTCGTGACACTCGGAGCATCGATACATCGGGCCTCGTACATAACATAGCATACATGATAGATCCTATTGCGGATGCATAGGGAATCTTACTCATGCAAATCCTCTCGTCTTACGTGCGCGGACACATAGACTTGAAAGGTGTACCCCATGCACGATGGGTAGATAACCTTTCTTGGATTCCGACATGCTAAACCTCTTTGCTTTTCGGTCTATATATAGGCTGCGAAAGACCAAGCAACCCGTTTGATCTATCTCTATAGATCTTAATCCCAGGATGTAGGTTGCTTCTCCCAGTCTTTCATGGAGAATGTCTTGGATAACCAAACCTTAGCGTGTAAGATTGACACATCGTTTCCTATAAGTAATATGTCATCGACATACAATACTAGGAACACATTTGCCTCCCACTAACCTTCTTGTACACACAAGGTTAAATGCGGATTTTGTGAAATCAAACTTTTTGATTCTCATCAAAGCGGATATTCCGACTCTGGATGCTTGCTTCAATCCATAAATGGATCGTCGCAATTTGCATACCTTGGTTTTATCAGCGATGTGAAACCCTCGGTGTATCATATACCGTCCTCGGCGGAGTTTCCATTAAGGAAAGCTGTTTTCACATCCATCTGCCATATCTCATAATCATAATGAGCCGCTATGGCGGGAGCATCGAATGGATTTAAGCATAGCTCTGAGAATAGGTTTCGTCATAATCAACACCTTGCTTTTGGCGATATCCTTTCCGCGATCTAGCCTTATAGGTAATCACATTACATCCATGTCGGTTTTTCTTCTTGAAAACCCACTTGCACCCTATAGGCTTTATGCCTTCAGGTGGGTCAACCAAGTTCCAAACTTGGTTTTCATACATGGAATCCATTTCCGACTTCATGGCACCAAGCCACTTATCCCTTTCTGAACTTGTCAAAGACTTCTTCATAACTCGTAGGCTCTCATCATCAATGAGTAACACGCCGCTCGGATTCACTTACGAAATCCATATCTCTCGTGAATATGTGTTCTACCAGATCTACGAAGATGTGGTGTTACAGTAGGTCCAGCCGATTGCACATGACTATGAGTTATCGGCTGTTGTGCATCACCAGGTATCTCATAAGTGTCTATTTGAGTCTCTCGAGCCTCCTCAAGCTCGACGACACTCCCACTGTTTTCTTGCAAGAGAAACTCTTTCTCTAGAAACACAAAGATGCCTCAAACAAACACCTTTTGTTCCACAGATGATAGAATTGGTAACCCCTTGTTTCCTTAGGGTATCCAATAAATAGACATTTATCGACTTAGCATCCAATTTGTCCGATACCTTCACATAAGCAGGATACAACCCCATATCTTCAAGTAAGATACATGAGGTTTCTTACTATTCCATATCTCATATGGAGTAGTAGAGACTACCTTGGTAGGCATTCTGCTTAACAAGTAAACAAATGTCAAGTGCATAACCCCAAAAGGACTTGGGAAGAGTCGCATGATTCATCATTGACTGACCATGTCCAACAAGGTCCTAAGCATTACGCCTCGTGATACACCATTATGTCAGGTGTATAGGGCGGAGTCCATTGAGACAATATGCCATTGTCTTAGATAATCAAGAAACTCTTGACTTAAGTATTCACCACCTCGATCCGATCAAGTATTTTAATACTTTGTCATGTTGTTTCTCTACTTCATTTCTGAATTCTTTGAACCTTTCAAAGGCTTCGACTTGTGTTTCATCAAGAACACATACCCAAACCGTGAGTGATCATCGGTGAAGGTAATGAAGTAGCTATAGCCTCCTAATGCTTGAGTTGACATAGGTCCACATACATCAAGATGTATTAGACCTAGTAACTCTCCCACTGCTCACCTTTCCAAAGAAAGGTAACTTAGTCATCTTGCCTTTTAAGCATGATTCGCATGTATCGTATGAATCCAATTCAAACGATTCCAGAATTCCACATCGGTGTAATTCGGACATGCGTTTCTTGCTTATATGGCCAAGACGACAATGCCACATATAGGAGTCTATTTGATTATCCTTTCGAGCATGCTTGTTGCTCGCTTCGATATTGAAAATGTCACTGGATACGTCCAATGTATAAATACCATTGCTTAAAGTTCCAGTCCCATAAAGAACTCCATTCAAAGTTATGTAACAACAATTGTTACTAAAAGTCAAATGGTACCCATTTCTATTTAAACAAGAAATAGAAATGATGTTCTTTATCAACGAAGGAACATAAAAGCAATTGTCCAGCTTCTAAGACAAGTCCTTGCAGGAGTTTCAACAAATACGCTCCGATGGCAGTGCAAGAACCTTTGCTCCATTCCCAACACGTAAATTTGACTCTCCTCGACGAGTCTTCTATTCCTTAGCCCATGTATGTCATTACATATATGTGAGCCACACCCAAAGATCCAATACCCAAGTGTTTGAGGAAATAGAATGACAATCAATAAAGAAGATTTCAAGAAGATGGGGCATCCAATGCCTTATCCTTCTTCATGGAACTCAAGATAAATCTTGCACTTTCTTCAAGAAATGGCCTCTCCTTGCCATAATGATGGCAAGTTTCCTTTGTGCTAGTTCTACCTTCTTAGCCTTCTCTTCTTTCCTTCTCGTTCCTTTGACTTCCTCTTAGAACCTTTCTTCGAGGAATCAACTAACAAAGACTGCCCCTCGCTTCATGCTTCTCAAGACTCCACAGCCTTTCAAAGATATTGAGCAAGACTACAGATGAACCTCCTAGCATCTCAGAGGTGAAGAGGAGCTGAGACTTCGAACCTTTCAATCTCACTTGCTCATCAACCAACTCACAAAGATGAAGGACACGATATGAGCATCCATATGCTCATGCCGCTGTAGCTTGGGTTCCATCGGGCTAGCATGATGCAACTCATTTGTTCGTAATCACTCACATGTTTCGATAGGCCAACAATTGGTCCAGAGTTGCATCGCCACTAGACGGGCGGAAGAGGCGCTCGAGGACATTTGCAAGCTTTTCAACCTTGAGAACAATTCTGCTTCTAAGCCAGTCCATGAAGTTCGGCCCACTAATTTATTTGAATCCAAAATGGAACGCAAATTCAAACACATCATGATCAATATATTAACTTAGAAATACAAAACGAGCATATATGAGAAAGATGATTTTAAAATGCATCAATATACATTTATAAATCCCATTCATTTTTCGAATTTCAAAACCCCAAAATCACTTCGAGATCGTAGGTCCATCTCCGAATCGGTCGATATCCATCATAGATAAGAACAACCTCGAGAGAGTCCAACAAGCCATTCTTAGCTATGATGGTAGGGTATCAAGTATACCGATTACATATCATGTATATGTAACTATCACAATGTGCTATCAACTAATTGAATGTTTACACATACATTGGGTTGTTAACACATTAACAAGTATGCATCATATGCATAGCACCCAACTTCACCTCCCTCTTCACATCGACCTTGAGAGAGTCCAACAAATCGATGCTGTTAAAGCCAACCCATTAATCGCGAAATAGTTTTAATATGGTTAGAGCGCATTCAACCAATTAGCCAGCTTGGAGTGAGTCCAACAACCCAAACTAACGATTGACCTCCGACTCTTACCATATTAGTAGTTAAACTATTCCAATGGTTTGAACATGTTCAGTTCGAGCCGGCTTGAGAGAGTCCAACAACCCAAACAAGAAATGTAACTCGGTTCTAACCATATTAATGGAAGGTGTAGGCTTTAATATTGAGTTAGGGTTTTATGTCTCATCCTCTTTGCATGCAAATAACTATTATCTACATGGCATGGCATACATGGCATACATCTACATGTCACGACACGCATGGCATAATGTTATGCATCTAATGCAATTACATGGCATACAATTATGTCATGTACATAATTTCCTTATATGTCATAACTATTTATGGAAATAAAATATGTTTAAGATTTGATTCTCCAAATCAAATCATAATTAAATTAGGAAACAAATTTCCAAATCTAATCACATATTTTATTCATGGAATTATTTGATTAAGGAAAATCTATTTAGGAAACCAATTTCCTAAATCATTAAAACTACTTATGGAAATAAAATATTTTAAGATTTGATTTCAAATCAAATCATGATTAAATTAGGAAACAAATTTCCAGAATCTAATCAAATATTTTATTTATGGAAAATATCAATTTCATAAATACTTCCAACTTTCCAAAAGTGGAAGATTTCCATAAATACTTCTAGACTTTCCAAAATTGAAAATTTCCATAAATACTTCTAAATTTCCAAAATTTAGAAAATTCCAGAAATACATTATGACTATCGCAAAACCATTTTTACGATTATGTCGAAACACAACCCGGGCTCGATACCATCGCTAGTTTCCTGCACCGCGCAAGGTGTGTGTTCGATCATGTTTCAGAAACATGAGCACAAATGAAGCAATAAAAATAATAAATCTATATTTATTACAACACACACAACACACGCATGCTATTACAACAAGTGTAGACATAACCGTAAATTAAAATTTGCAATAAAAGGAAATTAAACTACGTTATACCTTCCGTATGACGTGTAGCGGAACGGCATCAACCGAACGATTCCTCGTAAGAATCGCTCTATCCGTATCCACGCCGAGCTCCTCGGATGACTTCGCTAAGTCCACGAGCTTCGCCTTCGTGACGGGTTACTAGCCTCGTGGTTGAAGACGACGTGATCGAGAGATGATCACGATCCGAATCCAAATTCGATCCTAAAACAAGTCCTCAAGACTTGCTTCTCCGGAGAGGTATTCACAACCGATTGACGAATCCTTCGCCCTCCACCTCAGAGGATTACCGGAGATCAAATCCCGTAATGTTATCCGCTGTCGGAGCACTAACCGCCGCCCAAACGACGCCCGACGAGAAGAAGCTGTCCAGAAAACTGGACAGCTTTGGTGGAGTAGGCGCCGCCAAAGAAGAGATGGAGCTCACCTTTACACCGAACCCAAGGAGATCACCGGAGGGTCGCCGGAGGTTCACCGCCGAAACTTGACGCCGCAATGAGATGGCAGCAGCTCTATTAGGTTGGGCGGTTGCTCTTGTTTTTGACGCCAACTACAAGGAGGATGGGTTGGGCTGCCAATTAGGTTTTCCTCAAATTAGGTTTTTTAACAAAAACCCTTAAGCCCTATTTTATAGAGAACTAATTCTCTTAATGGTTAATGGATCATATCCATAAAGCCCGTTAACCCGCTCCATTAAGATAAGTTAAAATAAACCAAACCATGAGGGTTTATTTTAAGTTAAAACGAACCGAACCAACTTTTGGTTCATTCGTTTAAAATAAACCAAACCCTTTGGTTTATTCTCATCCATTGGATTAGAACCAAACCATTTTGGTCCATCCATTACGTCGTCATAAGACACGGCCCATCCACGCTTCCATTGCGATCAAACAATTTCATGCTCGCTTATGTTTGGTCCAACCAAACATAGTTTCTCTCCCGAGAATCCCATTCTCAAGCTCGCTTTTAAATCCTTTGATTACAGCCAGGCGGTGACCAAATAGGTTCTCGGTTTATGTTGGCCGCCTATAATTAACCATTAATTATAGAACGATCATGAGTGGCAATTTAGTAGTACATCATGATCCCCAATTAACAAAAGATCCTGATCCGTAACTATTTCAAACCCTTCAAGAGCTCGAATGAATCGTGCCCCATTCCCTTCACTCATCTTATACCCACATGGTTCAGGACATGGTCTATTGTGTCAGTCCCCACTAGGCTGACTACGTCACACCTAGCCCAAGTATCATTTCCTCGTCCTACGGATTCTAGTTACTCCACATGTATCGAAGAGTACCTTACTCTAAACATGTATTGCTTTGGCCAAAGACTTTAGTAACAATCCGACGAGAGGCCATGGGTATACATCTCCTCGCAAGGAGTGGTGAATCCTTTATAGGCTATTCAAACACCTTCGATCACTCGACTTATACCCAATCATCCCGGGTCCACATCTCCTTAGAGATGTTTGCTTAAGATGTCAAAGCATAAGTCTCCATGATCAAGATGACTTGAATACCGCAAGTCAAAGGAACATCGCACTTAAGCCACAGTAAGAACTTCATTGACATATCTATATATGCAGAGAACCATATGAAGTCTTACGACTGGTCACTCCAATGAACTAGTTACCATAACTAGCATCCACGATCAACTCCGGACATCACTATGTCTCCAGCCAGTGAGAATCAGCTGCTTGGATACACCAAGGAGTATACCTCGTGCTAGTCTCGACAGAATTGATGGTGTCCAAATCCATCAATTCATCGACTAGGGATAATTCCGATACATCACAATTACACATGTAGAGATACTCACTAGTTGTGATCCAATCACAAATTCTCTCATGCTGTGAATCGTATCATGGACATTCAGTAAATGAGTTTAAGATCCAATCAAATACATTAAACATGTATACTCAAATAGTGAATCTTCATTTATCATATAAATGGTTCATACATAAGGCGATTGCCTTAGGACATCTCTCATATATTATTAACATGCCGGCCAAAACCCTAGGGAGAACAAAGCTTTGTCGCCCACTTCTAGCCGCCCAACTTCTACAAAACCCTAGCCGCCCAAAACCCTAACTTCTCTAGGGTTTGTTGCCACCCACTTTTAGATAGGCAAAACCCTAATCTCCCAAGCATTTTTCTTTTGCTGCCCAAGCCTTAGCCCTTTATTTATAGAGTATGGCTTAAGCCTCCTTTAATCTCCACCGTCGGATCTAGGGATTTAATCTCCACCGTCGGATCTAGGGTTTCATCCCAACCGTTAGATATAGGGTTTCATCCCAACCGTCGGATCTAGGGTTTCATCCCAACCGTCGGATCTAGGGTTTCATCCCAACCGTCGAATCTAGGGTTTCATCCCAACCGTCGGATCTAGGGTTTCATCCCAACCGTCAGTTCTAGAGTTTTGTTTTCCATCCTTGGATCTAGACTTCATGAGGATTATATTAGGCTACGATAGGGACCATGAGGAGGAGTTGGATCTTGGCCACCCGATGGATCGGAACCAAACAAACTTGATCCATCAATGATGTTCCATTCCACTAGAGGATCATCATTGAATTACCTCACCAACCCCCATAAATCAATATGGGCTCCATATATTATTTGTACATCCATCTCCTCGTGTTTAAGATATCGAATGTCCATTAATTAATTGATTTACTGACCATCAAATAATTAACATCTAACTCCTCGAGTAGTACCACTCAACCTTATCATCATGTTGACTAAGTCAACCAGTTGGGTTTACATGATGAACTTTATGAGCTCCTCAAGGGAACATCATCAACCTAATATATAGGACACGGTTTTCTCCTATAATCAACGGCACACCATGTAAATAATATCATTTCCCAACTTACCGGGCATATTGATTTAATCCATCTAAATTATGTACAACATAATATCCGAGGTCCGATTCAATTATGTAGTCAGCAATAAATTGAATCACCTCTACGTCGGTCCTGCTCAATACACCTAAGTGTACTAGTGTAACTCTATGTTTAAGACAAAACAATACCAAGCTACACTACAACCATGCCAATGGTTTGTCCAAAACCATATTGGTTGTGAGCCTCTACTTATATTCTACAAGGGACTGATAACATGATCTTCTGTGCCACACCAAGCACCATGTTATCTATAATGTAAAATATTAGACAATATGCACACATATAATAAATATAAAGTGCAAACAATGATCATGTGATTCTTATTTCAAAATAAAAAAGTTCATACAAAAAGAGCTAGGCTTTTAGTATAAATTCCAACAATCTCCCACTTATACTAAAAGACTATGCTGTCATCACACTGCCATACATTTCATCCCCATGTCCTCCACATGCCTATCAAACGCTTTCGCTGGAAGGGCCTTAGTGAATGGATCCGCCAGGTTATCCTCTGATGCAATCTTGGCGACAACTACTTCTCCTCGCTTTACGATCTCTCGTATCAGGTGGTACTTGCGCTCTATGTGTTTACTCGCCTTATGGGATCGTGGTTCCTTCGAGTTTGCAACTGCACCACTGTTATGACAATAAATTGTGATAGTTCTGGGCAAACCACGAATCACATCCAAGTCCATCAAGAAGTTCCTGAGCCTTACAGCTTCCTTGGCTTCCTCAGAGGCTGCCACATACTCAGCTTCCATGGTAGAGTCCGCCACGCATTTCTGCCTGACACTCCTCCATACTATGGCTCCACCTCCAAAAGTAAACACAAAGCCCAAGGTAGACTTACTGTTATCCCTATCTGATTGGAAATCAGAATTTGTATAACCCAAAGGGACTAATTGATCTGCCCGGTAAACCAGCATATAATCCCTAGTCCTTCTTAGGTACTTCAAAATAAGCTTTACCGCAGTCCAATGTCCCTGTCCAGGATTACTCTGATATCTGCTAACCATGCCTATGACAAAGCAGATACCTGGTCTCGTACATAGCATAGCATACATGAGGCTTCCTACTGCCGTAGCATAAGGAACCGCCTTCATCTCCTCTATCTCTTTTGATGTTTTGGGACACATCTCTTTAGATAAAAGAACTCCATGCCTAAAAGGTAGAAAACCTTTCTTGGAGTTCTGCATGCTAAAACGAGCTAGGACCGTGTCTATGTATGAAGCTTGAGATAAGCACAACATCCTTTTCTTGCGATCCCTTATAACTTTGATCCCAAGGATGTGTCCCACTTCTCCCAAGTCCTTCATGTCAAACTGTTTGGAAAACCATACCCTCACGTCTGATAACACTCTGATATTGTTGCCAACTAATAAAATATCATCTACGTATAGTACATGAAATACCACTACGTTTCCATCACATCTTTTGTATACACAAGGCTCATCCGGACTTTGAATAAATCCATATGACTGGATTACCTCATCATAGCGGATGTTCCAAGATCTAAAAGCTTGCTTCAATCCATAAATGGACCGATTAAGCTTACATACAAGATGCTCTTTGCCTTTAGCAATGAATCCCTCCGGTTGCTGCATATAGATGTTCTCCTCAAGACTTCCGTTAAGGAAAGCTGTCTTGACATCCATCTACCAAATCTCATAATTCATATGAGCAGCTATAGATAAGAAAATCCGGATAGACTTAAGCATAGCTACCGGCAAAAAAGTCTCCTCATAATCGATACCCTCTTTCCGAGTATACCCTTTCGCAATAAGCCTAGCTTTGAAGGTCTCAACCTTCCGCCTCTACTCCTCTCTTTCTCTTGTAGATCCACTTGCATCCAATGGTTTTTACACCATCGGGTGGCTCTACTAGCTCCCAGACCGATTAGAATCCATAGATTCTATCTCCAATTCATCGCTTCTTTGCCAAGATACCGCATCTCTATCTTGGAGTGCCTCATCATATGTCCAGGATCAGTTCATGTTCACTGTGACTAAGTCCAAGACTCTCCCAAGAACATGAATCTCTCGGGTTGTCTAACAACCCTCCCACTACGACGAGGTGCCTCCTGTGTATGCTCTGTGACACGCGGTACAGTGACTTGTGGTATCTCCTCTTGTACCGGTGGTACTGAAGTCGGGACTTCCCCTGTCAACTCCTCAAGAACAATCCTACTCTTGGGCTTGTGGTTCATTACATAATCCTCCTCTAGAAATATGCATTCATACTCACGATCACCTTCCGATCTCTAGGACTATAGAATAAACCACCCTTCTCCCTCTTAGGGTAGCCAACAAACAAGCGTATTGCATAGATTCCAACTTACCAAAGATCTCCCTTCAAAGACATGTGCTAGACTACCCCAAATCCAATATGTCTTAGACTAGGCTTTGCCCACCCACAACTCGTGGGAGTAGAGGGTACTGACTTAGATGGAACCAAGTTCGTAATGTGTCGCCGCTTTCTAGAGCAAAACCCCGTAACAATCGTAACTCGTAATAACTCATCATCGATCCAACCATCTCCATAAGAGTCCTATTCCTTCGCCTCCGCCTACACCATTCTCACGTGTGCAAAGTGCATAATTGGGATTGAATCTCACCTCGATAAGTAACTCCTAAACTCTCCCAAGAGGTACTCGCCACCACGATCGGATCGTATTGTCTTGATACTTTTACCTTGGGTTCTCCACATGACCTTGAATTCTTTGAACTGTCAAAGCATTGGACTTGATGCATCAAGTAAATGTATCCATATCTTGAATAATCGTCTATAATAGAGACTAAATATTCAAAACCACCTCTAGCCTGGATAGACATAGGACCGCACAAATCAGAATGAACCAATTCTAACACATCTTTGGCTCTATACCCCTTGGCCTTGAAAGGCCTCTTGGTCATTTTACCTTCCAAGCAAGATTCGCAGGTTGGGAGATCCTCCACCACTAATGAACCCAAAGGTCCATCAGCTATCAACCTTTGAATTCTACTGAGGTTAATATGACCAAGCCTTAGATACCAAAGATATGTATGGTTCATTTTCGAAGATTCTTTTCTCTTATTAGACTTAGAAGATGAGTTATTTACTTCTATATGCATCGTGGGAGTTTTCGGTTCATGAGTGTACAAATTGCCAACCAATGTACCAGAATAGATAATCTCCCTATTCCTTTTTTAACCACTTTGTCATTAAAAGAAATAGAATATCCATCCATAAACAATTTAGAAACTGAAATTAGATTCTTTTTAAAAGTAGGTACATAAAGACAATTTCTCAAAACCAAAACTTTATTCCTATCAAAAGATAAATG
Organism: Wurfbainia villosa; assembly: GCA_025175895.1. Lineage (NCBI taxonomy): Eukaryota > Viridiplantae > Streptophyta > Magnoliopsida > Zingiberales > Zingiberaceae > Wurfbainia > Wurfbainia villosa. The sequence goes on from CM045988.1 coordinate 39,908,365, forward strand.
AACGTCTCCCACTGCAATAGCCTCCACCTTTGAAGCATTGCCCATGAAGACGGTAATCTCTCCCTCAGCTAGTCGTCGGGTTTCCTGGAACCCCTACAAAGTATTGCAGACATGATCAGTGGCTCCTATATCTACACACCAGGCACTGGTAGATAACACCACTAAACATCTTTCAATAACTAAACAAGAAGATATACCTTTGTTCTTTCGGCGAGGACAGTCCGCCTTCCAATGTCCAGTCTGCTTGCAAGTGAAGCACTTGCCTTTCGGCTTCTTCACTATTGCCTGAGGTCCTACTGCCACTTTCTTTGCTCCACCTTGCTTCTTCTTCTTCTTACCTTTCAGTTTAGAAGAAGAAACCTTCTGAGCAACCATGGCTTGAGCGCTTTGACGAAAAAGCCCCTCTGCCGCCTGGAGTTCTGTCAGAAGCTCCGCCAACGAATACAACCTCTTATTCATGTTGTAGTTGAGGCGAAACTGCTCAAAACTCCTAGGCAGAGACTGGAGAATGATATCGACCTGGGTTTCCCCATCGATCTCAGCTCCGAGGACTTCCATCTCATTAAGATGAGCCATCATCTTGAGAACATGATCCCTGACGGGTGTTCCCTCGATCATGGTGGTCGTCATCAAGTTTCTCATAGCCTCCTGTCTAGCCGCCCTACTCTGATGTCCGAAAAGTTCCTTGAGATTGAACATCATGTCATAAGCTGTGGCCATGGCCTGATGCTGATGTTGCAGCACATTTGACATAGATGCCAAAATGTAACACCGCGCCATCTCATCTGCCTTGATCCATTTCTTATAACTTTCTTTCTCCTTTTCATCAGAGTCATCGGTGGGCTTAGGAGGACAGACCTCGAAGAGTACAAATTTGTACTCCTCTACAGTTAAGACAATATCCAAATTTCTTTTCCAATCAATATAATTTGTTCCAGTAAGTTTATTTTCTTTTAATATCACAGCAAGTGGGTTGAAAGCCATTTGAAAAACCTAAGAATCACAATGATCAAAATATTAGATTTCAAATATCATTGATTCCTCAAACAATAAAATTTCGAAATCAACCAACACCTCAAAACACCGAGAATATCGCATGCCACGATAGTGTGGATGTACACGAATTCTTCATTAGTAAGAGAAGGTTTTACCCATTAATTTTATTATCTTGTAAACCTTACTTTTTGACAAATAAAATTAATAGTTGGTTCCTTTTTGGCCCTACAAATAAAAGCAGTGACTCCGATGGGGAGGATACTTTTTATTTGCATCTAAGTGTGCACCATTACACGATACTAAGGGAATTATCTCGGATTATGTGCCTTACCGATGTGGAAGTACACACGCTCCTAAATAATTTCCTATAACCATTATTTGACCTAGTGATCTACAAATAAACCCATCCGATGGGGAGGAAGGCACTCAGAGCCGACGCGCAAGTTTGTTGCATCACACGTCAAATTTTAATGGAGGCCGCGGGAATTAATTAAAATGTCCCTCTCCCACTTAGTAAATTGACAATGAGGAATTTTCAAGAACACACAACATGCATATAAAACAAATCAGCAATAAATATGGAAAAAACATAATTTTCCCAACTATTATGGCATTGTTCTCCAATATGCATCCCGTCGTGTCGCCACCTCGTCCGCTCCACCTTTTTCCGTGTGCAAGTCACCAAAGAGATCCGAGCCGAGATAAACTATTTTAATTTACATCCATCGATCCTATACTCCACGAAGGAGTGTAAAAATAATCTAGATCGAAAGTAAACTAAAATGAGTGGCTAAACAATGCCGTATTTAATTACAAAAATTAAATACTAATCTAGCCTCGTCAACCCCGAGGATTCAAATAATATACATACAATCACACACAAACAATCACATACACACATATAGCCATAATAGTCGGATCTTATGCCTACAACCAAAAAGTTAGCCTACGCACATCTACTATTATCCGGCATACTCAATATATGATATGTGTATGAAAGTAACCGAATCCAAAACACACAAAACCGGAAACCGTAGCTCTGATACCATTTTGTAGGAATTGCTTCGGAGGCTCATTGGCTCCAATGTCCCCGGATTAAAATTTTCACTAATGAAAAAACTAATCCGGATGGGATGAGTTTCCTAAGCACAACCAATTCGTCGTCGTACTAACAACTTGAGTGATCGCTTGAACAAACTAGTTGTTCAAGCAACCCAACTCTTCTAGTTGGTTAGCCGCGGAAGAGACGACGGATGGATCCCCGATTTTTGTGTTTGTCTTCGGGGTCCATGATTATACAAATACATACAAATGCAAACTATTATAATCAACACATACTAACATAAAGATAAGAACATGCAAAGATCAATAAAAGTTGTAAAACTTTTATACCTCTCGATCTTCTATCGTATGTCCTATCCTCCTCATGGACGTCGTGTGGCCGAAGATCCTCCACGAGTAGAAGCCTTCTAGATCACGTTCTTCCTTTCCTTGCTCTATCCGAACAAAGAGAAGAACCAAACAAAAACTCCTTCTCCTTATCTAGAACCGGCCACCAAGCCAAGGAGCTTGATATAACCGCCGGCCAAGGAGTAGCTTCTTGAGCGCCGACCAACCTTCAAGAAGAGTTGCCACCGGCCACCAAGGAGAAAGCAAGAGGGCGCCGACCAAGAGCTCCAAGGATAAAACCCAGCCCTTGTTTCCACCGGCCAAGGAGAAAAGGAAGAAGGGAAGAGCGCCGACAAAGGATGAGAAGAGGAAGAGGGGCGCCGGCCAAAACCCTAGGGAGAACAAAGCTTTGCCGCCCACTTCTAGCCGCCCAACTTCTCCAAAACCCTAGCCGCCCAAAACCCTAACTTCTCTAGGGTTTGTTGCCGCCCACTTTTAGATAGGCAAAACCCTAATCTCCCAAGCATTTTTTTTTTGCCGCCCAAGCCTTAGCCCTTTATTTATAGAGTATGGCTTAAGGCTTCTTTAATCTCCACCGTCGGATTTAGGGATTTAATCTCCACCGTCGGATCTAGGGTTTCATCCCAACCGTCGGATCTAGGGTTTCATCCCAACCATCGGTTCTAGAGTTTTGTTTTCCATCCTTGTATCTAGACTTCATGAGGATAATATTAGGCTACGATAGGGACCATGAGGAAGAGTTGGATCTTGGCCACCCGATGGATCAGAACCACACAAACTTGATCCATCAATGATGTTCCATTCCACTAGAGGATCATCATTGAATTACCTCACCAACCCCCATAAATCAATATGGGCTCTATATATTATTTGTACATCCATCTCCCCGTGTTTAAGATATCGAATGTCCGTTAATTAATTGATTTACTGAGCATCAATCAATTAACATCTAACTCCTCGAGTAGTACCACTCAACCTTATCATCATGTTGACTAAGTCTACCAGCTGGGTTTACATGATGAACCTTATGAGCTCCTCAAGGGGACATCATCAACCTAATATATAGGACACGATTTCCTCCTATAATCAACGACACACCATATAAATAATATCATTTCCCAACTTACCGGGCATATTGATTTAATCCATCTAAATCTCACCCTTTGGTAAATCAAAGAAATAAATACTAAGTACATGTGCCCGTTATTATATCGGGATTAAGAGCATGTACAACATAATATCCGAGGTCCGATTTAATTATGTAGTCAGCAATAAATTGAATCACCTCTATGTTGGTCCTGCTCAATACACCTAAGTGTACTAGTGTAACTCTATGTTCAAGACAAAATAATACCAAGCTACACTACAACCATGCCAATGGTTTGTCCAAAATCATCTTGGTTGTGAGCCTCTACTTATATTCTACAAGGGATTGATAACATGATCTTCTGTGCCACACCAAGCACCATGTTATCTACAATGTAAAATATTAAACAATATGCACACATATAATAAATATAAAGTGCAAAACTTGATCATGTGATTCTTATTTCAAAATAAAAATGTCCATACAAAAAGAGCTAGACTTTCAGTATACATTCCAACAATGGAGTCCATATATTATTTGTACATTTTCTCCCCATGTTTAAGATCTCGAATGTCCGTCGATAAATTAATTTATTGACCATTAATTAATCAACATCTAACTCCTTGAGTAGTACCACTCAACCTTTTCATCATGCCGGACCAAGTCCACCTGCAGGGTTTACATGAAGAACCTTATGAGCTCCTCAAGGGGACATCATCATCCTAATATATAGGACACAATTTCCTCCTATAATCAACGGCACACCATATAAATAATATCATCTCCCAACTTACCGAGCCTATTGATTTAATATATAAATCTCGCCCATTAGTAAATCAAAGAGATGAGTACTAAGTATATGTGCCCGTTATTATATCAGGATTAAGAGCATGTACTAAATAATATCTGAGGTCCGATTCAATTATGTAGTCAGCAATAAATCGAATCACCTCTAAGTCGGTCATGCTCAATACACACAAAGTGCACTAGTGTGATTCTATGGTCAAGATAAACAAACACCAAATCACACTACAACCATTCCGTTGGTTTGTCCAAAGCCATCTCGGTTGTGAGCCTTTACTTATACTTTACAAGGAGCCGATAACATGATCTCCCGTGTGACACCACACACCATGTTATCTACAATGTAATGTATTAGACAATATGCATAAAAATATGCAAACAATGATCATGTGATTCTTATTTCAAAAATAAAAGATGTTCATAGAAAAGATAGACTTTTCAGTATACATCCCTACAATCTCCCACTTATACTAAAAGACTATGCTATCCTTAAATTGCCATACATCTGATTCCCCTTCCCTCCATATGTTGGGTTTTCGGTACCGCATCGAGTGTGTGTTCGAACATGTTTCGTAAACATGTGCACAGTGGAAGAAATAAAAATAATAAATCTACATTTATTACAACACACACATCACACGCATGCATAGTACAACATGTGTAGACATAACCGTAAATTTAAATTTTGCAATAAAAGAAAATTTAACTACGTATACCTTACATATCACGTGTAGCGGGAAAGGCATCAACCGGAACGATCCTTGCTAGAATCGTCTCTATCCGTATCCACGCCGAGTATCTTTGGGATGACTTCACCAAGTCACGAGCTTCATCTTCGTACGGGTTACTAGCCTCGTGTTGAAGACGATGTGATCGAGAGAAGATCACGATCCGAATCCAAATTCGGATCCAAAAACGAGTCCTCAAAACTCGCTTCTCCGGAGAGGTATTCGTCAACCGTTTGACGAATCATTCGTCCTCCACCTATGAGGATTATCGGAGATTGGATCCCCAGCAAGGCTACCGCTGTCGGAGCTCCAAACATCGTCCAAACGAATCTCCGACGAGAGGGAAACAAGCTGTCCAGAAAACTGGACAGCTTTGGTGGAGGAGTAAGGGCCGGCCAAAAAGGGTAGGATGAAGCTCACCTTGATGCCGAACCCAAAGTGAAGGGCAATGCTTCGGAGGCTCATTGGCTCCCATGTCCCCGGATTAAAATTTTCACTAATGAAAGACTTAATCCGGATGGGATGAGTTTCCTTAGCACAACCTATTCGTCGTCGTGCTAACAACTTGAGTGGTCGCTTGAACAAACTAGTTGTTCAAGCAACACAACTCTTCTAGTTGATTAGCCACGGAAGAGACGACGGACGGATCGCCGATTTTTGTGTTTGTCTTCGGGGTCCATGATTATACAATATATATACATACGCACACATGTATAATCAACACTAAAAGGAACATGCTCAGATATGAAAATAAAGTTATAAAACTTTATACCTTACGATCTTCTACCGTATGTCCTATCCTTCTCGTGGACGACGTGTGGACGAAGATCCTCCACCAGTAGAAGCCTTCTAGATCGCGTTCTTCCCTTTCTTGTCCGCTGCGAACAAAGAGAAGAACCAATAAATACCTATCCTTTCTAGAACCGGCCACCAAATTAGGGAATTTGATGCAACCGCCGGCCAAGGAACAAGTGGATGAAGCGCCGGCCACCAATGGAAGGAGAACCGCCGGCCACCTTGGAGAGATTGAAGAAGTGAACGCCAGCCACCAATGGAAGGAGAACCACCGGCCAAGGAATAAGAGAGTGGCCTAGAGGGTGGGCGCCGGCCAAGTCTTGATGGAGGAAGATGGGCGCCGGCAACAATTTGATGGAGGAAGATTGCAGCCCAAGCCCTAGCTTGCAAACCGTAGCCGCCCACTTTGAGAAGAGACAAACCCTAACTCCAATTTAATTCTTTATTGCCGCCCAAGCTTAAGCCTTCTATTTATAGAATTGGGCTTAAGCCTCCTTTAATCTCCACCGTCGGATCTAGGGATTTAATCTCCACCGTCGGATCTAGGGTTTTATCCCAACCGTCGGATCTAGGGTTTCATCCCAACCGTCGGATCTAGGATTTCATCCCAACCGTCGGATCTAGGGTTTCATCCCATCCGTTGGATCTAGGGTTTTATCCCAACCGTCGGATCTAGAGATTTAATCCCAATCGTTGATTCTAAGGTTTCATCCTAACCATCGGATCTAGGGATTTAATCCCAACCGTTGGTTCTAGGGTTTCATCCTAACCATCGGATCTAGGGATTTAATCCCAACCGTTGGTTCTAGGTTTTGTTTTACATTCTTGGATCTAGACTTCACAAGGATTATATTAGGCTACGATAGGGACCATAAGGAGGAGTTGGATCTTGGCCACCAGATGGATCGTAACCACACAAACTTGATCCATCAATGATGTTCCATTCCACTAGAGGATCATCATTGAACTACCTCACCAACCCCCATAAATTAATATGGGCTCCATATATTATTTGTACATTCATCTCCCCGTGTTTAAGATATCGAATGTCCGTTAATTAAGTGATTCACTGACCATCAATTAATTAACATCTAATTCCTCGAGTATTACCACTCAACCTTATCATCATGTTGACTAAGTCAACTAGCTGGGTGTACATGATGAACCTTATGAGCTCCTCAAGGGGACATCATCAACCTAATATATAGGACACGGTTTCCTCCTATAATCAACGGCATACCATGTAAATAATATCATTTCCCAACTTACCGGGCATATTGATTTAATCCATCTAAATCTCACCCTCTGGTAAATCAAAGAAATAAATACTAAGTACATGTGCCCGTTATTATATCGGGATTAAGAGCATGTACAACATAATATCCGAGGTCCGATTCAATTATGTAGTCAGTACTAAATTGAATCACCTCTATGTCGGTCCTGCTCAATACACCTAAGTGTACTAGTGTAACTTTATGTTCAAGACAAAACAATACCAAGCAACACTACAACCATGCCAATGGTTTGTCCAAAACCATCTTGGTCGTGAGCCTCTACTTATATTTTACAAGCGACTGATAACATGATCTTCTGTGCCACACCAAGCACCATGTTATCTACAATGTAAAATATTAGACAATATGCACACACATATAATAAATATATAAAGTGTAAACAATGATCATGTGATTCCTATTTCAAAATAAAATGTTCATACAAAAAGAGCTAGGCTTTTAGTATTCATTCCAACAATCTCCCACTTATACTAAAAGACTATGCCGTCATCACTCTGCCATACATCTGATCCCCATGTCCTCTACATGCCTATCAAACGCTTTCGCTGGAAGGGCCTTAGTGAATGGATCCGCCAGGTTATCCTCTGATGCAATCTTGGCGACAGCAACTTCTCCTCGCTTTACGATCTCTCGTATAAGGTGGTACTTGCGCTCTATGTGTTTACTCGCCTTATGGGCTCGTGGTTCCTTCGAGTTTGCAACTGCACCACTATTATCACAATAAATTGTGATAGTTCTGGGCAAACCAGGAATCACATCCAAGTCCATCAAGAAGTTCCTGAGCCACACAGCTTCCTTGGCTGCCTCAGAGGCTGCCACATACTCAGCTTCCATGGTAGAGTCCGCCACGCATTTCTGCTTGACACTCCTCCATACTATGGCTCCACCTCCAAAAGTAAACACAAACCCCGAGGTAGACTTACTCTTGTCCCTATCTGATTGGAAATCCAAATCCGTGTAACCCATAGGGACTAATTGATCTGCCCGGTAAACCAGCATATAATCCCTAGTCCTTCTCAGGTACTTCAATATATGCTTTACCGCAGTCCAATGTCCCTATCCAGGATTACTCTGATATCTGCTAACCATGCCCACGGCAAAGCAGATATCCGATCTCGTACACAGCATAGCATACATGAGGCTTCCTACTGCCGAAGCATAAGGAACTGCCTTCATGTCCTCTATCTCCTTTGATGTTTTGGGACACATCTCTTTAGATAAAGAAACTTCATGCCTAAAAGGTAGAAAACCTTTCTTGGAGTTCTGCATGCTGAAACGAGCAAGGATAGTGTCAATGTATGAAGCTTGAGACAAGCACAACATCCTTTTCTTGCGATCCCTTATAACTTTGATCCCAAGGATGTGTCCCACTTCTCCCAAGTCCTTCATATCAAACTGTTTGGACAACCATACCCTTACGTTTGATAACACTTTGATATTGTTACCAACTAAAAAAATATCATCTACGTATAGTACAAGAAACACCACTACGTTTCCGTCACATCTCTTGTATACACAAGGCTCATCTGGACTTTGAATAAATCCATATGACTGGATTACCTCATCAAAGCGGATGTTCCAAGATCTATAAGCTTGCTTCAATCCATAAATGGACCGATTAAGCTTATATACAAGATGCTCTTTGCCTTTAACAATGAATCCCTCTGGATGCCGCATATAGATGTTCTCCTCAAGACTTCCGTTAAGGAAAGCTGTCTTGACATCCATCTGCCAAATCTCATAATCCATATGAGCAGCTATAGATAAGAGAATCCGGATAGACTTAAGCATAGCTACCGGCAAAAAGGTCTCCTCATAATCGATACCCTCTTTCTGAGTATACCCTTTCGCAACAAGCCTAGCCTTGAAGGTCTCAACCTTCCCGTCTACTCCTCTCTTTCTCTTGTAGATCCACTTGCATTCAATGGCTTTTACACCATAGGGTGGTTCTACTAGCTCCCAGACCTGATTAGAATCCATAGATTCTATCTCTGAATCCATCACTTTTTGCCAAGATACCGCATCTCTATCTTGGATTGCCTCGTCATATGTCCAGGGATCAGGTTCATGTTCACCAGGGACTAAGTCCGAAGACTCTCCCAAAAACATGAATCTCTCGGGTTGTCTACCAACCCTCCCACTATGACGAGGTGCCTCCTGTGTATGCTCTATGACACGCGGTGCAGTGACTTGTGGTGTCTCCTCTTGTACCGGTGGTACTGAAGTCGGGACTTCCCCTGTCAACTCCTCAAGAACAATCTTACTCTTGGGCTTGTGGTTCATTACATAATCCTCCTCTAGAAATCTGGTGTTCGTGCTAACGATCACCCTCTGATCTCTAGGATTATAAAACAAACCACCTTTCGTTCCCTTAGGGTAGCCAACAAACATGCACATACATGCGAGGTTCCAACTTACCCGGCCTCCCTTGGACACGTGTGGACTACTATATCCGAATATGTCTTAGACTAGGCTTTCACCCAGTCCACAATTCTACAGGGGTAGAAGGTACTGATTTGGATGGAACCAAGTTCAGAGTATACATTGCCATATCCAGTGCATACCCCCAGAACGAAACAGGTAACTCAGAATAACTCATCATCGATCTTACCATCTCCATAAGAGTCCTATTCCTTCGCTCCGCTACACGATTCTGCTGGGGTGTGCCAGGTGCAGACAATTGGGATTGAATCCCAGACTCTGATAAGTAACTCCTAAACTCTCCCAAGAGGTACTCGCCACCACGATCAGATCATAGTGTCTTGATACTTTTACCTTGACGGTTCTCCACATCAGCCTTGAATTCTTTGAACCTGTCAAAGCATTCAGACTTGCGGCGCATCGAGTAAATGTATCCATATCTTGAATAATCATCTATAAAAGAGATGAAATATTCAAAACCACCTCTTGCCTGGATAGACATAGGACCGCACAAATCAGAATGAACCAATTCTAACACATCTTTGGCTCTATACCCCTTGGCCTTGAAAGGCCTCTTGGTCATTTTAACTTCCAAGCAAGATTCGCAGGTTGGGAGATCCTCCACCACTAATGAACCCAAAGGTCCATCAGCTATCAACCTTTGAATTCTGCTCAGGTTAATATGACCAAGCCTTAGATGCCAAAGATATGTCTGGTTCATTTGCGAAGGTTCTTTTCTCTTATTAGACTTAGAAGATGAGTTATTTACTTCTATATGCATCGTGGGAGTTTTCGGTTCAAGAGTATATAAATTGCCAACCAATGTACCAGAACAGATAATCTTTCTATTCCTTTTTATAACTACTTTGTCATTAAAAGAAACAGAATATCCATCCTTAAACAATTTAGAAACTGAAATTAAATTCTTTCTAAAAGTAGGTACATAAAGATAATTTCTCAAAACCAAAACTTTATTCCTATCAAAAGATAAATAAACGTCTCCCACTGCAATAGCCGCTACCTTTGAAGCATTGCCCATGAAGATGGTAATCTCTCCCTCAGCTAGTCGTCGGGTTTCCTGGAATCCCTACAAAGTATTGCAGACATGATCAGTGGCTCCTGTATCTACACACCAGGCACTAGTAGATAACACCGCTAAACATATTTCAACAACTAAACAAGAAGATATACCTTTGTTCTTTCGGCGAGGACAGTCCGCCTTCCAATGTCCAGTCTGCTTGCAAGTGAAGCACTTGCCTTTCGGCTTCTTCACTCCTGCCTGAGGTCCCACTGCCACTTTCTTCGCTCCACCTTGCTTATTCTTCTTCTTAACTTTCGGTTTAGAGGAAGAAACCTTCTGAGCGACCATGGCTTGAGCACTCTGACGAAAAAGCCCCTCTGCCGCCTGGAGTTCTGCCAGAAGCTCCGCCAACGAATACAACCTCTTGTTCATGTTGTAGTTGAGGCGGAACAACTCAAAACTCCTAGGCAGAGACTGGAGAATGATATCGACCTGGGTTTCCCCATCGATCTCAGCTCCGAGGACTTCCATCTCATTAAGATGAGCCATCATCTTGAGAACATGATCCCTAACGGGTGTTCCCTCGATCATGGTGGTCGTCATCAAGTTTCTCATTGCCTCCTGCCTAGCCGCCCTACTCTGATGTCCGAAAAGTTCCTTGAGATTGAACATCATGTCATAAGCTGTGGCTATGGCCTGATGCTGATGTTGCAGCACATTTGACATAGATGCCAAAATGTAACACCGCACCATCTCATCTGCCTTGACCCATTTCTTATAACGTTCTTTCTCCTTTTCATCAGAGTCATCGGAGGGCTTAGGAGGACAGACCTCGAAGAGTATAAATTTGTACTCCTCCGCAGTTAAGACAATATCCAGATTTCTTTTCCAATCAATGTAGTTTGGTCCAGTAAGTTTGTTTTCTTTTAAAATCACAGCAAGTGGGTTGAAAGCCATTTGAAAATCCTAAAAATCACAATGATCAAAATATTAGATTTCAAAAATTATTGATTCCTCTAAACAATAAAATCCCGAAATTAACCAACACCTCAAATCACCGAGAATATCGCATGCCACGCTGTGTGAACGTATACTAATTCTACATTTGTAAGAGGAGGTTTTACCCATTAATTTTATTATCTTGTCAACCTTACTTTTTGAAAAATAAAATTAATAGTTGGTTCCTCTTTGGCCCTACAAATAAAAGTAGTGACTCCGATGGGGAGGATACTTTTATTTGCATCTAAGTGTGCACCTTTCCACGATACCAAGGGAATTATTTCGAATTATGTGCCTTACCACTGTGGAAGTACACATGCTCATAGATAATTTCCTATAACCATTATTTGACCTAGTGATCCACAAACAAACCCGTCCGCAGGGAGGAAGGCACTCAGAGCCAACACACAAGTTTGTTGCATCACACGTCAAATTGTAATGGAGGCCGCGGGAATTAATTAAAATTTCCCTCTCCCACTTAGTAAATTGAAATTGAGGAATTTTAAATCATACACAACATGAATATAAAAACAAATCAGCAATAAATATGGAAAAAATAGAATTTTTCCAACTATTATGGCATTTTCCTCCAATACGCATCCCGTCGTGTCGCCACCTCGTCCGCTCCACCTTTTCCCGTGCGCAAGTCACCAAAGATATCTGAGCCGAGATAAATCATTTTAATTTACATTCATCGATCCTATACTCCACGAAGGAGTGTACAAATAATCTAGATCGAAAGTAAACTAAAATGAGCGGCTAAACAATGCCGTATTTAATTACAAAAATTAAATACTAATCTAACCTCGTCAACCCCGAGGATTCAAATAATAAATATTTACACACATCCAATCACATACACACATATGGCCATAATAGTCGGATCTTATGCCTGCAACCAAAAAGTTAGCCTACGCACATCCTACTATTATCCGACATACTCAATATATGAAATGTGCATGAAAGTAACTGAATCCAAAACACACAAAATCGGAAACCGTGGCTCTGATACCACTTGAAGGGCGATGCTTCGGAGGCTCATTGGCTCCCATGTCCCCGGATTAAAATTTTCACTAATGAAAGAATTAATCCGGATGAGATGAGTTTCCTTAGCACAACCTATTCGTCGTCGTGCTAACAACTTGAGTGGTCGCTTGAACAAACTAGTTGTTCAAGCAACACAACTCTTCTAGTTGATTAGCCGCGGAAGAGACGACGGACGGATCGCCGGTTTTTGTGTTTGTCTTCGGGGTCCATGATTATACAATATATATACATACACACACATGTATAATCAACACTAAAAGGAACATGCTCAGATCTGAAAATAAAGTTATAAAACTTTATACCTTACGATCTTCTACTGTATGTCCTATCCTTCTCATGGACGACGTGTGGACGAAGATCCTCCACCAGTAGAAGCCTTCTAGATCGCGTTCTTCCCTTCCTTGTCCGCTGCGAACAAAGAGAAGAACCAACAAATACCTATCCTTTCTAGAACCAGCCACCAAATTAGGGAATTTGATGCAACCGCCGGCCAAGGAACAAGTGGATGAAGCGCCGGCCACCAATGGAAGGAGAACCGCCGGCCACCTTGGAGAGATTGAAGGAGTGAACGCCGGCCACCAATGGAAGGAGAACCACCGGCCAAGGAATAAGAGAGTGCCCTAGAGGGTGGGTGCCGGCCAAGTCTTGATGGAGGAAGATGGGCACCGGCAACAATTTGATGGACGAAGATTGCCGCACAAGCCCTAGCTTCCAAACCCTAGCCGCCCACTTTGAGAATAGCCAAACCCTAACTCCAATTCAATTCTTTCTTGCCGCCCAAGCTTAAGCCTTCTATTTATAGAATTGGGCTTAAGCCTCATTTAATCTCCACCGTCGGATCTAGGGATTTAATCTCCACCGTCGGATCTAGGGTTTTATCCCAACCGTCGGATCTAGGGTTTCATCCCAACCGTCGGATCTAGGATTTCATCCCAACCGTCGGATCTAGGGTTTCATCCCATCCGTCGGATCTAGGGTTTTATCCCAACCGTCGGATCTAGAGATTTAATCCCAATCGTTGATTCTAAGGTTTCATCCTAACCATCGAATCTAGGGATTTAATCCCAACCGTTGGTTCTAGGGTTTCATCCTAACCATCGGATCTAGGGATTTAATCCCAACCGTTGGTTCTAGGTTTTGTTTTACATTCTTGGATCTAGACTTCACAAGGATTATATTAGGCTACGATAGGGACCATAAGGAGGAGTTGGATCTTGGCCACCCGATGGATCAGAACCACACAAACTTGATCCATCAATGATGTTCCATTCCACTAGAGGATCATCATTGAACTACCTCACCAACCCCCATAAATTAATATGGGCTCCATATATTATTTGTACATTCATCTCCCCGTGTTTAAGATATCGAATGTCCGTCAATTAATTGATTTACTGACCATCAATTATTTAACATCTAATTCCTCGAGTATTACCACTCAACCTTATCATCATGTTGACTAAGTCAACCAGCTGGGTTTACATGATGAACCTTATGAGCTCCTCAAGGGGACATCATCAATCTAATATATAGGACACGGTTTCCTCCTATAATCAACGGCACACCATGTAAATAATATCATTTCCCAACTTACCGGGCATATTGATTTAATCCATCTAAATCTCACCCTCTGGTAAATCAAAGAAATAAATACTAAGTACATGGGCCCGTTATTATATCGGGATTAAGAGCATGTACAACATAATATCCGAGGTCCGATTCAATTATGTAGTCAATACTAAATTGAATCACCTCTATGTCGGTCCTGCTCAATACACCTAAGTGTACTAGTGTAACTTTATGTTCAAGACAAAACAATACCAAGCTACACTACAACCATGCCAATGGTTTGTCCAAAACCATCTTGGTCGTGAGCCTCTACTTATATTTTACAAAGGACTGATAACATTATCTTCTGTGCCACATCAAGCACCATGTTATCTACAATGTAAAATATTAGACAATATGCACACACATATAATAAATATATAAAGTGCAAACAATGATCATGTGATTCTTATTTAAAAATAAAATGTTCATACAAAAAGAGCTAGGCTTTCAGTATACATTCCAACACAAAGGAGATCACCGAAGAGTTGCCGTAGGATCACCGGTCGAAGCTTGGATGAATTGGACAATTTGACGGCAACAAGGGTTGGGCGCAAGATGGAGGTTCTTCTCCAAGGAGAGGAGGGGGGCGGCAACAATTAGGTCAAGGGTTTTTGGATTAGGGCTTAACAAACCCTTAAGCCCTCTTTTATAGAGAACTAATTCTCTTAATGGTTATCGGATCATAACCATAAGGCCCGTTAACCCGCTCACTTAATATAAGTTAAAATAAACCAAACCATGATGGTTTATTTTAAGTTAAAACGAACCGAACCAACTTTGGTTCATTCATTTAAAACAAACCAAACCCTTTGGTTTATTCTCCTCCATTGGATTAGAAAAAACCAATTTGGTTCGTCCATCATGTCTTCAGAAGATATGGCCCAACCACGCTTCCATTGCGACTAAAACAATTTCATGCTCGCTCTATGTTTGGTGCAACCAAACCCAGTTTCTCTCGGTCTGAGAATCTCATTCTCAAGCTCGTTTTAAATCCTTCGGATTACGCTCGTTTTGCGTGTGACCAAATAGGTTCTCGATTTATGTTGTCCGTCTATAATTAACCATTAATTATAAAACGATCATGAGTGGAACCTAGTAGTACATCATGATCCCCAATTAACCGTAAAGATCAACAGGTGATCCAGAACTATTTCTGAAACCCTTCAGCAGTTCGAATGAATCGTTCCCCATTCCCTTCACTCATCTTATACCCACTTGGTTCAGGACATGGTCTATAGTGTCAGTCCCCATTAGGCTAACTATGTCACACCTAGCCCAAGTATCATTTCCTCGTCCTACGGATTCTAGTTACTGCACATGTATCGAAGAGTACCTTACTCTAAACATGTAATGCTTTGGACAAAGGCTTTAGTAACAATCCGACGAGAGGCCATGGGTATACATCTCCTCGCAAGGAGTGGTGAATCCTTTATAGGCTATTCAAACACCTTCGATCACTTCGACTTATACCCAATCATCCCGGGTCTACATCTCCTTGGAGATGCTTGCTTAAGATGTCAAAGCATAAATCTTTATGATCAAGATGACTTGAATTCCGCAACTCAAAGGAACATCGCACTTAAGCTACAGTAAGACCTTCATTGACATATCTATATATGCAGAGAACCATATGAAGTCTTACGGTTGGTCATTCCATTGAACTAGTTACCATAACTAGCATCCACGATTAACTCCGGACATCACAATGTCTCCAGCCAGTGAGAATCAGCTGCTTCGATACACCAAGGAGTATACCTCGTGCTAGTCTCGACAGAATTTATGGTGTCCAAATCCATCAATTCATCGACTAGGGATAAGTCCGATACATCACAATTACACATGTAGAGATACTCACTAGTTGTGATCCAATCAGAAATTCTCTCATGCTGTGAGTCATATCACGGACATTCAGTAAATGAGTTTAAGATCCAATCAAATACATGAAACCATGTATACTCAAATAGTGAATCTTCATTTATCATATAAATGGTTCATACATAAGGCGATTGCCTTAGGACATCTCTCATATATTACTAACAGACACCCACTTGGCCTAATGCCAATCGTTACGGCATCCAATACCATAGGATGTAACATGACCCTCATACTTACTTTGAGGTAATGCCTTAGTCAAAGGTCCGCTAAGTTCCTTTCAGTGGGGATTTTCTCGATTTGTATTTCTTTCCTTATGATGATCTCTGATAAGATGATAGCGGCGAAGCACATGTTTGGATTGTTGATGAGACCTTGGCTCTTTCGCCTGTGCAATTGCTCTATTGTTGTCGCAGTAGACCGGTATTGCTTCAACAATGGCTGGAATCACACCATGTTCATAAATGAACTTCTTGATCCAAACCGCTTCCTTTGCTGCTTCCGAAGCTGCAATGTATTCTGCCCCAGTGGTAGAATCCGCTACAGTGTCTTGTATGGAACTTTTCCAACTCACTGCGCCCCCATTCAAGGTGAACACGTATCCAGATTGAGATCTGGAATCATCCTTGTCTGTCTGGAAGCTGGCATCCATATACCCGCGTATCACAATGTCCCCTTCTCCATATATTAGGAACACATCCTTAGTTCTTCTTAAGTACTTAAGGATCGTCTTAACAACCACCCAATGATCCATTCCTGGATCAGACTGGTATCTGCTCATGACACTCAGAGCATACGATACATCGGGCCACGTACATAACATAGCATACATGATAGATCCTATTGCGGATGCATAGGGAATCTTACTCATGCAAATCCTCTCATCTTCTGTGCGCGGACACATAGACTTCGAAAGGTGTACCCCATGCCTGATGGGTAGGAAACCTTTCTTGGATTCCGACATGCTAAACTACTTTAGCACTCGGTCTATATATGTAGACTGCGAAAGACCAAACAACCGTTTCGATCTATCTTTATAGATCTTAATCCCGAGGATGTAGGTTGCTTCTCCCAGGTCTTTCATGGAGAATGTCTTGGATAACCAAACCTTTAAAATTGAAAACATCGTTTTCTATAAGTATGTATGTACACAATACTAGGAACACGACTGCACTCCCACTAAACTTCTTGTACACACAAGGTTCGTCTGGATTTTGTGAGAAATCAAACTTTTTGATTGTCTCATCAAAACGGATATTCCAGCTCCTGGATGCTTGCTTCAACCCATATATGGACCGTCGCAATTTGCAAACCTTGGTTTTATTTATCAATGAAACCTCGGGTTGTATCATATACACGTCCTCGAGCAGGTTTCTATTAAGGAAAGCTGTTTTCACATCCATCTACCATATCTCATAATAATAATGAGACGCTATGGCCAGGAGCATCCGAATGGATTTAAGCATAGCTACAGGCGAATAGGTTTCATCATAATTAACACCTTGTTTTTGACGATATCCTTTCGCCACTAATCTAGCTTTATAGGTAATCACATTACCATCCATGTCGGTTTTCTTTTTGAAAACCCACTTGCACCCTATAGGCTTGATGCCTTCAGGTGGATCAACCAAGTTCCAAACTTGGTTTTCATACATGGAATCCATTTCCGACTTCATGGCTTCAAGCCACTTATCCCTTTCTGAACATGTCAGAACTTCTTCATAACTGGTAGGCTCCTCATCATCAATGAGTAACACATCGTTCGATTCACTTACGAGAAATCCATATATCTCAGGAATGTTGCGTGTTCTACCAGATCTACGAAGATGTGGTGTTAAAGTAGGTCCAGCCGATTGCTCATCACTATGAGTTATTGGCTGTTGTGCTTCACCAGATATCTCATCAATGTCTATTTGAGTCTCTCGAGCCTCCTCAAGCTCGACGACACTCCCACTGTTTTCTTGTAAGAGAAACTCTTTCTCTAGAAACACAGCATGCCTTGAAACAAACACCTTTTGATCCACAGGATGATAGAATTGGTAACCCCTTGTTTCCTTAGGGTATCCAATAAATATACATTTATCAGACTTAGCATCCAATTTGTCTGATACAGTCCACTTCACATAAGCAGGACAACCCCATATCTTCAAGTAAGATACATGAGGTTTCTTACTATTCCATATCTCATATGGAGTAGTAGAGACTACCTTGGTTGGCATTCTGTTTAACAAGTAAACAACTGTCTGAAGTGCATATCCCCAAAAGGACTTGGGAAGATTCGCATGATTCATCATTTAGCTGACCATGTCCAACAAGGTCCGGTTACGACTCTCAGATACACCATTATGCTGTGGTGTATATGGCGGAGTCCATTGAGACAATATACCATTGTCTCTTAGATAATCAAGAAACTCTTGACTTAAGTATTCACCACCTCGATCCGATCGAAGTATTTTAATACTTGACATGTTGCTCTTTTTTCATTTCTGAATTCTTTGAACCTTTCAAAGGCTTCAGACTTGTGTTTCATCAAGAACACATACCCAAACCGTGAGTGATCATCGGTGAAGGTAATGAAGTAGCTATAGCCTCCTAAAGCTTGAGTTGACATAGGTCCACATATATCAGTATGTATTAGACCTAGTAACTCTCCCACTTGTTCACCTTTTCCTGAAAAAGGTAACTTAGTCACCTTGCTTTTTAAGCATGATTCATGCATTAGCATGAATCAATTCACATGTATCGGATTCCACAATTCAATTCCGGACATGTGTTTTGACATGTGTTTCTTGCATACATGCCACATGTAGGAGTCTAATAATTATCCTTCGAGCACGCATTGCTTGTTATCGATAAATGTCATTAACCAACAACGTGTTAAATTTGTCTCGCATAAGGAGTGTGTTCGATCACTTCTCAACATGGAACATAATAAATCTATTTATTACAACACACACCCACATCGATGCATATTAATACAATCACATTACTGTGAGCTTTCGACAGCATCAGCGATTCTGTAGAAAGGAAATTATAATCACGCCGATACCTTCTATGACGTAGGCCGACGTCGTGATCACCGAAAGCATTCGCTAGAATCGCCTCTATCCAGATCCACGCCGAGAGTCTCGATGACCTTTCGGATGCAAGAATCTTCGCCTCGTGACAAATCCTACTAGCTCGTGTTGGAAGACGACTCGAATGATCACGATCCGAGGGTGTGGATCCAAAACGAGTCCTCAAACTCAGGGCTTAATTATCCATTAAGCCCTCTTTTATAGAGAACTAATTCTCTTAATGGTTATTGGATCATAACCATTAGGCCCGTTAACCTGCTCCATTAAGATAAGTTAAAATAAACCAAACCATGATGGTTTATTTTAAGTTAAAACGAACCGAACCAACTTTTGGTTCATTCGTTTAAAATGAACCAAACCCTTTGGTTTATTCTCCTCCATTGGATTAGAACCAAACCATTTTGGTTCGTCCATTATGTCTTCATAAGACACGGCCCATCCACGCTTCCATTGCGACTGAAATGATTTCATGCTCGCCTTATGTTTGGTCCAACCAAACCTAGTTTCTCTCGGTCTGAGAATCCCATTCTCAAGCTCGTTTTAAATCCTTTGGATTACACTCGTTGTGCGTGTGACCAAATAGGTTCTCGGTTTATGTTGGCCGTCTATAATTAACCATTAATTATAGAGCGATCATGAGTGGCACCTAGTAGTACATCATGATCCCCAATTAACCGAAAAGATCAACGGTTGATCCAGAACTATTTCTGAAACCCTTCAGTAGCTCGAATGAATCGTGCCCCATTCCCTTCACTCATCTTATACCCACTTGGTTCAGGACATGGTCTATTGTGTCAGTCCCCACTAGCCTGACTATGTCACACCTAGCCTAAGTATCATTTCCTCGTCCTACGGATTCTAGTTACTCCACATGTATCGAAGAGTACCTTACTCTAAACATGTAATGCTTTGGCCAAAGACTTTAGTAACAATCCGACGAGAGGCCATGGGTATACATCTCCTCGCAAGGAGTGGTGAATCCTTTATAGGCTATTCAAACACCTTCGATCACTTCGACTTATACCCAATCATCCCGGGTCCACATCTCCTTAGAGATGTTTGCTTAAGATGTCAAAGCATAAGTCTCCATGATCAAGATGACTTGAATACCGCAAGTCAAAGGAACATCGCACTTAAGCCACAGTAAGAACTTCATTGACATATCTATATATGCAGAGAACCATATGAAGTCTTACGGCTGGTCACTCCAATGAACTAGTTACCATAACTGGCATCCACGATTTACTTCGGACATCACAATGTCTCCAGCCAGTGAGAATCAGCTACTTGGATACACCAAGGAATATACCTCGTGCTAGTCTCGACAGAATTGATGGTGTCCATATCCATCAATTCATCGACTAGGGATAATTTCGATACATCACAATTACACATGTAGAGATACTCACTAGTTGTGATCCAATCACAAATTCTCTCATGCTGTGAATCGCATCGTGGACATTCAGTAAATGAGTTTAAGATCCAATCAAATACATGAAACATGTATACTCAAATAGTGAATCTTCATTTATCATATAAATGGTTCATACATAAGGCGATTGTCGTAGGACATCTCTCATATATTACTAACATAAATGCCATTGCTCAAAGTTCCAGTTCCATAAAGTACGCCATTCAAAGTTATATAACAACAATTGTTACTAAACGTCAAATGGAAACCATTTCTATTTAAGCAGGAAATAGAAACAATGTTCTTTATTAGAGAAGGAACAAAATAGCAATTGTCCAGTTCCAAGACTAGTCCACTAGGGAGCTTCAGCAAATAAGTTCCGATGGCGACCGCAACAACCTTTGCTCCATTGCCAACTCGCAAATTTGACTCCCCTCTGATGAGTCTTCTTCTATTCCTTAGCCCCTGTATGTCATTACATATATGTGAGTCACACCCAGTATCCAATACCCAAGTGTCTAAGGAAATAGAATGACAATCAATAACGAAGATACCTGAAGAGGATGGGGCATCAGATGCGTTCTTCTTCTTCATGGACTCAAGATAAATCTTGCAGTTTCTTCGCCAGTGGCCTTCCTTGCCACAGTGATGGCAGGTGCCCTTTTGTGCTGGTTCTGCCTTCTTTGCCTTCTTGTTCTTCCCTTTCTTCTGTTCTTTTGCCTTCCTCTTGAACCTTTCTTTGAGGAATCAACTAACAAAATGACCTTCTCCTCATGCTTCACAGAAGGCTCCACAGTCTTCAGCATATTGAGGAGCTCAGGAATAGTGGATTCCAATTTGTTCATCCGATAGTTCATCACAAATTATGAGAAACTCTTGGGCAAACAATGCAGAATTAAGTCAATCTTTAATTCATGATCCATCACAAACCCGAAGGTGGCTAGCCGCTCGATGTACCCGTTCATCTTTAGCACAAACTGCACTACAGACGAACCTTCTTGCATCTTCGTGGTGAAGAGGAGCCTGGAGACTTCGAACCTTTCGGATCTCGCTTGCTCATCAAACAACTCATGAAGATGGAAGACCATGGTATTATCATCCATATGCTCATGCTGCTTTTGCAGCTCAAGTACCATCGCAGCTAGCATGATGCAACTCGCCGATTTCGAGAATCGCCACATGCTTGATAGACCAACATTTGATGCAGGTTGCATCGTCCTTAGGGCCCGGTTGGGAAGAGGCTCTTCAAGGACATATGCTAGCTTTTCCGCCTTGAGAACAATTCTCGAGTTTCTAAGCCGATCGGGAAGTTAGGCCCGGTCGGTTTGTTTGAATCCAAAATAGTGCGCAAATTCAAAGCGTCATGATCAATCGATTGACCTAGAAATACAAAAGCGAGCATATATGAGAAAATGATTTTAAAATGCATCAATATACATTTATAAATCCCATTCATTTTTGAATTTCAAAACCCCAAAATCACTTCGGAAGATCGTAGGTCCATCTTCGAATGGGCTGATATCCATCATAGTTATGAACAACCTTGGAGAGAGTCCAACAAGCCATTCATAACTACGATGGTAGGTATCAACTATACCGATTGCATATCACGTATATGCAACTATCACAATGTGCTATCAACTAATTGAATGTTCACACATACATCGGGTTGTTAACACATTAACAAGTATGCATCATATGCATAGCACCCAGCTTCACCTCCCTTTACATCGACCTTGGAGAGAGTCCAACAAGCCGATGCTCCAGGCTAAAGCCAACCCATTAATCGAGAAATAGTTTTAATATGGTTAGAGCGCATTCAACCAATTAGCGTAGCTTGGAGAGAGTCCAAGAACCTAACCTAACGATTGACCTCTGACTCTTACCATATTAGTATTAAACTATTCCATGGTTTGAACATGTTCGGTTCGAGCCGGGCTTGAGAGAGTCCAACAACCCAACAAGAAACGGAACTCTGGTTCTAACCATATTAATGGAAGGTGTAGGCTTTAATATTGAGTTAGGGTTTTTATGTCTCATCCTCTTTGCATGCAAATAACTATTATCTACATGACATGACATACATGGCATACATCTACATGTCACGACACGCATGACATAATGATATGCATCTAATGCAATTACATGACATACAATTATGTCATGTACAATATTTCCTTATATGTCATAACTATTTATGGAAATAAAATATGTTTAAGATTTGATTCCCCAAATCAAATCATGATTAAATTAGGAAACAAATTTCCAAATCTAATCACATATTTTATTTGTGGAAATAGTTGATTAAGGAAAGTCAATTTAGGAAACCAATTTCCTAAATCATCAAAACTACTTATGGAAATGAAATATTTTTAAGACAAATTTCCAAAATCTAATCAAATATTTTATTTATGGAAAATATCAATTTCCTTAAATACTTCCAACTTTCCAAAAGTGGAAGATTTCCATAAATACTTCTAGACTTTCCAAAATTGAAAAATTTCCATAGATACTTCTAACTTTCCAAAAGTAGAAAATTTCCAGAAATATCATTATGACTATCGCAAAACCATTTTACGATTATGTCGAAACACAACCTGGGCTCTGATACCATTGTTGGGTTTCCAGCACCGCGTCGAGTGTGTGTTCGAACATGTTTCGTAAACATGTGCACAGTGGAAGAAATAAAAATAATAAATCTACATTTGTTACAACACACAAATCACACACATGCATAGTACAACATGTGTAGACATAACCGTAAATTTAAATTTTGCAATAAAAGGAAATTTAACTACGTATACCTTACGTATCACGTGTAGCGGGAAAGACATCAACCGGAACGATCCTTGCTAGAATCGTCTCTATCCGTATCCACGCCGAGTATCTTCGGGATGACTTCACCAAGTCACGAGCTTCGTCTTCGTACGAGTTACTAGCCTCGTGTTGAAGACAATGTGATCGAGAGAAGATCACGATCCGAATCCAAATTCGGATCCAAGAACGAGTCCACAAAACTCGCTTCTACGGAGAGGTATTCATCAACCGTTTGACGAATCATTCGTCCTCCACCTATGAGGATTATCGGAGATCGAATCCCCGGCAAGGCTACCACTGTCGGAGCTCCAAACGTCGTCCAAATGACGCTCCGACGAGAGGGAAACAAGCTGTCCAGAAAACTGGACAGCTTTGGTGGAGGACTAAGGGCCGGCCAAAAAGGGTAGGATGAAGCTCACCTTGATGCCGAACCCAAAGGATATCACCGGAGAGTTGCCGGAGGATCACCGGACGAAGCTTGGACGCCGGCAACAATTTGGATGGTGGCACAAGGGGTTGGGCGGCGACAATGGAGGTTGGCGCTGACTTCTCCAAGGAGAGGAGGGGGCGGCAACAATTATGTCAAGGGTTTTTGGATTAGGGCTTAACATGTAACGCCCATAAAATTCCTAGCAATTTTACAGAAATTTTTGGCTTGATGATCATGGGCTTTATGTGGGCCTTTTCAAAAATAAAAGAAAATAAGCCAAAAAGGGGTGCAAGGCCTAAGAATTGAACCCCAAACTTCTAGAGAAAGCCAAGCCTTATAGATGCACCCACTAACCAGAAGCCCAATAGGATTATATGATTAAGGAAAAGAGGGAAACTATAGATAAGTGGGACTAGGAGTAAACGAAGAGGCATGGAAAGGAAAAGAGGAACTTCTCTTCCTCCCCCCCCCCCCCTTTATAAAGAAGAGGGAAGATTGGATTTGGTCACTTCCACCCTTCTTCTTCTTCTCCTCACCGAATTCTAGCTTCTTCTCCACCTTTGGCCGAATCTCATCCAAGCAAGAGAAGGCTAGGGTTGGTTCTTCCTTAGGTTTTCCTTCCACCAAAAAGCAACGCGAAGGAAGTAAGTATCCTCACCGCATACGAGTAGCTCCGATTGCTATTTTTTTTTTTTGTAAAAGAAACCTACATGATATATTCGGCCAAGCCATGATTTAGGGTTCAATGAAGCTCTATGCTATGTTGTTTATAACTAGATGATGATGTTAGGGGTTAAAGGGGATTAGGACGAAAGCTAACCCTAATAACCACTAAGGCCTATTCGGCCAAGCCATGATTTAGGGTTCAATGAAGCTCTATGCTATGTTGTTTATAACTAGATGATGATGTTAGGGGTTAAAGTGGTTTAGGACAAAAGCTAACCCTAATAGCCACTAAAGACCCATTCGGCCACCCCTAGATATCTAAGACCCAATGAGGTTTCAATCCATGTTTTGTAGGGTTATGATGTTGTAGTCATGTTTAATGAATTAGGTTAAAAGTCTAAACCCTAAAAAGCCTTTAAGGGCCATTCGGCCACCTTTGGTCTTTTAGGTTACAATGAAGTTCATACCATGAATTTTATGGAATTTGTATGCATATGTATGTTACTTGAATTAGGTTAAAAGTCTAAACCCTAAAAAGCCTTTAAGGGCCATTCGGCCACCTTTGGTCCTTTAGGTCACAATGAAGTTCATACCATGAAATTTATGGAATTTGTATGCCTATGTATGTTACTTGAATTAGGTTAAAAGTCTAAACCCTAAAAAGCCTATAAGGGCCATTCGGCCACCTTTGATCTCTTTAGGTTACAATGAAGTTCATACCATGAAGTATGCTATGCTATGTTAATGAAATAAGCTATGTTGTTATGAAATGAAGTATGCTATGCTATGTTAATGAAATGAAGCATGATGTGTTATGAAATGAAGTATGCTATGCTATGTTAATGAAATGAAGCATGATGTGTATGAAATGAAGTATGCTATGCTATGTTAATGAAATAAGCTATGATGTTATGAAATGAAGTATGCTATGCTATGTTAATGAAATGAAGCATGATGTGTTATGAAATGAAGTATGCTATGCTATGTTAATGAAATGAAGTATGATGTGTATGAAATGAAGTATGCTATGCTATGTTAAAGAAATAAGCTATGTTGTAAAATAAGCATATAAGTATTTTACTTTCTGCATGGCTTGTACCAAGACCTTAACAAGGTCCAAGAAGGGATGGGCTCCTAAGATGCCCTAGGTCGATGGAATAAGACTCGGGCCTAGGATGGGCTTCTATGTATGATTGCCCCTAGGTCGATGGAATAAGATTCGGGCCTAGTACGGGATGGGCTCCAAGATGCCTTAGGTCGATGGAGTAAGACTCGGGCCTAGGATGGGCTTCTACGCTATGACGATTGCCCCTAGGTCGATGGAATAAGACTCGGGCCTAGGAACCTATTAGGTTCGAGACTTGCTACCTCGGGCCTATTTAGGGATGCGCTATGATAATGAAGAAGTGGTACAATGCCGGGCCCAAATATGTTGAGATCTATATTTACGTACCTAACATATATGTTTTCAAAAGCATCTTGCATATGTTTGCCTGTTAATGTTTAAGTTACATGTTATGTTAGATGATATGCCATAATGTTTAAGTTACGTGTTATGTTAGATGATATGCCATAATGTTTAAGTTACGTGTTATGCTAGATGATATGCCATAATGTTTAAGTTACATGTTATGCTAGATGATATGCCATAATGTTTAAGTTACGTGTTATGTTAGATGATATGCCATAATGTTTAAGTTACGTGTTATGCTAGATGATATGCCATAATGTTTAAGTTACATGTTATGTTAGATGATATGCCATAATGTTTAATTTACATGTTATGTTAGATGATATGCCATAATGTTTAAGTTACCTGTTATGTTAGATGATATGTCATGATGTATAAGTTACATGTTATGTTCGATGGTACGCTATGATGTTAGGTTACTAAGTTACATATGATGCATATTATGCTGATTAAGTATATGTATATATTTCATGTTATGCTTTAGGGATGATCCATGCTATATTATCTCATGTTACTAAGTTAAGTTGATGATGCCATGAATGTTACATGATATATTGATTATATGTTATAAATGCTACAAGTCATGATTAATGATGATGTATGGTTTTTGTGAGTAGGACAGATCTTACTAAGCCTATGTGCTTATAGTTTATCTTTCCTCAGACCGCAGATAAAGGGTAAGGGATGGATAAACTAAAGGGAGCAGCAGGAGGGGTCAATGTGTGTAGTGGCATGGTGGAGAAGATCCGTTAAGTCTACTTATACATGTATTGCCTATGATGATGATGTCTATGGATGTCTTTACTTATGTCTCCCTATGACGATGATGTTATGAACCTACTAAGCCCTAAGTATCTATATATATATATATGATGCATGCTTTATGTTGATAAGAAGAAGTAAAGAAGAATGCTTTATGTTGATAAGAAGAAGTAAAGAAGAAGTAAGAAGAAGTATCTATGCATGCTATGCTATGAAACATACTCTATGTTAAGAAGAAGTGTTAATGCATATCTATGTTTAAAAGAAAAAAAAAGTATTTAGGTCTTAAGTCTTCCGCTGTAAGAAACTTGATATATATATATATAAAGTCTTCCGCTGTATGAAAGGTATGTATGTCAGCACACGCGCCGCCTCCGACATTTAGGGTCCCAAGGGCGGGCGTAACAGTTGGTATCAGAGTGGATCCGCTTTCCACTACACACACATCAAGCTCCAAATCCTGCCGCCCAAGTAAGAATTCTATGTCTATGCTTTAATTTTGTTAATTTTTTGATCATGCATGATATGAAATATCTTTAGATTATTTAGTTCATGTATAATATAAAATGCCTTTCCCTTATGCTTGATTCATGTATGGTAGGAAATGCTTCTAGCTTAAACATGCACGAAAATATGTATGATACCCTTATGTTTGTTCATGTATGATATAAAATACCTTAAGCTTAAACTATGCATGAGAACATGAATGATGCCTTAAGCTTAAAATGACTTTATGTTAGCTTAGGTCTAAGTATGTGTAGGACAACGAACGGGAACTTATACTAGTTTTACCTTAATGTATGAAGATAAACATGTCCGGAAGACGCAGAGTAGAACCGATGAGCTAGCACCCCGCATGACCTTACACACATAGTCACGTAACTCCAACGACAAGTTACGTAACAACAACAAGTAATAACTACCCTAATGAATCGCGAGGAAACCCTATCGCTTCTACCAACGGGCCCCTACGATGGTTCGACAGAAGCTTACCCGATCCAAAGGGGCGCAGACTAAAGCCGGAAAATTTCTTCCGCAATCGTGAACCATGGGATGCCCAAGCCCGGTTCAAGACGGTGGAAAGCATCGTGGAGCTACCGGATCGGCCCGAATGCGAGAAGATTATGTATCATTCGCTCACTGCCGAGATGCTCTGATGTTGTGGGAACGGGTTAAAACCAAGAGACAAGTAAATCGATGAGATGGACAGATTTCGAGTACGAATTCTTCAAGAATTCTTCCACATGAGGGTGACCAACAAGCATTACGACGGTTTCGGCAAGGTGACCTATCGGCCACCGGCTGAAGAGATTCAACTGACTTGCACGCTCGCGCCGAGTTGGTCAAGACGAAAGAGAAAGGGTCGACTCATGTCAAGATGCTTCACCGTAAATAGCTCAATGTGACCGCGGAGTTCATAGACCGCAGACCGCAGAGGAGCCGCTCAAGAGTGCCTTAATTACCGAGCATTACGAACAACATTAGTCGCCAAGAAAGCCGAGTGAAGGCAGGGATGTGCCCAGCCGGGAGGTCGAGGAACCAGAGTGCTTGGAAAGGGAACCCCACCGGGCAAGAGGAGACAATGGGAGAAT
Source organism: Wurfbainia villosa (assembly GCA_025175895.1). Taxonomy (NCBI): domain Eukaryota; kingdom Viridiplantae; phylum Streptophyta; class Magnoliopsida; order Zingiberales; family Zingiberaceae; genus Wurfbainia; species Wurfbainia villosa. Next base: position 39,936,677 of record CM045988.1, read on the forward strand.
CCTAAAGGAGGTCCAATGAGCAAGCAACCCAGATCCTCTGGCGCTACTCGCAGGAAGATACATCCCGGAGTATGCTACCAAGGCACAAATTGATGTTATAACTATGGACGGACAAGGCATAGAATTAAGGACTGTCCTATCGTGTTCGTGCACCTCCTCACCAGATACCCAGCCCAGAGTGCTCCTCCACAGCTACATCGATGCAGCCGCAATCGAAGGAACCCTAATCCACCAAGGAGACTAGAAGCCCCACCACCATGACAGATGCTAGGTATTCTCTCTCACCCAAGAAGATGTGGCAAATGCCTACAGCTTGTCACAGTCGATAATTTATTTTCACAAGATGCTATCGCATTATTCGACATCGGGCAACACATTCGTTTATTTCTACGCACTTTACTGGAAAGATAGATGTACCACCACAAGCTCTAGATCACAAGTTCTTAACCACTCTACCCTCGGGGGAAGTAATGCCCTCCACTCATATGCTGCGAGCCGCACCCATCAGAATTGCAGACAGAGAACTCTACTGCGATCTGATAGTGCTCGACATGCAGGATTATGACATTATCTTGGGCATGGATTTCCTAAGCAAGTACGGTGCTTCGATCGAGTGCCGAAAAAGGAAAGTGGTATTCCAGCCGGAGGCGGAGCCTAAGTTCGAATTTATCGGAGAACCGAGAAGAAGAGTCAATAAGATTTTATCAGCCCTACAGGCACGTAAGATGTTAGACAAAGGTGCACTGGGTTTTTGGCACACGTAGTTGATACAAGTCAAGATGAGGACCAGAAGCTAGAGAATGTCAGAGTGGTATGCGACTACCCAGAGGTATTTCCAGATGAACTACCAGGGTTAGCCCCAGATAGAGAAGTAGAATTTGAGATCGAGTTGATTCCTGGTACTAACCCGATCTCTAAAGCACCTTACCGTATGGCGCCGGCTGAATTAAAGGAACTTCAGGGACAGCTACAGGAGTTACTCGACAAGGGACTTATTCGCCCAAGTCGCTCTCCATGGGGAGCTCCAGTGCTGTTAGTGAAGAAGAAAGATGGGTCTATGCACATATGCATAGACTAATGAGCCAACAACTGTGACGATCAAGAACCGTATCCTTTACCGCGGATTGATGACCTGCTCGACCAACTAAAAGGTGCCGTCTTCTCAAAGATTGACCTGAGGTCCGGCTATCATCAAGTAAAAGTAAAACCAGATGATATACCAAAGACGGCCTTCCGGACAAGGTATGGACATTACGAGTTCGTAGTTATGCCCTTCGGAGTAACGAATGCACCTGCCCTGTTCATGGATTTGATGAATCGGGTATTCTCGCATTCTCGATAAGTTTGTGATCGCCTTCATAGACGACATACTAATATATTCGAGAACCCCGAGGAGCATGCGAACACGAATGTGGTATTGCAGATTCTTCGAAAAATAAATTATTCGCAAAGTTCTCCAAATGCGAAGTTCGGTCGAACAAGTATCATTTTTGGGTCACGTAATATCCAAGCACGGAGTGATGGTAGACCCAATGAAGATTGAAGCCGTGAGTAATCGAACCGACCAAAGAATGCCAAATAAATCGGTTTTCTTGGGCTAGCAAGCTACTCGGAAGTTTGTAGAGAACTTCTCCAGATTGCCGCCTATGACACCTCACCGTAAATGACAAGAAATATGAGTGGACTGGACACTGCGAGGAGTTTCACAGAGTTAAAAAGGAGATCGAGCGCTCCAATTCTTGCTCTTCCGACAAGAACGAAGGCTTCGACATGATGTACATGGACTTCCAAGTTGGGACTCTGAGTTATGCACTTATGCAATGGCAAGGTCATTGCCTACGCCTCTAGGCAACTCAAGGAACACGAAAGGAATTATCCCACCCACGATTTAGAGCTAGCGGTCGTGGTCTTTGCTCAAAACATGGAGGCATTATCTCTATGGAGCCTGGGCAGGATCTATACGCATCACCGTAGTCTCAAATATTTCTTCACACGTATGACCGAACATGAGATAACGCAGATGGCTCGAGCTCGTCAAGGATTATGACTGCGAGATTCTTTACCATCTGGGGAAAGCTAACAAGGTGGCTGATGCACTCAGCAGGAAGTCCTACGCCACCTTGATGTCCCTATCAGTGTTATCTCGGCCCTTAGAAAAAGAGATTATGCGTTACGGGGTTGAAATCATCTCCGGACAGCTCTCGACCCTGACGATAGCGCCGACGTTGTTCGATGATATACTGGAAAAGCAAGCACGTAACCCAAGCCTTCAGAGGATCAAGCAAGAGGTCCTAGAGCGAAAGGACAACGGGTTCCGGATCTCTGATAGTGGAGTACTCTACCTCAGGGATCGCTTGTGTATTCCCGACAATCCAGAATTGCGGGAGGAGATATTTGAGGAAGCTCACAGAACTCCCTATGCGATGCATCCCGGAACCACCAAGATGTACCAAGACCTTAAACGAAAGTTCGTGGTTCGAATGAAAAGAGATGTGGCTCAAGATGTCAAGATGCGACACCGCCAAAGGGTTAAGGCAGAGCACCAAAGACCCGGAGGAACACCGCAATGATCCAGATTCCGAATGGAAATGGGAGGACATTTCTATGGATTTCATCTCGGATTGCCCAAGACGACAAGCGATTATGATGCTATATGGGTGATTGTAGACAGATTGACTAAGTCCGCCCATTTCTTAGCAATCAAGATGACCTATTCGACGGAGCAACTGCCCGCTTATATGCTAGGAAATTATCGATTACATGGAATTCCTAAGACCATCATTTCGACAGATGGTCGCTTATCTCCCATTTCGGGAATACGCTCGTAAGGCCTTAGGCACAAAGCTATTGTTCAAGATCGCTTTCCATCCCTGCACGACGGATAGACCGAAAGAGTAAATCTAATCGAAGATATGTTAAGAGCTGCTACGGATTTCAAGGGTAGCCGGTGTCGATACTTATATTTGGCGATTTGCCTACAATAATAGCTACCAAGCTACTATTGGAATGGCACCTACGAGGCTCTATACGGAGGAAATGTAGATTCCCATATGCCGGTACGAGGGTGGTGAAAAGAAGAGGATGGGACTCTGCACGGATTTCATCGACGACACCACCCGAGCTATACGAACATCCGCCAGAGAATTGAAACGCCAAAGCCGACAAAAGAGCTATGCGGATAAGAGGCGAGACCATTAGAATTCGAGGTTGGGGACCTAGTATTCTCAAAGTGGCTCCCATGAAGGGAGTAATGAGGTTCGAAGGAAGGGTAACCGAGTCCACGTTACGTGGGACCGTGATCCGATATCGCAGAGGATTGGCAATGTAGCTTACAAGCTAGAGTTGCCTCAAGAGATGTCGGCTATTCACAACGTGTTCCATGTCTCTGTGCTCAAGAAATGCATTTCCAGTACAGACCAAGTGATCGAGCCACAAACAGTACAAGTTCAAGAGGACCTAAGTATTGAAAGTCGGCCTATCCAAATACTAGACCGAGAAATCAAGAGGCTAAGGAACAAAGAGGTGCCCTTAGTAAAGGTCCTGTGGCAGAATCAACGGTACGAGGAAGCTACCTGGGAACGCGAGGAGGACATGAAGGTATACCTATTAATTGTTCTAAGTTTCGAGGACGAAACTTTTTAAAGGTATGAAGGATTGTAACGCCCATAAAATTCCTAGCAATTTTACAGAAATTTTTGGCTTGATGATCATGGGCTTTATGTGGGCCTTTTCAAAAATAAAAGAAAATAAGCCAAAAAGGGGTGCAAGGCCTAAGAATTGAACCCCAAACCTCTAGAGAAAGCCAAGCCTTATAGATGCACCCACTAACCAGAAGCCCAATAGGATTATATGATTAAGGAAAAGGGGGAAACTATAGATAAGTGGGACTAGGAGTAAATGAAGAGGCATGGAAAGGAAAAGAGGAACTTCTCTTCCTCCCCCCCCCCCCCTTTATAAAGAAGAGGGAAGATTGGATTTGGTCACTTCCACCCTTCTTCTTCTTCTCCTCACCGAATTCTAGCTTCTTCTCCACCTTTGGCCGAATCTCATCCAAGCAAGAGAAGGCTAGGGTTGGTTCTTCCTTAGGTTTTCCTTCCACCAAAAAGCAACGCTAAGGAAGTAAGTATCCTCACCGCATACGAGTAGCTCGATTGCTATTTTTTTTTGTAAAAGAAACCTACATGATATATTCGCCAAGCCATGATTTAGGGTTCAATGAAGCTCTATGCTATGTTGTTTATAACTAGATGATGATGTTAGGGGTTAAAGGGGAATAGATTTAAAGCTAACCCTAATAACCACTAAGGCCTATTCGCCAAGCCATGATTTAGGTTCAATGAAGCTCTATGCTATGTTGTTTATAACTAGATGATGATGTTAGGGTTAAAGTGGTTTAGGACAAAAGCTAACCCTAATAGCCACTAAAGACCCATTCGCCACCCCTAGATATCTAAGACCCAATGAGGTTTCAATCCATGTTTTGTAGGGTTATGATGTTGTAGTCATGTTTAATGAATTAGGTTAAAAGTCTAAACCCTAAAAGCCTTTAAGGCCATTCGCCACCTTGGTCTTTTAGGTTACAATGAAGTTCATACCATGAATTTTATGGAATTTGTATGCATATGTATGTTACTTGAATTAGGTTAAAAGTCTAAACCCTAAAAGCCTTTATAGGGCCATTCGCCACCTTGGTCCTTTAGGTCACAATGAAGTTCATACCATGAAATTTATGGAATTTGTATGCCTATGTATGTTACTTGAATTAGGTTAAAGTCTAAACCCTAAAAGCCTATAAGGGCCATTCGCCACCTTTGATCTCTTTAGGTTACAATGAAGTTCATACCATGAAGTATGCTATGCTATGTTAATGAAATAAGCTATGTTGTTATGAAATGAAGTATGCTATGCTATGTTAATGAAATGAAGCATGATGTGTTATGAAATGAAGTATGCTATGCTATGTTAATGAAATGAAGCATGATGTGTATGAAATGAAGTATGCTATGCTATGTTAATGAAATAAGCTATGATGTTATGAAATGAAGTATGCTATGCTATGTTAATGAAATGAAGCATGATGTGTTATGAAATGAAGTATGCTATGCTATGTTAATGAAATGAAGTATGATGTGTATGAAATGAAGTATGCTATGCTATGTTAAAGAAATAGGCTATGTTGTAAAATAAGCATATAAGTATTTTACTGCATGGTTTGTACCAAGACCTTAACAAGGTCCAAGAAGGGATGGGCCCTAAGATGCCCTAGGTCGATGGAATAAGACTCGCCTAGGATGGGCTTCTATGTATGATTGCCCCTAGGTCGATGGAAATAAGATTCGGCCTAGTACGGGATGGGCTCCAAGATGCCTTAGGTCGATGGAGTAAGACTCGGGCCTAGGATGGGCTTCTACGCTATGACGATTGCCCCTAGGTCGATGGAATAAGACTCGGGCCTAGGAACCTATTAGGTTCGAGACTTGCTACCTCGGGCCTATTTAGGGATGCGCGCTATGATAATGAAGAAGTGGTACAATGCCGGGCCCAAATATGTTGAGATCTATATTTACGTACCTAACATATATGTTTTCAAAAGCATCTTGCATATGTTTGCCTGTTAATGTTTAAGTTACATGTTATGTTAGATGATATGCCATAATGTTACGTGTTATGTTAGATGATATGCCATAATGTTTAAGTTACGTGTTATGCTAGATGATATGCCATAATGTTTAAGTTACATGTTATGCTAGATGATATGCCATGTTATGTTAGATGATATGTCATAATGTTTAAGTTACGTGTTATGCTAGATGATATGCCATAATATTTAAGTTACATGTTATGTTAGATGATATGCCATAATGTTTAAGTTACGTGTTATGTTAGATGATATGCCATAATGTTTAAGTTACCTGTTATGTTAGATGATATGTCATGATGTATAAGTAACATTTAATGTAAGATGTTACGCTATGATGTTAGGTTACTAAGTTACATATGATGCATATTATGCTGATTTAGTATATGTATATATTTCATGTTATCTTTGCTAAGTTAGGGATGATCCATGCTATATTATCTCATGTTACTTAAGCTACAAGTTGTTGATGATGCCATGAATGTTACATGATATATTGATTATATGTTATAAATGCTACAAGTCATGATTAATGATGATGTATGGTTTTTGTGAGTAGGACAGGATCTTACTAAGCCTATGTGCTTATAGTTTATCTTTCCCTCGTACTGCAGATAAGGGTAAGGGATGGATAAACTAAAGGGAGCAGCAGGAGGGGTCAATGTGTGTGGTAGTGGCATGGTGGAGAAGATCCGTTAAGTCTACTTATACATGTATTGCCTATGATGATGATGTCTATGGATGTCTTTACTTATGTCTCCCTATGACGATGATGTTATGAACCTACTAAGCCCTAAGTATCTATATATATATATATGATGCATGCTTTATGTTGATAAGAAGAAGTAAAGAAGAATGCTTTATGTTGATAAGAAGAAGTAAGAAGAAGTATCTATGCATGCTATGCTATGAAACATACTCTATGTTAAGAAGAAGTGTTAATGCATATCTATGTTTAAAAGAAAAAAAAAGTATTTAGGTCTTAAGTCTTCCGCTGTAAGAAATAAGAAATATATATATATAAAGTCTTCCGCTGTATGAAAGGTATTGGTCATACACGCTACGCCTCCTGGACATTTAGGGTCCCAAGGAAGCGTGACATAACAAACCCTTAAGCCCTCTTTTATAGAGAACTAATTCTCTTAATGGTTATCGGATCATAACCATAAGACCCGTTAACCCACTCCATTAATATAAGTTAAAATAAACCAAACCATGATTTTTTATTTTAAGTTAAAATCAACCGAACCAACTTTGGTTCATTCGTTTAAAACAAACCAAACCCTTTGGTTTATTCTCCTCCATTGGATTAGAACCAAACCAATTTGGTTTGTCCATCATGTCTTCATAAGACACAGCCCTTCCACGCTTTCATTGCGACTGAAACGATTTCATGCTCGCTCCATGTTTGGTCCAACCAAACCCAGTTTCTCTCGGTCTGAGAATCTCATTCTCAAACTCATTTTAAATCCTTCGGATTATGCTCATTGTCCATGTGACCAAATAGATTCTCGGTTTATGTTGGCCATCTATAATTAACCATTAATTATAGAATGATCATGAGTGACACCTAGTAGTACATCATGATCCCCAATTAATCGAAAAGATCAACGGTTGAACCAGAACTACTTCTGAAACCCTTCAGCAGCTCGAATGAATCGTGCCCCATTCCCTTCACTCATCTTATACCCACTTGGTTCAGGACATAGTCTATAGTATCATTCCCCACTAGGCTGACTATGTCACACCTAGCCCAAGTATCATTTCCTCATCCTACGGATTCTAGTTACTGCACAAGTATCGAAGAGTACCTTACTCTAAACATGTATTATTTTGGCCAAAGACTTTAGTAACAATCCGACGAAAGGCCATGGGTATACATCTCCTCGCAAAGAGTGGTGAATCCTTTATAGGCTATTCAAACACCTTCGATCACTTCGACTTATACCCAATCATCCCGGGTCCACATCTCCTTAGAGATGCTTGCTTAAGATGTCAAAACATAAGTTTTTATGATCAAGATGACTTGAATACCGCAAGTCAAAGGAACATCGCACTTAAGCTACAGTAAGAACTTCATTGACATATCTATATATGCAGAGAACCATATGAAGTCGTACGGCTGGTCACTCCAATGAACTAGTTACCATAACTAGCATCCACGATTAACTCCGGACATTACAATGTCTCCAGCCAGTGAGAATCAGCTGCTTGGATACACCAAAGAGTATACCTCGTGCTAGTCTCGACAGAATCAATGGTGTCCAAATCCATCAATTCATTGACTAGGGATAATTCTGATACATCACAATTACACATGTAGAGATACTCTCTAGTTGTGATCTAATCACAAATTCTCTCATGCTGTGAATCGTATCGTGGACATTCAGTAAATGAGTTTATGATCTAATCAAATACATGAAAATGTTAGTGAAATCTTTTGCCATGATTAGGTTTTGATGTGTGTGGCAAAGGGTTTAAGTTAGTTTGTTATGTTGATTTGATATGTCCGTTGAAGTCGTGCAGGACTTAGTAATTCGCACATGAAGCCGTGGCGAGTTTCACATCTCATGACTCGGGCCTTGAGTCGGTGAAGGATAGCTTTGTGAAAGCCGTGCGCTTGGAGCTTCCGAGGGACCGTCGGACGAGGAGCTTGGAGTGAAGCCGGAGGAAGTAGACTTTGAGGCAAGAGACGCGAAGGAGCATTGCAGAGCCTTACGCCTGATGCTGCCGAGGGACGTGGAAGGGAACGAAGAGAACTTCGAAGGTGAGGGACTCCGAGGGATGAGAGTGAGCGAATGTAATCCGGGAAGGGGTAGTAGCTCATAGGTGAAACTTGGCCATTTGGCTAAGTGTCGGATGGGATTTCCCGACACCAGTCGACTGCCATGGAATGACAGTCGACTGCTCTGAGTCGATGGTTCGATCGACTGGTTTAAGTCAGCTGAATCAAGTTGATCAGTCGACTGCCGGCATGGGCAGTCGACTGATGGCTTGATCAGTCGACTGCCAAGGGATGACAGTCGACTGATGACACTGTGCATGGGCACAGAATGGAGTCAATCTCGCGGAGCACTCGACTGATTGACATCAGTCGACTGATGGGTGCCATCAGTCGATTGATGCTAATACCGTTGGATAGAATCCAATGTGGAAAGTGGTCGTTATTGGGCAACGGCTACAGGACCAGTCGACTGATCGAGGGCATCAGTCGACTGCTCCTGTGTCAACGGGAAGAAACCCTCTTCCTCTATAAAAAGGAAGGGAATGGAGCTTTGGGAGGCGAATGCTTATGCTCTAATACTCTCCCAAAGTTCCCTAAAGCTTTCCATCCTCTTACTTAAGCTTATTTCCATTATATTTGTAAGAGGAGTGTTTTTGTGTAAAGAGGTTACCTCCACCTAGCTTTGTGCAAAGGAGAGATCTAGTGGATAGATTGCGGAGTGATTCACCGTGGATGAATCGGACCGTGGATTAGCGGCGTAGCCGTGAACCACGTTACATCTCGATGTTTGTATTGTTTGTTCTCATTGTTTAGTTGCTTGTCTTTATTTATTTGTATTTGTATTCTTCTTGCGCTAATCTTTGTGTAGACGAGCAAAATCTGTAAACCAACGAACGAGGGCTATTCACCCCCCTCTAGCTGGCCGTATCGATCTCCAACAAGTGGTATCAGAGCAAGGTTGCTTGTCACCGGACTAACCGCCGCAACAAGCTCTACATCAAAATGGCCGGCTCAAACATTCATCCACCGAAGTTTGAAGGAGAATTCGCTTGGTGGAAGAAGCGAATGGAGGTATTTTTTGAAACGGATTTTGATATTATGATTACTATGGAATCCGGTTTTGTTTTGCCTAGGGATGAAGAGGGGAAGCCAATAGAGAAGTTAAGGTGGACCAAGAGGCAAAGAGAGGAGCACCTTGCAAACTCAAAAGCCAAGCACCATCTATACAATGTGCTTCCTCAACAAGAAATAAGTAGATTTGGAGATTGCCTAAGTGCCAAGGAGATGTGGGAGAAGCTAGTAGAGCTTCATGAAGGCACTTCGGAGGCTAAACTTGCAAGGAGAGATCTCCTCCGCTCCCAATTATCCAACATAAAATTAGAAAAGGGAGAAAAGGTAACTTCATTGCATTATAGGTTTAAAGAGATTTTAATTGGGCTAACAAGTGTAGGTGAAAATCTCTCCAACCGGGATATGATAATGAAAGCCATAGATGCTTTTCCCCGATCATCCAAGTGGAGTTCAATGGTGGACTCATTTTATATTTCAAAGAATCTAGAGGTAAGTACTCTAGATGAATTTTTCTCCACTATGGAATTACATAAATCTAGGCTTGAAGGTATACAAGAAGAGCCTAGAATTCAACCTTCAAGGGGAGTAGCATTGTTGGCAAACAAGGGGAAGAAGAAGATAGAGATTCCCTCCTCCTCCGATGATGAAGCTTCTTCCTCCTCCTCCATGGATAGCACGGAAGAAGCGTATATGGTAAGGAGGGTAAGGCGTGCTTTAAAAGGTTTTAGATTTAATAAATCTAATGATAGGAATAGAAGATAAAGGGGGAAAATCATTTGCTACAATTGCCAAGGAGAGGGACACATAAGGGATAATTGTCCTCTCCTAAACAAGAGCAAGGAAGAAAAGAAAAAGAAGGAAGAAAAGAAGAAGAAAAAGGGGAACAAGAAAAAGGAAGAAGAAAAGAAGGCAAAGGAAAAGGAGAAGGCCAAACCATTCAAAGCCAAGACATGGGATGATCTTTCTTCCTCATCCTCATCCGAAGAAGAGGAACAAGTCTATTCTAACCTTGCATTGATGGCCTTCGACGACTTGGATTGCTCCTCCACCGAAAATGAAGAATCAAGATCAAGTGGAGAGAGCTCAAGTGAAGGGGGAGCCTCCTCTACTTCCTCATCCGAAGAAGAAGAAGACATGGAAGCTATGGTAACAAATCTAACTCCCAAGAAAATAGTTTCCATGGTCTCTATCTTAACTAGGGATTTATTTAGAGCTAAGAAGAAGAACAAAAGCATGCTAGATAAAATTAAGGACTTAGAAAATAAGTTAGAAAAAGCATGCTTAAATGAAAATGAAAATATTTCTTCTTGCCATGATAATAATGCATGCTTACATGAATATATGCCATTTAATGTTAGTGATGCATGCATGGATGAAAATATGGCTTTAAGAGAGAAAGTAGATTATTTAACCAAAGCCCTAGAAAAGTTTACAATTGGCTCAAACACCTTGAACATGATTATAGGGAGCCAAAGAGCTAGCTTCAATAAGAAAGGCCTAGGATACAAAGAAAAGAAAAATGAAAAGGCCTATAAATGCCTAATTGCTAGGGGACAAGATAAGAAGAAGGTAATAGCTAGAAAATGGATCCCCAAGGAGTATTTAGTGAACCCTATAGGCAAGAATTTGTATTGGGTTCCAAAATCCATCCTTAAGGGTTAGAAAACCCCTAGGGTAGTCAACTATATGCAATTGACCTATATCATATTTTGGTTGACTTAGGATGGCGGGACAACATTTTTAAATAGTGTTAGGTGATGATAAGGTGCCTATAAATAGTTAATAATGCTTAAATCATGATGATTAATGTAATTGCTATGTATGCTTGCAATCCTGATTTATGATTTTGAAAATTTGCACGTCATCATGAGAAATAGGGTTTAAATCTTATCTTAGGTGATATTTGCTTATTATCATGATATAATACCTAATGCATGATTATAATTTGATGAATACATGTATTTCATGATCATAATGTAGAATTCATTCATATATGCCATTATGATCATGTGGATTGTTAGGGTGATACTTAACCTTGATAGAATTGCATGAATATAAATGGTTAAGTGTATACAAATACCCTCTAGGATACATCTCACACTCACTATAGGCTACCATGATTGAAAACTTAGCATGAGTGAGATGTTAGGATGATACAAATGTCCACTAATGCCTATGGCATTTAGATGGTCATTTAAGGTATCAAAATAGCAATAATAGACCAATCATGGGGAAGGCTTATGTTTAATTCATAGACATATTGCCCAAAGATCATGGTTGGATATTTCATATGTTTTCAAAACAATTTCTTAATCTAAAATCTATGTATTTATGTTTTGAAACAATTGGAACCAAAACTAGGTGTTAAACTTGATACTAGAATGATCAAAAACCTAGTGGTTTTTAAAACTTTTGGATTTTTGTCAAATCTCTGGAAATATAATGACTTTTCATGAAAAACTAGTTTTCACTGATAAAGAATCTTACAAGAATATGTTCCCCAAATTTCATGATTTTTCGAATTTTTTGGAATTTTTAATGCATTTATGAATTTCACCAAAATCGAAATTCAATATGTGTGCCGACCGTAGTCCGAACATGATCGATGGTGATATTCCGAATAGTAAAGGCTGATTTCAGGGTTTAAAACAATTTTTGGAATTTTCCTCCTATTAGACTTGATGCCATGAGTTTATAACTTAGTGTTAATCTTTTTGATGGTGTCAAAGGGGGAGAATTGATTATGTTTAAGTAAATTATGATAGGGGGAGAAATTTGTAGAGAGAGTTTCATGGATTAAGGGGGAGTTGCATGTTGCTATATCATGTTTATGTTTACACCGCCATGATGGTGTCGGTTTACTCCATTGAGGAAAAGCATCAAGAGACAAATAGTTATGCCAAAAATCCAAAAGTTCTAAAAGACTAGGTTTTGATCTTGATCAAGTTAGCTACCTAGCTCTATGTGAAGGTTTGCAGCAAGACACGTAACTGAAACGGAAGTACACTGAAGTCGTCAGACTTAGTAATTCGCACATGAAGCCGTGGCGAGTTTCACATCTCATGACTCGGGCCTTGAGTCGGTGAAGGATAGCTTTGCGGAAGCCGTGCGCTTGGAGCATCCGAGGGACCGCCGGACGAGGAGCTTGTAGTGAAGCCAGAGAAAGTAGACTTCAGGACGAGATGCGAAGGATGGCGCTGCAGAGCCGTGCGCCTAATGCTGCCGAAAGACGTGGCCGCGAACGAAGAGAACTTCGAAGGCGAGGGACTCCGAGGGATGAGAGTGAGTGAATGTAACCCAGGAAGGGGTAGTAGCTCGTAGGTGAAACTTGGCCATTTGGCTAAGTGTCGGATGGGATTTCCCGACACCAGTCGACTGCCATGGAATGACAGTCGACTGCTCTGAGTCGATGGTTCGATCGACTGGTTTAAGTCAGCTGAATCAAGTTGATCAGTCGACTGCCAGCATGGGCAGTCGACTGATGGCTTGATCAGTTGACTGCCAAGGGACGACAATCGACTGATGACACTGTGCACGGGCACAGAATGGAGTCGATCTCGCAGAGCACTCGACTGATTGACATCAGTCGACTGATGGGTGCCATCAGTCGACTGATGCCAATACCGTTGGATATAATCCAACGTGGAAAGCGGTTGTTATTGGGCAACGACTACAGGACCAGTCAACTGATCGAGGGCATCAGTCGACTGCTCCTGTGTCAACGGGAAGAAACCCTCTTCCTCTATAAAAAGGAAGGGGATGGAGCTTTGGGAGGTGAATGCTTATGCTCTAATACTCTCCCAAAGTTCCCTAAAGCTTTCCATCCTCTTACTTGAGCTTATTTCCATTATATTTGTTAGAGGAGTGTTTTTGTGTAAAGAGGTTACCTCCACCTAGCTTTGTGCAAAGGAGAGATCTAGTGGATATATTGCGGAGTGATTCACCATGGACGAATCAGACTGTGGATTAGCGGCATAGCCGTGAACCACGTTACATCTCGGTGTTTGTATTGTTTGTTCTCATTGTTTATTTGCTTGTCTTTATTTATTTGCATTTGTATTCCGCTTGCGCTAATCTTTGTGTAGACGAGCAAAATCCGTAAACCAACGAACGAGGGCTATTCACCCCCCTCTAGCCGGCCGTATCGATCTCCAACAGAAAACATGTATACTCAAATAGTGAATCTTTATTTATCATATAAATGGTTCAAACATAAGGCGATTGCCTTAGGGCATCTCTCATATATCACTAACATAAGTATCCCCTCACCTGCATACAAGTAGTTTTTTTATTGATGTATTGTGTCAACCTCTTCTTGAACCATTCGGCCAAGCCCCTTGTTTGAGTTTTCAATTAAGATCCATGCCAAACCTTGTATGAACATGATGAAGATAGAATGCTAGATGGATTAGGTTAAGTGTTTGATCCTCAAACCCCTCCAAGACTCTCGCCCAAGTCCATCTAGACCCCTAAGGTGTTTTTCTATGCTATGTTTTGGATGAGTTCATGATGACTTTTGGTATTAGGAAGATAACATGCTCTATGCTAGGTTTTAAATGAGTTCATGCCATGTTTGATGTTAAAAGAAGATAACATGTTCTATGCCATGCTATATATAAGTTCATGCTATGTTTTGATGGTAAATGAAGATAACATGTTGTTTGGTTAACCTAGATTTAAGTGGATGAACCTTTAAGCCCTTTGAACCATTCGACAAAGACCCCTAATATGTTTCTATGCCATGTTTTGATTGAGTTCATGATGACTTTTGATGTTAGATGAAGGTAACATGTTGTTGGTTAACCCAGAGTTAAGTGGTAGAGCCTTATGTCCCTTTAAACCATTCGGCCAGGACCCATTTAGGCCTATCATGCTATGATCTATAAATTACCATGTTATGTTTTGAATGTAGAGGTAGGTAACATGTGAAAGTTAAGCTAGATTTAAGAAATGGATCTTAGGTTGTCTTGGAACTCTTGGCCAAGGCTTATCTACAACCCTAAGTACCCTCCCATGCCATGCTTTATATGTTAAAGGACTAACATGTGGTTAATTAGACCATGTATAAGTTGTTTGGTGTTTAAAACTTGGATAGAGCTCCATGAAGTTTAGGTCACCCCATGTATACTTGTTCATGATGTTTATGCCTTATGTCATGCCCTATGTGTGTGTGAAGTTAACATGATGTTAAAGGGGTCCTTGCCCAAGTGGTTTAGCATGATTGGTTAGGTCACTTCCATATGTTTATGTCTCTAGTAGGGATGCATGATAAATTTCTGATCATTACCATGTTAAATATATGATCATGTTATGCTCACTACCTTGTTATTGAATGAATGTATGATGTCTTACAAAGAAGGAACATGAGATGCATGACAAGAAACATGATATGCTATGAAGAAGAAATATGTTATGATGTATGATATGTTATGAAGAAGCAATACGATATGTTATGAAGAAGAAATATGTTGTGATATGAAGAAGAAACACGATATGCCATGATAAAGAACATGATATGTGTATGAAATGAAATATGGTATGTTAGAATATGATGCATGATAAGTATTTTACTTTCTGCATGACTTGTACCAGGACCCTAACAAGGTCCAAAGGGATGGGCTCCTAAGTTGCCCTAGGCCGACGGTCATAGTACGGGCCTAGGATGGGCTTCTATGTTATGATTGCCCCTAGGTCGACGGTCATAGTACATACCTAGTACGGGATGGGCTCCCAGATTCCCTAGGCCGACGGTCATAAGTACGAGCCTAGGATGGGCTTCTATGTTATGATGATGGCCCATAGGTCGACGGACATAGTACGGGCCTAGTAACCTAGTAGGTTCGGGATTAGTTTCCTCGGGTCTATTTAGGGATGTGCACTATGATGATGATGATGTGGTACAATGCGGGGCCCAATATGTTGAGATTTATGTTCAAATACCTATAATATATGTTTTCGAAGAAAATTCTGCATATGCCTTTATGTTATGCCTGCTTATGCTCTTACTATGTTCATGATATGGCTGCCTATGTTCTTGTATGTTATATTCATGTTATGCCTGTTTTTGTCTATGATGTTATATTCATGTTATGCTTGCTTATGTCTATGATGTTATGTTTATGTTATGCCTGTTTATGTCTATGATGTTATATTCATGTTATGCTTGCTTATGTCTATGATGTTATGTTTATGTTATGCCTGCTTATGTCTATGATGTTATATTCATGTTATGCTTGCTTATGTCTATGATGCTATGTTTATGTTATGTCTGCTTATGTCTATGATGTTATATTCATGTTATGCTTGCTTATGTCTATGATGTTATATTCAAGTTATGCCTGCTTATGTCTTTGTATGTTTACATGTTATGCTTACGTATGGTTTTTGTGAGTAGGACAGGATCTTACTAAGCCTATGTGCTTATAGTTTATGTTCCCTTGTACTGCAGATAAGGGTAAAGGGTGGCTAAACTAAAGGGAGCAGCAGGAGGGGCAAAGTGTGTGTGGTAGTGGCATGGTGGAGGAGATCTGGTATGTTCTTTATGCATGTTTTCCCTAAGATCATTTAGTTTATGAATTTGAACTAAGTACTTATGAACTGACGATGCATGCCCTATGTTTAAGAAGAAGTATCTATGAAATAATGATGCATGTTCTATGTTAATAAGAAGTATCTATGAAATGACGATGCATGTTTATGTTTAAAAGAAAACAAAAATATGTCTAAAGTCTTCCGCTGTAAGAAGTACCATATATGTAGTCTTCCACTGTAATGTATGTATGTACGATCGTGTCACGCGCCGCACCTCCGGACCCTTGGAAAAAGGGCGGGCGTGACAGGTTGGTATCAGAGCAGATCTGCCTTTCCACTACACACACATCAAGCTCAAAATCCTGCCGCTCCAAGTAAGAATTTCTATGCCTACTTTATTTCTTTCATGTATGATAACAAATGCCTCTAGCTTAAATATGCATGAAAATATGTATGATAACCTTATGCTAGCTTTTAGTTTAACTATGCATAGATAAATGAACGATAAACTTATACTAGCCTTACTCTAATATGTGAAGATAAACATGACTGGGAGACGCAGTAGTAGAGTCGACGAGATAGCGCCCCCGCATGACCTTACCAATGTGGTTACTGAACTCCAGCGCCAAGTCACAGAGCATCAACAAGTAATAAATGCTTTAATGAATCAGCGAGGAAACCCTACCGCCCCACCAGCGGGCCCTGGCCTGATGGTTCGATATGAAGCTTACCTGATCCAGTGGCAGAGGCTGAAGCCGAAAAATTTCTCTGGTACTGGTGAACCATGGGATACCCAGGCCTGGTTCAAGACGGTGGAAAGCATCGTGGAGCTACTGGACTGGCCCGAATGCGAGAAGATTAAGTGTGCATCATTCTGCCTTTCGGGAGATGCTCGGATGTGGTGGGAACGGGTTAAAGTAAAGAGGCAAGTAAATCATATGAGATGGACGGACTTCGAGTATGAATTTTTCGAAGAATTCTTCCATATGAGGGTGACAAACAAGCAGTATGACAAGTTCACTGGGTTCCGACAAGGTGACCTATCAGTCAGTGAAGCCGTGAAGAGATTCAACCGACTTGCACCCCTATGCCCAGAGTTGGTCAGCACGGAAAGAGAAAGGGTCAGACTCATGCTAAAGATTCTCCGACCCAAAATAGCTCAGAACGTGACCGGTGGAGTTCATAGACCGCAGACTGCAAAGGACTTGTTCAGTAGTGCCTTGATTACCGAGCATTATCTGAACAACATTAACTAGCAAAAGAAGGCACTGAGTGAAGGCAGGGGTCAAGCCCAGTCAGGAGGTCAAAGAAACCAGGGTATTTGGAAAGGGAACCACACTGGCAAGAGAAAACAATGGGAGGACTCTAAAGGTGGTCCAGCAAACAAACAACCCAAGATCCCTCTGTGTGCTACCTGCGAGAAGATACATCCTGGAGTATGCTACCGAGGCACAAATAGATGTTTTAACTGTGGATGGGAAGGGCATAGAGTTAAGGACTGCCCTATTCAGGTTCAGGTACCTCTTCAAAGAAGATGCCCAAGACAGAGTGCTCCTCCACAGTACCATGAGCGCGCAATCGAGGGAACCCCGATCAGTCAAGGGAGATTGGAATCCCCGCCAGTTATGACAGATGCCAGGGTATTCTCTCTCACCCAAGAAGATGTGGCGAAAGCTTCTACGGCTTGTCGCAGTCGAGATATTTATTTTCACAAGATGCTACTACATTATTTGATCGGGAAACACATTCGCTTGTTTCTACACCCTTCACTTTAAAAGATAGACATGCCACCACAAGCTTTGGATCGCAAATTCTTAACCACTCGCCTCGAGAAGTAATGCCCTCCACTCATATGTCGAAAGCGCACTCCATCGTAATCGCAGAGAACTCTACTGTGATATGATAGTGCTCGACATGCAGGATTCTGATATTATATTGGGCATGGATTTCTTAAGCAAGTACGGTGCTTCGATCGAGTGCCGTAAAAGAAAAGTGGTCTTCCAGCCGGAGGCAGAACCTATGTTTGAATTTATTGGAGAGCCAAGGAGAAGAATCGATAAATTTCTATCAGCTCTACAAGCATGCAAGATGTTAGACAGTGGATGCACTGGGTTTCTAGCACATGTGGTTGATACAAGTCAAGCCGAGGACCGGAAGCTAGAAGATGTCAGAGTTGTATGCAACTACCTGCAGGTATTCTGATGAACTACTAGGGTTAGCCCCAGATAGAGAAATTGAATTTGAGATCGAATTGATTCCTGGTACTAACCTGATCTCTAAAGCACCTTACCGTATGGCGCCAGCTGAATTGAAGGAACTTCAGGGACAACTACAGGAGTTACTCGATTAGGGACTTATACGCCTAAGTCGTTCTCCATGGGGAGCTCTAGTGCTGTTGGTGAAGAAGAAAGATGGGTCTATGCGAATGTGCATAGACTACCAAGCGCTGAATAATGTGACGATCAAGAACCAGTACCCTTTACCGCAGATTGATGACCTATTCGACCAGCTAAAGGGTGCCATCATCTTCTAAGATCGACGAGGTCCGCTATCATCAAGTGAAAGTGAAACCAGATGATATACCAAAGACAACTTTCCGAACAAGATACGGACATTACGAGTTCGTAGTTATGCCCTTCGGAGTGACGAATGCACCTGCTCTGTTCATGGATTTGATGAATCGGGTATTCTCGACATTTCACGACAAATTTGTAATTGTTTTCATCGATGATATACTGATATATTCGAGGACCTCAGAAGAGCACGCAGAACACCTGAAGATGGTGTTACAGATTCTTCGGGAAAAGCAGTTGTATGCAAAGTTCTCCAAATGTGAATTCTGGCTCAATCAAGTATCATTTTTGGGTCATGTTATATCCAAGCACGGAGTGATGGTAGACCCAATAAAGATTGAAGTGAGTAATAACTGAAACCAAAGAATGCCATGAGATTAGAAGCTTTCTTGGCTAGCAAGCTACTATAGGAAGTTTGTAGAGAACTTCTCTAGAATTGCAACCCCTATGACAAATCCTCACGTAAAGAACAAGAAGTATGAATGGACGGAGGCCTGCGAGAAGAGTTTCATAGAATTGAAAAAGAGACTGACCAGCGCTCCAGTCCTCGCTCTTCCGGACAGTAATGAAGGCTTCGACATCTACATCGACGCTTCCAAGTTGAGACTTGGAGTTGTACTCATGCAGAACGGCAAGGTCATTGCCTACGCTTCTAGGCAACTCAAAGAACATGAAAGGAATTATCCCACTCACGATCTAGAGCTAGCGGCCGTGGTCTTTGCTCTCAAAACATGGAGGCATTATCTATATGGAGCTCAGTGTAGGATTTATACAGACCACGAGCCAAATATTTCTTCACATGTATGACTGAACACGAGACAACGCAGATGGCTCGAGCTCGTCAAGGAGTATGACTACGAGATCTTCTACCATCCAGGAAAAGCAAACAAGGTGGCTGATGCACTCAGCAAGAAGTCCTGCACCGTCTTGATGTCTCTATCAGTGTTATCTCGACCTTTAGAAAAGGAGATTATTCATTACGGGGTTGAAATCATTTTCGGACAGCTATCGACCATGACGATAGCACCGACGCTGTTCGACGATATACTGGAAAAGCAAACCCATGACCCGAGCATTCAGAGGATCAAGCAAGAGGTCCTAGAAGGAAAGGATGATGGGTTTCATATCTCTGATAGTGGAATACTCTACCTCAGGGATGGGTTGTGTATTCCCGATGATCCAAATTTTCGGAGGAAGATATTTGAGGAAGCTCACGGAACTCCTTATGCGATGCATCCTGGAACTACCAAGATGTACCAAGACCTGAAAAGAAAATTCTGGTGGTTCAGAATGAAAAGAGATGTGGCTCAGTATGTCAGTACCTGCCTGACCTGCTAGAGGGTTAAAGCAAAACACCAGAGACCTGGAGGAACACTGTAGCCGATCCAAATTCTAGAATGGAAATGGGAAGATATCTCTATGGATTTCATCTCAGGATTTCCCAAGACGACAAACGGATATGATGCTATATGGGTAATTGTGGATCGATTGACGGAGTCTGCCCACTTCTTAGCAATTAAGATGACCTATTCGATTGAGCAACTGGCTCAATTATACGCTCAGGAAATTATCAGATTACATGGGATTCCTAAGACCATCATTTCTGAAAGAGATGGTCGTTTTATTTCCCATTTCTAGGAGTGTGTTCAGAAGGTACTTGGCACGAAGCTATTGTTTAGTACCGCCTTCCATCCTCAGACGGACGGACAAACCGAAAGAGTAAATCAAGTACTGGAGGATATGTTACGAACTTGCGCCCTGGATTTCAAAGGTAGCTGGTGCCGATACTTATGCTTGGCAGAATTCGCTTACAACAATAGCTACTAATCTACTATTGGAATGACACCCTACGAGGCTCTATACGGGAGGAAATGTAGATCTCCTATATGCTGGTACGAGGGTGGTGAAAAGAAGGGGATGGGACTCTAGACAAACTTCATTGACGACACCACCCGAGCTATACAGAACATCCGTCAAAGAATTGGAAATGCTCAAAGCCGACAGAAGAGCTATGCAGATATGCGGCGTAGACCGTTAGAATTCGAGGTCGGGGACCTGGTATTCCTCAAGGTGGCCCCTATGAAGGGAGTGATGAGATTCGGAAGTAAGGCAAAGCTGAGTCCGTGCTATGTGGGACCGTATCCGATATTGCAGAGGGTTGGCAAGGTAGCTTAGTGAGCCTCAAGAGATGTCGGCTATTCTCAACGTGTTCCACGTTTCGATGCTCAAGAAGTGCATTTCCAGTACGGACCAAGTGATCGAGCCACAAACAGTGCAAGTTCAAGAGGACCTGAGTTATGAAAGTCGGCCTATCCAAATATTAGACCGAGAAGTCAAGAGGCTAAGGAATAAAGAGTTGCCCTTAGTAAATGTCCTATGGCAAAATCAATGGTACGAAGAAGCTACCTGGGAACGCGAGGAGGACATGAAGCAGAAGTACTCAGAATTGTTCTAAGTTTCGAGGACGAAACTTTTAAAAGGTATGAAGGATTGTAACGGCCATAAAATTCCTAGAAATTTTACAAGAATTTTTGCATAATTATAATGGGCTTTATGTGGGCTCTTTCAAAAATAAAAGAAAAGGAGCCAAAAAGGATACAAGGCCTAGGAATTGAACCACAAACCTCTAGTAGATAGCTAAGCCCTAAAGATGCATCCAATAACCAGAAGCACAGTAGGGTTGTACTATTTGAGGAATATGGGAAATTATAGTTAGGGGTAAGGGAGACTAAGGGACACTTCAAGAGAATAAATAAGGAATGAGGAGACAAGAGAAAGACCACTTCTCCACTTCTCCTCTCTTCCTCTTCTTCTTCCTCACCGAAACCTACCCCTCTCCCTTTTCCATTTTTCCGAGATCCATCCAAGCAAGAAGAAGGCTAGGTTTGGCTTCCCTTAGGTTATCTTCAAACTAATAGCAAAGCGAAGGAAGTAAGTTGTTGGGTTTCCGGCACCGCAGCGAGTGTGTGTTCGAACATATTTCGTAAACATGTGCACAGCGGAAGGAATAAAATAATAAATCTAATTTATTACAACACACACATCACACGCATGCATAGTACAACATGTGTAGACATAATTGTAAATTCAAATTTTGCAATAAAAGGAAATTTAAACTATGTATACCTGACGTATCACGTGTAGCGGGAAAGACATCAACCGGAACGGTTCTCGCTAGAATCGTCTCTATCCGTATCCACGCCGAGTATCTTTGGGATGACTTCACAAAGTCACGAGCCTCGTCTTCGTACGGGTTACTAGCCTCGTGTTGAAGACGATGTGATCGAGAGAAGATCACGATCCGAATCAAAAATCGGATCCAAAATGAGTCCTCAAAAACTCGCTTCTCCGGAGAGGTATTCGTCAACCGTTAGACGAATCCTTCATCCTCCACCTATGAGGATTACCGGAGATCAAATCCCCGATAAGGAAGGTGCTGTCGGAGCTCCAAATGTCGTCCAAACGACGCTGCGACAAGAAGGAAACAAGTTGTCCAGAAAACTGGACAGCTTTGGTGGAGACCTTGCGCCGGCCAAATAAGGAAAGCAATGTGCTCACCATGTCGCCGGAGCCAAGGATGATCACTGGAGCTCCTCCGGCAGCAGCTCGACGCCGGCAAGAGGGGTGGTCGGCAGCAACTGGACGCTGGTTGAAGGAGCTAGGCGGTGGCAAGGAGGTTGGCGCCGACCACTTGGAGAAGAGGGAGAGGGTGGGCGGCCAAACAATTAGGGTTGCATTAATTAGGGTTTAACAAAAACCCTTAAGCCCTATTTTATAGAGAACAAATTCTCTTAATGGTTATCGAATCATAACAAAAATCCCGTTAACCCGCTCCATTAATTTAAGTTAAAATAAACCAAACCATGTTGGTGTATTTTAAGTTAAAATGAACCGAACCATCTTTGGTTCATTTGTTTAAACAAACCAAACCCATTTGGTTTATTCTCCTCCATTGGATTAGAACCAAACCAATTTGGTTCATCGATCATGTCTTCATAAGACACGGCCCATCCACGCTTCCATTGTGACTGAAACGATTTCATGCTCGCTCCATGTTTGGTCCAACTAAACCTAGTTTCTCTAGGTCTGAGAATCTCATTCTCAAGCTCGTTTTAAATCCTTTGGTTTACGCTCGTTGTGCGTGTGACCAAATAGGTTATTGGTTTATATTGGTCGTATATAATTAACCATTAACTATAGAACGATCATGAGTGACACCTAGTAGTACATCATGATCCCCAAATAACCGAAAAGATCAACGGTTGATCCAGAACTACTTCTGAAACCCTTCAGCAGCTCGAATGAATCGTTCCCCATTCCCTTCACTCATCTTATACCCACTTGGTTAAGGACATGGTCTATAGTGTCAGTCCCCACTAGGCTGACTACGTCACACATAGCACAAGTATCATTTCCTTGTCCTACGGATTCTAGTTACTGCACATGTATCGAAGAGTACCTTACTCTAAACTTGTAATGCTTTGGCCAAAGACTTTAGTAACAATCCGACAAGAGGTCATGGGTATACATCTCCTCGCAAGGAGTGGTAAATCCTTTATAGGCTATTCAAACACCTTCGATCACTTCGACTTATACCCAATCATCCCGGGTCCACATCTCCTTAGAGATGCTTGCTTAAGATTTCAAAACATAAGTCTTTATGATCAAGATGACTTGAATTTCGCAAGTCAAAGGAACATCGCACTTAAGCTGCACTAAGAACTTCATTGACATATCTATATATGCAGAGAACCATATGAAGTCTTACGACTGGTCACTCCAATGAACTAGTTACCATAACTAACATACACGATTAACTCCGGACATCACAATGTCTCCAGCCAGTGAGAATCAGCTGCTTGGATACACCAAGGAGTATACCTCGTGCTAGTCTCGACAGAATCAATGGTGTCCAAATCCATCAATTCATCGACTAGGGATAATTCTGATACATCACAATTACACATGTTGAGATACTCACTAGTTGTGATCCAATCACAAATTCTCTCATGCTGTGAATCATATCGTGGACATTCAGTAAATGAGTTTAAGATCTAATCAAATACATGAAAACATGTATACTCAAATAGTGAATCTTCATTTATCATATAAATGGTTCAAACATAAGGTGATTGCCTTAGGATATCTCTCATATATCACTAACAAACTCCCACTTTGCCTAATGCCAATCGCTACAACATCCAATACCATAAGTTCTAACATGACCCTTAAACTTACTTTGAGGTAATGCCTTAGTCAAAGGATCCGCTAAGTTCCTTTCAGTGGGGATTTTCTCGATTTGTATTTCTTTCCTACTGATGAACTCTCTGATAAGATGATAGCGGCGAAGCTCATGTTTGGATCATTGATGAGACCTTGGCTCTTTCACCTGTGCAATTGCTCAATTGTTGTAGCAGTAGATCGGTATTGCTTCAACAATGGCTGGAATCACACCAAGTTCATAAATGAACTTGTTGATCCAAACCGCCTTCGCTAAAGCCGCAATGTATTCTCGCTGGTAGAATCCGCCATGCTGTGTCTGTTTGGAACTTTTCCAACTCATCGCCTTCATTCAAGGTGAACATATCGCATCGAGACTGAATCATCCTTGTCTCCGTCTCGAAGTCCGCATCCGTATACCCACGTATCACCATGTCCCCTTCTCCATATATTAGGAACACATCCTTAGTTCTTCTTAAGTAGTTAAGGATTGTCTTAAAAGCCACCGAATGATCCATTTTTGGATCAGACTGGTATCTACTCGTGACACTCAGAGCATACAATACATCAGGCCTCATACATAACATAGCATACATGATAGATCCTATTGCGGATGCATAGGGAATCTTACTCATGCAAATCCTCTCGTCTTTTGTGCGGGGACACATAGACTTCGAAAGGTGTACCCCATGCCTGATGGGTAGGAAACCTTTCTTGGATTCTGATATGCTAAACCTCTTTAGCACTCGGTCTATATATGTAGACTGCGAAATACCAAGCAATCGTTTCGATCTATTTCTATAGATCTTAATCCCGAGGATGTAGGTTGCTTCTCCCAGGTCTTTCATGGAGAATGTCTTGGATAACCAAATCTTCCTGACTGTAAGATTGAAACATCGTCTCCTATAAGTAATATGTCATCGACATACAATACTAGGAACACGACTGCACTCCTACTAACCTTCTTGTACACACAAGGTTGGTCTGGATTTTGTGAGAAATCAAACTTTTTTATTGTCTCATCAAAATGGATATTCCAGCTCCTGGATGCTTGCTTCAATCCATATATGGACCGTCGCAATTTGCATACCTTGGTTTTATCAACCGATGTGAAACCCTCAGGCTATATCATATACACATCCTCGAGTAGGTTTCCATTAAGGAAAGTTGTTTTCACATCCATTTTCCATATCTCATAATCATAATGAGCCGCTATGGCCAGGAGCATCCGAATGGATTTAAGCATAGCTATAGGCGAATAGGTTTCGTCATAATCAATGCCTTATTTTTGACGATATCCTTTTGCCACTAATCTAGCCTTATAGGTAATCACATTACCATCCATGTCAGTTTTCTTCTTGAAAACCCGCTTGCACCCTATAGGCTTGATGCCTTCAGGTGGGTCAACCAAGTTCCTAACTTGGTTTTCATACATGGAATCCATTTCCGACTTCATGACATCAAGCCACTTATCCCTTTCTGAACTTGTCAGCACTTCTTCATAACTGGTAGGCTCCTCATCAACAATGAGTAACACGTCGTTCGATTCACTTACGAGAAATCTATATCTCTCAGGAATGTTATGTGTTCTACCAGATCTACGAAGATGTGGTGTTACAATAGGTCCAGCCGATTGCTCATCACTATGAGTTATCGGCTGTTGTGCTTCACCAGGTATCTCATTAATATCTATTTGAGTTTCTCGAGCCTCCTCAAGCTCGACGACACTCCCACTATTTTCTTGCAAGAGAAACTCTTTCTCTAGAAACACAGTATGCCTTGAAACAAACACCATTTATTCCACAGGATGATAGAATTGGTAACCCCTTGTTTCCTTTAGGTATCCAATAAATAGACATTTATCAGACTTAGCATCCAATTTGTCTGATACAGTCCGCTTCACATAAGTAGGACAACCCCATATCTTCAAGTATGATACATGAGGTTTCTTACTATTCCATATCTCATATGGAGTAGTAGAGACTACCTTGGTTGGCATTCTGTTTAACAAGTAAACAGTTGTCTGAAGTGTATAGCCCCAAAAGGACTTGGGAAGATTCGCATGATTCATCATTGACCTGACCATGTCCAACAAGGTTCGGTTTCACCTCTCAGATACACCATTATGCTGTGGTGTATATGGTGGAGTCCATTGAGACAATATACCATTGTCTCTTAGATAATCAAGAAACTCTTGACTTAAGTATTCACCACCTCGATCCGATCGAAGAATTTTAATACTCTTGTCATGTTGTTTCTCTACATCATTTCTAAATTCTTTGAACCTTTCAAAGGCATCAGACTTGTGTTTCATCAAGAACACATACCCAAACCGTGAGTGATCATCGGTGAAGGTAATGAAGTAGCTATAGCCTCCTAAAGCTTGAGTTGACATAGGTCCACATACATCTGTATGTATTAGACCTAGCAACTCCCCCACTCGTTCACCTTTTCCTATAAAAGGTAACTTAGTCATCTTGCCTTTTAAGCATGATTCACATGTATCATATAAATCCAATTCAAACGATTCCAGAATTCCACATCGGTGTAATTTGGACATGCGTTTTTTGCTTACATGGCCAAGACGATAATGCCACATGTAGGAGTCTATTTGATTATCCTTTTGATCACGCTTGTTGCTCGCTTCGATATTGAAAATGTCACTGGATACGTCCAACGTATAAATGACATTGCTCAAAGTTCCAGTTCCATAAAGTACGCCATTCAAAGTTATATAACAACAATTGTTATTAAATGTCAAATGGTAACCATTTCTATTTAAGCAGGAAATAGAAACAATGTTCTTTATTAGAGAAGGAACACAATAGCAATTGTCCAGTTCCAAGACTAGTCTACTAGGAGCCTCAGCAAATAAGTTCCGATGGCGACCGCAGCAACCTTTTCTCCATTGCCAACTCGTAAATTTGACTCCCCTCTGATGAGTTTTCTTCTATTCCTTAGCCCCTGTATGTCATTACATATATGTGAGCCACACCCAGTATCCAATACCCAAGTGGCTAAGGAAATAGAATGACAATCAATAACGATGATACCTGAAGAGGATGGGGCATCGAATGCCTTCTTCTTCTTTATGGACTCAAGATAAATCTTGCAATTTCTTCGCCAGTGGCCTTCTTTGCCACAATGATGGTAAGTGCCCTTTTGTGTTGGTTCTGCCTTCTTTGCCTTCTTGTTCTTCCCTTTCTTTTGTTCCTTTGCCTTCCTCTTAGAACCTTTCTTTGAGGAATCAACTAACAGAACCGTCTTCTCCTCATGCTTCACAGAAGGCTCCGCAGTCTTCAGCATATTGAGGAGCTCAGGAATAGTGGATTCTAATTTGTTCATCCGATAGTTCATCACAAATTGTGAGAAACTCTTGGGCAAACAATGCAAAATTAAGTCAATACTTTATTCATGATCCATCACAAACCTGAGGGTGGCTAGCCGCTCGATGTACCCGTTCATCTTTAGCACAAACTGCACTACAGACGAACCTTCTTGCATCTTCGTGGTGAAGGGAGCCTGGAGACTTCGAACCTTTCGGATCTCGTTTGCTCATCAAACAGTTCATGAAGATGGAAGACCATGGTATTAGCATCTATATGCTCATGTTTCTTTTGCAGCTCAGGTATCATCGCAGCTAGCATGATGGAACTCGCCAGTTCAGAATCTGCCACATGCTTCTGATAGATCAACATTTAGTCTGGAGTTGCATCGTCCTTAGGATGGTTGGGAAGATGCTCTTCAAGGACATATGCTAGCTTTTCCTCCTTGAGAACAATTCTCAGGTTTCTAAGCCAGTCCAGGAAGTTAGGCCCAGTCAATTTGTTTGAATCCAAAATAGTGCACAAATTCAAAGACGTCATGATCAAACGATTAACCTAGAAATACAAAACGAGCATATATGAGAAAATGATTTTAAAATGCATCAATATACATTTATAAATCCCATTCATTTTTCAAATTTAAAAAAAAAACCCAAAATCACTTCAGGAGATCGTAGGTCCATCTCCGAATGGGCTGATATCCATTATATATATGAACAACCTTGGAGAGAGTCCAACAAGCCATTCATAACTACGATGGTAGGTATCAAATATACCGATTTCATATCACGTATATGCAACTATAACAATGTGCTATCAACTAATTGAATGTTCACACATACATCGGGTTGTTAACACATTAACAAGTATGCATCATATGCATAGCACCCAACTTCACCTCCCTTTACATCGACCTTGGAGAGAGTCCAACAAGCCGATGCTCCAGGTTAAAGCCAACCCATTAATCGAGAAATAGTTTTAATATGGTTAGAGTGCATTCAACCAATTAGCTCGGCTTGGAGATAGTCCAACAACCAAAGCTAACGATTGACCTCTGACTCTTACCATATTAGTATTAAACTATTTCATGGTTTGAACATGTTCGGGTTCGAGTCGGGCATGGAGAGAGTCCAACTACCCGAACAAGAAACGGAACTCTGGTTCTAACCATATTAATGGAAGGTATTGGCTTTAATATTGAGTTAGGGTTTTTATGTCTCATCCTCTTTGCATGCAAATAACTATTATCTACATGGCATGACATACATGACAAACATCTACATGTCACGACACGCATGGCATAATGATATTCATCTAATGCAATTACATGGCATACAATTATGTCATGTATAAAATTTCCTTATATGGCATAACTATTTATGGAAATAAAATATGTTTAAGATTTGATTCTCCAAATCAAATTAGGAAACAAATTTCCAATTCTAATCACATATTTTATTTGTTGAAATAGTTGATTAAGGAAAGTCAATTTAGGAAACCAATTTCCTAAATCAACAAAACTACTTATGGAAATTAAATATTTAAAGATTTGATTTCCCAAATCAAATCATGATTAAATTAGGAAATAAATTTCCAAAATCTAATCAAATATTTTATTTATGAAAAATATCAATTTCCATAAATATTTCCAACTTTCCAAAAGTAGAAGATTTCCATAAATACTTCTAGACTTTCCAAAATTGAAAAATTTCCACAAATACTTCTAACTTTCAAAAAGTAGAAAATTTCCAGAAATATCATTATGACTATCGCAAAACAATTTTACGATTATGTCGAAACACAACCCGGGCCTGATACTAATCTGGTTTCCGACCGCCATGAGTGTGTGTTCAACATGTTTCGTAAACATGTGCACAGCGGAAGGAATAAAATAATAAATCTAATTTATTACAACACACACATCACACGCATGCATAGTACAACAAGTGTAGACATAACCGTAAATTTAAATTTGCACTAAAAGGAACTTGATCTACGTATACCTGACGTATCACGTGTAGCGGGAAATGCATCAACCGGAACGATTATCGCTAGAATCGTCTCTATCCGTATCCACGCCGAGTATCTTCGGGATGACTTCACAAAGTCACGAGCCTCGTCTTTGTACGGGTTACTAGCCTCGTGTTGAAGACGATGTGATTGAGAGAAGATCACTATCCGAATCAAAATTCGCTTCTTCGGAGAGGTATTCGTCAACCGTTTGACGAATCCTTCATCCTCCACCTATGAGGATTACCAGAGATCGAATCCTTGGTAAAGAAGGCACTGTCGGAGCTCCAAACGTCATCCAAATGATGCTCCGACAAGAAGGAAACAAGCTGTCCAGAAAACTGGACAGCTTTGGTGGAGACCTTGCGCCGGCCAAATAAGGAAAGCAATGTGCTCACCTTGTCATCGGAGCCAAGGATGATCACTGGAGCTCCTCCGGCTACAGCTCGATGCCAGCAAGTGGGGTGGTCGGCAGCAGTTGGACGCCGGTTGAATGATCTAGGCGGCAGCAAGGAGGTTGGCGCCGACCACTTGGAGAAGAGGGAGAGGGTGGGCGACCAAACAATTAGGGTTGCATTAATTAGGGTTTAACAAAAACCCTTAAGCCCTATTTTATAAAGAACAAATTCTCTTAATGGTTATCGGATCATAACCAAAATCCCATTAACCCGCTCCATTAATTTAAGTTAAAATAAACCAAACCATGTTGGTCTATTTTAAGTTAAAACGAACCGAACCATCTTTGGTTCATTTGTTTAAACAAACCAACCCATTTGGTTTATTCTCCTCCATTGGATTAGAACCAAACCAATTTGGTTCATCCATCATGTCTTCATAAGACACGACCCATCTACGCTTCCATTGCGACTGAAACGATTTCATGCTCGCTCCATGTTTGGTCCAACCAAACCTAGTTTCTCTCGGTCTGAGAATCTCATTCTCAAGCTCGTTTTAAATCCTTTGGATTATGTTCGTTATGCGTGTGACCAAATAGGTTCTCGGTTTATGTTGGCCGTCTATAATTAACCATTAATTATAGAACGATAATGAGTGGCACCAAGTAGTACATCATGATCCCCAATTAACCGAAAAGATTAATGGTTGATCCAGAACTACTTCTGAAACCCTTCAGCAGCTCGAATGAATCGTGCCCCATTCCCTTCACTCATCTTATACCCACTTGGTTCAGGACATGGTCTATAGTGTCAATCCCCACTAGGCTGACTACATCACACCTAGCCCAAGTATCATTTCCTTGTCCTACGGATTCTAGTTACTGCACATGTATTGAATAGTACTTACTCTAAACATGTAATGCTTTGGCCAAAGACTTTAGTAACAATCTGATGAGAGGCCATGGGTATACATCTTCTCGCAAGGAGTGGTGAATCCTTTATAGGCTATTCAAACACCTTCGATCACTTCGACTTATACCCAATCATCCCGGGTCCATATCTCTTTAGAGATGCTTGCTTAAGATGTCAAAACATAAGTCTTTATGATCAAGATGACTTGAATACCGCAAGTCAAAGGAACATCGCACTTAAGCCACAGTAAGAACTTCATTGACATATCTATATATGCAGAGAACCATATGAAGTCTTACTACCGTCACTCCAATGAACTAGTTACCATAACTAGCATCCACGATTAACTCCGACATTATAATGTTCCACCAAAGGAGAATCACCGCTTGGATACACCAAGGAGTATACCTCGTGCTAGTCTCACATGTAATCAATGGTGTCCAAATCCATCAATTCATCGACTAGGGATAATTCGATACATCACAATTACACATGTAGAGATACTCACTAGTTGTGATCCAATCACAAATTCTCTCATGTGAATCGATCGTGGACATTCAGTAAATGAGTTTAAGATCTAATCAAATACATGAAAACATGTATACTCAAATAGTGAATCTTCATTTATCATATAAATGGTTCAAACATAAGGCGATTGCCTTAGGACATCTCTCATATATCACTAACATAAGTATCCCCTCACCTGCATACAAGTAGTTTTTTTGATTGATCTATTGTGTCAACCTCTTCTTGAATCATTCGGCCAAGCCCCTTGTTTGTGTTTTCAATGAAGATCCATGCCAAACCTTGTATGAACATGATGAAGATAGGATACTAGATGGATTAGGTTAAGTGTTTGATCCTCAAACCCCTCCAAGACTCTCGGCCAAGTCCATCTAGACCCCTAAGATGTTTTTCTATGCTATGTTTTGGATGAGTTCATGATGACTTTTGGTGTTAGAAGAAGATAACATGCTCTATGCTAGGTTTTAAATGAGTTCATGCCATGTTTTATGTTAAAAGAAGATAACATGTTCTATGCCATGCTATAGATAAGTTCATGCTATGTTTTGATGGTAAATGAAGATAACATGTTATTTGGTTAACCAAGATTTAAGTGGATGAACCTTTAGGCCCCTTGAACCATTCAGCCAAGTCCATCTAGACCCCTAAGGTGTTTTTCTATGCTATGTTTTGGATGAGTTCATGATGACTTTTGGTGTTAGATGAAGATAACATGCTCTATGCTTGGTTTTAAATGAGTTCATGCCATGTTTGATGTTAAAAGAAGATAACATGTTCTATGCCATGCTATAGATAAGTTCATGCTATGTTTTGATGGTAAATGAAG
Source organism: Wurfbainia villosa (assembly GCA_025175895.1). Classification (NCBI taxonomy): domain Eukaryota; kingdom Viridiplantae; phylum Streptophyta; class Magnoliopsida; order Zingiberales; family Zingiberaceae; genus Wurfbainia; species Wurfbainia villosa. Next base: position 39,968,429 of record CM045988.1, read on the forward strand.
ATAACATGTTGTTTGGTTAACCTAGATTTAAGTGGATGAACCTTTAAGCCCTTTGAACCATTCGACCAAGACCCCTAATATGTTTCTATGCCATGTTTTGAGTGAGTTCATGATGACTTTTGATGTTAGATGAAGGTAACATGTTGTTGGTTAACCTAGAGTTAAGTGGTAGAGCCTTAAGTCCCTTTAAACCATTCGGCCAACACCCATTTAGGCCTATCATGCTATGATCTATAAATTACCATGTTATGTTTTGAATGTAGAGGTAGGTAACATGTGAAAGTTAAGCTAGATTTAAGAAATGGATCTTAGGTTGTCTTGGAACTCTCGGCCAAGGCTTATCTACAACCCTAAGTACCCTCCCATGCCATGCTTTATATGTTTAAGGACTAACATGTGGTTAATTTGACCATGTATAAGTTGTTTGGTGTTTAAAACTTGGATAGAGCTCCATGAAGTTTAGGTCACCCCATGTATACTTGTTCATGATGTTTATGACTTATGTCATGCCCTATATGTGTGTGAAGTTAACATGATGTTAAAGGGGTCCTTGCCCAAGTGGTTTAGCATGATTGGTTAGGTCACTTCCATATGTCTATGTCTCTAGTAGGGATGCATGATAAATTTCAGCTCATTACCATGTTAAATATATTATCATGTTATGCTCACTACCTTGTGATTGAATGAATGTATGATGTCTTACAAAGAAAGAACATGAAATGCATGACAAGAAACATGATATGCTATGAAGAAGAAATATGTTATGATGTATGATATGTTATGAAGAAGCAATATGATATGTTATGAAGAAGAAATATGTTATGATATGAAGAAGAAACACGATATGCCATGATAAAGAACATGATATGTGTATGAAATGAAATATGGTATGTTAGAATATGAAGCATGATAAGTATTTTACTGCATGGTTTGTACCAGACCTAACAAGGTCCAAAGGGATGGGCTCTAAGCTGCCCTAGGCCGACACATAGACGGGCCTAGGATGGGCTTCTATTTTATGATTGCCCCTAGGTCGACGGTCATAGTACAAACCTTGTACGGGATGGGCTCCCAGATGCCCTAGGCCGACGGTCATAAGTACGGGCCTAGGATGAGCTTCTATGTTATGATGATGGCCCCTAGGTCGACGGACATAGTACATGCCTAATAACCTAGTAGGTTCGGGATTAGCTACCTCGGGTCTATTTAGGGATGCGTGCTATGATGATAATGATGTGGTACAATGTCGGGCCCAATATGTTGAGATTTATGTTCAAATACCAATAATATATGTTTTCGAAGAACATTCTGCATATGCCTTTATGTTATGCCTGCTTATGCTCTTACTATGTTCATGATATGCCTACCTATGTTCTTGTATGTTATATTCATGTTATGCCTGTTTATGTCTATGATGTTATATTCATGTTATGTCTGCTTATGTCAATGATGTTCTGCTTATGTCTATGATGTTATATTCATGTTATGCTTGTTTATGTCTATGATGTTATATTCATGCTATGCTTGCTTATGTCTATGATGCTATGTTTATGTTATGCCTGCTTATGTCTATGATGTTATATTCATGTTATGCTTGCTTATGTCTATGATGTTATATTCAAGTTATGCCTGCTTATGTCTTTGTATGTTTACATGTTATGCTTACGTATGGTTTTTGTTAGTAGGACAGGATCTTACTAAGCCTATGTGCTTATAGTTTATGTTCCCTTGTACTGCAGATAAGGGTAAAGGGTGGCTAAACTAAAGGGAGCAGCAGGAGAGGCAAAGTGTGTGTGGTAGTGGCATGGTGGAGGAGATCTGTTATGTTCTTTATGCATGTTTTCCCTAAGATGATTTACTTTATGAATTTGAACTAAGTACTTATGAACTGACGATGCATGCCCTATGTTTAAGAAGAAGTATCTATGAAATAATGATGCATGTTCTATGTTAAGAAGAAGTATCTATGAAATGACGATGCATGTTTATATTTAAAAGAAAAAAAAATATGTCTAAATTCTTCCGCTGTAAGAAGTATGATATATGTAGTCTTCCGCTGTAATGTATGTATGTACGATCGCATCACGCGCCGCCCCTCTGGACCCTTGGAAAAAGGGTGGGCGTGACAGGCAGACGGATGTCAAGACAGCTTTCCTTAATGAAAGTCTTGAGGAAAACATCTATATGAAGCAACCAGAGGGATTCATTGCTAAGGGCAAAGAGCATCTTGTATGTAAGCTTAATCGGTCCATTTATGGATTTAAGCAAGCTTCGAGGTCTATGAACATTCGCTTTGACGAGGTAAATCAGTCTTATGGATTTATTCAAAGTTCGGATGAGTCTTGTGTATACAAGAAATGTGACGGAAACATAGTGGTATTTCTTGTACTATGCGTAGATAACATTTTGGTGATTGGCAACAATATCAAAGTGTTATCGGACGTAAGGGTATGGTTGTCCAAACAGTTTGATATGAAGGACTTGGGAGAGGTGGGACACGTCCTTGGGATCAAGGTTATAAGGGATCGCAGGAAAAGGATGTTGTGCTTATCCCAAGCTTCATACATAGACACGATAATGGATCGTTTTAGCATGCAAAACTCCACGAAAGGTTTTCTACCTTTCAGGCATGGAGTTCCTATATCTAAGGTGATGTGTCCTAGATCATCTGAGGAGATAGAGGAGATGAAGGCGGTTCCTTATGCTTCGGCAGTAGGAAGCCTCATGTATGTGATGCTATGTATGAGACCAGATATCTTCTATGTCATGGGCATGGTCACAGACATCGTAGGATCCAGAGGGACATTGGATCGCTGTAAAGCATATATCAAGTGTCCGAGAAGGACTAGGGATTATATGCTAGTTTACCGGGCAGACCAATTACTCCCTGTGGGTTACATGGATTGCGACTTCCAATCAGATAGGGATAACAGTAAATCTACCTCAGGTTTTGTGTTTACTTTGGGAGTTGGAGCCATTGTATGGAGGAGTGTCCAGCATAAATGCATGGCAGGACTCCATCAGGTATGTTGCGCTCCGAGGCAAATGCAAAGAAGTCTGGTTTCAGAACTTCTCGATGGACTTGGATGTGATTCCTTGTTTTCCCAGAACTATCACAATTTATTGTGATAATAGTGGTGCAGTTGCAAACTCGAAGGAAACACGAGCCCATAAGGTAAGTAAATGCATAGAGCGCAAGTACCTCCTGATACGAGAAATTGTAAAGGAGGTAGAAGTTGTTGTCGATTGCATCAAAGGATGACCTGGTAGACCCTTTCACTAAGGCCCTTCTAGCGAGAGCTTTGATAGGCATGTGGAGGGAAGGGGAATCAGATGTATGGCAGTATGAGGACAGCATAGTCTTTTAGTAAAAGTGGGAGATTGTAGGGATGTATACTGAAAAGTCTATCTTTTCTATGAACATCTTTATTTTTGAAATAAGAATCACATGATCATTGTTTGTATATTTTTATGCATATTGTCTAATACGTTACATTGTAGATAACATGGTGTGTGGTGTCACATGGGAGATCATGTTATCGGCTCCTTGTAAAGTATAAGTAAAGGCTCACAACCCAGATGGCTTTGGACAAACCATCGGAATGGTTGTAGTGTGATTTGGTGTTGGTTTGTCTTGACCATAGAATCACACTAGTGCACTTTGTGTGTATTAAGAAGGACCTGTTGGATCGAAGCGGATCGCTAGAGGGGGGGGGTGAATAGCGATAAAACCTTTTTTTTGTTCGTTCGTTAAAACCCGAGTAGATAATTAATTGCAGCGGAAAGATAAGCAATAAATAAAGTAGACAAATATTTTTACTTGGTTCGTAGCCTTCGGCTACTACTCCAAGGCCCTAGTGGTCCTTGACCACGCACGGAGGGAAAAACACTAAAGAACTCCTCCTCGTTAGAGGTACGAGTTAATCATTACAAATAAAAGCAAAAAGCTTGAGGTAGAGGGATACTCCCCCTCTCCTCGTTATGATAAAAGCTCCGAGATTTGAAAGTAATGAACTGAAATAAACAACTTAAACCGACGTAATAAAAAGAAAACAATTAAACCTAGACGTCAAAGAAGAAGCACTTCGTTGTCGGAAAGTTGTAGCTTGGCGGAGGCTTTTGGAAGCTTAGAATTGATGAAGAAACCCTAGGATTGACCCTCCTTTTATAGCCTTTGAGCCCCTTTTCGAGAGGAACTTCACCTAATAGAATTTTGGCACATGGCTCCTTGAAAAATGGTGATAAGGCTTGACTCCTCGAGGTTGATCCTTGACCATCAGTCGACTGATGGCCATCATCAGTCGACTGATGGTAGCATCAGTCGAATACTAACCTCCGACAAATGATCCGACGGTAGTCGAAAGTGCCCAAGTCGGGCAATGATCGATGCTAGCTACAAGGTAAAGTTAGCTTAATAAAAACATTATTTTGACGACCTCCGACCATCCGATCTCGACCTAGACCACCTATAGGATGTCTTTGGTCGGATCTACGCTTAAGATCATCCCCGTAAAGAGGATACGACCTTACTTACGCTCGCACACACGAGCTTACCTCGATTTCATCGTGGTTGCTTTTGCTTCCGACCTTCCACTGATTCCTTGGGCTCTCCGAGTCACTCGAGTGTCGCCTGACCACCGCGCATCCTCCGGTGTCGCTAGCCTTCCACCTATAGCAATTTTCAGCACACTCGATTCAGCTCGTGAGATAACGACATGAGCTTAACTTTGTATCATTTGCTATAATCAAAACTCAGGTTCGACTTAGGTGCCTACTGCACCAACAGGACCGACTTAGAGATGATTCGATTTATTGCTGACTACATAATCGAATCGGACCTCAGATATTATTTAGTACATGCTCTTAATCCCGATATAATGACGGGCACATATACTTAGTACTCATCTCTTTGATTTACCAATGGGCGAGATTTATAGATTAAATCGATAGGCTCGGTAAGTTGGGAGATGATATTATTTATATGGTGTGCCTATGATTATAGGAGGAAACCATGTCCTATATATTAGGATGATGATGTCCCCTTGAGGAGGTCATAAGGTTCATCATGTAAACTCTGCAGGTGGACTTGGTCCGGCATGATGGAAAGGTTGAGTGGTACTACTCAAGGAGTTAGATGTTGATTAATTAATGGTCAGTAAATTAATTAATCGATAGACATTCGAGATCTTAAACACGGGGAGAAAATATACAAATAATATATGGAGCCCATATTATCAATTGGGGGTTGGTGAGGTAGATCAATGATGAACCTATAGTGGATTGGATCATCATTAGTGGATCGGACTTTATGTGGGCTTGATCCGTGGGTGGCCAAGACCCAACTCCTCCTCATGTTCCCTAATGTAGCCTATTAACACCTCATGATGCTTAGATCCAATGGATAGAAACAAAACTCTAAGATCCATTGGTAGAGATTAAATCTCTAAGATCCGACGGTTGAGATTAAATCTCTAGATCCGACGGTTGAGATTAAATCCCTAGAACCAATGGATGAGATTAATTCATGACTTATTTCTAACTCTATAAAAGGACGGAATGGGAGTCGGCGTGAACTAACATTGAAGAGAGCTAGGGTTTGGGCGGCAAGAAGGTGAATCCTAGTTGAGATAGGATTAGCGTTAGGGTTTGGATGTTGGGTTTCCGGCACCGCGGCGTGTGTGTGTTCGATCATGTTTCGCAAACATGAGCACAGCGGAAGCAATAAAAATAATAAATCTACATTTATTACAACACACACAACACACGCATGCATATTACAACAAGTGTAGACATAACCGTAAATTTAAATTTGCAATAAAAGGAAATTTATCTACGTTATACCTTTCGTATGACGTGTAGCGGGAACGGCATCAACCGGAACGATCCTCGCTAGAATCGTCTCTATCCGTATCCACGCCGAGTTCCTCGGGATGACTTCTCTAAGCCACGAGCTTCGTCTTCGTACGGGTTACTAGCCTCGTGTTGAAGACGACGTGATCGAGAGATGATCACGATCCGAATCAAAATTCGGATCCTAATACGAGTTCTCAAAACTCGCTTCTCCGGAGAGGTATTCATCAACCAATTGACGAATCCTTCGTCCTCCACCTCAGAGGATTACCGGAGATCGAATCCCCGTTAAGTTAGCCGCTGTCGGAGCTCTAACCATCGTCCAAACGACTCTCTGACGAGAGGAGAAGAAGCTGTCCAGAAAACTGGACAGCTTGGTGGAGGAGTAGGCGCCGGCCAAAACAAGGAAGCCAAGTGCTCACCTTTTCACCGAGGCCTAGGAAGATCACCGGAGGGTCGCCGGAGGGTTCACCGGCTGAAGCTTGGACGCCGGCAAGGAGATGGACGGCGGCACAACAAGCTGGGCGGCACACCTAGGGTTGGCGCCGAAATCTCCAAGGATGAGGTGGGCGGCAACCTTAGGGCAAGGGTTTTGGATTAGGGCTTAATTATCCCTTAAGCCGTCTTTTATAGAGAACTAATTCTCTTAATGGTTATTGGATCATAACCATTAGGCCCGTTAACCGGCTCCATTAAGATAAGTTAAAATAAACAAAACCATGATGGTTTATTTTAAGTTAAAACGAACCGAACCAACTTTTGGTTCATTTGTTTAAAATAAACCAAACCCTTTGGTTTATTCTCCTCCATTGGATTAGAACCAAACCATTTTGGTTCATCCATTATGTCTTCATAAGACTCGGCCCATCCACGCTTCCATTGCGACTGAAATGATTTCATGCTCGCTTTATGTTTGGTCCAACCAAACCTAGTTTCTCTCGGTCTGAGAATCCCATTCTCAAGCTCATTTTAAATCCTTTGGATTACGCTCGTTGTGCGTGTGACCAAATAGGTTCTCGGTTTATGTTGGCCGTCTATAATTAACCATTAATTATAGAATGATCATGAGTGGCACCTAGTAGTACATCATGATCCCCAATTAACCGAAAAGATCAACGGTTGATCCAGAACTATTTCTGAAACCCTTCAGCAGCTCAAATGATTCGTGCCCCATTCCCTTCACTCATCTTATACCCACTTGGTTCAGGACATGGTCTATTGTGTCAGTCCCCACTAGGCCGACTACGTCACACCTAGCCCAAGTTTCATTTCCTCGTCCTACAAATTCTAGTTACTCCACATGTATCGAAGAGTACCTTACTCTAAACATGTAATGCTTTGGCCAAAGACTTTAGTAACAATCCGACGAGAGGCCATGGGTATACATCTCCTCGCAAGGAGTGGTGAATCCTTTATAGGCTATTCAAACACCTTCGATCACTTCGACTTATACCCAATCATCCCAGGTCCACATCTCCTTAGAGATGTTTGCTTAAGATGTCAAAGCATAAGTCTCCATGATCAAGATGACTTGAATACCGCAAGTCTAAGGAACATCTCACTTAAGCCACAGTAAGAACTTCATTGACATATCTTTATATGCAGAGAACTATATGAAGTCTTACGGCTGGTCACTCCAATGAACTAGTTACCATAACTAGCATCCACGATTAACTCCGGACATCACTATGTCTCCAGCCAGTGAGAATCAGCTACTTGGATACACCAAGGAGTATACCTCGTGCTAGTCTCGATAGAATTGATGGTGTCCAAATCCATCAATTCATCGACTAGGGATAATTCCGATACATCACAATTACACATGTAGAGATACACACTAGTTGTGATCCAATCACAAATTCTCTCATGCTGTGAATCGTATCGTGGACATTCAGTAAATGAGTTTAAGATCCAATCAAATACATAAAACATGTATACTCAAATAGTGAATCTTCATTTATCATATAAATGGTTCATACATAAGGCGATTGCCTTAGGACATCTCTCATATATTACTAACAGACTCCCACTTGGCCTAATGCCAATCGCTACGGTATGCAATACCATAAGCTCTAACATGACCCTCAAACTTACTTTGAGGTAATGCTTTAGTCAAAGGATCCGCTAAGTTCCTTTCAAAGGGGAATTTTCTCGATTTGTATTTCGCTCCTACCGATGATCTCTCCGATAAGATGATAGCGAGGCACATGTTTGGATCATCGATGAGACCACATCAAGTTCAAAGATGAACTTCTGATCCAAACCGCCTTTCAGCCCAAAGTCGCAATGTATTCTCGCTTTAGTGGCGTAATCCGCTATAGTGTCAAGCTTGGAACCTTTCCAACTTATTGCGCCCATTCCGTGAATACATACCTGCATAAAGACATGGAATCATCCTTGTCTCGCCCGAGCCGCATCCGTGATACCCACGATCACCATGTACCCTTCTCCATATATTAGAACGATCCTTAGTTCTTCTTAAGTACTTAAGGATCGCCTTAATACCCAATGATCCATTCCCCGATCGATCGTATCTCGCCGTGACACTCAGAGCATACGATACATCGGGCCTGTACATAACATAGCATACATGATAGATCCTATCATGGATGCATAGGAATCTTACTCATGCAAAGTCTCTCGTCTTCTGTGCGCGGACACATAGACTTCGAAAGGTGTACCCCATGCCTGATGAGTAAGAAACCTTTCTTGGATTCCGACATGCTAAACCTCTTTAGCACTCGGTCTATATATGTAGACCTGAAAGACCAAGCAACCGTTTCGATCTATCTCTATAGATCTTAATCCCGAGGATGTAGGTTGCTTCTCCCAGGTCTTTCATGGAGAATGTCTTGGATAACCAAACCTTCACGATCAGTAAGATTGAAACATCGCTTTCCTATAAGTAGTATGTCATCGACATACAATACTAGGAACACGATCGCACTCCCACTAACCTTCTTGTACACACAAGGTTCGCTCGATTTTGTGAGAAATCAAACTTTTGATTGTCTCATCAAAATGGATATTCCACCTCGGATGCTTGCTTCAATCCATAAATGGACCGCACAATTTGCATACCTTGGTTTTATCAACCGATGTGAAACCCTCAGTCAGATCATATACACGCCCTCGAGCAAGTTTCCATTAAGGAAAGCCGTTTTCACATCCATCCGCCATATCTCATAATCATAATGAGCCGCTATGGCCAGAGCATCCGAATGGATTTAAGCATAGCTACAAAGTAATAGGTTTCGTCATAATCAACACCTTGCTTTTGACGATATCCTTTCGCCACCAATCTAGCCTTATAGGTAATCACATTACCATCCATGTCGGTTTTCTTCTTGAAAACCCACTTGCACCCTATAGGCTTTATGCCTTCAGTGGGTCAACCAAGTTCCAAACTTGGTTTTCATACATGGAATCCATTTCCACTTCATGGCACCAAGCCACTTATCCCTTTCGAACTTGTCAAGACTTCTTCATAACTGTAGGCCTCATCATCAATGAGTAACACGCCGCTCGATTCACTTACGAGAATCCATATCTCTCAGAATATCATGTGCGTTCTACCAGATCTACGAAGATGTGGTGTTACAATAGGTCCAAATTGATTGCTCATCACTATGAGTTGCCTACCGGTCAGGTGCTTCACCGTGTATCTCATCAATGTCTATTTGAGTCTCTCGAGCCTCCTCAAGCTCGACGACACTCCCACTGCTTTCTTGCAAGAGAAACTCTTTCTCTAGAAACACAAAGATGCCTTGAAACAAACACCTTTTGTTCCACAGATGATAGAATTGGTAACCCCTTGTTTCCTTAGGGTATCCAACAAATAGACATTTATCAGACTTAGCATCCAATTTGTCTGATACAGTCCGCTTCACATAAGCAGGACAACCCCATATCTTCAAGTAAGATACATGAGGTTTCTTACCATTCCATATCTCATATGGACTAGTTGAGACTACCTTGGTAGGCATTCTGTTTAACAAGTAAACAGCTGTCTGAAGTGCATAGCCCCAAAAGGACTTGGGAAGAGTCGCATGATTCATCATTGACCTGACCATGTCTAACAAGGTCCTAAGACACCTCGTGATACACCATTATGCTGTGGTGTATATGGCGGAGTCCATTGAGACAATATGCCATTGTTTCTTAGATAATCAAGAAACTCTTGACTTAAGTATTCACCACCTCGATCCGATCGAAGTATTTTAATACTCTTGTCATGTTGTCTCTCTACTTCATTTCTGAATTCTTTGAACCTTTCAAAGGCTTCAGACTTGTGTTTCATCAAGAACACATACCCAAACCGTGAGTGATCATCGGTGAAGGTAATGAAGTAGCTATAGCCTCCTAAAGCTTGAGTTGACATAGGTCCACATACATCAAGCATGTATTAGACCTAGTAACTCTCCCACTGCTCACCTTTTCCAAGAAAGGTAACTTAGTCATCTTGCCTTTTAAGCATGATTCGCATGTATCGTATGAATCCAATTCAACGATTCCAGAATTCCACATTTGTGTAATTCGACATGCTTTCTTGCTTATATGGCCAAGACGACAATGCCACATATAGGAGTCTATTTGATTATCCTTTCGAGCACGCTGTTGCTCGCTTCGATATTGAAAATGTCACCGATACGCCCAACGATAAACACCATTGCTTAAAGTTCCAAATTCCATAAAGAACTCCATTCAAAGTTATGTAACAACAATTGTTACTAAAAGTCAAATGGTACCCATTTCTATTTAAACAAGAAATAGAAATGATGTTCTTTATCAACGAAGGAACATAAAAGCAATTGTCCAGTTCTAAGACCAGTCCTGCAGGGAGTTTCAACAAATACGTTCCGATGGCGAGTGCAGCAACCTTTTGCTTCATTCCCAACACGTAAATTTGACTCTCTCGATGAGTCTTCTTCTATTCCTTAGCCCATGTATGTCATTACATATATGTGAGCCACACCCAAGATCCAAATACCCAAGTGTCCGAGGAAATAGAATGACAATCAATAAAGAAGATTTCAAGAAGATGGGGCATCCGATGCCTTATCCTTCTTCACGGACTCAAGATAAATCTTGCAGTTTCTTCGCCAATGGCCCTCCTTGCCACAATGATGGCAAGTGCCCTTTTTGAGTTGGTTCTGCCTTTTTAGCCTTTCTCTTCTTTCCCTTCTGTTGTTCCTTTGACTTCCTCTTAGAACCTTTCTTCGAAGAATCAACTAATAGCACCGTCTCCTGCTCATGCTTCACAGAAGGCTCCACAGCTTCAAAGATGTTGAGAGCAAGACTACAGATGAACCTTCTTGCTGCTCAGAGGTGAAGAGGAGCTTGAGACTTCGAACCTTCAATCTCACTTGCTCATCAACCAACTCACAAAGATGAAGGACTACATATATGAGCATCCATATGCTCATGCCGCTTTCAGTAGCTTGGGTTCCATCATGGCTAGCATGATGCAACTCATGTTCAATCACCACATGTTTCTGATTGACCAACAATTGGTCCGGAGTTGCATCGTCACTAGGATGGGCGGGAAGAGGCGCTTCGAGGACATACGCAAGCTTTTCATCTTGAGAACAATTCTCAAGTTTCTAAGCCAGTCCAAGAAGTTCGGCCCAGTCAATTTATTCGAATCCAAAATGGAACGCAATTCAAAGACATCATGATCAATCTTAGAAATACAAAATGAGCATATGTGAGAAAGATGATTTTAAAATGCATCAATATACATTTATAAATCCCATTCATTTTTTGAATTTTAAAAAACCCCAAAATCACTTCGGGAGATCGTAGGTCCATCTCCGAATGGGTTGATATCCATCATAGTTATGAACAACCTTGGAGAGAGTCCAACAAGTCATTCATAACTACGACGGTAGGTATCATCTATACCGATTGCATATCACGTATATGCAACTATCACAATGTGCTATCAACTAATTGAATGTTCACACATACATCGGGTTGTTAACACATTAACAAGTATGCATCATATGCATAGCACCCAACTTCACCTCCCTTTACATCGACCTTGGAGAGAGTCCAACAAGCCGATGCTCTAGGTTAAAGCCAACCCATTAATCGGGAAATAGTTTTAATATGGTTAGAGCGCATTCAACCAATTAGCCCAGCTTGGAGAGAGTCCAACAACCAAAGCTAACGATTGACCTCTGACTCTTACCATATTAGTATTAAACTATTCCATGGTTTGAACATATTCAGGTTCGATCCGGGCTTGGAGAGAGTCCAACAACCCAAACAAGAAACAGAACTCTGGTTCTAACCATATTAATGGAAGGTGTAGGCTTTAATATTGATTAAGGGTTTTTATGTCTCATCCTCTTTGCATGCAAATAACTATTATCTACATGGCATGGCATACATGGCATACATCTACATGTCACGACACGCATGGCATAATGTTATGCATCTAATGCAATTACATGGCATACATTATGTCATGTATATAATTTTATATGTCATAACTATTTATGGAAATAAAATATGTTTAAGATTTGATTCTCCAAATCAAATCATAATTAAATTAGGAAACAAATTTCCAAATCTAATCACATATTTTATTCATGGAATTATTTGATTAAGGAAAATCTATTTAGGAAACCAATTTCCTAAATCATGAAAACTACTTATGGAAATAAAATATTTTAAGATTTGATTTCCCAAATCAAATCATGATTAAATTAGGAAACAAATTTCCAAAATCTAATCAAATATTTTATTTATGGAAAATATCAATTTCCATAAATACTTCCAACTTTCCAAAAGTGGAAGATTTCCATAAATACTTCTAGACTTTCCAAAATTGAAAAATTTCCATAAATACTTCTAAATTTCCAAAATTAGAAAATTTCCAGAAATACATTATGACTATCGCAAAACCATTTTACGATTATGTCGAAACACAACCTGGGCTCTGATACCATCAAGGTTTCCTCGACCGCAAGGTGTGTTCGATCATGTTTCAAAACATGAGCACAAATGAAGCAATAAAAATAATAAATCTACATTTATTACAACACACACAACACACGCATGCATATTACAACAAGTGTAGACATAACCGTAAATTTAAATTTGCAATAAAAGGAAATTTATCTACGTTATACCTTTCAGATGACGTGGTAGCGGAACGACATCAACCGAACGATCCTCGCTAGAATCGCTCTATCCGTGATCCACGCCGAGTTCCTCGATGACTTCGCTAAGCACGAGCTTCGCCTTCAGACGGGTTACTAGCCTCATGTTGAAGACGACGGATCGAGAGATGATCACGATCCGAATCCAAATTCGATCCTAAAACAAGTCCTCAAAACTCGCTTCTCCGAGAGGTATTCACAACCGCTTGATTTAATCCTTCGCCCTCCACTCAGAGGATTACCGGAGATCAAATCTGTAAGTTAGCCGCTGTCGGAGCTCTAACCGCCGCCCAAACGACGCCCGACGAGAGGAGAAGAAGCTGTCCAGAAAACTGGACAGCTTGGTGGAGGAGTAGGCGCCGCCAAAACAAGGAGAGAAAAGGCTCACCTTGATGCCAACCCATAGGAGATCACCGAGGGTCGCCGGAGGTTCACCGGCTGGAGCTTGACGCCGCAAGGAGATGGACGGCGCACAACAAAGCGGGCAGCACCTAGGGTTGGCGCCGACTCCAAGGAGGTGGGCGGCAACTTCAAGCTAGGGTTTTGGATTAGGCTTAATTATCCCTTAAGCCCTCTTTATAGAGAACTAATTCTCTTAATGGTTAATGGATCATATCCATAAAGGCCCGTTAACCCGCCTTCCATTAAGATAAGTTAAAATAAACCAAACCATGATGGTTTATTTTAAGTTAAAACGAACCAACCAACTTTTGGTTCATTCGCTTAAAATAAACCAAACCCTTTGGTTTATTCTCCTCCATTGATTAGAACCAAACCATTTTGGTTCCATCCATTATGTCTTCATAAGACACGCCCATCCACGCGCTTCCATTGCGATCAAAACAATTTCATGCTCGCTTATGTTTGGTCCAACCAAACATAGTTTCTCCTTGGCCGAGAATCCCATTCTCAAGCTCGCTTTAAATCCTTTGGATTACACTCACAGCGTGTGACCAAATAGGTTCTCGCTTATGTTGGCCGCCTATAATTAACCATTAATTATAGAATGATCATGAGTGGCACCTAGTAGTACATCATGATCCCCAATTAACCGAAAAGATCAACGGTTGATCCAGAACTATTTCTGAAACCCTTCAGCAGCTCGAATGAATTCGTGCCCCATTCCCTTCACTCATCTTATACCCACTTGGTTCAGGACATGGTCTATTGTGTCAGTCCCCACTAGGCTGACTACGTCACACCTAGCCCAAGTATCATTTCCGTCCCCACGGATTCTAGTTACTCCACATGTATCAAGAGTACCTTACTCTAAACATGTAATGCTTTGGCCAAAGACTTTAGTAACAATCCGACGAGAGGCCATGGGTATACATCTCCTCGCAAGGAGTGGTGAATCCTTTATAGGCTATTCAAACACCTTCGATCACTTCACTTATACCCAATCATCCCGGTCCACATCTCCTTAGAGATGTTTGCTTAAGATGTCAAAGCATAAGTCTCCATGATCAAGATGACTTGAATACCGCAAGTCAAAGGAACATCGACTTAAGCCACAAGAAGAACTTCATTGACATATCTATATATGCAGAGAACCATATGAAGTCTTACTACCGGTCACTCCAATGAACTAGTTACCATAACTAGCATCCACGATTAACTCGACATCACTATGTCTCCACCAAGGAGAATCACCGCTTGATACACCAAGGAGTATACCTGTAAGAATCTTGCACTGATGGTGTCCAAATCCATCAATTCATCGACTAGGATAATTCCGATACATCACAATTACACATGTAGAGATACTCACTAGTTGTGATCCAATCACAAATTCTCTCATGCTGTGAATCGTATCGTGGACATTCAGTAAATGAGTTTAAGATCCAATCAAATACATAAAAAATGTATACTCAAATAGTGAATCTTCATTTATCATATAAATGGTTCATACATAAGGCGATTGCCTTAGGACATCTCTCATATATTACTAACATTGGAGGCTAGGGCAGCACCAAATAAGGCAAGGTTTCCTTTCTTCGTCCTTGTCTTGTGGCCGGTGTCCAGCTCTTTTCCAGGCCCTTCCCATCCCTTGGCCGATGCCCAAAAGCTATCTTCTCCCTCTCCTTAGGTGGTGGAAACAAGATATAGGGTTTCCCTTTGTGTCTTAATTGTTTTCCATCATCTTCTCCACCTTCTACTTGGCCGGCGGCAAGGAGATTGTGTGCTCCTTGTTGGTTGGTTTTAGGGAGGAGAAAAAGCTTGTTTCTACTCTTTCTCTTGCTTTGGAAGATCAAGGAAGGACGATTTGTGATCTAGGAGCTTCGACTTTTGGTAGATCGTCGCCCACACGACGTCCAAAAGGAGGAAGGTCATACATTAGAAGATCGAGAGGTATACCTATTCTACTTTCTTCTTTTGTTTGTTGCTTGTTTTTGTTTTTCAATTATAAGCATGTTATAAATCGGTAAATGGCTAAATAATACTTGGATCTCGAGCATAAACATGAAAATCGGCGATCCGGACATCATCTATTCCGTGACTACTCGTAGAATAGAGGATGGTCGCTTGAACAACTAGTTTGTTCAAGTGACCTCTCTAAACGAATAGCACGACGATGACTTGGTGGTTTGGCAATCCCTTTTGTCTAGGATTAAATTTTTTTTAATCCGGCGACATCGAAGGGATCGCCATGGACAAGCTACCGAGGTGATGTGGGAAGCGAAGTTTCCCCTCACGGACTAGATAAGAAAAACCCTTCGAAGGTAGAGGGAAGAAGGAAGAGGGGCTGGCCAACCTTAGGAAGAGGAAGGAGAAGCTTCCTCCCCTTGTTGCCGCCCAACACCAACACCCAAACCCTAACCCTAGCCCCACTCCTATTCCTATCCCAACTAGGATTGGTTGCCGCCCATGGGAAGCAACCCAAAACTCATCGATCACAATCCATATATCAAGGGGAGAAGCTTGGGCGCCGGCCAAACAAAGGAGAGAAGAAGGAGGAAGGGTTTCGGCCACCAAAGGAAGAAGAAGAAAAAAAACTTTTCTTAATTGTGGCCACCCAAAACCCTAACCTCATTTGCTCTTGCCGCCCAAACCCTAGCCCCCTTTCCTCTCCATTTACTTGCCACCCACCCCTAGTCCACCCTTTTATAGAGTTAGGGATAAGCCTTGGTTTAATATCCACCATTGGTTCTAGGGATTTAATCTCAACCGTCGGATCTAGAGATTTAAACTCAACCGTCAGATCTTAGAGATTTAATTTCTACCTTTGGATCTAGAGTTTTGTTTCTATCCATTAGATCTAAGCTTCATGAGGTGTTAATAGGCTACAATAGGGATCATGAGGAGGAGTTGGATCTTGGCCACCCATGGATCAAGGCCACATAAAGTCCGATCCACTAATGATAATCCAATCCACTAAAGGATTATCATTGATCTACCTCACCAACCCCCATAAGATAATATGTGCTCCATATATTATTTGTACATTTTCTCCCCGTGTTTAAGATCTCGAATGTCCGTCGATTAATTAATTTACTGACCATTAATTAATCAACATCAAACTCCTTGAGTAGTACCACTCAACCTTTTCATCATGCCAGACCAAGTCCACCTGCAGGGTTTACATGATGAACCTTATGAGCTCCTCAAGGGGACATCATCATCCTAATATATAGGACACGGTTTCCTCCTATAATCAACGACACACCATATAAATAATATCATCTCCCAACTTACCGAGCCTATCGATTTAATCTATAAATCTCGCCCATTGGTAAATCAAAGAGATGAATACTAAGTATATGTGCCCGTTATTATATCGGGATTAAGAGCATGTACTAAATAATATCTGAGGTCCTATTCGATTATGTAGTCAGCAATAAATTGAATCACATCTAAGTCTGTCCTGCTCAATACACACAAAGGGCATTAGTGTGATTCTATGGTCAAGACAAACCAATACCAAATCACACTACAACCATTCCGATGGTTTGTCCAAAGCCATCTCGGTTGTGAGCCTTTACTTATACTTTACAAGGAGCCGATAACATGATCTCCCATGTGACACCACACACCATGTTATCTACAATGTAATGTATTAAACAATATTGCATAACCATATAAATATGCAAACAATGATCATGTGATTTTTATTTCAAAATAAAGATGTTCATTCAAAAGATAGACTTTTCAGTATATATCCCTACACAAACAAACTCATCCGATGGGGCGGAAGGCACTCAGAGCCGACGTACAAGTTTGTTTGCATCACATGTCAAATCGTAATGGAGGCCGTGGTAATTTATAAAAATATCTTTCTCCCACTTAGTAATTTGAAATTGAGAAATTTTCTAGCCTACGACATGCATATCAAACAATAAGCAATAAATATGAAAAATAAAAATTTTCCAACTATTATGGCTTTTGTCTTCAATATGTCTCCCGTCGTATCGCCATCTCGTTCGCTCCTCCTACGCCATGTACGAGCCATCTGGAGATCCGGGCCGAGACTTAATATTTTAATTTACATCCATCGATCCTATACTCCACGAGGGAGTGTACATGAAATCTAGATCGAAAGTAAACTAAAATAAATAGAGTGGCTAAACAATGCCGTATCTAATTTACAAAAAATTAAAAACTAGCATCGTCAACCCCGAGGATTCAACAAAGTATACAATTACACACATACAATCACATACACACATATGACCATAATAGTTGGATCCTATGCCTGCAACCAAAGAGTTAACCTACGAATATCCTACTATTATTCGACACATATAATATATGAAAAGTTCATAAAAGTAATCGAATCCTAAACACACAAAACCAGAAACCGTGGCTTTGATACCACTTGAAGGTTTTGCGGAACCAAAGCTCTGATACCACTTGAAGGTAGTAAACTTCACTTCCCACTTCAACTCGGTCGCTTGTTCATGGCGAAACATTCTATGTCCCCGGATAAAAAAATTTTATCCTTGACACGAGGGATTACCCAAGCAACTGTTTCATCATCGTCCTATTCGATTAGAGTAATCACTTGAACAAACTTGTTGTTCAAGCAACCAACCTCTATTCTACGAATAGCCGCGGAATAGACGATATACGGATCGCCGACTTTTGTATTTATGTTCGAAGTCCAAGTTATATTAGCCACAAAACAGAATATATCATGCATATATAATTGAAAACAATCATAAACATGTTACATAAGAAAATAGACAAGTATTATACCTCTCGATCTTCTATCGTATGTCTTTCCTCCTTTTGGACGTCGTGTGGGCGACGATCTACCAAAAGTCGAAGCTCCTAGATTACCAATCTTTCTTCCTTGCTTACTCCGAACAATAGGAAGACTAAGAAACAAAACACTTCTCCTTCTTTCAACCAACAACCAAGCTCCAAGCTTGGTGCTTGCCACTGGCCAAGAAGAAGAAGAAGAATAAGATGGAAACCGGCCAAGACTCCAAGGCAAGACCTGAAGTCTTGTTTCCACCAGCCAAGGAGAAGGAGAAGGGCTATTTTGGACGTCGGCCAAGGGAGGGAAGGGTTGTATGGGCGGCGACCACCAAGGAAGAAGAAGAAGATAAGGAGAACTTTTCCTTATTTGGTGCCGCCAACACCTAAACCCTAATCCCCAATGCTGTTAGTAATATATGAGAGATGTCCTAAGGCAATCGCCTTATGGTCGTACCATTTATTTGATAAATGAAGATTCACTATTTGAGTGTACATGTTTTCATGTATTTGATTGGATCTAAAACTCATTTACTGAATGTCCACAATACGATTCACAGCATGAGAGAATTTGTGATTGGATCACAACTAGTGAGTATCTCTACATGTGTAATTGTGATGTATTGGAATTATCTTTAGTCGATGAATTAATGGATTTGGACACCATCAATTCTGTCGAGACTTGCAAGAGGTATACTCCTTGGTGTATCCAAGCAGTTGATTCTCACTGGCTGGAGACATTGTGATGTCCGGACTTAATCGTGGATGCTAGTTATGGTAACTAGTTCATTGGAGTGACCAACCGTAAGACTTCATATGGTTCTCTGCATATATAGATATGTCAATGAAGTTCTTACTGTAGCTTAAGTGCGATGTTCCTTTGACTTGCGGTATTCAAGTCATCTTGATCATAAAGACTTATTCTTTGACATCTTAAGCAAGCATCTCTGAGGAGATGTGGACCCGGGATGATTGGGTATAAGTTGAAGTGATCAAAGGTGTTTGAATAGCCTATAAAGGATTCACCACTCCTTGCGAGGAGATGTATACCTATGGCCTCTCGTCGGATTGTTACTAAAGTCTTTGGCCAAAGCATTACATGTTTAGAGTAAGGTACTCTTCGATATATGTGTAGTAACTAGAATCCGTAGGACGATGAAATGATACTTGGGCTAGGTGTGACGTAGTTAGCCTAGTGGGGACTGACACTATAGACCATGTCCTGAACCAAGGGGGTATAAGATGAGTGAAGGGAATGAGGCACGATTCATTCGAACTGCTGAAGGGTTTTAGAAATAGTTCTGGATCAACCGTAGATCTTTTCGGTTAATTGGGGATCATGATGTACTACTAGGTGCCACTCATGATCGTTCTATAATTAATGGTTAATTATAGATGGCCAACATAAACCGAGAACCTATTTGGTCACACGCACAACGAGCGTAATCCGAAGGATTTAAAATGAGCTTGAGAATGAGATTCTAAGACCGAGAGAAACTAAGTTTGGTTGGACCAAACAAGAAGCGAGCATTAAATTGTTTCAGTCGCAATGGAAGCGTGGATGGGCCGTGTCTTATGAAGACATAATGGATGAACCAAAATGGTTTTGTTCTAATCCAATGGAGGAGAATAAACGAAAGGGTTTGTTTTATTTTAAACGAATGAACCAAAGTTGGTTCGGTTCGTTTTAACATAAAATAAACCATCATGGTTTGGTTTATTTTAACTTATATTAATAGAGCGGGTTAACGGGCCTTATGGTTATGATCCAATAACTATTAAGAGAATTAGTTCTCTATAAAAGTGGGCTTAAGGGTTTGTTAAGCCCTAATAAAAAACCCTAACCTAGTTTTGGCCACCCACCTCTCCCTCCTCTCCTTGGTGATTCGGCGCCAACACCATTGTGTCGCCGCCCAACCCCTTGTGCCGCCGTCCAACTTGTTGCCGGCGTCCAAGCTTCAGCCGGTGATCCTCCGGCAACTCTCCGGTGATCTCCTTTGGGTTTGGCATCAAGGTGAGCTTCATCCTACCTTTTTGGCCGGCCCTAATTCCTCCACCAAAGCTGTCCAGTTTTCTGGACAGCTTGTTTCTCTCTCGTCGGAGCGTCGTTTGGACGATGGTTGGAGCTCCAACAGCGCCTAACTTACCGGGGATTCGATCTCCGGTAATCCTCATAGGTGGAGGACGAAGGATTCGTCAAACGGTTGACGAATACCTTTCCGGAGAAGCGAGTTTTGAGGACTCGTCTTTGGATCCGAATTTGGATTCGGATCGTGATCCTCTTTCGATCACGTTGTCTTCAACACGAGGCTAGTAACCCGTACGAAGACGAAGCTCGTGACTTTGTGAAGTCATCCCGAAGATACTCGGCGTGGATACGGATAGAGACGATTCTAGCGAGGATCGTTCCGGTTGATGCCGTTCCCGCTACACGTGATACGAAAGGTATACGTAGTTAAATTTCCTTTTATTGCAAAATTTAAATTTATGGTTATGTCTACACATGTACTATGCATGCGTGTGATGTGTGTGTTGTAATAAATGTAGATTTATTATTTTTATTTCTTCCGCTGTGCATATTTTTGCGAAACATGTTCGAACACACACTCGCCGCGGTGCCAGAAACCCAACAGTGGTATCAGAGCCCTGGTTGTGTTTCTACATAATCGTAAAATGGTTTTGCTATAGTCATAATGATATTTCTGGAAATTTTCTACTTTTGGAAAGTTAGAAGTATTTATGGAAAATTTTCAATTTTGGAAAGTCTAAAAGTATTTATGAAAATCTTTCACTTTTGGAAAGTTGGAAGTATTTATGGAAATTGATATTTTCCATAAATAAAAGATTAGATTAGATTTTGGAAATTTGTTTCCTAATTTAATCATGATTTGATTTGGGAAATCAAATCTTAAAATATTTTATTTCCATAAATAGTTTTGATGATTTAGGAAATTGGTTTCCTAAATTGACTTTCCTTAATCAACCATTTCCATAAATAAAATATGTGATTAGATTTGAAATTTTGTTTTCTAATTTAATCATGATTTGATTTGGAGAATCAAATATTAAACATATTTTATTTCCATAAATAGTTATGACATATAAGGAAATTATATACATGACATAATTGTATGTCATGTAATTGCATTAGATGCATATCATTATGCCATGCGTGTCGTGACATGTAGATGTATGTCATGTATGTCATGCCATGTAGATAATAGTTATTTGCATGCAAAGAGGATGAGACATAAAAACCCTTACTCAATATTAAAGCCTACACCTTCCATTAATATGTTTAGAACCAGGGTTCCATTTCTTGTTCGGGTTGTCGGACTCTCTCCAAGCCCGGCTCGAACCCGAACATGTTCAAACCATGGAATAGTTTAATACTAATATGGTAAGAGTCAGAGGTCAATCGTTAGCTTTGGTTGTTGGACTCTCTCCAAGCCGGGATAATTGGTTGAATGCGCTCTAACCATATTAAAACTATTTCTTGATTAATGGGTCGGCATTAACCAGGAGCATCGACTTGTTGGACTCTCTCCAAGGTCGATGTAAAGGGAGGTGAAGTTGGGTGCTATGCATATGATGTATACTTGTTAATGTGTTAACAACCCGATGTATGTGTGAACATTCAATTAGTTGATAGCACATTGTGATAGTTGCATATACGTGATATGCAATCGGTATAGTTGATACCTACCATCGTAGTTATGAATGGCTTGTTGGACTCTCTTCAAGGTTGTTCATATCTATGATGGATATCAACCCATTCGGAGATGGACCTACGATCTCCCGAAGTGATTTTGGGGTTTTTGAAATTCGAAAAATGAATGGGATTTATGAATGTATAATGATGCATTTTAAAATCATCTTTCTCATATATGCTCGTTTTGTATTTCTAAGATTGATCATGATGTCTTCGAATTTGCGTTCCATTTTGGATTCGAATAAATTGACTGGGCCAAACTTCTTGGACTGGCTTAGAAACTTGAGAATTGTTCTCAAGGTTGAAAAGCTTGCAAATGTTCTCAAAGCGCCTCTTCCCGCCCGTCCTTGTGACAATGCAACTCTGGACCAATTGTTGGTCTATCAGAAACATGTGAGTGATTCTGAACAAATGAGTTGCATCATGCTAGCCATGATGGAACCCAAGCTACGGAAGCAGCATGAGCATATGGATGCTCATACCATAGTCGTTCATCTTTATGAGTTGGTTGATGAGCAAGTAAGATTCGAAAGGTTCGAAGTCTCCAACCTCCTCTTCACCTCTGAGATGCAAGAAGGTTCATCTGTGGTACTGCTCAACATGATGAAGACTGTGGAGCCTTCTGTGAAGCATGAGCAGGGGACGATGCTATTAGTTGATTCCTCGAAGAAAGGTTCTAAGAGGAAGTCAAAGGAATAGCAGAAGGGGAAGAAAAAGGCTAAAAAGGCAGAACTAGCTCAAAAGGGCACTTGCCATTATTATGGAAAGGAGGGCCATTGGCGAAGAAATTGCAAGATTTATCTTGAGTACGTGAAGAAGAATAAGGCATAAGATGCTTCATCTTTTTCATATATCTTCGTTATTGATTGTCATTCTATTTCCTCAGACACTTGGGTATTGGATACTAGGTGTGGCTCACATATATGTAATGACATACATAGGCTAAGGAATAGAAGAAGACTCGTCAATGGAGAGTCAAATTTACGTGTTGGGAATGGAGCAAAGGTTGCTGCACTCGCCATCGGAACGTATTTATTGAAACTCCCTGCAGGACTTGTCTAAGAACTGGACAATTGCTTTTATGTTCCTTCGTTAATAAAGAACATCATTTCTATTTCTTGTTTAAATAGAAATGGGTACCATTTGACTTTTAGTAACAATTGTTGTTACATAACTTTGAATGTAGTTCTTTATAGAACTGGAACTTTGAGCAATGACATTTATACCGGGATTCGATCTCCGGTAATCCTCATAGGTGGAGGACGAAGGATTCGTCAAACGATTGACGAATACCTCTCCGGAGAAGCGAGTTTTGAGGACTCGTCTTTGGATCCGAATTTGGATTCGGATCGTGATCCTCTCTCGATCACGTCATCTTCAACACGAGGCTAGTAACCCATACGAAGATGAAGCTCGTGACTATGTGAAGTCATCCCGAAGATACTCGGCGTGGATACGGATAGAGACGATTCTAGCGAGGATCGTTCCGGTTGATGCCGTTCCCGCTACACGTGATACGAAAGGTATACATAGTTAAATTTCCTTTTATTGCAAAATTTAAATTTACGGTTATGTCTACACATGTTGTACTATGCATGCATGTGATGTGTGCGTTGTAATAAATGTAGATTTATTATTTTTATTTCTTCCGTTGTGCACATGTTTGCGAAACATGTTCGAACACACACTCGCCGCGGTGCCGAAAACCCAACAAATTCTTGCTGCCCCTTGCCCTAATCCTATCTCTAATGGGATTCATCTTGCTGCCCACCCCCTCTTCTCCTTTTATAGAGTTAGGGATAAGCCATGTTTTAATCTCCACCATTGGTTCTAGGGATTTAATCTCAACTGTCGGATCTAGAGATTTCATCTCAACCGTCAGATCTAGAGATTTAATCCCTACCTTTGGATCTAGAGTTTTGTTTTCATCCATTGGATCTAGACTTCATGAGGTATTAATAGGCTACAATAGGGACCATGAGGAGGAGTTGGATCTTGGCCACCCAAAGGATCAAGCCCACATAAAGTCCGATCCATTAATGATAATCCAATCCACTAAAGGATTATCATTGATCTACCTCACCAACCCCCATAAGTTAATATGGGATCCATATATTATATGTACAATTTATCCCCGTATTTAAGATCTCGAATGCCCGTCGATTAATTAATTTACTGACCATTAATTAATCAACATCTAATTCCATGAGTAGTACCACTCAACCTTTTCATCATGTCGGACCAAATCCACCTACAGGGTTTACATGATGAACCTTATGAGCTCCTCAAGGGAACATCATCATCCTAATATATAGGACACGGTTTCCTCCTATAATCAACGACACACCATATAAATAATATCATTTCCCAACTTATCGAGCCTATCGATTTAATCTATAAATCTCGCCCATTGGTAAATCAAAGAAATGAATACTAATTATATGTGCCCATTATTATATCGGGATTAAGAGCATGTACAATATAATGTCTGAGGTCTGATTCGATTATGTAGTCACCAATAAATCGAATCACCTCTAAGTCAGTCCTGCTCAATACACACAAAGTGTACTAGTGTGATTCTATGGTCAAGACAAACCAATACCAAATCACACTACAACCATGCCAATGGTTTGTCCAAAGCCATCTAGGTTGTGAGTCTATACTTATACTTTACAAGGATCCGATAACATGATCTCCTGTGTGACACCACACACCATGTTATCTAAAATGTAATGTATTGACAATATGCATAACCATAAATATGCAAACAATGATCATGTGATTCTAATTTCAAAATAAAGATGTTCATACAAAAGATAGACTTTTCATTATACATCCCAACATAAATGTAGTTTTATTTACCTTCGCATGGATCCCTGGCCGACTTCCGGGGTTTCCGCAATGTAAAAAGCGGTTTTTACGGCTCGGATATTACAAGAGTGGTATCAGAGCCACGTGCGAAGCATGTATGTGTTTTAATTTTGTAGTTTTTGTATTAGATATAAAAATTATAGATCTGTAAGTTTCTGTAAATTTCCTATTTTTATAGAGTTTTTGGGTATTTTTCCCGAAGAGTCGAAGCAACAAGTGTTGGGACACTTGTTGGCTTCAACCACCGAGAAAAACTCTCCGGAACGGCGAATTCTCACTTTAGGTTTTTGGGAGAGCCACTTAAGTCACTGTAAGATCAAGATGGTACACTCGCAAAGTTCATTTTGTGAGTAGGGGCACTTCCCTAACCCCGAAAGAGGCATTGTCCCGTGATCGCGCCCGAAAACCGCTTAGCGTGACCGTTACGGAGATGTGACTCATAAAATTGAAAAAAATAGGAAAAATTATAGAACTTTATGTAAAATACATAATTTAGAATTTTTTATAATATTGTGATGGTCATGACCCAAGAATCCCAATGTGATTGGATAAATGTGTTGTAATTCATAATACGACTTCATGGCTTTTGTGGTTGTGTATGTTGTATAGGGTATGCGACTGCGCGTGCGGCCTCTTCTTTTAAAAATTCCAGTTGTAAATAGTTTTAGACTCGAATGTAACTCGAGTTTCATATTTGTAATGTACAAAATGGAGCGGTGGAAGGTCCACTAGTAGACGGAGTTACGAGGAGGGTGCCGACGACACATGATGGTCAAAGGAGGCGTTTGGAGAAGCCGCTAACCCTAGGTTGACCGTCCGAACTTCTCATTGGCTTGAGAAGATTGTAGTAGGGGCATGACCTCATCACAATTAATTTATATATATATATATATATATATATATATATATATATATATATATTTGTTTTTCTTGTATGTATGTGATGCATGATAGAATATTTTATTTGTATGTATATGATGCATGTTAGTATATTTTTTGTATGTATGTGATGCATGCTAGTGTAGGATAATAAAGGCCTTGATGCGTATATGATACACATTCACGATTAGATTAGATCATAATCGAATCAACTCATAAAATGCCTACCAAGTTTTGATACCCATCACTACCTCGATCATTTGTTGTTGTTGAATCTGCCAAGGCAGAGCAATGCATATTATCTTGGTAGGGTGCAGAGGGACAATCTTGGTCCCGCCTATCACAGCTTGGGTGAGAATAAGCTCAATTAGATTCAGTAAAACTAGTTAACTCAATTGGATCAAGTAAAACTATAGGCATATTCCAACCATTGGAAAGATAGGATAAGATCGCATTTACACTAAATCTTGGGTGATTTAGCCAAAGCTAACTCAAGGTCTTTTGTAAATGTGGATCTTGATCCTATAAACAAGAGTTGCATAGAGATGTAATCGGTAATGTGTTACCTACCGATCATACTAAGTATTGGGAGATTTAGCCAAAGCTAATTCAAGGCGTAGTATGATGTGGATCTTGTCCCGCAAGAATTATAGCTAATTTATATGAATCTAGTAATGTGGTTTGACCACATCAATAACTCAATTCTATAAAAGTCCTATAATTCAGTGGGAGCATCATTTGATTAAAGGCCTAATTAAATGATAAATGAAATATGATATTAATTTTTTGCATTGTGTATGTTGTAGATTACCATGTCGACAAACACGAACACTCTCTCCCTACATTCTGTCCTTGAGAAGGACAAGCTTAATGGTGCTAATTTCCTAGACTAGTACAGGAACCAGAGAATTGTTCTCACCCAAGAAAGGAAATTGTACGTCCTAGATTAGCCCATTCCAGAGGCACCTCCTGCCACTGCCTCGCGAACTGACCGTGATGCTTACAAGAAGCATCAAGATGATGCATTAGATGTGTCATGTCTCATGCTCGCGACCATGAACTCTGAGCTTCAGAAGCAACATGAGTTCATGAATGCATATGATATGGTTGAACATCTTCGTCAATTATATCAAGGACAAGCAAGGCACGAGAGATATGAGATCTCTAAAGCATTGTTTCAGTCTAAAATGCATGATGGGACTCCCGTAGGTCTATATATACTCAAGATGATTGGGTACATAAAAAAACTACAGAGGTTGGGATTCCCACTTGGCCAAGAGCTAGCCACTGACTTGATCTTGCAATCTTTGCCACAAAGCTACAATCAATTTGTCATGAATTACAACATGAATGAAATTGATAAGCAAATGCCTGAGATGTTCAGCATATTGAGAACTGCTGAGCTCAACCTTAAGAAGGGAAAATCTGGCTCCATTTTGATGGTGCAAAAGAAGAAAGGCAAGGGAAAGTCCCAAGCCAAGGGCAAAGGCAAGGAATTGAAACCGAAAGGAGAGTCCAAAGAAGGGACTTGCTTCCACTGCAAGGAAGCTAGACATTGGAAGCGTAACTGCAAACCATACCTGGAAGATCTTAAGAAGAAGAGAAGTGAGACTTCTACTTCAGGTATAAATATTATAGAAGTCAATCTATCTATTTCTTCATCATGGGTATTAGATACCGGATGTGCATCTCACATTTGTACCAATGTGCAGGCGTTGAGAAATAGCAGGGTATTGACGAAGGGCGAGGTGGACCTACGAGTAGGCAATAAAGCAAGGGTTGCTGTTGTTGCTATAGGAACTTATATTCTATCTCTGCCTTTTGGGCTTGTACTAGAACTAGTTGAATGTTGTTATGTGCCTGCTTTGACTAAGAACATAATTTCAGTTTGTTGTTTAGACAAGAAAGGCTTTTCATTTATAATAAAGAACAAATGTTGTTCAGTTTATTTAAATGATATGTTCTATTATTGTGCACCTCTAATGAACGGACTCTACATTTTAGACTTAGAGAGCCCCATCTATAACATAAGTATCAAAAGATTCAAGTCAAATGAATTGAACCAAACCTATCTCTGGCATTGTCACTTAGGTCATATAAATGAGAGTCGCTTATCCCATCTCCATAAGGATGGGCTCCTGGACTCATTTGATTTTGAATCATATAAGACATGCGAGTCTTGCCTTCTAGGCAAGATGACCAAGACTCCCTTTAGTGGACACAGCGAGAGAGCAACAGACTTGTTAGGACTTATACATAGTTATGTTTGCGACCCTTTCAATGTTGCTGCTAGAGGTGGTTACAGGTACTTCATTACATTTACTGATGACTTCAGTAGATATGGTTATGTGTATCTGATGACACATAAATCAGAATCCTTTGAAAGGTTCAAAGAATTCAAGAATGAAGTACAAAACCAACTTGGCAATAGTATTAAGATACTTCGATCAGATCGAGGTGGTGAATACCTTAGCCATGAGTTTCGTGACTATCTAGCTGAGTGTGGGATTCTATCCTAACTCACTCCTCTTGGAACACCACAATGGAATGGTGTATCCGAAAGGAGGAATCATACCCTATTAGATATGGTACGATCTATGATGAGTCACATAGATCTTCCTATATCCTTTTGGGGATATGCTCTAGACACAGAAGGCTTCACACTTAACCATGTACCATCTAAGGCTATGATAAAGACATCATATATGATATGGACAGGGAGAAATCCCAAGATGTCTTTTATGAGGATTTGAGGTTGTGAGGCTTACGTTCGACATCAAGTCTCAGACAAACTGGGACCCTAATCCGATAAGTGCTATTTTGTTGGATATCCCAAAGAGATGAAGGGATATTACTTCTACATTCCCAGTCAACACAAAGTGTTTGTGGCAAAGACTGGGGTATTTCTAGAAAGGGATTTTGTTTCTAGAAAAACTAGTGGGAGTACGTTCGATTTTAAAGAAATTCAAGATAAGGACCATAACACTGAGGCCTTGATGGAGGTTGAACAGGAACCACAAAGTGTTGTGGGTGATGAGATTGTTGCACAAAGAGTTGTGGAACAACAACCTGTTCAGGTAGACCTACCTCTTAGCAGGTCTGATAGGATACGTCGTCAGCCTGAGAGATACTCATTTCTCTTGTCTGACCATGATGACGTTATGCTCATTGAGAATAAGCCTACCTTCTATCAGAAAGCTGTGATGAGCCCACATTCTGAGAAATGGCTAGAGGCCATGAGATCCGTGATGGAATCCATGTACACCAACTGTCACGATCGCCCTTTTCAGACCCAGAATCCGGAAGGGGTGGCGCGTGACGCGATCGTACATACATACATTACTTACAGTGGAAGACTTTATACCTATTTCATACTTCTTACAGCGGAAGACTTTAGACCCTTTTTTTTTTCTTTTAAAACATAACCATGCATTGACATATATATATACTTCTTCTTCTTAACATAGAGCATGCATCATAACATATATAGATACTTCTTCTTACTTTTTCCTTACTTCTTCTTATTAACATAGAGCAAGCATCATAACATATATAGATACTTAGTGCTTAGTTCAAGTTCTTAAACATCATCATCATAGGGAGACATAAATAAGGACATCCATAAACATCATCATCATAGGGAAACATATATATATAGACCTAACGGATCTTCTCCACCATGCCACTACCACACACATTTGGCCCCTCCTGCTGCTCCCTTTAGTTTATCCATCCCTTACCCTTATCTGCAGTACGAGGGAAAGATAAACTATAAGCACATAGGCTTAGTAAGATCCTGTCCTACTCACAAAAACCATACATCGACATTAATCATGGCATGTAACATTCATAACATATAAGCAATATAACATGTAACATACATGGCATAATCAACTTAACATGTAGCATAAGTAAAATAAGTAAACATAACATGTATCATCCATAACATGGCAGCATAACAGGTATCATCTATAACATAGCAGCATATCATGTGAATATATGACTTAATCAAACATAACATATAACATATGTAACATAGCAAATCATCATAACATACAACATATATATATATGACATATCAAACATAACATACATCATATCTAACATAGTGGCATAAACATGACATATCAAACATAACATGCAACATATATATATGACATATCAATATAGCATGTGAACATAACAATCTAATCATGTAACATATGCAGGATGCTTTCGAAAACATATATTATAGGTACGTAAACATAAATCTCAACATATTTGGGCCCGACATTGTACCACTTCTTCATTATCATAGCGCGCATCCCTAAATAGGCCCGAGGTAGCAAGTCTCGAACCTAATAGGTTACTAGGCCCGATCTTAGTCCGTCGACCTAGGGCAATCGTCATAGCGTAGAAGCCCATCCTAGGCCCGAGTCTTACTCCATCGACCTAGGGCATCTTGGAGCCCATCCCGTACTAGGCCCGAGTCTTATTCCATCGACCTAGGGGCAATCATACCTAGAAGCCCATCCTAGGCCCGAGTCTTATTCCATCGACCTAGGGCATCTTAGGAGCCCATCCCTTCTTGGACCTTGTTAAGGTCTTGGTACAAGCCATGCAGAAGATAAAATACTTATATGCTTATATTATAACATAGCTTATTTCATTTTGCAACATAGCATACTTCATTTCATAACATATCATGCTTCACTTCATGAACATATCATCTTTCATTTCATAACATACCATACTTCATTTCATAACATATCATACTTTATTTCATCATCATATCATATTCATTTCGTGAACATATCATTTCTTTTTCATTTCATAATCTTATCGTGTTCCATTTCATAACATATCTTAAATATCACATACACATAAGGCATGGCATAAGGCATAAACATCAAGAGTAAGTAAACACTAACCTAAAGCATGTTATCTTCATCTAGCATCATTTAATATCACAAGTCAACCTAAAGCGATTGTGCAGGCTAAGGAACCTCACTCACACCAGCGGACCAAACACATACTACGACGCTTCCATCTCATTCGAGAGATTATCGATAGAGGAGATGTGAAGATTTGCAGAGTACCCACAGAGGCTAACATCACAGATCCCTTGACCAAGGCTTTGGCACAGAAAAAGCATGATGGTCATACTAGGTCATTGGGTATTAGATACTACGGTGATTGGCATTAGTGCTAGTGGGAGATTATTAGTGAAAGGCATAGAGCCAATCATGTGATGATTGTTGTATGGACTTTATTGTATCATATTCTTATTTATAAAGGCATGGTATTTACTTGTATTGGTGACAAATAACTAAGTATAATAATGTTCTTGTGTAGAAGGTTCTTATCTATATCAATCAATTGGTTGAATCGATAATGAGATGATATAGATGTTGGGACGTATACTGAAAAGTCTATCTTTTGTATGAACATCTTTATTTTTGAAATAAGAATCACATGATCATTGTTTGCATAGTTATGGTTATGCATATTGTCTAATACATTACATTGTAGATAACATGGTGTGTAGTGTCACACGGGAGATCATGTTATCGATTTCTTGTAAAGTATAAGTAAAGGCTCACAACCTAGATGGCTTTGGACAAACTATTGGTATGGTTGTAGTGCGATTTGGTATTGGTTTGTCTTGACCATAGAATTATACTAGTACACTTTGTGTGTATTGAGCAGGACCGACTTAGAGGTGATTCGATTTATTACTGACTACATAATCGAATCGGACCTTAGATAATATATTGTACAAGCTCTTAATCCCGATATAATAACGGGCACATATACTTAGTATTCATTTCTTTGATTTACCAATGGGCGAGATTTATAGAGTAAATCGATAGGCTCGGTAAGTTGGGAAATGGTATTATTTATATGGTGTGTCGTTGATTATAGGAGGAAACTGTGTCCTATATATTAGGATGATGATGTCTCCTTGAGGAGCTCATAAGGTTCATCATGTAAACCCTGTAGGTGGACTTGGTCTGGCATGATGATAAGGTTGAGTGGTACTACTCATGGAGTTAGATGTTGATTAATTAATTGTCAGTAAATTAATTAATCGACGGACATTCGAGATCTTAAACACGGGGAGATAAATGTACAAATAATATATGGATCCCATATTAACTTATGGGGGTTGGTGAGGTAGATCAATGATAATCCTCTAGTGGAATGGATTATCATTAATGGATCGGACTTTATGTGGGATTGATCCATTGGGTGGCCAAGATCCAACTCCTCCTCATGGTCCCTATTATAGCCTATTAAAACCTCATGGAGCCTAAATCCAATGATGGAAAACAAAACTCTAGATCCGACGGTGGAGATTAAATCTCTAGATCTGACGGTTGAGATTAAATCTCTAGATCTGACGGTTGAGATTAAATACCTAGAATCGACGGTGGAGATTAAAAGGAGGCTTTAGCCTAGCTCTATAAAAGGGGGCTTATGGATTGGGCGGCAACTCATGGAAGGGAGATTAGGGCTTTGCCTCCTTTGGATTGGGCGGCAAGAAACATAGGAGAGCTAGGGTTAGGGTTTTGGGCGGCTACAAGGTGAAGTTTTGGTTTCCTTTCTCTTCTCCAAGAGTTGGCCGACACCCATCACCCTCCTTGATTCTCCTTTGGTCGGCGCCACCACCGTCTTCCCCTCTTCGTTGGCGGACGGCAAAAGCGAGGGTTTCTTCTCTTGGAGCTTTTGGCTGATTCCCATACTCCATATTCTCTTCCTTGGCCGGCGGCAACATCAAGTCCATTGACTTGGTGGTCGATTATAGTTAGGAAGAAGAATTTCGTTTCTATACTTCCTCTTGTTCAGAGCGAGCATGGAAGGAAGATTGGTGATCTAGGAGGCTTCGACTTTTGGAAGATCGTCTCCCACACGACGTCCAAAAAAAGGATGGACAAACAATAGAAGATCAAGAGGTATAACAAGAGGTATAATCTTGTTTATTTTGATTAGTGTTCTTTTGTATTATGTATGTGGTTGTTTACTTTATTATGTGGCTAAATTTACTTGGACCCCGAATACAAATGCAAAAATCAGCGACCCGTATATCGTCTATTCCGCAGCTAATCATAGAATAGAGGTTGGTTGCTTGAACAACAAGTTTGTTCAAGTGACCACTCTAATCGAATAGCACGACGATGGAACAATTGCTTGTCTATCTTTTTATTTTAGTTTACTTTCGATCTAGATTTCATGTAAACTTCTTTGTGGAGTATAGGATCGATGGATGTAAATTAAAATAGTTTTTCTCGGCTCGGATCTCCGGATGGCTTGTACATGGCGTAGGGAGGAGCGGACGAGATGGCGATACGACGGGAGACATATTGAAGACAAAAGCCATAATAGTTAGAAAATATTTATTTTTCATATTTATTTCTTATTGTTTGATATGAAAGTCATAGGCTAGAAAATTCCTCAATTTTAAATTACTAAGTGTGTAAGAGATATTTTTATAAATTCCCACGGCCTCCATTACGATTTGACATGTGATGTAAACAAACTTACCTGTCGGCTCTGAGTGCCTTCCTCCCCATCGGATGAGTTTGTTTGCGGATCACATGGTCGAATATGGTTATAGGAAATTATTAAGGAGCGTGTGTACTTCCCCATTGGAAGGCACATAACCCGAGATAATTCCCTTGGTATCGAGTAATGGTGAACACTTAGATGCAAATAGGAGTATCCTCCCCATCGGAGTCACTGCTTTTATTTGTAGGGCCGAAGAGAAATCAACTATCAATTTTATTTGTCAAAAAGTTAGGTTGACAAGATAATAAAATTAATGTGTAAAACCTCCTCTTACAAATGTAGAATTCGTATACGTCCACACGATTGTGGCATATGATATTCTCAGTGTTTTGAGGTGTTGGTTGATTTTGAAATTTTATTGTTTGAGGAATCAATAAATTTTTGAAATCTAAAGTTTTGATCTATGTGATTCTTAGGTTTTTCAAAAATGAATTTCAACCCACTTGCTATGATACTAAAGGAAAATAAACTTACTGTACCCAAATTATGTTGATTGGAAAAGAATCTATATATTGTCTTAACTGCTGAGTAGTACAAGTATGTACTCTTCAAAGAGTATCCTCCTAAACCGACAAATGAGCAGGAAGCCATTAGAAGTTGAGATCGATGGGGAAACCCAGGTCGATATCATTCTCTAGTCTCTACCTAGGAGTTTTGAGTAGTTTCGCCTGAATTACAACATGAATAAGAGGTTGTATTCGATGGCAAAGCTTGTGACAGAACTCCAGGCGGTAGAAGGGCTTGCTCAGGCTCAGGCCATAGTTGCTCAGAAGGTTTCTACTTCTAAACCGAAAGGCAAGAAGAAGAAGAAACAAGGTGAAGCATAGGTGGTGGGAGGATCTCAGGGACGAGTGAAGAAGTCGAAAGGCAAGTGCTTCACTTGGAAGAAGGACTGTCCCAATCTAAATTGGAACAAAGGTATATCCTTTGGTATAGTCGTTGAAACATGTTTAGAGGTGTTATCTACCGGCACCTGGTGTGTAGATACAGAAGCCACTGATCATATCTGTAATACTTTGTAGGAGTTCCAGGAAACACGATGACTGGCTGAGGGGGAGATTACCGCTTACTTGGGCAATGCCACGAAGGTGGCGGCTATTGCAGTGGGAAATGTTTCATTTATTTTTTGATAGGAATAAAACTTTGGTTATGGATAATTGCCTTTATGTACCTTTATTTAGAAAGAATTTGATGTTGGTTTCTAAATTGTTTATGGATGGATATTCTATTTCTTTTAATGACAGAGTTGTTATAAAAAGGAATAGGGAGATTATCTGTTCTGGTGCGTTGGTAGGCAATTTGTATACACTTTAACCAAAAGCTTCCACGATGCAAATTGAAGTAAATAACTCATCATCTAATTCTAATAAGAGAAAAGAACATTCAAAGATGAACCAAACATATCTTTGGAATCTAAGACTTGGTCATTTTAACCTAAGTAGAATTCAAAGGTTGATAGCTGATGGACCTCTGGGTTCATTAGTGGTGGAAGATTACCCAACCTACGAATCTTACTTGGAGGGTAAAATGACCAAGAGGCCTTTTAAGGCCAAGGGGTATAGAGCCAAAGATGTGTTGGAATTGGCTCATTCTGATTTGTGTGGTCCTATG
Source organism: Wurfbainia villosa (assembly GCA_025175895.1). Lineage (NCBI taxonomy): Eukaryota > Viridiplantae > Streptophyta > Magnoliopsida > Zingiberales > Zingiberaceae > Wurfbainia > Wurfbainia villosa. Next base: position 40,003,268 of record CM045988.1, read on the forward strand.
TCTATCCAGGCTAGAGGTGGTTTTGAGTATTTCATCTCTTTCATAGACAATTATTCAACATATGGATACATTTACTTGATGCGCCGCAAGTCTGAATACTTTGACATGTTCAAAGAATTCAAGGTTGATGTGGAGAAATGTCAAGGTAAAAGTATCAAGACACTACGATCTGATCGTGGTGGGGAGTACCTCTTGGGAGAGTTTAGGAATTACTTATCAGAGGCTAGGATTCAATCCCAATTGTCTGCACCTAGCACACCCCAGCAGAACAGTGTAGCAGAGCGAAGGAATATGACTCTTATGGAGATGGTTAGATTGATGATGAGTTATTCTGAGTTGCCAGATTCGTTCTGGGGATATGCTCTAGATACGACAGTGTATATTCTGAACTTGGTACCATCTAAATCAGTGCCTTCTACTCCCACAGAATTGTGGACTGGGCGAAAGTCTAGTCTAAGACATATTCAAATATGGGGAGTCCAACACATGTGCTGAAGGCAGATGCTGGTAAGTTGGAACCTCGTACAGAAGTGCGCATGTTCGTTGGCTATCCGAGAAGAACGGAAGGTGGTTTGTTTTATAGTCCTAGAGATCAGAGGGTGATCGTCAGCACGAATGTCAGATTTCTAAAGGAAGACTATGTAATGAACCACAAGCCCATAAGTAATATTGTTCTGGAGGAATTGAAAGGGAAAGTCACTTCTTCAGTACCACCGGTACAAGAGGACATACCACAAGTCACTGCACCGCGTGTCACAGAGGATACACTGGTGATACCTTGTAATAGTGGGAGGGTTGTTAGACAACCCAGAAGATTCATGTTCTTGGGAGAATCTTCTGATTTGGTCCCTGCCGAATATGAACCTGATGACTGGACATATGACGAGGCAATCCAAGATAAAGATGCGGTATCTTGGCAAAGTCCAATGAATACTGAGATTGAATCTATGGATTTAAATCAGATCTGGGAGCTAGTAGAACCACCCGATGGTGTAAAAACTATTGGATGCAAGTGGATCTACAAAAGAAAGAGAGGAATAAATGAGAAGGTTGAGACCTTCAAAGCAAGGCTTGTTGCGAAAGGGTATACTCAGAAAGAGGGTATCGATTATGAGGAGACCTTTTCGTCGGTAGCCATGCTTAAGTCTATCCGGATTCTCTTATGCATTGCTGCTCATATGGATTATGAGGTATGGCAGATGGATGTCAAGTCAACTTTCCTTAATGGAAGTCTTGAGGAAAACATCTATATGAAGCAACCAGAGGGATTCATTGCTAAGGGCAAAGAGCATCTTGTATGTAAGCTTAATCGGTCCATTTATGGATTGAAGTAAGCTTCGAGGTCTTGGAACATCCGCTTTGATGAGGTAATTCAGTCTTATGGATTCATTCAAAGTTTGGATGAGTCTTGTGTATACAAGAGATGTGACGGAAACATAGTGGTATTTCTTGTACTATACGTAGATGGTATTTTGTTAATTGGCCACAATGTCAAGGTGTTATCAGATGTAAGGGTATGGTTGTCCAAAGAATTTGATATGAAGGACTTGGGAGAAGTGGGACACATCCTTGGGATCAAGGTTATAAGGGATCGCAGGAAAAGGATGTTGTGCTTATCTCAAGCTTCAAACATAGACACAATTATGGATCGTTTTAGCATGCAAAACTCCAAGAAAGGTTTTTCTACCTTTCAGGCATGGAGTTCCTTTATCTACGGAGATGTGTCCTATAACATCTAAGGAGATAGAGGAGATGAAGGCAGTTCCTTATGCTTCGGCAGTAGGAAGCCTCATGTATGCGATGCTATGTACGAGACAAGATATCTGCTTTGCCATGAGCATGGATAGCAGCTATCAGAGTAATCTAGGACAGGGACATTGGACTGTGGTAAAGCATATATTGAAGTACCTGAGAAGGACTAGGGATTATATGCTAGTTTACTAGGCAAACCAATTACTCCCTGTGGGTTACATAGATTCCGACTTCCAATCAGATAGGGATAATAGTAAGTCTACCTCAGGTTTTGTGTTTACTTTGGGAAGTTGAGCCATTGTATGGAGGAGTGTCAAGCAGAAATGCGTGACAGACTCTACCATAGAAGCTGAGTATGTGACAGCCTCACAGGCGGCCAAAGAAGCTGTATGGCTCAGGAACTTCGTGATGGACTTGGATGTGATTCCTGGTTTGCCCAGAACTATCACAATTTATTGTGATAACAATGGTGCAGTTGCAAAATAGAAGGAACCACGAGTCCATAAGGCAAGTAAATACCTAGAGCGCAAGTACCATCTGATACGAGAAATCGTAAAGGAGGTAGAAGGTGCTATCGCCTAGATTGCATCAGAGGATAGCCTAGTAGATCCTTTCACTAAGGCCTTTCTAGCGATAGCTTTTGATAGGCATGTGGAGGGAATAGGGATCTGATGTATGGCAGTATGAGGACAACATAGTCTTTTAGTATAAGTGGGAGATTGTTGGGACGTATACTGAAAAGTCTATCTTTAGTATGAACATCTTTATTTTTGAAATAAGAATCACATGATCATTGTTTGCATAGTTATGGTTATGCATATTGTCTAATACATTACATTGTAGATAACATGGTGTGTAGTGTCACATGGGAGATCAAGTTATCGGTTCCTTGTAAAGTATAAGTAAAGACTCACAACCTAGATGGCTTTGGACAAACCATTGGTATGGTTGTAGTGCAATTTGGTATTGGTTTGTCTTGACCATAGAATTACACTAGTACACTTTGTGTGTATTGAACAGGACCGACTTAGAGGTGATTCGATTTATTACTTACTACATAATCGAATCAGACCTCAGATATTATATTGTACATGCTCTTAATCCCGATATAATAATGGGCACATATACTTAGTATTCATTTCTTTGATTTATCAATGAGCGAGATTTATAGAGTAAATCGATAGGCTCGGTAAGTTGGGAAATGGTATTATTTATATGGTGTGTCGTTGATTATAGGAGGAAACCGTGTCCTATATATTAGGATGATGATGTCCCCTTGAGGAGCTCATAAGGTTCATCATGTAAACCCTGCAGGTGGACTTGGTCCGACATGATGATAAGGTTGAGTGGTACTACTCATGGAGTTAGATGTTGATTAATTAATTGTCAGTAAATTAATTAATCGACGGACATTCAAGATCTTAAACATGGGGAGATAAATGTACAAATAATATATGGAGCCCATATTAACTTATGGGGGTTGGTGAGGTAGATCAATGATAATCCTCTAGTGGAATGGATTATCATTAATGGATCGGACTTTATGTGGGATTGATCCATTGGGTGGCCAAGATCCAACTCCTCCTCATGGTCCCTATTGTAGCCTATTAAAACCTCATGAAGCCTAGATCCAATGATGGAAAACAAAACTTTAGATTCGACGGTGGAGATTAAAAGGAGGCTTAAGCCTAGCTCTATAAAAGGGAACTTATGGATTGGGCAGCAACTCATGGAAGGGAGATTAGGGTTTTGCCTCCTTTGGCCTGGGCGGCAAGAAACCTAGGAGAGCTAGGGTTAGGGTTTTGGGCAGCTACAAGGTGAAGTTTTGGTTTCCTTTCTCTTCTCCAAGAGTTGGCCGGCGCCCATCACCCTCCTTGATTCTTTTTTCGTCGGAGGCACCACCCTCTTCCCCTCTTCCTTGGCCGGCGGTAAAAGCTAGGGTTTCTTCCCTTGGAGCTTTTAGCCGGTTCCCATACTCCATATTCTCTTCCTTGGCCGGCGGTAACATCAAGTCCATTGACTTGGTGGCCAATTCTAGATAGGAAGAAGAGCTTCGTTTCTATACTTCCTCTTGTTCGGAGTGAGCAAGGAAGGAAGATTGGTGTCTAGGAGGCTTCGACTTTTTGAAGATCGTCGCCCACACGACGTCCAAAAGGAGAAAGGACATACAATAGAAGATCAAGAGGTATAACAAGAGGTATAATCTTGTTTATTTTGATTGGTATTCTTTTGTATTATGTATGTGGTTGTTTACTTTATTATGTGGCTAAATTTACTTGGACCCTGAATACAAACACAAAAAACGGCGATCCGTACATCATCTATTCCGCGGCTAATCGTAGAATAGAGGTTGGTTGCTTGAACAACAAGTTTGTTCAAGTGACTACTCTAATCGAATAGCACGACAATGGAATGGTTGCTTGGGTAATCCCTTTTGTCTAGGATTAATTTTTTAATCCGGGGACGAAGACGGGATCGCCATGAACAAGTGACCGAGTCGAAGGGGAAGCGAAGTTTCTCCACCTTCAAGTGGTATAAGAGCTTCGGTTCAAAAGGAAAAAACCTTCAATAGAGAATACTAATCTTAATCATTCTTAGTCAAGTATTAACATTCAGAGACAATGTTAATGTGTAGAGACTAGCATGTAGGTCAACTCGATGACTTGATCTCACAAGTCATAGACATGAGATATCAAGTTGACACATGAGTATGCATTGGAGAATGTATACTGAATGACCCGCCATGAGAAAGTATCATGGATCGTTATATGAGTGTCATATACTTTCTCATGTGACTATTAGTACGACTATTAGTCCTTGGACCTAAAGTCACCATGGTTCCCTACATAAGGAGTTGCATACTTTGGATTCGTCAAACGTCACCCATAAATGGGTGGACAATAAAGGCGATTACTGGGTATGTAACAAATTTTGCGGAGGGATGTAAGTGATGTTTATGGGATCTATCCCTCTTATATGACGGGAGTGACATCATTATTCTTGATAGAGTGAGATCACTAAGGTCATGGCCATGCCCAAATGAGTCAATATGAGATATTGAGCTCATTTGATTAGAGTGAGTCTACTTGGAGTTCAAGATATAGATTGTACTGAGGATGACACGGTCTATGCATCTCAGTTGGTCAATCTAGATGTCAAGGATAGAGGGACATTGTCACATATTGTGAGTCACAATTAGAGTCACAAAGGTGATGTTGGATCTCAACATTCTCGTAACTTGGATAGCAATGATGTGTTGCTAGATACCGCTCATTGTTTATGTTCCTAAATCGATTTAGGAGCATTGCCAACGTTACAAGAACCTATAGGGTCACACACAAAGGGAAATTAGATGGAGATTAGGTTCATATGATGAACCATGAGGATTAGGTTCATGGGGTGAACCAAATTGGATTAAGAGTAATCTAAATTAGACTAATTGAGTTAGACTCAATTTGATTCAAGTGTTGAATGAGTCTAATTTAGATTTGATTCATCGAGTCAATTTAAAATAATGAATAGAGATTCATTAAATCAAATTGACTTGAATCAAGTGGTTAGATTTGATCAACCATGGGAGATAATAGGTCAAGTTTTACTTGACTTGAGAGGGAAGATGAATGGTCAATTTTGACTTGACCAATTGCCATGTCATGGTGACTTGGCATGGGGGCCGGACAATGATGATGTTCCACATCATCATGGACACATAATGGGGTGCCACCTCATGAGGGAGACCAAGAGCCATTGACTCTTGGAATTACATGCATGCATGTAACCCCCCCCCCCCCCCTCCCCCTCCATGAAGTGGCCGACCACTTGAGGAGGAGTAAGTGTGTGAAGTTATTTTGGGTGAACTTCATCTTCTTCCTTGGATATTCCCTTAAGCTCTCTCCCTCTCCTCTTGCCGTGGGTTCCTTAGTGTGCTAGCAAACTCTAAGTGATCTTCTCCACCTATTGTTCGTGTGGATACCGATAGAGGAATGTACACTTGACACTCTCGAGTTCCGGTAAGCCATTTGAATGGCGAGATAATTGAAGGCGTCACATCGAGGGTAAACTTTTAACATGTAGATCTAGAGTAGATCTAATGTTTTTTAAACACATAAATGTAGTTTTATTTACCTTCACACGGATCCGTGGTCGACTTCCGATGTTTTCGCAACGCAAAAAGCTATTTTTGCGGCTCGAATAGTCCAACATCAATGAGATCTTACAATCTCTCCCTTGGAGGAAAACACATGCCTTCGATCATTCTAGTGATAAGTCCCATATCACTTAAGAGAGGCACTCTCCCAACTTTCCGCCCATGAGGAAAAAATACACATCCATCTTCCCATGATGGATACCTCCCCCTAAAGACTTGCCCCCCTTGACCATTGCACCATCAATATCCTTGGAGAGTCCCTAAGCCAATAGGAACAATAAATTATCGAAATTAAGGAAAAAGATTCAACATTGAACTTTCACCTCCTTTAATTCGATACACACCTTAAACATTTCTCCTAATCCATGTCCAATGGATTTTCACCCTTTCTAATGCTCTCCAAGACATGTCCTAGGGTTAGGAGTGGTTAGGGAATCAAAACACAGCTGAATATGGACCTAACAAACCTTGCTTACTCGAAATCAGTATTATTAGTTGACTCTCTGGCTACTTGGGTGATCTTGACTCGATCATTGCCATCCATGGTAGTCGATCGATAAGCTACAAAATATAGTTTTGATTTTGAAATGAAATGAAATTCCAAAATTCATAAGTAATTATACATAAGGTGAAAAATCATGAAAATTCATATGTATAATACTTGTAACAATCATTATGGGTGAAAAATATTTTACCCACAAACTAGTGAGATTGACACAAAGTTCAAATCCATTGAAATTTTCAATGTTTAGCCCTACTTTGTATCACCTCATTCAATGGTGATTGCTATCAAAAGATAGACTTCACCAAGGTTTTTCGAAATGATTTTTAAATGATTTTAAAACCTTATATTCAATTTCCTAACATCTCACATATATCTAATATCAAATAACACCCAAAACAATTTGATGTGAGATGTGGGTTTTGTTCTCCTTAACCTAGGGTCTCATGCAATTCACTAGGCAACACTATTTGATTCCCTAATGCATGGGACTTCAAATCATGCCATAGTCCTTAAATCATGCATAAGTAATGATTATGATATAAATGATAATATAAGCAAGCATGTGCCAATAATCATGATCTCATGGAATGTGAATGAAATCTAAGCATACATGACATATATAAATAACCCTAAATATGATCATGACATTTTACATGATAAGAATGAATATGGTGTCATGACATGGCAAGGAAAATAAAGCATGGCAAGTATAAAATACTAAGATATAAGATACCTAAGTGTTAAGCCCAAATTTCCATTTCTAAGATTAAATCCATTTTGCCTTAATGCCAACTATCCCCCTAGTGTGCCAAAAACTCAAAATGATACACCATGACTTCTAAGACTTGCTTGTGCCACGTAAATCAATTTTCATCTTCTCAAAACACATTGGCACATCATAAGGTGTCAACTTTACCATGGCTAGGTTAAACACCCATCCACTTAGGGTTGACACACCCTAACCAATCTAGCATGAATCGATCATGCTCCTAGGAACCCAATACCTATTAGAGCTCCTTGGGTTAACAAGGTATTCACTAGGGATGACTTCCCTAGATACCTTCCTAATGACCCTTTTTGGCTTTGAAGCCTTAGTCATTTTGGCTTTTCCTTGGCCAACTCTAGAGGTAACACCCCCTTTGACCTTCTTAGTGGCTACCTTAGATTTTCTTGAATTTTGAGCCACAAGACACTTACGATAGGTAGTCTTAGGGATGACTTCCCTATTAACCTTGGTTTTGCTAGACCTAGATTTAGTTCCATAATCAAATGAAACATTGTGATAGAACTTAGGTTTGTGACCCAAATCTTTCTTGCCCTTAATCGGTTCTTGTCTCCTTAGTCTTAGATTTTGATCCTTTGATCCCATAATTGAGTTTGTCATAATTTTGAGGGACTTTTCTAATTTTTCAAGCCATGACCTCAAGGCTTGATTTCTAATTCTAATTTGCCTAATTTTGATTTTTCATTTATCTTTTGGGAATGACTCTTCCACTTAGGCATGTGCCTACCCTTTTTAGGGTTAATGTCTAAATTTTCTTCTATCCTCCTAATAGACTCCTTAGGTAGGATATTTTTAGAATTAATGTGTCTAGGTTTGTCCTTAGGTAAATCAACATGCTTGGCACCTAAATAATAATATTTGTTCCTACTAGCATTCTTTTCATTAATAATAGCAAGTGAATTAAAATAATTTCTAGCATGCTTCTTAGTCCTAGAGCTAGAAGGTGCATTAAGATATACCTTAGGGTTTACTTTAAAATCTCCCCCTACTTGTGTAGCTCCTTCTTGCCCCTTCTTCCTCCCCCTAGGGCATTGGCTTTGGTAGTGTCCTCTTTGGTTGCATTTGAAGCACACAATGTGCTCTTTGCTCTTCTTAGCGAGGACTCTGGCATCCTTTGACTTTTGGTTGACTTTTGGCGCCGGTACCTTCTTCTGAGCTAATTTTGGGCATTTTCTCTTGTAATGCTCAATTTCCCTACACTCAAAGCATATGATGTGTTTTTTATCTTTAATTACAATGCTTGAGTTACCTAGGGAATTTTCGCTTCTCCCGGATGTAGATGCTTTTTCTTGATCTTGCTCCAGAATGGAAACCCTCTCGTCTCCTCTCCCTCAATACTAGAGATGGAGGTTTCCTCCAAGTCATCCACATCTTCGAATGTTGATGACAATTCTTCCTCGGCATCCTTCTCTACTTGTGCCGGTTCGAGAATTTCGTCGAATTTGACCACCTTATGCCACAACTCCTTTGCATCCCTATAATTACCTAATCTAGACCAAATATGGTTAGGAATCAAATCACTTAGCAATTTTATTACCTTGAGATTTGTCTTGAAATCCTTGATTTGGTCCTTGTTCCATTTCGTCTTTTCAATTTGCCTATTGTCTTCATCCCTAGGCATTTCGAAACCATTTTATAAAATTAACATTATATCAAAATTAGTTTCGAGATATTCCTCCAATTTTCTTTTCCACCATTGAAAATCCCCTTCGAATTTTGGTGGTTGGAGGTTGAAGCCGACCATCTTGTCGTGCTTGTATTGGCGATGAGTCCGTGATAAGCTCCTCGCTCTGATACCACTTGTTGGAGGATCGGTGGCCAACTAGAGGAGGTGAATAGCTCAATTCGCGTGTACGATAGAAATCGATCATTCTTGCATGCTTCGTCTATAATGATCATTAGAATGTGCAGCGGAAATAATAGAAATACAACATGAATACAGTACAACACACAAGACACAATCGATATATGTGGTGCGGAACCTTAGGGTTCCTACTCCACGGGGTGAGCTCAATGAGCTCGTGTTATGCCCACGGTACTAATAAAACTCCTTCTCGACAACGAGTCGGACGTGGAGAAACCTCATATAAGCAATTACAAGGTAATACAAAAGTACAAGCAAATACAAAGACAATACGAAAGAAAACTTTAAACGAATGGCTTTGATCACTTTAGCTTGTTGCTTGCTTTGGTTTGACTCTTGAAGGTCTGGAATGTAGCAACAATTCCCCTCTAAAAAATCCCCAAAAATCCTTGTTGAAATCCTCCCCAAGCTCCTCCTTTTATGCTTTTCTCGGGCTAATTCTGTGTCAATCAGTCGATTGCTCATGACCATCAGTCGACTGCTCCTGTAGCCGTTGTCTCACAACGACTTAATCCATGTTGGAAAAGTTCCAATAGATCCACCATCGATCGACTGATTATGCCCATCAGTCAACTGATGAACCCATCAGTCGAGTGCTCGACGCGATCACTCGACTGAAAAATTTTCTTTGCCCGAATTCACCCTGATCAGTCGACTGCCATCCCTCGGGAGTCGACTGATGGTGTCGGTAGTCAACTGCCAACCCTTGGCAGTCGACTGTTCGGCCAGAAATAGATCAATCAAACACCAGTTGAACTCACTGACTTGGAGCAGTAGACTGGTACCTATACCAGTCGACTGATGTCGGGTAAACCTCAAACACCAAGTTGTTTGAGTATCCGACCATGGGGTAAAACCTCAAACACCATGTTTGAGCATCCAACACTCAGTCTTAGCCACTTGGTGAAGTCCACATCATCCTCTCATGGAGTTCGCCACCGAAGCTCTCTTCCCTCGGCCTACGTCCCTCGGATGGACCAAGCACACGACTTCACAATGCCATCTTTCGCATCTCTTGCCCTTAAAGTTTGCTTCCCTTGGGCCTCACTCCATTCGCTCCCCATCCGGCGGTCCCTTGGATGCACCAAGTGCATGACTTCACAATGCCATCCTTCACCAACTCAAGGACCCCGAGCCTACGAGACTAGTGACCTTGCCAAGTCCTCAAGACTTCCCACACCAAGCCTCATGCTTATATTTTCACTGCTAAGGCTACACACTTGGACTTACGTGGCCAACCCATGTTAGACTTCCCATGACAATTTCATGTCATACATTTTGTCTAACATTAAAATACAGTTCGAGTCGAACTCGAGTCCGGTCAATCGTGATATGGGTCGATTGCACCAAGAACTAGAACTGTAATATCCCAAATTTTAGTTACTATATTTTTATTTAAAGGAAATATATATATATATATATATATATATATATATATAAATAAGAAAAAAATGAATAAATAGTTCATAGTCGAGGCTTGAACCATGAACCGTTGATTTGGGGGAATAGGCTTCCCACCACTAAGTCATAAGATTACCAATGAGTAGGATATAACAGAATATATCTATTGGTAGAAAAAAAGAAAGAAGTTGATTAATCTAGCTGATCATTTAAAGGGATAATTAGGTTAAGAAAAATCCTAATTTATATATATATTTCTTTTCTTTCCTCTCTCTAAAACCTCACGCCGACCTCTCTCTCTCTCTCTCTCTCGCTCGTTTTTCCTCCAGCCGCCGAATAGCCTTCTCCCCTCTCCTTCCCTAACCCTCCGACCTTATCTGCGTGGCACTGCACCGATTACGAGAGGAAGAGGTTCCTGCGTGGTGCGCCGCCGAGGACGAGGGAATGAGTCCGATAAAGGGCGGTGACGAAGAGGATGATTGGAAAGAAGGAAGCCACCGAAGCAAGGAAGAAGGTTGTCTTCTCTTTAGATAATTCAAGAGGGGATTTTCAAGAGGGACTTGGTAGAGGATCACGCTAAAGCAAGGAAACACGTAGGAGGTTTTCTCTTGCGAAGTCTAACCGTATAAATTGGTGAAAAAGCGTAGGAAGTAAGTATCCCCTCACCTGCAGTATAAGTGCTTACGATGTAATGTTGTATGCTTGATTTTGAACAAAAGAATCTAGAACTATGTGTAGAAGGTTCGGCTAATAGGATTAGAGAAATTATTCTTATTGAAATTCTTCCACGTTATGCATGTTAGATGATGATTTCTATTTATATTAGCTTAATTTTCCTTATGTCACTACCTTATGCCATGTTAAATTGTACTCATGCCGATTTATGCTATGCTACATGCTTATGTTTTCACCCATGTTAGGCATGACTCAAGTATATGAAATGTCTAAGAAATGTTTCCCTAAGATTGGGGACAAGAACACTCTTTAGGACAAAGAACATGTATGTTATTTTACTTTATGCATGGCTTGTACCGGACCCTAACAAGGTCCACGGGATGGGCTCCAAGGTTGCCCCTAGGTCGATGGACATAGTACGGACCTAGTAACCTAGTTGGTTTGGGATTAGCTACCTCGGATCTATTTAGGATGCGCGCGAATGATGTATGTGGTACAATGCCGGGCCCAATATGTTGAGATTATGTTTAAGTATATAAACTATACGGTTTCAAAGAGCATCCTGCATATACCATTTTATGTTCATCGAATTATCATGTTTAGAGACAATGTACTGTTGCGATGAAAATTCTATGTTTATGTTCTTTTCCTAAATTGATCATGTCTCTACTTTAAATAAATGTTGTGCTCATATGTTGTTTAAACGAACATGTCATTACTTTACGTTTAATTCATGATGTATGTTTTTGTGAGTAGGAAAGGACCTTACTAAGCCTATGTGCTTACAGTTTACTTTCCTTGTTCTGCAGAAAAGGGCAAGGAATGGATAAATTAAAGGGAGCAGCAGGAGGAGCAAAGATGTGTGTGGCAGTGGAATGGTGGACGAGATCATTTTTCATATACGGACTTATGCATGATTTTCAGTTTATGTGTAAACTGTTAGGAGACGTTAATGCTTTCTATGGTGGTTACTCATGTTTATTTTTATGAACCTTGAAATGGTTAATACATCTTTAGTTAAATAAATTGCTAAGACCTTTTGCCATGATTAAATTGTTAGGCTGATTGGGTTAATGTAATTAGAGTTAAAAGTTGTAAAGTTTTTAAATGCTTCCACTGTTATATGCATGAATGTATGATCGCGTAGCGCCGTCGCCCGTCTATAGGATGTGTGTTAGGAAGACGGGAAGGGAGGGCATTACAAGAACTTTCCATACTTTGCCTAGTATTTGATCTACCTAACCTACTAGGACTTCCTGTTAAGCCTGTACACTTAACACATATATCAAACCACATGTAATTCCTAACTTTAACTATGGTTCATACATCAAAACTAAGGAATAGTGCTTCCTGCACCAACAGTCTTTCGATCACCTTAACCTTCCAAGACTTCACTTGTCTAGTCATTCGGTCACCTTGACTTAATAGAACTTCACTTGCCTAGTCATCTGGTCACCTTGACCTATCAGGACTACCCTTACTTAGTCATTTGGTGATCTTGACCTGCCAGAACTTCTTCACCACCAAGCATCCGGTCCTCCTTGGCCCATTTAGATTTCTTATTTTCCAACTTCCCTGTTAGACTTCCGACCACCAAGTGTCCGATCCTCTTTGATCAACATGAATTTTTCACTTGATAACTACCTATTAGACTTCCTTCCACTAAGTGTCTGGTCATTTCTGATTGATTTGGATTTCTTATTTGTCAAGTATCTGGTCAACTGATGTGTGAAATTTATAAAGGGTTTTAGTCATTATTTTGGCACACATCTAATTGTGTTTAGTTGGTATTTGTTGCATATTTTGCTTTACTTTGCACCATAATGTTACTTTCTTGTTCGAAGATATGCTTTTGTTGTTTTCTCTTTACAAGATGGTGTTTGGCCATGTTTTCAAGACACAGACATGTTCTTGGATAAAAATAATGAAGACAAAGTATTGTTCTAGCAAGATGCACGATTGGTTGTGTGTTTTACAGATGGTCGTGCCTCAATCTGATGCAAAGGAGATGGGACGTGTGTTTCTAGCATGATGAAGAAGTTTCTCCATAGATAAGCATGGTTAGTCGTGTGAAATTCACACGGTTATGCCTTTCTCCAGCCGAATCAGTGCAACACACGGTCGACCCATGTGAAGTTCACATGGCCATGTCACAACACTGCCAAACGCAAGGAAAAGGGGGTTCGCATATTTATAGAAAGTCGGGGTCAACTCTATATAAAGGAAGACTTACCAATTGGAAAGGAGGATGACATGTGTCTTAAAAAAAGCACCAAAAGTGAGAGAATTGGAGGAGAAGAGCAAGGAGATTCAAGGATGACAACGAGAGTTCATCCATAGAGGAGCAATCAAGACTCTACTTCAACCAAAGCAGAGTGTATTATCTTTCAAACTCATATATCTTTGGTTGTAATCTTTTAATTTTGATGTCTTGTCCTTGTTTCTTATTATACAAGAAGAAGATCTCTTGATTCTAGGATTAGGGAGTAACCATATGTATGTTGAACGTTATCATGCAAACATTTTGAGTTTTTCTGATTATTAATTGCAAATTATGTTTCCTAGTTTGATGAAGATGTTTGGGCTTGCTCTTGTTCTACTATGCATTGTCAATGTGGGTGTAAAAATCATTCATACCGAAATCTAGGGGAATTTAGAAAGAACCGAAAGGTGACTTTCCCCAAAAAATTGTAGAAACCTAAGAGGTGAAAGAATAGGAAATGAAAGAAGGACCACCTTTCATGGGGAGAACATAGGACATCTTAGAGCTTCTTGAACCTATTGCATTTAGAGGTCATGAAGTAGGATAAATCAAGTCAGAGAGAATGTGGGACCACGTGACATGGGTAACCCAATGATGGCAACATCAAGAGCTCTTTCGATCCGAAAGGGAATCTCTAGATTGGGAGAGGTAATTCCCATGTACTACTAAAAGTTCATCGAGATTAAATGAGATTGTCTACCCAGAAGATCGATCATAGAGAACTTAGGAACATAAGTAACCAACACATTCAACATCATATAGGTGAAATCGAAATCTTAGAATCCCTTGAGCTTTGTCAGTAACAATACTAGCATAGAGTAATTTCTCACACTAAGATCAAGTCAAGAAAATCATAACCATTGAATAAATAGGTCCTCAAATATCAGTCCCTATGGAATCGATATTATTTTATTACTTAATGACAACTGTAAACTTGCGGAGGTTAAGCGCAGTTCGATCATTGGCCTCATAGTTGAGGACTAATTTGCTTGCATCAAGTTTTTAGCAACGTGGATTGTTTAATTGGATATTTGTTGAAAAATGTATTCATTGGATTAGAATTTAGTTTTTCCCAATTTTTTAGCATTAGTATTCTAGAAATTTCTTTTATCTTTACTTTCAATTTTTCCTAGTTTGAGTTTGCATTCACCATTATTTTCTCTTTTTTCTAGCTGGATTTTGATTGATTCTAGGGGTGTTTCCAATTTCTTTGTATGCGTAGGCATACAAAGACTGAGAATTTGTATCCTCTTGATCTATCACAGACCATCTAAATAGAGAGAGATGGAGGGGGATAGAGGACCATATAATAATAACTTGGTGAACATTTGGAATAGACATCTTCGAGATTATGCAACACCAAGCATGAGAGGACTGAGATCATGAAGGGTTTTGCTTATCGAGGCTGTGAGGGGAAACTTCGCTTCCTACTTCACATCGGTAGCTTGTCCATGGCGATCCCTTCGATGTCCCCGGATTAAAAAAATTTAATCCTAGACAAAAGGGATTGCCAAAGCAACCAAGTCATCGTCGTGCTATTCGTTTAGAGAGGACACTTGAACAAACTAGTTGTTCAAGCGACCATCCTCTATTCTACGAGTATCCGCGGAATAGACGATGTCCGGATCGCCGGTTTTTGTGTTTATGCACGGGATCCAAGGTTTATTTAGCCATTTACAGATTTATAACATGCTTATAATTGAAAAACAAAACAAGCAACAAACAAAAGAAGAAAGTAGAATAGGTATACCTCTCGATCTTCTAATGTATGACCTTCCTCCTTTTGGACGTCGTGTGGGCGACGATCCACCAAAAGTCGAAGCTCCTAGATCGCAAATCTTCCTTCCAAGCTCTTCCAAAGCAAGAAGAAGAATAGAAACAAGGTTTTTCTCCTCACTAGAAACAACCAACAAGGAATCAAAGCTTTCCTTGCCGCCGGCCAACTAGATGAAGAAGAAGATGGTGGAAAACAACCAAGACACCAAGGGAAGCCCTATATCATGTTTCCACCACCTAAGGATAGGGAGAAGGGAGATTTTGGGCATCAGCCAAGGGCTAGGAAGGGCCTGGAAATCTGCTGGACGTTGGCCACAAGACAAGGAAGAAGAAAGGAAACCTTGCCTTATTTGGTGCCGCCCTAGCCTCCAAACCCTAACCCTAATTCTAATCCTATCTCAACTAGGATTCCCTTCTATTGCCGCCCAAGCCTTGCTCTCTTCAATTGTTGTTCACGCCAACCCCTTGACACCCTTTTATAGAGTTAGGGATAAGTCATGAATTAATCTCCTCCTTTGGTTCTAGGGATTTAATCTCAACCGTCGGATCTAGAGATTTAATCTCAATCGTCGGATCTTAGAGATTTAATCTCTACCAATGGATCTTAGAGTTTTATTTCTATCCATTGGATCTAAGCATCATGAGGTGTTAATAGGCTACATTAGGGACCATGAGGAGGAGTTGGGTCTTGGCCACCCATGGATCAAGCCCACATAAAGTCCGATCCACTAATGATGATCCAATCCACTAAAGCTTCATCATTGATCTACCTCACCAACCCCATATGATAATATGGGCTCCATATATTATTTGTACATTTTCTCCCCGTGTTTAAGATCTCGAATGTCCGTCGATTAATTAATTTACTGACCATTAATTAATCAACATCTAACTCCTTGAGTAGTACCACTCAACCTTTTCATCATGCCGGATCAAGTCCACCTGCAGGGTTTATATGATGAACCTTATGAGCTCCTCAAGGGGACATCATCATCCTAATATATAGGACACGGTTTCCTCCTATAATCAACGACACACCATATAAATAATATCATCTCCCAACTTACCGAGTCTATCGATTTAATCTATAAATCTCGCCCATTGGTAAATCAAAGAGATGAGTACTAAGTATATGTGTCTGTTATTATATCTAGATTAAGAGCATGTACTAAATAATATCTGAGGTCCGATTCGATTATGTAGTCAGCAATAAATCGAATCACCTCGAAGTCGGTCCTTCTCAATACACACAAAGTGCACTAGTGTGATTCTATGGTCAAGACAAACAAATACCAAACCATACTACAACCATTCCAATGGTTTGTCCAAAGCCATCTCGATTGGGAGCATTTACTTATACTATTCAAGGGGCTGATAACATGATCTCCTGTGTGACACCACACACCATGTTATCTATAATGTAAAGTATTAGAAAATATTCCATAACCATAAAAATATGCAAACAATGATCATGTGATTCTTATTCCAAAATTAGGATGTTCATACAAAAGATAGACTTTTCAGTATACATTCCTACAATCTCCCACTTATACTAAAAGACTATGCTGTCTTCAAACTGCCATACATCTGATCCCCATTCCCTCCACATGCCTATCAAAAGCTCTCGTCGGAAGGGCCTTAGTGAAAGGATCTGCCAGGTTATCCTCTGATGCAATCTTAGCCACAACAACTTCTCTCTTTACGATTTCTCGTATCTGGTGGTACTTACGCTCTATGTGTTTACTTGCCTTATGGGCTCATGGTTCCATCGAGTTTGCAACTGCACCACTATTATCACAATAAATTGTGATAGTTCTGGGCAAACCAGGAATCACATCCAAGTCCATCAGGAAGTTCCTGAGCCATATAGCTTCTTTGGCCGCCTCAGAGGCTGCCACATACTCAGCTTCCATGGTAGAGTCTGTCATGTATCTCTGCTTGACACTCCTCCATACAATGGCTCCACCTCCCAAAGTAAACACAAAACCTGAGGTAGACTTACTGTTATCCCTATCAGATTGGAAGTCGCAATCCATGTAACCCACAGGGAGTAATTGGTGCAGTAGAAACTAGCATATAATCCCTAGTCCTTCTCGGGCACTTCAATATATGCTTTACCATAGTCCAATGTCCTCGCCCCGATTACTCGATATCACGACCATGCCCACGGTAAAGCAGATATCTGGTCTCATACATAGCATCACATACATGAGGCTTCCTACTGACGAAGCATAAGGAACCGCCTACATTATTTCTATCTCCTCAGATGTTCTAGGACACATCTCCTTAGATAAAGGAACTCCATGCTCGAAAGGTAGAAAACCCTTCTTGGAGTTCTGCATGCTAAAACGATCCATAATCGTGTCTATGTATGAAGCTTGGGATAAGCACAACATCCATTTCCTACGATCCCTTATAACCTTGATCCCAAGGATGTGTCCCACTTTTCCCAAGTCCTTCATATCAAACTGTTTGGACAACCATACCTTTACGTCCGATAACACCTTGATATTGTTGCCAATCACCAAAATGTTATCTACGTATAGTACAAGAAATACCACTACGTTTCCATCACATCTCTTGTATAAACAAGACTCATTCGGACTTTGAATAAATCCATAAGACTGGATTACCTCATCAAAGCGGATGTTCCAAGACCTCGAAGCTTGCTTCAATCAATAAATGGGCTGATTAAGCTTACATACAAGATGCTCTTTGCCCTTAGCAATGAATCCCTCTGGTTGCTTCATGTAGATGTTTTCCTCAAGACTTCCATTAAGGAAAGTTGTCTTGACATCCATCTGCCACACCTCATAATCCATATGAGCTGCTATGCATAAGAGAATCCAGATAGACTTAAGCATGGCTACCGACGAAAAGGTCTCCTCATAATCGACACCCTCTTTCTGAGTATACCCCTTCGCAACAAGCCTCGCTTTGAAGGTCTCAACCTTCCCATCTATTCCTCTCTTTCTCTTGTAGATCCACTTGCATCCAATGGTTTTTATACCATGGGTGGTTCTACTAGCTCCCATACCTGATTTGAATCCATAGATTCAATCTCAGCATTCATTGCACTTTGCCAAGATATTGCATCTTTATCTTGGATTGCCTCGTCATATATCTAGGGATCAGGTTCATGTTCGCCAAGGACCAAATCAGAAGATTCTCCCAAGAACATGAATCAATCAGGCTGTCTTACAACCCTCCAACTACGACGAGGTATCACCTGTGTATCCTTTGTGACACGCGGTGCAGTGACATGTGGTATATCCTCTTGTACTGGTGGTACTAAAGAAGTGACTTCCCCTTTTAACTCCTCCAGAACAATTTTACTCTTGACTTGTGGCTCATCACATAGTCTTCCTTTAGAAATCTGGCGTTCGTGCTAACGATCACCCTCTGATCACTAGGACTATAAAACAATCCACCCTTCATTCCCCTGGGATAGCCAACGAACATGCATACTTTTGTACGAGTTTCCAACTTACCAGCATCTGCCTTCAGCACATGTGCTGGACTCCCCCATATCTGAATATGTCTTAACTAGGCTTTCGCCTAGTCCACAACTCTGTGGGAGTAGAAGGCAGTGATTTAGATGGTACCAAGTTCAGAATGTACACCGTCGTATCTAGAGCATATCCCCAGAACGAATCTGGCAAGTCAGAATAACTCTTCATCGATCTAACCATCTCCATAAGAGTCCTATTCCTTCGCTCTGCTACACCATTCTGCTGGGGTGTGCCAGGTGCAGTCAATTAGGATTGAATCCCATCCTCTGATAAGTAGTTCCTAAACTCTCGCAAAAGCTACTCACCACCATGATCAGATCGTAGTGTCTTGATACTTTTACCTTGACGTTTCTCCACATCAGCCTTGAATTCTTTGAAATTGTTAAAGCATTCAGACTTGCGGCGCATCAGGTAAATATATCCATATCTTAAGTAATCATCTATAAAAGCGATGAAATACTCAAAACCACCTCTAGCCTGGATAGACATAGGACCACACAAATCAGAATGAACCAAATCTAATACATCTTTGGCTTTATACCCCTTGTCCTTAAAAGGACTCTTGGTCATTTTACCTTCCAAGCAAGATTCGCAGGTTGGAAGATCCTCCACCACTAATGAACCCAAAGGTCCATCAGCTATCAACCTTTGAATTCTTCTTAGGTTAATGTGACGAAGCCTAAGATGCCAAAGATATGTTTGGTTCATCTTCGAAGGTTCTTTTCTCTTATTGGAATTAGAAGATGAGTTATAAACTTCAATTTTCATCGTGGGAGGTTTTGGTTCAAGTGTATACAAATTTCCTATCAATGTACCTGAACAGATATTCTCCCTATTCCTTTTTATAACAGCTCTGTCATTAAAAGAAATAGAATATCCATCCATAAACAATTTAGAAACTGAAACTAAGTTCTTTCTAAATAAAGTTACATAAAGGGAATTTTCAAGAACCTAAGTTTTATTTTTCTCAAGAGATAAATAAAACTTCTCCTACTGCAATAGCCGCCACCTTCATGGCATTGCCCAAGTAAATGGTAATATCCCCTTTAGCTAGTCGTCGGGTTTCCTGGAACTCCTGCAAAGTGTTGCAGACATGATCAGAGGCTTCTATATCTAGACACCAGGTGCCGGTAGATAACACCGCTAATCATGGTTCAACGACTAGTCCAAAAGGTATACCTTTGTTCTGCTTTGGATTGGGACAATCCTTCTTCCAATGTCCATCCTAATTATAAGTGAAGTACTTGCCTTTCAGCTTCTTCACTCTTCCCTGAGATCCTCCCACCACCTTTGCTCTACCTTGTTTCTCCTTCTTCTTGCCTTTCGGCTTAGAAGTATAAACCTTTTTGAGCAACCATGGCTTGAGGACACTCTTCGAAGAGTGCATACTTGTACTCCTTAGCAGATAAGACAATATCTAGATTCTTTTCCAATCAACATTGTTTGGGTACAGTAAGTTTATTTCCTTTAGTATCATAGTAAGTGGACTGAAAGTCATTTTTGAAAATCCTAAGAATCACATAGATCATTACTGTAGATTTCAAAAAATTATTGATTCCTCAAACAATAAAATTTCAAAATCAACCAACACCTCAAAACACCGAGAATATTGCATGCCACGATCGTGTGGGCGTATACGAATTCTACATTTGTATGAGGAGATTTTACCCATTAATTTTACTATCTTGTCAACCTAACTTTTTGACAAGTAAAATTAATAGTTGGTTTCTCTTCGGCCCTACAAATAAAAGCAGTGACTCCGATGGGAAGGATACTTATATTTGTATCTAAGTGTTCACCATTACTCAGTACCAAGGTAATTATCTCGGGTTATGTGCCTTACGATGGGCAAGTACACACGCTCCTTAATAATTTCCTATAACCATATTCGACCTTGTGATCCGCAAACAAACTCATCCGATGGGGAGGAAGGCACTCAGAGCCGACGCACAAATTTATTTGCATCACTTGTCAAATCGTAATGGAGGTCGTGGGAATTTATAAAAATATCCCTCTCCCACTTAGTAATTTGAAAATGAGGAATTTTCTAGGCTACGACATGCATATCAAACAATAAGCAATAAATATGAAAAATAAAAATTATTTTTCAACTATTATGGCTTTTGTTTTCAATATATCTCTCGTCGCATCACCATCTTGTCCGCTCCTCCTACGCCATGTACGAGCCATCCGGAGATCCGAGCCGAGACTAAAACCTATTTTAATTTACATCCATCGATCCTATACTCCAAGAGGGAGTGTACATGAAATCAAGATCGAAAGTAAAATAAAATAAAGAGTAGCTAAACAATGCCGTATTTAATTTACAAAAACTAAATACTAGCCTCGTCAACCCCGAGGATTCAACAAAACAAATATTTATACACATAAAATCACATACACACATATGGCCATAATAGTCGGATCTTATGCCTGCAACCAAAGAGTTAAACTACGCATATCCTACTATTATCCGGCACATATAATATATGAAAAAGTGCATAAAAATTAACCGAATCCTAAACACACAAAACCGAAAACCTTGGCTCTGATACCAATTGAAGGGTTTTGCTTATCGAGTCTGTGAGGGGAAACTTCGCTTCCCACTTGACCTCGGTAGCTTGTCCATGGCGATCCCTTCGATGTCCCCAGATTAAAAAAATTTAATCCTAGACAAAAGGGATTGCCAAAGCAACCAAGTCATCGTCGTGCTATTCGTTTAGAGAGGTCACTTGAACAAACTAGTTGTTCAAGCGACCATCCTCTATTCTACGAGTAGCCGCGGAATAGACTTTGTCCGGATCGCCGGTTTTTGTGTTTATGCTCAGGATCCAAGGTTTATTTAGCCATTTACAGATTTATAACATGCTTATAATTGATAAAAAAAAACAAGCAACAAACAAAAGAAGAAAGTAGAATAGGTATACCTCTCGATCTTCTAATGTATGACCTTCCTCCTTTTGGACGTCGTGTGGGCGACGATCCACCAAAAGTCGAAGCTCCTAGATCACAAATCTTCCTTCCTTGCTCTTCCAAAGCAAGAGGAAGAATAGAAACAAGGTTTTTCTCCTCACTAGAAACTACCAACAAGGAACCAAAGCTTTCTTTGCCGCCGGCCAACTAGATGAAGAAGAAGATGGTGGAAAACAACCAAGACACCAAGGGAAGCCCTATATCTTGTTTACACCACCTAAGGAGAGGGAGAAGGGAGCTTTTGGGCACTGGCCAAGGGCTGGGAAGGGCCTGGAAACCTGTTGGACATTGTCCACAATACAAGAAAGAAGAAAGGAAACCTTGCCTTATTTTGTGCCGCCCTAGCCTCCAAACCCTAAACCTAATTATAATCCTATCTCAACTAGGATTCCCTTCCTTGCCGCCCAAGCCTTGCTCTCTTCAATTGTTGTTCACGCCAACCCCTTGACACCCTTTTATAGAGTTAGGGATAAGTCATGAATTAATCTCCTCCATTGGTTCTAGGGATTTAATCTCAACCGTCGGATCTAGAGATTTAATCTCAACCGTCGGATCTTAGAGATTTAATCTCTACCAATGGATCTTAGAGTTTTATTTCTATCCATTGGATTTAAGCATCATGAGGTGTTAATAGGCTACATTAGGGACCATGAGGAGGAGTTGGGTCTTGGCCACCCATGGATCAAGCCCACATAAAGTCCGATCCACTAATGATGATCCAATCCACTAAAGCTTCATCATTGATCTACCTCACCAACCCCATATGATAATATGGGCTCCATATATTATTTGTACATTTTCTCCCCGTGTTTAAGATCTCGAATGTCCGTCGATTAATTAATTTACTGACCATTAATTAATCAACATCTAACTCCTTGAGTAGTACCACTCAACCTTTTCATCATGCCGGATCAAGTCCACCTGCAGGGTTTACATGATGAACCTTATGAGCTCCTCAAGGGGACATCATCATCCTAATATATAGGACATGGTTTCCTCCTATAATCAACGACACACCATATAAATAATATCATCTCCACACTTACCGAGTCTATCAATTTAATCTATAAATCTCGCCCATTTGTAAATCAAAGAGATGAGTACTAACATTTGTAAATCAAAGAGATGAGTACTTAGTATATGTGCCCGTTATTATATCGGGATTAAGAGACGTACTAAATAATATCTGATGTCCGATTCGATTATGTAGTCAGCAATAAATCGAATCACCTCTAAGTCGCTCATGCTCAATACACACAAAGTGTACTAGTGTCATTCTATGGTCAAGACAAACCAATACCAAACCACACTACAACCATTCCGATGGTTTGTCCAAAGCCATCTCGGTTGGGAGCCTTTACTTATACTTTTCAAGGGGCCGATAACATGATCTCCTATGTGACACCACACACTATGTTATCTACAATGTAAAGTATTAGACAATATTGCATAACCATAAAAATATGAAAACAATGATCATGTGATTCTTATTCCAAAATAAAGATGTTCATACAAAAGATAGACTTTTCAGTATACATTCCTACAGATCAAGCATAGTTAGCCCGACTATACAGGCTAATAACTTTGAGCTCAAGTCGATATTCATACACATGGTCCAACATAACCAATTTGGTGAATCGCTATGGGGGATCCGAATATGCACTAGGAGATTTTTATGGAGATCTGTTCAACAATGAAGATTAATGGAGTACCTGCAGATGCCATTTGTCTGAGTTTATTTCTATTTCCCCTCAATGACAAGATGAAAATGTTGCTGCATTCTTTACCCTCAGGGAGCATGACTACATGGGAGCAATGCGAGTTATAATTCTTGAATAATTTTCTCGCCAAACAAGACTACCCATATGTGCCATCTAATCACAAGCTTTAAGAAGAAAGAGGGGGAGTCTTTATTTGAAGTTTGGGATTGATTTAAGAGTTTACTCCATCAGTTCCTTTATCATGGACTTGAGCGGTGGCTAGTGATTCACACATTCTATAACAAAATCACATATTCCACGAAAGTATCCTTGGATTTTGTTACAGGAGGAGCTTTAATAAACAAGACTATCGAGGAAGTAGAAGAGATGATTAAAGAGGTGGCACAAAATCACCACCAATGGGCTTCCGAACGTAGTCATCCTATGCAAGCTGTAGGGAAATACACTATCAATTCCATAGAATACATAACATCTAGGTTGAATCCGCTGAACAAGAGGTTTGACTCTTTGAATTCAAATATTGCATATGCTGCTCATTTGCTTTGTGCAAGCTATGGATTGGCAAGTCACTCTGAAGAGTATTATTTTGGGGATTCTTCTAACCAAGGAGGCCAAATAGAGCAGGTTGACATTGTTAGCAATTTCAATCCAAGGCCTAATGATATGTACTCCAACACTTACAATCCTGGTTGGACAAACCACCCTAATTTTTCCTACAGGAACAACTCTAAGAGTTTTTAGCAACCGGGAGGATACGGGCAGTAGCCCAATGCACAACAACTGCCTCAAAAGTTGAGACTAGAGCATATGATGGAGGGGTTCATACAAATCCAAACCAAGGCGAACACTGAATTTTAACAAAGGCAATTGCAGACGAAAGAGGTGCAGAAGGAGTTAAAAGCTTCTATGGATGGACTCACAAGCCATACAAAAATTTTAGAGAACTAAATTTCTCAACTTGCTAGCTCATCCACAAGAACACTAGGAAAACTTCCTGGATAGCCATAAGTAAATCCAGTAGGGCATTGCAACACCTTATTTCATCAGAGGAGCCTTTCGTTAAAGACATCATTTCCCTTCTTGTACAGTCGCACGACACTAGATTTGAAGAACAAGATGCGGAGGAACCAAGGCCAGAAGTTAAAAACTACGCAGCCATTTTAGTGGTGCAGAAAAGCCCTGTGGATATTCCCAACAAGTACCCTCAAAAACTTGAATACCCAGGTGACTTCTCGATTTTTTGTAGAATTAATAGTTTCCATTTGAATGAAGCCCTATGCGACCTAGGTTCTAGTGTATATAAACATTATGCCTCGTAAATTCTATATAACGATGGGGTTAAGGGGCCTTAAAGACACAAATATAACCCTGAGACTCACTGATTATATAGTAAGGCAACCCTTAGGTGTTTTAGAGATATCTCGGTAACGATAGAGAATTTTGTGATAACCATCGATTTTCTTTAGGTTGATATGGGTGAGAACCCTCAATTACCCATCATTTTAGGTAGACATTTCTTAGCTACTGCAGGGGAAGTTATTGATGTCAAGAACAAACATTTATTCATAGAGGTTGATAATGAATGGATCCATTTTGTTTTTTCTTATCATAGAAGCTCATATAACTACAAGGATATTTTTTGCAGGAAAGCATATTTATGAAGGGTTTTGCTTATGGAGTCCATGAGAGGAAACTTCGCTTCCCACTACACCTTGGTTGTTTGTTCATGGCAATCCCATCGATGTCCCCGGATTAAAAAAAATTTAATCCAAGACAAAAAGGATTTCCCAAACAATCAAGCATCGTCGTGCTATTCGTTTAGAGAGGTCACTTGAACAAACTCGTTGTTCAAGCGACCAACCTCTATTCTACGAGTAGCCACGGAATAGACGCTGTCCGGATCGTCGGTTTTTGTGTTTATGTTCGGGGTCCAAGTATATTTAACAACAAAACAGAATATATAAAGTAAACAACCTCATATAACATGCATATAATTGAGAAACAATTATAAACATAATACAAAAGAACACTAATAAAAATAAACAAGATTATACCTCTTGTTATACCTCTTGATCTTCTATTGTATGTCCTTCCTATTTTCGGACGTCGTGTGGGCGACGATCTACCAAAA
Source organism: Wurfbainia villosa (assembly GCA_025175895.1). Taxonomy (NCBI): domain Eukaryota; kingdom Viridiplantae; phylum Streptophyta; class Magnoliopsida; order Zingiberales; family Zingiberaceae; genus Wurfbainia; species Wurfbainia villosa. Next base: position 40,028,772 of record CM045988.1, read on the forward strand.
GTTGAAGCCTCCTAGATCACCAATCTTCCTTTCCTTGTTCACTCCAAACAAAGGAAGATCATAAAAAAAAACTCATCTTCCTATCTAGAACCGGCCACCAAGTCAATAAACTCGATGTTGCCACCGGCCAAGGAAGAGAACATGGAGTATGGAAACCGGCCAAAGGAGAATCAAAGAGGGCATGGGCGCCGACCAACACATGGAGAAGAGAAAGGAAAGCAATCCTCCTCCTTGTTGCCGCCCAAACTCTAAACTAGGCTCTCCTAATTTCCGGCCAAGGATTAAGGGAAGGAGAATAGGTTGAGCTCCGACCAAGGTAGAGGGAACAAGGATAGTGGCCGGCCAACCTTAGGAAGAAGAAGAAGAAGCTTCCTCCACTTGTTGCCGCCCACCACCAACACCCAAACCCTAACCCTAGCCGCCCACTCCTAATCCTATCCCAACTAGGAATACTTGTCGCCCAAGGGAAGCTACCCTAATGCCATCCATCATTAGCCATAGATGAAGGGGAGAAGGTTGGGCACCGGCCAAACCAAGGATAGAAGAAGGAAGAAGGGTGTCGGCCACCAAAAAAAGAAGAAGAAGAGAAACATCATTCCTTAATTGTGGCCACCCAAAACCCTAAGCCTCCCTTCCTCTTGCCGCCCAAAACCCTAGCCCCCTTTCCTCTAATTGTGTCTTGCCGCCCACCCCTATTCCATCCTATTATAGAGTTAGGGATAAGCCTTGGTTTAATCTCCACCATTGGTTCTACGGATTTAATCTCAACCGTCGGATCTAGAGATTTAATCTCAATCGTCGGATCTTAGAGATTTAATCTCTACCTTTGGATCTAGAGTTTTGTTTCTATCCATTGGATCTAAGCTTCATGAGGTGTTAATAGGCTACAATAGGGACCATGAGGAGGAGTTGGATCTTGGCCACCCAATGGATCAAGCCCACATAAAGTCCGATCCATTAATGATAATCCAATCCACTAAAGGTTTATCATTGATCTACCTCACCAACCCCCATAAGATAATATGGGCTCGATATATTATTTGTACATTTTCTCCCCGTGTTTAAGATATCGAATGTCCGTCGATTAATTAATTTACTCACCATTAATTAATCAACATCTAACTCCTTGAGTAGTACCACTCAACCTTTTCATCATGCCCGGACCAAGTCCACCTGCAGGGTTTACATGATGAACCTTATGAGCTCCTCAAGGGGACATCATCATCCTAATATATAGGACACAGTTCCCTCCTATAATCAATGGCACACCATATAAAAAATATCATCTCCCAACTTACTGATCCTATCGATTTAATCTATAAATCTCGCCCATTGGTAAATCAAAGAGATGAATACTAAGTATATGTGCCCATTATTATATCTGGATTAAGAGCATGTACATAATAATATCTGAGGTCCGATTCGATTATGTAGTCAGCAATAAATTGAATTACCTCTTAGTCGGTCATGCTCAATACACTCAAAGTGCACTTGTGTGATTCTATGGTCAAGACAAACCAATACCAAATCACACTACAACAATTCCGATGGTTTGTCCAAAGCCATCTCGGTTGTGAGCCTTTACTTATACTCTACAAGGAGCCGATAACATGATCTCCCGTGTGACACCACACACCATGTTATCTACAATGTAATGTATTAGACAATATGCATAACCATAAAAATATGCAAATAATGATCATGTGATTCTTATTTCAAAATAAAGATGTTCATACAAAAGGTAGACTTTTCAGTATACATCCCTACAATTTAGTATAGGAAAAAGGGGAAAAAAGTAGAGGTACTCCCGGAAGGACCTAATTGAACTACAGGGTAGGGTTATTAGGATGGATGACCTCGTTGATGGTTGCCTCGGATGAGTTAAGGGTCTGGGATTTGATCTAGATTGAAAAATGAAACATGGGTCAAGCTAAAGACCTTAAACAAACACTTCTTGGGAGGCAACCCTACTTTATTTCATTTTATTTTCATTTATTTCAGTTTTAGGTTTTCAATTTTGGATAATTATTGTTTTTATTTGATTTTTAGTGATTCAAAGAAACTACCAAGCGAAAAAAATCAATTTGGAAGAGCCCACAGCTTGAAGCACGGGCGATCATGTGAAATTCACACCACCATGTCTCAGAAGTAGAAGAAAACATGGCAGGGTGTGTGTTATCGGTGCAAGACCATGGTTCGCAACAAGATTTTCCCAAGGAACAAATGACTGACTATGTTAAATTTACATTGTCGTGCCTGCTTCTGGGAAAAATCCGAGCGACAACCATACTGGGACACACGACTTGCCAGGTGAAATTCACACAACCGTGTCACCTCCTTATAAATAGGTGTGTGCTGTGTGTTTTTCCCAAACCATCGTGCCTTTTGATTTCCAAGCCCTAACTCTTTCTTCTCCACCACATCCAACCCTAATTCTCTTCCAAGGAGCCCTCTTTCACATGGAAACTCTCCAAAAGTGAAGATGAGGAGGACAAGACGTGGAGATGATGCTTCTTCTTCTTCCAATCCAAAGAAAAAGGGTAGGGACCAACAACCTACTCAACAGCAAGGTAACACCCCTTTGGGCATATTATTTTATGATGATTTATCTAAGTCTCATTTTGAAATGTTATCTGCTCATAGGATAGTAGCTACAAGATACATAGATGAATCCTTGTTAGAAACCCTAGATTTACTAAACGATGTCCAATGGTTATTTCACAATGTAGGCTGGGAAGAGCTAATGGGAATTACATGCCCAATTTACCCTAGGGTTACATTGGAATTTTTAAGTTAGGTGGATGCGGAGATTTTGTCTAGTAAGGATAGTAGAGAAGGGAAGGTGACTTTTATCTTTTTTAATAAGGAACATGAGTGCAATTTACATTAATGGAACTATTGTTTTGGTTGTTTCACAATGTAGGTTGGGAAGAGCTAATGGGAATTAGATTCCCATCTTATCCTAGTGTTTCATTGGAATTTTTATGTTAGGTGGATGCGGAGATTTTGAATGGTATGGATAGTAGAGAAGGGAAGGTGACTTTAAGGCTATTTAATAAGGAACATGAGTGGAATTTACATTAATGGAAATATTGTTTTGGCCTACCTAGTAGGGGAGATAGGAGAACACCCAACAGTTTCAACATATGATCAGTTTGGTATGATTTGACTGAAGAAACCTCCTATGACCCATCTAGGGCAAAAGCCTCCCGATTCCAAAATCCAATTTTTAGGTACATCCATTGATTTATGGAAAATATTATTTTTGAAAGAGGTGATAGTGATGGGGTAGTACATGCAAGTGAACTTTTGTACCTTTGGAATATGCTTGAAGGAAATAATTCAGTGGATGTCGGATCTCATTTTATAATGCACTTAGTTAAGATGGGTAAAGCACCAAAGGGGAATATTATCTTAGGGGGTTTAATAACTCATATTTGCGAGACGTTAGGGTACGATTGTGGTGTTTTAGAAAGAGTAGAAGGATGCCCTAGCATAGATTTAGGGGTGTGCAAGACCATGAAGATGATTGTGAGAGATGAAAATTCTTTTTGTTTTGTAAGGAAAAGCATGACACCCCTTAGGCTCCCTAACCCTGATTGTACCATAGTTATAAACCCCACAAATTGGCTCTTAGATAGGATAACTGTGGCCTCACCACAAGCAGGTATGTCTTCCCATGCACCCGTTCACCACATTCACCCATTGATCCCTCCAGCCATAGGATCCCTTCTACCTCACGACCCCAACCTGTACGACATTCTTTTTCTTCTTTTGGACATGCTGCAGGTGAGTTCACTTTGATTTCTCAGAGTTGGAATCGCACCTTGATGATATCTATGTAGAGCAGCAAACACATGGATAGTGGTGGGACGAGCAGTGGACTTTCACTCGAGAGGAGTTCCAAGACTTGAGAGGGCATTATTAGTGAGAAAACCAATACTATGGCCATGCATACCAGTATTTTAATGAGGAGGCTTAGTTCTGATAGGAGGTGCAGTAGTTCATGCACGATGCACATATGTAGTGGGTATGGGAGGAGGATCGCAGAGCAGTTGTAGAGTCTACCAACTCGTAGGTTGACCACATGTACATGTGGCATCAACATTTGAGCACCTAGTTCCCTGATGAGCCTGAGTTGTCGAGACTTCCTCATTTCCCTCCAAGGCCACAATGATAAAAGGTATGTTTGCAATTAAGTCTGGGGGAGGAGTGGTTAATCATCTTTCTTGCTACAATATTTTATGCTATTCTATTTTGGTGGTTTTATTTGAAGTATCTATCTTTTGGTTATGTAGATTTGTTTGAACTTAGAATTGTTTATTTTCTTGTTCGTGTCCACATGCATTTTAGTTAGTTTAGTATAGCTTGAAATTTTTGCTTTGATCAATGCAAGAGTAAGTTTCGGAATTTTTTTTTTAGTTATGGTGATGCATTTTCATGAGCATTTAACTTTTTCTTATCTTATGGTACCAATTTATGATATGATGTTGAAATGTTCACCAAGTTCCACTACTCTAATTTTACTTTTTCCCCAACAGTTAACCTGAATTCCAAATGGTTGCCTAGTACAAATTAGTTATAATTCATCTTGTTAGAATTAGTACTTTGGAATCCATGGGTGACTCTGGATTAGCATTTTAGTTACTGGAGATGCTCGGATTGTGTAAATTTATTTGAAAAAATGGAATTTTAGTGAGAGTTTTAGAACAAAAAAATAAGAGAGAAAAAAAGAGAAGAGAGAAAAAAAAAGGAGAGCTTAAAAATAGTAATCATGGGTGGAAATGGTTTAAGGCCCTTTTTAGATCGAATTAAGTTACTGAGGAAATACCTACCAATTTCTCTAGATACTAAGCACGCCTTTGAGAGTTCATGCTAATTTTAGGAAATGATCCTCACTTAGGGCAGATAAGTGTCTAAAGCAAGAGACCTTAGGAATGTTATGAGATGACGACTTGACTTGCTTGGAGATTGAAACTCTTAGGATAAAGTTTTGCACTTGCACGGAAAACTTACTTAGTGAACTTGGTGAACCTATTTATTTGCTTAAACCATAGTACCACTTGATAAGATTTGGTGAACATGCTAGACATTATAGTGATATATTTCTCTGTGTTGAATTTGTTAGTTATAGCCCTAGAACCAATCATGTGATGTTGAATAGGGAACATTTTGTATCATATTCTATAAAGGCAAAGGATTGGTTATTATATTTACGTCTTGCTTGTGTCATCTAAATTAAATATAATAATGCCCTAGAAAAGTAGGTTCTTATCTACAAAACACATCAATTGACGAATTGATTATGAGAGGCTGTAGAGAACACTTTCCTAAATGTTCCTAGTCAAGTATTAATATGCAAGGGCCATATTAATACATAAAGACTAGCATGTAGGTCAATTGATGACTTGATCTCACAAGTCATGGATATATGATATCAAGTTGACACATGGGTATATATTAGAGAATATATACTGAACTGACCCGCCATGAGAAAGTTTCATGGATCGTCATATGAGTGTCATAAACTTTCTCATGTGACTATTGGTATGAATAGTCATCAAACCTGAAGTCACTACGGTTCCCTACATAAGGAGTTATGTACTTTGGTATCATCAAACGTCACCCGTAACAGGGTGGACCATAAAGGCGATTACTGGGTATATAACAAATTATGCGGAGGGATGTGAGTGATGTAGATGGGATCTATCTCTCCCATATGACGGGAGTGATATCTGTGGGCCCCTTGATTGAGTAGAACTACTAAAACGCATGACCATGCTCGAATGAGTCAATATGAGATATTGAGCTCATTTGTTTGAGTTAGTTTACTCAGGGATCAAGAAACACATAGATTGATCGAGTATGACACAGTCTATGCCTCATTGGTCAATCTGATATCAAGGATAGAAGGACACGGTCATACATTATAGTAGTCACGGAAAGGTTAGTCGGATCTTGACTTATTTCGTAACTTGGGTAGCAATGATGTATTGCTAGATGCCGCTCATTGCTTGTGTATCTAAAAGAGTTTAGATCCACTGCCAACGTTATGAGAGCCTATAGGGTCACACACAAAGAGCATGATGATTAGAAGAATTAGTGCATTCTAGTTTGACTAGAATAATTTGGGAATAAGCTTAAGTACAAAATGGTTTTTTTTTGGACTTTAAGCTCAATGAGAATTTTAGCTTATTGATTTAATGAGATTAATTCAATATGCTAAGCTTATTAATTTAATAAGATTAAATGAATATGTTATCATGATAGCCTAAGTTTAATTGATTTAATAAGATTAATTCAATATGTTACCTTATTGATTTAATGAGATTAATTCAATATGATAACATAAGCTTATTGAATTAATAAGATTAATTCAACATGCATGAATGCCACATAAGCATGCCACCTAAGCATGCCACATAAGCATGCCACCTAAGCTTGATGAGGTGGAAGGAGACAAAGCGTTTTGACCTTTGGAATTTCTCCACATGTGGCTGGCCAAACCTTGTTTGATTATTTTTCAATGCAATTGATTGCATTGAATGTGATAGGAGGTGAAAGGTTTTTTCAATCCTATAAAACACTCCATAGGGTGGCCGGCCAAATGGATGAAAGCTTGAGGCTTGGAGAGAGCTTGGTGGTGAGAGGCTTTGGTTGTGTGGCTTTTGTGAGTGTAGGCTAGCAAGAAGAGTAGTCTTCTTCTTCCTTTCTCTTTTTCCCTACCTTCCTCTTCTTTAGGGACTTCTCTAGCAAGAAGTAAAAGAGAGCTCTTCTAGTTTCTTTTGTGAGACAAGAGCTTGCTCGTGTGGATACATATATAGGCACGGACATTTGAACGTGCTAAAAGATCCAACAAACCCAAGGAGAAGCGGGATTAAAAAGGGCACGCAACAAAGGTAATATTCTCCTATAAGATAGGTTTTGAGAAACTTATTTTTGTACGAGGTTTTCTTTCGCAAGGATCACTTGGAAGGGATCCTATTTTTAGTTCTTGCATATGCTATTTTGCATAAAAATTCCCTACAGTGGTATCAGAGCCACTTGCGAAAGATCGTATAAAAAAATAGGTTTACTCTATTTTATATTTGATATAGAAGTAGGATAAATTTTATTATGAGTTGATAATTGCATTAGCAATTTTTCAAACATAATAAAATATCCGATGTCTTTTAAAAGTTAAAATTGACATGGTGCATGGTTATGGCCTAGTCCCAAAAAGTTTGTGAATGTGTGTGTTGTAATTCTTAATACGGCCTGCGTGTCGTGCCTTTCTCCTAAAATTCTTGTTGTAAAATTAGTTTTAGACTCGAATGTAACTCGAGTATTTCTCCTTTTGTAATATACAAAATAAAGATGGAGGGTCCATTGGAAGATGACGTTACAAGGAGGAAGTCAACAACACAAGACAACCAAAAGGAAGCACTTGGGAGAAGATGTTATCCCTAGGTTGACCAATCAATCTTTTCATTGGCTTGAGAAGATTGTAGAATAAGGGCCATAACCATGACACGCTTAGTTTAATATGTATGTGATGCATGTTAATTTAGCTTATATGTGATGTATGCTAATATGTATGTGATGCATGTTTAAGTTTATTTCTTAATAAGTCAAAAACGATATGCCTACCAAAGTTTGGTACTCACTACTTCCTCGATCATTTGTTGTTGGGTTTGCCAAAGCAAAGCAATGCATTTTATCTTGGAAGAGTGCGAGTGGACAATCGTGATGTCCCGCTATCAAACTTGGTTAAGACTTAATTAAGTTTTTCTTAATTAATTAAGAAAGTAGAGGCATATATTAGCTTTGAACATAAGTTTTAAAAATTAGTTTTGTGTGATTTCCGAACATCAGCTTTGTCTTAGAAAGTGGTCGTTGCTCCGATATCAAAGAAGGCCTCTGTGCCTCGCCACGGCCTGGAAGCTGGTTTAGGAATAAGCACTAAACTAATCTAAACTTAACCAAAGCTATTAAAGAGTTACATCAGATGTAATTGGCAAAAGATTGCCTACCTAATCATACTACGTCTTGGGCGATTAGCCAAAGCTAACTCAAGATGAAGTATGATGTGGATCTTTATCCCATATAAATTTATAGCTAAATAGAAGCTAATGATGTAAGCAAAATGTGTTTGCCTACATCAATAATTAGCTCATATCAAAGCTATGAAAATTTAGTGGGAGCCTCATTTAATTAAAGGCCTAATTAAATGACTTAGGTATGATACTTAATTTTGCATTTTAATGTTGTAGATCACCATGTCATCTAACACGACACACCCCGTCAACTTGCGATCTGTCCTTGAGAAAGACAAGCTCAATGGAGCTAACTTTCTAGACTGGTATAGGAACTTGAGGATTATCCTCAAGCAAGAACGTAAACCTATGTCCTAGGCGCTCTATCCTTGAAACACCCGCCCCTGCAGCCACTCGTGCTGAAAAGGATGCTTATAAGAAGCATCAAGATGACACATTAGATGTGTCATGTCTTATGCTTGCCACCATGAACTATGAGCTTCAAAAGAAACATGAGAACATGGATGCCTATGGTATGGTTGAGCATTTGAAACAACTATATCAAGGACAAGCTAGGCACGAGCATTTTGAAGTGTCTAAGGCTCTTTTTGCATGCAAGATGCAAGAAGGAACACCTGTAGGAACTCACGTACTTAAAATGATAGGGTACGTTGAGAACCTTGAAAGACTAGGTTTTCCACTGAGCCAAGAATTGGCAACCGATGTTATCCTGCAATCATTTCCGGAAGCATATAATCAATTCGTCATGAATTATAACATGAATGAAATTGATAAGCCTTTGCTTGAGATTCTCGGATGTTAAGAATCACGAACCGAATCTCAAGAAGAAAGTTAGTAACGTACTAATGGTCAAGAAGGGCAAAGGTAAGCGCAAAGGCATGGGTAAGACCCAAGCCAAAGGCAAGGCCAATTCATCCACTTCAAAGGGTAAAGGTAAAGTACCTAAGGAAGGGGAGTGTTTCCATTGCGGTGAGACTCGACACTGGAAGCGGAACTGCAAAGTCTACCTTGAGGAAGTAAAGAAGAAAAGAAGTGGGACTTCTACCTCAGGTATACACGTTATAGAAGTTAATCTATCTATTTCTTCTACATGGGTATTAGATACCGGATGTGCATCTCACATTTGTACTAATGTGCAGGGACTGAGAAATAGTAGGCTAATGGCAAAGGGCGAAGTGGACCTATGAGTAGGCAATGGCGCAAAAGTTACTGCTATAGCTGTAGGAACATATTCTTTGTCTTTACCCACTGGGCTTATCTTAGAACTAGAGGAGTGCTTTTATGTACCTGCATTAACGAAGAACATAATTTCTGTATCTTGTTTAGACAAGAAAAACTTTTCTTTTATAATAAAGGACAAATGTTGTTCCATTTATTTGAATGAAATGTTCTATTGTAATGCACCACTTATTAATGGTCTCTATGTTCTAGATTTAGAAAACCCAATTTATAACGTAAATACCAAACGGTTCAAATCGAATAATTTGAACCAAACATATCTCTGGCACTGTCGCCTAGGTCACATAAATGAAAAACGCATATCTCAACTCCATAAAGATGGATTATTGGACTCATTTGATTTTGAATCATATGAGGTATGCGAATCTTGTCTTTTAGGAAAGATGACTAAAATTCCATTTAGTGGACATGGCGAGAGAGCGACGGACTTGTTAGGACTCATACATACTGATGTATGTGGCCCTTTCAATGTCGAAGCCAGAGGAGGCTATAAGTACTTTATTACTTTCACTGATGATATGAGTAGATTTGGCTACTTATATTTGATGAGACATAAGTCAGAATCCTTTGAAAAGTTCAAAGAATTTCAAGAATGAAGTACAAAACCAACTTGGTAAGCGTATTAAGCTACTTTGATCAGATCGAGGTGGTGAATACCTTAGTCAAGAGTTTCGTGATCACCTGGTTGAGTGTGGCATAATATCCCAAATCACTCCACCTGGAACACCACAATGGAATGGTGTATCTGAGAGGAGAAATCATACTCTATTAGATATGGTACGATCAATGATGAGCCAGACTGATCTACCTACTTCCTTTTGGGGTTTAGCTCTAGAGACAGCCGCTTTCACACTTAATCGCGTCCCATCAAAAGTCGTAGAAAAGACACCATATACGTTATGGACTGGGAAGAGTCCCAAAATGTCTTTTATAAAGATTTGGGGTTGTGAAGCTTATGTTAGACGTCAAGTCTCAGATAAACTAGGACCCAAATCAGATAAGTGTTATTTTGTAGGATATCCCAAGGAAACTAAGGGATATTACTTTTACAATCCCACACTTGGCAAGGTGTTTGTTGCCAGAAATGTTGTCTTTCTAGAAAGAGAATTTATTTCTAGAAAAACTAGTGGGAGTAAAATTCATCTTGAAGAAATTCAAGATGAAGATAACACTAAGGCTTCGATGGAAAATGAACAGGCACCACAAAGTGTTGTGGATGAGGAAATTGTTGCCCAAAGAGTTGTGGAGCAAACACCTGTTCAAGTAGACCAACCTCTTTGTAGATCTGATAGGATCCGTCGTCAACCCGAGAGATATTCTTTTCTCTTAACTGATATGATGTATTGCTTATCGATCTTGGCGAGCCTACATCCTATCAAGAAGCTATGATGAGCCAGTTAGAAATGGCTAGAGGCCATGAGATCCGAAATGGAATCCATGTACACTAACCAAGTATGGACTTTGGTTGATCCACCTGAAGGGGTAAAACCCATTGGGTGTAAGTGGGTCTTTAAAGTAAAGACTGACATGGATGGTAATAAGCATACCTATAAAGGTAGATTGGTGGCTAAAGGATTCAAACAAATTCATGGTATTGACTATGATGAAACCTTTTCACCAGTTGCAATGCTTAAATCCATTTGGATCATACTTGCTATTGCAGCCTACCACGATTATGAGATCTGGCTAATGGATGTCAAAACCGCTTTTCTGAATGGAAAGCTACTCGAGGATGTGTACATGACACAGCCTGAGGGTTTTGAAGATCCAAAGCATCCTGGAAAGGTATGCAAGCGCAAGGTCCATTTATGGACTAAAGCAAGCCTCTCAGTGGAATCTTGATTCGATGATGCAATCAAGGAGTTTGGTTTCATCAGAATGAAGATGAACCTTGTGTCTACAAGAGAAATAGTAGAACAGTTGTATTTCTTATCTTGTATGTAGATGACATACTTCTCATCGGAAATGATATTCCCTCACTCCGGTCTGTGAAGATGTGGTTGGGAATTGTTTCTCGATGAAAGACTTAGAGTGAAGTCCTATATTCTAGGCATCAAGATCTATAGAGATAGATCTAAAAGATTACTTGGCCTAAGTCAGAGTACATACATTGATAAAGTGCTAGATCGTTTTGCTATGCAAAATTCCAAGAAAGGATTTATGCCTTTATCACATGGTGTGAGTCTTTCGAAGACTCAATGTCCCTCTTCTAAGGAGGAGATAGATCGCATGGATAAGATCCCTTATGCATCTGCTATAGGGTCTATCATGTACGCCATGCTTTGTACTCGTCCTGACGTCTCGTATGCTTTGAGCATGACGAGTAGATACCAGTCGGATCCAGGTGAAAGTCACTGGATAGCAGTCAAAAATATTCCTAAATACTTACAAAGAATGAAAGAATATTTCCTGATATTTGGAGGTAATGAGGATCTAACTGTAAAGGGTTACAGTGATGCAAACTTCCAAACAGACAAGGATGACTATAGATCGCAATCGGGGTACGTGTTTTGCCTGAATGGTGGAGCTGTGAGTTGGAAGAGATCTAGCAGACACGATTCTGATTCTACAATAAAGCGTAGTATATTGTCGCGATCGCAAAGAAAGGAGGCCGTTGGCTCAAGTTCATCAGTGAACTTGGGGTAGTTCCTAGCATTGCATATCCAATAGACCTCTATTGTGACAACAATGGGGCTATTGCACAGGCTAAGGAACCTCGATCACATCAGCGGACCAAACACATACTGCGGCGCTTCCATCTCATTCGAGAGATCATCGATAGAGGAGATGTGAGGATATGCAGAGTACCGACAGAAGCTAACATCGCAGATCCATTGACCAAGGCTTTGGCACAAAGGAAGCATGATGGTCACACTAGGTCACTAGGTATCAGATATTATAGTGATTGGTACTAGTGCTAGTGGAAGATTGTTAGTTATAGCCCTAGAACCAATCATGTGATGGTTCAATAGGGAACATTTTGTATCCTATTCTATAAAGGCAAAGGATTGGTTATTATATTTACGTGTTGCTTGTGCCAGCTAAATTAAATATAATAATGCCCTAGAAAAGTAAGTTCTTATCTACAGCACATCAATTGGCAGAATTGATTATGAGAGGCTATAGAGAACACTTTCCTAAATGTTCCTAGTCAAGTATTAATATGCAAGGGCAATATTAATACATAAAGACTAGCATGTAGGTCAATTGATGACTTGATCTCACGAGTCATGGATATATGATATCAAGTTGACACATGGGTATATATTAGAGAATATATACTGAATTGACCCGCCATGAGAAAGTTTCATGGATCGTCATATGAGTGTCATAAACTTTCTCATGTGACTATTGGTATGAATAGTCATCAAACCTGAAGTCACTACGGTTCCCTACATAAGGAGTTATGTACTTTGGTATCGTCAAACGTCACCCGTAACAGGGTGGACCATAAAGGCGATTACTGGGTATATAACAAATTATGCGGAGGGATGTGAGTGATGTAGATGGGATCTATCCCTCCCATATGACGGGAGTGATATCTGTGGGCCCCTTGATTGAGTAGAACAACTAAAACGCATGACCATGCTCGAATGAGTCAATATGAGATATTGAGCTCATTTGTTTGAGTTAGTTTACTCAGGGATCAAGAAACACATAGATTGATCGAGGATGACACGGTCTATGCCTCATTGGTTATTCTGATATCAAGGATAGAAGGACACGGTCATACATTATAGTAGTCACGGAAAGATTAGTCGGATCTTGACTTATTTCGTAACTTGGGCAGCAATGATGTATTGCTAGATGCCACTCATTACTTGTGTATCTAAAAGAGTTTAGATCCACTGCCAACGTTATGAGAGCCTATAGGGTCACACACAAAGAGCATGATGATTAGAAGAATTAGTGCATTCTAGTTTGACTAGAATAATTTGGGAATAAGCTTAAGTACAAAATCGTTTTTTTTTGGACTTTAAGCTCAATGAGAATTTTAGCTTATTGATTTAATGAGATTAATTCAATATGCTAAGCTTATTAATTTAATAAGATTAAATAAATATGTTATCATGATAGCCTAAGCTTAATTGATTTAATAACATTAATTCAATATGTTACTTTATTGATTTAATGAGATTAATTCAATATGATAACATAAGCTTATTGAATTAATAAGATTAATTCAACATGCATGAATGCCACATAAGCATGGCACCTAAGCATGCCACATAAGCATGCCACCTAAGCTTGATGAGGTGGAAGGAGACAAAGGGTTTTGACCTTTGGAATTTCTCCACATGTGGCAATTGATTGCATTGAATGTGATAGGAGGTGAAAGGTTTTTTCAATCCTATAAAACACTCCATGGGGTGGCCGGCCAAATGGATGGAAGCTTGAGGCTTGGAGAGAGCTTGGTGGTGAGAGGCTTTGGTTGTGTGGCTTTTGTGAGTGTAGGCTAGCAAGAAGAGTGGTCTTCTTCTTCCTTTCTCTTTTTCCCTACCTTCCTCTCCTTTAGGGACTTCTCTAGCAAGAAGTAAAGGAGAGCTCTTCTAGTTTCTTTTGTGAGACAAGAGCTTGCTCGTGTGGATACATATAGAGGCACGGACATTTGAACGTGCTAAAAGATCCAACAAACCCAAGGAGAAGCGGGATTAAAAAGGGCACACAACAAAGGTAATATTCTCCTATAAGATAGGTTTTGAGAAACTTATTTTTGTACGAGGTTTTTTTTCGCAAGGATCACTTGGAAGGGATCCTATTTTTCCATCAAGATATGCTATTTTGCATAAAAATTCCCTACAGAATTATACACTGAGGTTTGCTTGAGGACAAGCAAAGATTTAAGTCTAGAGGATTTTGTTGTGTGCAATTTACATAGGATTTTAGTCATTAATTTGACACACATCTAATTGCATTTAGTTGGTATTTGTTGAATATTTTTCTTTACTTTGCACCATAAAGTTACTTTCTTGTTCGGAGATCTTCTTTGTTGTTTTCCTCTTTACAAGATGGAGTTTCGAAGTATAATCAAGATCCTGGCAAAGTACGGAATGAAGGGGGAGAATGCTCTGGCTGTGTTTTCAAGACACAGTATGATCTCGGATGAAAAGAATGAAGACCAAGTATTGTTCCAGCAAGACACATGGCTAGCCATGTGTTTTACACACGGTCGTGCCTCATTATGAGGCAAAAGAGATGGGTCGTGTATTTTCGACATGATGAAGATGTTTCTCCAGAGAGAAGCATAGTCGGACATGTGAAATTCATACAGTCGTGCCTTTTCTAGCCGAATCAGCATGACACACGACTGGGTCATGTGAAATTCACCCTGCCATGTCACGGCACCACCAAACGTGAGGAAAAGGGTTTTCACATATTTATAGAAATTCGGGGCCAACTCTATATAAAGGAAGGCTTACCAAGCAAAAAGGAGGACAACAAGTGCCCTAAAAAAGCACCAACAGTGAGAGAATTGGAGGAGAATAACAAAGAGATTCAAGGCCTATGACGAGAGGAGCAATCAAGACTCTACTTCAACCAAAGTAGGACGTATTATCTTTCAAGCTCAGATATCTTTGGTTGTAATACTTTAATTTTGATGTCTCGTGCTTATTTCTTATTACATATGGAGTAGATATCTTGATTCTAGGATTAGGGAGTAACCATATCTATGTTGAACGTTGTCATGCAAACATTCTGAGTTTTTTTTATTATTAATTGCAACTTATGTTTCCTAGTTTGATGAAGATGTTTGGGCTTGTTCTTATTCTACTATGCATAGTTGATGTGGGTGGCAAAAGAATTCATACTGAAATCTAGGGGAATTTAGAAAGAACCGAAAGGTGATATTTCCTTAGAAACCATAGAAACCTAAGACGTGAAAGAGTAGGACATGAAAGAAGGTCCACCTTTCGTAGGGAGAACATAAGACATCCTAAAGCTTCTCGAACCTATTCCATCTAGAGGCCGCGAAGTAAGAGAAATCTATTGGGGACCATTTGGTGCGCTACAGAGGGGGTGAATAGTGTTTCATCGATTCAATTCTTCATGCTTGTCTACAAACATTAGTACGTAGTGGAAATACAAATACTAATACAAATACACAACACACAAGTACAAGACAATATTTTTACGTGGTTCGGAACCCTAGTTCCTACTCCGTGGTTGAGTTCTAGTGATCTACACTCACTAAAACCTCTCATTATCATTATGACATTGGAGGTGGGGAAACCTCTTACAATAAGGAGCTTACAAAAAGGAAAACACCAAATACAATAGCAAATGAAAACACTTTAAAAGATTGAACTTTTGATTGCTTGAAGATGTGGTTTCTTTGAATGCCTTAGAAGGTCTGGATGCAGTAGCAAATCCCCTCTCAAATCACCAAGAACCGACTGTGGAAGAACTCCTTGCATCCTTCTTTTAATGCCTCCAGTCGGGTTGATTTTTCGCCTAGCAATCGACTAGCCTTACCCTCAGTCGACTACCTAGTTATCCGTTGTCTCACAACGGACTAATCCACATCAAAAAATGCCTGACTAGTTGACTACCCTAACCCAGTTGTCCACTACCATATCCATCAATCGACTTTCATAAGACAACAGTCGACTACGAGACATTCTGTGTCGTGTCCACATAATTCAAGTCAATTGTCATCCCTAGCAGTCGACTGTCAGTGGCTAGTCGACTGGTGCAAGCCAGTGTAATAGTCCAGTAGTCGAGCCTAAGTCACCTTGTCACGCCCCGAGAGTATATATGTCTGACAACCGGACGATACCCGCTTGTGACAATATAAGATACAATACTAATACATTGCCTAAATAGCCACTATCACAATTAAACCATAAATCAAAGCAGAATATACTGACAAATAATAAAGGTACAATGACTCAAATATATATACATATCGATACGACTTTGACATAACAAGAAATCATAATCGAAATCAACATCCAAACCAACCCATAAAAAGGACAAATACATACCAACACAACAAACATCAAAATGTGGAATCAATATAGGATAAAATCCCAAAATGTAAAATCCAAAATAATACAACACCAATATGGATTAAAATACAAATACTCGAGATGAGATGGGATCAACTGTAGAGCTCCAAGCATCTAAGGAATCTTCTACGTGTTACCTGGGTGATAAAAAATCTAGGGTCTATGGTGATGAGTATAAAACTCAGCGGTAATATGAAAGATAAGCATGAACAACATATAACATATGGAGATCAACGGTATACAGTCTATGGGTACAACATATATCCACTAATATGATCATAATAAATGCATATACGAACTGATCAACTGAAGATAATGTAATGTATTGACATACCTGAAAGTCTACAACAACGACACAACTTATAACATCCTGAAAAAATATATGACAACATAATATGTACAACATGTATGAACAATTCTACCACTGTGAACAACACAACCGTATGAACAACATATAATCAAATGAAATAACTAACATGGTCTATCCTATACTATAACATGACGCTGATCAAATGCGTGCAACAGTCTAAACCAACTCAAACGCTAATGCTCCACATACAACAGTATAGAGTATGCAAATAGCATGTACAATGATGAACAAACATATGCACCAATTGCATCTTAATACAAATGTAACATTTCACAGGCATATATGTATATGTATATATATATATATATATATATATATTGATCAGGTGAGAGGCAAAATTATGAGTGCCTGTGCGCGAATTACTACGGTGAACAATGATTTCACTATTCACCATAGTATTGTGAATAGTGAAATCACTATTCACCATAGTAATTCGCGCACATGCACTTATAATTTTGGTGCTCACCTGATCAAGACCTCTCTCTCTCTCTCTCACACACACACACACACACAGATAACGGTGTTTTTGTTGTGGTACCGTTACAAATTAAATACCAAACCCTCTCTACGCTAATATAGCATAGAGAATGACCCGGATCGTTTCCCAACGTGTGTAATCAAGAGAATAGTAGTCTTAGGTTCGATAATTTTTTATTTGGGTTTTCTATTGAAAATGGGGGCTTGGAATATAAAAGGCTAATCTTACTGAACAAAAGACAATGCACATAATCAAACTCTAATCTAGCTAAACTACGATTGCTAAGAAATTAAACAAAACATAAAGTAAGCATTCAAAAGCATAAAGGAAGTGCAGGAATTCAAACAACAAGTGAAATGCAGAATTACATGAGAGTAAAGTAAAATAGGAAATTAAATCTAATCTAACCAACTACAATCTAATTACTCAAAGAAATATTTCATCAACCACTAAATAGGCATGAAACAAACAAACAACTACACAACTAAAAGTTTATCCGATATCAAGTATAAGGAATTGACAACTATCAAATTAATGCATGAAACAGTAAGTAAACGATCATCCCGCTGATGTACGCCCGAATAATAAGCAGAAAAACCCCAACGAGTTCGATGAATCTCAATAGAGTCTCCGGAGCAAAAGGATGGTGCAGATGGTGCAAAATCCCAAATCTAGGAATCTGCTAGTGTCTCCTTGCTCTCTCGAATCCAAAGGAAGCTAGAGAGATCTGTCGAGGTGGAACTCCTTCGTGAACCCACAGAAGGAAGGGATAATCAGCTGAAGGTGAAGAACTCATCGGAGATTTCTGATGGAACGATTCTTCATCGAATTCGATGAAGAAGGTGGCAGTGGAAGGGCTTTGACAGCATGTGAGAGGGCTCTTAATGGGGAGATGACCGACGACGAGCTGATTCTGACAAAGAAAAAGCCACGATCCCAGCTCCCGTTTCCTTCGCTCGCGTGAGGAGAAAGATGAAGTCCCCGCCGGTTGTGGATGAAGAAGAAGAGGGAATGCCACCGCCAGCATTGGTGGAGAAAAGGAATGGCCAGTGGTGCTTCATCAAAATGAGGTGGAGGAGCTCCCGGTGAAGACGATGCGCTCGGGATAGAAGAGTCCGCCCCCCCTCGAAAGAGAAGGAATTAATGAATTATCTCCACCGTCCAATTGCTTTGCCATCAAATCCCAGTCGTCCAATTGAAGCTATGGTAAATTAATCTGATTAAGCAAGTAAAAAAAATTGTACATCCAACGACTGTGATCAAACCAACTTTGGATGATCGGATCTCATCAATTTGAAGGAATGGTAGAGATCAAACGGTCCAGATGAATGACCAAGATGTGTGGATCTTAATGTATGGGTCGGATTGCTCCAGATCTAGATGGATGGCTCAGAATCCATCAGATCTCATCAAACGGTCAGGATTGAATAGATATGAACCTTTTGATTAAACTGCTTTTGATCTTGATGAAAGGTCTAGATTAATCCAGTTTGAAATGATCCTTCTATCCCTAGATGAAGCTATATTTGATCTAACTTGAGTCTAGTCCAATGGCCCTTCTCGATCTCTTACAATTAAGATGTAAAATTTGCATATAAGTCCAAAATTTAGGAGAATTTACAATAAGGTCCAAAAATGATCTAACTCATAAAACATGCAAATAATCAACAATTAAACACACGAGAGGATTAAAACAGTGATATTAAGGACCAAAATAATACGACAAAATGATAGTTATCAATTCCCCTACACTTATTCTTGTGCGTCTCGAGCAAGGAAAGAAAACTAAAAGTAAACTGAAAATATATTTTCCTAGCAATTCCCAATCATACATAGAAGATCGAGAAAGAAAGTTATCTAGGATTGTCAAATCTCAAAGACTCAAGAAATCATGGACTCAAATCTTACATAGGTTAACATACATGATGATTTTAATCCATCCTGAATAGACTATGAATGATTAAGCCTCACGAGATAAGTGATGGTTTCTCTCGCTCTCATAAACATGTAATAGTGGAGTTCACTGAAGCTACTCATCATTTATGCACTACCATATGCTTGCTTTTCTTCTACCTTCACCACTATATACACATAAGAATGCAAAATCATTGAAGGCTTATTAGGAATGTAAGGGAAACATGAATACAGGAAAAATGATATGATGTGTGGACAGAGAGAAAGGTAAGAAATAAAATAACTAAAGAAATGCAAGAAGACATGGAAATACTGGAATACTACATAGATGAGTACAAGAAAGCAATGCCCTAAAAGTTTTCATCCAAGCTAGCTTTTCACAATTCACTAAACATGTAACAACCCCTATCACATTCACAATACAAATCCTCTAATGGTATACAATAAATCTCTAAATGGTTGCAACAAGGGATGTCCATCACAAAAATACTTTCACACAAATAAAAAATGGCACAACATGTCAAAGATATTTTTTTGACATGTAGTGCACTTCCCTATGCTCTAAAAAAATATATCAAACTCAGCTATACAAATAAAAACATAGCTTGTCTATGGTGATCAAGCACAACTCGCCTATGCTTCTACTAAATTCTCTTGAGCTACACCTCTCCCCAACACTTAAACTTTTGTCCGTCCCGGGAAAAATACTCATAATGGAACATCCAATATTCCACATTCAGAAGAGTAACAAAGAAGAAAGTAATAGAAGGAAAGAAAAATGACATGATGACCAACTAGAATATTATTCAATAAGCATGTGGCGATAAAAGAAGTAAAAAGAAACATGTGAGATTACCTTCATAGTAATCATGCAACCCTATGATTGTGTGGTCTCGAAGATTCAAAGCAACTTCTAAAGTTAAAATAACCACAAGTGTACCACACACAAGCAATAAAAATAGACACAATCCTCATTAGGAATGAAAAAAATCATTTTAATCTATCAACATAGAATCCAACACCAAGTAATAACCACATGCAATACAATAATCCATTCAAGTCAATAAATCCCAAAATTCGACAATCAAATTTAACTAGCTTTCACTACTTCTAAGAAGATATAAAGGAATGCATAGGAAATTTATTTCAAAACATGACTAAATAAAAACTCATCAAACAAAACATAACAACTATAACTAAAATAAACAAAGTAAAAGAAATGTATATACAAGGAAAATAAAAGAAAATGAGATGGAGAAAACTCCCCTGAGGCCCTGGCGGTTGAAGAAAATTCAGTAGAAGAAACAACGTAGGCTGTGGAGTGCTCCGAAAAAAATCTCGTCCCGGTGGTTGAAGAAGATTCAGCTTTAACAACCATGAAGGTTTTGCGAAATTGAAGCTCTAATACCAATTGAAGGTTTTGCAAAAAAATTTTATCCTTGACAAGGAGGGATTACCCAAGCTACCATTTCATCGTCGTGCTATTCGATTAGAGTGGTCGCTTGAACAAACTTGTTGTTCAAGCCACCAACCTCTATTCTACGAATAGACGATGTACGGATCGCTGGTTTTTGTGTTTGTATTTGGGGTCCAAGTAAAATAGCCACATAACACAAACATACAACATACATATAATTGAAAAACAATTATTGACATAATACAAAAGAATATAAACAAGCATTATACCTCTTGATCTTCTATTGAATGCCCTTCCTCCTTTTGGACGCTGTGGGCGATTTATCTTCCAAAAGTCGAAGCCTCCTAGATCACCAATCTTCCTTTACTTATTCACTATGAACAAAGGAAGATCATAAAACAAAACTCTTCTCCTATCTAGGACCAACCATCAAGCTCCAAGCTTAATGTTTTCCGCCAGGCCAAAGAGAATAAATGGATCGCCGGCCAACCTTGAGAGAGAATAGGAGAGGATGCTCCGGCCAAGAGAGGAAGAAGAGAAGATAATCCCTTACCTTCTTTCTGCCGGCCCTAACCTTAGGACCATGGGCGCCGCCCAACCAATTAGGGTTCTAAACCCTAATGTCTTGCCACCCAAAGCCTCTCCCCTAAACCCTAATTTCCCAAAGTCTGTTGCACACCCAAGCCTTGGCCACCCTTTTATAGAGTTAGGCTTAAGCCTCCTTTTAATATCTACCGTCAGATCTAGGGATTTAATCTCAACCGTCGGATCTAGAGATTTAATCTCCACCGTTGGATCTAGAGTTTCATTTTCCATCATTGGATCTAGGCTCCATGAGGTTTTAATAGGCTACAATAGGGACCATGAGGAGGAGTTGGATCTTGGCCACCCAATGGATCAAGCCCACATAAAGTCTGATCCATTAATGATAATCCATTCCACTAGAGGATTATCATTGATCTACCTAACCAACCCCCATAGGTTAATATGGGCTCAATATATTATTTGTACATTTATCTTCCCGTATTTAAGATCTCGATTGTCAGTCAATTAATTAATTTACTGACAATTAATTAATCAATATCTAACTCCATGAGTAGTACAACTCAACCTTATCATCATGTCGGACTAAGTCCACCTACAGGGTTTACATGATGAACCTTATGAGCTTCTCAAGGGGACATCATCATCCTAATATATAGGACACGGTTTTCTCCTATAATCAACATCACACCATATAAATAATATCATTTCCCAACTTACCGAGCCTATCGATTTACTCTATAAATCTCGCCCATTGGTAAATCAAAGAAATGAATACTAAGTATATGTGCCCGTTATTATATCGGGATTAAGAGCAAGTACAACATAATATCTGAGGTCCGATTCGATTATGTAATCAGCAATAAATCAAATCACCTCTATGTCGGTCCTGCTCAATACACACAAAGTGTACTAGTGTAATTCTATGGTCAAGACAAACCAATACCAAATCACACTACAACCATTCTAATGGTTTGCCCTTAACCATCTCGGTTGTGAGCCTTTACTTAAACTTTACAATGAACCGATAACATGATCTCCTGTGTGACACTACACACCATGTTATCTACAATTTAATGTATTAGACAAATATGCATAACCATAAATATGTAAACAATGATCATGTGATTTTTATTTCAAAACTAAAGATGTTTATACAAAAGATAGACTTTTCAGTATACATTGTTAGTGCAATCTCTTGCCATGATAAGGTTTTGATGTGTGTGGCAAAGGATTTAAGTTAGGTTATTATTAAGATTTGATAAGTGCGTTAGAGTCTTGTAGAACTTAGTAATTCGCACATGGAGCCTAGGCGAGTTTCACAACTCATGAATCGGTCCTTGAGTCGGTGAAGGATAGCTTTGTCGAAGCCGCGGCGCTAGAGCATCCGAGGGACCGCGGACGAGGAGCTTGGAGTGAAGCCGAGGAAGTAGCACTTGGAACATCCTAGGGATGTGGCCGAACGAAGATGACTTCGAAGGCGAGGGACTCCAAGAGATGAGAGTGAGCGAATGTAACCCGGGAAGGGGTAGTAGCTCTTAGGTGAAATATCAAATCGATGGATTTATGCCAGATTACAATGGAATGGCACGATCGCCGAAGATGTCGCGGCATTGGCTAACCGAGGAGTCGATCGGGCCGATTACGAGGCAAGAATGATCGATGTGGTCCATTAGTTGATCGCCAAGTGTTCCATTGACTACAACGTCGGGATCCAACGATTCGGAGGTCGTTGAGGGAGGCGATATGCCGATCGCCAAGGGCGTGATCGGTGGTGGCCAACGGAAGAAAACTTCCTCTCTATAAGAGAGGTGTGGGGCTTTGAGAGGCTAATGCTTATGCTTTAAGTGATCATCCAAGTGCCCCACAGCTTTAAACTCTTCTTACTTGCTTTTACTTCATTTCTATTGTAAGAAGAGTGATCTTGATTTGTAATGGTTACCTCCACCTAGCTTGGTGCAAAGGAGAGACTAATAGTGGATTGGTTTTGGCGAGTGATTCACCGAGGACGAATCGGGATCGGGATTAGCGGCGTAGCCGTGAACCACGTTATACTATCTTGTTAGTGTTGTTTGTATTCTTCTTTATTGTTTATTTGCTTGTCTTTATTAGTATTCCACTTGCGCTAACATTTGTGTAGACGAGCATATTCCACCATCCAACGACAAAGGGCTATTCACCCCCCTCTAGCCGGCCGATCGATCCCATACAAGTGGTATCAGAGCCAAGGAAAGCTTGTCGAGGACTAACCGCCACAACAAGCATATTCAAGGATGGCCGGCTCAAATATTCATCCACCAAAGTTTGAGGGGGAATTCTCTTTGTGGGAGAAGAGAATGGAGGTATTCTTTGAAACCGATTTTGAAATTTTATTAATTATGGAAAATGGGTTCGAGTTGCCTAGGAATGAAGATGGGGAGCCATTGGAGAAAGCAAGGTGGAGCAAGAGGCAAAGAGAAGAATATTTGGTGAATTCAAAAGCCAAGCACCACCTCTACAATGTACTCCCCCAACAAGAAGTTAACCAGATTGGGGAATGCTCTAGTGCCAAGGAGATGTGGGAGAAGCTAGTAGAGTTTCATGAAGGCACTTCGGAGGCTAAACTTGGAAGGAGAGACCTCCTCCGCTCCCAACTATCCAACATAAAATTAAAAAAGGGAGAAAAGGTAACTTCCTTACATTTTTGATTCAAAGAAATTTTAATTGGGCTAACAAGTGTAGGAGAAAAACATTCTAACCGGGATATGCTTATGAAAGCAATCGACGCTTTTCCTCGGTCATCAAAATGGAGCTCAATGGTGGACTCCTTCTATATGTCTAAGAACTTAGAAGTAAGTACTTTGGAGGAGTTCTTCTCAACCATAGAGCTCCACGAAATGAGGCTTGAAGGAATACAAGAAGAGCCAAGAATTCAACCTTCAAGAGGAGTAGCATTTTTGGCAAACAAGGGAAAGAAGAAGATAGAGATCCCCTCCTCCTCCGAAGATGAAGCATCCTCCTCCTCCTCCATGGATAGCACAGAAGAAGCTTATATGGTATGGAGGGTAAGGTATGCATTAAAAGGTTTTCAATTTAATAAATCTAATGATAGGAGGAGAAGACCAAGGGGGAAGGTCATTTGCTACAACTGCCAAGGAGAGGGACACATAAGGGACAATTTTCCCCTCCTAATCAAGAGCAAGGAAGAAAGGAAAGAGAAGGAAGAAAAGAAGAAGAAAAAGGGGAGCAAGAAGAAAAAGGAAGAGGAGAAGAAGGCAAAGGAAAAGGGAAAGACCAAAGCTCTAAAGGCAAGAACTTGGGATGACCCCTCCTCCTCATCTTCATCATCATCGGAAAAGGAGAATGCTTTTGTCACCAACTTAGCATTGATGGCTTTCGACGACTTGGATTGCTCCTCCTCCGAAAATGAAGGATCAAGCTCAAGTGGAGAGAGCTCAAGTGAAGGGGGTGTCTCCTCTACCTCCTAATCCAAAGAAGAGGACATGGAAACTATGGTAACTAACCTTTCACCTAGTAAAATAGTTTCTATGATTTCTAACTTCACTAAGGATTTATTTAGGGCAAAGAAGAAAAATAAAACCATGCTTGATCAAATTAAAGATTTAGAGCAAAAATTAGAAAAAGCATGTTTTAATGATAATGATGATGCATGCTCACATGATAACTATATGCCTTTGGATGTTAATGATGCATGCATAGAAGAAAATAGGTCTTTAAGGGAAAAGGTAGATTATTTGACCAAAGCCTTAAAAAAATTTACAATTGGCTCAAATACATTGAACATGATCATAGGGAGCCAAAGGGCAAGCTTCAATAAGAAAGGCCTAGGTTATAAAGAAAAGAAAAAGGCCTATAAATGCCTAATAGTTAGGATCAAGACAAGAAGAAGGTAATTGCTAGAAAATGGATCTAAAATTTTTAGTGAACCCTATAGGCAAGAATCTATATTGGGTTCCAAAATCCATCCTTAAAGGTTAAGAAAACCCTAGGATAGTCAACCATATACAATTTACCTCTATCATATGTTGGTTGACTTAGGATGGCGGGACATAATTTTTGAAATAGTGTTAGGTGATGATAATGTGCCTATAAATAGATAATAATGCTTAAATCATGATATTTAATGAAATTGCTATTTATGTTTGAAATCATGATTTATGATCTTGATATTTGGCACATAATCATGAGAAATAGGGTTTAAATCATGCTTTAGGTGATATTTGCTTATTACCATTATGAAATACCAAATGCATGATAACAACTTGATGAATACATGTATTTTATGATCATAACATGAAATTAATTCATATACATCTTTATGATCATGTGGAATGATAGGATGATACTTAACCTTGATAGAATTGCATGAAAATAATGGTTAAGTATATACAAATACCTTTAGGATACATCTCACACACACCATAGGCTACCTTGATTGAAAACTTAGCATGAGCGAGATGTTAGGATGATACAAATGTCCACTAGTGCCTATGACATTTAGATGGTCATTTAAAGTATCAAAATAGCAATAATAGACCAATCATGGGGAAGACTTATGTTTAATTCATAGACATATTGCCCAAAGATCATGGTTGGATATTTCATATGTTTTCAAAACAATTTCTTACTTTAAAATCCATGTAGTCATGTTTTGAAACAATCTAAAGGAAGACTAGGTGTTAAAATGGAGACTAACATGTTCAAAAACTAGTGGTTTTAAAGCTTTTGGATTTTAACAAATCTGAAAATATAATGATTTTTCATGAAAACTATTTTCATTGATAGATATACTTAAAAGAAATGTGTTCCCAAATTTCACTATTTTTCAAATTTTTATGGAATTTATAATGTATTTTTGAAATTTCCATAAAATAGAATTTCATTGTGCCTGATTGCTATAATCGATAGCAATGATCGCCACTCAAAAACAGCCCAACAATTTTTGATACACGGTTTTAAGGCATGTTTTTGCTTATGTTTCTCTCTATACTTGATGTCTTGGTATATAAACATAGTATTAATCTTTTTGATAGTGTCAAAGGGGGAGAAATGATTATGTTTAAGTAAATTATGATAGGGGGAGAAATATGTATAGGGAGTTTCATGGATTAAGGGGTAGTTGCATGTTGCTATATCATGTTTATGTTTACATGCTTTCTTACCTTATAAATTTCTATCAAATGTTTTTATCTAACTTAAACGGATTGCCACACATCAAAAAGGGGGAGATTGTTAGGGCAATCTCTTGCCATGATAAGGTTTTGATGTGTGTGGAAAAGGATTTAAGTTAGGTTGTTATTATGATTAGATATGTGCGTTGGAGTCTTGAAGGACTTAGTAATTCGCACATGGAGCCTAGGCGAGTTTCACAACTCATGACTCGGTCCTTGAGTCGGTGAAGGATAGCTTTGCAGAAGCCAAGCGCTTGGAGCATCTGAGGGACCGACAGACGAGGAGCTTGGAGTGAAGCCAGAGGAAGTAGACTTCAGGGCGAGACGCGAAGGATGGCGTCAGAGCCGCGGCGCTTGGCGATCCGAGGGACGTGGCCGACGAAGATGACTTCAAGGCGAGGGATCGCGAGATGAGAGAGTCAGCGAATGTAACCCGGGAAGGGGTAGTAGTTCTTAGGTGAAACTTGGTCGTTTGGCTAAGTGTCGGATGAGATTTCCCGACACCAGTCGACTTCCTTGGAATGGCAATGATCGCTTCCGAGTCGATTGGGTTCACCGGTATCCAATCGATGAGGTTTATGCTTTGCAGCCGATCCATGGAATGGCGATCGATTGCGTAAGATGTCGTGGTACATAATCGCCGTAGGCCGATCGGGCGATCGACTATGAGGAAGCGATCGATGGGGTCCATCACGATCGCAGTGTTCCGTTGGACTACAACGGTCGGGATCCGACGTGTTCGTAGGTCGTTGTAGTGGCGACAGTCGACTGCCAAGGGAAGTAGTCGACTGGTGGCGGCCAACGGGAAGAAAAGCTTCCTCTCTATAAAAAGAGAGGGTGTGGGACTTTGAGAGGCTAATGCTTATGCTTTAAGTGATCATCCAAGTACCCAACAAGCTTTAAACTCTTCTTACATGCTTTGACTTCATTTCTATTGTAAGAAGAGTGATCTTGGTTTGTAAAGGTTACCTCCACCTAGCTTGGTGCAAAGGAGAGACCAATAGTGGATTGGTTTTGGCGGAGTGATTCACCGAGGACGAATCGGGGACCGTGGATTAGCGGCGTAGCCGTGAACCACGTTATACTATCTTGTTAGCGTTATTTGTATTCTTCTTTATTGTTTATTTGCTTGTCATTATTAGTCTTCCGCTTGCGCTAACATTTGTGTAGACGAGCAAATTTCACCATCCAACAACAAAGGGCTATTCACCCCCCACTAGCCGGCCGATCGATCCTCTACAAGTGGTATCAGAGCCAAGGAAAGCTTGTCGAGGACTAACCGCCACAATAAGCATATTCAAGGATGGCCGACTCAAATATTCATCCGCCAAAGTTCGAGGGGGAATTCTCTTGGTGGAAAAAGAGAATCGAGGTATTCTTTGAAACTGATTTTGAAATTTTATTAATTATGGAAAATGGTTTTGAGTTGCCTAGGAATGAAGATGGGGAGCCATTGGAGAAAGCAAGGTGGAGCAAGAGGCAAAGAGAAGAATATTTGGCAAATTCAAAAGCCAAACATCACCTCTACAATGTACTCCCCCAACAAGAAGTTAACCGGATTGGGGAATGCTCTAGTACCAAGGAGATGTGGGAGAAGCTAGTAGAGCTTCATGAAGGCACTTCGGAGGCTAAACTTGCAAGGAGAGACCTCCTCCGCTCCCAACTATCCAACATAAAATTAGAAAAGGGAGAAAAAGTAACTTCCTTACATTCTAGATTCAAAGAAATTTTAATTGGGCTAACAAGTGTAGGAGAAAACTTTGAACCGGGATATACTTATGAAAGCAATCGACGCTTTTCCCCGGTCATCAAAATGGAGCTCAATGGTGGACTCCTTCTATATGTCTAAGAACTTAGAAGTAAGTACTTTGGAGGAGTTCTTCTAAACCATGGAGCCCCACGAAACGAGGCTTGAAGGAATACAAGAAGAGCCTAGAATTCAACCTTCAAGAGGAGTAGCATTTTTGGCAAACAAGGGGAAGAATAAGATAGAGATCCCCTCCTCCTTCGATGATGAAGCATCCTCCTCCTCCTCCATGGATAGCACGGAAGAAGCCTATATCGTAAGGAGGGTAAGGCGTGCATTAAAAGGTTTTCAATTTAATAAATCTAATGATAGGAGGAGAAGACCAAGGGGGAAGGTCATTTGCTACAACTGCCAAGGAGAGGGACACATAAGGGACAATTGTCCCCTCCTAATCAACAGCAAGAAAGAAAGGAAAAAGAAGGAAGAAAAGAAGAAGAAAAAGGGGAGCAAGAAGAAAAAGGAAGAGGAGAAGAATGCAAAGGAAAAGGGAAAGACCAAAGCTCTAAAGGCAAGAACTTGTGATGACCCCTCCTCCTCATCTTCATCATCATCGGAAGAGGAGAATGCTTTTGTCGCCAGCATAACATTGATGGCTTTCGACGACTTGGATTGCTCCTCCTCCGAAAATGAAGGATCAAGCTCAAGTGGAGAGAGCTCAAGTGAAGGGGGAGTCTCCTCTACCTCCTCATTCGAAGAAGAGGACATGGAAACTATGGTAACTAACCTTTCACCTAGTAAAATAGTTTCTATGATTTCTAGCCTCAGTAAGGATTTATTTAGAGCAAAGTAGAAAAATAAAACCATGCTTGATCAAATTAAAGATTTAGAGCAAAAATTAGAAAAAGCAAGTTTTAATGATAATGATGATGCATGCTCACATGATAACTATATGCCTTTGGATGTTAATGATGCATGCATAGAATAAAATATGGCTTTAAGGGAAAAGGTAGATTATTTGACCAAAGCCTTAAAAAAATTTACAATTGGCTCAAATACATTGAACATGATCATAGGGAGCCAAAGGGCATGCTTCAATAAGAAAGGCCTAGGTTATAAAGAAAAGAAAAATGAAAAGGCCTATAAATGCCTAATAGCTAGGGGTCAAGACAAGAAGAAGGTAAATGCTAGAAAATGGATCCCCAAGGAATTTTTAGTGAACCCCATAGGCAAGAATCTATATTGGGTTCCAAAATCCATCCTTAAGGGTTAAGAAAACCCTAGGATAGTCAACCATATAAAATTTACCTATATCATATGTTGGTTGACTTAGGATGGTGGGACATAATTTATGAAATAGTGTTAGTTGATGATAATGTGCCTATAAATAGAAAATAATGCTTAAATCATAATAGTTAATGAAATTGCTATGTATGTTTGAAATCATGATTTATGATCTTGATATTTGGCACATAATCATGAGAAATAGGGTTTAAATCATGCTTTAGGTGATATTTGCTTATTACCATTATGAAATACCTAATGCATGATAACAACTTGATGAATACAAGTATTTTATGATTATAACATGAAATTAATTCATATACATCTTTATGATCATTTGGAATGATAGGATGATACTTAACCTTCATAGAATTGCATGAAAATAATGGTTAAGTATATACAAATACCTTTAGGATATATCTCACACTCACCATAGGCTACCTTGATTGAAAACTTAGCATGAGTGAGATGTTAGGATGATACAAATGTCCACTAGTGGCTATGACATTTAGATGGTCATTTAAAGTATCAAAATAGCAATAATAGACCAATCATGGGAAAGGCTTATGTTTAATTCATAGACATATTGCCCAAAGATCATGGTTGGATATTTCATATGTTTTCAAAACAATTTCTTACTTTAAAATCCATGTGGTCATGTTTTGAAACAATCTAAAGCAAGACTAGGTGTTAACATGGATACTAACATGTTCAAAAACTATTGGTTTTTAAAGCTTTTGAAGTTTTAGCAAATCTCAGAAAATATAATGATTTTTTATGAAAAACTATTTTTCATTGATAGATATACTTAAAAGAAATGTGTTCCCCAAATTTCACTATTTTTCAAATTTTATGGAATTTATAATGTATTTCTGAAATTCGTCCAGAAAATCAGAATTTCTGAATTCATTGTGTCAATCGATTGTCATACTCATAGCAGTCGACTGCTCACCTGAAAAATAACTCAACAATTTTTGATACATGGTTTTAAGGCATGTTTTTTTGTTATGTTTCTCTCTATACTTGATGCCATGGTATATAAACATAGTCTTAATCTTTTTGATAGTGTCAAAGGAGGAGAAATGATTATGTTTAATTAAATTATGATAGGGGGAGAAATATGTATAGGGAGTTTCATGGATTTAGGGGGAGTTGCATGTTGCTATATCATGTTTATGTTTACATGCTTTCTTACCTTATAAATTTCTATCAAATGTTTTTACCTAACTTAAACGGATTGCCACACATCAAAAAGGGGGAGATTGTTAGGGAAATCTCTTGCCATGATAAGGTTTTGATGTGTGTGGCAAAGGATTTAAGTTAGGTTGTTATTATGATTTGATATGTGCATTGGAGTTTTGAAGAACTTAGTAATTCGCACATGGAGCCTAGTCGAGTTTCACAACTCATGACTCAGTCCTTGAGTCGGTGAAGGATAGCTTTGCGGAAGCCATGCGCTTGGAGCATCCGAGGGACCGCCGGATGAGGAGCTTGGAGTGAAGCCGAAGGAAGTAGACTTCAGGGCGAGACGCGAAGGATGGCACTGCAGAGTCGTGCGCTTGGCGCATCCGAGGGATGTCACCGGATGAAGATGACTTCGAAGGCGAGGGACTCCGAGAGATGAGAGTGAGCGAATGTAACCCGGGAAGGGGTAGTAGCTCTTAGCTGAAACTTGGTCGTTTGGCTAAGTGTCGGATGGGATTTCTCGGCACCAGTCGACTGCCATTGAATGGTAGTCGACTGCTCTGAGTCAATTGGGTTCGACTGGTATCCAACTAATGGATTTATAAGCGATGATCGCTATGGAATGGCTGATTGCCGTAAGATGTTGTAGAGCAGAACCGCCGTGGCCTTGGGCGTCGACTACGGAGGCAACAGTCGACTGATGGGGTTCATCATTCGACTGCCAAGTATTCCATTGGACTACAATGGTTGGGATCCGACGTGTTCGGAGGCCGTTGTAGTGGCGATACCGATCGCCAAGGGCGCTGATCGTAGTGGCGCCAACGGAAGAAAAGCTTCCTCTCTATAAAAAGAGAGGGTGTGGGGCTTTGAGAGGCTAATGCTTATGCTTTAAGTGATCATCCAAGTGTCCCACAAGCTTTAAACTCTTCTTACTTGCTTTTACTTCATTTCTATTGTAAGAAGAGTGATCTTGATTTGTAAAGGTTACCTCCACCTAGCTTGGTGTAAAGGAGAGACCAATAGTGGATTGGTTTTGGCAGAGTGATTCACCGAGGATGAATCGGGGACCGTGGATTAGCGGCGTAGCCGTGAACCACGTTATACTATCTTGTTAACGTTGTGTGTATTGTTCTTTATTGTTTATTTGCTTGTCTTTATTAGTATTCCGCTTGCGCTAACATTTGTGTAGACGAGCAAATTCCACCATCCAACGACAAAAGGCTATTCACCCCCCTCTAGCCGGCCAATCGATCCCCTACATACATCCCAACAATCTCCCACTTATACTAAAAGACTATGCTATTCTCATACTTCCATACATCTGATTCCCATTCCCTGCACATGCCTATCAAAGCTCTCGCTAGAAGGGCCTTAGTGAAAGGGTCTACCAAGTCATCCTCTGCTGCAATCTAGGCGATAGCAACTTCTACCTCCTTTACGATTTCTCCTATCTGGTGGTACTTGTGCTCTATGTGTTTACCTAACTTATGGGCTCGTGGTTCCTTCGAGTTTACAACTGCACCATTGTTATCACAATAAATTGTGATAGTTCTGGGCAAACCAAGAATCGCATCCATATCCATCAAGAAGTTCCTGAGCCACACAACTCCTTTTGCCGCCTTAGAGGCTGCCATATACTCAGCTTTCATGGTAGAGTCCGCCATGCATTTCTGCTTGACACTCCTCCATACAATGGATCCACCTCCCAAAGTAAACACAAAACCTGAGATATACTTACTGTTATCCCTATCTGATTGGAAGTCGGAATCTGTGTAACCCACAGGGAGTAATTGGTCTGCCTGGTAAACTAGCATATAATCTCTAGTCCTTCTTAGGTACTTCAATATATGCTTTACCGTAGTCCAATGTTCCTGTCTTGGATTACTCTGATATCTTCTAACCATG
The DNA here is from genome assembly GCA_025175895.1 of Wurfbainia villosa. Taxonomy (NCBI): domain Eukaryota; kingdom Viridiplantae; phylum Streptophyta; class Magnoliopsida; order Zingiberales; family Zingiberaceae; genus Wurfbainia; species Wurfbainia villosa. The sequence continues at coordinate 40,061,068 of CM045988.1, forward strand.
CCCACAGCAAAGCAGATATCCGATCTCGTACATAGCATCGCATACATGAGGCTTCCTACTGTCGAAGCATAAGGAACCGCCTTCATCTCCTCTATCTCCTCAGATGTTCTAGGACACATCTCCATAGATAAAGAAACTCCATGCCTGAAAGGTAGAAAACCTTTCTTGGAGTTTTGCATGCTAAAACGATCCATAATGGTGTCTATGTATGAAGCTTGAGATAAGCATAACATCCTTTTCCTGCGATCCCTTATAACCTTGATCCCAAGGATTGTAGGGATCCCGAGCGATAAATAAAATTCGCAGCGGAAAACTTAGGATCCCTCTAGATGTCCAAACAAAAAAAATATACTCGTTTCAATTATCGATTCTATCCTATAGGAATCGAGATTACCTTCGAAGCATGCCCTTCGAATTCCAGTCAGCAACACTTGCGGATCTCAGCGTGGTCAGAATGTCCACGCCTCTATGGTGTACACACACACGATCTTGGAGAGAAGAGGTAAGCCCTTTCGGTTGTGCTAGCAACCACTCCAAGGTCTCACTTTTCCACTTGGTACTTGGCCCTCTTGTTGTGTGAACAAAAAAAATAAAAACTGATTTTCTTTTTTATTGTCCATGTTAAAGAAGAAGAAGCAACCATAATACACCTTAATGAGACATTAAACGCACTTCCTTAGTCTCCATTGTAAAAGAAAGGAAGTCAATTAATGCTCAATAAATGCACATTAATGAGTTTTAAATCCCATTTAAAACCCCATTTATTAATTCGTGTATTATATATTATTAATTAATGTATTATTCATTTTAGCCTTCTTCTCTTGGTTTGACTTGAGTCTAACTCAACATAAACCAATTTGAGTCCAACTCAAATTTAGCCAAGTAATGAGTCTTACTCATTCTAGTTAATCCAATTAATTAATAATTCATTTTAGTCAAACCAAAATGATTTCCTCTCCAAAATAATATGTTCTTTGTGTGTGACCCTATAGACTCTCATAACGTTGACAATGTATCCAAAACCATTTTAGATACATAAGCAATGAGCGGCATCTAGCAATACATCATTGCTACCCAAGTGATGAGAATGTCGAGATCCGACAACCTCTTCCGTGACTATTATCATATGACAGTGTCCTTCTATCCTTGATATCTCAAATCGATCAATGAGGCATAGACCGTGTCACCCTCTTATCAATCTTTATGTTTCTTGATCCCCAAGTAGACTCACTCAAACAAATGAGCTCAATATCTCATATTGACTTATTTGAGCATGGCCATGCATTTCGTGGTCCTACTCTATCAAGAGGCCAAAGATATCACTCCCGTCATATGGGAGGGATAGATCCCATCTACATCACTCACATCCCTCCGCATAATTTGTTACATACTCAGTGATCGCCATTATAGTCACCCAATTACGGTGTGACGTTAGACGATATCAAAGTACATAACTCCTTATGTAGGGAACCGTAGTGACTTTAGGTCTAAGGACTATTCATACCAATAGTCACATGAGAAAGTATATGACACTCATATAACGATCCATGATACTTTCTCATGGTGGGTCAATTCAGTATATATAGTCTCCAATATATATACCCATGTATCAATGTGATATCATATATCCATGACTTGTGAGATCAAGTCATCCATTGACCTACATGCTAGTCTCAATGTATCAATATAGCCCTCATCTATTAATACAATACTCGACTAGGAATATTTAAGAATAGTGTTCTCTACAGCTTCTCATAATCAATTCTACCAATTGATATACTGTAGATAACAACCTACTATTCATGGGCATTATTATATTTATTTAGCTGGCACACACATAAAGAAATATAATAATCAATCTTTGCCTTTATTAATGCAAGAATATAATACAAAAGTCTCTCTCACCAATCATCTCATAATTGACACTAAGGGCTCATACTAACAATCTCTCACTAGCACTAGTGTCAATCACTGTAATCTCTAAGACCCAGTGACCTAGTATGACCATCATGCTTCCTCTGTGCCAAAGCCTTAGTCAAGGGATCCGCAATGTTAGCATCAATGTCTACTCTGCATATCTGAACATCTCCTCTATTGATGATCTCTCGAATGAGGTGATACCGCCGTAGTATGTGTTTGGTCCTCTGATGAGTGCGAGGTTCCTTAGCCTGAGCAATAGCCCCATTGTTGTCACAATAGAGGTCTATTGGGTCTGCTATGCTAGGAACCACCTCAAGTTTAGTGATGAACTTTTGGATCCAAACAACCTCCTTTGCTGCAGAAGACGCAGCAATATACTCGACTTCTGTTGTAGAATCTACAGCTGTGTCCTGCTTCGAACTCTTCCAGCTCACAACGCCACCATTCAAGCAAAATACATACCCTGACTGTGATCTGGAGTCATCCTTGTCAGTTTGGAAGCTCGCATCACTGTGACCCTTTACAGCTAGCTCCTCATTGCCTCCAAATATCAAGAAATATTCTTTTGTCCTTCGCAAGTACTTAATAATATTCTTGACAGCTGTCTAGTGACATTCACCGGGATCTGACTGATACCTGCTCGTCATGCTTAAAGCATACGAGACATCGGGGCGAGTATGAATCATGGCATACATGATAGATCTTATAGCTGATGCATAAGAGATCTGATCCATGCAATCTCTCTCCTCCTTAGAAGAGGGAGATTGAGTCTTCGAAAGACTCATACCATGTGACATTGGCAAAAATCCCTTCTTGGAATTCTGCATGGCAAAATGCTTAAGCACCTTGTCCAGATATGTACTCTGACTCAAGCCAAGCAATCTCTTAAATCTATCTCTACAGATCTTGATGCCTAGAATATAGGCTACTTCACCTAAGTCTTTTATTGAAAAATAATTCCCAAGCCAAGTCTTCACATACTGCAGCATAGGGATATCATTTCCAATGAGCAGTATGTCATCTACATACAATATGAGGAAAACAATTGAGCTCCCACTAACCTTCTTGTAGACACAAGGTTCATCTTCGTTCTTAATGAAACCAAACGTTTTGATCGCATTATCGAAATGAAGATTCTAGCTTCTAGAAGCTTGCTTTAAACCATAAATGGACCTATGCAACTTACAAACCTTTCCAAAGATCCTTTGATCGACAAAACCTCAGTTGTGTCATATACACATCCTCGAGTAGATTTCCGTTAAGAAATGCTATTTTAACATCCATCTGCCAGATCTCATAGTCATAGTAAGCTGCAATAGCGAGCATGATCCGAATGGATTTGAGCATCGCAACTGGAGAAAAGGTTTCATCATAGTCAATACCATGAATCTGCTTGAATCCTTTTGCTACCAATCTCCCTTTATAGGTATGCACATTACCTTTCATGTCAGTCTTTCTCCTAAAGACCCACTTACACCCAATGGGTTTGACCCCTTTAGGTGGATCAACCAAAGTCCAGACTTGGTTAGTGTACATGGATTCTATTTCGGATCTCATGGCCTCGAGCCATTTCTCAGAATCTGGGCTCATTATAGCTTCCTGATAGGATGTCGGCTCATCAAGCATGATACCATCGTTATCATCCAAGAGAAAAGAATATCTCTCAGGCTGATGACGTATCCTATCAGACCTGCGCAGAGCTTGGTTTACCTGAACCGGTTGTATCACAACTCCTTGTGATGACTGTTCTTGTTCCATTAAGGTATCAGTGCTATTTTATGTATCTTGAAATTCTTCAAGATCAATTTTACTCTCACTTATTTTTCTAGAAATAAATTCCCTTTCTAGAAAAACACCATTTCTGGCAACAAACACTTTGCCTTGTGTGGGGCTGTAAAAGTAATATCCCTTAGTTTCCTTGGGATATCCAACGAAATAGCATCTATCTGATTTGGGGCCTAGTTTATCTGATACGTCGTGACGTAAGCCTCACAACCCCAAATCTTCATAAAGACATCTTGGGACTCTTCCCACCATATCTTATAGTGTCTTTACGATCGCCTTAGAAGGAACACTTAAGTGTGAAAGCGCGTCTCTAGAGCATATCCCTGTATGAAGGAGGAAGTTCTGTATGACTTATCATTGATCGTACCATATCTAATAGAGTATGATTTCTCCTCTCAGATACACCATTCAACTGTGGTGTTCCAGGTGGAGTGAGCTGAGATCTTATCCCACACTCAACTAGATAGTCACTAAACTCTTGGCTTAGGTATTACCCACCTCGATATGATCGAAGCATCTTAATACTCTTACCAAGTTGGTTATGTACTTCATTCTTGAATTCTTTGAACTTTTCAAAGGATTCTGATTTGTGTCTCATAAGATACACATATCCATATCTACTGAAATCATTAGTAAATGTAATGAAGTACTGATAACCTCCTCTAGCTGCGACTTTGAAAGGACCGCATACATCACTTTGTATGAGGACTAACAAATCTGTCGCTCATTCGCCTTGTCCACTAAATGGAGTCTTGGTCATCTTGCCTAAAAGACAAGATTCACATACCTCATATGATTCAAAATCAAATGAGTCCAGTAATCCATCCTTATGGAGCTGGGCTATGCGACTCTCATTTATGTGACCCAAGCGACAATGGCAAAGATATGTTTGATTCAACTGATTAGATTTGAATCGTTTGTTATTTATGTTATAGACTGGGTTTTCAAGGTCTATAACATAGAGTCCATTCATCAAGTGTGCACTGCAATAGAACATTTCATTTAAATATACAGAACAACACTTGTCCTTAATTATAAATGAAAAACCTTTCTTGTCCAAACAAGATATAGACATAATGTTCTTAGTTATTGCAGGTACGAAATAACACTCTTCAAGTTCTAGAATTAAACCACTGGTTAATGATAAGGAATATGTTCCTACAGCTATAGCAGCAACTCTTGCGCCATTGCCAACACGTAGGTCCACTTTGTCACGCCCGCCCTTTTCGGACCCAGAATCCGGAAGGGGCGGCGCGTGACGCGACCGTACATACATACATTACATACAACGGAAGACTTTATACATACTTCTTAATTCTTACAGCGGAAGACTTTAGACCTATTTTTTTTTCTTTTAAAACATAAACATGCATTGAGATATATATATACATATATATATATATATATACTTCTTCTTTTTAACATAGAGTATGCTTCATAACATGTATAGATACTTCTTCTTACTTCTTCTTTACTTCTTCTTATCAACATAGAGCATGCATCATATATATAGATACTTAGTGCTTAGTTCAGGTTCATAAACATCATCGTCATAAGGAGACATAAGTAAGGACATCCATAGACATCATCATCATAGGTAAACATATATATATAGACCTAACGGATCCTCTCCACCATGCCACTACCACACACATTTGGCCCCTCCTGCTGCTCCCTTTAGTTTATCCATCCCTTACCCTTATCTGTAGTACGAGGGAAAGATAAACTATAAGCACATAGGCTTAGTAAGATCCTGTCCTACTCACAAAAACCATACATCGACATTAATCATGTCATGTAACATTCATAACATATAAGCAATATAACATGTAACATACATGGCGTAATCAACTTAACATGTGGCATAAGTAACGTGAGTAAACATAACATGTATCATCCATAACATGGCAGCATAACATGTATCAACTATAACATAGCAGCATATCATGTAAATATATGACTTAATTAAACATAACATATAACATAAGAATATAGCAAATCATCATAACATACAACATATATGTATGACATATCAAACCTATCATACATCATATGTAACATAGTGGCATAAACATGGCATATCAAACATAACATACATCATATGTAACATGGTGGCATAAACATGGCATATCAAACATAACCTACATCATATGTAACATAGTGGCATAAACATGGCATATCAAACATAACATACATCATATGTAACATGGTGGCATAAACATGGCATATCAAACATAACCTACATCATATGTAACATAGTGGCATAAACATGGCATGTCAAACATAACATACTTCATATGTAACATATCAACATAGCATGTAACATAACAATCTAATCAGGTAACATATGCAGGATGCTTTTGAAAACATATATTATAGGTACGTAAACATAAATCTCAACATATTGACATTGTACCACTTCTTCATTATCATAGCGCGCATCCCTAAATAGGCCCGAGGTAGCAAGTCTCGAACCTAATAGGTTACTAGGCCCGATCTTAGTCCGTCGACCTAGGGCAATCGTCATAGCGTAGAAGCCCATCCTAGGCCCGAGTCTTACTCCATCGACCCAAGGCATCTTGGAGCCCATCTCGTACTAGGCCCGAGTCTTATTCCATCGACCTAGGGGCAATCATACATAGAAGCCCATCCTAGGCCCGAGTCTTATTCCATCGACCTAGGGCATCTTAGGAGCCCATCCCTTCTTGGACCTTGTTAGGGTCTTGGTACAAGCCATGCAGAAGGTAAAATAATTATATGCTTATTTTAATAACATAGCTTATTTCATTTTGCAAACATAGCATACTTCATTTCATAACACATCATGCTTCCCCTTCATGAACATATCATCTTTCATTTCGTAAACATATCATTCTTCATTTCATAACATATCATTCTTCATTTCATCATCATGTCATATTCATGTCGTGAACATATCGTTTTGTTTCATTTCATAATCTTATCTTTTTCCATTTCATAACATATTTTAAACATCGCATACACATAGACATGGCATAAGGCATGGCATGCATTTACCCAACCTAAAACACATGTTAGCCTATTCATTTAACTTAACAACAACTTCATATGCACATAAGACTTGAATTAACCTAAGGCATGTTATCTTCATCTAGCATTAATTAATATCACAAGTCAACATGCATTCACCCAACATAAAACACATGTTAGCCTATTCATTTAACTTAACAACAACTTCATATGCACATAAGACTTGAATTAAAACTTCATCTAATCCCCAAAAATACATGATGGCCGAATGGTCCATAGGGGTTTCTAGGGTTATCCTTCATCCTAATTCATTTAACACAACCAACACTTCATTTGCACATAGAACATGAATTAGACTTCATTTAATCACCCAAAATTCATGGTGGCCGAATGATCCATAGGGTTTTCTAGTGTTATCTTTTAACCTAATTCATTTAACATAACAACAACTTCATTTGCATATAGAACATGGATTAAAACTTCATTTAGTCACCCAAAACATAGGTTGGCCGAATGGTCCATGTAGGGTTTTTAGGGTTAACCTTTAACCTAATTCATTTAAAATAACAACAACATCATAATCCCACAAAAACATGGATTAAACTTCATTGAATCATCAAGATCTAGGGGTGGCCGAATGGTCCATGTAGGTCTTTAGGGTTAACCTTTAACCTAATCCATTTTAAATCCTAGCATCATCATATAGTTACAAAAAACATAGCATGGAACTTCATTGAAACCTAAAATCATGGCTTGGCCGAATAGGCTTTAGTGGCTATTAGGGTTAGCTTTTAACCTAATCCATTTTAAATCCTAGCATCATCATATAGTTACAAAAAACATATCATGGAACTTCATTGAAACCTAAAATCATGGCTTGCCCGAATAGGCTTTAGTGGATATTAGGGTTAGCTTTTAACCTAATCCCTTTTTCCATCTTAACATCATCATCTACTTCCTAAACATAGCATAAAACTTCATTGATAAACTAAAACATAGCTTGGCCGGATATAACATATAGATTTCTTTTACAAACATCAATCGAAGCTACTCGTATGCAGGTGAGGGATACTTACATCCTTCGCTTTGCTTGTAGTGTGAAGATAACCTAAGGAACACAAAACCTAGCCCTAGCTTCTTGCTTGGATGAGTTTCGGCCAAGGGGTGGAAATGGAGAGGGAGAGCTTTAGGATTTCGGTGAGAAGAAGAAGAGAAGAGGAGAAAGTGAAGTTGCTCACTCATGCCTCCTCATCCACCCCTATTTATTCACCTAAAAAGTCCCTTAATCTCCCTTACACTTAACCATAATCTCCCTTATTCCTCTAATGATATAATCCTATTGGGCTTTTGGTTAGTGGGTTCATCTATAGGGCATGGCTATCTCTAGAGGTTTGGGCTTCAATTCCTAGGCCTTGCACCACTTTTTGGCTTATTTTCTTTTATTTTTGAAAAGGCCCACATAAAGCCCATTATCATCAAGCCAAAAAATCTTGTAAAATTGCTGGGAATTTTACACATAATCCTTCATACTTTTTAAAAGTTTCGTCCTCAAAACTTAGAACAATTGCGGGTACTTCTGCTTCATGTCCTCCTCGCGTTCCCAGGTAGCTTCCTCGTACCGTTGATTCTGCCACAGGACCTTTACTAAGGGCACCTCTTTATTCCTTAGCCTCTTGATTTCTCGGTCTAGTATCTGGATAGGCCGACTTTCAATACTCAGGTCCTCTTGAACTTGTACTGTTTGTGGCTCGATCACTTGGTCCGTACTGGAAATGCATTTCTTGAGCACAGAGACATGGAACACGTTGTGAATAGTCGACATCTCTTGAGGCAACTCTAGCTTGTAAGCTACCTTGCCAATCCTCTGCAATATCAGATACGGTCCCACGTAGCGTGACTCGCTTTACCCTTCCTTCCGAATCTCATCATTCCTTCATAGGAGCCACTTTGAGGAATACTAGGTCCCCAACTGAATTCTAACTCACGCCGTATATCCGCATAGCTCTTTTGTCGGCTGAGGCTTCAATTCTCTGGATGTTCCAGATAGCTCGGGTGGTGTCGCTGATGAAATCTCCGAGTCCCATCCTCTTCTTCACCACCCTCGTACAAAGATATGGGAGATCTACATTTCCTCCCGATAGAGCCTCGTAGGGTGCCATCCCAATAGTAACTTGATAGCTATTGTAGGCAAATTGCCAAACATAAGTATGACTACCTTTGAAATCCAGTATGCAAGCTCGTAACATATCCTCCAAGATTTGATTTACTTTTTTCGGTCTGTCTGTCTGTCTGGGATGGAAGGCGATCGAACAATAGCTTCGTGCCTAGGGCCTTGAACACATTCCCGAAATGGGAAATAAAGCGACCATCTCTGCTAAATGATGGTCTTAGGAATTCCATGTAGTCCGATAATTTCTAGCATATAATCGAGCCAGCTTGTCGTGGTTTAATAGGTCATCTTGATTGCTAAGAAATGGGTGGACTTTGTCAACTGGCCCACAATTACCCATATAGCATCATAACCGCTTGTCGCCTTGGGCAATCTCGAGATGAAATCCATAGAAATGTCTTCCCATTTCCATTCCGAACTGGATCTACCGCAGTGTTCCTCTAGGTCTCGTGTTCGCCTTAACCTCTCGCAGTGTGCAGAATCGACATACCGAGCCACATCTCTTTTCATTCAACCACCGTAACTTTCGCTTCGTGTCTTGGTACATCTTGGTGGTTCCAGGATGCATCGATAAGGAGTTCTCGTGAGCTTCCTCAAATATCTCCTTCCGTAATTCGATCGTCAGAATACATAAGCGATCCCCGAGGTAGAGTACTCCACTATCGAGATCCAAACTCGCCGCCCTTTCCTTCAAAGACCTCTTGCTTGATCCTCAAGGCTTGGGTCACGGGCTTGCTTTTCTAGTATATCATCGAATCGGTGCTATCGCCATGGTCGAGAGTCGCCCGGAAATGATTTCAACCCCAGAACGCATAATCTCTTTCTAAGGGCCGAGATAACACCGATAGAGACATCAAGGTGGCGCAGACTTCACGAGTGCATCACCCACCTTGTTAGCTTTCCCGGGATGGTAGTGAATCTCGCAGTCATAATCTCGACGAGCCTGCCATCTACCGCCTCATGTTCGTGTAATGCTCTGTAATCGTGGCACTATCAACAACTCCTCTCGTGGTCTCATGGGTCTATGAGCTCACCGACCACATTCGTAGCTATTTCTGGTGAGCATCTTCAGCATGAGTCCGCCTTTCTCTTCCGTCTTGACCAACTCGGGTATAGGCATGCGAAGTCGGTTGAATCTCTTCGCGCATCGACCGAGCAGGTCACATGCCTCGATTGACTCAATGTCAATTTGAATTGGTTTATAAACATCAAGTGGCAACTGCTTTCCACTCATCATTCAGTATGTCCCAATCTAACCGACATTGATCAACTATACCACATACATCCCATGCAATGAACTAATCACTAATTTCAAAGGAACGAGCTCATCATTTCTTATTCATACTTTCGTAAAAGAAAATGTTAACATATAACATTCCTTATTTCTAATCGAAACAAAACTACTTGAGAAGATAGTTTATTACGACTCCCACTAGGACAAACCCTAGTGTAGTTGTAATTATTTTTAGTCCTATCTTCCTTGGCCTCATTAGGGTAGTCTCAGGCTGGCTAATAAGTTGACTGTTTGTAGAACTCTCTTCATTCTTTTCGAGGCTAGCTACCACAGGATTCCCTTGAACCTTGTGCTCTAGTAGTTCCCAACACAACTCAACATATGTTATCCGCCCTTCATAGCGGCCCCATACGTGATGCGCAACTACCATGAAATCATTTGGAAGAGAGCGTACCAAGGCCCATATCCGATAATTGTCCAGTAACGGAAACTCCTGTTGCTCGAGTCTCCTAAAAAGACCATCGAGCCTTCTCATGTGTCCGATGACCCCCCCCCCATCAGGTTTATAAACTATTTCTTCAATAGCTTTCCTCAATTGGTTTCGTAACACATCACGACGGGTCATCGTAGTGATTGTCCGTGCCATCTGAAATTGAAATAAATTAAGTCAGTACAAAACCGACTAACCAATACGAAACCGGATTAATTCAATTTATATGAGCATAGACCTTACACAATTAATTATGAAAATCAATTCTTCGTAATTTTAGGAGTTTTTTGGTTGATGAGTTCAACTGAACAATCGACTCCCCTAGTTTTTATTCTGAATTCAAGTTGTACTAACAACTATTCGACACTTGGGTTATTATTTAAATTGACCATGGTCAAATTTCTTCGCTGATCAATTTTGATTTACCTAATTTGTCTACCTTTGACCAAATCACAAGTATTTCTTGTGAAGCTAGTATAAGTTTTTTTTTTTCGTTCGTTTCTCTACGCGTAATTATACTAAAGCTAGCATAAAGATATCATTTGTATATTCATGCATTACTTAAACTAAAGGCTAGGCTAGCATAAGATTATCATATATATATTCATGCATATGTAGACTAAAAACATTCCTTATCATACACTTATCTTCATGTCTTAAAGTAAAGCTAGTATAAGTTTTTCGTTCGTTCATCTACGCATAATTAGACTAAAGCTAACATAAAGTTATCATTCATGTTTTCATGCATATTTAAGCTAAAGGCTTTTCATATCATACATGAACAAAATAAGCTAAGACATTTTATATCATACATGAACAAAATAAGCTAAGGCATTTTATATCATACGTGAACAAAATAAGCTAAAGGCATTTTATATCATACATTAACAAAATAAGCTAAGGCATTTTATATCATACATGAACAAAATAAGCTAAGACATTTCATATCATACCTGAACAAAATAAGCTAAGGCATTTCATATCATACATGAACAAAATAAACTAAGGCATTTCATATCATACATGAACAAAATTAACAAAATTAGAGTAGACATAGAATTCTTACTTGGAGCGGCAGGATTTGGAGCTTGATGTGTGTGTAGTGGAAAGGCAGATCCGCTCTGATATAACTCATCACGCCTTTTCGGACCCATAATCCGAAGTGACGACTGCATATACATACATTACATACAACGGAAGACTTTATACACACTTCTTAATTCTTACAGCGGAAGACTTTAGAGCTATTTTTTTTTCTTTTAAAACATAAACATGCATTGACATATATATATACATATATATATATATATACTTCTTCTTTTTAACATAGAGTATGCTTCATAACATGTATAGATACTTCTTCTTACTTCTTCTTTACTTCTTCTTATCAACATAGAGCATGCATCATATATATAGATACTTAGAGCTTAGTTCAGGTTCATAAACATCATCGTCATAAGGAGACATAAGTAAGGACATCCATAGACATCGTCATCATAGGTAAACATATATATATAGACCTAACGGATCCTCTCCACCATGCCACTACCACACACATTTGGCCCCTCCTGCTGCTCCCTTTAGTTTATCCATTCCTTACCCTTATCTGCAGTACGAGGGAAAGATAAACTATAAGCATATAGGCTTAGTAAGATCCTGTTCTACACACAAAAACCATACATCGACATTAATCATGTCATGTAACATTCATAACATATAAGCAATATAACATGTAACATACATGGCGTAATCAACTTAACATGTGGCATAAGTAACGTGAGTAAACATAACATGTATCATCCATAACATGGCAGCATAACATGTATCAACTATAACATAGCAGCATATCATGTAAATATATGACTTAATTAAACATAACATATAACATACGTAACATAGCAAATCATCATAACATACAACATATATGTATGACATATCAAACCTATCATACATCATATGTAACATAGTGGCATAAACATGGCATATCAAACATAACATACATTATATGTAACATGGTGGCATAAACATGGCATATCAAACATAACCTACATCATATGTAACATAGTGGCATAAACATGGCATATCAAACATAACATACATCATATGTAACATGGTGGCATAAACATGACATATCAAACATAACCTACATCATATGTAACATAGTGGCATAAACATGGCATGTCAAACATAACATACTTCATATGTAACATATCAACATAGCATGTAACATAACAATCTAATCAGGTAACATATGCAGGATGCTTTTGAAAACATATATTATAGGTACGTAAACATAAATCTCAACATATTTGGGCCCAACATTGTACCACTTCTTCATTATCATAGCGCACATCCCTAAATAGGCCCGAGGTAGCAAGTCTCGAACCTAATAGGTTACTAGGCCCGATCTTAGTCCGTCGACCTAGGGCAATCGTCATAGCATAGAAGCCCATCCTAGGCCCGAGTCTTACTCCATCGACCTAAGGCATCTTGGAGCCCATCCCGTACTAGGCCCGAGTCTTATTCTATCGACCTAGGGGCAATCATACATAGAAGCCCATCCTAGGCCCGAGTCTTATTCCATCGACCTAGGGCATCTTAGGAGCCCATCCCTTCTTGGACCTTGTTAGGGTCTTGGTACAAGCCATGCAGAAGGTAAAATACTTATATGCTTATTTTTATAACATAGCTTATTTCATTTTGCAAACATAGCATACTTCATTTCATAACACATCATGCTTCCCCTTCATGAACATATCATCTTTCATTTCGTAAACATACCATTCTTCATTTCATAACATATCATTCTTCATTTCATCATCATGTCATATTCATGTCGTGAACATATCGTTTTGTTTCATTTCATAATCTTATCTTTTTCCATTTCATAACATATTTTAAACATCGCATACACATAGACATGGCATAAGGCATGGCATGCATTTACCCAACCTAAAACACATGTTAGCCTATTCATTTAACTTAACAACAACTTCATATGCACATAAGACTTGAATTAACCTAAGGCATGTTATCTTCATGTAGCATTAATTAATATCACAAGTCAACATGCATTCACCCAACATAAAACACATGTTAGCCTATTCATTTAACTTAACAACAACTTCATATGAACATAAGACTTGAATTAAAACTTCATCTAATCCCTAAAAATACATGATGGCCGAATGGTCCATAGGGGTTTCTAGGGTTATCCTTCATCCTAATTCATTTAATACAACCACAACTTCATTTGCACATAAAACATGAATTAGACTTCATTTAATCACCCAAAATTCATGGTGGCCGAATGATCCATAGGGTTTTCTAGTGTTATCTTTTAACCTAATTCATTTATCATAACAACAACTTCATTTGCATATAGAACATGGATTAAAACTTCATTTAGTCACCCAAAACATAGGTTGGCCGAATGGTCCATGTAGGGTTTTTAGGGTTAACCTTTAACCTAATTCATTTAACATAACAACAACATCATAATCCCACAATAACATGGATTAAACTTCATTGAATCATCAATATCTAGGGGTGGCCGAATGGTCCATGTAGGTCTTTAGGGTTAACCTTTAACCTAATCCATTTTAAATCCTAGCATCATCATATAGTTACAAAAAACATAGCATGGAACTTCATTGAAACCTAAAATCATGGCTTGGCCGAATAGGCTTTAGTGGCTATTAGGGTTAGCTTTTAACCTAATCCATTTTAAATCCTAGCATCATCATATAGTTACAAAAAACATAGCATGGAACTTCATTGAAACCTAAAATCATGGCTTGGCCGAATAGGCTTTAGTGGCTATTAGGGTTAGCTTTTAACCTAATCCCTTTTTCCATCTTAACATCATCATCTACTTCCTAAACATAGCATACAACTTCATTGATAAACTAAAACATAGCTTGGCCGGATATAACATATAGATTTCTTTTACAAACATCAATCGAAGCTTACCAGTATGCAGGTGAGGGATACTTACATCCTTCGCTTTGCTTGTAGTGTGAAGATAACCTAAGGAACACAAAACCTAGCCCTAGCTTCTTGCTTGGATGAGTTTCGGCCAAGGGGTGGAAATGGAGAGGGAGAGCTTTAGGATTTCGGTGAGAAGAAGAAGAGAAGAGGAGAAAGTGAAGTTGCTCACTCATGCCTCCTCATCCACCCCTATTTATTCACCTAAAAAGTCCCTTAATCTCCCTTACACTTAACTATAATCTCCCTTATTCCTCTAATGATATAATCCTATTGGGCTTATGGTTAGTGGGTTCATCTATAGGGCTTGGCTATCTCTAGAGGTTTGGGGTTCAATTCCTAGGCCTTGCACCCCTTTTTGGCTTATTTTCTTTTATTTTTGAAAAGGCCCACATAAAGCCCATTTTCATCAAGCCAAAAAATCTTGTAAAATTGCTGGGAATTTTACGGGCGTTACACACTTCTCCTTTTGTCAAAGATCTACTTCTTCTCAAGCCCTGTACATTGGTACAAATGTGAGAAGCACAACCGGTATCCAATATCCATGAGGAAGAAATAGATAGATTGACTTCTATAACATGTATACCTGAAGTGGAAGTCTCACTTCCTTTCTTCTTCTGAACTTCCTCGAGGTACTTTTTGCAGTTCCTCTTCCAATGTCCAGCTTCCTTGCAGTGGAAGCAAGTCCCTTCCTTGGTCACCCCACCTTTAGGCTTTAATGCTTTGTCCTTATCTTTATTCTGGGTCTTACCCTTGCCTTTAGATTTTTTCTTACCCTTGCCCTTTTTAACCATAAGTACATCATTAGTACCAGGTTGCATCTTCTTAAGATTGCTCTCGTAGCTTCTCAACATGCTTAAGAGCTCAGTAATGGTTTGTCAATTTCGCTCATGTAATAATTCATGATAAATTGACTAAAGCCTCTAGGCAGCAAATATAGAATAAGGTCAGTGGCCAACTCTTGGCCTAACGGAAACCCCAATCTTTCAAGGTTCTCAACATACCCAATCATCTTGAGTACATGAGTTCCTACGGGTGTTCCTTCTTGCATTTTGCATGAAAATAATGCCTTAGATACCTCAGATCTCTCATGCCTCGCCTGCCCTTGATATAGTTGCTTTATGTGTGCAACCATATCGAAGGCATCCATGTTCTCATGTTGCTTCTGAAGCTCAGAGTTCATGGTTGCAAGCATAAGACATGATGCATCTAATGCATCATCTTGATGCTTCTTGTATGCATCCTTATCTACACGAGTAGCATTATTGGCGGGTGGTTCAGAAATGGGTTGCTCTAGGACATAGAGTTTCCGCTCCTGTTTGAGAACTATTCTCAAATTTCTGAACCAGTCAATGAAGTTTGCTCCATTGAGCTTGTCCTTCTCAAGGACCGATCACAGAGAGAGGGTATTTGATGTATTTGAAGACATAGTAATCTACAATAGAAATAATATGTATAAATGAGTATTATATCTGAAATCATTTAATTAGGCCTTTAATTAAATGAGACTAACGATTCCCTTAGCTTGATAGGAGCTAGTCATACCAGTTAAATTGAGCTTCAAGTTCATGTGGGACAAGATCCACATCATATCTCACCTTGAGTTAGCTTTGGCTAATCACCCAAGATTTAGTATCACTAGGTAGGTAACATTTTACCAATTGCATCGTATGCAACTCTTGGAATAAAGGATCAAGATTCACATTATACATCATCTTGAGTTAGCTTTGGCTAATCGCCCAAGACTTAGTATAAATGTTCTCTTATCCGTGTCTCCTAACTATTAGGAAATGCCTCTAAGTATTTCTCAATCTAATTGAGACACTTAGTGAAGTCTCATCCAAAGTTTGATAGCGGGACATCACAATTGTCCTCTCGCACTCTACCAAGATAAAATGCGCTGCTTTGCTTTGGCAAACCCAACACAAATGATCGAGGTAGTTTATGAGTACCAAACTTTGGTAGGCATATTCATTTGACTTAATTTTAAGATGACAGATTATCTAGCATGCATCACATACACACAAAATATATCACATATACGTTAAACGTGACATGTTTATGGCCCTTATTCTACGATTTCTCAAGCCAATGAGAAAATCGATTGGTTACCCTAGGGATAGCATCTTCTCCAAGCGCTTCCTTTGGTCAGCATGTGTTGTCAGCATCGTCCTTGTAACATGGTATCTCCACCTTCAATGGAATTTCATTGCTTATTTATTTTGTACATTACAAAATGAGAATACTCGAGTTACATTCGAGTCTAAATCTATTTTACAACTAGAAAATAGAAGTGAAGGCACGACACGCAGGCCGTGTAAAAAAAAATACAACACCCACATACATATGCCGACACGCAGGCCGTATTATGAATTACAACACATAACCACAATCATATTGGGTCCTAGGCCATAACGATGCACCATATACAAATCATTCACAATGATGTAATAAATTATTTTATTTATCAGTTTTATTATGTGCAATTTTTAAGCCGCTATGCCGATTAGCCGAAACACCACGACGGTCCACCGATTAGCGGGCGGGGTCAAGGGGCAGCGCCCCTTGCGGGGGGGTGAGGGGGGCAGCGCCCCTTGCAAAATTTTTTTTTGCTAATTCATCTTATGAGTCGCTGCCCATTTTGTCCATCTCTATGAACCTGAGACCTCCAGATGGCCAGGTGTGTTTGGCACCGTCCGACTTGAACCAGCCCACTTGGCAGACCATCTGCTTGGCTGAATCAACTCGGACACAGGCGGAGTCGGCACCATCCGACTTGATTCAGCCCACTCGGTAGACTATCTGCTTGGCTAAATTAACTCGGACACAGGCGGAGTCGGCACCATCCGACTTGATTCAGCCCACTCGGTAGACTATCTGCTTGGCTAAATCAACTCGGACATAGACCGAGTTGGCACCGTCTGACTTGATTCAGCCCACTCGTGGACTATCCTGGCTAAATCAACTCGGACATATACCGAGTCGGCAAAAAAAAACATAATAAAACTAATCTCATGTTTATATCACATAAAACATCTAAAAAAAATGTGTACATTTTTTTTTACAAGTGGCTCTGATACCACTGTTACAAGGACGATGCTGACAACACATGTTGACCAAAGGAAGCGCTTGGAGAAGATGTTATCCCTCCAGATGTCCAAGTAAAAAAAAATATACTCGTTTCAATTATCGATTCTATCCTATAGGAATCGAGATTACTTTCGAAGTGTGCCCTTCGAATTCTAGTCAGCAACACTTGCGGATCTCAGCGTGGTCAGAATGTCGCCGCCTCTACGGTGCAGACACACACGATCTTGGAGAGAAGAGGTAAGCCCTTTCGGTTGTGCTAGCAACCACTCCAAGGTCTCACTTTTCCACTCGGTACTTGGCACTCTTGTTGTGTGAACAAAAAAAAATAAAAACTGATTTTCTTTTTTATTGTCCACGTTGAAGAAGAAGAAGCAACCATAATACACCTTAATGAGACATTAAATGCACTTCCTTATTCTCCATGGTAAAAGAAAGAAAGTCAATTAATGCTCATTAAATGCACATTAATGAGTTTTAAATCCCATTTAAAACCCCATTTATTAATTCGTGTATTATATATTATTAATTCGTGTATTATTCATTTTAGCCTTCTTCTCTTGGTTTGACTTGAGTCTAACTCAACATAAACCAATTTGAGTCCAACTCAAATTTAGCCAAGTAATGAGTCTTACTCATTCTAGTCAATCCAATTAATTAATAATTCATTTTAGTCAAACCAAAATGATTTCCTCTCCAAAATAATATGTTCTTTGTGTGTGACCCTATAGGCTCTCATAACGTTGGCAATGTATCAAAAACCATTTTAGATACATAAGCAATGAGCGACATCTAGCAATACATCATTGCTACCCAAGTGATGAGAATGTCGAGATCCGACAACCTCTTCCGTGACTATTATCATATGACAGTGTCCTTCTATCCTTGATATCTCAGATCGATCAATGAGGCATAGACCGTGTCACCCTCTTATCAATCTTTATGTTTCTTGATCCCCAAGTAGACACACTCAAACAAATGAGCTCAATATCTCATATTGACTCATTTGAGCATGACCATGCATTTCGTGGTCCTACTCTATCAAGAGGCCAAAGATATCACTCCCGTCATATGGGAGGGATAGATCCCATCTACATCACTCACATCCCTCCGCATAATTCGTTACATACTCAGTGATCGTCGTTATAGTCACACAATTATGGTGTGACGTTAGACGATACCAAAATACATAACTCCTTATGTAAGGAACCGTAGTGACGTCAGTGTTAGTAATATATGAGAGATGTCCTAAGGCAATCGCCTTATGTATGAACCATTTATATGATAAATGAAGATTCACTATTTGAGTATACATGTTTTATGTATTTGATTGGATCTTAAACTCATTTACTGAATGTCCACGATACGATTCATAGCATGAGAGAATTTGTGATTGGATCACAACTAGTGAGTATCTCTACATGTGTAATTGTGATGTATCGGAATTATCCCTAGTCGATGAATTGATGGATTTGGACACCATCAATTCTGTCGAGACTAGCACGAGGTATACTCCTTGGTGTATCCAAGCGGTGATTCTCCTTTGGTGGAGACATTGTGATGTCCGGAGTTAATCGTGGATGCTAGTTATGGTAACTAGTTCATTGGAGTGACCAGCCGTAAGACTTCATATGGTTCTCTGCATATATAGATATGTTAATGAAGTTCTTACTGTGGCTTAAGTGCGATTTTCCTTTGACTTGCGGTATTCAAGTCATCTTGATCATGGAGACTTATGCTTTGACATATTAAGCAAACATCTCTAATGAGATGTGGACCCGGGATGATTGGGTATAAGTCGAAGTGATCGAAGGTGTTTGAATAGCCTATAAAGGATTCACCACTCCTTGCGAGGAGATGTATACCCATGGCCTCTCGTCGGATTGTTACTAAAGTCTTTGGCCAAAGCATTACATGTTTAGAGTATGGTACTCTTCGATACATGTGGAGTAACTAGAATCCGTAGGACGAGAAAAAGATACTTGGGCTAGGCGTGACGTAGTCAGCCTAGTGGGGACTGACACAATAGACCATGTCCTGAACCAAGTGGGTATAAGATGAGTGAAGGGAATGGGGCACGATTAATTCGAGCTACTGAAGGGTTTCAGAAATAGTTCTGGATCAACCGTTGATCTTTTCGGTTAATTGGGGATCATGATGTACTACTAGGTGCCACTCATGATCGATCTATAATTAATGGTTAATTATAGACGGCCAACATAAACCGAGAACCTATTTGGTCACACGCACAACGAGTGTAATCCAAAGGATTTAAAACGAGCTTGAGAATGGGATTCTCAGACCGAGAGAAACTATGTTTGGTTGGACCAAACATAAAGCGAGCATGAAATTGTTTCAGTCGCAATGGAAGCGTGGATGGGCAGTGTCTTATGAAGACATAATGGATGGACCAAAATGGTTTGGTTCTAATCCAATGGATGAGAATAAACCAAAGGGTTTGGTTTATATTAAACGAATGAACCAAAGGTTGGTTCGGTTCGTTTTAACTTAAAATAAACCATCATGGTTTGGTTTATTTTAACTTATCCTAATGGAGCGGGTTAACGGGCTTTATGGATATGATCCATTAACCATTAAGAGAATTAGTTCTCTATAAAATAGGGCTTAAACCCTAATCCAAAACCCTAATCTATTTTGGCCGCCCACCCCTTGTTGGTGAATTCGGCGCCCAACCCTAAGTGTCACGCCCGCCTTTGTGCGCCCAAGTCATTCCCCATCCCCTATAGGTTTGGCATCAAGGTGAGGCTTTTCTTTCCTTGGTTGGCCGGCGCCTATATCCTCCACCAAGCTGTCCAGTTTTCTGGACAGCTTCTCCTCCTCTCGTCGGAGCGTCGTTTAGACGACGGTTAGTGCTCCGACAGCGGCTAACTTACCGGGGATTTGATCTCCGGTAATCCTCTAAGGTGGAGGACGAAGGATTCGTCAATTGGTTGACGAATACCTCTCCGGAGAAGCGAGTTTTGAGAACTCGTTTTAGGATCCGAATTTGGATTCGGATCGTGATCATCTCTCGATCACGTCGTCTTCAACACGAGGCTAGTAACCCGTACGAAGACGAAGCTCGTGACTTAGTGAAGTCATCCCGAGGAGCTCGGCGTGGATACGGATAGAGACGATTTTTACGAGGATCGTTCCGGTTGATGCCGTTCCCGCTACACGTCATACGGAAGGTATAACGTAGATAATTTTCTTTTATTGCAAATTTTAATTTACGGTTATGTCTACACTTGTTGTAATAGCATGCGTGTGTTGTGTGTGTTGTAATAAATATAGATTTATTAATTTTAATTGCTTCCGCTGTGCTCATGTTTACGAAACATGATCGAACACACACACCTGCGATGAAACAGGAAACAGAGTATCAGAGCCCAGGTTGTGTTTCGACATAATCGTAAAATGGTTTTGCGATAGTCATAATGTATTTCTGGAAATTTTCTGAATTTTGGAAATTTAGAAGTATTTATGGAAATTTTTCAATTTTGGAAAGTCTTGGAAGTATTTATGGAAATTGATATTTTCCATAAATAAAATATTTGATTAGATTCTGGAAATTTGTTTCCTAATTTAATCATGATTTGATTTGGGAAATCAAATCTTAAAATATTTTATTTCCATAAGTAGTTTTAATGATTTAGGAAATTGGTTTCCTAAATAGATTTTCCTTAATCAAATAATTCCATGAATAAAATATGTGATTAGATTTGGAAATTTGTTTCCTAATTTAATTATGATTTGATTTGGAGAATCAAATCTTAAACATATTTTATTTCCATAAATAGTTATGACATATAAGGAAATTATATACATGACATAATTGTATGTCATGTAATTGCATTAGATGCATAACATTATGCCATGCGTGTCGTGACATGTAGATGTATGCCATGTATGCCATGCCATGTAGATAATAGTTATTTGCATGCAAAGAGGATGAGACATAAAACCCTAACTCAATATTAAAGCCTACACCTTCCATTAATATGGTTAGAACCAGAGTTCTGTTTCTTGTTTGGGTTGTTGGACTTACTCCAAGCCCGGCTCGAACCTGAACATGTTCAAATCATTGGAATAGTTTAACTCTAATATGGTAAGAGTCAGAGGTCAATCGTTAGTTTGGGTTGTTGGACTCACTCCAAGCCTAGCTAATTGGTTGAATGCGCTCTAACCATATTAAAACTATTTCGCGATTAATGGGTCGGCTTTAACTTGGAGCATCGATTTGTTGGACTCACTCCAAGGTCGATGTGAAGAGAGGTGAAGTTGGGTGCTATGCATATGATGCATACTTGTTAATGTGTTAACAACCCAATGTATGTGTAAACATTCAATTAGTTGATAGCACATTGTGATAGTTATATATACATGATATGTAATCGGTATACTTGATACCCACCATCATAGCTAAGAATGGCTTGTTGGACTCACTCCAAGGTTGTTCTTATCTATGATGGATATCAGCCCATTCAGAGATGGACCTACGATCTCCCGAAGTGATTTTAAGGGTTTTTTGAAATTCGAAAAATGAATGGGATTTATAAATGTATATTGATGCATTTTAAAATCATCTTTCTCATATATGCTCGTTTTGTATTTCTAAGTTAATATATTGATCATGATGTGTTTGAATTTGCGTTCCATTTTGGATTCGAATAAATTGGTAGTAGAGCTTCTTAGATGGGCTTAGAAAGCTTGAGAATTGTTCTCAAGGTTGAAAAGCTTGCAAATGTCCTCGAGCGCCTCTTCCGTCCTAGTGACGATGCAACTCTGGACCAATTGTTGGCCGATCAGAAACATGTGAGTGATTCTGAACAAATCAGTTGCATCATGCTAGCCGCGATGGAACCCAAGCTACGAAAGCAGCATGAGCATATGGATGCTCATATCGTAGTCCTTCATCTTTGTGAGTTGGTTGATGAGCAAGTGAGATTCGAAAGGTTCGAAGTCTCAAAGCTCCTCTTCACCTCTGAGATGCTAGGAGATTCATCTGTGGTACTGCTCAATATGCTGAAGACTGTGGAGTCTTCTGAGAAGAATGAGCAGGGGACGGTGCTGTTAGTTGATTCCTCGAAGAAAGGTTCTAAGAGGAAGTCAAAGGAACAGCAGAAGAGAAAGAAGAGAAGGGCTAAGAAGGTAGAACTAGCACAAAAGGAAACTTGCCATCATTATGGCAAGTAGGGCCATTTGCGAAGAAAGTGCAAGATTTATCTTGAGTCCGTGAAGAAGGATAAGGCATCGGATGCCCCATCTTCTTCATATATCTTCGTTATTGATTGTCATTCTATTTCCTCAAACAATTGGGTATTGGATACTGGGTGTGGCTCACATATATGTAATGACATACATGGGCTAAGGAATAGAAGAAGACTCGTCAAGGGAGAGTCAAATTTGTGTGTTGGGAATGGAGCAAAGGTTGCTGCACTCGCCATCGGATCGTATTTGTTGAAACTCCCTGCAGGACTTATCTTAGAACTGGACAATTGCTTTTATATTCCTTCGTTGATAAAGAACATCATTTCTATTTCTTGTTTAAATAGAAATGGTTTCCATTTGACGTTTAGTAACAATTGTTGTTACATAACTTTGAATGGGGTTCTTTATGGGATTGGAACTTTAAGCAATGGTGTTTATACGTTGGACGTATCCAGTGACATTTGCAATATCGAAGCGAGCAACAAGCGTGCTCGAAAGGATAATCAAATAGACTCCTACATGTGGCATTGTCATCTTGGCCATGTAAGCAAGAAACGCATGTCCGAATTACATCGATGTGGAATTCTGGAATCGTTTGAATTGGATTCATACGATACATGCGAATCATGCTTAAAAGGCAAGATGACTAAGTTACCTTTTACGGGAAAAGGTGAACGAGTGGGAGAGTTGCTAGGCCTAATACATAGTGATGTATATGGACCTATGTCAACTCAATCTTTAGGAGGCTATAGCTACTTCATTACCTTCACCGATGATCACTCACGGTTTGGGTATGTGTTCTTGATGAAACACAAGTCTGAAGCCTTTGAAAGGTTCAAAGAATTAAGAAATGAAGTAGAGAAACAACATGACAAGAGTATTAAAATACTTCGATCGGATCGAGGTGGTGAATACTTAAGTCAAGAGTTTCTTGATTATCTAAGAGACAATGGCATATTGTCTCAATGGACTCCGCCATATACACCACAGCATAATGGTGTATCTGAGAGGCGTAACCGGACCTTGTTGGACATGGTCAGATCAATGATGAATCATGTGACTCTTCCCAAGTCCTTTTGGGGCTATGCACTTCAGACAGCTGTTTACTTGTTAAACAGAATGCCTACCAAGGTAGTCTCAACTACTCCATATGAGATATGGAATAGTAAGAAACCTCATGTATCTTACTTGAAGATATGGGGTTGTCCTGCTTATGTGAAGCGGACTGTATCAGACAAATTGGATGCTAAGTCATAAATGTCTATTTATTGGATACCCTAAGAAACAAGGGGTTACCAATTCTATCATCTGTGGAACAAAGGTGTTTGTTTCAAGACATCTTTGTGTTTCTAGAGAAAGAGTTTCTCTTGCAAGAAAACAGTGGGAGTGTCGTCGAGCTTGAGGAGGCTCGAGAGACTCAAATAGACATTGATGAGATACCTGGTGAAGCACAACAGCCGACAACTCATAGTGATGAGCAATTGGCTAGACCTATTGTAACACCACATCTTTGTAGATCTGGTAGAACACGCAATATTCCTGAGAGATATGGATTTCTCGTAAGTGAATCGAACGACGTGTTACTCATTGATGATGAGGAGCCTACCAGTTATGAAGAAGTGCTGACAAGTTCAGAAAGGGATAAGTGGCTTGGTGCCATGAAGTCGGAAATGGATTCCATGTATGAAAACCTAGTTTGGAACTTGGTTGACCCACCTGAAGGGATAAAGCCTATAGGGTGCAAGTGGGTTTTCAAGAAGAAAATCGACATGGATGGTAATGTGATTACCTATAAGGCTAGATTGGTGGCGAAAGGATATCGTCAAAAACAAGGTGTTGATTATGACGAAACCTATTCGCCTGTAGCTATGCTTAAATCCATTCGGATGCTCTTGGCCATAGCGGCTCATTATGATTATGAGATATGACAGACGGATGTGAAAACGACTTTCCTTAATGGAAACACGCTCGAGGGCGTGTATATGATACAACTGAGGTTTCACATCGGTTGATAAAACCAAGGTATGAAAATTGCGGACGATCTATTTATGGATTGAAGCAAGCATCCGAGAGTGGAATATCCATTTTGATGAGACAATCAAAAGTTTGATTTCTCACAAAATCGAGCACCTTGTGTGTACAAGAAGGTTAGTGGTAGTGCGATCGTATTCCTAGTATTGTATGTCGATGACATATTACTTATAGGAAGCGATGTTTCAATCTTACTGATCGATTGAAGGTTTGGTTATCCAAGACATTCTCCATGAAAGACACAGGAGAAGCAACCTACATCCTCGGGATTAAGATCTATAGAGATAGATCAAAGCAGTTGCTTGGTCTTTTCGGTCTACATATATAGGCCAAGTGCTAAAGAGGTTTAGCATGTCGGAATCCAAGAAAGGTTTCCTACCCATCGGGCATAGGGTACACCTTTCAAGTCTATGTGTCCGCGCACAGAAGACGAGAGGATTTGCATAAGTAAGATTCCCTATGCATCCGCAATAGGATCTATCATGTATGTTATGTTATGTACGAGGCCCGATGTATCATATGCTCTGAGTGTCACGAGCAGATACCAGTCCGATCCAGGAATGGATCATTGGGCATTATTAAGGCGATCATAAGTACTTGAGAAGAACTAAGGATGTGTTCCTAATATATGGAGAAGGGTACATGGTGATACGTGGGTATACGGATGCCAGCTCCAGACAGACAAGGATGATTCCATTTCTCAGTCTGGGTATGTATTCACCTAGAATGGAGGCGCAATAAGTTGGAAAGGTTCCAAGCTTGATGTTATAGCGGATTACGCCACTAAGGCGAATATCGTTGCGACTTTAGGCGACAAAGAGGCGGTTTGGATCAATAAGTTCATCTATGAACTTGATGTGGTCTCATCAATGATCCAAACATGTGCTTCGCCGCTATCATCTTATCAGAGAGATCATCAGTAGGAATGAAACACAAATCGAAAAAATTCTCACTGAAAGGAACTTAGCGGATCCCTTGACTAAGGCATTACCTCAAAATAAGTTTGAGGGTCATGTTCAAGCTTATGGTATTGGATACCATAGCGATTGACATTAGGCCAAGTGGGAGTCTGTTAGTAATATATGAGAGATGTCCTAAGGCAATCGCCTTATGTATGAACCATTTATATGATAAATGAAGATTCACTATTTGAGTATACATGTTTTATGTATTTGATTGGATCTTAAACTCATTTACTGAATGTCCACGATACGATTCACAGCATGAGAGAATTTGTGATTGGATCACAACTAGTGAGTATCTCTACATGTGTAATTGTGATGTATCGGAATTATCCCTAGTCGATGAATTGATGGATTTGGACACCATCAATTCTGTCGAGACTAGCACGAGGTATACTCCTTGGTGTATCCAAGCAGCTGATTCTCATTGGCTGGAGACATTGTGATGTCCGGAGTTAATCGTGGATGCTAGTTATGGTAACTAGTTTATTGGAGTAACCAGCCGTAAGACTTCATATGGTTCTTTGCATATATAGATATGTCAATGAAGTTCTTACTGTGGCTTAAGTGCGATGTTCCTTTGACTTGCGGTATTCAAGTCATCTTGATCATGGAGACTTATGCTTTGACATCTTAAGCAAACATCTCTAATGAGATGTGGACCCAGGATGATTGGGTATAAGTCGAAGTGATCGAAGGTGTTTGAATAGCCTATAAAGGATTCACCACTCCTTGCGAGGAGATGTATACCCATGGCCTCTCGTCGGATTGTTACTAAAGTCTTTGGCCAAAGCATTACATGTTTAGAGTATGATACTCTTCGATACATGGGGAGTAACTAGAATCCGTAGGACGAGGAAATGATACTTGGGCTAGGCGTGACGTAGTCAGCCTAGTGGGGACTGACACAATAGACCATGTCCTGAACCAAGTGGGTATAAGATGAGTGAAGGGAATGGGGCACGATTCATTCGAGCTACTGAAGGGTTTCAGAAATAGTTCTGGATCAACCGTTGATCTTTTCGGTTAATTGGGGATCATGATGTACTACTAGGTGCCACTCATGATCGATCTATAATTAATGGTTAATTATAGACGGCCAACATAAACCGAGAACCTATTTGGTCACACGCACAACGAGTGTAATCCAAAGGATTTAAAACGAGCTTGAGAATGGGATTCTCAGACCGAGAGAAACTATGTTTGGTTGGACCAAATATAAAGCGAGCATGAAATTGTTTCAGTCGCAATGGAAGCGTGGATGGGCAGTGTCTTATGAAGACATAATGGATGGACCAAAATGGTTTGGTTCTAATCCAATGGATGAGAATAAACCAAAGTGTTTGGTTTATATTAAACGAATGAACCAAAGGTTGGTTCGGTTCGTTTTAACTTAAAATAAACCATCATGGTTTGGTTTATTTTAACTTATCCTAATGGAGCGGGTTAACGGGCTTTATGGATATGATCCATTAACCATTAAGAGAATTAGTTCTCTATAAAATAGGGCTTAAACCCTAATCCAAAACCCTAATCTATTTTGGCCGCCCACCCCTTGTTGGTGAATTCGGCGCCCAACCCTAAGTGCCGCCGCCCAGCCTTTGTGCCGCCGTCCAAGTCATTGACGGCGACCAAGCTTCAGCCGGTGAACACTCCGGCGACCCTCCGGTGATCCCCTATAGGTTTGGCATCAAGGTGAGGCTTTTCTTTCCTTGGTTGGCCGGCGCCTATATCCTCCACCAAGCTGTCCAGTTTTCTGGACAGCTTCTCCTCCTCTCGTCGGAGCGTCGTTTGGACGACGGTTAGTGCTCCGACAGCGGCTAACTTACCGGGGATTTGATCTCCGGTAATCCTCTAAGGTGGAGGACGAAGGATTCGTCAATTGGTTGACGAATACCTCTCCGGAGAAGCGAGTTTTGAGAACTCGTTTTAGGATCCGAATTTGGATTCGGATCGTGATCATCTCTCGATCACGTCGTCTTCAACACGAGGCTAGTAACCCGTACGAAGACGAAGCTCGTGACTTAGTGAAGTCATCCCGAGGAGCTCGGCGTGGATACGGATAGAGATGATTTTTACGAGGATCGTTCCGGTTGATGCCGTTCCCGCTACACGTCATACGGAAGGTATAACGTAGATAATTTTCTTTTATTGCAAATTTTAATTTACGGTTATGTCTACACTTGTTGTAATAGCATGCGTGTGTTGTGTGTGTTGTAATAAATATAGATTTATTAATTTTAATTGCTTCCGCTGTGCTCATGTTTACGAAACATGATCGAACACACACACGCCGCAGTGCCGGAAACCCAACAGTCAGGTCTAAGGACTATTCATACCAATAGTCACATGAGAAAGTATATGACACTCATATAACGATCCATGATACTTTCTCATGGTGGGTCAATTCAGTATATATAGTCTCCAATATATATACCCATGTATCAATGTGATATCATATATCCATGACTTGTGAGATCAAGTCATCCATTGACCTACATGCTAGTCTCAATGTATCAATATAGCCCTTGTCTATTAATACAATACTCGACTAGGAATATTTAAGAATAGTGTTCTCTACAGCTTCTCATAATCAATTCTACCAATTGATATACTATAGATAACAACCTACTATTCATGGGCATTATTATATTTATTTAGCTGGCACACGCATAAAGAAATATAATAATCAATCTTTGCCTTTATTAATGCAAGAATATAATACAAAAGTCTTCCTCACCAATCATCTCATAATTGGCACTAAGGGCTCATACTAACAAGGATGTGTCCCACTTCTCCCAAGTCCTTCATATCAAACTGTTTGGACAACCATGCCCTTATGTCCGATAATACCTTGACATTGTTGCCTATTAACAAAATGTCATATACGTATAGTACAAGAAATACCACTACGTTTCCGTCACATCTCTTGTATACACAAGATTCATCCGAGCTTTGAATAAATCCATAAGACTGTATTATCTCATTAAAGAAGATGTTCCAAGATCTCGAAGCTTGCTTCAATCCATTAATGGACCGATTATGCTTGCACACAAGATGCTCTTTGCCCTTTGCAATGAATCCCTCTGGTTGCTTCATATAGATGTTTTCCTTAAGACTTCCATTAAGGAAAGATGTCTTGACATCCATCTGTCATACCTCATAATCCATATGAGCAGCAATACATAAGAGAATTCGGATAGACTTAAGCATGACTACCGGCGAGAAGGTCTCCTCATAATCAATACCCTCTTTCTGAGTATACCCCTTCGCAACAAGCCTCGCTTTGAAGGTCTCAACATTCCCGTCTATTCCTCTCTTTCTTTTGTAGATCCACTTACATCCAATGGTTTTTACACCATTGGGTGGTTCTACTAGCTCCCAGACCTGATTTGAATCCATAGATTCAATCTCAACATTCATTGCACTTTGCCAAGTTACTGCATCTTTATCTTGGATTCCCTCGTCATATGTCCAGGGATCCGGTTCATGTTTGCCAGGGATCAAATCAGAAGATTCTCCCAAGAACAAGAATCTATCACGCTATCTCACACGACGCCGTAATTACTTGCTATAAATTTAGCAATACGTAAATGCGGTCCAGTGACTTGTGGTATATCCTCTTGTATCGGTGGTACTGAAGTAGTGACTTCCCCTTTCAATTCCTCCAGAACAATCTTACTCATGGGCTTGTGGTTCATCACATAGTCTTCCTCTAGAAATCTGGCGTTCGTGCTAATGATCACCCTCTGATCTCTAGGACTATAAAACAAACCACCTTTCGTTCCTCAAGGATTGCCAACGAACATCCGTACTTTTGTATGAGGTTCCAACTTACCAGCATCTGCCTTCAGCACATGTGCTGGACTCCCCCAAATCCGAATATGTCTCAGACTAGGCTTTCGTCCAGTCCACAATTCTGTGGGAGTAGAAGGCACTGATTTAGATGGAATCAAGTTCAGAATATACACTGCCGTATCTAGAGCATATCCCTAGAATGAATCTAGCAACTCAGAATAACTCATCATCGATCTAACCATCTCCATAAGAGTCCTATTCCTTCACTCTGCTACAACATTCTGCTGGGGTGTGCTAGGTGAAGACAATCAGGATTGAATCCCAGCCTCTGATAAGTAATTCCTAAACTCTCCCAAGAGGTACTCACCACCACGATCAGATCATAGTGTCTTGATACTTTTACCTTGACATTTCTCCACATCAGCCTTGAATTCTTTGAACTTGTCAAAGCATTCAGACTTGCGGTGCATCAAGTAAATGTATCCATATCTTGAATAATCGTCTATAAAAGAGATGAAATATTCAAAACCACCTCTTGCCTGGATAGACATAGGACCACACAAATCAGAATGAAGCAATTCCAACATATCTTTGGCTCTATACCCCTTGGCCTTAAAAGGCCTCTTGGTCATTTTACCCTCCAAGCAAGATTCGCAGTTTGGGAAATCTTCCATCACTAATGAACCCAGAGGTCCATCAACAATCAACCTTTGAATTCTTCTTAGGTTAATATAACCTAGCCTTAGATGCCAAAGATATGTTTGGTTCATCTTCGAAGGTTCTTTTCTCTCATTGGAATTAGAAGATGAGTTATTCACTTCTATTTGCATCGTGGGAGATTTTAGTTTAGTGTATACAAATTTCCTATCAATGCACCAGAACAGATAATCTCCCTATTCATTTTTATAACAACTCTATCATTAAAATAAATAGAATATCCATCCTTAAATAATTTAGAAATCGAAATCAAATTCTTTCTAAATAAAGGTACATAAAGGAAATTTTTAACAACCAAATCTTTATTCCTATCAAAAGTCAAATAAACATCTCCCACTGCAACATCCGCCACCTTTGTGGCATCGCCCAAGTATACGGTAATCTCCCCCTCACCCAGTTGTCTGGTTTCCTGGAACCCCTGCAATGTATTGCAGACATGATCAGTGGCTCGTGTATCTACACACCACGAGCCGGTAGATAACACCGCTAAACATGTTTCAACGACTAGACCAAAGGATATACCTTTGTTCTGATTCTGGTTGGGACAGTCATTCTTCCAATGTCCAGTCTGCTTGCAAGTGAAGCACTTTCCTTTCGGCTTCTTCACTCGTCCCTAAGATCCTCCCACCACCTTTGCTCCACCTTGTTTCTTCTTCTTCTTGCCTTTCAACTTAGAAGTAGAAACCTTCTGAGCAACCATGGCCTGAGCCTGAGCAAGCCCTTCTGCCGCCTGGAATTCTGTCAGAAACTCCGCCAATGAATACAACCTCTTATTCATGTTGTAATTCAGGCGAAACTGCTTAAAACTCCTAGGTAGAAACTGGAGAATGGTATCGACCTGGGTTTCCCCATCGATCTCAGCTCCGAGGACATCCAGCTCATTGGGTCCAGTAAGTTTATTTTCATTCAGTATCTCAACAAGCAGGTTGAAAGTCATTTTTGAAAAACCTAAGAATCACATAGATCAAAACTTTAGATTTCAAAAATTTATTGATTCCTCAAACAATAAAATTTCAAAATCAACCAACACCTCAAAACACCGAAAATATCCTATGTCACGATCGTGTGGACGTATACGAATTCTACATTTGTAAGAGGAGGTTTTACCCATTAATTTTATTATCTTGTGAACCTAACTTTTTGACAAATAAAATTAATAGTTGGTTCCTCTTCGGCCCTACAAATAAAAGCAGTGACTCTGATGGGGAGGATGCTCCAATTTGCATCTAAGTGTTCACCATTACTCGGTACCAAGGCAATTATCTCGGGTTATGTGCCTTCTGATGGGGAAGTACACACGCTCCTTAATAATTTCCTATAACCATATTCGACCCTGTGATCCGCAAATAAACACATCCGATGGGGAGGAAGGCACTCAGAGCTGACACGCAAGTTTGTTTGCATCACATGTCAAATCCTAATGGAGGCCGTGGGAATTTATAAAAATATCCCTCTCCCACTTAGTGATTTAAAATTGAGGAATTTTCTAGCCTACAACATGCATATCAAACAATAAGCAATAAATATGAAAAAGAAATATTTTCCAACCATTATGGCTTTTGTCTCCAATATGTCTCCTGTCGTATCGCCATCTCGTCCGCTTCTCCCTACGCCATGTATAAGCCATCCGGAGATCCGAGCCGAGAACAACTATTTTAATTTACATCCATCGGTCCTATACTCCACGAAGGAGTGTACATGAAATCTAGATCGAAAGTAAACTAAAATAAAAGAGTGGCTAAAAATTCCGTACTTAATTACAAAAATTAAATACTAGCCTCATCAACCCGAGGATTCAAATAATATACAATTACACACAAACAATCACATACACACATATGGCCATAATAGTTTGATCCTATGCCTGCAACCAAAAAATTAACTTACGCACATCATACTATTATCCGACACATATAATATATGAAAAAGTGCATAAAAGTAATCGAATCCTAAACACACAAAACCAAAAACCGTGGCTCTAATACCAATTGAAGATTTTGCGAAACCGAAGCTCTAATACTAATTAAAGGTTAGGATAAACTTCGCTTCCCACTTCAACTTGGTTGCTTATTCATGGTGATCCCTTCTACGTCCCTGGATAAAAAAAAATTATCCTTGACAAGGAGGGATTACCCAAACTACCGTTTCATCGTCGTGCTATTCGATTAGAGTGGTCACTTGAACAAACTTGTTGTTTAAGCCACCAACCTCTATTCTACGAATAACCGCGGAATAGATGATGTACGGATCGCCGGTTTTTGTGTTTGTATTCGGGGTCCAAGTAAATTAGCCACATAAAACAAACATACAACATACATATAATTGAAAAATAATTATAGAAATAATACAAAAGAATATAAACAAGCATTATACCTCTCGATCTTCTATTGTATGTCCTTCCTCCTTTTGGACATCGTGTGGGCGATGATCTACCAAAAGTCGAAGCCTCCTAGATCACTAATCTTCCTTGCCTTGTTCACTCCGAACAAAGGAAGATCATAAAACAAAACTCTTCTCCTATCTAGGACAAACCATCAAGCGCCAAGCTTAATGTTTGCCGCCGGCCCAAAGAGAATAAATTGATCGTCGACCAACCTTTGAAGAAGGTTGCCGCCAGCCAACCTTGAGAGAGAAGAGGAGACGATGCTACTGCCAAAAGAGGAAGAAGAGAAGCTAATCCCTTACCTTCTTGCCGCTGGCCCTAACCCTAGGACCATGGGTGTCACCCAACCAATTAGGGTTCTAAACCTTATGTCTTGCCGCCCAAAGCCTCTCCCCTAAACCCTAATCTCCCAAAGTTTGTTGCACGCCCAAGCCATAGCCACCCTTTTATAGAGTTAGGCTTAAGCCTCCTTTTAATCTCTACCATCGGATCTAGGGATTTAATCTCAACTGTCAGATCTAGAGATTTAATCTCAACCACCGGATCTAGAGATTAAATCTCCACCGTCGGATCTAGAGTTTCATTTTCCATCATTGGATCTAGGCTCTGTTAGGGCAATCTCTTGCCATGATAAGGTTTTGATGTGTGTGGCAAAGGGTTTAAGTTAGGGTGTTATTATGGTTTCATATGTGTTTGTGCAATCGACCCAGGTCACGATTGACCATTCTCGAGTTTGACTCGAGTAATGTTTTGATATTTGACATAGGATGTTTGATAAAGTGGTTTGACATTGATGTTGGACATTGATGTCAGTTAATATGTTGGGGAGATTGTTGGAGCAATCGACCCAGGTTATAATTGACTAGACTCGAGTTTGACTCGAGGGAGACTTTGATGGTTGACTAGGGTTGACCATGTGATTAAGGGAAAGTCCAAGTCATGGGTACTTGGCATGGAAAGTCCAAGTGGGACACTTGGCATTTGGGAAAGTCCAAGTCTTGAGTACTTGGCACAAGGAAAAGTCCAAGCATGGGTCTTGGCATGGAAAGTCCAACATGGGTTGGCAAGGGAAAGTCCAAGCTTGAGTCTTGGCATTTGAGAAGTCCAAGGGGATTGATATTGGCGGCGTAAAGTCCAAGCGGAGTCTTGGCGGCGTAAGTCCAATGTGCCTTGGTGGTATAGACACCGTTAGCATGACATAGCCGAGGGAAGCACCTGGAGGCTAGCGCGATGGATGAACAAATCATGGATGACTTGGAGGGATCCGAGAGGCGTGAGGCTGATGTAGGTGGCTAGAAGGATTAGGTCTAGGCTAAGGGTGGTCTAGCAAGTATGGGGGCACCATACTTGGGTTAAAACCTCATTTTTGAGGTTGGTAGTCGACTGACATTATGGCCAGTTCGACTACAGTGAGTCGACTTGAGTTCGACTGCCGTTTAAGAGCTGGAATTGCTCTGGCAGTCGACTGCTCATTGGAGAAGTCAACTGGTGTCGACGGCAGTCGACTACCAAGGGTTGGCCGATCGCCGCTTAGGTTGGTGCATAGAACGCCAGAGCCGATCGCCGCCGGCCACGATCGCAGCGATCGATTACCCTTGGTAGTTGACTGCCAAGAGTCCCGTTGAAATTTTTCTAGCATGGATAGAGCCGTTGTCTCACAGCTACAGTGTTGGCAATCGACTGGTGACTTATGGCAGTCGACTGCCAGGCAGAACTCCAGCCCGATGGAGGATAAAAGTAGCTGTTCATGGAAGGCTCAAGAAAGGGGTTTTCTTGGACGATTTGAAGGGGAATTTTTGGTGCTCTTCCAGTCCTTCAAGGCTAGTCCAAGGCAACCAAAGATCAAGCAACCTAAGTGCTCTTGTAAGCTAGTTTTCTTTACTTGCATTATATTTCACTATTGTATTTTCTTGTATCTACTTATATTATTGTTGTAATCTTTTGTACAAGGTTTCTCCACCTCCGACTTGTGTCGAGAAGGAGTATTTGTGATTAGTGAGTACGTGTGCATCACTAGGGCTCTTTGGAGCTCGATCCATGGAGTAGGAACCGTTCGGTTCCGAACCATGTTATATCTTTGTGTCCGTGGTTGTTTCATTTCGTGTTATTGTTTTTATTATCATTATTCCGCTCCGCTAACACGATTTGTAGAGACGATCACGATCAAATACCATCTACGTACGGTCACATCGCTATTCACTCCCCCGTCTAGCGGGCGCACAGGTCCCAACAAGTGGTATCAGAGCGAGGCCGCTCTTCTAAGTCTAACAACGAAGGGAGCAAGCTATGTTGGTGCAGTGAGGAACCAAAATCAAACCTGTGTTTTGATTATAGCAAAGACACAAAGTTAAGTCTATTTTGTTTTCTCACGAGCTGAATCAAGTGTGCAGAAGATTGCTATAGCTGGAGCTGAAGGCTAGCGACACCCGGAGGAAGCCGCGGTGGTCGGGCGACACTCGAGTGATTTCGGAGGGAGCCGATGGAATCGAGTGGAAGGCCGAAAGCAAAAGCAACATGTAAGTATCGAGGTAAGCTCATGTGTGTGAGCGTAAGTGAGGTCGTATCCTCTTTACGGGGATGATCTTAAGCGTAGATCCGACGCAAGACATCTCATAGGTGGTCTAGGTCGAGATCGGATGACGACGACCATCGAAGTATGTTTTTATTGAGCTAACTTTGACTTGCGGCAAGCATCGATCATTGCCCGACTTGGAGGACTCAAGCCGTGTATCGGTCATTGCCGAAGGTCATCAATCGGCGATCTGCCATCGATCGATGATGACCATCAGTCGACTGATGGTCAATGATCAGATTCGAGGAGTCAAGGCTTATCACTCCACCTCAAAGCGGTTTGGTGTCCATTTGTGATTGGTTGAAGACCCACTTGAAAAGGGGCTCAAAGGCTATAAAAGGAGGGCCAAACCTAGGGTTTGGACAACAATTCTAAGCTTCCAAAAAGTCTCCGCAAAGCTACCGACAACAACGTGCTTCTTCTTCTCCGACGTCTAGGTTTCATTTCCCTTATTTTTGTACGTCGGCTTTAATTTTAGTGTCGTTGCTCATTTACATTCTTGAGCTTTTTATCGTAACGAGGAGAGGGGGAGTGTCCCTCTACCTCAAGTTCTTTTTGTATCGATTAACTCCTACCTCCAACGAGGAGGAGTTTGTTTAGTAATTTGGCCTCCGTACATGGTCAAGGACCACTAGGGCCTTGGAGTAGTAGCCTTCGGCTATGAACCAAGTAAATCTCTTGTGTCTATTGTCTCCTTTACTTTTTGTTTTGCTTATCTCTCCGCTGCATATAAGTTTTCTTTTAAAACGAGTTCGTACGAGAAAAATTTTCTTTCGCTATTCACCCCCCCCTCTAGCGAACCGCATCGATCCAACAATTGGTATCAGAGCCGGGGGCGCTTAGATTTGGTGAAACCACCAATCTAACATTTTTTTCCAGATTTGTTTTTCGTTTAAATTTTTCTCCCGCACTACTAATCCAAGACGAAGTCTTGGTACTCTTCGTTTGATTTTGTTTTGCAAGTATTCGCTTTTGGAGTAGCCGACGGTCAAATGGGCATAACTTTTCATACAAGTTGACCCACGACACGGTCTACCTACCAAATCGAAGCTCTCGCAGAGATCTACACTTCTTACCGGGGTTTACCCCCGTAACAAGCTGTTTTCATCCTCAAAAATTGACGTTTAGTAGCCTTTCAGGGACATCGAAGGTTGTGAGTACTTACTTTTTATTTAGTTTCTTATTTCTTTGCTTAACTTTCTATTTTTCGTTTATTTCTTTTTATTTCCCGCACTACTAATCCAAGACGCAAGTCTTGGTACTTTAAATGTGTTTTTATTGTTGCTAGGTTTCCATTTTAGTCTCCTTGTCTTTTGTTCTAATGGCCCATCTCGAGGTTTTAGCTCACCTCCGTTTTACAACGGAGATGATTTCCGTTACTGGAAAGGTCAGATGGAATGCTTTCTCAAAACCCAAATCGAGATGTGGATCATAATCCAAACGGGTTTCACACTTCCGACTAATGAAGTGGGTGACTCCTTGGATTATGATCAATGGACTGTTGCAACAAAACAACAAGTCGAAGCCGATGCCAAGGCAACACAAATCCTCCAGTGTGGCTTGTCCAAGGAGGAGCTAAATCGCGTCGGCCCCTTCATAAGTGCAAAGGATCTTTGGACAAAGCTAATCGAGTTACACGAAGGATCGGATCAAGCTAAGGTTTGCAAACGTGATTTGTTATTCAATAAATTGTACACACTAAAAATGCAGGAACACGAGTCCGCGACGCAACTCCACGCCCGTGTCCAAGACATATTCAACAACCTACACACATTCAGGCAAAAGGTCGAAAATCGTGACCTTATTAGGTATGTCCTAAACTCTTTTCCGAGGACTACCTTATGGGCATCCATGGTTGATGCCTATAAGGTCTCTAAGGACCTTTCTAAAATTAGGTTAGACGAACTCTTTTCGGATTTCGAATTACATGAACAACTTCGGAACTGAGGGGTATAGCCTTGTTTGCAGGTTCAAAGAAGAAGAAAATCGCAAGCAAGCCACCACCACCCGAGGAGGAAGATGAGTCCGAAGAAGAAGTTGACCCGGAATTGACTGCCGAACTAATGAACCTAGCTCGAAGGATAGCCAAGGGACGAAAGAGAACCACAACTCGACCCAACCAAGGTAAACCTAAAAGTTCTAACATTAGGTGTTATGAGTGCAACAGGTTTGGACATATCAAGTCCGAGTGCCCCAAGCTCAACCACCAAGCACCTAAGCATAAGAAGGCCCTCAACGCGACATGGGAAGAAGCGTCATCCAAAGAAGGCGAAGATCCGCGTCTTCATGGCGAAATCAATTGAGTCGGACACGGAGACCGAACTTGAGAGTCGAACACGAGGATGACTCGGACTCTGAAGCTACCTTCAAGTCAAGCCACGGATCATCCGGTTCAAAAGATACCCTTAAGGTGAGTCAGACCTTATTTAATACTTTACATAATACGGTTAGGTTTTGTCTAGGAAGTTAGCTAAGTCGAGTCAAGGTCGAGACCCTGGTTGAGGAAGTTAAACGCCTCAAACACAAGCTCTCCCTAACCTCTTCGACTAGTCGAGTTCAAGAGAAGGACTCAACTCGGGTTGAAAAACTCGAAGTTGAGAACTCACTCTTGAAAAGTCAAGTCGAAGATCTTAGGAATACGTTGGAAAGGTTTACTTTGGGATCAAAGGACTTGACCTCCTACTTGGATCTCAAAGGGCGTGTACAACAAGGCGGACTAGGGTTTAGCTCAAACCACGACCAATAAGTCGTATATGTCAATCGTAAGTAGACATAAAAATGTGTCCAAGCATGGGTCCCTAAGACCACTTTGATTTCAACTCTAGGATCCAACTCGTCTTTGGGTTCCCAAGGACCAAATCCACTATGTGGATAGACCGAACCGATTCAACGGTCTAGGGGGAGCCAGTACAAAACATGTTTGTGTTTTAACTTAGAAATTGCATGCTTAGATTTTTTATTTTTTTTTCGTGAACTCACTTAGAACACGTAAATAACCAACTAAAATCCTTCGAAAAGATTGAGCCTCGGGGAGCCTCTTTTCAACAACATCACCAACTAAAATTCTTGAAAGATTGAGCCTCAGGAGCCTCTTTTCAAAATAACTAGTTAGATGAGGAAATAATTTTAGGTAAGTCAAGTCATCATTTTCTTGAAAATGGCTTTGTCTAAGAAGTGGTCGATGATCCGATAAAAGAAGGCCCTGTGCCTCGCCACGACACGGAAGCCATGATCTTGAAAAGGTAAACTTGACAAGCCTAGGGTTAAATCAAATCTAACATAAAATTACTTGAACCTAAATCCACTTAATCAACTTAATTAGAAGTCATCTCAAAATAAACACATAAGTATAACATGCTTGATCATATAGACTCGTGAGATGACCTAGGTTAACAACTTACAACCAATTTTCTTAACAAAATCTAACATCAATCCAACCACCTTGTGTGTAGGATCAATGGATGTTGGACGGCGTTGCTCGGCACATGGCCAGGGATCAACTCAAATTCACAAAGCTTGATTCAAGCGACAAGGATCGGTAGCCTTTGGGAATAGCGGCAAGCTCAAAATCATCGGATCAGGTGATATCGAGCTTAACTCGAATTTTGTTATTAAAAATGTATTACTTGTAGAGAATTTTGAATATAACTTACTTAGTGTAAGCCAATTGTGTGATAATAACTATAAGGTTATATTTCTAGAAAATGAATGCGTAATTAATACCAACGAAACCTCTAAAATAATTCTTAAAGGAACTAGAAATAACAACATTTATACGATCAACTTAACCAACTCCTCAACTAAGTGTCTTATGACACGGCAAGAGGAATCATGGTTGTGGCACCGACGACTCGGTCACTCGCACCCAAGACTCGTCCACAAGATGAGTTAGAGTGGATTAGTCAGAGGCTTACCCAACCTCAACAACTTGGTTAATAAAATCTGTAATGCTTGTCAACAAGGAAAACAACCTAGGACACAACACAAGTTAACTAACCAAGAACGAACCTCAAATATACTTGAGCTCCTGCATATGGATCTATTCGATTCACATGGAGCCAAGTCACTCAATAGAAGTCAATATTGCTTAGTCATAATTGACGACTACTCCAGGTTTACCTTGGTTAGGTTCATCAAGCATAAAAGTGATACCCTAGATCAATTAATCAATCTATTCAAATTAATCGAGAATCAAAAAGACCTTAAGGTTAAAAGACTTAGAAGCGATCATGGTGGTGAATTTGAAAATCAAAGGTTCACCGACTTCTGTAACCTAAACGGATACCACCATGAATTCTCTTGCCCTAGGACCCCTCAGCAAAATGGCCTAGTGGAGCGGAAAAACCGAACTCTACAAGAAGCCGCTAGGACCATGTTGAACGAATACGACCTACCCGATAGGTTTTGGGCAGAAGCCGTTAGCATGGCTTGCTATGTCCAAAATAGGATCCTTATGGTAAAGAGGCACCTTAAGACCTCGTACGAGATTTATCACGATAAAATACCTAACATCAAGTACTTTAGGGTATTTGGGTGTAAGGTACATATCCTAAACACTAAAGATTACCTAGGGAAATTTACATCCAAAACCACGACCGGAATCTTTCTAGGATACTCGACTACAAGTAGAGCCTATAGAGTATATAACCACGACACCCTTAGAGTCGAGGAGACTATCAATGTAGTATTTGATGAAGGACATGAACCTACAAAACCCCCGGCAACCCCAATTAGCGAGCCGATTCATACTAGACCTAACTCTGATCCGGAGATCAGGTCTAGTGTTAATCCTAACCTAGGTCAACCTAGTCACTCTATTGATCAAGTGATAGATGACTCCAACCAAACTAGTGTTCAACCAAGTCACCCCATTGATCAAGCATTAGGTGACACAAACCCAGTCTAGGATTGGACTAACCACCCTATCGATCAAGTGATAGGAGATCCTAATCTAGGAGTTCGAACTAGAGCATCCTATAGGAACCTTAGTCAAATTTCCTTAATTTCAAAGATAGAACCCAAATCAATTCAACAAGCTCTTCTTGATCCCGATTGGATTATTGCAATGCAAGAAGAGCTAGCTCAATTTACTAGGAATGAAGTGTGGGAATTAGTACCACCACCTAAAGACAAAACGATAATTGGAACAAGGTGGGTGTTTCGAAATAAGCTTGATGATAAAGGTGAAGTAGTTAGAAACAAGGCTAGGTTAGTCGCCAAAGGTTTTAGCCAAGTCGAAGGCTTAGATTACGAAGAAACCTATGCCCCAGTAGCTAGACTCGAATCCATTCGAATGTTGCTAGCTTATGCCGCACATCGAGGATTTAAGCTATTTCAAATGGATGTTAAGTCGGCATTCCTAAATGGATACATTAAAGAAGAAGTTTATGTTAGCCAACCCCCCGGATTCGAAAATCTAGATAAACCCGACCATGTTCTAAAACTTAAGAAAGCTCTCTATGGACTTAAACAAGATCCTCGAGCTTGGTACGAGAGACTTTCAATCCATCTTAAGTTAAAAGGGTTTAACCAAGGCTTAGTTGACCCAACTCTCTTTGTAAAAACCTTAGGTAAAGAAATATTTATAGCTCAAATCTACGTAGACGATATAATTTTTGGAACCTCTAACTCAGCCTTACTAAACGAGTTCGTTTCACTCATGGAAAGTGAGTTCGAAATGAACTTGGTAGGCGATTTAAGTTTCTTTTAGGTCTACAAATTAAACAAACTAAGGATGGTATATACCTATATATAACAAAAATACACTAAGGAGTTAATTAAAAGATTTGGAATGCAAGACGCTAAGGTAATAAACACCCCAATGGCGATAAATGTTAACATAGGAGAAGACCTAGAAAGTAAGTCCATTGACTTAAAGTACTATAGGAGCGCGATAGGAAGTCTCCTATACTTAACTGCGAGTCGACCCGACATCCTATTCACAGTAAGTATGTGCGCCAGGTTTCAAACCTGTGCTAAGGAGTCTCACCTAACCCTAGTTAAGCGTATCCTTAGATATCTTAAGGGTACACTTAACGTTGGTATTTGGTACCCTAGATCTACGGAGTTGAAAATAATCGGCTACTCGATTCGGATTATGCGGTAGTAAACTCGATAGAAAGAGCACGAGTGGTTGTTGTCAACTACTCACCATGTCTAGTGAGTTAGTGCGATGGAAGCAACATTGTGTTGCCTTATCTACCACCGAAGCCGAATACGTTGCGATGGGTGAGTGTGTAACTCAGCTTCTTTGGATGAAGCACACTCTCCGAGACTTTAGGTTGGACTTCACCAAAACTAAAATTTTTGTAGACAACATATGTTCAATAAATCTAACTAAGAATCCTATATGTCATTCAAGGACAAAGCATATAGAGGTAAAACACCATTTCATTCAAGAACATGTAGCCAACGGCTCCATACAACTCGAATATGTTGACTCGAAGTCTAACCTAGCAGACATATTTACTAAACCACTACCCGAAGCCGAATTTAGTCTCTTGAGACGAAAATTAGGCATGTGCGTAATAGAATAGGAACTTGCAAATTATATTTTCTTACTACTATTTCTTACTTTTTCATGGAACTATCATAGGACATACCTTAGATATCATGATCCTATAGATTTAAGGAGCCAATACATCTCACAACACATAGGACTAATGTGTTTGTGTACTTAGCCACGTAGATGGGCGTGAGATGTTAGGACCTTACTCCTGGTTCCAGATGTAGAGCTAGTGCATCGCTATGAACCACGGAGTATAATCACACATACTATTTTCAAAATCATCATGCTTGGACTTAAGGTTTTCTTAAACCCCCCCCCCCCCCCACTTTTTCCTGATTTATGTCAAAAGGGGGAGAAAGAGCCAAAGTTAAGGGCCAAAGTTAGGGTTCAATTTCAAATTTTAACTTTGATTCTGGCCTAAGTTAAGGGGGAGTAAGGTTTAGGTTTCAACTCTTCGGAATTGAAAACTTTAAAGGCCCAAGTTAAGAAATCAAAAGTTAAGGTTCAATTTCAAATTTTAACTTTGATTCTGGCCTAAGTTAAGGGGGAGTAAGGTTTAGGTTTCAACTCTTCGGAATTGAAAACTTTAAAGGCCCAAGTTAAGAAATCAAAAGTTAAACCATTTGAATAATTAACCTTTTGACTTAACTTTTGATTACTTAACTTGCACTTATTTTTGACTCTAAGAAGCCTAAGTTAAGTAATGTCATTTACTTAACTCATTATCTTTTGTGTTTGGAGAACTAAAAGTCTTTTTCAAGTACTCACCCTCGGTCAAGGGGGAGGGTTCCTCTAAGGGGAGAACTTGAGAAATATTTTTACTACTCCTACTTTTGCTTCTTGTCTTTACTGTTTCATGCACTTAATTTCCTTAACTTTGTGTGTTTTTACCATATATCAAAAAGGGGGAGATTGTTGGTGCAGTGAGGCACCGAAATCAAACCTGTGTTTTGATTATAGCAAAGACACAAAGTTAAGTCTATTTTGTTTTCTCACGAGCTGAATCAAGTGTGCAGAAGATTGCTATAGCTGGAGCTGAAGGCTAGCGACACCCGGAGGAAGCTGCGGTGGTCGGGCGACACTCGAGTGATTTCGGAGGGAGCCGATGGAATCGAGTGGAAGGCCGGAAGCAAAAGCAACACGTAAGTATCGAGGTAAGCTCGTGTGTGTGAGAGTAAGTGAGGTCGTATCCTCTTTACGGGGAT
The DNA here is from genome assembly GCA_025175895.1 of Wurfbainia villosa. NCBI lineage: Eukaryota > Viridiplantae > Streptophyta > Magnoliopsida > Zingiberales > Zingiberaceae > Wurfbainia > Wurfbainia villosa. Next base: position 40,104,137 of record CM045988.1, read on the forward strand.
GATCTTAAGCGTAGATCCGACCCAAGACATCTCATAGGTGGTCTAGGTCGAGATCGGACGGTCGAAGACCATCGGAAGTATGTTTTTGTTGAGCTAACTTTGACTTGCAGCAAGCATCAGTCGACTGCCAGCTTGGAGGACTCGACTGCCGTGTATTAGTCGACTGCCAAAGGTCATCAATCGACTGATGCTGCCATCAGTCGACTGATGATGACCATCAGTCGACTGATGGTCAATGATCAGATTCGAGGAGTCAAGGCTTATCACTCCACCTCAAAGCGGTTTGGTGTCCATTTGTGATTGGTTGAAGACCCACTCGAAAAGGGGCTCAAAGGCTATAAAAGGAGGGCCAAACCTAGGGTTTGGACAACAATTCTAAGCTTCCAAAAAGTCTCCGCAAAGCTACCGACAACAACGTGCTTCTTCTTCTCCGACGTCTAGGTTTCATTTCCCTTATTTTTGTACGTTGGCTTTAATTTTAGTGTCGTTGCTCATTTACATTCTTCGAAGCTTTTTTATCGTAACGAGGAGAGGGGGAGTGTCCCTCTACCTCAAGTTCTTTTTGTATCGATTAACTCCTACCTCCAACGAGGAGGAGTTTGTTTAGTAATTTGCCCTCCGTATGTGGTCAAGGACCACTAGGGCCTTGGAGTAGTAGCCTTCGGCTACGAACCAAGTAAATCTCTTGTGTCTATTGTCTCCTTTACTTTTTGTTTTGCTTATCTTTCCGCTGCATATAAGTTTTCTTTTAAAACGAGTTCGTACGAGAAAAATTTTCTTTCGCTATTCACCCCCCCCCCTCTAGCGAACCGCATCGATCCAACAAGCTAGAGGGTAAAAGATGGAAGTCCAAGGACAATAGGGATGGGATATCAACACACCTATCCCATATACCTTCTATGGACAAGAAGGTTTTAGACAATGGAAGGCAAGGATCGAAGATGATGAGGGACTTCGAAGAATGGTCCATTTTAATGGAGGGATATAGCTATCCAATAGGACCAAAGGGAGGGTTCCTCAAGAAGAAGAAGTGGAGTGAAGATCAACTCCAAGCTTTCGAGAAAAACATGAAGGTAATAAAATTTATCCTTGATTTGGTCCCTAATGAGATTGTGTGTATGGTAGGGGACTATATGGATGCTAAGGAGTTGTGGAGCCAAGTTGAAAAGCTTCATGAAAATCCATCATCAATCCAAGAAGAAGAAGAGGAGTGCTCACCCTCTCAAGCTCAAGCAAGCACATCCCCTTGATAGGGAGTCGACGACTGATCGGAGAAAAAAGAGGTGGAAGAGGTGGAAGAAGCATCCACCACAAGGATTGAGGGGGAGGAGAGAACTTCCATACCGGAGCAACAAGAAGAAGCTTCAACATCCGATCAAGATGAAGAAGCTCAAAATACAACTCCGGCACCTACCACCGAACTAGGTGACTCAAGCAATTTAGGTTTAAATAAAAATCATATAATTTGTTTTGAGTGTAGGGAAAGTGGGCATTACAAGAGCAAATGCCCAAAGAGAGTAAGAAAAGCTCCACCGGTGCCAAAGATCAAGGATGCCGGTTCCCCAAATATCAAGAGCAAGGAGCATATCATATGCTTCAAGTGCAACTCAAAGGGGCATTATCGGAGTCAATGCCCTAGGGGGAAGAAGAAGAGGCAAGAAAGAGCATCACATGTAGGGGGAGCTAAGGCTAACCCTAAGGTATATTTTAGTAATGCTCTTTCTAATTCTTATAGTCAAAAGCATGCTAGGAATAATTTCAATAGTCTTGCTATTTATCATAAAGAGCATGCTAGAAGTAAGGAATTTTGTTTAGGAGCTAAGAGAGTCCATGTAGGAAATAAGGAAAAATTTGGTACTAATGTCCCTAGAAAAACCTTACCTAAGGAATCTATTAGGAAAATACAAGAACACTTAGGTTTTAACCCTAAATGGACTAGGCATATGCCTAGAAAGGACAATGCCCATGGTTTAAATCAAAACTCAAAAATTGGGCAATTAGAAAAGGAAAATCAAGTCTTGAGGTCAAGACTTGAAAAACTAGAAAAGACCCTTTGGAATATACAAAACCAATTTAAAGGGTCAAATGATCAAAAGTCTAGGTCAAAATCTCAAAGTCAACACTTAGGACCTAAGAATCAAAAGTCAACCAAGGGCAATCAAGGTTTGGGTCACAAACCTAAGCCTAAGGTGGCTTATCATAGTGTTCCATTTGACTATGGAACACAAACTAGGTCTAGGAAGACCAAGGTCAATAGGGAAGTCATCCCTAAGGTTGACCAAAGGTTGTGCCTAGTGGCTAGGGTTTCTAGAAAACCTAGGGTGGCCACTAAGAAGGTTGCAAGGGGAGTTACCCCTAGAGTCAACCTAGGTAAGACCCAAATGACCAAGGCTAACAAGCCTAGGAGGGTCATTAGGAAGGTATCTAGGGAGGTTATCCCTAAGGAATACCTAATTAACCCTAGGAGCTCAAATCGGTTTTGGGTTCCTAAGAGCGTGATTGATTCACGCTAGATGGTTTTAGGGTGTGCCAACCTTGATTGGATGGGTAGTTAACTCAACCATGGTAAAGGTGGCACTTTATGATATTTTCAAGGTTATGGTTACCTTGGAAATAGATTTGAATCAATATCCTAAAAGATTTTAGGATGTGCCAATGCACTTTTGAAATTAAGAAAAATCAATTAAATTGGCACAATTTAGGTTTTGAGGTTAGTGTGTCATTTTGGGTTTTTGGCACACTAGGGAGATTAATGATAATATGGAAAAATAAACCTAATTATATCAAATGGCAATTATTATTAAAATTTAGGTATTCTTATACCTATACTTTTTATTTGCCATGTTTTGATTGTCATATGCCATGTCATGACATCATGTTTATTTTTAATCATTTTATATGTCATGATTATGCTTAGGTTTAAGGATTAATGTCATGTGTTTTTAGATTGCATATTATGCCATGACATCATGATTATGAGCATGTGTTTATCTATATCATCTCTAAATGCCATAATCATTCATGAATTTAAGACAATTTGGTTGAAATTGATTTAAGGACTATGACATGACTTGAAGTCCCATTTATAAGAGAATCAAGTAGGGTTGCCTTAGAGAATGCATGAAACCCTAGATTAGGATGAACAAAACCCACATCTCACATTAAATTGACATGTATGTGTATTTTATACACCCTAGATACATGTGAGATGCTAGGATATGAGTTAAGTTCAAGGTGCATAGGTTTTTCATCTAGATGAACTCAAACTCATCTTATATGATTAGTGGATCATTGGGAAAGCTTGTGTACAAGTCATGTGCATAGAGCCCAAGGAATATGATCCAATAAAGGTTTTGAAAATATTTTTAAATCATTTTAAAAAACCTTGGTGAAGTCTATCTTTTGATAGCAATCACTATTGATGAAGTTGATACAAAATAGGGCCAAAACATTGAAAATTTCAATGGTTTTGAGTTTTGTATCAAACTCAATATTTTACGGGTACAATATTTTAAAAATGTTCTTCACCCATTGTATTGGTCATAGGTATTATACGTATCAAATTTCATGATTTTTTGATATACGTATAATTAGTTATGATTTCAATCTCGATTCGATGAAATCAAATTTGGAAATTTAGATCACCGCCCTTGGTGGCAATGACGATATGGGTGGCAATGATCGTTACTATCGAGTCGATTGCAGTGTCCGATTTCGAAAACAAGGTTGTTTAGCCCGTGTTCAACTATGGTAAAGGTTCCTAATCACTCCTAACCCTAGGATATGCTTTGGGAAGCATTATAAAGGGTGAAAATCTATTGTATATGGATTAGGAGCGGTGTTAGGTCAAAGTATCAAATTTAGGGTGAGTGAAAGTTCTATGTTGAACTTAGAACCTTAATTTTGTTGGTTTAAAGTTCCTATTGGCTTAAGGATTTCCCAAGGATATTGTTGGTGCAATGGTCAAGGGGGAGCAAGCCTTTAGGGGGAGTTATCCATCTTGGGATGATGGATGTGTTTCTCTTCTTGAAGGGGGAGAAGTTATTGGGAGAGTATCATCAATTGGGAAAAATTGATGGGATTTTAAGAGACCTAATTTGGAAATTGGGAGAGAATATAGGATTGCCTTTCTTGAGTGATATGGGACTTATCACTAGGAAGATGGTAGGCATCCTAGGTATTGTTGGATCAAGGGGGAGATTGTAAAATCTCATTAGGACATGAGACATTGATCTCCTTGGAGAGATAACCTTTTTGATGTATGTCAAAAAGGGGGAGAAGATTAAATTACCAATTTGGAAAATTGGTAGGGGAATTTGAGTTAGGGGAATAACTCAAGGTTTGTTTTGTCAAACATCAAAAAGGGGGAGATTGTTGGTGCAATCGGCCCAGGTCACGATTGACCATACTCGAGTTTGACTCGAGTAATGTTTTGATGTTTGACATAGGATGTTTGACAAAGTGGTTTGACATTGATGTTGGACATTGATGTCAGTTAATATGTCGGAGAGATTGTTGGAGCAATCGACCCAGGTTATAATTGACTAGACTTCAGTTTGACTCGAGGGAGACTTTGATGGTTGACTAGGGTTGACCATGTGATTAAGGGAAAGTCCAAGTCATGGGTACTTGGCATGGAAAGTCCAAGTGGGACACTTGGCATTTGGGAAAGTCCAAGTCTTGAGTACTTGGCACAAGGAAAAGTCCAAGCATGGGTCTTGGCATGGAAAGTCCAACATGGGTTGGCAAGGGAAAGTCCAAGCTTGAGTCTTGGCATTTGAGAAGTCCAAGGGGATTGATATCATGTAAAGTCCAAGCGGAGTCTTGGCGGCGTAAGTCCAATGTGCCCTGGAGGTATAGACACCGTTAGCATGACATAGCCGAGGGAAGCACCTGGAGGCTAGTGCGATGGATGAACAAGTCATGGATGACTTGGAGGGATCCGAGAGGCGTGAGGCTGATGTAGGTGGCTAGAAGGCTTAGGTCTAGGCTAAGGGTGGTCTAGCAAGTATGGGGGCACCATACTTAGGTTAAAACCTCATTTTTGAGGTTGGCAGTCGACTGACATTATGGCCGGTTCGACTGCCGTGAGTCGACATGAGTTCGACTGCCGTTTAAGAGATGGAATTAGCCGCCGATCGCTCATCGAGCAATGATCGGTCGACGGCAGATGATCGCCAAGGGTTGGCACGATCGCCGCTTAGGTTGGTAGAATCTGAGCCGATCGCAATCACGCGGGCCGTGATCGCTACGCGCAATGATTGCATCGCCAAGAGTCTCGTTGGAATTTTTCTAGCGTGGATAGAGCCGTTGTCTCACAGCTATAGTGTTGGCAGTCGACTGGTGACTTATGGCAGTCGATTACCAGGCAGAAATCCAGCCCGATGGAGGATAAAAGCAGTTGTTCATGGAAGGCTCAAGAAAAGGGTTTTCTTGGACGATTTGAAGGGGAATTGTTGGTGCTCTTCCAGTCCTTCAAGGCTAGTCCAAGGCAACCAAAGATCAAGCAACCTAAGTGCTCTTGTAAAGTAGTTTTCTTTACTTGCATTGTATTTCACTATTGTATTTTCTTGTATCTACTTAGATTATTGTTGTAATCTTTTGTACAAGGTTTCTCCACCTCCGACTTGTGTCAAGAAGGAGTATTTGTGATTAGTCAGTGCGTGTGCATCACTAGGGCTCTTTGGAGCTCGATTCGTGGAGTAGGAACCGTTCGGTTTTGAACCACGTTATATCTTTGTGTCTGTGGTTGTTTCATTTCGTGTTATTGTTTTTATTATCTTTATTTCGCTGTGCTAACACGATTTGTAGAGACGATCACGATCAAATACCATCTACGTACGGTCACGTTGCTTTTCACCCCTCCCCTCTAGCGGGCACACAGGTCCCAACAATATGTGGGTTGGAGTCTTGCAGGACTTAGTATTTCGCACATGGAGTCTTGGCGAGTTCACCACTCACTACCTCGTGCTTGAGTCAGAGAAGGAGCATTGCAGAGTCGTGCGCTTGATGCTGCGGAGGGACCGCAGGACGAGATGACTTGAAACGAAGCTAAGGAAGCAGACTTCGGAGGCAAGAGACGCGAAGGAGCATTGCAGAGTCGTGCGCCTTATGCTGCCGAGGGACGTGGCTGCGAACGAAGAGAGCTTTGGTGAGGGACTTCGAGTGAGATGAGAGAATGAGTGAATTGTAATCTTATTAAAGTAACCGAAAGTAATACGTAACTGAAGTTTCGATTTATTGAATGACCGATAGATCATGTATGGTTCGACCGGCTAAATGGGTCATTGCCCCGGGTTATCGTATCCGCTTAATGGGTTTATGCTGATCATGTGCGTGAATCCGCCGAGGTCCAGCGATCGTGAGGATCTATCGAGGCGATCGGCCATCACACCAAGTGTTGAATGGTGATGCAACGAAGAAAGTGCCCTGATTGATAGGCGCGCTAGAGATAAAGACTTCCTCGAGAGGTGGGGCTTTAAGTGATCATCTAATGCTTATGCTTTAAGTGATCATCCAAGTGCCCCTTGCTTTTACTTCATTTCTATTGTAAGAAGAGTGATCTTGATTTGTAAAGGTTATCTCCACCTAGCTTGGTGCAAAGGAGAGACCAATAGTGGATTGGTTTTGTGAGTGATTCAACGAGGACGAATCGGGACCATGGATTAGCGTAACGTGAACCACGTTATACTATCGTATTAGCATTGTTTGTATTCTTCTTTATTGTTTATTTTCTTGTCTTGTTTGTTTCGGGCTAATCTTTTGTAGATGAGCAAATTACGATCAACGAGGGCTATTCACCCCCTCCTGCCGATCCCCGATCAATCCCCTACAAGTGGTATCAGACCCAAGGAAAGCTTGTCGAGGACTAACCGCCATAACAAGCACATTCAAGGATGGCCAACTAAAACATTCACCCACCAAAATTCGAAGGCAAATTCTCTTGGTGGAAAAAGAGAATGGAGGTATTCTTTGAAACCCATTTTGAAATTTTATTAATTATGGAAATGGTTTCTTGTTGCCTAGGAATGAAGATGGGGAGCCATTGGAGAATGCAAGGTGGAGCAAGAGGCAAAGAGAAGAATATTTGGCGAATTCAAAAGCCAAGCACCACCTCTACAATGTACTCCCCCAACAAGAGGTGAATAGGATAGGGGAATTCTCTAGTAGAGGAGATGTGGGAGAAGAGTAGTCAAGGAGAGACATCCTCCGCTCCCAACTATCCAACATCAAATTAGAAAAGGGAGAAAAGGTAACATCATTGCATTCTAGGTTTAAGGAAATTTTGATTGGACTAACAAGTGTAGGAGAAAGGCTTTCCAACCGGGATATGCTTATGAAAGCAATCGACGCTTTTCCCCGGTCATCAAAATGGAGCTCAATGGTGGACTCCTTCTATATGTCCAAGAACTTAGAAGTAAGTACTTTGGAGGAGTTCTTCTCAACCATGGAGCTCCACGAAACGATGCTTGAAGGAATACAAGAAGAGCCTAGAATTCAACCTTCAAGAGGAGTAGCATTTTTGACTAACAAGGGGAAGAAGAAGATAGAGATCCCCTCCTCCTCCTATGATGAAGCATCCTCCTCCTCCTCCATGGATAGCACGGAAGAAGCCTATATGGTAAGGAGGGTAAGACGTGCTTTAAAAGGTTTTCAATTTAATAAATCTAATGATAGGAGAAGACCAAGGGGAAAGGTCATTTGTTACAATTGGCAAGGAGAGGGACAATTGTCCTCTCCTAAACAAGAGCAAAGAAGAGAGAAATAAGAAAGAAGAAAAGAAGAAGAAAAAGGGGAGCAAGAAGAAAAAGGAAGAAGAAAAGAAGGCCAAAGAAAAAGAGAAGGACAAGGCATTCAAAGCAAAGACATGGGATGACCCTTCCTCTTCCTCATCATCATCATCCAAGGAAGAAAACGCATTTGTCACCAACTTAGCATTGATGGCATTTGACGACTTGGATTGCTCCTCCTCCGAAAATGAATGATCAAGTTCAAATGAAGGGAGCTCAAGTGAAGGGGGAGCCTCCTCTACCTCCTCATCCGAAGAAGAGGACATGGAAACTATGGTAACTAACCTTTCACTTAGTAAAATAGTTTCTATGATTTCTAGCCTCACTAAGGATATATTTAGAGCAAAGAAGAAAAATAAAACCATGCTTGATCAAATTAAAGATTTAGAGCAAAAATTAGAAACATCATGTTTTAATGATGATAATGATGATGCATGCTCACATGATAACTATATGCCTTTGGATGTTAGTGATGCATGTATGAATGAAAATAGGGCTTTAAGGGAAAAGGTAGACCACTTGACCAAAGCGCTAAAAAAGTTTACAATAGGATCCAATACCCTTAACATGATAATTGAGAGCCAAAGGGCTAGCTTCAACAAGAAAGGCCTAGGATATAAGGAAAAGAAAAATGAAAAGGCCTATAAATGCCTAATTGCTAGGGGTCAAGACAAAAAGAAAGTAATTGCTAGAAAATGGATCCCGAAGGAGTATTTAGTGAACCCCATAGGCAAGAATTTGTATTGGGTTCCAAAATCCATCATTAAGGGTTAGAAAAACCCTAGGATAGTCAACCATATGGACTTGACCTATATCATATTTTGGTTGACTTAGGATGGCGGGACAACATTTTTAAAATAGTGTTAGGTGATGATAATGTGCCTATAATTAGATATTTAAGTCATGATAGTTAATTAAATTGCTATGTATGTTTGCTATCTTGATTTATGATCTTGATATTTGGCACATAGTCATGATCTTTAAGGGTATAAATCATGCTTTAGGTGATATTTGCGTATTACAATTATGAAATACCTAATGCAAGATAACAATTTGATGAATATATTTGTTCCATGATCATAATGTGAAATTAAGTCATATACATCTTTATGATCATGTGGATTGTTAGGATGATATTTAACCTTGATAGAATTGCATGAAAATAATGGTTAAGTACATACAAATACCTTTAGGATACATCTCACACTCACTATAGGCTACTTTGATTGAAAACTTAGCATGAGTGAGATGTTAGGATGATACAAATGTCCACTAGTGCCTATGGCATTTAGATGGTCATTTAAAGTATCAAAATAGCAATAATAGACCAATCATGGGGAAGGCTTATGTTTAATTCATAGACATATTGCCCAAAGATCATGGTTGGATATTTCTTATGTTTTCAAAACAATTTCTTACTTTAAAATATGTGTATTCATGTTTTGAAACAATCCAAAGCAAGACTAGGTGTTAAAATGGATACTAACATGCTCAAAAACTAGTGGTTTTTAAAGCTTTTGGATTTTTGGTAAATACTTGAAAATACAATGATCTTTCATGGAAAACTATTTTTCACTGATAAATATACTTACAAGAAATGTGCTCCCCAAATTTCACTATTTTTCGAAATTTTTGGAGTTTATAATGCATTTTTGAAATTCGTCCAGAAAATCAGAATTTTGGAATTCATTGTGCTAGTCGACTGCCATACTGATAGCAGTCGACTGCTTACCTGAAAAACAGCCCAACAATTTCTGATACATGGTTTTAAGGCATGTTTTTGGTTATGTTTCTCTCTAGACTTGATGCCATGATATATAAACTTGTTTTTAATCTTTTTGATGGTGTCAAAGGGGGAGAAAACTATGTGTTTAAGTAAGGGGGAACATATTTAGGGGGAGTTTCATGTATTAAGGGGGAGAGTTAATAATCATGTTTATTCACATGCTTTCCTTTCTTAATGTTTTATCAAATGTTTTTACCTAACTTAAATGGATTGCCACACATCAAAAAGGGGGAGATTGTTAGGGTAATCTCTTACCATGATAAGGTTTTGATGTGTGTGGCAAAGGGTTTAAGTTAGAGTGTTATTATGGTTTGATATGTGTGTTGGAGTCTTGCAGGACTTAGTAATTCACACATGGAGTCTTGGAGGGTTCACCACTCACTACCTCGTGCTTGAGTCGGAGAAGGAGCATTGCAGAGCCGTGCACTTGATGTTGCTGAGGGACCGCCGGACGAGATGACTTGAAGCGAAGCCAAGGAAGCAGACTTCGGAGGCAAGAGACGCGAAGGAGCATTGCAGAGCCGTGCACCTGATACTGCCGAGGGACGTGGCTGTTAACGAAGAGAGCTTCGGCGAGAGACTTCGAGTGAGATGAGAGAATGAGTGAATTGTAAGTAGCTCATTAGGTGAACTTGGCCGAATGGCTAAGTGTCGGATGAGTTTTTCCGACATCAGTCGACTGCTATGGAATGGAAGTCGACTGTGTTAGTAATATATGAGAGATGTCCTAAGGCAATCGCCTTATGTATGAACCATTTATATGATAAATGAAGATTCACTATTTGAGTATACATGTTTAATGTATTTGATTGGATCTTAAACTCATTTACTGAATGTCCACGATACGATTCACGGCATGAGAGAATTTGTGATTGGATCACAACTAGTGAGTATCTCTACATGTGTAATTGTGATGTATCGGAATTATCCTAGTCGATGAATTGATGGATTTGGACACCATCAATTACATGCGAGACTAGCACGAGGTATACTCCTTGGTGTATCCAAGCGGTGATTCTCACTTTGGTGGAGACATTATGATGTCGGAGTTAATCGTGGATGCTAGTTATGGTAACTAGTTCATTGGAGTGACCGGTAGTAAGACTTCATATGGTTCTCTGCATATATAGATATGTCAATGAAGTTCTTACTTGTGGCTTAAGTGCGATGTTCCTTTGACTTGCGGTATTCAAGTCATCTTGATCATGGAGACTTATGCTTTGACATCTTAAGCAAACATCTCAGGAGATGTGGACCCGGGATGATTGGGTATAAGTCGAGTGATCGAAGGTGTTTGAATAGCCTATAAAGGATTCACCACTCCTTGCGAGGAGATGTATACCCATGGCCTCTCGTCGGATTGTTACTAAAGTCTTTGGCCAAAGCATTACATGTTTAGAGTAAAGTACTCTTCGATACATGTGAAGTAACTAGAATCCGTAGGACGAGGAAATGATACTTGGGCTAGGTGTGACGTAGTCAGCCTAGTGGGGACTGACACAATAGACCATGTCCTGAACCAAGTGGGTATAAGATGAGTGAAGGGAATGGGGCACGATTCATTCGAGCTCTGAAGGGTTTTGAAATAGTTCGGATCAACCGTTGATCTTTTGGTTAATTGGGGATCATGATGTACTACTAGGTGCCACTCATGATCGTTCTATAATTAATGGTTAATTATAGGCGGCCAACATAAACCGAGAACCTATTTGGTCACACGCGCGAGTGTAATCCAAAGGATTTAAAGCGAGCTTGAGAATGGGATTCTCGGAGAGAAACTATGTTTGGTTGGACCAAACATAAAGCGAGCATGAAATTGTTTTGATCGCAATGGAAGCGTGGATGGGCGTGTCTTATGAAGACATAATGGATGGACCAAAATGGTTTGGTTCTAATCCAATGGATGAGAATAAACCAAAGGGTTTGGTTTATATTAAGCGAATGAACCAAAGGTTGGTTCGGTTCGTTTTAACTTAAAATAAACCATCATGGTTTGGTTTATTTTAACTTATCTTAATGGAGCGGGTTAACGGGCTTTATGGATATGATCCATTAACCATTAAGAGAATTAGTTCTCTATAAAAAAGGGCTTAAGGGATTGTTAAACCTAATCATCCAAAACCCTAAACCCTAGCCCCAACATAGTTGCCGCCCACTCCTTGGTGATTTGTGCCCAACTACAAGCTGCCGCCGCCCAGCTTTGTGCCACAAGACCCTTGCGGCGTCCAAGCTCCAGCCGGTGAACCTCCGGCGACCCTCCGGTGATCTCCTATAGGTTTGGCATCAAGGTGAGCTTTTCTCTCCTTGTTTTGGCCGGCGCCTACTCCTCCACCAAGCTGTCCAGTTTTCTGGACAGCTTCTCCTCCTCTCGTCGGAGCGTCGTTTGGGCGGCGGTTGGTGCTCGACAGCGGCTAACATACGGGGATTTGATCTCCGGTAATCCTCTGAGGTGGAGGGCGAAGGATTCGTCAAGGTTGTGAATACCTCTCGGAGAAGCGAGTTTTGAGAACTCGTTTTAGGATCCGAATTTGGATTCGGATCGTGATCATCTCTCGATCACGTCGTCTTCAACACGAGGCTAGTAACCCGTACGAAGACGAAGCTCGTGACTCAGCGAAGTCATCCCGAGGAGCTCGGCGTGGATACGGATAGAGACGATTCTTACGAGGATCGTTCCGGTTGATGCCGTTCCCGCTACACGTCATACGGAAGGTATAACGTAGTTTAATTTCCTTTTATTGCAATTTTAATTTACGGTTATGTCTACACTTGTTGTAATAGCATGCGTGTGTTGTGTGTGTTGTAATAAATCGGAGTATTTATTATTTTTATTGCTTCCGCTGTGCTCATGTTTACGAAACATGATCGAACACACACACGCCGCGGTGCCGGAAACCCAACAGTGGTATCAGAGCCCAGGTTGTGTTTCGACATAATCGTAAAATGGTTTTTCGATAGTCATAATGTATTTCTGGAAATTTTCTAATTTTGGAAATTTAGAAGTATTTATGGAAATTTTTCAATTTTGGAAAGTCTAGAAGTATTTATGGAAATCTTCCACTTTTGGAAAGTTGGAAGTATTTATGGAAATTGATATTTTCCATAAATAAAATATTTGATTAGATTCTGGAAATTTGTTTCCTAATTTAATCATGATTTGATTTGGGAAATCAAATCTTAAAATATTTTATTTCCATAAGTAGTTTTAATGATTTAGGAAATTGGTTTCCTAAATAGATTTTCCTTAATCAAATAATTCCATGAATAAAATATGTGATTAGATTTGGAAATTTGTTTCCTAATTTAATTATGATTTGATTTGGAGAATGAAAATCTTAAACATATTTTATTTCCATAAATAGTTATGACATATAAGGAAATTATATACATGACATAATTGTATGCCATGTAATTGCATTAGATGCATAACATTATGCCATGTGTCGTGACATGTAGATGTATGCCATGTATGCCATGCCATGTAGATAATAGTTATTTGCATGCAAAGAGGATGAGACATAAAAACCCTTAATCAATATTAAAGCCTACACCTTCCATTAATATGGTTAGAACCAGAGTTCTGTTTCTTGTTTGGGTTGTTGGACTCTCTCCAAGCCCTCAACTGAATATGTTCAAACCATGGAATAGTTTAATACTAATATGGTAAGAGTCGAGGTCAATCGTTAGCTTTGGTTGTTGGACTCTCTCAAGCTGGGCTAATTGGTTGAATGCGCCTAACCATATTAAAACTATGTCCCGATTAATGGGTTGGCTTTAACCTGGAGCATCGGCTTGTTGGACTCTCTCCAAGGTCGATGTAAAGGGAGGTGAAGTTGGGTGCTATGCATATGATGCATACTTGTTAATGTGTTAACAACCCGATGTATGTGTGAACATTCAAATAGTTGATAGCACATTGTGATAGTTGCATATACGTGATATGCAATCGTATAGATGATACCTACCGTCGTGAGTTATGAATGGCTTGTTGGACTCTCTCCAAGGTTGTTCATAACTATGATGGATATCAACCCATTCGGAGATGGACCTACGATCTCCCGAAGTGATTTTGGGGTTTTTGAAATTCGAAAAATGAATGGGATTTATAAATGTATATTGATGCATTTTAAAATCATCTTTCTCATATATGCTCGTTTTGTCTTTCTAAGTTAATATATTGATCATGATGTGTTTGAATTTGCGTTCCATTTTGGATTCAAATAAATTGATCGGGTCGAACTTCGGACTAGCTTAGAAACTTGAGAATTGTTCTCAAGGTTGAAAAGCTTGCAATGTCCTCGCGCCTCTTCCCGTCTAGTGACGATGCAACTTTAGACCAATTGTTGGCCTATCAGAAACATGTGAATGATTCTGAACAAATGAGTTGCATCATGCTAGCCACGATGGAACCCAAGCTACGAAAGCAGCATGAGCATATGGATGCTCATATCGTAGTCCTTCATCTTTGTGAGTTGGTAGATGAGCAAGTGAGATTCGAAAGGTTCGAAGTCTCAAAGCTCCTCTTCACCTCTGAGATGCTAGGAGGTTCATCTGTGGTACTGCTCAATATGCTGAAGACTGTGGAGTCTTCTGAGAAGCATGAGCAGGGGACGGTGCTGTTAGTTGATTCCTCGAAGAAAGGTTCTAAGAGGAAGTCAAAGGAACAGCAGAAGGAAAAGAAGAGAAGGGCTAAGAAGGTAGAACTAGCACAAAAGGAAACTTGCCATCATTATGGCAAGGAGAGCCATTTGCGAAGAAAGTGCAAGATTTATCTTGAGTCCATGAAGAAGGATAAGGCATCGGATGCCCCATCTTCTTCAGAAATCTTCTTTATTGATTGTCATTCTATTTCCTCAGACACTTGGGTATTTGATACTGGGTGTGGCTCACATATATGTAATGACATACATGGGCTAAGGAATAGAAGAAGACTCGTCAAGGGAGAGTCAAATTTACGTGTTGGGAATGGAGCAAAGGTTGCTGCACTCGCCATCGGAACGTATTTGTTGGAACTCCCTGTAGGACTTGTCTTAGAACTGGACAATTGCTTTTATGTTCCTTCGTTGATAAAGAACATCATTTCTATTTCGTGTTTAAATAGAAATGGGTACAATTTGACTTTTAGTAACAATTGTTGTTACATAACTTTGAATGGAGTTCTTTATGGGACTGGAACTTTAAGCAATGGTGTTTATACGTTGGACGTATCCAGTGACATTTTCAATATCGAAGCGAGCAACAAGAGTGCTCGAAAGGATAATCACATAGACTCCTATATGTGGCATTGTCGTCTTGGCAATATAAGCAAGAAACGCATGTCCGAATTACACCGATGTGGAATTCTGGAATCGTTTGAATTGGATTCATACGATACATGCGAATCATGCTTAAAAGGCAAGATGACTAAGTTACCTTTTACTGGAAAAGGTGAACGAGTGGGAGAGTTACTAGGTCTAATACATACTGATGTATGTGGACCTATGTCAACTTAAGCATTAGGAGGCTATAGCTACTTCATTACCTTCACCGATGATCACTCACGGTTTGGGTATGTGTTCTTGATGAAACACAAGTCTGAAGCCTTTGAAAGGTTCAAAGAATTCAGAAATGAAGTAGAGAAACAACATGACAAGAGTATTAAAATACTTCGATCGGATCGAGGTGGTGAATTCTTAAGTCAAGAGTTTCTTGATTATCTAAGAGACAATGGCATATTGTCTCAATGGACTCCGCCCTATACACCACAGCATAATGGTGTATCTGAGAGGCGTAACCGGACCTTGTTGGACATGGTCAGGTCAATGATGAATCATGCGACTCTTCCCAAGTCCTTTTGAGGTTATGCACTTCAGACAGCTGTTTACTTGTTAAACAGAATGCCTACCAAGGTAGTCTCAACTACTCCATATGAGATATGGAATGGTAAGAAACCTCATGTATCTTACTTGAAGATATGGGGTTGTCCTGCTTATGTGAAGCGGATCAGATCGTATAAACCGGATGCTAAGTCCGATAAATGTCTATTTATTGATACCCTAAGGAAACAAGGTTACCAATTCTATCATCTGTGGAACAAAAGGTGTTTGTTTCAAGGCATGCCGTTTCTAGAGAAAGAGTTTCTCTTGCAAGAAAATAGTGGGAGTGTCGCTGAGCTTGAGGAGGCTCGAGAGACTCAAATAGACATTGATGAGATACGGTGAAGAACAACAATACCGACAACTCATAGTGATGAGCAATCGATTGGACCTATTGTAACACCACATCTTCGTAGATCCGGTAGAACACGCAATATTCCCGAGAGATATGGATTTCGTAAGTGAATCGAACGACGTGTTACTCATTGATGATGAGGAGCCTACAGCTTATGAAGAAGTGCCGACAAGTTCGTAAAGGGATAAGTGGCTTGGTGCCATGAAGTCGGAAATGGATTCCATGTACGAAAAACCAAGTTTGGAACTTGGTCGACCCACCAAGGCATAAAGCCTATAGGGTGCAAGTGGGTTTTCAAGAAGAAAACCGACATGGATGGTAATGTGATTACCTATAAGGCTAGATTGGTGGCGAAAGGATATCGCCAAAAACAAGGTGTTGATTATGACGAAACCTATTCGCTGTAGCTATGCTTAAATCCATTCGGATGCTCCCGCCATAGCGGCTCATTATGATTATGAGATATGGCGATGGATGTGAAAACATTTTCCTTAATGGAAACTCGCCGAGGACGTGTATATGATACGGAGGGTTTCACATCGGTTGATAAAACCAAGGTATGCAAATTGCACGATCCATTTATGGATTGAAGCAAGCATCCAGAGCTAGAATATCCGCTTTGATGAGAATCAAAAAGTTTGATTTCTCACAAAATCCGCATTTAACCTTGTGTGTACAAGAAGGTTAGTGGGAGTGCAGTCGTGTTCCTAGTATTATATGTCGATGACATATTACTTATAGGAAACGATATGTCAATCTTACAGTCAGTGAAGGTTTGGTCTTTCGCAGTCTACATATATAGACCGAGTGCTAAAGAGGTTTAGCATGTCGGAATCCAAGAAAGGTTTCCTACCCATCAGGCATGGGGTACACCTTTCGAAGTCTATGTGTCCGCGCACAGAAGACGAGAGGATTTGCATGAGTAAGATTCCCTATGCATCCGCAATAGGATCTATCATGTATGCTATGTTATGTACGAGGCCCGATGTATCGTATGCTCGAGTGTCACGAGCAGATACCGATCCGATCCAGAATGGATCATTGGGCATTATAAGACGATCCTTAAGTACTTGAGAAGAACTAAGGATGTGTTCCTAATATATGGAGAAGGGACATGG
This sequence comes from Wurfbainia villosa, assembly GCA_025175895.1. Taxonomy (NCBI): domain Eukaryota; kingdom Viridiplantae; phylum Streptophyta; class Magnoliopsida; order Zingiberales; family Zingiberaceae; genus Wurfbainia; species Wurfbainia villosa. The sequence goes on from CM045988.1 coordinate 40,121,041, forward strand.
TGATACGCGGTCTTCCGCATGCAGACAAGGATGATTCCGTGTCTCACCGATACGTGTTCACCTTGAATGGGGGCGCAGTGAGTTGGAAAAGTTCCAAACAAGAGACTGTAGCGGATTCTACCACTGAGGCAGAATATATTGCAGCTTCGGAAGCGGCAAAGGAAGCGGTTTGGATCAAGAAGTTCGTTCATGAACTTGGTGTGATTCCGGCCATTGTTGAAGCAATACCGGCCATCTGCGACAACAATGGAGCAATTGACGAAAGAGCCAAGGTCTCATCAACGATCCAAACATGTGCCACGCTATCATCTTATCGGAGAGATCATAAGTAGGAACGAAATACAAATCGAGAAAATTCCAATCGAAAGGAACTTAGCGGATCCTTTGACTAAAGCATTACCTCAAAGTAAGTTTGAGGGTCATGTTAGAGCTTATGGTATTGGATACGTAGCGATTGGCATTAGGCCAAGTGGGAGTCCGTTAGTAATATATGAGAGATGTCCTAAGGCAATCGCTTTATGTATGAACCATTTATATGATAAATGAAGATTCACTATTTGAGTATACATGTTTAATGTATTTGATTGGATCTTAAACTCATTTACTGAATGTCCACGATACGATTCACAGCATGAGAGAATTTGTGATTGGATCACAATTAGTGAGTATCTCTACATGTGTAATTGTGATGTATCGGAATTATCCCTAGTCGATGAATTGATGGATTTGGACACCATCAATTCTGTCGAGACTAGCACGAGGTATACTCCTTGGTGTATCCAAGCACCGATTCTCACCGGCCGAGACATTGTGATGTCCGGAGTTAATCGTGGATGCTAGTTATGGTAACTAGTTCATTGGAGTGACCACCGTAAGAAGACTTCATATGGTTCTCTGCATATATAGATATGTCAATGAAGTTCTTACTGTGGCTTAAGTGCGATGTTCCTTTGACTTGCGGTATTCAAGTCATCTTGATCATGGAGACTTATGCTTTGACATCTTAAGCAAACATCTCTCAGGAGATGTGGACCCGGGATGATTGGGTATAAGTCGAAGTGATCGAAGGTGTTTGAATAGCCTATAAAGGATTCACCACTCCTTGCGAGGAGATGTATACCCATGGCCTCTCGTCGGATTGTTACTAAAGTCTTTGGCCAAAGCATTACATGTTTAGAGTAAGGTACTCTTCGATACATGTGGAGTAACTAGAATCCGTAGGACGAGGAAATGATACTTGGGCTAGGTGTGACATAGTCAGCCTAGTAGGGACTGACACAATAGACCATGTCCTGAACCAAGTGGGTATAAGATGAGTGAAGGGAATGGGGCACGATTCATTCGAGCTACTGAAGGGTTTCAGAAATAGTTCTGGATCAACCGTTGATCTTTTCGGTTAATTGGGGATCATGATGTACTACTAGGTGCCACTCATGATCGCTCTATAATTAATGGTTAATTATAGACGGCCAACATAAACCGAGAACCTATTTGGTCACACGCACAACGAGTGTAATCCAAAGGATTTAAAACGAGCTTGAGAATGGGATTCTCAGACCGAGAGAAACTATGTTTGGTTGGACCAAACATAAAGCGAGCATGAAATTGTTTCAGTCGTAATGGAAGCGTGGATGGGCAGTGTCTTATGAAGACATAATGGATGGACCAAAATGGTTTGGTTCTAATCCAATGGATGAGAATAAACCAAAGGGTTTGGTTTATATTAAACGAATGAACCAAAGGTTGGTTCGGTTCGTTTTAACTTAAAATAAACCATCATGGTTTGGTTTATTTTAACTTATCCTAATGGAGCGGGTTAACGGGCTTTATGGATATGATCCATTAACCATTAAGAGAATTAGTTCTCTATAAAAGAGGGCTTAAGGGATTGTTAAACCCTAATCATCCAAAACCCTAAACCTAGTTGCCGCCCACCTCCTTGGTGATTTCGGCGCCCAACTACTAGCTGCCGCCGCCGACCCTTGCCGGCGCCCAAGCTCCAGCCGGTGAACCTCCGGCGACCCTCCGGTGATCTCCTATAGGTTCGGCATCAAGGTGAGCTTTTTCTCTCCTTGTTTTGGCCGGCGCCTACTCCTCCACCAAGCTGTCCAGTTTTCTGGACAGCTTCTCCTCCTCTCGTCGGAGCGTCGTTTGGACGACGGTTAGTGCTCCGACAGCGGCTAACTTACCGGGGATTTGATCTCCGGTAATCCTCTGAGGTGGAGGACGAAGGATTCGTCAATTGGTTGACGAATACCTCTCCGGAGAAGCGAGTTTTGAGAACTCGTTTTAGGATCCGAATTTGGATTCGGATCGTGATCATCTCTCGATCACATCGTCTTCAACACGAGGCTAGTAACCCGTACGAAGACGAAGCTCGTGACTTAGCGAAGTCATCCCGAGGAGCTCGGCGTGGATACGGATAGAGACGATTCTTACGAGGATCGTTCCGGTTGATGCCGTTCCCGCTACACGTCATACGAAAGGTATAACGTAGATAATTTCTTTTATTGCAAATTTTAATTTACGGTTATGTCTACACTTGTTGTAATAGCATGCGTGTGTTGTGTGTGTTGTAATAAATATAGATTTATTAATTTTAATTGCTTCCGCTGTGCTCATGTTCACGAAACATGATCGAACACACACACGTGGAAACCCAACAGATCGCTTCCGAGTCGAATGGCCGTATCCGATCGATGGGTTTATGCCCATCCCGACTATGAAATGGCAAGATGTCGCGGTATAAGGCCAGACGATCGACTACGATACGACTAATTTGAGTCTATCACCGCCCATCCGATCGCAAGTGTTCCGCTGACTACACCTCGGGATCCGACGTGTTCGGAGGCTGTTGGAGTGGTGGAAGTCGACTTCCATGGGCAGCAGTCGACTGGTGGCGGCCAACGGGAAGAAAAGCTTACTCTTTATAAAAAGAGAGGGTGTGGGGCTTTGAGAGGCTAATGCTTATGCTTTAAGTGATCATCCAAGAGCCCCACAAGCTTTAAACTCTTCTTACTTGCTTTTACTTCATTTCTATTGTAAGAAGAGTGATCTTGATTTGTAAAGGTTATCTCCACCTAGCTTGGTGCAAAGGAGAGACCAATAGTGGATTGGTTTTGGCGGACTGATTCACCGAGGATGAATCGGGGACCGTGGATTAGTGGCGTAGCCGTGAACCACGTTATACTATCTTGTTAGCGTTGTTTGTATTCTTCTTTATTGTTTATTTTCTTGTCTTGTTGTTTCCGTTGCGCTAATCTTTTGTAGATGAGAAAATTCCGTTATCCAACGAAAGAGGGCTATTCACCCCCCTCTAGCCGGTCGATCGATCCGCTACAGGCTCCATGAGGTTTAATAGGCTACAATAGGGACCATGAGGAGGAGTTGCATCTTGGCCACCCAATGGATCAAGCCCACATAAAGTCCGATCCATTAATGATAATCTATTCCACTAGAGGATTATCATTAATCTGCCTCACCAACCCCCATAAGTTAATATGGGCTCCATATATTATTTGTACATTTATCTCCCCGTGTTTAAGATCTCGAATGTCCATTAATTAATTAATTTACTGACAATTAATTAATCCACATCTAACTCCATGAGTAGTTCCACTCAACCTTATCATCATGCCGGACCAAGTCCACCTGCAGGGTTTACATGATGAACCTTATGAGCTCCTTAAGGGGACATCATCATCCTAATATATAGGACACGGTTTCCTCCTATAATCAACGACACACCATATAAATAATATCATTTCCCAACTTACCGAGCCTATCGATTTACTCTATAAATCTCTCCCATTGGTAAATCAAAGAAATGAATACTAAGTATATATGCCCGTTATTATATCGGGATTAAGAGCATGTACAACATAATATCTGAAGTCCGATTCGATTATGTAGTCAGCAATAAATCGAATCACCTCTATGTCGGTCCTGCTCAATACACTCAAAGTGTACTAGCGTAATTCTATGGTCAAGACAAACCAATACCAAATCACACTACAACCATTCCAATGGTTTTTCCATAACCATCTCGGTTGTGAGCCTTTACTTATACTTTACAATGAACTGATAACATGATCTCCTGTGTGACACTACACACCATGTTATCTACAATATAATGTATCAGACAAATATGCATATCCATAAATATGCAAACAATGATCATGTGATTCTTATTTCAAAACTAAAGATGTTAATACAAAAGATAGACTTTTCAGTATACATCCCAACAATCCACGCCAGGAGTGGGATGGACTTAATGGAGGTGAGCGCCTTCACGATGTTATCAGGATAGTACTATGTTGTTCCCTCCAATATCATCGCCTCATCATATGTAATCTCTGGTGGTCGGAGGCAATTCAGGAAAAGTGTCCAGTCTTGGGGTTGGATTATTGCATTTTCTGTTAAGGCCTTCATCAGCAGAATTGTTGGAGACTCTAGTTGTGATGGCAGTGTCCAGTCTGGAGGCCTCTAGCTATCCACCACTTCCATGGAAATCAGCTTATCCAAATTGCTTGCCGCTACTGTCTCACTTGTCTTCTGGTCTGGTTGGCTAGTCTAGGCACTGGTATTTGGAAACCTCTCATTTTCTTTAATATAATTCGAGGCATAAATAACATCACAGAGCAAATCCAAGCCGTTAGTATCATCCTGTAAGTTATCGACCACAACTGCAACTTCATCAGTGTATGGAGCATCAGACAGTACATCATCATCATGCACATCAACAGAGGAGCCCCGTAGAGCTACAGAAGAAGAAACATATCTATCACTAGCTCTGCAATCCATCTCCTCAAGCACATTCTTGCCATCAGAAATGATCTCTGGGGAAAACTGGGAGGAATCTTGTGCTTGTGTCTAACTGATGAATGATGAATTTGATCCAGTTGGATTTTCATGTTCTGTATCCATTATTGTTGTTGCTGATGTCTATCACTCATTTGTTGCTGATGTTGTTGTAGAACTGATGATAGCTACAAAACCTTTTCTAGCGTCCCTGTAATTGCTTGACTGGGAGAAGGGGTTTTTTCATTGTAGTCTTGGTATATCTTCCATGAAGTTGACTGAGCGCATTGGAATGGTTGTTTTCCATCAAACATTGTGTTATCTTAAAATCCCAATGGACTCTGATAAACTGAAAAATTCTAATCCTTTTCCTATTGTTCTTCTCCATAACTATGACATGATTGATCACCCCAACTGGGCATGTAAGTATAGATAGATGGTGGGGGTGGATAGCATTGAGATTGCTTAGGAACATAGAGTGGTGTGTGCCCATACCTGAAATCTGAATCAAAATTATGAAAATATGTACCAAAAATTGAATTATACCCATCTTGCTGATAAGACTGATGATACTAAGGAACATGATGATGATATTGCGGTTGGTACTGATAATACTCCTGTTATCCAAAGGCTGTAATAGTAAGCATCACTAAAGTCACCACATTGATGATAATATAGATCGATGGTCAAAGAAATTTCTTGTCCTTTCCTAAAACACTAAAAAATAAATCAAAAGACACAGGAAGTATATATGATAAAATACATGGATATATAAGAGAATAAAAGAATGAATCCCTAAACAAAATTTTTGGATTTTGATTTTTTATTTCAGAAAAATGGATGAACAATCCTAAGTCTACAAAACATCATTACACACCCCGACAACGACGCAAAATTTGATAACGGTGTTTTTGTCGTGGTACCATTACAAATTAAATACCAAACCCTCTCTACGCTAATATAGCATAGTGAACGGCCCGGATCATTTCCTAACAAGTGTAATCGAGAGAATAGTAGTCTTAGGATCGATAATTTTTTGCTTTGGGTTTTCTATTGAAAATGGGGGTTTGGAATATAAAAGGCTAATCCTATTGAACAGAAGACAATGCACATAATCAAACTCTAATCTAGCTAAACTATGATTGCGAAGAAATTAAATAAAACATAAAGTAAGCATTCAAAAGCATAAAGGAAGTGCAGGAGTTTAAACAACAAGTGAAATGCAGAATAATATGAGAGTAAAGTAAAATAGGAAATTAAATCTAATCTAACCAACTACAATCTTATTACTCAAAGAAACATTTCATCAACCACTAAATAGGCATGAAACAAACAAACAACTACATAACTAAAAGTTTATCCAATATCAAGTATAAGGAATTGACAACTATTAAATTAATGCTTGAAACAGTAAGTAAACGATCATCCCACTGATGTATGTCCGAATAATGAGCAAAAAAACCCCAACAAGTTTGACGGAGCTAAATCGAGTCTCCGGAGCGAAAGGATGGTGCGGATGGCACAAACTCCCAAATCTAAGAATCTGGTGGTGTCTCCTTGCTCTCTCCAATCCGGTGAAGCTAGGAGACTATCGTCGAGGCGGAACTCCTCCGTGAATCCACAGAAGGAGGGGATAACCGACTGAAGGTGAAGAACTCGTCAAAGATTTTTTGATGGAATGATTCTTCATCAAATCCGATGAAGAAGGTGGCAGTGGAAGGGCTTTGACAGCGTGTGCGAGGGATCTCGATGGGGAGATGACTGACGACAAGCTGATTTTGGTGGAGCAAAAGCCACGATCCTAGCTCCCATTTCCTTCGCTCGTGCAAGGAGGAGATGAAGTCCCCGCCGGATGTGGATGAAGGAGAAGAGGGAATTCCACCGCCGACCTTGGTGAAGGAAAGGAATGGCCGACACTGCTTCGTACGAATGAGGTGGAGGAGCTCCCGGTGAAGATGATGCGATCGGGATAGAAGAGTTCGCGCCACCCCCTCTCTATGCTCGCTCGAATAGAAGGAATTATGTGAATTATCTCCACCATTCGATTGCTTTGCCATCAAATCCCAGCCGTCCAATTGAAGCTAGGGTAAATTAATCTGATTAATCAAGTAAAAAAAATTGTGCATCCGATGACTGTGATCAAGCCAACTTTGGATGGCCCGATCTGATCAATCTGAAGGAATGGTAGAGATCAAACGGTCTGGATGAACAGCCAAGATGTGTGGATCTTAATGTATGGGCCGGATTGCTCCAAATCCAGATGGATGGCTCAGAATCGATCAGATCTCATCAAATGGTCAGGGTTAAATAGATCTGAACCTTTTGATTAAGCTGCTTTTGATCTTGATGAAAGGTCGAGATTAATCCAGTTTGAAATGATCCTTCTAGCCCTAGATGAAGCGATATTTAATCTAACTTCAGTCTAGTCCAGTGGCCCATCTCAATCTCCTACAATTAAGATGTAAAATTTGCATATAAGCCCAAAATTTAGGAGAATTTACAATAAGGTCTAAAAGATGATTCAACTCATAAAACATTTAAATAATCAACAATTAAACACATGAGAGGATTAAAACAGTGATATTAAGGTCGAGTGTTCAACTTCAACTACCACCATCAATAGTGCTCATTTAACACAACTCTAACAACCACCATCTACAATGGTCGAGTGCGACACTACAGATGAACTGCACTCAGCCCAGCTACCACTACACCGAGTGCCCAGGGAAGCAGGATGACTAGTGACCCATCTCGACCATAAGGGAGACCTAGTCAATTGCATGCATGCAATGTAATGATGCAAAACTCCACATACATAAGTCCGCAACACACTCTCTATCTCACAAAGAGTCAAAACCAACTTACGATCAACCCTACTAGGACCTCTAGTACGTAAAACACACTATTGACAACCCACATAACTATGCACAGAAGACATGATCCACAATAAGTGCACAACGTAAATGAATATGACACAACAATCAACTCTACATTTCGGACCATTACCTACCCCTAGTGATATAACACTATGACCCAATCCAAGTTTACAATTGTGCCCAGCTACATGCATTTAATTAAACATCTATAGGTCAAACATATAATAGAGTCTGTAATCCATAACAGTGATGAACGAACTATAAAGATAACATCAGAGCATCTCAAAGTCCAAAGGCTAAGTATCAAGCACATGAATAAATAAGAGTAGAGTCAAGGTAATGATACTATCATCATCATACAGTTCATGCACTAAAATCAACAATTTACCTGACCAAGATAAGAATCACCCACTTGATATGTAGCTCATGACAATAATCTTCATGCCCATGAACCTGCTTCATAACTAAGTCCTGCACACAATATAAACTACCATTACATTCCAACACATGACAACGATTAAATCAAATCCTACATCGATCTCGTATTCAATTAATTTACCAAATACAAATTAAAGTCTTAATCACACATCCCACATAACCCCGATTAGATCACCTCGAGTATTACACACTGGATCAAACTTTAACACCCCAACAACATCCAAATACAAATACCTTACCATTCTAAATCAATTCAGCTTCCACCAGCTCGTTCACAACCCCATAACAGAGCATCACAAATCCTTCCATACATCACCGAATCCCCTAGAATCAATTACTCATCGGAAAAGATTGAAGGAAACTCACCTCTCAACCACTTGGCACCAGCAGGATCGATCCACTCCAATAGAGATGAAGATCGACAACACCCACTGCCCACCAGAACACTCAATCGTTGCTGTGAACAGAGTCAAACCAAGCTCAACCATTAGCCAATCAAGGAGACATTACAAAGTAACCTACCTCATGACACAGCCATCACCGACTCCCGGCGAAAATCACAAGATACACAACCCTCCTTAATCTACTATGTTCATTGGAAACAACCCCTTCATAGCCATACCCAATCACTGTTGCCCATCACCACAAGAATATGAGTTGCTACAACAATGATCAGCCAAAGGTAGCTCACGATCGGAAACAAGAAGAAGATGTCGCCGATCGAAGCTACCAACTACTAGTATAACTTGTCGTTTTGGCTCGTCCCTAGAAATTGTTGAAGAAGAACCCAATCGCCGCTGCTTGCAGAAAGAGAGGAAGTAGCAACAATGAGAAATGACGTTGTAGAAAGGAAAGAATCGCGATGGGAGAAGAGAGTGAGAAATGCAGTGAGTATGCGGGTCGGGTTAGGGTTTTTAAAGATCGGCTATAGGTGGTTGAGCTAGCCTAGGTTTAAGTATAAGCTAACCTAAGTTGACCCAACCGCCCATTTAAACCCAAATCATTTCCTAAATATTTATCCCATATTCATTAGTGATTTATTTGCCATATTTTATATTCTCCCCCACTTAATAAAATTTGGTCCACAAATTTTGAACTCAAGTACGAGTAAGCAATGTCACACTGATCAACTCAAGTACTTGGAGAAAAGTCACACACCTTAAATAACTAAGTGGGGGTATTGAGCTCGAATATTATTTTTCAGCCCTCACATATACTCTAAAATCTATCACTCATTATCTCAACAAACCTTCTAAAGTCTGCATGACATGATATGTTTAACTATCCATCTGATAGTGGCAACTATACCAAAATAAAGTCTTGTACCCATGGATTGTTGGAGACTTTGTCAGAATGGTAAGGTGAACCTGAATCGATATCAGACATGATACTTAGGGATACTCCATGAAACTGGAAATCCCCCTACAGTATCATTCCATCAAGAGATCCATCAACTCCATCTTACGAATCGGTAGAAAATGAATGGACTTTGTTAATCGATCACGGATTACCCAAATCACATCATATTCTTTTTGTATTCTAGATAATCTCCCAATGCAGTCCATTATAATATGCTCCCACATATCATTCCACCACACAAACATTTCAAACCTCGCTATTTTCAGATACACTCCAAATAAGTCACCAACCTCGAATGATGAGTCTCCTCGAGCAACTCGTTCTCAACCTAATGCAACTCTGGAAACCACTATCCTCTTCAATGACGGAGAATTACTTTCTCATAAGAGAAATCAATATACTGTTCAAAATACACTCTGCTACACACTACAAATGTTGGTCACCAACTTATGCCTCCTTAATCTTCTTCATGATGAGTAACTGAGCACTCCACCACATCAATATTCCTTGTTGCATCTAACTGTGTTTTAACAACTCCATATTAGCTACCCAATAGCTAGTCGAACTCCATAAGAATTCTGGCTCCATGCATCTTCAGAATAAAGGTGATAACTACTAAATTCACATCATGTACAAGATAACTAGTCTCGTGAGACCCCAATCCATAAGCATAAGATACGTCTCATTTAACTGCATACGATTCGCTCCAATCCCTGAAATGATACATCTGTGTATAGTGCCCTTCCATCCACACTGGAAGGATCAACTAACACTTGTGCAAAAGTTAGCCACTGTCTAGTCCCTTCTTGGTCAAATGAGTAATGTAGCAATGCTAGAAACATCCTATCCAAATATGTGGTAATAATTAATCAATCCACCAGTAGAGGCATCTTTTAAATATCAATACATTCGGGCACCACCCGAATGAATCACAAATCTAGATCGATATGCTTATCGAAGCAAGTCTTCTTGAATAGGGTGCATCCCAAAAATACACAATCTTTCTCGGAGATGATGTATGTTGTTCTGAGTCTTCTCTGCTATCCAACAATTGGTTAATGCTTCAATCTTTTGAGAGCCCATCGAAATGTCTCTGCTCAACAATAAGTTTAAGAAATCCTTCCAAGGATAGCCAAACCACGCATCCGCTGCGCTCTCTATAAAATCAACTATACCATGCGAAGATGATGATCATGTTCTTCCTCAAACCCTACATATGTCAAAATATCGTCTAAGAAGACAATCACAAACTGATCCAATCGCTTCCAGGATACTCGATTCCTCAAGTCCATGAACGACTAAATCGTTAACAAATCTAACAATATTATCAAAAGCTCATAAAATTCATACCAAGTATGAAATGCCATCTTCTACACACCCGTATCCATTTTACTATAAGCTAATGATATCTCAATCATCACACCGACAATGATAATTATATGACACCAAGTTACTACAATATCAACACTCCAATCATAAACCCACCCTAGAGTATACACAGGTGTCCTTTAGCTGATGTAAATAGATCATCTATCCACAATGAAAGATATTTATTCTCAACAGCTCCTGCATCCCATCATCGATAATCAATGCATAACCTTAAAGGTCCGTCTCTCTTTTAAGAAAGAGTTCCAAATCTTCTCAAGAAGAAACACTGGACAAATAAATCTTCCATCAAACACCTCCTATAATCGCAACTTACGTTCTTCAAATTTTCATAGTGTTTGGCAACACTGATACCAATAAAATTATCTCCAAGTATGAGGTCTTAAATATGGAAACTATTCCTGAAATCACTCTGATCGCATACTCCACTTGCCTATGAAGTGGCAAGCCTGGAAGTTCATCCAAAACTACATCCGAATACTTTCGGATTATATGCACATCCGAGAGACATATTATACCATCATTTCAACAATTAACTATCTCTAAGGATATATATATAGTAAAGGTATGTCTATCAAAGTCTAAGGGCATCCCTTGACTTCTTGGTTGGTGGTCAATATCTCACCTGATGGCAAAGATACCACCAACCCACAAAATTGATGTATAGAAACTCTCCTAATCACATCCAGAAGCACTCTACACTTAAAAAATGTGAACTATCCAATCAATCAAAGATATAAACTGACATAATATTCCAGATGACTAATCCTTTGACCCTCGGTGTCTCCTCTCTAGTAATCATGTAAACTCATCCAACTTCTTCTCTTGGTGATTGGGCTCCTGTAGATGCAAAAGACTACCATGGAGGAATTGAAATCAACTGTTGAAATTGAGATACAAACCAAAATGACTGCAATGGAGGTGATAAACACTATTGTGCTGGTAAAGAGTACACCACCAACCGTAAAGTACTGAATAACTGCCAATATCATATCATACTGCAACACCACAAATGGTGTAGCCAGAATCGAAGGAAGATACGTTGTTATGCGGATGTTTGAGTCTTCTGAGATGTCTTCTGCTAATGATACTAAGTAAATCGCTTCTGTTGGATGGAAGTATCAAAGAACTCCAACTATGCCTGAGGTGGTAGATCTCTACCGGTGTGATAACCCACTCTTCTGTGATGATCTCTGATGTCAAGATTGTGAATCATCCTCCTCAAAGAAACATCAATAGTCTTTAACTGAGTCTTCAATGTACATTTTCCTTATATGTACTGACTGCTTATAGTAGATGTAGGTAGATCGATTCAATGGAAAATCTGACTTTGTGTGTCATCATGATCCACATTGCACGCACATAATCCCTTCGGAGTCATTCTTCTGATCTTGTTGATAAGAAAGAGAAAGTTCTGATGATCTGCAGTTGGTCTTCTATGGTCGGAAAGACTCTCTAATCTTTCTCCTTTTGTCCAACATTCGGAGACTTCTGATTCCAATAATTTGACTTGCAATGTCTACTTATCAATCTCCAACTCTTAAAACACTTGCTACGTAGTCATTTCCATACACATGACTCGATCTAATGCCTTCCAATAGGATATGATAGAAGATCCAAACATCTTGATCAAAATGTCATCCAATAAACCGTAGGTGACCGAAGACAACCTGATCACATTCTTGAGCTATTAGGTGGGCGTAAACTTTTCAAGTCTAGCAACTCTGCATTATACTCCCATTACCGAATGATCACCCTACTTGATGCTCAAGAATTCCTTGACAATGAGTCAAAGGAAATGACATGGGGAAATACTCTCTTACAACATTACTAAATCGTGACCAAGTGATATATTATTCCCCGAAGATCATTTCCTGCATCTTCCACCAAGTAACAGGTTGTTCCAAAAAATGGTATGCAACTAACTCTACTTTCTCTGCATAACACAAGTTAAGTACTCAAAAGTACCTTCAAAGTTATAAAACCCAACACAATCAACTCAAGGATATGAATCCCTATGAAACAAAGTAACTAATCCTTCACTATCTGCATCAACAATAGTATACACACCTTGTCCATTACCTCATAGGTAATGATCCAACTAGCATAGTTAGTGAAAATCTCTAAGACTACAATCTTTGATCTTCTCAAGAAATGTAATGACTTGACCCCTACTTTCTGACTCGGTATCAGTCGACTCTCAAAGGAAATTCACCATTCTGACAGTAGGTTCAAGACTCACAGGTTCAACAAGTCGTTACCGTGGTCAACCCAACCCACGGTTACAAATAGTGACTAACACACTACATGTTATTCCCTGTTATAACCAACTAAATGAATAGTCAACAAAAAGGATATGTGATAACAATTATCATAACTTAAATCTTGTAGCTCAGAGATGTCCCGCAACTACCAGATCCCAAAACTCACAAAACCAAAATCGAATAAATAAAACACGATATCTGAAAAACCGAAGAAAATCCATAAGTGGACTTCACAACTTGGGCATTGATACCAATAAAATTGTCACACCTGAAGAGTATATATGTCCATCAACTAGACGGTACCCTCTTGTGACAATATAAGATACAATACCAATACACTGCCCAAATAGCTGCTATCACAATTAAGCCATAAATCACAGTGGAATATACTGACAAATAATAAAGATACAACAACTCAAATATATATGTGTACCAGTATGACTTTGACACAACAAGAAATTATAATCGAAATCAACATCCAAACAAAACCATAATAAGGCCAAATACATACCAACACAAAAAATAGCAAAATACGGAAACAATATAGTATAAAATCCCAAAATGTACAATCCAAAATAATACAACACAAATATGGATTAAAATCCAAATACTCAAGATGAGATGGGATCAACTGGCGGAGCCCCGAGCATCCAAGGAATCTTCTACCTGTTACCTGGGTGACAAGAACCCAGGGTCTGTGGTGGTGAGTATAAAACTCAGCAGTAATATGAAAGATAGTACATGAACAACATATAACATATGGAGATCAATGGTATAGAGTCTAAAGACACTATAGATATCCACTAGTATGATCATAATCAATGCATATACCAACTGATCAATTGAACATAATATAATGTACTAACATACCTGAAAGTCTGCAACGAGACAATTTATAACATCCTGAACAAATATACGACAACATAACATGTACAACATGCTTGAACAATTCTACACCTGTGAACAACATACAACAATATGAACAATATATATTCAAATGAGATAACAAACCTGGTCCATCTTATACTATAACATGACGCTGACCAAATGTGTGGAACAGTCTGAACCAACTCATATGCTAATGCTCCACACACAATAGTATAGAGCATGCAAATAGCATGTACAATGATGAACAAATATATGTAGCAATCACAACTCAATACAAATGCAACATCTCACAGCCATATAAATATATATATACTCCATAACCCTAGTGTGGCCTAGGTGGCACGACATGACAACTATCCCAACTCCAGCTACCACTACTCTCAAGTGGCTGAATGGGTAGTATGAGTAAGTAGCTAGCCACGAGAGTTATAAGCTACACAACGGGGGTCCCTGCTGCTAGCCACTCCAACTGTCACTACCCATTAGTGGTTGAGCGCTGGACACAGGACAAAATGCACACAACTCCAACTACCACAATTACAGTGGTCAAGTGCGCAACTCCTACTACCACCATCAATAGTGGTCAAGTAATACAACTTCAACAACTACCATCTAAAGTGGCAGAGTGCGGAACTACAGATGAACTGCACTCAACACAGCTACCACTACCCCGAGTGGCCGAGGAGGCATGATGACTGGCAACCCATCTTAACCACAAGGGAAACCCACTCGACAGCATTCATGCAATGTAATGATGAACAACTCCACACACAAAAGTCTGCAACATACTCCCTATCTCACAGAGAGTCATAACCAACTGATGATCAACCCTACTAGGACCTCCAGTCCGTAACAACACACTATCAACAACCCACATAACTATGCACAGAAGACATGATCCATAATAGGTGCATAACGTAAATGAATTGAAGGTAGGAAACTTCGCTTCCCACTTCAACTCGATCGCTTGTTCATGGCGATCCCTTCTACATCCCGGGATAAAAAAAATTTATCCTTGACAAGAGAGATTACCCAAGCTACCGTTTCATCGTCGTGTTATTCGATTAGAGTGGTCACTTGAACAAACTTATTGTTCAAGCAACCAACTTCTATTCTAGATTAATAGGCGATATGTACGGATCGCCGGTTTTTGCGTTTGTATTTGGGGTCCAAGTTAATTTAGCCACAAAACAAAAACATACAACATGCATATAATTGAAAAACAATTATAGACATAATACAAAAGAATATAAATAAGCGTTATACCTCTCGATCTTTTATTGTATGTCATTCCTCCTTTTGGACGTCGTGTGGGCGACGATCTTCCAAAAGTTGAAGCCTCCTAGATCACCAATCTTCCTTTCTTTGCTCGCTCGAACGAAAGGAAGAATAAGAAATAAAGCTCTCCTCTATCTAGGACCAACCAACAAGCTCCAAACTTGAAGCTTGCCGCCGGCCTAAAGAGAGAGGAAGGTGGGAGCCGGCCAAGAGCTCCAAGGAATCACCCTAACCCTTGTTTCCACCGGCCAAGGAGAAGAGAAGTAAGAGCTTTGAATGCCGGCCCAAGAGAGGGGAGGAGAGGATGGGCGCCGGCCACCTAAGGAAGAAGAAGGAAAGAAATTTCCTAATTTGTGGCCGCCCAACTTCCAAGCTCCTTGCCGCCCAAAACCCTAACCCCTCCTTGCCTCCAATTGCTCTTGCCGCCCACCCTAATCCCACCTTTTATAGAGTTAGGCTTATGCCTTGTTTTAATCTCCACCATCGGTTCTAGGGATTTAATCTCAACCGTCGGATCTAGAGATTTAATCTCAACAGTCGGATCTAGAGATTTAATCTCTACCGTTGGATCTAGAGTTTTATTTTCCATCATTGGATCTAGGCTCCATGAGGCTTTAATAGGCTACAATAGGGACCATGAGGAGGAGTTGGTTCTTTGCCACCCAATGGATCAAGCCCACATAAAGTCCGATCCATTAATATAAATCCATTCCACTAGAGGATTATCATTGATCTACCTCACCAACCCCCATAAATTAATATGGGCTCCATATATTATTTGGACATTTTTGTCCCCGTGTTTAAGATCTCTAATGTCCGTCGATTAATTAATTTACTGACAATTAATTTATCAACATCTAACTCCATGAGTAGTACCACTCAACCTTATCATCATGCCGGACCAAGTCCACCTACAGGGTTTACATGATGAACCTTATGAGCTCCTCAAGGGGACATCATCATCCTAATATATAGGATACGGTTTCCTCCTATAATCAACGGCACACCATATAAATAATACCATTTCCTAACTTACCGAGCCAATTGATTTACTCTATAAATCTTGCCCATTGGTAAATCAAAGAAATGAATACTAAGTATATGTGCCTGTTATTATATCGAGATTAAGTGCATGTACAATATAATATCTGAGGTCCGATTCGATTATGTAGTCAGCAATAAATCGAATCACCTCTAAATCGATCCTGCTCAATACACACAAAGTGTACTAGTGTGATTCTATGGTCAAGACAAACCAATACCAAATCACACTACAACAATTCCAATGGTTTGTCCATAATCATCTCGGTTGTGAGCCTTTACTTATACTTTACAATGAACCGATAACATGATCTCCTGTGTGACACTACACACCATGTTATCTACAATATAATGTATTAGACAATATGCATAACCATAAATATGCAAACAATGATCATGTGATTCTTATTTCAAAAATAAAGATGTTCATACAAAAGATAGACTTTTCAGTATACATCTCAACAATCTCCCACTTATACTAAAAGACTATGTTGTCCTCAAACTGCCATACATCTGATTCTCATTACCTCTACATGCCTATCAAAAGCTCTCGTCGGAAGGGCCTTAGTGAAAGGACCTGCCAGGTTATCCTCCGATGCAATCTTGGCCACAACAACTTCTCCTCTCTTTACAATTTCTCGTATCAGGTGGTACTTGCGCTCTATGTGTTTATTTGCCTTATGGGCTCGTGGTTCCTTTGAGTTTGCAACTGCACCACTATTATCACAATAAATTGTGATAGTCCTGGGCAAACTAGGAATCACATCCAAGTCCATTAAGAAGTTCCCGAGCCACACAACTTCTTTGGCCGCCTCAGAGGCCACCACAGACTCAACTTCCATGGTAGAGTCCGTCATGCATTTTTGCTTGACAATCCTCCATAAAATGGCTCCACCTTAC